>OX465298.1:209527758-210842758 GCA_949987735.1 Leucophora obtusa
CTTAAAAAGGTAATAACTGGAAAACCGTTTGCAATTTTCACTGCCAATTTCAAGTACGGTGAAGTTATTATACGTTTTTCACAATCGAGAGAAAAAAACTTTTTTTTTTTATTAAATTTGATTTTATTCTTAATTTTTTTTTAGATTTTACAGTTTTTTTCTTAGTACACTTTGTTGCTCATTTCAGCAGACTGATTTAAAATTGCAGTTTACTGAAATTTAGTAGTACAAATTCGTACAAATTTGTACAAGTTTTTACTGGAAGGTGTTTGTTTATACAATTACTCAGTAAGGAGAGAGGAAAAATAGAGGGTAAAGTGACAGTTCAATACCAGAGAACTTACAAGTTTTTACTGTATGAATTTTTGCTAGTAAGAATTTGTAAGAAAACAAACATATGATTTAAAACATATGATTGAAGAAACAAAACATTTGTCTAAATAATTTTGAAATAATTTTTTGTAAAAATAAAAAATATTTAAATATAAGCTTATTTACGATGGAAGGAGTAAGTAAGTGATCATTTTATTAGGTTCTATTTATTAATCCAATAATTTGAATAGGTTTATTTCGCAATTAGCTATTTTAATAACTGTTGCCAATTTAGCTATTTTCTCGGCAAATCTAGCGATACTTCAACTCGTTTAGCGGGATAAAATATAATTTAGCTATTAGCGGGAAAACTAGCGATTTTTCTTTTTAAGACAGTCTTCACATTTTCTTAGCATTTTTTTACATTTATTTCCTTGACAGAATTTTTGAATCATTATTATTCAGCGATTTATCGGTAAATTTTTATGGAAAACAAAAAAGTTCGAAAAATTTGGCGATGTATCAATAATTTTTTAAGAAAGTTTTAAGAAGTTTAAAAAATATAGCTATTTTTGTGAAATTTTTCAACAGAACCTAAAAAGTTCGTGGAATTTAGGGATTTATCGCTATTTAATTTTTTTTTATAATTTAGATATTTTCTAGTGATTTTTTAGTTTGATTTAGCGATATTTTTAGGGAAGAAGTTGGCAGCAGTATTTTACTAATTCTTACAATTTTTCTGTTTGCGTACATTTTTAGATATTTTTCTTTTTGAGAGTAAATTTTGCCTTACTCTCTGTAAATTTGTTACTGAGTAATTTTTACTGGACTTTACTGGAAAAGTACCCAAACACACCTAATATCGTTAACAAATACCGCGTTCTAACACTTTCTGTTTATTTCCTTCGACATTTTATTGTTAAAAATAGCTTTTGTTTATATGAATAACATTGACGTTTATTTTTGGGGTTGAAATGTGGTTTTGTGCGTTCCCAGTATTGTGAGCAATTTTACCATTTTTTGAGATAATTATTTGTTTACTCTCATTTTATCAGATTTTACCCAGAATTACGTGGAACAAACCTATTATGTGCGTTCTCGTACGTTACCGCGGGAACCCAAAACAGCTCAAACAACAACAAAACTTCAATACGCTTACTCTAGCTGCTTTTTTTTACCGGGTTGAAACTTTTAGCATATACATCTCGAGATATGCGCAAACTTTTGGGCCTGGTACCATTTTGAAATAAAAAATATGAAAAAATTATCAACCTTATTCAATAGCAAGGTTATAATAAGTTGTCCAAGGAAACAATTGATAATTCATTTGTGTCACAGGTATGTGCATTACTATTTTTCTATTTTTGCAAGGCAATTTCAAAAAAAATTTTCAGTTTTTCATTATAGCTTCGGCATTTAAAGTCGGATTTTCAAGTGTGATATATCGATTTTTGCTTTGAGGAGACCAGTGTTTTGCTATAAAGGAAAATTTAATGATTTTTTGCGAGCTTTAATTTTCTGACATTAGGGTCGTACATTCGGGTGGTAGCAACTGAGATCTGGTGGGTAACTACTAGAACGGGATACTTGAGGTCAATGGTCCTTAGAGCAAAACACTGGTCTCCTAGAGAGAAAAACATCGATGTATCATACTTTAAGATCCGACTGTAAATGACAAAGATATAACGAAAAATGTAAAATGGCGACCCCTACGTTCGGCAAAAGAAATTTTTTTTATGAAACCTCCTTGCAAAAATACTGGTGGGTGTACGGCGCACTTTTTTTTTCCTGTAAGGTGGTACGCTTAAATGTGCATAATCAATGAACGTAGTCTACCCAAAATAAAGACAACTTTTACTATGAAGATTTACATCTGTCTAAGATACATACATACATATTTGGAATTGTTTTCATACGACGAGTATAAATGCATAGCGGTATCATCAAGTTTCTTACTAATTTGCTACAATCCAGGGCAAACTTGTATTGTTGGAGAATCTATTCCTTTATTCTTAGCTAAAATTCCTACTAATAAACGATTTTTTGGTGTACAATCTTCCGGCTTTAAACGTGTCAGTGTAACTTCGTAACCCGACTCTTCTGCTTGCAATTTACGATCTGTATCCACAATATCCATACACAATTGCCCCTGACGTGTTGTCTCTGGCTTACAATTAAATGTACCTAAAGCATGGGCCTGGTCAGCAGTGTGGGCTATATACATGAAATCTTTTTCCGTTAAAACTTCACGAAACTGTTCACTCAATGGGTACTGGATGTGAGGCATAGGTTGTAGAGAACCATAACAACAAGGACAACAAACAAATTTTGCTCTAGCTCGATGGCACTGTTGCAAAACAATATCTGTAGCCGTACCGCATGCGTGCAAAGATGTGCCCACCTCAAAATTTCCTTCAAAATAATCAATGTTACATTGATAAAATCTTAAATTTTTTAAGTTTAAATCTTTTGCCCTTTGTTTTGCCTTTTGCAATGATATAGCTTTGTTTTCCATTAAAATCACTTCACACTGGGGCAACTGTAAGGCCAATAAAATTCCCAAATGACCAGTGCCACTGCAAAAATCGATTATACGTTCCCCTGATATGGCTAAAGATACTACAGCATTTGCTAAATTTTCTAATTGCTGACGTTTTCTCAATAGTCTCTCTTTTGGCAAAGCAGAACTTTCAGCATGTGTTGGTTCAATTTGTTGCCAATCAATAATACATTGTCCATAGGTAGTACTCGAATCACTTTTAAATTTTATGTTTAATGTCTCGAGTTTATTGAGAGTTGAATCCACTTCAGTTTGGTCGGTAAAAATACGATTGCGGGGTTTGTATCTTTTGGGATCACTTTTATAAAGGCTTGTAGCATCACAATCAGTTATATTTAATTGAAGAGAATTTGGCAAATGGTCAATATTCGGCAAAATACATAGATCTTTAAGGACTTGTTGACATTCGTTGTCAAAACTATCAATCTAAAATTGATAAAATTGTAATAATATTTATGAGTACAATTTGTGAGAAAACCGTTTCCAAACATTTGATGAAAAATACTGATTTCTTCTTAAAGAATATGTTCGTTCCCGTACTTTACCGCGGTTACCGAAACTAGCCCAAAAGCGTTCCCGCACTCCAAATTGTGTGTAAATTGTTGTTTTCTGGGCTGTTTTTGGTACCCGCGGGAACTTACGGATACGTGCAAATTTTTACGCCGATATATACTGTTTCCTAGAAATATATTTTAAATGAATACAAAAAACTTTAAATTTTATTTATATTTATTGTTTGGAAACGCTTTTCTTAAAATATTGGCTTATTAAATGTAAGGAATGGATTTTTAATCCGAGTTTTTAGGATGTAAATTATCCTTGTTTTTTATGCAAAACACTTTTATTTGGAATAATATAGTCTAAACTTTTTCTATATAATTACAATATATTGGATCCCTATCCAATCAAAAAGCGCAAAATTGTTCTATTCTGTATAAAGGTTCAAAAAGTTCTTATTTTATTTTATTGAAAATTTTTTTCTAATTATTATTTATAAAACAAAGTCTATTTGATTAAAACAGAATGTTTTCCTTTTAATGTATTTTAAACAAAGTGAATATTTTGTTGATATCCAACACCCCCTCTCAACGAAATATAATCTCAATTTGTTTTCTGAAAGCTGGCTGTGGTAAAGGTTTGGTGAGGAAATCAGCAAGTTGTTGGTCTGAAGGGCAATACTTTAGATCTATAATTCTATTATCATATAAATCCTTAATGTGATGGAACTTGACATCTATGTGTTTTGTTCTTGCACTAAATTTGAACGACATAATAATTTTGATGCAGCTTTGGTTATTTTCGTGCATTGGTATAGGCATGGTTATTGAAATGTTCAAATCTTTTAACAATTGGATTATCCAAGATAGTTCTTGACCTGCATAAGATGTTGCTATAAATTCAGCTTCGGTTGATGATAATGCTATTGTTGATTGCTTTTTAGATGACCAGGATATAACATTACCACCAAGTAAAATCATAAAACCACTCGTTGATTTTCGATCTCCATAATCACTTGCCCAATTAGCATCAACATACGATTTAATATTTATAGATGAACTTCTTTTCAAAATTAATTTTCTTTCGATTGTATTTTTAAGATAACGTACAACCTTTTTAACAGCTTCCCAATGACATTTACGTGGATTAGCAACTCGTCTGTATAGTATTGACACTGCAGCAGATATATCAGGTCTGGAAGTAATTGAAATGTGTAATAACATACCAACATTAGACCTGTATTTTTCGTTATTTGGCATCGTATTGTCTTCATGTGTGATTTTTATAAATGCAGGATCCATTGGAATATAACTTGGTTTGGCATCTTGCAATTTACATTCACTTATTAATTTCTGAATCTTATCTTTTTGGTTTAACAAAAAATCACCATCAGAATTTCGTTCTACTTGAATACCTATATATGACGCAACAAATCCCAAATCTTTAATTTCAAAATAATTATTCAAGTCAATATAAATTTTAGATATAATATGCTCTTTTTCACAACATATTAAAATGTCATCTACGTATACTAATAGATAAATAATACTTTCATTGATTGTTGCCGTGTACAAACAGGTATCAGCTTTACCTCTTTTAAACCCAAGTTTAATTAAAACTTCATTTAATTTGTCATACCATGACTTGGCAGCTTGCTTTAATCCATAGATTGATTTCTTTAATCTGCAAACTAAACTTTCTTTACCTTTTTCAATGAACCCTTGAGGTTGATCCATATAAATTTCTTCCTGTATTGTACCATTTAGGAATGCTGATTTAACATCTAGATGTTTTACTACATATTTCTTGGAGGCACTAACCGATAACAAAGTTCTTAATGTGACAAACTTACCAACGGGTGCAAAGGTTTCTTCAAAATCTTCACCGAACGATTGAGTATATCCTTTAGCTACTAACCGTGCTTTGTATTTAGGTTTATTCATGGTGTCACTTTTCAACTGAAAGACCCACTTACATCCTACAACTTTCTTTCCGCTTGGTAAGTCTGTTAATATCCAGGTTTTATTCTTTAGAAGGGATTTATATTCTTATTGAGCAGCTTTCAACCATAAATCTCGTTCATTTTTATCTAAATTTAGCATCTTATTCCATGTATTTGGTACTATATTATCATTATTTAACAAATTCTTATGATTTACGAAATAAATTTGTTCCAATTTTTCTGACCAATTTATTATTGGTTTTGTTTTCAACCTATCAGATCTACGTACATTACGTTTATCACTAGTAGAACTTTGTTGTTGTGGATTATCTTCTTGTTGTTCGACTTCCTCATTTTGCTGTTCTGGTTCATCTTCTCCTGGTACCTCTCTTGTTTCTTTATTTGCTGATTCATAATCGTATTCAGATTGTTCAGTTTCAGTGTATTTTTTTTTCCTCTTTAGTAATATCAATTTGTACTTCTTTTTCTATAGGACTACAAGTAATTTCTTTTACTTCTGAAAATTCTTCATTAAATTTAACGTCTTTACTTATTAAAATTTGATTAGATCCTTTTGACAGAACTCTATAACCTTTGGTATTTTCTTCATAACCAACTAAAATACCTTCTACTGAAACATTATCAAGCTTGGCACGCTTACATTTTGGAATATGAACGAAATCTTTACTTCCATAAATTTTTAAATGTCCCAAATCAGGCTTTCTATTATGCCAAAGTTCGAATGAAGTTGTACTTACGGATTTACAAGGGAGACGATTTTGTATGTAGTTAGCTGCTAACACACATTCCGCCCACAAATTCTTGGGAAGATTTGCTTCATTTAACATTGCACGTACCATTTCAACTAATGACCGATTCCTTCGTTCAGCCACGCCATTTTGTTCTGGGCAATAAGGAACAGTTGTTTGCAAAATAATACCTGACTCTTTTAAATAAGACTTCATATCTTTATTAATGTATTCCCCTCCATTATCACAACGAAAAATTTTGATTTTCTTTCCTGTAAAATTTTCCACTTCTTTGGCATATTCTTTAAATTTGGAATAAACTTCGCTTTTCTTCTCTAATACGAAAATTTTTGTGTATCTGGAATAATCATCAATAAAAGATAAAAAATATCTTTTCCCACTTTGTGAGGGCACCTGAAACGGTCCACACACATCAGAATGAATGATATTCAATAAACTATCCGAACGATTCGAACTTTCCTTGGGAAAAGGGATTCTTGACAATTTTGTTTTTGCACACGTATCACAAAAATTACTTTCTTTACAATTCCTTATACACATTCCTTCAGAAAATTTTACTAATTTGTTAATGTCAACGAAATTACGATGCCCTAACCGACGATGCCAAAGATGAATACAACCTGAAGAAAACTCTGACACATATGCTTCATTATTTATTCTTTCACATAGTATATATAAATTTTGATTTAAAATTCCATCAGTTATGATTTTATTTTGATCTTTAATGTAACATGTTGAATCTTGAAATTTAACAATCATGCCTTTCTTTGTCATTACTTTCACAGACAATAGGCTTCCATTCAATTCAGGGACATATAGAACATTTTGTAAAAATATTTTATTACATTTACCATTTATATAACCACTACCAATGTCTACTGCATCCAAACCTTTACCATCAGCAATGAAGACCTTGGCGCAATATTTTTCCAATTTATTGAAGAATTGACGATTGCTGGTCATATGAATTGACGCACCAGAGTCTATGACCCAACCACGACCATTGCCTACCTGAAGACATATTTCGCCATCAACAGTACCAACCTCTGAAACATGAGCATTTTGATTCTGCTTCTTCCACTTGTAACAGTCCTTTTTCAAATGACCCAATTTATTACAATGAAAGCATTTAATAGGCTTCTTCTTTCTTATTTGCTGACCTTTTAAAGCATTGTTACCGAAATCCTCACCATGATTTTCACCACGCCTTTCTGTTTCGTCGAGCAACTTCTCCATTACGTATTCCAATGAAATAGTTTGTTCTGGCTGTCCTTCAATTGATGTAACCAAGGCAGAAAAAGTTTTTGGTAAACTATTTAACATTATAGCTACCATCGAACTGTCTTTAATTTCTTCTCCTCTATCAAGCAATTGAGCCCTCATCACGTTTAACGAATCCAAATGTTGTTGCATGTTTTCACCTTCTTCCATACGTTTATCGTATAATTTTCTCAACAGATGTAATTTTGATGTCATGGTTTTACGTTCATGGGCCTTTTGTAATTTAAACCACATTTCTTGAGCAGAACCCATATTTCTTACGAAATGAATCTGCGAGTTTTCTATGCACATGGCAATCGCAGCTCTAGCTTTCTGGTCCCTTTTGCGGTATGCTTCAGTTTGTTCAGCAGGAACAGGTTTCTCGATTACATCCCACAAATCCAATTGTATCAGATGCATTTGCATCTTAAACTTCCATGTGAAGTAATTTGTATTGTTTAACAACAGCTTTACTTTCCATTTTGCAAATGACAATACTTTTGATATCCTTTTAATTCTAAGCGCTGGGCCAATAACCTATTGGATCCCTATCCAATCAAAAAGCGCAAAATTGTTCTATTCTGTATAAAGGTTCAAAAAGTTCTTGTTTTATTTTATTGAAAATTTTCTTCTAATTATTATTTATAAAACAAAGTCTATTTGATTAAGACAGAATGTTTTCCTTTTAATGTATTTTAAACAAAGTGAATATTTTGTTGATATCCAACACAATAAAGGTATTCATTTAAAGTATTTACGCCTCGTATACTGTGTATATGTTGTAGTTTACTCGATAAATGTCAAAACTAGTTTACGAGCCCCAGGGCTTTGAAGAATTAATTCCTTAATTCAATTCTGAATTAAAAATTCGATGAATTAATTCACTAAGCACCATATATTGAATGGAATTAATTCATATTTGCTTTCGTTCGATTTATTTTGTTACGAATTAATTCAATTGCATCTTTTTATTAAATCAAATGAATTAATTCATCGGTGAACGCGTTCAATTTTATAAATCGAACGGAAAAAAGTGAATTAATTCCTTACTGAATTAATTCACCACTGAATTCATTCAATTTCATTTTCATTCAGTGAATTAAAAAAAAAATAAAATTACATTCACTGAATTAAAAAATAATAAGTTCACTGAATTGAAAAAAAAAAAAATAAAATAAGTTCACTGAAATAAAAAAAAAAAAGTCGGGCATGCCGACTATACAATACCCTACACCAGTCTGGGTAAAAGCCAACTAATATTTGGATCCGAAATGCGAATGGGTTAAAATGGGGCTCGTGTCAAAATTTTCTAAAATGTGAGTCATCGCACCAAATTTCATTAAAATATCTTAATATTTGCGACCTGCAGCGTATAAACAGTATAATTTTGGTAGGACCCTTATATGGGCAATAGGTCTAAACATGGACCGATGTTCACCAAAATCAATAGGCTGCGTTATTGGGCCAATATAGGTCTGTGTACCAAATTTCATCAAAATATCTTAATATTTGCAGCGTATAAACAGTATAATTTTGGTAGGACCCTTATATGGGTACTAGGTCTAAACATGGACCGATGTTCACCAAAATAAATAGAATGCGTTATTGGGGCAATGTAGGTCTGTGTACCAAATTTCATCAAAATATCTTAATATTTACGACCTGCAGCGTATAAACAGTATAATTTTGGTAGGACCCTTATATGGGCACTAGGTCTAAACATGAACCGATGTTCACCAAAATCAATAGGCTGCGTTATTGGGCCAATATAGGTCTGTGTACCAAATTTCATCAAAATATCTTAATATTTGCGACCTGCAGCGTATAAACAGTATAATTTTGGTAGGACCCTTATATGGGCACTAGGTCTAAACATGGACATAGTGGTGTAGGGTATAATAAAATAAGTTCACTGAATTCAAAGCCTGTTTTCTGCCGTTCAGTAGAAGATAACAATAATGTACAAATAAAAGTTTTAAATAAGCAATTTTACAGCGTGTGCTAGTAACAAATTAGAAACCGGATGCTGTTTATCAACCTACATGATTCAAAAATAAAGCCTTTTACTATTAAAAATAAAAACTTTACAGATATAGATAAATTTGGAAAAAAATATAACTATTAATTTTTCAAACTAGTTATATAGTTATATTTTTTTTTCCAAATTTATCTATATCTGAATGAAAATGAAATTGAATGAATTCAGTCGTGAATAATTCAGTAAGGAATTAATTCACTTTCTTTTCCGTTCGATTTATAAAATTGAACGCGTTCACCGGCGAATTAATTCATTTGATTTAATAAAAAGAACTATTGCAATTGAATTAATTCTTTGAATTTGTTGTTTGATGAACGCATTCAGTTGAATGAATTCAGTGAATTACTTAAGAAAAGGAATTCATTCAATTCTAGAGAAAATTGAATTCGACTGGTAGTGAATTCATTCAAAAAGGAATTAATTCTTCAAAGATCTGACGAGCCCTGGTAAATATAAGCTTACTTTTTTGTGTGTAAACTTTTTCGTATTTATACATACATACATTTGAATATTGCCAAAAATAAAATTATTTTTAATTTTTTGTGTGTTGTTTCTGATTTTCTGTTTTATTTGTTTTTAAATAATACAAATTTAAAAAATTATGAAAAGATCAAAAAAGTGGTTAAATGCAAAATTGAACTGTGAATAGTTTTAAAAGGTGCGTTCATTCAAATAAATAGTGAAAGTTATAAATATACGCGATTACAAAAATACACGGTTTACGAGGGAATAAATCCAGTTAGATGAATACCACTAATAAATTTTTGGTAGTACTTAAAGCTTTATTATTCTACATTTTCACACTGTACAACAAAATAAGAAAAAATTGATGCATCGGGATTGCGACACATCCTTTCTGATAGACTTTGGAAAGCAGATCACGAATATGGCCCTACTCTCATATAAAAAAGTTAGTAAAAAATATGTAAGTTGTATTCAAACTGTGATACTTAGCGTTAAGGAAAAAATTATACTCCTGTGATATTTTATTTATATTTGCAATTTTATTTATTAAGTCTGTGTTTTTATGTGGTGCCGCTTGTGTCGCGTATTAAAACTTTTAATATACATATTTAATACAAATGTAATTGAAATATTATTGAATAAATATTATAAAAATTATCCCTGAAGATGCTGGAAAATCCCCAGCGAAACGGCGGATAAAAAATTAATGAAATAAATAGTCTTTTATTTACATTTAAAAAACATACTCATGAAGCTGTGAAGCGGTGAAAAATATTTTTCACGCATTTAAAAACAATGATAACAAATGTAGGGTGACCATTTTTTCTGGCTTCAAATCAGAACAAATTTTAAAAAATATTATCATCCAACAAAAACAAATGATTTTGCAGCCAACCTAATTTGTTGTCAATAGAATGGTTTGGTTGAGGCAACAAACTTTTTCGGTTAACCATCATACCATCCAAAAAAGCCCTACTACACAATTTTCCCTGTACAGAACCCAAGACAAACATTTTTTTCGCATGAAAAATCCAGTTTTTTAAGTACATGAAACGGACCCATTATTTAGAAATTTCAATGATCTGTTACCATTTTCTTTTTTTTCTATTTTTTTTTGTAACAGATTGATGAAATATAGCCATGCTACGAATGGAGTCAAATATGACCAGGATATACTATCAATGTTTATTCAGGCCAAAGAATTTCTGTTGTCACGAGCAAATTGCATTGTCTAAATCTAACCAATCGATTGGCTACAAATTTTGCTGTCAGAACAATTTTTTTCTCTTTTCTAATTTCTGAATGATTTCTGAAATAGAAAAACTTCACATTTTGGCTACCATTTTCTATAAAAACACGTAACGTTTTTAAAAATGAAAATCTGGAGGTTTTGTGTACTTTTTTCTATTGAAAATCCCACAGATTCTAAAATTTTCCGGCCCGGCTGTTAAAAAAGCGCCGGAAAAGTACTGGAGAAACAAAATTTTTAACGTTGGGAAAACGCTGGCAGAACCAATAAATAGATGGTCTGAAATTATTATTTCCAAAATAAAATTTAAAAAAAGTTCATATTTATCTTTTTTTGGTCCTGCCGTGACATGAACCCAGGCCGTCATATTGGCAGACGACAGCTCTACCCACTGACCTAACTAGACATATAATACTTGGTGGCCAAAAATGTAAATAAATTATAACAGTTGGACAACTACTGGCTGTACTAAAATGTTAGCACTCGCAAAAAGTTTTTGGGGAAAAAATTTAAATCAAAAAAAACTTTTTTTTGCTTGCAACCAGATTGAAATCGGAACCTACTCTCTACAAACTTTTTTTAACGAAGCGTCATTTTTATAAAATCATTGCTCTACCACTGAATTGATTTTTGTTCCGCCGCAAGTTTTGACTAGGTAGGAGCACTGCATAACCACTTGTTGCTAAAGTTGGCATAGCACTCTAAGCCCATTCATTGCCAGTCTTTTTTTTTAATTAACCACCGAAATTTTTGTAAAACAAATACTGGCAAAACGCTTTTTGCAAACGCGGAGAAAGCGTCCCAAATGAGGGTTCTGCCAGTCACTTATTTTTAACACCGCGGTTACCCAGTGGTGTGTAATTTTTTGTACCACTGGCAATTTCAGAGTGGGATGTTTCAATATTCATAAAATGTACCACATTATTAATTAACAACTATTAAGGCTGAGTTACCCAACCGTAAATGTATCTGTAACGAATCTGCTGTTTCGATACCCAGAGCTTTGAAGAATTAATTCCTTTTTGAATGAATTCACTACCAATCGAATTCAATTTTCTCTAGAATTGAATGAATTCCTTTTCTTAAGTAATTCACTGAATTCATTCAACTGAATGCGTTCATCAAACAACAAATTCAAAGAATTAATTCAATTGCAATAGTTCTTTTTACTAAATCAAATGAATTAATTCACCACTGAATTCATTCAATTTCATTTTCATTCAGTGAATTAAAAAAAATAAAATTACATTCAGTGAATTAGAAAAAAAAATAATAAGTTCACTGGATTGAAAAAAAATAAAATAAGTTCACTGAATTAAAAAAAAATAAGTTCACTGAATTCAAAGCCTGTTTTCTGCCGTTCAGTAGAAGAAAACAATAATGTAACAAATAAAAGTTTTAAATAAGCAATTTTACAGCGTGTGCTAGTAACAAATTAGAAACCGGATGCTGTTTATCAACCTACATGATTCAAAAATAAAGCCTTTTACTATTAAAAATAAAAACTTTACAGATATAGATAAATTTGAAAAAAAATATAACTATATAACTAGTTTGAAAAATTAATAGTTATATTTTTTTTCCAAATTTATCTATATCTGTAAAGTTTTTATTTTTAATAGTAAAAGGCTTTATTTTTGAATCATGTAGGTTGATAAACAGCATCCGGTTTCTAATTTGTTACTAGCACACGCTGTAAAATTGCTTATTTAAAACTTTTATTTGTACATTATTGTTTTCTTCTACTGAACGGCAGAAAACAGGCTTTTAATTCAGCATACGTAATTTTTGTTATTCAAATAAGTGAACGTAATTTTTTTTTTCAATTCAGTGAACGTATTTTTTTCTTTTTTAATTCACTGAACGTAATTTAATTTTTTTTAATTCACTGAATGTAATTTTATTATTTTTTAATTCACTGAATGTAATTTTACTTTTTTTAATTCACTGAATGAAAATGAAATTGAATGAATTCAGTGGTGAACTAATTCAGTAAGTAATTAATTCACTTTTTTCCGTTCGATTTATAAAATTGAACGCATTCTCCAGTGAATTAATTCATTTGATTTAATAAAGAGAACTATTGCAATGGAATTAATTCTTTGAATTTATTGTTTGATGAACGCGTTCAGTTGAACGAATTCAGTGAATTATTTAAGAAAAGGAATTCATTCAATTCTAAAGAAAATTGAATTCGATTGGTAGTGAATTTATTCAAAAAAGAATTAATTCTTCAAAGCTCTGATATAAAATGCTCCACTTAAATTAAAGGCGGATTTTGGGACCGTAAACGTAAATGTGATGTAACTGTACCGTGCCGTAGCTAAAAAGTACACTTATAGAATACCGTAAACGACATTACTATTTAGCATCTATTTCATGTGATTTTATATTTTATTCTAAATGTTTCCATTTATTTGTTAATTTTTATTTCTTATTTGTGGTTTGAATCTATTTTCTTTATTCATTTTATATTTTTTTCCAACTAAAATCATTCAGCTGTTTCGATGACAGATAGAAAATTCTGATTTCAACAGAATGATCCGGCAAGTACGTCTACATTTACGTGTGCGTAACTACTTGTATAAACTTCTTCTAGTGGTTTCGAAACAGCTGATTCGTTACAGTTACGTTTACGGTTGGGTAACTCAGCCTATAGTGACCTTTTCTAGAACAATTTAATTTTAAAAACAAGAGTATGAAAATATGTTAAAAAAGCACTAAAAGCACTAACAAAAAAATAAAAAAGCACTATTTTAGTGCTTTTGGGTCATCAAAAAGCACCATAAATATTGCTTAAAGCACCATGTTGGCATCACTGACACTAAGTTCTCTGGTAGGCATGATAAAGTTGGTACTATAGTACTTTTGGTGGTACTATTGTAACTTGAAAAGTACTATGGTACTCCTCTGACTAGAGTTGTGAAATTTCGGTATTTTTTGAGTACTCAATACTACTCAATACTTTTCAATTGAGTACTCGATAATACTCAATACTTTTGACGGTTTTTTTAATTTAAAAATAAAAATGTTATGAATTCGTATTTATTAGGAAAAATTATCACAATTCACATACACGTGTTAAATAACTATTGTTATTTACATTTTAATTAATTTAAAACATTTTAAATAAATTAATTAAATAATTTTTCCCAAAAATTCGTTACAAATTTCTTTGTTTCACAAATAGAGTTGTATTTTCAGAGCTTTATTTTTAGAGTACTATTTTTAGAGTTGTATTTTTATACGAAAAATACACATTTCTACGGAAAATTGCATCTTTAAAAGTATTGAGTAGTACCGTTTTAGTATTGAGTACTCAAAAAAACAGTCAGTATTGAGTACTCAGTACTGGAATACTCAATACTTTTACAACTCTACCTCTGACTCATTTAGTACTATTTACACACTTTGCTATTTTTAAATTTTTTGTGCTTTTTTTACCTTGTGTCTTAAAATGCAATGAAATGTGCAAAGAAATTTGAAAATAACACACAAAGCAACAACAAAATTATTTTCTGTGCCTTTTGGAAGCGTGCACGCATGTAAATATCATTCTCCATGTCAGTAGCCTCAACTGGACTCTTTGTGCACCATAGTACGCGTCCTAGATATGGAGGTATCTGGCCGGGAGTATTTGGGGTTAAAAATACAAAAGTGAGATTAAAAAAAATATGTGCCTTTTGAAAGCGTGCACGCATGTAAATATCATTCTCCATGTCAGTGGCCTCAACTGGACTTTTTGTGCACCATAGTACGCATCCTAGATATGGAGATATCTGGCCGGGAGTATTTGGGGTTAAAAATACAAAAGTGAGATTTAAAAAAAATCTGTGCCTTTTGGAAGCGTGTACGCATGTAAATATCATTCTCCATGTCAGTGGCCTCAACTGGACTTTTTGTGCACCATAGTACGCGTCCTAGATATGGAGATATCTGGCCGGGAGTATTTGGGGTTAAAAATACAAAAGTGAGATTTAAAAAAAATCTGTGCCTTTTGGAAGCGTGCACGCATGTAAATATCATTCGCCATGTCAGTGGCTTCAACTGGACTTTTTGTGCACCATAGTACGCGTCCTAGATATGGAGATATCTGGCCGGGAATATTTGGGGTTAAAAATACAAAAGTGAGATTTAAAAAAAATCTGTGCCTTTTGGAAGCGTGCACGCATGTAAATATCATTCGCCATGTCAGTGGCTTCAACTGGACTTTTTGTGCACCATAGTACGCGTCCTAGATATGGAGATATCTGGCCGGGAGTATTTGGGGTTAAAAATACAAAAGTGATATTTAAAAAAAATCTGTGCCTTTTGGAAGCGTGCACGCATGTAAATATCATTCGCCATGTCAGTGGCTTTAACTGGACTTTTTGTGCACCATAGTACGCGTCCTAGATATGGAGATATCTGGCCGGGAGTATTTGGGGTTAAAAATACAAAAGTGAGATTTAAAAAAAATCTGTGCCTTTTGGAAACGTGCACGCATGCAAATATCATTCGCCATGTCAGTGGCTTCAACTGGACTTTTTGTGCACCATAGTACGCGTCCTAGATATGGAGATATCTGGCCGGGAGTATTTGGGGTTAAAAATACAAAAGTGAGATTTAAAAAAAATCTGTGCCTTTTGGAAGCGTGCACGCATGTAAATATCATTCTCCATGTCAGTGGCCTCAACTGGACTTTTTGTGCACCATAGTACGCGTCCTAGATATGGAGATATCTGGCAGGGAGTTTTTGGGGTTAAAAATACAAAAGTGATATTTAAAAAAAATCTGTGCCTTTTGGAAGCGTGCACGCATGTAAATATCATTCGCCATGTCAGTGGCTTCAACTGGACTTTTTGTGCACCATAGTACGCGTCCTAGATATGGAGATATCTGGCCGGGAGTATTTGGGGTTAAAAATACAAAAGTGAGATTTAAAAAAAATCTGTGCCTTTTGGAAGCGTGCACGCATGTAAATATCATTCGCCATGTCAGTGGCTTCAACTGGACTTTTTGTGCACCATAGTACGCGTCCTAGATATGGAGATATCTGGCCGGGAATATTTGGGGTTAAAAATACAAGTGAGATTTAAAAAAAATCTGTGCCTTTTGGAAGCGTGCACGCATGTAAATATCATTCGCCATGTCAGTGGCTTCAACTGGACTTTTTGTGCACCATAGTACGCGTCCTAGATATGGAGATATCTGGCCGGGAGTATTTGGGGTTAAAAATACAAAAGTGATATTTAAAAAAAATCTGTGCCTTTTGGAAGCGTGCACGCATGTAAATATCATTCGCCATGTCAGTGGCTTTAACTGGACTTTTTGTGCACCATAGTACGCGTCCTAGATATGGAGATATCTGGCCGGGAGTATTTGGGGTTAAAAATACAAAAGTGAGATTTAAAAAAAATCTGTGCCTTTTGGAAACGTGCACGCATGCAAATATCATTCGCCATGTCAGTGGCTTCAACTGGACTTTTTGTGCACCATAGTACGCGTCCTAGATATGGAGATATCTGGCCGGGAGTATTTGGGGTTAAAAATACAAAAGTGAGATTTAAAAAAAATCTGTGCCTTTTGGAAGCGTGCACGCATGTAAATATCATTCTCCATGTCAGTGGCCTCAACTGGACTTTTTGTGCACCATAGTACGCGTCCTAGATATGGAGATATCTGGCAGGGAGTTTTTGGGGTTAAAAATACAAAAGTGATATTTAAAAAAAATCTGTGCCTTTTGGAAGCGTGCACGCATGTAAATATCATTCGCCATGTCAGTGGCTTCAACTGGACTTTTTGTGCACCATAGTACGCGTCCTAGATATGGAGATATCTGGCCGGGAGTATTTGGGGTTAAAAATACAAAAGTGAGATTTAAAAAAAATCTATGCCTTTTGGAAGCGTGCACGCATGCAAATATCATTCGCCATGTCAGTGGCTTCAACTGGACTTTTTGTGCACCATAGTACGCGTCCTAGATATGGAGATATCTGGCCGGGAGTATTTGGGGTTAAAAATACAAAAGTGAGATTTAAAACAAATCTGTGCCTTTTGGAAGCGTGCACGCATGTAAATATCATTCGCCATGTCAGTGGCTTCAACTGGACTTTTTGTGCACCATAGTACGCGTCCTAGATATGGAGATATCTGGCCGGGAGTATTTGGGGTTAAAAATACAAAAGTGAGATTTAAAAAAAATCTGTGCCTTTTGGAAGCGTGCACGCATGTAAATATCATTCGCCATGTCAGTGGCTTCAACTAGACTTTTTGTGCACCATAGTACGCGTCCTAGATATGGAGATATCTGGCCGGGAGTATTTGGGGTTTAAAAATACAAAAGTGAGATTTAAAAAAAATCTGTGCCTTTTGGAAGCGTGCACGCATGTATATATCATTCGCCATGTCAGTGGCTTCAACTAGACTTTTTGTGCACCATAGTACGCGTCCTAGATATGGAGATATCTGGCCGGGAGTATTTGGGGTTAAAAATACAAAAGTGAGATTTAAAAAAAATCTGTGCCTTTTGGAAGCGTGCACGCATGCAAATATCATTCGCCATGTCAGTGGCTTCAACTGGACATTTTGTGCACCATAGTACGCGTCCTAGATATGGAGATATCTGGCCGGGAGTATTTGGGGTTAAAAATACAAAAGTGAGATTTAAAAAAAATCTGTGCCTTTTGGAAGCGTGCACGCATGCAAATATCATTCGCCATGTCAGTGGCTTCAACTGGACTTTTTGTGCACCATAGTACGCGTCCTAGATATGGAGATATCTGGCCGGGAGTATTTGGGGTTAAAAATACAAAAGTGAGATTTAAAAAAAATCTGTGCCTTTTGGAAGCGTGCACGCATGCAAATATCATTCGCCATGTCAGTGGCTTCAACTGGACTTTTTGTGCACCATAGTACGCGTCCTAGATATGGAGATATCTAGCCGGGAGTATTTGGGGTTAAAAATACAAAAGTGAGATTTAAAAAAAATCTGTGCCTTTTGGAAGCGTGCACGCATGTAAATATCATTCGCCATGTCAGTGGCTTCAACTGGACTTTTTGTGCACCATAGTACGCGTCCTAGATATGGAGATATCTGGCCGGGAGTATTTGGGGTTAAAAATACAAAAGTGAGATTCAAAAAAAATCTGTGCTTTTGGAAGCGTGCACGCATGTAAATATCATTCTCCATATCAGTGGCTTCAACTGGACTTTTTGTGCACCATAATACGTGTCCTAGATATGGAGATATCTGGCCGGGAGTATTTGGGGTTAAAAATACAAAAGTGAGATTTAAAACAAATCTGTGCCTTTTGGAAGCGTGCACGCATGCAAATATCATTCGCCATGTCAGTGGCTTCAACTGGACTTTTTGTGCACCATAGTACGCGTCCTAGATATGGAGATATCTAGCCGGGAGTATTTGGGGTTAAAAATACAAAAGTGAGATTTAAAAAAAATCTGTGCCTTTTGGAAGCGTGCACGCATGTAAATATCATTCGCCATGTCGGTGGCTTCAACTGGACATTTTGTGCACCATAGTACGCGTCCTAGATATGGAGATATCTGGCCGGGAGTATTTGGGGTTAAAAATACAAAAGTGAGATTTAAAAAAAATCTGTGCCTTTTGGAAGCGTGCACGCATGCAAATATCATTCGCCATGTCAGTGGCTTCAACTGGACTTTTTGTGCACCATAGTACGCGTCCTAGATATGGAGATATCTAGCCGGGAGTATTTGGGGTTAAAAATACAAAAGTGAGATTTAAAAAAAATCTGTGCCTTTTGGAAGCGTGCACGCATGTAAATATCATTCGCCATGTCGGTGGCTTCAACTGGACATTTTGTGCACCATAGTACGCGTCCTAGATATGGAGATATCTGGCCGGGAGTATTTGGGGTTAAAAATACAAAAGTGAGATTTAAAAAAAATCTGTGCCTTTTGGAAGCGTGCACGCATGCAAATATCATTCGCCATGTCAGTGGCTTCAACTGGACTTTTTGTGCACCATAGTACGCGTCCTAGATATGGAGATATCTGGCCGGGAGTATTTGGGGTTAAAAATACAAAAGTGAGATTTAAAAAAAATCTGTGCCTTTTGGAAGCGTGCACGCATGCAAATATCATTCGCCATGTCAGTGGCTTTAACTGGACTTTTTGTGCACCATAGTACGCGTCCTAGATATGGAGATATCTGGCCGGGAGTATTTGGGGTTAAAAATACAAAAGTGAGATTTAAAAAAAATCTGTGCCTTTTGGAAACGTGCACGCATGCAAATATCATTCGCCATGTCAGTGGCTTCAACTGGACTTTTTGTGCACCATAGTACGCGTCCTAGATATGGAGATATCTGGCCGGGAGTATTTGGGGTTAAAAATACAAAAGTGAGATTTAAAAAAAATCTGTGCCTTTTGGAAGCGTGCACGCATGTAAATATCATTCTCCATGTCAGTGGCCTCAACTGGACTTTTTGTGCACCATAGTACGCGTCCTAGATATGAAGATATCTGGCAGGGAGTTTTTGGGGTTAAAAATACAAAAGTGATATTTAAAAAAAATCTGTGCCTTTTGGAAGCGTGCACGCATGTAAATATCATTCGCCATGTCAGTGGCTTCAACTGGACTTTTTGTGCACCATAGTACGCGTCCTAGATATGGAGATATCTGGCCGGGAGTATTTGGGGTTAAAAATACAAAAGTGAGATTCAAAAAAAATCTGTGCTTTTGGAAGCGTGCACGCATGTAAATATCATTCTCCATATCAGTGGCTTCAACTGGACTTTTTGTGCACCATAATACGTGTCCTAGATATGGAGATATCTGGCCGGGAGTATTTGGGGTTAAAAATACAAAAGTGAGATTTAAAAAAAATCTGTGCCTTTTGGAAGCGTGCACGCATGCAAATATCATTCGCCATGTCAGTGGCTTCAACTGGACTTTTTGTGCACCATAGTACGCGTCCTAGATATGGAGATATCTAGCCGGGAGTATTTGGGGTTAAAAATACAAAAGTGAGATTTAAAAAAAATCTGTGCCTTTTGGAAGCGTGCACGCATGTAAATATCATTCGCCATGTCGGTGGCTTCAACTGGACATTTTGTGCACCATAGTACGCGTCCTAGATATGGAGATATCTGGCCGGGAGTATTTGGGGTTAAAAATACAAAAGTGAGATTTAAAAAAAATCTGTGCCTTTTGGAAGCGTGCACGCATGCAAATATCATTCGCCATGTCAGTGGCTTCAACTGGACTTTTTGTGCACCATAGTACGCGTCCTAGATATGGAGATATCTGGCCGGGAGTATTTGGGGTTAAAAATACAAAAGTGAGATTTAAAAAAAATCTGTGCCTTTTGGAAGCGTGCACGCATGCAAATATCATTCGCCATGTCAGTGGCTTCAACTGGACTTTTTGTGCACCATAGTACGCGTCCTAGATATGGAGATATCTAGCCGGGAGTATTTGGGGTTAAAAATACAAAAGTGAGATTTAAAAAAAATCTGTGCCTTTTGGAAGCGTGCACGCATGTAAATATCATTCGCCATGTCAGTGGCTTCAACTGGACTTTTTGTGCACCATAGTACGCGTCCTAGATATGGAGATATCTGGCCGGGAGTATTTGGGGTTAAAAATTAAAAATTGAGATTCAAAAAAAATCTTGTATTCTGTATAATTTGTTTAAGTTTCCATATAATTGTGTGTTATTTGGTATGAAAATGGGTTAATTTAAAAAATCCAAGGCCATGGAGTTACTCCCGTTCGAATTGGACACCATTTGGGGGACTTGGAAATGTAGCTGTCAAATTGAAAATATTACAGCATTGCCAGTTTGAAAAAATCGATGCTAACTGCACGCACGTACTTGCAGATCAATAAATCTGGAATTTTTTTTATTTAAGGTAGTCATTTTAGAATCTGAAAGTCTTTAGAAGGAAAACTAACACAGAATCTGGCAATTATTTTTATTTAAAAGGGTTTTTCCTCTAATGAATGTAACGTGTTTTTCGAAAGAATGTATATCTCATATCGGACTCTTTTTTATCATGGAAATTCTTTAGTAGGTACCTGTGAAATATCTCTATACTAAGTACTTTAAAAGCTAACACCTCAATTCATAAATGCTTTGTAAAGTTATAGCAGGTTTAAAAAACGTAATTTTCATACAAAATTTGTTCAATAAACCTCCTATAATTTTACAAAGCGTTTATGAATTTAGGGGTACAATTTTTTCGATACGAAAAATTGTTTGCAATTTGGAGATACGAGTACCTATTAGAGGATTATTTTCTAAAACACTTCGGTGAAGTGTTGCGTTATTTCTACAGAAAATGTTATTGTTAAAAAATCAATTTACATTGAAAGTTTCCTTCACTTCAACCAATCAAATAAAAAACTGAAGTATTAGAATTTTTCTTAAATTACAGCAGATACCGAAAACCGGATGATTTTAAAATATTCTATTATGATTTTAGGGTTATGATAATAAAAACATGTTATTATTAAAGTTTTGACGATTTTAACGAATTTTTTACACCTGGCAAAATTGCTTCAAGTAAAAACTTGTACAAATTTTCGGGTACGCAAACACACTTATTTTTACTCTTTTACTAGATTTACTAGAAATATAAAGGCTCATTTAGCCATACGTAAAGTAACGTGACGAATCAGCTGATTCAATCTAAAATAATGAGTAAAAAAGAAATAGACTGTCAGCTATGCTCTTTTGACTCATTAGATTTTCCATAAGGAGACTCGTCACGTTACGTCCACGTATAGCTAATTCTACCTTAATCGTACAAACTTAAGGCCGAGTTACCCAACCGTAAACGTAACTGTAATGAATCAGCTGTTTCGAAACCACAAGAAGTTTATACAAGTGGTTACGCACACGTAAATGTAGACGTACTTGCCGGATCATTCTGTTGAAATCAGAATTTTCTATCCGTCATCGAAACAGCTGAATGATTTTAGTTGGAAAAAAATATAAAATGAATAAAGAAAATAGATTCAAACAACAAATAAGAAATGAAAATTAACAAATAAATGGAAAAAGTTAAAATAAAATATAAAATCCCATGAAAGAGATGCTAAATGAGTTGTAGAAGTCAGTTTGTTTCGATTGGCGATTCTTTTTCATTAACGAAACCAATAACCAGTGGTGTACCTCAGGGGTCTGTTATTGGCCCACTACTGTTCATGATTTACTTGAATGATCTTCTTACATTTGGGAATGGTCTATCATGTCAGTCTTACGTTTATGCGGATGATGTTCAGTTTCTTTGCTATGCCGATTCGCAATTTGTAGATGTCTTGGAAGAGGGTGTAAATTTCATCATACATGAGGTTATATCTTGGTCTTCTGGCAATGGTTTTGTTGTCAATCCAAGAAAGACGAAGTTAATGGGTTTTGGTTTCGATACTGATAATATAATGGTTACTCTCGATGGCATGAGAGTTGAATTTGTGGATAAGATTAAATGCCTTGGAGTTTTAATTGACAATCATTTAAATTTCTCATCGCATATTAATAACGTTTCTTCGAAAATATCATTCTTGTTGAGAAGGTTGTATTCTCTTGACTTATATCTGCCTCTCTCAATTAGGATACGTGTGGCACATGCCTTGTTGATGCCTCATATATTATATTGTGTCGAGGTATTTTCTGGTACCACAGGCGGTGAATTTAATAGGTTTACCAAGATTTTCAATAGAATTATTAGATATGTTTTTGGCCTAAGACTTCGCTCTCATGTGACTCCGTACGTAATCCAATTTCTTGGGTGCTCTTTTGTTAATTATGTAGGTATGAGGTTATTGATATTTTTTTACAAAGCAATGGTTAATGGGTTTCCGGACTATATAGTTGACAACTTTCTTTTGTCCAACTCGGAAAGAAACCCCCAACTGGTTTATCCAACACATCATACTACTATGTACGAGCGATCATTTCTGATTAGGCTTTCAAGAATATGGAACGATCTACCTCTATACCTGAGAGGTTTTGCTTTTTCACCCCAGGTCTTTAGGCGAAAGCTTAAGGATTATGTAGCTATTCATGAGTTATAGCTTTTTATTTGTGCTACTATTTTTATGTCTCTCGATCTTTTCTTTTTTTATTATCGCTGCACTTAGGAAAATCTGGTGATTGTATTATTTTTTTTTTTTAAATATCTATTTATATTATTCAAGACTAGCGGGCGCAGCCCGCTACGTTGTTAGCGTGCCTTAAAGGTTAAGGGGGGGGGGGCTGCGCCCCAACAATTTTTATTAAATTCGTTTTTTTATTTAAAGCCTTCACCCAGCCACCACAAATAAATAATTCTGCACAACAATGGGTTTAAAATAAATAAATATTTGATCACTTTTTCTCATGAAAGTGGATTGTTAGTAATGAATCCATAATAAATTGCAATATACGTGTGTATGTTAAAATAATTTGGTAAAGTGCGAACTTAGGTAGATAGACCTGTAAGTAGTTTTGTTCATTTGTGTTTTGAATGAAAATAAATAACGTAAAGCAGGGTTGGAAGGCATTTTATAATATTAAAAATAGCGGGCAAAGCCCGCTACGTTGTTGGCGTGTCTTAAAGTTTTTTTTTTTAATTCCAGTTTATGTAAAGGTAGACCTGGCAATTCAAGTAAATTCACAAATTCAGTTGGAAAATTTACTGCGTCGGTTTCTTCTACCAGTGCTTCGTTACATGAAGTTTAAATATCGGAATATATAAGTTCCATTCCTTTTCTAAGGTTTTTTCTCTTTTAGAAAATTTTTTAACTTTTTGGAGAGTATGTTTCAATGCTACATAAGTTTCATATTCCGTGGATAGTGCTTGAACAGGTAATTCCCTCTTCCAATCCATTTGCATTGTCTATAATTTCAATTCCACTGGTTCAACGTTTATATCCATTTCATTCCACTTGTGTAGTGTTTCAATTCAACTCGTTTCCTATTTAGTTTCTTAATTTTAGTGTTTCATATACACTTGTTCTTTAAGTTTTAGGTTTCTAGCTAAAGACGCAGACGTTAAGGGTTTTCCCTTTTTACCCCTCCCGGTATGAATTTCCAAAAATACCATCTTAGGGGACGTCAACGTTGGAGAAGGAACCCAAATACCGAATTTAAGCTCCCTTGTTCCAGCAGTTTGGCCAGGCCGTTAAGGGGGAGACTTTTCCTGTTTTTGACCCTACCTGTAGAAATTTCCAAAAATCTCACCTTAGCGGATGTCTACAATAGAGGAGGAACTTTAATACCAAATTTCAATTTCCTACCTCCAGCGGTTTGGGCAGGCCTTTAAGCGGCACTTTTCGCTTCATTAACCCCCATTTTTGCAATGTCCCTGTCCAAAAAGCACCTTTCCGGTCCAAAAAGCCCATACTCCAAGTAACATATGTTTTACATTTCAGGTTTCTAGCCAACTTTTACTATTTGTGCCCCTCTCGGTAGGAATTTCCGAAAATCCATCGACAGGGAATTTCAGCTTCCTAGTTCCAGCAGTTTGAGCAGGCTGTCAAGGAAGACACTTTTTCTTTTTTTGTCCCTCCCGGTTGGAATTAGGCTGGAAGAGGAACCTTAGTACCGAATTTCAGCTTCCTAGTTGCAGCAGTTTGGACAGGTCGTTAAGGGGCAACTTTCCCTTTTTGAGCCCCCATTTTATAACGACCCTGTCCAAAATTCAAAAAAGTATCTTTCTAATAAGTTAGCCCTTACTCCAGGGACCAACATTTTAATCTTCAGGTTTCTAGTCGAAGGGGTTTTTACCGGCCCCCAAGGTGAGGCTTTTCTTCTTTTTGCCCCTCCCTTTAGGAATTTACAAAAATTCCATCTTCGCGGCTATCTGCGATGGATGAGGAACATTCATACCAAATTTCAACTGCATTGCCTAAGCGGTTTGGGCAGGCCGTTAGTGGGGACATTTTTCCCTTTCAACCACCATTTTTACTATGTTCCTGTTCCAAAATAGAAAAATTACGTTGCCGGTTAGTTAGTCCTACTCCAAGCAATACATATTTAAAATTTTAGGTTGGCCAAAAGGGATTCGGCAAGCCGTCAGGAGGAGACTTTTACCTTATTTCCCCTCCCGATAGGAATTTCAAAAATTCCGTCTAAGCGGTCGACTACACAGAAGGAGGCACTCACATACCGAGTTTCCTTTTGGGATATCCTGTAGGGAATTCCAAAAATACAAACTTAGTCGATGTCTACTACAGTGGAGGAACCTTTATACCAAATTTCAACTTCTTACCTCCAGTGGTTTGGGCAGGCACTTTTCCAATTTGTGAGACTGTTTATGTGGAGACTTTTCCCCTTTTTGCCCGTTCCGGTGGGAATTTCCAAAAATCCCGTCTTAGCGCACGTCTATGTCGAATATCAAGAAACCTTGTTTTAGTGGAGATATCCGTGGGGGAGGGAAAAAAGTAGTTTTTTTGAAATTATATATTATTTTAAATGGTACTTTTTGGAAAAACGAAATTTTTTGGAAAAAGATACTTACAAAGTACTTTATTTGTAGTTTTTTCGGAAAAGGTATTTTTTTTAATAAGGTGTTTTTTTTGGAAAAATGTATGTTTTTTGGAAAAAGGTACTTTTTTTGGAAAAGGTACTTCTTTTGGAAAAGGAACATTTTTTTAGAAAAAGGTACTTTTTTTTGGGAAAAGGTACTTTTTTTTGGAAAAGGTACTTTTTTTGAAAAAGGGATTTTTTTGAAAAAATGTATGTTTTTGGGAAAAGGAAAATTTTTTTAGAAAAAGGTACATTTTTTGGAAAAATGTACTTTTTTTAGAAAAAGGTACTTTTTTTGGAAAAAGGTACTTTTTTTTGGAAAAAAGTACTTTTTTGGAAAAAGGTACTTTTTTTGGAAAAAGGGACTTTTTTCGGGAAAAGGTACTTTTTTTTGGAAAAAGGTACTTTTTTGGAAAAGGTATTTTTTTTTAATAAGGTGTTTTTTTTTTGGAAAAATGTATGTTTTTTGGAAAAAGGTACTTTTTTTGGAAAAGGTACTTCTTTGGAAAAGGAAAATTTTTTTAGAAAAAGGTACTTTTTTTAGGGAAAAGGTACTTTTTTTTGGAAAAGGTACTTTTTTTGAAAAAGGTATTTTTTTGAAAAAATGTATGTTTTTTGGGAAAAGGAACATTTTATTAGAAAAAGGGACTTTTTTTGGGAAAAGGTACTTTTTTTTGGAAAAGGTACTTTTTTTTGAAAAAGGTACTTTTTTTAGAAAAAGGTACTTTTTTTAGAAAAATGTACTTTTTTTGGAAAAAGGTACTTTTTTTGGAAAAAGGTACTTTTTTTGGAAAAAGGTACTTTTTTTGGAAAAAGGTCCTTTTTTGGAAAAAGGTACTTTTTTTGGAAAAAGGTACTTTTTTTTGGAAAAGGGTACTTTTTTTTGGAAAAGGTACTTTTTTTGAAAAAGGTACTTTTTTGGATAAAGGTACTTTTTTTGGAAAAAGGTACTTTTTTTGGAAAGAGGTACTTTTTTTGGAAAAAGGTACTTTTTTTTGGTACTTTTTTTTGGAAAAAGGTACTTTTTTTGGAAAAAGGTACTTTTTTTTGGAAAAAGGTACTTTTTTGGAAAAAGGTACTTTTTTTTGGAAAAAGGTACTTTTTTTGGAAAAAGGTACTTTTTTTGGAAAAAGGTACTTTTTTTGGAAAAAGGTACTTTTTTTGGAAAAAGGTACTTTTTTTGGAAAAAGGTACTTTTTTGGAAAAAGGTACTTTTTTTGGGAAAAGGTACTTTTTTTGGGAAAAGGTACTTTTTTGGAAAAAGGTACTTTTTTTGTCCCCTTTTTGCCCCTCCCGATAAGAATTTCCAAAAATGCCGTCTCAACGGACGTCTACACCGGTCGAGGAACCTACATACCAAATTTCAACTTCATAGCTCCAGCAGTTTGATCAGGCCGTCAAGGGGGAGACTTTTTCCCCTTTTTGCCCGTCCCTGTAAAAATTTACAAAACTCCCGTCTTGGTGGATGTCTACGATAGTGGAGGAACCTTTATACCAAATTTCAACTTCCTACCTCCAGCGGTTTGGGCAGGCCGTCAAGGGGGTCCTTTTTCCCCTTTTTAACCCCCATTTTTACAACGTCCTTGTCCAAAATTCCAGAAAGTACTCCAAGGAACACATATCTTAAATTTCAGCTTTCTAGCCAAAGGGGTTTTGGCAGGCCGCCAAGGGGGAGACTTTTCCCCTTTTTGCCCGTTCCGGTAGGAATTTCCAAAAATCCCGTCTTAGCGGACGTCTACGCCGAAAGAGGAACCTACATACCAAATTTCAACTTCCTAGCTTCAGCGGTTTGGGCTGGGCGATGTTGAGTCAGTCAGTCAGTCAGTCAGTCAGTCACGTTATTCTTTTATATATAGAGATAATGTTTTCAGTATTTTTTTTATATGATAGTATTACTGTATTTTTTACTTATTTTTTTTTATTATTTATTTTTGTTATTATTTATTTTTATTATTATTTATTTTTATTATTATTTTTTTTTTTTATTATCTTTATTTAAATTATTCTTTTGTAGTAGCTTTTATTAATCATATATGGCCCCAGGGCTTTGGTTATGTAATTTGAAGTAAATAAATGCTGTATTTATTATTAAATAGTAGTGTCGTTTAAGCGGCCTACAGTATTGTTCGAAACCTAAGCAACTTTTCCTAATAATGTAATCAAAGTCCTACATATCCTTTTTAAATTGGTTTATACAAAAGAACACTTTTAATTTTTATTATGTTATGTGCCTACATTCTAATAATAACAAGAAAAATTTAATTCCATTTCCTTGCCAGTAAAAAAAAAAAAAATGAAATTGACTCCATATATTGCTGTTCGAAACTTAAGCAACTTTCAGTACTTCCTATGATACCCTTTCCGCACATCGTTTTGCCATAGAATCTATTAGATTTGATAGTGTTGTGGTTGGTATTGATTCCCCCTCTGATTTTAAGCAATTTATCAGATACCGCTTATTACTAAAACGGCGAGTTCCGACCCTGCGCTTCAAAATGCCGAATAGGTTTTCTATGGGAGTCAATTCTGAAGATTGAGCTGGCCAATCCAATAATTGAATCCCATTAACAGGTAACCATTCTTTGACCCACTTTGACGAGAGTTTGGGTCATTATTACGCTGAAACACCCATCGAAGTGGCATTTCCAATTCGGCATATTGAAGCATGTGTTTGGCTAAAATATCCAAATAAACAAAGCGATCCATTTTTATTTGTATTTCAACAAAAGGCCAACTCCACTCGTCGAAAAGCAGGTACACACCATTACATTTCCGCCCCCATGCTTTATTGTTCCTTAACAATAACGCGGATGTAATCGTTTTCCCTTCGGTCTTCGAACGTGGCATACTTCATCTAAATTTAACAGGTTAAATTTAGACTTGTCGCTGAATAAAACTATTTTCCATTTCCCCACAGTCCAATTTGCGTGAGCTTTTGCAAAATCCAACATTTTTTTCATAAAACTAATGAAAATTAACGAATACGTTGCAAAATCATTTTGGCAAACCTCTTTTTTAAATGTTTTTTTGTCAGTATAGGTTTCTTAGACGGCATGAAGCTTCTCAAATTATTTTCCAATGATCGTTTTCTCACACTGCTCGAACTAATATTGAGATTAAGCTCACTCACAACATTTTTGGAAGAAATAAAGGGTTTTTTTCTTAATTAATCGGACAATTTTCAATCTGTTCGATGTGAAGTTTTTCGTGGTTGCCCTCTAGTATTGGCTTTCTCTACTATTCCAGTAGCTTTGTACATTTTAATTAGTAGAGAAACTATTGATTTGTTAATGCTTAATTTGTTAGCTATAGAGACTTGCGATTGGCCCTTATTAAAGAGTTAAAATATTTTAAGCTTAAAATCGATTCCGTAACGTTTACGCGCCATATCTGCACTTCTAAGTAATTGATTCTAAATCTACAGAAACAAAAAAAATTAAAATTTCTTTGTCAAATTAAACGGGAATTAAATAAACGTTTCAAAATTTTTGTTTATTTGTTGCAAAAAAATACAAAAACAAAATAGTTGCTTAAGTTTCGAACAGCAATATATGGAGTCAATTTCATTTTTGTTTTTTTTTTACTAGCGAGGAAATGGAATTAAATTTTTCTTGTTATTATTAGAATGTAGGCACATAACATAATAAAAATTAAAAGTGTTATTTTGTATAAACCAATTTAAAAAGAATATGTAGGACTTTGATTACTTTATTAGAAAAAGTTCCTTAGGTTTCGAACAATACTGTATATACGGTCAAGCATGCTGTACAACATTTACAGCATTTGATCGTGTAATGTCTTGTTTGATGGAAATTACAAAAACAAATACACGGAACCATCAAAGCAAGCTGTACAGCATGCTTGATCGTCTCTAGGGCCTATAATAGGTATTCTATAAGTGTACTATTTAGCTACGGCACGGTACATCACATTTACGTTTACGGTCCCATAATCCACCTATTAATGTCTTAGAAAGTGCCGAAGAATTACCAGAACTGATTATCTTTTCAAGTAATGCCACTGAATTAAAAAATGTATGAGAAAAAAACTAGTAAAAACTAGCCTGTGAACAAACAGACATAATATTAGAAAAAAAATAAACTTGGTAATAGTAGCTTATAAATTCTAACTAGACCAAGTTTAATTGGCATCCCAAAAACTCGGCTTTTAGGGACAAATGACGCACTAATAAATTCAGGTAAAAAATACAGACTTACCTCACACAGCCAAGTATTTGTTAGAGGAAATTGTTCCAACATTTTTGGACAGCAATGATATATTAAACGCATACAGGGATATAAAATCAAATCGGCTATTGTAAAATCGACTCCTTCTGAAAATCGATGGTCAATAGCTAATTGTTCTTTGGGAACCGTACATTCAATTGTGATTTTATGTTTACGCTTATTCTGAACTTTTGCTGTTGCATCATTTTGATAAGAACTATCTTGATTTGCCTTTTCTCTGGCCAATTTATAAATATTGTGCATTCTAACGGGCTCATTCATATGTCTTTCAAATCTTGCACATTCCACTGGCAAATCTGTGTAAACGACATTTTTTTCTATGCATCTTAAGAGAAGTGTTAACGATTGAACTATATTCACTTCACAAAATCTAGTCCATATCGAAGCTTCTGATGGTGCCAACAAACAACTTTCTTTAAATCCTAATAGTTTCAGTTTTTCCGAAACCAATTGTCGGGAAATCAATTCACGACTAACAGCACACATACCAGCAATAAATGTGTCGCCTTCTTTGGCATAAACGGGTAGACGTAGATCTCGTATGGCTTCTTGTTTTGCGCCATTTTTGCATAGTATCCTATCTTCCGTAAGTTCTCGTTTTAAATATTCTGAACGTAATTTTAATTTTCCTTTATCCGGCGATAGTTTGGAGCAGACAAAATTAAGTTTAATATTTTCTGGATCATTTAAATAGCGATATACATATAATGCGATAAATGATGGTACTGAGGTAAAAATTTCCGTTTCTGCATGTTTGAGTGTTCTCAATTCAATTTCAATGTATAGTTGGTCCATATTGAAAACAGCACTTTTTAATTTCTTAAATCTGTTTTTGTTAACAAAAAAAATACCAATTTATGTTGAGGTTATGTCATTAGTATACATCAGCTGTTTATAGCCGCCGCCGACCACTTTTTAGTTGCTTGAGCCGCCGGCGAAGTATGAGTCTGAACTTTTTAGCCGACTTTGTTAGTTTATCTGACGGATTTAGGCCCGATTACTGAATGTTCAGTTAAAATTTAGTAATCGGGTCTTAGCACTGTTATTTTGGAAAATAAAATTTATTTTTATCTCTTGGTTTTAAATGAGTGTTTACAATGATGGAGTACTCCAATCTGTAGCAAATTTGGTTCTTTTCTCTTTCTTACTAATACATTTTTGTATTTTGCTTTTTTTATTCCACTCCAGAGTCAAACTTGTTCTACTCTGGAGTGCGGATTTGTTTCACTCTAGAGTTAACATTTATCTGTTAACTGTTTAACATGATAAATACAGCTTATAAAACACATCACTAATTTGTTCACATCCCTAATTGTCAACAAATTAGAAAAAAATATATAGAATCGTAAAACCAACACAAAATATTTGTGTTAGGAATTTTAATATAAAATAAAAAATTATTTCAAAATATAAGCAGTCGTAATAAAGCCTGGAAATTCGCGAAACAAAATGTAAGTATTTAAGTGTCAAATATTTTTTGAAGTAACCTAGTGTCTTCAAATGCAATGAAATGTGCAAAGAAATTTGAAAACAGACAAATCAACAACAAAATTATTTTCGTTGTTGTTGTTTTGTGTGTTATTTTCAAATTTCTTTGCACATTTCATTGCATTCGAAGACACTAGGTAACTCTACTCTGCATTGTGAACAGTTAACATCCTTGCTCGGATAAATTCGAATACATCCTAATCGTTCCGGCACATAGTCCGATTACCGTGGGAACCGGGTTATACCGCCCATACTCGGTCGTCAGAGCCTCGTCAGCGTTAACAGGGGACACCATGTCCTAGGTGGACTGTGGGTGAGGTTGGCATTTGGAAATAATTTCCCTTGACCCCCGTTTGTGTAGTAATCAGTAGTCGTTGTTTTTAACAGAAATTACAGTAGTTTTCTATAGAAAAGTGCAAAACAATTTTATGACGGTTGTTTAAGAAAACAACTAACGAAAAGTACTATAATTTCGTAACAATTGTTTAAAGCAGTTATTTTTAATATCATAATAAACAACTACCAAAACAGTAATCTAACAGTAAACAGTTATTTTTGGTAGTTAATTAAAAAATAAAAAATTTCGTTGCATATTTTTTAATTTTATAAATTTTCGTTTAGTTTATATTTGTTATTGATATATTTCTATTTTGCAAATAAAAATCATAAACTTGTATTTTATCTCCAATGAATAAAAGCATAATAACTGGAGAACGGTTTGGAATTTTTACTTCGAATTTTAAATAGGTTGAAGTATTAACACATATTTTTGTAATCGAAAGAAAAAATTTTTTTTTTAAATAAAATATACTTTTATAAAAAAAAGGAATGTAAAAAAGCAGTAGTTTGGCCGATTTTATCAGTTATTTTGAAATTTTTGTAGTAAAACTTTATCAGTTAATATTACTACACCGATAAAATTTCTCAGTGGCTCAGTTAAAGAATGTCTCAGTTAAAATAAAAAAAAAAATCAATTTAACTGAAATAATCGTTGTCAACTATTGTTTCAGTTAAATAAAATATATTTATCAGATACCCTGAACATATGTACAAATGAATTAATTAAAGACTGTCAAAGTATTTTCGAAAAACAATAAAAAATATGTTTGAAATTTTTTTTTTTTTTTATTTAACCAATTTTCATTTTTCATTTCATTTTCTTTATTCAGTCTATGGAACATAATTTCCTTACAGACTATGATTAAATATAAAACTAATATTTATAATTATTTTAAAACTAAAGGCTTTTGATAAAGCTGGAATGGTCGCACCCTTACATTTACAGGCCACAAGGAAGGCTTTAAAAGTTCATTATAGAATTTAGCAGAGATCCCAATTTTAAATGAAATTTTCTTTATCAAATTCAAATCAGTATCCCTTTTGACCAATTTATAGCATTGTAAATGGATTTTTTTAATATTAGCATGTTTCGCAATATATTCCATTATATGTTCAGCTGTTACACTCGGCTTAAATGAGGACAAATGAACCCATTTTTTATTTTCAATAACTTCCAATTCATTGTTGTTATTGTGCCCAAAAACAACATGTTTGCGCTTTCTTTTTGAGTTTACTTTCATCCATTCAGAATTGTTTATTGGGATGTCACTGTCTACTTTAGAGCATGCAGTAGCAGCAGTATCAGTATTGTCAGAATAACAAATACTGTCTCTCCTTTTACGTGAACTATTGGCCTTGAAAACATTAAAATTAACATCACTTGGTTTAGAAGCAACAATATCATTATAACAATCGTCGTCAGACTTTTGCGAACAACAAATACTGGCTCTCCGTATCAGTGATGGTATTTGAAAATTTTCGTTTAGTGCCTAAATGATGCCAAAAAAGTGCCAAAAAAGCTTTAAAAGTGCCAAAAAAAAAAAATTAAGCAACATGCAAATGTTTCAAATAATATGTTCAGCTTTTATTTCAAATATTTATTACAATAAGGGTGTAACTTATTCTAAACTTTATAACAATAACAAAATTGTCACAAAACTGGTGTGAATGGAAATTATTATAATTTTGGTATTCTCAGAAAAATTGTCACAGCAAAACCTTGAAAAAATTGTCATGTAATAAAAAGCACATAATAACCAAATATTTTCAATTGTCAACAATTTAAAATATAAAATTTTTATTTTCTTTTGAAGAATTTTAAAATTTTTCTTCACAGAAATAAAATATGAGATATATTTTGAGGTATTATTTTAAAATGCATCGAACCTTTTACCGATTCTAACATTCCTGCAAATTCCTCCAAAATATTACGTATTAACTAGGGTTTGGGATTTCCCGGACTTTTTTATTTCCCGGGAAACGGGAATGTAAAAATTTGATTCCCGGGATTCCCGGGAATCCCGGGAAATATATTTGAACAAAATTGTTAATGAAAACCACATGTATAAGTAATTTTTGTTAAAAAAAACACTATTTCAGTACAAAAGCAGTCTGTGTAGTGAGAATTCAAAGTAAAAAATATCAGAATGTTGAACATTTGATTTCACATAAATTACTCGCAGCACTGCCAAATGAATTGCATGATTCCAGCAGAAAGCACCTACTACTGGACTGTCGGAAACAAACCGTTTCATCACTCTTGGCCCATTAGATATGGTGGCCACAATGTTATTTTCCAAAGACAAATAAAACTCTTCTAGTCTTATTTCTACAATTCTTCTTATTTCATCAGCATTACATCTTCCTGATATATAAACCAACCCCAGGTTATAAAATGAATTATTTCCGTTTATACATATGTTCAAATATCTCTTTTGTAATATTCTTGTCCATTCATCTAAGATTATAGTAAATCTCCTATCGTTAGAAATATTGTTCGATATTTCTTTTATCATGATATCTTTTACATGATTGTAGTAATTTAATATAATGTTCTTTACATCGGTTTCACTTTTTTGCAATGCCAGGTTTTTATTATAAAAACTTTCTCGAATAAACGAAGATCTAGTTATGGTGCGGATTGACTGCGGCTAATTTGGATACCATTTCAGGAAATGTTTGCCCTACCATAAAACCTTTAATGCCTATTCAGCTTACACTTTTTTCCTCGGGTACTTTGCTAATTTAAGCTGAAACGTTATACTTGTTTTCTTCAAGAGAAGTTGCATGACCATCAATTTTTTTTTTTTTTTTGGGAACCAAATTTAGATGTCGGATAACCAAATTTAGATACCACCGTTAACCATTAGTCTTTTCTTTTCACGTTTATTAATGAAAACGTTACTTATAAAATTATTGACCCTTAATTTTATAAAGAAGTATTTTAAATTTAAAGTCGACTTTATTTTTAATCAAACGGTTTTGTTCATTTTGTGTATGAAAACCTTACAAAAATATTTATATTTTCAAATATTTTGATTGGTTGAAAATAAATTAACCAATCAGAATGCTCCAAAAATAAACCAAGTCAAGGTATACTGCCACCCAATATTTTAACTAAAGTCGACTTTACCTAAATTATACATTTGAAAAATTTAGATAGTAAGGGCGATTATTTGTAAGAAACAAAGCTTTTTTTCATATTTCTTTCAAACATTTTTCCAATTTTTTAGGTTTTACTACTTAAATTTTGAATAAGTTATGCGAAAAATCTTTATTAGTTGAAATGCTCCTAATTACTTGGCAAAGATTTTATTTGTGTGTCAAATAAATGTATTCCCTTTTAAAAGATTTTAACAATGACATTTTTGTTTTGGCATTTAAAATGTTTTTTATGACTAAAATGAAAAACTCCTATTCGAAACAAAAACAATTTAAAAAAAATTAATATTTTTAAAATTTCCCGTTTTCCCGGGAAAAATATATTATTTTCCCGGGAATTCCCGGCAAACTTTTCCCGGGATTTCCCGGGAATTCCCGAACCCCAAACCCTAGTATTAACATGGGATTTTTGGGGCTAAAGTTGTTAGGAATAAGCTCAGGGTATTTGATGCTAAAATTTTAAGGAAACTCCAAGTACTTAGAACTAGTTCTCTCGTGTTCTGTGGTTCCTGGACATTTTTTTTAAGTTTTCATATCATTTAAGATTTCATGAAATTATCGAAAAAATCGTAATTTTTCACAAATTACAATTTTTTGATCATTTTATTTTTGGCAGAAAAAGCTTTCACCATTGTATGGTGAAAGTTTTAAAACTTTTGCTTGTCATAAAAAAACTAGAATACCATAACAAATTTTTGAAAAATTCCAGTGATGGAGAATACAATAAAATCAATTAAAGTTTTTCTAATTTTATCCCCATTGCTTTTGTTTTTAAAGATCAAAATAATGATTAAATTGTCCCCGAAGAACTGGAAGATGGTCCAGAAAATTGTAGAAATTTTTAATGAAGCGTTTGTTTTTTAATTTTGTTACTCATTCTAAGTAGGCGTGGCTTTTAATGAAAAGCCAGCGATATCGACCTTTTATCAAATTATATAGAAATTTTCTTAAAAAGTGCCAAAATTCTATGAAGAGTGCCATGGTGCCATTGAACATTCAGTAGTGCCACAAATGGCACTTTTGTGCCACTTTTACCAACAGTGCTCCGTATACGTGCACCTGTATGATTACTTGGTTCAGCAGCAACAACTACAGCATTATGACAATCATGTGCATTACCAACAACAACAGCATTGACATCAACTTCATCATTAAGCTGCCTACACACTAGGGAACATGGTTGAGGGAACAAAAAATATCAAAAAATTTTGTAAACACGAAATGCACGCTCTCAACACGCACACACACACAAACGCACTCACACATTCACAAACAATGCTCTCTTTTTTTAAGTATGTTCCCTAGTGTGTAGGCAGCTTTAGAAACATTGAAAGAGTAACGATTGGCAGAATTTGTTGAAAAAGAATCTGGCAAAGTTGAACGACCTTTTTGTTTTGTGTTATTTTTCGAAGAACCTGTTTCGGCATGTTTGTTTTTGTTTGTTAAAAAACCACTCTCAATTACATTGTTTTTGTTCATATAGGCCTGGAATTGTGTTTTTAATTCCTTTATCTCATTCGACAAAATTGACACAATAGTAATTAAATCATTAGGATTTCCAGCACATTTATTGCATTTGTAACAATATTATTCGAAGATTTTAATAGATTAAAGTTATAATCATTATCAACACGAGAACATTTTTGATGAAAATGTCCACTGCAAATTATACATTTAATAGAAACACTACCGACTGCATTATAGCAGCTAGCACAAAAAGTGTTAGACTGCATTAGAAAAAACGAACTTGTCTGAACGACGGCGACTACTGAACTGAACTACAATTTTGAACGAAATAATGGATTTTAATGGATATACCGTGGAAACTGTATTAAATCAATTAGTACTTGATTTGAGATAAGTATATATTTTATTTTGAAGATCTTTCAAGAGGAAACATTTGTTTTTAATTGTTACAATAGGTGGAGCCAAACAAGTACTCACATAAACCAGAGCAACCAACATAGAAGAAAAGAGTGGAACCAGACCATCGTTAGTAAAGATTGGACGAAAATAATTTTATTAGCGAACTTCTTAAATTTCCTATATGGTAATATTTAAAATGTCTCAAATTTCAACTACAAAAACATAAATAAAATTAAAAACAAAAAAAAAAAATTAAATGTTGGTGGCTTTTAAATTGTTGTTAATAACCAAATTACAATACATATTTATTATGACTAAAAACAAGTTCCAATCAACTGAGTTCTCAGCTGAATTTTTGCATTAAAAAAAATTAGTTATGTTTTATTAATTTAAATAACTGAGGCTCAGTAAGGGGTACATTGGTACACCGAAAAAATTTCAGTTACAGTCTACTAAATTTTCAACTGAGTTTCAGGTGAAATACCCCTTACTAAGGCTCAGTTGTTTTATTTAGTTCATGATAACAGAAATAATTTTACATATTTTTTTAACGGAGCTTCCGTTACAACACATGCCTGAAATAATCCGGCGGGCGATACTACCAGCCAACAAGATTTAGTCTGCTGGGTTACTATGCACCAAAATAAAAGAAAAAAAATCATGTTTTTCAAAACATTAGCTAGCCGCTTACTTCGACGGCGTCTAGACTTCCAAAAATAAAAGACGGAAATTTTTTCCGTGGTAACTCTTTTCTAAAGTGAAATTGATAATCACATGTTTCTTGTTTTTGTTTACTTTTGTGTTTTTCATTTTTCCGTATTATAATTTTAAACAAAAAAAAAAATCTAAAAAACTTTGTTAAATTTTCAAATTTTTGTTTACAAGTCGTTAATAATTGTAAGTAATAGTAAAAATTATTAAGCAGTGTCCTATTAATCAAACTGCTGTAATACGAAAAATTACATTGTTGCTGAAAAATTACAATAAATAATAAAACTGAGGTAACTATTGATTGCGTGATGTAATTCAATCTTTATTAATATATCCACGGATCTTTTTAACAATGTCTAATAAAACTTCACAAATTGTTTATAAAAAATATCTGACTAAAGTTCAGTTCAGCGGCACCTCACCGATTCCAAATTTTTAGGGAACAAATCTAGTTTACGGGCAGGACACAAAAACTGAAAATAGGTGAGTTCAGAAAAAAATGTCTCGGCGGCCCGCATTTCCTTAGTTATATATTTACTTCATTTATTACAATAACGTAGCCTAAAGGTCATAATCGGTTATATACCTATTTGTTTGTTTAAATCTAAATTAGTAGAATAGAATAGGAAATTATATGTTCCATCTCTTTAGTCTGGCCATACACTTGCAATATTGTTGTACAGCTTCTCGTTTTAGTTCTTTATTGTAATACCATGTGTGTTAGTAGTTTGGGGACTTAAATGGAGAGTTTGCGCAATGTATGGATAGCTTTAGTATGTACGCATTTTTAATGAAGCTTTGAAAGCTTATCTTGTGAGAGTTCAACTGTTTCTAAAATTTATTCTTACAGCATTCATTTATTATTTTTTTTTTAGATCTAATTAATTTTTAAATATATTATTGTATTAATTGATCTCATGTAAATGTTAATTTTTGGAATTTTGAATTTATATATTATTACTAGCGGGCGCAGCCCGCTACGTTGTTAGCGTGCCTTAAAGGTTAAGGGGGGGGCTGCGCCCTCCCCCCGGGGGCTGCGCCCCCCACAATTTTTATTAAATTCGTTTTTTTATTGATGATACGTGTGTATGTTACGATAATTTGGTAAAGTGCGAACTTAGGTAGATAGACCCGTAAGTAGTTTTGTTCATTTGTGTTTTGAATGAAAATAAATAACGTAAAGCAGGGTTGTTAGCGTGCCTTAAAGTTTTATTTTTTAATTCCAGTTTATGTAAAGGTAGACCTGGCAATTCAAATAAATTCACAAATTCAGTTGGAAAATTTACTGCGTCGGTTTCTTCCACCGGTGCTTCGTTACATGAAGTTTAAATATCGGAATATATAAATTCCATTCCTTTTCTAAGGTTTTTTCTCTTTTAGAAAATTTGTTTAACTTTTTGGAGAGTATGTTTCAATGCTACATAAGTTTCATATTCCGTGGATAGTGTTTGAACAGGTAATTCCCTCTTCCAATCCATTTGTATTGTCTATAATTTCAATTTCACTCGTTCAACGTTTATATCCATTTCATTCCACTTGTGTAGTGTTTCAATTCCACTCGTTTCCTATTTAGTCTCTTAATTTTAGTGTTTCATATACTCTTGTTCTTTAAGTTTTAGGGGGGGGGGCAATTTTCCCCTTTTGAACCACCATTTTTACCACGTTCCTGTCCAAAGTCCTAGAAATGCCTTGTCGATAAGTTAGCCCATACTACAAGGAAAACATATTATATATTACAGGTTTCTAGCCGAAGGGTTCGGTTAGGCCATAAAGGGGGAGAATTATTCCGTTTTTACCCCTCCCGGTAGGAATCTCCAAAAATTCCGTATTAGAGGACGTCTGCGTTGGAGGAGGAACCTACTACATACATAATTTTAGGTCTCTATATCCAGCAGTTTGGCCAGGCCGTCAAGGGGGAAGTTTTTTCCCTTTTTACCCCTCCCGGTATGAATTTGCAAAAATACCATCTTAGGGGACGTCAACGTTGGAGAAGGAACCCAAATACCGAATTTAAGCTCCCGTGTTCCAGCAGTTTGGCCAGGCCGTTAAGGGGGAGACTTTTCCTGTTTTTGACCCTACCTGTAGAAATTTCCAAAAATCTCATCTTAGCGGATGTCTACAATAGAGGAGGAACTTTAATACCAAATTTCAACTTCCTACCTCCAGCGGTTTGGGCAGGCCTTTAAGCGGCACTTTTCGCTTCATTAATCCCCATTTTTGCAATGTCCCTGTCCAAAAAGCACCTTCCGGGTCCAAAAAGCCCATACTCCAAGTAACATATGTTTTACATTTCAGGTTTCTAGCCAACTTTTACTATTTGTGCCCCTCTCGGTAGGAATTTCCGAAAATCCATCGACAGGGAATTTCAGCTTCCTAGTTGCAGCAGTTTGAGTAGGCTGTCAAGGGGGACACTTTTTCTTTTTTTGTCCCTCCCGGTTGGAATTAGGCTGGAAAAGGAACCTAAGTACCGAATTTCAGCTTCCTAGTTCCAGCAGTTTGGACAGGTCGTTAAGGGGCAACTTTCCCTTTTTGAGCCCCCATTTTATAACGACCCTGTCCAAAATTCAAAAAAGTATCTTTGTAATAAGTTAGCCCTTACTCCAGGGACCCACATTTTAATCTTCAGGTTTCTAGCCGAAGGGGTTTTTACCGGCCCCCAAGGTGAGGCTTTTCTTCTTTTTGCCCCTCCCTTTAGGAATTTACAAAAATTCCATCTTCGCGGCTATCTGCGATGGATGAGAAACATTCATACCAAATTTCAACTGCATTGCCTAAGCGGTTTGGGCAGGCCGTTAGTGGGGACATTTTTCCCTTTCAACCACCATTTTTACTATGTTCCTGTTCCAAAATAGAAAAATTACGTTGCCGGTGAGTTAGTCTACTCCAAGGAATACATATTTAAAATTTTAGGTTGGCCAAAAGGGATTGGGCAAGCCGTCAGGAGGAGACTTTTATGTACACAGAAGGAGGAACTCACATACCGAGTTTCCTTTTGGGATATCCTGTAGGGAATTCCAAAAATACAAACTTAGTCGATGTCTACTACAGTGGAGGAACCTTTATACCAAATTTCGACTTCTTACCTCCAGTGGTTTGGGCAGGCACTTTTCCAATTTGTGAGACTGTTTATGTGGAGACTTTTCCCCTTTTTGCCCGTTCCGGTAGGAATTTCCAAAAATCCCGTCTTAGCGCACGTCTATGCCGAATATCAAGAAACCTTGTTTTAGTGGAGATATCCGTGGGGGGAGGGAAAAAAGTAGTTTTTTTGAAATTATATATTATTTTAAATGGTACTTTTTGGAAAAACGAAATTTTTTGGAAAAAGATACTTTGTTTTTACAAAGTACTTTATTTGTACATTTTTTGGAAAAAGTATTTTTTTTAATAAGGTGTTTTTTTTTGGAAAAATGTATGTTTTTTGGAAAAAGGTACTTTTTTGGAAAAGGTACTTCTTTTGGAAAAGGAAAATTTTTCTAGAAAAAGGTACTTTTTTTTTGGGAAAAGGTACTTTTTTTTGGAAAAGGTACTTTTTTTGAAAAAGGTATTTTTGGTATGGGAAAAGGTATGGGAAAAGGAAAATTTTTTTAGAAAAAGGTACTTTTTTTGGGAAAAGGTACTTTTTCTTGGAAAAGGTACTTTTTTTTGAAAAAGGTATTTTTTTGGAAAAATATATGTTTTTTGGGAAAAGGTACTTTTTTTTGGGAAAAGGTACTTTTTTTCTTGGAAAAGGTTCATTTTTTTAGAAAAAGGTACATTTTTTGGAAAAAGGTACTATTTTTAAAAAAGGTACTTTTTTTTGGAAAAATGTACTTTTTTTGGAAAAAGGTACTTTTTTGGAAAAAGGAATTTTTTTTTGGAAAAAGGTACTTTTTTTGGAAAAAGGTACTTTTTTTGGAAAAAGGTACTTTTTTTGGAAAAAGGTACTTTTTTCGGGAAAAGGTACTTTTTTTGGAAAAAGGTACTTTTTTTGGAAAAAGGTACTTTTTTTGGAAAAAGGAATTTTTTTTGGAAAAAGGTACTTTTTTTGGAAAAAGGTACTTTTTTTTGGAAAAAGGTACTTTTTTTGGAAAAAGGTACTTTTTTTTGGAAAAAGGTACTTTTTTTGGAAAAAGGTACTTTTTTTTGGAAAAAGGTACTTTTTTTGGAAAAAGGTACTTTTTTTGGAAAAAGATACTTTTTTTGGAAATAGGTACTTTTTTTGGAAAAAGGTACTTTTTTGGAAAAAGGTACTTTTTTGGAAAAAGGTACTTTTTTTGGAAAAAGGTACTTTTTTTTGGAAAAAGGTACTTTTTTGGAAAAAGGAATTTTTTTTGGAAAAAGGTACTTTTTTTTGAAAAAGGTACTTTTTTTGGAAAAAGGTACTTTTTTTGGAAAAAGGTACTTTTTTTGGAAAAAGGTACTTTTTTTGGAAAAAGGAATTTTTTTTGGAAAAAGGTACTTTTTTTTTGAAAAAGGTACTTTTTTTGGAAAAAGGTACTTTTTTTTGGAAAAAGGTACTTTTTTTGGAAAAAGGTACTTTTTTTGGAAAAAGGTACTTTTTTTAAAAAAGGTACTTTTTTTTGGAAAAATGTACTTTTTTTGGAAAAAGGTACTTTTTTGGAAAAAGGAATTTTTTTTGGAAAAAGGTACTTTTTTTGGAAAAAGGTACTTTTTTTGGAAAAAGGTACTTTTTTTTGGAAAAAGGTACTTTTTTTTGGAAAAAGGTACTTTTTTTGGAAAAAGGTACTTTTTTTGGAAAAGGGTACTTTTTTTTGGAAATAGGTACTTTTTTTGGAAAAAGGTACTTTTTTTGGAAAAAGGTACTTTTTTTGGAAAAAGGTACTTTATTTTGGAAAAAGGTACTTTTTTTGGAAAAAGATACTTTTTTTGGAAATAGGTACTTTTTTTGGAAAAAGGTACTTTTTTTGGAAAAAGGTACTTTTTTTGGAAAAAGGTACTTTTTTTGGAAAAAGGTACTTTTTTTGGAAAAAGGTACTTTTTTTGGAAAAAGGAATTTTTTTTGGAAAAAGGTACTTTTTTTTGAAAAAGGTACTTTTTTGGAAAAAGGTACTTTTTTTGGAAAAATGTACTTTTTTTGGAAAAAGGTACTTTTTTTGGAAAAAGGAATTTTTTTTGGAAAAAGGTACTTTTTTTTGAAAAAGGTACTTTTTTTGGAAAAAGGTACTTTTTTTTGGAAAAAGGTACTTTTTTTGGAAAAAGGTACTTTTTTTGGAAAAAGGTACTTTTTTTGGAAAAGGGTACTTTTTTTGGAAAAGGGTACTTTTTTTGGAAAAAGGTACTTTTTTTTGAAAAAGGTACTTTTTTTGAAAAAAGGTACTTTTTTTGGAAAAATGTACTTTTTTTGGTAAAAGGTACTTTTTTTGGAAAAAGGTACTTTTTTGGAAAAAGGTACTTTTTTGTCCCCTTTTTGGCCCTCCCGATATGAATTTCCAAAAATGCCGTCTCAACGGACGTCTACACCGGTCGAGGAACCTACATACCAAATTTCAACTTCATAGCTCCAGCAGTTTGAGCAGGCCGTCAAGGGGGAGACTTTTTCCCCTTTTTGCCCGTCCCTGTAAAAATTTACAAAACTCCCGCCTTGGTGGATGTCTACGATAGTGGAGGAACCTTTATACCAAATTTCAACTTCCTACCTCCAGCGGTTTGGGCAGGCCGTCAAGGGGGGCCTTTTTCCCCTTTTTAACCCCCATTTTTGCAACGTCCCTGTCCAAAATTCCAGAAAGTACTTTCCAGAAAAGTTAGCCCATACTCCAAGAAACACATATCTTAAATTTCAGCTTTCTAGCCAAAGGGGTTTTGGCAGGCCGCCAAGGGGGAGACTTTTCTCCTTTTTGCCCGTTCCGGTAGGAATTTCCAAAAATCCCGTCTTAGCGGACGTCTACGCCGAAGGAGGAACCTACATACCAAATTTCAACTTCCTAGCTTCAGCGGTTTGGGCTGGGCGATGTTGAGTCAGTCAGTCAGTCAGTCACCTTATTCTTTTATATATAGAGATTGTATTATGCATTAGCCTTAACATATATTTATATAGAAGTCTGTTATATATTTTTTAGTAGCTTTAATTAGCCATATAAGGCCCTAAGGGCTCGGTTATGTAAATGAAGATTTAATAAAAAAAAAAAAAAAATTTTCTACCAAAAGTTAACAAAATAAGCAATAAAATTTCATTCAGATCAAATAGTACCTAACCTAGTGTCTTCAAATGCAATGAAATGTGCAAAGAAATTTGAAAATAACACACAAAACAACAACAACGAAAATAATTTTGTTGTTGCTTTGTGTGTTATTTTCAAATTTCTTTGCACATTTCATTGCATTTGAAGACACTAGGTTACCTAGTGCAAAGAAATTTGAAAATAACACACAAAGCAACAACAAAATTATTAGGTGTGTTTCTTTACTTTTGGGTAAAGTTCGGTAAAATGAGAGTAAGCACAAAATCCTCTCACAAAATGACAAAATTACCCAATAGTACGGGAACACAAAAAACCACTTTTCTAGCCCAAAATCTTATTTCAAAGAATAATGTGAAACAGTGACGGGACTTGAAAAATTTTGTTTTGTGCCAAGTGTGTGATTAAAATGTGCCAAATTGGACTTCATTGTGCCAAAACTCAATTTTCACTCAGTACCCGTGTTTTCAACTTTAATTTCATTTCGTGTAATTCAACTTTAATTTCATTTCGTAATCGCATTCTTATGGAATTAATTCTATTTTGAATGAATTCTAACCTAATGAATTAAAATTTTCTTGAATTCATTCAATTAAAATGATAAATGAAATTCATTCGATTCTTATTAAAGATTTGGGAATGCAGCCAATGGATGAATTCTTTAGGAATGGTTACTCGTAATGGTGTACATAGAAACATTTTCTAAAACTGAATTAAATTTTTCAAGAATTAAACTTAAATTAATTCTTTCGAAACTCTAAGCTAAATTTAAATCATTTGAATTTTTAAAATTCTATGGGTTATTTGGTAATATCTTCGATGACATTTTTAGTTTTGCTTTGTTTGAAAAGGTATTTTAATACGAATAAATGCTCAGAAACTAAAAATTAAAGAATTTTTAAAGAATCGTTATTTTTTAAATCTATTTTCTATTAAATTTTGTACATAACGAAAATGTGCCAAAATAGTATCGGTTGTAGAGTTGTGAAATTTCGATACTTTTTGAGTACTCAATACTACTCAATACTTTTCAATTGAGTACTCGATACTACTCAATACTTTTAACTGTTTTTTTGAATTTAAAAATAAAAATGTTATGAGTTCGTATTTATGAGGAAAAATAATAACAATTCACATACACGTATTAAATAACTATTGTTACTTACATTTTAATAAATTTAAAACATTTTAAATAAATTAATTATATAATTTTTCCCAAAAATTCATTTCAAATTTCTTTGCTTCACAAATAGAGTTGTATTTTATTTTGCAAATTGGCACAAATACCCATATTTATTCGCATTTGAAAGTTGTTTTTGATTTTATTCAATTAATTCTTGTAAAAAACAAGTTTCTTTTGATTATTTCTTTATTTAAATAAAATTTTAAATAAATTTATTTAAAATTTTATTTAAATCAAAAATTGATCCATAATATTGAACGTGTGAACTAGGTCTTTGGTTCAAATCAGTGGAGAGTTCAATTGAACTAGTTGCACCCAACTGATGATATAACAGCTGATTAAAACATTTACCCAAATTTACACGAAAAAAAAGTCTGGGCTTTCTCGTGCAAGAAGAACAAGAATATTACTCTCTCATGACAGCTCTCATTTACCCAATTGTGTAGTAAGAAAACGCTTTTTGGTAAAATTGGGATCCCGCGGGATTCCAATGTTGAGTACCCGAACACAGCTAATATATGAATTCAACATAACCTCAAAATACAAACAAACATAGATGGCGCAAAATTAAAATTGCACAGTGTTGCCAAAAGATTATGCAATATTTCAAGTTGTCCAATAAAAACCAAAAGTGTTTTGATTCACTACACGCAGAAAAAAACAGGGGGAATATTAACTAAGAGCTATGTAATTATACAACTACATAATTTTCAAGTTAGTTTTACAAAGTTTTTGTAAAATATGAACATTTTTTTGTAAAATATATACAATCCTTGCAAAATATATACATGTGTAGTGGAAAATATCCTAAAAATTACATATATTTTGCTAGAAAATTGTAAAACTTACTTCAAACTTATGTAGTTGTATAATTACATAGCATTTAGATAAAGTTCCACCTGTTTTTTTCTGCGTGTACATAATATTACTCAACCTTCAATTTAATACAATAAATGAAATTAAATTAAATTAAAAATAAATTAAAAAATAATACATACACGGTCAATATGCTTGCACCACTTGGAAAGTTGTACCATAATACTGCAAATGTATGGCCCACTTAAGTTTCTGAAATAGCTCTACGGAGCTGTTTTGGAATTAGTATCAGATCCTGGAAACCGATGTAGAAGTAATGTATAACTAGTTCTAAATAACTAGTTCCCAAACATTCTAAGGATGCAGTTAAAATGGCAAATCTGACTCCTTTGCATGAGTTCTAGAACCAGTTTCACCATCACTAGTTCCAAGGGTGTTTTTGGAGAATATGTAGTTACTCCCTGAGAAGTAGTTCTAGAACTAGTAATTTTAGAACGGGTTCCAAAAATTTTGCTGGGGTTATTGTTTTTGTAAAAATTATAAAAAAAGAGTATATACATGTACGCAAGAAATTACCTAATTAAATAATTTATAGATGTCTTTAAAACTTTAGTTTTACCTTACCTAGTGTCTTCAAATGCAATGAAATGTGCAAAGAAATTTGAAAATAACACACAAAGCAACAACATTATTTTCGTTGTTGTTGTTTTGTGTGTTAATTTCAAATTTCTTTGCACATTTCATTGCATTTGAAGACACTAGATTAGTTGAATGTTTTAAGGAGCTAATATTTTTCACATAAATTGCCAAAAACATTTTTATCACTTAACCGCACTTGCAGTTAAAAAAGTGTACACTGCAATTGCATTTAAATTAACTGCAATTGTAGTTATTTTTAATTGGAATTGTAGTTGAAATAAATGCAATATCAATTGATTATAAATGCAATTGCAGTGTACACTTTTTAAACTGCTATTGCAGTTAATTTTACCGACATAATTCTCTTAGTGAATGCCTTGTTTAATTTGTGTTTCGTTAAGTAGATCTATAATTTAATTTTTTCTGAGACAGCTTTCGTATCATAAGTTCAAATATGATAAATAAGTAAAAAAGCTAAAATAAATACAAAAGCAAAGATCTGAAAGAACACGACAGAAATAAGATAGAAGATATACGTTCTCGTCGTCGCATAGATAACAGCTATTTCAACGAAAGAAAAAAATTCTCTTATTTTATAAAACATCTCACATCAAGTTAGCTGCAGATCAAGAACTCACACTTAAATAAATTAAGAATATTTTCAATTGAATTAAAATACAAAAATAAATTGAATTATTTTAGCTATATTTTGTCTCATGCCTATCAACGTGAAGTATTTAAAGCAAATCTACGTTAAACCGATTGTAGTATAAAAAAAATTTTGAACATGTTGTGTTTATACTCGTAATTGTTCCGTTATAACCGAATGTACGTTAGAAAATTTTTGGGAAGTACCGCGAATAAGTTACGTTACATAGGGGTTATACGTTCAATTTTTGCCTTTCAAGTTTCAATACTCACACTTTTTTACTAACACACTCACACTTTAAAAAATTGAACAGCAACTTGATATCAACTTTTCTTTCAAGTCGTGAAAAAACTTGACGGTCAAGTTTTAAACAGCTGATCAAATTTCTTGTAAATTTGTTTTTCTTTTTATAAATATTGTGCCGCAATAAAACACGATGGATAAAAATAAAAAAAAATTATGTGTTGCTATTTATAAATCTATATAAAGCCATGAAGTTCTATGGAATATGAATATTTCGGTATATCGACGAAATGATTTAAAAATGAAGAGCTATGAATCGATTTCTGCGACATGAAAATGTCTGTGGAAGATGTGAAGAAAAAATAGTCATAGAACATTCTACAGTGTGGAAACAGCCTACAGAAGGAGCATTTTTAGTTGTTTCATTGACGATGGCATCTTGAAAGGAAAATTGACTATCTAGTTGCTTGCAACCTACGTCACAGCTTTAAGTTCAACTCAATTTGACAATCAGTAAGAGTGATCAACTTGAACGCAAAATCTTGATCGTGTAACTCCAGTGTTAGATGTGAAAATGTATAAACATTGAGTTTTCAACGTTGATAATTATCCATTTTGAAAGTTAACGTGCATACGAAAAGTAATGTCCCAATAACACATAGGTTTTAAAAATTCAAGTGCTTTAAATTTAGCTTGAAGTAAAGTTCATTTCAAATTCTAGCATTTGTATATTTAACAAAAATATTTCAAATTTGAATTTTTGTTTCCCTTTTGCTGGAGTATGCTATTGAAATAAAATGTAATAAAAGTTGTATTCAAGCCTTGAAACTGCAAAACAGGGCTGGAATTGAACTTGATTTCAACTTGAATTAGTGAAATTGTTTATAGGGGTGTTAGTTTTCGTCTTAAACGCGTTTTTATGCACTTTGATTTTTGTTGAGTTAACGGATATAGTTAAGTCGGAAACACAGCTTTTATAAAAAATATAATTAAACTACAAAGCGAACATGTTCGTACACTATTTATTTAAGTTGATAATCAAATATGGACATTAGGGAAATAACTTTTTGCAAACATCATTTCTCACAAGGCCAAATCAAGCATGGAAAATATTAATAACTACTATTTTACTTTTTCGCGATCGTTAAAAAAGTTTCCGCAAAAAACGCATTGAAGTTTAATATATGTGACGCGCAAAATAGAAAGGGGCCTAAGGTCCCCTTAGGTCCCTTTCTCAGGAGGGCATGGGATCGGTCTCATTCGATGCTCAGATGTTGTCCACATCAAAAAAAAATTGATTTTTTTACCCTTAGGTCCCTTTCTCTGTGCGCTGTCACATATGTATATTAGAGCGACTCAACTTATATGGACAGAAAAAAAGTAAAAAAAAAGTGCCCCCCTCAAAATAAACCTTGGCTTGTTTTATGATGATTATCAAAATATTTCGGGTCTAGCAATGAGATCTCACGAGCTGGACCATTTTTAAAAAGGTTTTTGTTTTAGTTTTTGTAAGAAATTTACCATCTTAGCTGAGGAAAAAATACTCAATATGAGTATCATATGAAAGGTTTTTTAGAGTCGCGTCCAGCGGTATATACATATAACATGCTTAAGCATATCCTGACATGTCCTATTTTCAAGAATATTCTATAAAAAACAAATTTACTTGTCAATATTGCCCTATTTAGAACATTGGTTTGGTTTCTTATAAAACGCGAAAAATTGAGAATTTCAAAAAAATCTGAAAAACGTGTTCACTTAAATCGTCTATAGATTATGATATGTAAGTTTAACATTTCAATCACAAATATCTCAGTAGAAAAGGGTCAAACATTTGTTTTTTTATAGAATATGCTTGAAAATAGGACATGTCATGATATGCTTGAACATGTTATATATACCGCTGGTGGCGCCTCTAGAAAACCTTTCATATGATACCCATATGAGTATGTTGTCTTCAGCTAAGATGCAAATTTCTTACAAAAACTAAAAAAACATAACTTTTTTAAAAATGGTTCAGCTCGTGAGATCTCATTGCTAGACCCGAAATATTTTGGGAATCATCATAAAACAAACCAAGGTTTATTTTGAGGGTGCACTTTTTTTTTTACTTTTTTTCGTGAGTCGGTCTAATGTACCTATATGATTTTTTTTTTAATTTAAAAAAAGTAATATTTCACTTCAAATTAGTGAGCTTTTTCTAATTTAGAAATACAAACATCAGTAAAAACAATTTCCCACAAATTTGACAAGAAAAAACATTTTTTTAACAAAAATAAAAATTTTTAAGCGTTTTAGAAATCGCTTTCGGTGTGTGGTTTTTTTTTACCAAATTGCTTTAAAAAACTGTTTTTATTATCAGGAGCCTTGGGAGCTTGCACCCCAAAAAAGTTATACCCCTAATGGACATATGTATATATTATACGAATATTAACAAATAAGTTTCCTATTTATTTTTAGCTAATACATATATTAATAATACGCAGTCAATTAATTGCATTTTAATAACAAAAATGGATGATACTTGGAATAATGTTGAATTGACAAATATGTCAAGACGCAAATCGTATACTTTAAATCATGAATATGATGTAAATGCAAAATTTACCAACAACAATAATAAAGATGAAATTTTAGATTCTAATTATACTATTGAAATACCACAAACAACAAATGGTGCTTTATCCGCGATTACTTTACAGCCTGGTTCTAATATTAAACCAAAAGTTACAAATGAAATTGTGGAAAGTTTATTGCGTCGTTTATATGGCGTAACAATAGCTGAAATTAAAGAATTAATATCATATGATGATCGCAATTTCTTAATCAAGGAAGATCTGTAAGTATAGTTTCGAATAAAATAAAAAAGTTAAGTTAATTTTGAAACATACGTATTCGCATATATTTAATAAATGTATGTGTTCATATATGTCCATATATTAACATATATTTAGGTGTTACCTCATTTTTCGGATCCATACATATATGGTTGAACCATAAATGTTTATATATGGACATTTTTCACCGGGCTAATAATAAATTTTGATAAATTAATACATTTCCTTTACATAAATTATGATTTTTCTTTTAAATATAAACAAGTTTTTTTATTTTTTAATTCCAACGGAATTTCAATATATAACTTGAGTAGGGTGACCATTCGTACTGATTTGATCACTACATGTACTGATTTTTGTTCATGTGTACAGATGAAAAAGTCGTGTACTGATTTTTTAAAATTTGTACTGATTTTTGGCATTTAAAAAATATTACATTTTTTTTGTAAAAAAAAGCCAAAATGCAAGTACAATGTAGTATTTTGATGGGATAAATTTTTGTGAATGTGCGAGGTTTTCTCTACTAGAAAGCTTTCAAAATGATTTTTCTACATGTAAATTTCTTAATCTAATATGTAGTTTCATACACAGAGAAGATTCGTGGTGACAACCGAATTTATCAAATGGTTCCATTCCGATAATAGAAAATCAGTAGACTGTGATAAAAATATTTTAATTATCCTGGTGTCAGAATGATTCTGTTTTCAGAGTGAAGGACACGACATCAAAAGCTGAATTTCCGTACAAAATCATTAAAATCTGAAGAAATATATGTGGGTATTTCCATGGAAAATTTTTCGAATCTGTGGGATTTTCAATAGAAAAAACACAAAACCTCAAGATTATCTTTTTTAAAAACGTTACGTGTTTTTGTAGAAAATGGTAGCCAAAATGTGAAGTTTTTCTATTTCAGAAATCATACAGAAATTAGCGAAGAGAAAAAAGATTTGTTCTGAAGCGGAGAATACACGAGGGAACATTCTTGAAAAAATTCCAATTTTTTTGTAAATGTGTGTGTGAGCGTGTTGACGTCGTGCAATTCGTGTTTACAAAATTTTTTGATAATTTTTTGTTCCCTACTCAATGTTCCATCGTGTATTCTCCGCTTGTAGCCAATCGATTGGTTAGATTGTATCTACAGAAAATTGGTTTAGACAATGCAATTTGCTCGTGACAACAGAAATTCTTTGGCCTGAATAAACATTGTCGTTCTTACTATCCTGGGGTTATATTTGTTTGACTCCATTCGAAGCATGGCTATATTCAATTCAATCTGTTACAAACAAAAAAAAATAGAATAGGAATGGTAACAGAAATTTCTTAATAATGCGTCCATTTCCTGTACTTAAAAAAACTGGATTTTTTCATGCGAAAAAGTTTTTTGTCTTGGGTTCTGGATAGGGAAAAATGTCTAAGGCTTTTTTGGATGGTATGATAGTTAACCGAAAAAGTTTGTTGCCTCAACCAAATCATTCTATTGACAACAATTTAGGTTGGCTGCAAAATAGAGTGTCCAAAAAAATCGTCCAGTTCGGAAATCCGGTTTTCGGTTTGTTCGAAAATTACTGTTTTAAAAAAACCTGTTTCAGTTACGGTTTTCTTAAACAAGCCGGTTTCGGTTTCTTAAACAAACCGGTTTCAGTTTTAATTGCATAAAAAATATTTTAATTTTCCGAACTTAAATTACTATTTATGTTAAAGGCCTAAGTGAAAATTTTCCACGCGAAAAGTGAAAATTTTCCACGCGAAAACAACTTACGGTGCTTAACCACTTAAAATTACCAAGAGCAGAGAATTAAAAATAACGGTAACGGTATTTCATTTATTTCGGTAACGGTAATGTATGGGTATAGATATTTCATATATTTCGGTATCGGTATTTTAAGGATAACGGTATTTAAGTTATTTTGGTAATGGTATTTTAAAGATAACGCTATTTCGATTATTTTGGTAACGGTATTTTAAGTGTAACGGTAGTCAGTTGAAAGGGGTTTGAATCGATAACGGTAATTTAGCGGTATTGCCTGCCAACCCTGGAATAAAGTTGAGTAATTTAATTGGTAATAAAAAAAAATAAATTTAAAACCTATAAAGAAAATGGGTTTAAATAGTTGGTTTTATATCCAACACAAACTTTTATCGTAATAATTAAACTTTTTTAATATTATGACAATTATAAAAACAATTTTATTTATTATAAAACAACAATAACTAACGATTATTTTTTTAACTGTGCAGTGATAATACTATAATTTTTTTAACGTGGGTCTTTTTTGAAAACCAAACATGCTCAATGTTTGTTGTTTTGCATCAGTTGTACCTAAATTTTTTACAATTTTTCGCGGAGTTGTTTGTGATTTCTTTTTAGGTTTAGAAAGACCTACTCGTCTTGTTTGATAATTTACGGAAGTAAATTTATGTAAAGATGAACAGGATTTTTGAGCAATTTCTTCATCTATATCGGAAAGTAGAATAATTTCTTCTTTTATAACAGAAATTGAAGATGAAGTTGTTCCTTGGGATATACTTGTTAATGATGTGTCTGAATCGGTTTTATTTAATTCTGAAATTTGTTCCTCAAAATTTTCTATTTTATTAATTTCGTTACTATTTTCATCCTCTATTAGACATTTATATTCAGCGATTTCTTGTATTTTTACAACTGTTTCTTCTTTTTGTTGAGGTTGCGTTTTCTTCGGTGACGGTGGCGAATTATAATACAAATCTTGTTGTTGTTCTAGAGATTTATGAGATTTTTCTTCAATTTTAAACATTTCTGAAGTTAAATCTTTAGCGGCAAATGGTTTTTTTATGCGATGTTTTGTATTTTGGGAAAAAAATCGAGATTTTACATCAACTGACTGTTTATTTAATGCTAAATGCGCACATTTATTCTGTTGTTTAAGGCTATCCTCACTTGTCTTTTTTGGACTTAATATTCTTAATAAGGAATTGTTAGTGCATATAGGTGATTTTTGTATTCTCTCTAAAGATGTATTATGTTTAGCAAAAGGATTGTGAGATGATTTAGTAGGTGTTAGAACGGGTTCTTTATCTATTTCATCTTCACTACTGGATGATGGTGGTCTTCTACGTTTTTTTCCTTTATTCAATGTTAATCCATTCTTATACATAGAAAATACGTCAGCCTCTTCAAGTTTATATTTCTCTTCGGCCAGGTTTTCTTGAATTTCTATTTCAGCCATATTTTTAAATTCAATTTTCTTAAATTCTATAGCACCACCTTTTGTTGCTTTTGTTGATCCTTTTTTAACTCTGTCTTCATTGTTGATGCCTTCTTGTGAAAATGTTAAAAGTTTCCAAATACTTTTATGTTTTAATTGCTTATTTTTAACTGACCAATCGCGATCTGGATGCCAATTGTCTAATTGTTTTAATGTAAAAGGATTTAAATTCCCCAATGCTAACTGAAGGGCTTGATTATCATCTTCAAGCAAATATCCAGCATTGCTACAATATTTTTCATGTGTTGGATACTCATCAAGATCATTAAGCCTTTCCATGCGCCGCTCTAAGGGATTATAAATAAACATATGCTTAAAAGTGGCCTCAGCTTTTAGGAATGATTCTATGTATTCATCTGTAACTTCCAAATGCTTCATTCTTAGATAATTCGGTAATTTCTTCAAGGCCCTCGTCATATCATCTTCCTCGGTAGTTAGCATAAATTTGCAGGCTTTTTTCAAACCGATACCTTGTAAAGAATCTAAATAATCACAGCCGGATAATATGCACATTCGAAGAAATTTATCAAATGTGTATTTTTCAGGTTTACAGCCCATGGCCAAATGAAGCTTGGTATTTTCCACTAATAATGCCTTGCCCAGCAAGTCTAGTTTGAATAGAATTTTTTTAGCCCCAAATAATGTTAAATCAGAATCTTCGGTGATTATATACTCCGCCAAACCATGCTTATTTAACCAAGCCATTTGAGCATCTGCTTCATATGGCGCTACAATGCACTCTACACCACGATCCCGGCAAGCTTTTATCAATTCCAAAGCCATTTCGTGTGTAACATCTATTGCTCTTCTCATATGAGATCTGGCCTTTTCTATTTCATTTGTTCTCAAATATTCTTTGGCTAATTTCTTACTCTCATTTCTGGCTTCCCGCCTCCTTCTTTCAGTCTCGGCTTTTGCTGGTAAATGTCTTCCATCAAATACCATTATGACCTTAATCTTGTATCTGATCAACATATCGACGTACTTTAGGCAATACTGAATATGAATGTTAGTAACCTCACCTCTTATTAATTTCTCAGCACAAGCAAAGACACCTTTATGTAGCCAACAATAGCTATCCACCGCCACAGATGAACCTTGAAGTTGTTGAAGATTGACTGCGGTGGAAGCTTTTTCCAAAAATGGTATTAAACCAGTAATACCCATGAGTTTATTACAATTAAACACTTTTTTCACAAATACACATTTACATTGAAATTATTAAAACAAGGACTATTGCCCAAACACAGTTTTCCGATTTATCGTTTTTTTTTTCTTTACCTAGTGTCTTCAAATGCAATGAAATGTGCAAAGAAATTTGAAGATAACACACAAAACAAAAACAACGAAAATAATTTTGTTGTTGCTTTGTGTGTTATTTTCAAATTTCTTTGCACATTTCTTGCATTTGAAGACACTAGGTTATGGCAGCCAGGAATTTGTGTTTTGCGATAAGTTCGCGCCGTTTGAATTACACAGCAGCGTTGCCAGAAAAGTTTATGCTCATATCCCATTGACAAGTTGAAATCCCCAAAAATCCCCAAAATAAATTTCGAAATCCCCAAATATTTCCCCAATATTGTTTTTAATACGAATTTGATATAAAAACCCATTTTTACTGAAAATTAAATTTAATTGTTAATATTAGAGATAATGATTTTCAATCAATCAATTCAAGAAAGTATTAATATAGTCTTAAACTAATATAAAAACATTAAAATGAACACATTCAGTCAGATTAAGTATGCATTATTTTAGTTTGCTTAGAAAAAACTTATCAAATTTATGTTTACTATGAAAAAATATATATCAACCATTCCACGACAAAATCTGACCTTTGGATTTCTGTTTTAATTATATTTTTTAACATGGAACTCTATGTACCCACTTAAAGACTGCCGTTTTTATTTTCTAGAAATTCTAAAAAATCCCGATTTGATTCGCGATTGTCTTTTTTCGAAAAGTGAAAAATAACAAAAGGTGTGTAAGTTTCAACATTTATATTTTCTTTAATATTCATTCACGGAATACAATTTTTTTTTTAAAGAGAATCAACACTTAGGAAATTCTTCCTATTAATTAACGTGTTGCTTCCTTTGGAAAGGGATAGAGAAGAAGTGAAAGGTGGTGAAAGATGTAGGGCTTTAAATATGGCAACACTGTAATTGCGCGAGATGTCGAATATTATAACAGTTGTTGCGCGCCATCTGATGAAGAGTTGGCGAAATTTGTTGAAGCTTTTTAGTTCATAGCCCTGTTAATTCGGTGGGGTTAAGTGCTATGGGAACACTGAAGGAGGACGCTGCGATGTATGAGGGATAGAAAAAACTCATACATATTAGTATTTTTCATAAATTGTTGCTGCCTTGGTTGGGGATCGAACCCGCAACCTAACGTGTAATAGTCCAACGCGCTAACCATTACATCACAAAATGTAATGAATATACAAAGTACAAAGCACCATGCTTAGAGTGGTCTAGAAACCATTTTTTGGTTTACTTGACGTCTCCACGAGTCATAAAATTAATGTTAAAACACGATTTAGGGAATGTGCAGACTAGTCTGTTTAATAACCGTGCAGTCATTTAAATCGGCCTGGTTATAATATGGCTGTCATTGCTTTAAAATTTCTATTATTGCTAACTTTAAAAAGTAGTTTAACAAAATAATGTACATCAGAAAAAATATATATTTTAAATTAAGATGAAATACAAAATATACAAAAAAAGAAAGACAAAAACAGAAATCCACAAAAATACTTAAGAACATGTGTAAAATCTCCAAAATTTTGTGAAATCCCCAAATCCCTCCCCACGAAAATCTGACCCCAAACCGAAGTTGAAATCCCCAATTTGGTGCGAAATCCCCTTATCTGACAACACTGTTCCACAGCTGTATTTTTTTATCGGTGATGCCATATCTTTTGTCACTGAATGGTTTCGAGTTACCAACCCATTATATCGAGCCATGTCCGCCAAAAAAGCTTACCTAGTGCCTACAATTGCAATAAAATGTGTAATGAAATTTGAAAATAATACACAAAGCAACAACAGCAAATACAATTTTGTTGGGAACAAATCTACTTTACGGGCATAGTTAAAAAAACCGAAAATAGGGGTAAAATAGGTGAGTTCAGAAAATAAAAATTTTTGTGTCGGCGGCCCATATTTTCCGAGTTATGGGCCTCTTAAGTTTGGATATATCATTATTCCCTACACCACTACGTGGTCAGGGTATTATAAGTTTGTGCTGATGTTTGTAACACCAAAAAATATTGGTCCTGGAACCCACCTTATAGTATACCGATCGGCTCAGAATTTTTTTTTATTTCGATTTAACGATGTCCGTCCGTCTGTCTGTCCATGCATTCCTGTGCGCACTCTACAGGTCGCAAATATTAAGATATTTTGATGTATGTCGGCCCAAGGACGAAGCCTATTGATTTTGGTGAACATCGGTCCATGTTTAGACCTAGTGCCCATATAAGGGTCCTACCAAAATTATATTGTTTAAACGCTGCAGGTCGCAAATATTAAGATATTTTGATGAAATTTGGTACAGTGACCTATATCAGCCCAAGGACGAAGCCTATTGATTTTGGTTAACACCGGTCCATGTTTAGACCTAGTGCCCATATAAGGGTCCCCCCAAAATTGGCTTGGTTGCAAACTGCAGGTCGCAAAAATTAAGATATTTTAATGAAATTTGGTTCGCTGACTCACATTATAGAAAATTTTGACACAAGTCCCATTTTAACCCATTCGAATTTCGGATCCAAACATTAGTTGGCTTTTAACCAGACTGGTATAGGGTATTGTCGGCATGCCCAACTTTAACCTTTTTACTCGTTTAATTTATATATTTTTAACTACGGAATGCGTTATCTGAACGGAACGCAATGGGTTTCATTAGAAACCTTATTCAAGCACCTTTAATCCGGCAATTTTCGAAACAATTAACCCATTGCGGCCCAACTCATGATTTTCTGTTTTAGAAATGGAATTTTTCCAAGAAAAAGGCTGTTTTCTCAATATTTTGCCAATTTAATGTACAAAATAACTATTTTTTATTTATAGATAAGACTTTAAGCTTTAATATAAGGTACCCAACAAACAATTCGTTCCGTTTACGCACCGTTTTCGGTCCGTCATAAACGGAATCCAACTCCGTATACGTACCGTTTTCTGGATCCGTATACGGACCAGAAAACGGAACATCGAAACTGATTCGAATCCGTTGAAAATCCGTCAATGACGGACCGTTTACGGACCGGTATGTCGTGTTAAAAACGGACAAGTCCGTTTAAAGTCCGTCAATGATGGACCGTTTACGGACCGTTATGTCATGTAAAAAACGGACTAGTCCGCTGAAAGTCCGTCAATGCCGGACCGTTTCCGGACCGTTATGTCATGTAATAACGGAGTATTTCCTTGTCCATATCCTACCGATTTTTTCAAAAAAATAGACTGTATGTCTATTATTTTCTATACAAAGTACTTTTTTTCTTTTTTATAAATTCATTTATAATTATTATTTATAATTACAATATTTAGCACATCCAGCTCGGTTTACCTATCTATCCAGCGCTTAGGGACCCGGAGTGAAATCCAACATCTATATGGAAAAGAGACAATAAATTAATTTAATTGACTGTGTACACGATACAAATTCTCACATGTTATACACAAAACATTGTGAAACATTAAGTTTCATAAATCTTACCTTCCCAACAAACAATTCGTTCCGTTTACGTACCGTTTTCGGTCCGTCATAAACGGAATCCAACTCCGTATACGTACCGTTTTCTGGATCCGTATACGGACCAGAAAACGGAACATAAGGAACATCGAAACTGATTCGAATCCGTTTAAAATCCGTCAATGACGGACCGTTTACGGACCGTTATGTCGTGTTAAAAACGGACAAGTCCGTTTAAAGTCCGTCAATGACGGACCGTTTACGGACCGTTATGTCATGTAAAAAACGGACTAGTCCGCTGAAAGTCCGTCAATACCGGACCGTTTCCGGACCGTTATGTCGTGTAATAAACGGGGTGACTCCGTTTTTGGAATGCCGTTTTCGGACTTTTATATCTACCTAAATTGACACATTACTAACTTTAATATTGTATGTTTTTTAATAGATTTATTAAATAATTTATTAATTTTATTAAAAACTATGTTTACCGCCGCTGGAACTAACTTCATTAATCGGCCTCAAAATTCGCAAAATAACTAGATCCAAAATATATCTACAAGCAAAAGAAACAATTTATCAATCGAGGTTAAATTAAATGTATTCACGATTGAGTTTTTTCATACGCAATTCACAAACTATCGTGAAAAAAACATAAAATTTCATAAACACTTACTATTTAGTGATTTTATGTGATTAAAGTAATTTGGCTACTGCGGCAACGGCCAAGACAGGATGCTCGTTTTTGCGACATCCAGAAACTTTTTTAACCGACTTTACCGCGCGACCCGTATTAAATTATTTAATTAATTATATTTTGCGGACAAAAATTCACGAATAAACTAAAGAAAGACGACACCGTTAGCTCCGGAGTTCAAACTGATGAAAATCGGTGAAGTCCGTATTTAACGGTGCAGAAACGGATACACCAAAACGGATTCAAAATGTATTATATTCGAAAATCCGAAAGTACGGTCCGTTATTGTTCCGTATACGTACAAGCTTTGACGGATACCTGTTTTACGGACCGATAATGTTCCGTAAAAGCCGGATTGATGATTCCGTACATGCCGGAGAGTCCGTAAAAATGTTTCTTGGGTTGTTACTTGATGTTGTTTGATTAATGGTGTGATAGAAAGAATTCCCTCTATTGCATATTCTCCATATATTCCTATTATAATAATATTTTCACCGACTTTACAAAAATTTTTTATTTTGTAAACAAACTGATGAAATCCGTATTTAAAGGTACGGAAACGGATACACCAATACGGAGTTAAAACGTATTGTGTTCGAAAATCCATTTATACGGTCCGTTAATGTTCCGTATACGTACAAGCATTGACGGATACGTACATTACGGACAGTTAACGTGCCGTAAAAGCCGGATTCATGAATCCGTACGTGCCGGAGAGTCCGTAAAAATGTTTCTTGGGTATAATTTAAGCCTTTAACACTTCTAATAGGATAGATATTAAGAGTTAAATTTGATATTTTTCTATTTTTGAACATTGCACAATGTTCAACTTTTTGAGTTGATTTCAAAACCTCTTTCGAGCTGGGCTTAGGGGTTTTTACCTATGTGATACACTCAGGGAATTATGTAGGTAAAACAACTGTAAATGTAGTTAAAAAACATAGATAAAAATTATTTTAAAAATTATTAATTTAATAAAAAACAAATTTATGTAAACACTCCTAACTTAATTTTATTCTATTTAAAATTGAGAAATCAAAATTTACACTTGCAGTTACAGTTGCAGTTAAATTAACTGCAATATGAAGTTATTTTTAACTGTTAAAAATCAACTGACAAATGTGGTAAAAACAACTACAAATGCAATTGAAACAACATACATGCAAATTATTGTAAAACTGTACAAACAACTGTAAATGTAGTTAAAAAACATAGATAAAAATTATTTTAAAAATTATTAATTTAATAAAAAAGAAATTTATGTAAACACTCCTAACTTAATTTTATTCTATTTAAAATTGAGAAATCAAAATTTACACTTGCAGTTGCATTTGCAGTTAAATTAACTGCAATATGAAGTTATTTTTAACTGTTAAAAATCAACTGACAAATGTAGTAAAAACAACTACAAATGCAATTGAAACAACATACATGCAAATTATTGTAAAACTGTACAAACAACTGTAAATGTAGTTAAAAAACATAGATAAAAATTATTTTAAAAATTATTAATTTAATAAAAAACAAATTTATGTAAACACTCCTAACTTAATTTTATTCTATTTAAAATTGAGAAATCAAAATTTACACTTGCAGTTGCATTTGCAGTTAAATTAACTGCAATATGAAGTTATTTTTAACTGTTAAAAATCAACTGACAAATGTAGTAAAAACAACTACAAATGCAATTGAAACAACATACATGCAAATTATTGTAAAACTGTACAAACAACTGTAAATGTAGTTAAAAAACATAGATAAAAATTATTTTAAAAATTATTAATTTAATAAAAAACAAATTTATGTAAACACTCCTAACTTAATTTTATTCTATTTAAAATTGAGAAATCAAAATTTACACTACACAGAAAAAATTTACAAAATTCTGTTTGTAATGTTAAACACCTTTTTTGCATAAACAAACAAAAAACTTTTTAAAAAGGCACCAACAATGGAATTTGTATATACAAACCCCTTTTTGTAACTTTTTTGTAATTTGTTAAAAATAAAATCAATTTTTTTTTAACAATGTGTTTTGTAAATACAATAATTTTTTTTTTGTAACTTGTTTGTATTTGTTAAAAATAAAAAAATAAAATTCAACAACGAGTTTGTTATATTAAAACAATTATTCGCTTTATGTTGTCGTATTGACAAAAAAAAATACTTTTTTGAAATTTTTGTTACAATTTACAAACATTTGAACAATTGAAAACAAAAAATAAATGATTTGTTTTTTTTTTTTGTTTCAAAAAATTCTAAGGCTATTTTTTTGATATTGTTGATACAATTTACAAACATTTAATAAAAAAATTGTTAGATATCTAAGTAAAAAGCCAACAATTTTTTTTAATTACTTAAAATTTTGTGATACTTTTTTCTGTGTAATGTCACTTTTATTTTTCACTAGCAAGATATTGTTGAGATGTCCGTCTGTGAGGGATGAAATATGGCGTTGTTTGGCTTCCTTTTTTTCTCCAGGTAGAAAGAGATGAGAATATAAAAGAACTGAAAGAAAATAAATACAATAATTTTTAATAATCCCGTAAATAAATTTATATTATAAAACTTACCTTATTATTTTAATAACTTAATAAAAAATATATAAACTTTTCCGTATTACGCGTCCTCACTCTTTGGCGTTGTTTTATGACTAAGACAAGAGAAAACATGTTCTACTCATATTCTTTCACTAGAAATTTCTAAACAAGCGCGTCATACACATGCTCCTGATTGCTTCGTGTGTGTGCACACACACTTGAAAATATAAGTATTTGTAAAAAAAATTCAAAATAACTGCATAATATAAATGTTACTACAATGTGGTAGTTTTTGTAGTTAGTTTGAAAAAATAACTGTCAAAAACATTGAAATATTTTGCTCTAAGTAAATTAACTACAATTGTAGTTAAAATAACTACAACCGCATTACTACACAAATAACTGTCATGTAGTAACTGCAGAACTTTTCTGAGTGTAGGCGGTTAAGGAGTAAAGTTTTCCTGTGTAACCAGCCTTCGTCCGGGCTTGGGGTTTTCTCCTATGTGATAGGCAGTTTAGTGGCTTCGCTGTGTAAAGTTTTTCGTGTAACCAGCCTCTGGCCGGGCTTAGGGCTTTCTGTGTAATAGGCTTTGGCCGGGCTTTTGGGATTCCCCTATGTAGCGTTCGCATTTTTTTAATTTGGTAAATATTTGAATTAACAATCTCGCGAGCGAAGCGATCGCCACGAAAATCAGACATATCTGTAAAGAAAAAAATAAAAAATTGCGCGATTTTTTATTTTTTTCTTTATGCCTGATTTTCGGCGCGCTCACAGTTGTGGTTTGCGATGGGTTAATTGATATATTTATTTTTACCCCTCAATTCATAAATGCTTTGTAAAGTTATAGCAGGTTTACAAAACGTCATTTTCATACAAAATTTGTTCAATAAACCTCCTATAATTTTACAAAGCGTTTATGAATTTAGGGCTTAGAATTTATCGTTTATTTATTTATTTATCTCTATATATAAAAGAATAACGTGACTGACTGACTGACTCAACATCGCCCAGCCCAAACCGCTGAAGCTAGGAAGTTGAAATTTTTTATGTAGGTTCCTCTTTCGGCGTAGACGTCCGCTAAGACGGGATTTTTGGAAATTCCTACCGGAACGGGCAAAAAGGGGGAAAGTCTCCCCCTTGACGGCCTGCCAAAACCCCTTTGGCTAGAAAGCTGAAATTTAAGATATGTGTTCCTTGGAGTAGGGGCTAACTTTTCTAGAAAGTACTTTCAAGAATTTTGGACAGGGACGTTGTAAAAATGGGGGTTAAAAAAGGGAAAAGAGCCCCCCTTGACGGCCTGCCCAAACCGCTGGAGGTAGGAAGTTGAAATTTGGTATAAAGGTTCCTCCACTATCGTAGACATCCACCTACATGGGATATTTTTGAAATTTTTACAGGGAGGGACAAAAAGGGGAAAAGTCTCCCCCTTGACGGCCTGCTCAAACTGCTGGAGCTATGAAGTTGAAATTTGGTATGTAGGTTCCTCGACCGGTGTAGACGTCCGTTGAGACGGCATTTTGGGAAATTCTTATCGGGAGGGGCAAAAAGGGGACAAAAAAAGTACCTTTTTCCAAAAAGTACCTTTTTCCAAAAAAGTACCTTTTTCCAAAAAAAGTACCTTTTTCCAAAAAAATTACCTTTTTCCAAAAAAATTACCTTTTTCCAAAAAAATTACCTTTTTCCAAAAAAATTACCTTTTTCCAAAAAAGTACCTTTTTCCAAAAAAAGTACCTTTTTCCAAAAAAAAGCACCTTTTTCCAAAAAAAGTACTTTTTTCCAAAAAAAGTACCTTTTTACAAAAAAAAGTACCTTTTTCCAAAAAAAAAGTACATTTTTCCAAAAAAAAGGACCTTTTTCCAAAAAAAGTACATTTTCCAAAAAAGTATGTTTTTCCAAAAAAGTACCTTTTTCCACAAAAAGTACCTTTTTCCAAAAAAAGTACCTTTTTCCAAAAAAAGTACCTTTTTCCAAGAAAAATACCTTTTTCCAAAAAAAATACCTTTTTCCAAAAAAATACCTTTTCTAAAAAAGGACCCTTTCCCAAAAAAAGGACCTTTTTCCAAAAAAAAAAAAATTTTCCTAAAAATAACTTTTTCAAAAAAAGTACCTTCTTCCATAAAGTATCTTTCCCCAAAAAATTTCGTTTTTTCCAAAAAATTCCATTTAAAAAAATATAATTTCACAAAAAGTACTTTTTTTCCTCCCCCCACGGATATCTCCACTAAAACAAGGTTTCTTGATATTCGGCATAGTCGTCCGCTAAGACGGGATTTTTGGAAATACCTACCGGAATATTCGGCATAGACATCCCCATAGACGGTCTCACAAATTAGAAAAGTGTCCCCATTAACTGCCTGCCCAAACTACTGGAGATAAGAAGTTGAAATTTGGCATAAAGATTCCTCCACTGTAGTAGACATCGACTAAGTTTGTATTTTTGGAATTCCCTACAGGATATCCCAAAAGGGGGATGTTTTCCCCTTGACGGCCTGCCCAAACTGCTGAAACTATGTAGCCGAAATTCGGTATGTGAGTTCCTCCTTCTGTGTAGGCGTCCGCTTAGACGGAATTTCAAAAATTCCTATCGGGAGGGAGATAAGGGGAAAAGTATTCTCCTTGACGGCCTGCCCAATCCCTTCTGGCCAACCTAAAATTTTAAATATGTATTCCCTTGAGTAGGACTAACTCACCGGCAACGTAATTTTTCTATTTTGGAACAGGAACGTAGTGAAAATGTGGGTTGAAAGGGAAAAATGTCCCCAATAATGGCCTGCCCAAACCGCTGAGGCAATGAAGTTGAAATTTGGTATGAATGTTCCTCATCCATCGCAGACAGCCGCGTAGATCGAATTTTTGTAAATTTCTAAAGGGAGGGGCAAAAAGAAGAAAGCCTCCCCTTGGTGGCCTGTAAAAACCCCTTCGGCTAGAAACCTGAAATTTAAAATGTGGGTCCCTGGAGTAAGGGCTAACTTATTAGAAAGATAGTATTTTGAATTTTGGACAGGGTCGTTATAAAATAGGGGCTCAAAAAGGGAAAGTGGCCCCTTAACGACCTGTCCAAACTGCTGGAACTAGGAAGCTGAAATTCGGTACTTAGGTTTCTCTTCCAGCCTAATTCCAACCGGGAGGGACAAAAAAAAAAGTCCCACTTGACAGCCGGCTCAAACTGCTGGAACTAGGAAGCTGAAATTCCTTGTCGATGGATTTTCGTAAATTCCTACCCAGAGGGGCACAAATAGTAAAAGTTGGCTAGAATCCTGAAATGTAAAACATATGTTCCTTGGATTATAGGCTCACTTATCGGGAAGGTGCTTTGTGGAATTTTGGACAGGGACATTGCAAAAATGGGGATTAATGAAGCGAAAAGTGCCACTTAAAGGCCTGCCCAACTGCTGGAGGTAGGAAGTTGAAATTTGGTACTAAAGTTCCTCCTCTATTGTAGACATCCGCTAAGATGAGATTTTTGGAAATTTCCACAGGTAGGGTCAAAAACAGGAAAAGTCTCCCCCTTAACGGCCTGGCCAAACTGCTGGAACTAGGGACCTTAAATTCGGTATTTGGGTTCCGCCCCCAACGCAGACGTCCTCTAAGACGGAATTTTTGGAAATTCCTACCGGGAGGGGTGAAATCGGAATATTTCTCCCCCTTGATGGCCTAACCGAACCCTTCGGCTTGAAACATGTAATCTATATGTTTTCCTTGGAGTATGGGCCAACTTATCGACAAGGCATTTTTAGGGCTTTGGACAGGAACGTGGTAAAAATGGTGGTTCAAAAGGGGAAAATTGCCCCCCCCCCCTTAACGTCAGCGTCTTTAGCTAGAAACCTAAAACTTAAAGAACAAGTGGAAACACTAAAATTAAGAAACTAAATAAGAAACGAGTGGAATTGAAACACTACACAAGTGGAACGAAATGGATATAAACTTTGAACGAGTGGACTTGAAATTATAGACAATGGAAATGGATTGGAAGAGGGAACGAAATGGAATGGACTATAGAACGAAATGTAATGAGGAGCGAGATGTCATAGAATGGGGAACGAGTGGAATTGAAACACTGCAGTTAAAAGAGGAATGGAACGGAGAAAGTACAAAGAAATGGAATGGAAAGCGAAGCGACTGATATCAATATCGATACACAAGACAGTAGGAAGGAAATGGAATGAAACGGGGAACGAGTGGAGTTGGAATAACAGATAATGGCAACGAAATGCAATGGAATGGTGAACGAAATGGAATCTTGGAAGGAGTTGCATTGGAACACTAAAATTGTTAAACAAAATGGAATGGAATTTGAATGACTCAAACTGCCGGAGTTTGGTACTTGAAATTTCGCATGCGATTGAGGCAAGATTATACATATTTGGGATTTTTACTGGGAGGAACAAAAAGAGGTGATGAACCCCTTTTAATTACCTGTTCAAACACTATCCACGGAATATGAAACTTATGTAGCATTGAAACATACTCTCCAAAAAGTTAAACAAATTTTCTAAAAGAGAAAAAACCTTAGAAAATTAATGGAACTTATATATTCTGATATTTAAACTGCAGGTAACGAAGCACCAGTGGAAGAAACCGACGCAGTAAATTTTCCAACTGAATTTGTGAATTTACTTGAATTGCCAGGTCTACCTTTACATAAACTGGAATTAAAAAAAAAACTTTAAGGCACACTAACAACGTAGCGGGCTTTGCCCGCTATTTTTAATATTATAAAATGCTTTCCAACCCTGCTTTACGTTATTTATTTTCATTCAAAACACAAATGAACAAAACTATTTACGGGTCTATCTACCTAAGTTCGCACTTTACCAAATTATCTTAACATACACACGTATATTGCAATTTATTATGGATTCATTACTAACAGTCCACTTTCATGAGAAAAAGTGATCAAATATTTATTTATTCTAAACCCATTGTTGTGCAGAATTATTTATTTGTGGTGGCTGGGTGAAGGCTTTTATTATAAAAACTGTACTTTAAATAAAAAAACGAATTTAAACTAAACGCGGGTACCCGCGGTAACGTACAAGAACGCACATAATATATGCGGTGTTATAAGGGTTACAGATATAAATTGTATCTTAATTAAAGCTGAGAGCCTTAACTACAATTAAATAATAGTTATTTTATATCTTTAAATTGGTGAAATATTGAGATAATGGGCGTTTTTTTCTAAAAAGTATGGATAAAAAACAAATTTTTAATGGACACGGGAGTATTATATCTCAAATTAAAGGTAATTTAATAACATTTTCAACGATATATTTTTTTATGCGATAAAAATGGCAAAGATACAAAGAATTCAATATTCAAACTTTAGGGGCCATAACTCGGGAACCGTGGGTCGCCGACAAAAAACATGAATCGTGGAACTCGGTATTGAAAGTTCTATCGTCCGTGAACATTTTAAACAAATCAGATGCTTTGTGTGTAAATTTGTAGACACTAGATTAAGCCCGGTATTTTGTTCGTACTTTTGCGAAAAAAGCTGTCAAACTCCATATAAAAAAATGATTTTTCACTTTCGTGGAATTGTTGCGAAATTGCGGTGGAATATTTATACCCTACACCACTACGTGGTCAGGGTATTATAAGTTTGTGCTGATGTTTGTTACACCAAAAAATATTGGTCCTAGATCGTTCTTATAGTATACCGATCGGCTCAGAATTATTTTTGTTTCGATTTAACTATGTCCGTCTGTCCGTCCGTCTGTCTGTCCATGCATTCTTGTGCGCACTCTACAGGTCGCAAATATTAAGATATTTTGATGAAATTTGGTACACCGACCTATATCAGCCCAAGGACGAAGCCTATTGATTTTGGTTAACACCGGTCCATGTTTAGACCTAGTTCCCATATAAGGGTCCCCCCAAAATTGGCTTGGTTACAAACTGCAGGTCGCAAATATTAAGATATTTTAATGAAATTTGGTTCGCTGACCCACATTATAGAAAATTTTGACACAAGTCCCATTTTAACCCATTCGAATTTCGGATCCAAGCATTACTTGGCTTTTAACCAGACTGGTTGTATAGTCGGCATGGCCGACTTTAACCTTTTCACTCGTTTTCGCATAAATTTAATAGACAGGGCCATTTGAAAATGTAGCGAAAAAGTAACATTTGGGTTAATTATAGGTTTGTTCCACGTAATTCTGGGTAAAGTCTGGTAAAATGAGAGTAAACAAATAATTATCTCAAAAAATGGTAAAATTGCTCACAATACCGGGAACGCACAAAACCACATTTCAAGCCCAAAAATAAACGTCAAAGTTATTTATATAAACAAAAGCTATTTTTAACAATAAAATATCGAAGGGAATAAAGAGAAAGTGTTAGAACGTAGTATTTGTTAACGATATTAATTAATAGCTCTGTTTCTTTACTTTTTGGGTAAAGTTCGGTAAAATGAGAGTTAACAAGAAATACTCTCCCGAAATAACAAAAATGCAAAAAAGTAAACGAACGCGAAAAACCACATTTGAAGACCGAAAAACAAATGTCAATAGATTTGCGCATTATAGTTCGTTTTGATGAGCGCTCTTTCTAGTTCTTGTTCTATTTGTTGTAAAAATCTAGATAGCTTTTCTAGTTAAACCCCTTTTTAAATCAAAAATTTAATAAAAATTTCCTTTTTAGGCATTTCTATTTACAAAAAGGAATACATAGTTTATTAAATTTGGAAAAGATTTTAATATTAAACAAAAGCTTCGATTTATTTACATATTTAACTCTTTAACACATTTAAACAAGCGTCTTCACAAAATTGTCGGTAATTTTATGGAGTTGTAAAATCACCGATAGGCTTTTGCAACTATTATACTAATTTTTGTAAATGATGAACATATTTTCTGAATGAATGAAATTATCGATTGAACTAACAATCACAACTATTAGTTGTGAACTAGGTCTTTGGTTCAAATCAGTGAAGAGTTCAATTGAACTAGTTGCACCCAACTGATGATATAACAGCTGATTAAAACAATTTACCCAAATTTACACGAAAAAACAGTCTGGGCTTTCTCGTGCAAGAAGAACAAGAATATTACTCTCTCATGACAGCTCTCATTTACCCAATTGTGTAGTAAGAAAACGCTTTTTGGTAAAATTGGGATCCCGCGGGATCCCAATGTTGAGTACCCGAACACAGCTATTGTGTTAAAAGAGTTAAGGCTGAGTTACCCAACCGTAAACGTATCTGTAACGAATCAGCTGTTTCGAAACCACAAGAAGAAATGTATACGAATGGTTACTAACACGTAAATGTAAACGAACTTGCCGGATCATTCTGTTGAAATCAGAACTTTCTATCCGGCATCGAAACAGCTGAATGATTTTAGTCGGAAAAAATATGAAATGAATAAAGAAAATTGATTCAAACAACAAATAAGGAATAAGAATTAACAAATAAATGGAAAAATTTAGAATAAAACCACAAGAAATGGATGCTAAATAGTAATGTCGTTTACGGTAATCTATAAGTGTACTTTTTAGCTACGGCACGGTACAGTTACATCACATTTACGTTTACGGTCCCATAATGCACCCTTTAATACTTAACATACGCAGTCAGATTTTGCATGGGATTTCGTATCAGATATGTATAGTAACAAAACAAGCCTATTGATTTAAAAAAGAAACATCCCATAAGCACATAGGTTTTAAAAATTCAAGTGCTTTAAATTTTGCTTGATGTAAAGTATATTTCAAATTCTAGCATTTGTATATTTAAAAAAAATATTTCAAACTTGAATTTTTGTTTCCCTTTTGCTGGAGTATGCTATTGAAACAAAATGTAATTAAAGTTGTATTCAAGCCTTGAAACTGGAAAACAGGGCTGAAATTGAACTTGTTTTCAACTTGAATTCCAGTGAAATTGTTTATAGGGATTTATTTTCCGAATATAATCTATGGTATATTCTTGTTTCAAATGAACTCTTTCTTAATATCTTAGTAAATTTAAAATTACATTAATTTTCATTTAAAATGGTATCAATTTACATCGAAACAACAGATTCTTTTATTTTTAAATTGAATATTGGGTCATATCAATAAAAATTAGCCAATTCTTCGAAGTAATTATTTTGTTTAGGAATAACGCAGCACCAAATTCCATAGGCTTGAAGGATACCATAAAATATAAATGAAAATTAAAAAAAAAATTGTCTATCCGCAAGCAGACTAAAATTGTGTAATAACAGGGGGTATCCATTAAAGTGTTTTAAGAATTCGTAAAAATTTCACACACGAATGAGAAGAAAAACACAAAGAATTTGAAGAAATTTAACAGCGAACGAGAGAAAATGAAGGACGTCACGAAAACAATAAATTTAATAAAAACGGGTTTACAAGAAAAAAAAACATCATTAAAAACAATAAAAAAAATAATTAAAATTGATTATTTATTGTTTATTTCACTCTTAATGTTGTTTTTGTTACCGCTTTAATCAATAATCATAAGAAACAATAAAAACAGTGCCCTGTTAACTTTTTCGGGTTTCCTTTTGTTTCTCTTATTCTTCACGGGAATTAACAGAATCCCAATCCATATAAATTTTAAGGGGACCAAAGAGTACACTTTTTTCGTATGGGAAGTCTTTAGCCTCGTTGGTAATAACTTAAAACCCTAATAAATAATTCCCCCTATTAGTGAAATCTAGTTTTAGTTTTTTATTCATACGATACATTATTTACAAATTCGAAATATTTTTAAACGATTATTTCATGTCATTTAATTGTATTAAAAACTGTTTCATGTCAAATTTGTTATCATAATTTTAATGTATTTTTTTCATTTTAAAATGAATAGCCCAAAAATTAAAGGTTCATTTGAACTTTTCTCGCTTTCAAAATGAAAATCTCATCTTTAACCCCTTGTCGACCGACGGTACTTAAAAGTACCATTACAGTTACGAGCTCATAAAATCTTAAAAAAAAAGTTGTTGTATACCGGACGGTTTACGGACCGTTCCGTCGTGTAAAAAACGGACAAGTCCGTTGAAAGTCCGTCAATGACGGACCATTTACGGACCGTTATGTCGTGTATAACCGGAGTGACTCCGGACCAAAAACGGACTTGTATATCTATCTAAATTTACTAATTTTGAGTAAATTTTTTTTTATTTTTAATAGATTTATTAGTAACGATATTATTTACATTTACACTATATTTAGTACCTCAGTTTACCTCTTTATCTAGCGAATCAATTCACGACAGTCACCCATAATAGAATCGATCATCCACATGCAAAAGAAAAAATAAATTAGTTATGGATTAATTGATTGTATTTACGATGGCGTTTTACTCGAAACAACAACAATTTACACACAATTTGGGAAAAATTGCGTAGCCGCGTTAACGTACGTGGAACAGAGCTTTTGTTAAAAAAACAAACGATCTTACATAAACCACAAACCATTGTAAAACACGCACTAAATTTTATTAATCTTACCATCTAATATATGTATGCGACTTGATGATGTGTTGATTGTGATGTGTTGGATATATTCTAGCTACCGCCACCAATTTATCACCACAAAAAGTTTTTAAAAGAATTTAGTTGTTTTTATTTTGAACACAAATTAAAATCCATTAAGTCCGTATTTTACAGTACGGAAACGGAGTTAAAACGTATTATGTTCGAAAATCCGATTACACGGTCCGTTAATGTTCCGTATACGTACAAGCTTTGACGGATACGTGTATTACGGACCGTTAATGTGCCGTAAAAGCCGGATTCATGATTCCGTATGTGCCGAAGTATCCGTAAAAATGTTTATTGGGTCGTATAAGTACTGAATAATGTGTAGATACTTTTTATGTATGCAGTTTCACATAAAGACTCGCATACTTACTAGATTTACTTAGTTTACACCATACAAGAAACCTTACGAGAATCCCTCATTGTTTTTCAGTACATTATTTAATAAAAACAGAAATTCGAAATTTTTTATCAAATTGGACCTAATTGCATTAAATTTTAAATATGAAGATATTATTTAATACAATAATGTCTGATCAAAATTCGGATTAAATTGTATATAATTTAAAGTAATCAAATCCAATTTGATCCACGTAAATACAATTGTATTCGCCATTTTTCGGATTAAATTGTATTTGATTAGTTATTCTATTCTATCAAATTAGATATATCACTATATCATCTTTTTTAATCGGACGTTCTTAAAAGTCCAACTTTTTTTTTACTTTTCACTTTTACTAGACATTTGCTACACGTTTTCAATATGTTCCTTCACTAAAAACAATTTTTTGTTATTGAATTTTTAATGTGAAAATAAAAATAAATCCAGTAAAGCCCAAACCACATAGTGAAAGTGCCAGTTGACATTGGCAGTGCTGTCAAATTTTGTTCTTGAATTTCGCGAAAACGATTTAATATTTTTAAAATTTCTTATTGCGTTTTGTTTAAAAACAGCTGTTGTTTATTTAGAAACTTTTCTAATTTCTCGGCAGTGATAAATAGAGAAGATACAAAAACTGCTTTATCGACAAAACTTGGCATCTTTTATATAAATTAATGGTAGCATTCGGCAGAGAAACCTTAAACTGATACCGGTGACTTGCAGCGCTTTATGATTACTTACTCTGCTGAACGATGTTTTCTTTGTTTTGTTTTTAAATACACTTTTTCTATAGTTTCCTTTGATTTTTTAAAAATTTTGTTTTTAAATTATATTTGTATGTTTTTAAATGTCATTCTTACAAAAAAAAATTCTTTTTAAATCAACAACAACAAATGTATCACTATTTGATCAAAAGTAGCAAACATTTTTTACGCTACCAAAATATGACAGCGCTACCTGAGCGCTCTTACTGAGCAGTTAGTGATCGGATCGTTCAGCAGATAGTTGTACAACTCTTGTAGAGCTGTTGACTATTAAATTGTATCTGCCGAACGCACCCAATAACTACCTGCAAAATACCGGTAACCATCAATAAAAACAACGGTATTCGATTTGAAATGGTATTTTAGCGATAACCGTATTATAACGATAACCAACCATGTGTGAAATTAATTTAATTGCTAATAAAATATAAAAAATAAGTAACAACTGTTTTTTAACCCTCTAATGCTCTTTGTTCTGATTACGATAAATTTTACTATGGAACAAATATTAAAATTTTAATTTATCGCTTTATTTAGGCGATATAGCACAACAAAGGTTGAATACGTACATATCTAGAAACCCAGTAGTCAAAAAATTTCGGGTTTTGCTATAAGTAACACTATTCGTAAAATAAAATTACGTACCGAAAATTGTTGATCAATTGTTGCTTTTTGAAAATTACGAAATTTAGCGAATTTGGCAATAAACATCAATAAATTTTGACGAAATTAGTTCTGCTTTCTACCACCTCTGAGTATCCCAGCAAAACCTTTCATTATCATGTAATGAGTTTTAGGTATTGAAATCTTAAGTGTTCACTAGTTACCTTTTAATTACTAAACTACTTATTTTAACATGGTGATGTCATTGGAGGAAAGTCATTACACTGGTGTTACCTGTAAGTAGTTTATCAGCTGTTCTATAAATAGATGTTGAATATAGATTTTAAAAAATATAAAAATTTAAAAACCAATAGGAGCTGACACGTATTGATCAGCGTACCCCACGATTGTCAGGCAAACACTCTAACCATTAGACCACGACATCACTATGATTTTTAATGCTTTAACTTATGTACACATTTATTGTGGCAACTGTTATACATGTCTATTTTCCACAAAACTTGTTATTAAATACTGCTTAATGAACATCAACATTTCTATAAATAGATGTTTAATATAAATTACAAAAAAAAAACAACAATGGAAGCTAACACGAGTTGAGCAGCGATCCTCATGTCTGACAGGCAAAAACGATAACCACTAGGCTACGCCATAGTTATGGTTTTTAATGTTTTAGAACATATATTATTGGTTTCAGCTATTGTGAAATAGTAATGTGTGGGGTATAATTATCGGTAACCCATTACATTCAGTTTAAAAGTAATTTAACGGGTAATGAGATATGAGATCAAAGTAATGCATGTAGTAATGACCAGTCATTACCAAGGTTTTGCTGGGATATAATCTGTGTTTAATAAAAAAAAATCTGTTGGCTAGTTTTTGAGTTAAAGAGATATTCGTAAGACGTATTCACAGGATAACGTGAGTCCTGGAGAAAATTTTCGAAAATGTATTTTTGGCGATTTTTCAAATATTTTTTTTTTTTAAAGTTATTTTTTTCAAATTTACGAAATTTACATGCTCGCTTGAAAACCGTTCCTTTTACCAAAAAAGTTTGAAGGCAGAAAAGTGGGTAGTTAAGTTTTCTATGGATATAATAGAACTTGTTTAATAAAATATTGTTATTTAGCCAAAAACAATTTAAAATCTGAAGGCGGCCTTGGGCATTAGAGGGTTAAGTACTAGGAAATGACTTTATTTTTTGTAATTAGAGTACTGGGAAGTTTCTCTACTTTTCGTTTTTAAAATTCTCGGAAGACACTCCGTTTTTGTATTAATGCACTTTAAAATCACTTTATTTTTAGTTTTTCTAATGTTTTGAAAACGTTTCACAGACAAAAATCGTAACGCTTTAAAATCACTTTATTTTTTGATTTTGCAACGTTTCTAAAATACTCTAAATGCAAACATAAGACCGTAAATCATGGTTACCATTTCAGTGTTCTGTGAACACTATAAAATCTAAAACTATGTTGCTTTGGTAAAGCTTCAACACCCATATAAAGTGCTTTCAAAACGCTTTTATGTTTGTCGTATCAGCCCTTAATATATTAAAGTTTTGTTTATAATTAATAAAATGATTTCTTTTACAGAAATATAAAAAATCCTCTAATTGTATCCCATTCGCCACATGGTTATATTTTAAAAATTCTTAATTCTATGGATTCCAAAAAAGTAGAGTTTGTTGATGCTCAAAACCAATTAATGTTATATTTAGGTAAGTTAAATTAAATCGTTTATCCCTTTCAGCTGCAAAAAATTATTGATTTTGTAACTTTAAGGTAAAACGGTATTAAAACTATTAAAATTTCCTGATATCAATTCACATTTTATGAAATATAATTTAAGTAAAAGTATAATTGTAATTTTTTTATCTAACTAAACCTATTACTATTTAAAATATTTGCAACTTTAAGAGAAAACGTCACATCTCACAATCGTTTATGCTGGTCTCAAAGGGTTAAATTAAAGTTTTAAATATTTGTATTACTTGCAGCCAAACAAAAAATTCAATGTCCTTGCCCAATAGGCAATGTAAACGGTAAATATTATTCAATAGAAACCATAAGTGGTGTTGAGCATATTGTACGCTTGTTAGAATTTGTACCAGGGAAAATGCTTCACGAGGTACCGATAACAAATTATCTTCTTTATCAAAGCGGCGAATATTTAGCACAAATAGTTAAAGCTTTGAAGGTAAGTTTCACGTTCAAGTTTCTCTTTATATTTCATAAAAATAATTATTTTCTAGAATTTCAATCATGAAGCTTATGAATGTCATAAATCCACTTGGCAATTACAATCAGTGCCTCAACTTAAAGATTTTATGTATGTATTACAAGATCATTCACGCAAAGCCATGATTGAAGAAATCATAAAAAATTTTGAAACAAAAGTATTAAGTCACTTGAATAATTTCGATATGCAAATTATACATGGTGATTTTAATGAGCAAAATATTATAGTGGAATCTTGCAATGATGGCCAGGATTACAAAGTTAAGGGTATTATTGATTTCGGAGATACAAGTAAATCACCAGTACTATTTGAGGTAGGCATTGCTTTAACTTACATGTTGCTACAAGCAAAAAACCTTGAAAGTGGTGGGATATTCATAGCTGGCTTTGAATCTACTTATCCACTATCGATCGAAGAAAAACAATATTTAAAATATTGTGTAGCAGCTCGTCTGGCTCAAAGCCTCGTCATGGGCTCTTATACACATTCCCTGGATCCATCAAATGAATATGTTTTGGTTACACAGGAACAGGGCTGGAAATTAATCGAAGAATTGTGGCGAGATCAATTTGAGCAAATTGATGATATTTGGAAAACAACTGCTGATAAATACTTAACACAAAGTTTTAAATAAACAAAAATAATAGGCCTTTTTTTAATCACTGGATTTATTTTTGAATTTATTTTATTTTGTTAAAAAATCCACATTTTGTTTTTTAATTTTCAAAATTTAATAATGTTTTTATCAAAATCTAATACTTATTCGCGAATGTAATGCGAAAGAAAATCATTAAATTTTGTAAAAATGTTAACACAGGAATTGCATTAAGCTAAATCCAAAATGGATTTATAAAATAAATAAATCCGTTTTGGATTTACAGAAATTGCATTTTCGCAAAATTTTAATTTTTTCTTTCAAATTATATTAGCGAATAAATTTTAGATTTGGGTAAAAATATTACATTTTGAAAATTAAAAAACAAAATCTGGATTTTTTAAAAAAAATAAAAGAAATCCAGTGATTAAAAAAAGGCCTAATGTAATTGTTATTCTGTTTAAATGTGTATCAATTAAAATGTTTTATTTTTAATCTTTTTAAATGTTTCTATATTAAGTGATAATGATATTTTTTAAACAAATTAAATTAAAATTGCTTTTCCTCCTTCCACAATGTCAATTATGTGTTAGCAATTGTATCAACAATGTATTATGTGTAAACAATGTGTTTCATTAATAATATAAAAACGGTTATATTTATATAAATATTAATAAATTGTTGTTTTATTTAATAGCTTATATAGATTATTTCGTCATATGAAATCAAAAAAGCCGTAAGTTACATTTAAAGAATTTTACAGGAGAAGCAAAAAACTTAGGACGGCTAACTTATCTAAAAGAATGCTTATTTTAACACTGTTTAGAGTTATCTTGAGGAGAATTTTTATTTTAACCTTAACCACGAATACAATTTGCATTAAAATGATTCTGGATAGTCTTAAATTGAGCGTACTTTTAGATAAGTTAGCCGACCTTAATAAAATGAAAAATAAACCAAATTTTTTCAGGTTAAGCTTATTTTTTGTTATCGAATTAGTATTTGAAGAAAATTTTTGCATTATTCACATAGCTACAAAATTTAAGCCTTTTAGACCTGCTAACTTATCTGTAAATAAACTGAGTTTAATGCTTAACCATAGTTATGAATGTCAAATTTATATGGAAATATCTGTGGTTAACGTTTAACCTTGGTTATCTTGGAAATATGTTACCTACTCGACCTTAGGATTGGTTTTTTTCTGAAGCCGAAAAGGGCGTAAGTCAAATTAAAAAAATGGTTTTGGTAATTTTTAAGAAATATTTTCTTCATTAATAGGTTAAATATAAATTAGTTTTACTATCCAACAAAATAAAAACCAGACCTGGGGCATTTCAATTACAATTACTTGAAAATTTTCAATTACAATTACAAGCAAATGTAATTTAAATTAAAAAAAAACTCAATTACATTTACATATACTTGTAATTTAAAATTTTCATTGGAAGTGGTCTCAATTACAAATTTCAATTACATTTAGAATTAGAAAATGTTTGTTGTTAAAATTTCGAAAAAAAAATTGGCTAGGATAGGCGTGGCCAAGCATAAAAAGAATACTTTATGTGCGTTCCCGTACGTTACCGCGGGTACCCGCGGGAACCCAAAACAGCCCAAACAACAACAATTTACACGCAATTTTGAGTACGGGAACGCCTTTGGGCTAGTTTGTGTAACTTCGGTAAAGTACGGGAACAGACATTTTATGTTGGGTTGATCCCTAACTCGCGCTTTTTGTCATTATTTCTTTTCTTACTACAATTACATGTAATGTGTAACTGTTTATAGAAAAACGGTTGCTTTTTTCGGGGGGTATGAATTTGGGGTATGCATTTTTTGCGCTTGCACTTAGGGCTTTTAGAATTTTGTTAATGAAATCGTAGTATTTAGTCGTAATAGTATAATTTGTATTTTGATACGGTGCATCATAATAAACCAAAAAGTCGATTTTGAATTGTTTGTAGCTTTTTTGATTTCATATGACGATTTATAGCTGTCGTTTTAGCATAACCGCTTAAGTCGACTTACGAGTGAAACGAGTTTGTTTATTATTAATATTCTCATTAGGATGCATATATGCGTTCAACCCATGTTTCGAAGATCCTTACGTTTGAAAATTTATACACAATAATAACTTCACGCCTCGTCGGAATGAATTTCAACTGAAAGGTGCGATCACCAAAAATTTTTTCCTGATTATGGATTTGCGATTTATCAAAACAATATTGCGATAAAAATCAACATTTTCGATAGAGCCAATTTCCCAAAAATTTCATCGAATTTGCAAAAATTTTAATTTTTAACATTATTTGAAAACTATACGATATGAAAAAAGACCAAAATTATTCCTCGGGAGAAATACAATTACATGGCATACTATAAAATTTTCACTGCAATATTAAAACTGCTAAAAAAAATTTAATTTTAATTCACGAATATGTTTCGAAAAAAAAAAAATTACAAAAGTATTGTGATGATTCGAATATCCTAAAAACGTTTACATACGAAATATTTTATAGCATGTGTATATAATAGGTCTGTTTACTTTTTGGGTAAAGTTCGGTAAAATGAGAGTTAACAAGAAATACTCTCACGAAATGACAAAAATGCACAAAAGTAAACGAACGCGAAAAACCATATTTGAAGCCCGAAAAACAAACGTCAATAGATTTGTGCATTATAGTTCGTTCTGGTGAGCGCTCTTTCTAGTTTTTGTTCAATTTGTTATAAAAATCTAGATAGCTTTTCTAGTTAAACCCCTTTTTAAATCAAAAATTTAATAAAAATTTCCTTTTTAGGCATTTCTATTTACAAAAAGGAATACATAGTTTATTAAATTTGGAAAAGATTTTAATATTAAACAAAAGCTTCGATTTATTTACATATACATACATCTCTTTAACACATTTAAACAAGCGTCTTCAAAAAATTGTCGGTAATTTTATGGAGTTGTAAAATCACCGATAGGCTTTTGCAACTATTATACTAATTTTTGTAAATGATAAACATATTTTCAGAATGAATGAAATGATCGATTGAACTAAAAGAGCTATTAGTTGTGAACTAGGTCTTTGGTTCAAATTAGTGAAGAGTTCAATTGAACTAGTTGCACCCAACTGATGATATAACAGCTGATAAAAACAATTTACCCAAATTTACACGAAAAAAAAGTCTGGGCTTTTTCGTGCAAGAAGAACAAGAATATTACTCTTTCATGACAGCTCTCATTTACCCAATTGTGTAGTAAGAAAACGCTTTTTGTTAAAATTGGGATCCCGCGGGATCCCAATGTTGAGTACCCGAACACAGCTAATATGTATAATCTTTAACGCCTCTGAATACATCAGCCAGTTCATCTTAAAAGCGCGTTAAAATGTTTTATTGATGTTACTTCCCAGGTAGAAAAATACAAACGGCACAATGTTGGCCCGCTATTGGAGGCGGTAGTACATGTACTGGCAATGCGTCGGATTTTTAACTTTCACTGTACTGCCATGTTGTCGAAATGATAACACCAATAAACGCTTGGCCGTAGTTATTTCCCAACGTTGACGCAGGCTTGGGATTTTATTTTTTTGGTATTATTCCAGTACATTTAATAACAAATTTAGTAGTTTGCTAGAACTTTACTGTCCTCTTAGTGTACATCACAGATTTTTTTTATTTTTATTTTTTTTTTTGGCAATGTCTTGAGACTTGATGGAATTTCTTCAAATGTATTCTTTCGAAACTTCACAAGAAAAGAATGGCGATGTCTCACTTACATAAATAATTGTATAATAGATGTAAAAATACGTAAAATTTATAAAATTGTTAATTTTAATAAATTAAAAAAAGCTCGTTAATTTTCAGAAAACAGTACTGGCAAAGCACGTTTTAAGTAGTACCGGCATTTCGTAAAAACAGTGCTCTCCCAATACAACTTTTGTTGTAACGTCGGCAATTTCTACCTGGGTTTCTTTCTTAAATAACTTTAAATAATAAAATTTTTATTTTTTCGTAATATATATTCGCGAATTAAAATTTAAAATTTTTGGCGGTTTTAATATTACAATGGAAATTATATAGTACGCCATGTAAGGGTATTTTAGTTTTTACTAAAATTAGTATTATGATTTCTTTAGTACGATACTGACCTTTGTAAACTTGGAAAGCTATGCTGCCATATATTTTTTTTTTTAAAATCACGATTTCAACGTATAAGTCGATATACATGAATACATTTTTTTTATTTTACACTAATTGGTTAAACCCATAATAAACTGTGAAAATCCACATAAAACTCGAACAGCGGTTTCAATATCAAGATTTGTCCATTAAATGTTAACCCTAAATATGACTACAGATCCTGTACATACATTTCAGCACAAAAAATTGATATCGACTGTACCTTGCGTTGCGTTTTTACAGCTTTTATAATATATTTTATTTAATTTTTTGCCATTTTTAGCATTTTTTAAATATTGGCATCTCATTTTTCAAAATAAGAAAGCTTTTTGATTTCTTTCTTATGCTATGTGTACAGCGAGTTTGTATATCATTAACAAAAATATTAAAAATTGGGATTTCCCATTCTAGATTTTATGAAAAGCTGAACAAAAGGTAAGTGCAACAAAATGTGTCCGCTCAATTAATTGAATTAAAATTTTTCTTATTTTTTTAAAGGGTTTTCTTAAAAGAAATGGAAAAAAACAGTAATTTTAAATAATATTGGAAAATATTTTAAACTTGGAGAATCTTCAATAAGAATCATTAAAATCAAATAAGAAAATCTGTTATTTCTGGCTCACAACTGAGTTCAAAATTGTTGTCGAATTCTCGGGAATACGATCGTGTTCTCGTTAATGCACATGTGTGGACATATGTGGATGCATGTACGGAGATGTATGTATCCATGAATGGAAAAGCATTCACGTTTATGATCATGCACAAACATACATTAAACCTGTACGAATCCATATATGTAGATTTTTAGCCGGAGTATTATTTTTGATCGATTTTATGTTTTTTTTTTTTTTTTTGTTATGTACTGTATGTATACAAGTGTTATTTTCTGTTAAAAGTAGGGTTTGGGATTTCCCGGACTTTTTCATTTCCCGGGGAACGGGAATAAAAATACTTGATTCCCGGGAATACCGGGAATCCCGGGAAATATTTTTGAACAAAATTGTTAACGAAAACCACCTATATAAGTAATATTTGTTAAAAAAAACACTATTTCAGTACAAATTCAGTCTGTGTAGTGAGAATTCAAAGTAAAAAATATCAGAATGTTGAACATTTGGTTTCACATAAATTACTCTAAGCACTGCCAAATGAACTGCATGATTCCAGCAGAAAGCACCCACTACTGGATTGTCGGAAACAAACATTCGCACTAGATATGGGGGCCACAATGTTATTTTCCAAATACAAATAAAACTATTCTAGCCTTATTTCTACAATTCTTCTTAATTCATCAGCATTACATCTTCCTGATATATAAACCAACCGCAGGTTATAAAATGAATTATTTCCGGTTATACATATGTATGTTCAAATATCTCTTTTGTGATATTCTTGCCCATTCATCTAAGATTATAGTAAATCTCCTTTTGTTAGAAATATTGACATTCCGTCGACTGCGGCTAATTTGGATACCATTTCAGGAAATGTTTGCCCTACCATAAAACGTTCAATGCCTATTCAGCTTACACTTTTTTCTTCGGGTACTTTGCTAATTTTAGCTGGAACGTTATTCTTGTTGTTGTTTTCTTCAAGAGAAGTTGCATGACCCTCAATTTTTTTTTTTTTGTGAACCAAATTTAGATGTCGGATAATAGCTTCGTTAACCGTTAGTCTTTTAGGGCAAATATTGCACTGCGCTGCATTATGCGAAAAATCTTTATTAGTTGAAATGCTCTTAATTACTTGGCAAAGATTTTTTGTGTTTCAAAGAAATTGATTCCCTTTTAAAATATTTTAGCAATAACATTTTGTGTTGGTATTTAAAATGTTTTTTATGACTAAAATTAAAAAATCCTATTCCAAACAAAAACAGTTTAAAGAATTTAGTATTTTTAAAATTTCCCGTTTTCCCGGGAAAAAGATATTATTTTCCCGGGAATTCCCGGCAAACTTTTCCCGGGATATCCCGGGAATTCCCGAACCCCAAACCCTAGTTAAAAGTAAAAATAAATGAAAAAAAAATATTTTTATTTTATAGTTTTTTATGCGATTTTAGTCCAATTTTCTCACCTTGTTTCAAAGTTGTGCGGTTTTTGGAATATTCGGAACGTATCTCCCATTTTTGTGTGGAAGTAGAGTTCTTTTTTATGCGTTTTTTTTTTGGAACGCATCTACCGCATAAAAAAAGACTTAAGTGTATATAGAACTGATGGTCAGATCTCCATTAATTTTTTCTGTCATGCAGTGTTATCAGAAATAGTTCAACAATTGTTGGCGCTTTTTTAAATAAGTTTCAAAAATTATTAACTTAATCTTAGAGCAATTTCTTAGATATAGATTCAAAATCCCCTCTTTGATTGCAAAGATTATGTTTGACAATAAAAGATTATGTCCATAATCTTGTTTAAGCAATACATCAGTTGCAATATAACACAACTCGACAAAATAACGGTTCTTGCGAGTTGTAGCCAAGAATGATTGCAAATACTTTTTTAAAATTGTACCTTTAGCTCACGCTATTGCTAAATAATTTCGATGACAATTTAGTTTTGGAAAAAACTTTTTTAAACGAATTTTACCAGAAAGCCTAGCCCAATGAATTGGTTTCGCTATTCCTTTGTATCTGAGAAAAACATTTTATTTTTAATCAAATTAGGTGTTTATTTAATAATATTTCTTTACATTTTGTTAAACTTTACAGGTAATGCTACTAATTTTTAATTTTGCGCTACACATTATATTATATTAGAATGATTTCGAAAATCAACATTTTATTTACAAATTACACTGCAATTCTAATATATATGACTTAAATTTCACTTTAACATAAAAACTAATTTGAAAAATGCATATTATTAATTAATTATTTACTTTATGTGTCTACAACACTGTGATGCAAAAATGAGCCAATGTTTCAATTTTCAAACTCAAGCTGTATTTATTCTAAAAATCTTTTTAGACAAATAAAACTAATTAGGTTTAAGGATATGATAAGATCTCCTCTTTATTATGATTGTTTGGGAGGATTGTTTGACAATTAAGAAATATGGCCATAATCTTGTTTAAACGAGTCTACGCTTGCAATGTAAACAGGCTATAACACAACTCGACAAAATAACGTTTTTTACGAATTGTTGCCAAAATGCTTTTAACCCTAGACGCACTTTCTTATTTTTATAACTCAAAGTACTTTCTTCGTCGAATCGACGAATTGCATGTTTAAAATTTGGATTTTATTAGAAAAACAATTTAGTTTTTATTCGTATAAAACAAAAAGTTTGCTTACTTCAGTACAGCTTAAAACTAAAAAATAAAAAAAATCAACTTCAAGTTTTTTTTAATTTTTTTTAAAACAGTCAAAAATAATCACACAACAAAAAAGATATCTAACTTGAAGTTGATTTTTTTGTTGTACTGAAGTAAGCAAACTTTTTGTTTTATATGAATAAAACTAAATTGTTTTTCTAATAAAATATAAATTTTAAACTTTTTTTTAATTGGGAGCGATTGGGGTCAAACATGCAATTTGTTGATTCGACGAAGAAAGCACTTTGAGGTATAAAAATAATAATAGGGTTAAAAAAACACACTTACATACATCTAAAGAGTCTGCGCGAGTGCACACTTCAGCAGCTTGGCAACGACTAGAGCTATACAAAAAATGAACTCACAGCAATGAATAATGAATAAATTAAATGAGAAAGAATAAGCGATGTTCGTCGATACGACGAAGAAAGTGCATCTAGGGTTAAAACCAATAAGTAGATGGTCTGGAAACAGATTTTAAACAATAAAATTAAAAATGGTCATATGTATATTTTTATCCTGTCGTGATTTGACAAGAGATCTACCGACAAGAGATCCACCGACTTAACAAGACGGATAATAATTGGTGGCTAAAACCAAAAAAAATCATTCATTTTTGGATGCTGGATAACTGCTGGTTGCGCAAAAATGCTAGCACTGGTTTTTTTTTTTCTTATTCAATTTTTGATTTTTTGTGTAACAATTGTTCACATATTCTCCTAGCGCCGTCATATGAGTAATAACTGTAATAACTTCAAATCTATGAACGACAAAATAATTTCAACTTCAGTTTCGTGTTCTTAGTAGTATGTCACAAGTAAGTTTTAAACACGTGGCACAATTATTTCTTAATTCAGGAGAATATTGGTTAACAAAGCGTAATTATTTTTATAAAATTATTGCTCCACCAGTGCACTTCTTTTGTACCGTTTCAATTTCTGACTGAAAAGGTTTTCCTAATATCATGTTCCCACCCGTTATTTGTTTTCACTAGATTTGTTTAATTTATAATAATTATTAATACACATTTCCCTATTTAAAATGAAATTACATTTTGGTCTAAAAAGCAATTTTATAGATATATTTTATAACTTCATGCGTTGTATATACGAAAATCGACGTACATTGTACAAAATATTTCGTCGTTTCGCACCAGGTAAGTTTGTAAAATATACGAATGGTTACGAAAGACTTCTTTATAATGTACGAAATACATTTTCTATTTTACTAAATATTTTTTACATATTACGCAAAAAAATTTTTTTCACCGCGCATTTAAATTGACATTCGCAAATATCAATGGAAAAAACATAGGCTTAATTTAATGCATTAAAATATATGAAAATTTAAATATAGTGACTATCATTAGCCAAGAAAGTTGCACATATTAAATTTTATTAAATATTTTATTTCGTAAAATAGAATTCAAATTCTTATATTTTACGAACAAATACCATAGGAAATTATTTCGTTAGTTTCGTAAAATAACAAAAGCCTTTACAAATTTTGTTTCGTAAAATAAAAGAAACTTTTCTATATATTACAAAAAAGCGACTACGAATAAATTCGTTACTTTCGTTACATTTTAAAAAAGGCTGCATCAGATTTATTTTTTGAAAAATAAAATTGTCTTGTATTTTACCGAAACAAATAGCTACAAAAGTTTTTTTCGTAAAAGGTTGCACTAATTTGTTTCGGTGTATTCAATTTGAGATCTAGCAAGATATGAGGGCCCGAATTTTTGGACCACTATGATTACGATGAGAACATCTTATCATATCTGTAAATATATCATTTTTTATTGAGTTTCAATATTAAAACATTGACATTTAATTTTTAATAAGTTTCTTACGAGTTTATCACAATTTTCTTAGGTCGACTTTTATGAATTTTTTTAAATTTGTTTTATTTTTTCAAATTATTTAGAAGAATTTTACGTTTTATTAACTAAAGATTGCACCATTAAAAATTTAACCCAGAGAAGTTTCGCTAATTTTTTGGCATCAACGTTCTTTTAAGCATTTCTATCCAGAACTTTCTGAACTTTAAATGCTTTAAGCCCAACGTTAGCTTCAATTCTGCACACAAAATTTACAATGTTTTATAAGTCTACAATGGATTATTTTCAATAGTTTTAATAATTTTTTGGGTGCACTTGTCTTTGATTTTCCATTGTAAAATAATAAACCACCCACTTCAATTTGACAAACAGATGCATTTTAAAATCGGACATATTTCTCATAGATATTTTGATCAAGAAAAATTATTTTAATTAAAGGTGGAAAAAGTTATTAAGCAAAATATGTGTTACAGTTTTTAATGGCGTACTTCTTAATGAAAGTAAAAAAACTTCAAGTTAAATTTAGAAATTTGTTAAGTTTTCATATATTAATTAAGGATTGAAATTTTATATCTTAAGCTACCTTAAAAAACAAACTTACATGCTTAAATTTGAATTACTACTGCCAACAACTCTAGTAGGTGCTGTTGTGGTTACAGGATCTAAAGCTGAAGAATTAGTAACTGCAGAACTTACGATATTCAAAAATGTTTGCGCTGAAGTGGTTGTGATGGCAACGGTGTTAGCAGTTAAAGATGAAGTGCTAGAGGTGTTGGTATTATTCAATTTAGCTACTTGGTTACGTTGACGCGAGGTGAGTGGGTGATTTAGTGAACCAAAATAACTTTGTTGTCTTCTACGTTTCTTAAGAAGAACAAATAAAGAATTTAACATTTGTTGTTGTGTTTGAGCAGATGTTGTTTCAGATATATTAACAGTTGTAACGGTTGGTTGTTTGTTGTTAGCTTTTAAAAATTGTTGATGATCCTTATCCAACCAAGGTAATAGAAAATTTATTCGTTCTCCGTTGTCAGTTGCTGCTAATCTAGGTATCATTTCACCAAATGCCTGTACCGGTAAGTCAGGAACGAAACAAATAGTTTGAAGGTTTTCTGTGGTAGGATAAAATGTTTGTAAACTCGGAGAGTCCTGAGAAGGTTGTATTTCATCTTTACAATGTCTTCTCTTTAATCGCTCAATGCGTCTTTGTTCACGTATTTGTTGAACATCCCATTTTTTACGACGTTTTTCATCCACTTCCAATTTTGCATGCCGCTTTATAAATATTTCATCCGAGAGATCTTCAGTACCTTCAATACAATAGGAGGGCGTCAGTTCATGTTCTGTCCATTTCGGTATTTCTAATTTTGGATTATCGGCTTGTAAGAGTTTAGCTTCGGCTTTTAGAAATTCATACTCATTGTCACAATTAAATGCCTCATCTTCCCATTCTCGGGTGCTATAAAGTTGTGGCGTAGATATGTAAGTACATCTTCTGACTTTAGCCCGGTGATGTAAATGAATGTGTGAAGAATCTTCATGAGATCGTTTTTTTTCCGTTCCGTGTAAAGCATGTTTGAGTGGTGAAGATGAAGTAGCTGATGTAGAATGCTAAAATAAAAAATATTAATTAAAAAATTGTTTTAATATGTTCATGATAACATTACCCTTTCATTGTCAGCAATTGAATCGCAACTAACCGATTCATCGGTATTATAATCTGGTGCATGCCAACGCATAATCGTCATCTGTTTACCACGACTGGGAGTAGGTGGTTGTTTACTTATGTGATGAGTGATAGTAGAGCAGGACGAGGCAGATGAATTCACGGCCTTAAACGTCGTCTGGCCATCATTAGTGGTAGTCGAAGCAGGCGAAACACTAGGCTTAGCTCCTCTCGGCACAGCTAATGATTGTTTAGCCGCCTGGCGTAACCTTAAACGTTTACTTTGTACTGCCAACACTTCATTACTATCTTCAGTAGTATTGCCAGTATCATATAAATCATCAATGATAACAGGTTGAGAGTTAGACTTGTCATCCATTGAATCCTGAGTGTGATGAACACTATCATTTTCTTCATCTTGATCAACCCCATCTCCTTCTAGATCTATTGTGTCCTCTTCATTTTCTTTAGTTTCTTTTACATTCTCTAAAACTTCTTCCACATTATCATCTGCATCCTCTTCATTATGTTCTTCATCCTCTTCGGCCTCATCGTTGTCGTCATCATCGTTTTCTGTATCGGTTGTAAGACTTTGTGGGCTTTGGTTGCGATTTTTGCCTCTTAGAGAAGTCATACTAACCCTTTGGAGCACAATTTTACTTATGATCTTGCCATTACATTCTCCAATGATATTCGATTTTCCCTCTTTATCCGTAGAACGAACAACTTTAGCGACATTTGCAGCTAATGTTGGTGCTAAAGTCAGCGTCGTTACTGGTTGACATTGTATTTTAGCCAAAGGTGGTGGCGGCAATGTTGATATTTCCCCAGATCTTTTGATTTGTCTCTGTAGTTGCTTTTGTAAGTCTTTAACCTGATTTTGCAAGGCAACATTGAGTGCCCGTATAGTCTCTAATTCTTCATTTCGTGATTTTAATGTCTTCTCTTTAGCCATTAACTGATCACTTTGTTCTTGTATCAAATCCAAATGTAGTATTAACATGGCCTTAAGTTGTTTGTTTTCTTTTAGAAGGGCCAAAACATCAGCATTGGGTGAAGCTGCCGCACCACCACCACTACCGGCTGTTGTAACATTGTTGTTATATGAGGTTTTAGTTTGTTGTGCTTGATGACAATATACGTGGTCCATATATTTATTTGTTGTATTATTGCTATTACTGTTATTTGGCGTTTTATTACATTTATTTTCCATTTTTTCACGAGGTTCTTTAGTTTTTTACTGTAAATTTAAAGTATTATATATATTATTATATTATATGCTCGTATTATTCGTGATTTTTGTTTTTATTCTTTAAATTTACTCTAGTTCTCTTATGACTATTTTCTTGCCACTTTATTAAAATGAAATTCTCAACTCTTGCTGCTTCTGATAATTGCGCATTTTTTTCACCATAATATCGCTTTTCCACAAATGGCAATTTTGTTAATATTTCTAAATATTTTTAATCTAGGTTTTATTTATTATTCTTCTTTATTTTTTATTATTTGTTATAAATCTTTTCTATTTCTTTAGAAAATGCTAAAGAAAATTCGCACAACACAAATGCTTTTTTATTTCACCACACTGATAGGGTCAGAGGAAGAAGCCAATATTAAATTGTAGCCGGCGGCGGCTATTGAAAAGCAAGTCGGCGACGGCTAAAAGTCAACTGAATAAAAAGTTGCGTTTACAACTTTATAAGGGAGAAAACGCCGTTATCCATACAAAAATCGTCGTGTTCGTTTATAAAAAAAAAGTATCAGAATTGCATAACAAGTACCACAGTTTCGGATTATTTTGCATGAATTGCTTACAGAATTGCTTGAATCCAGCTACGCTAACGTTCAAGTACGCGATCATGCAAATCAAGCAAAAAAACTGGTAAATTTATTTAAAAGTACCGTTTATAATAAGTACCTCGAAAAAAAATTTAAACGTCAAAAAGGCTGTGACAGTTGATTTTTCCCTCCATTTGTTGTGAATTGCTCATTATTAACCAGTAAGTCAAATAAATTTTACACTATTTTTATTATTTATTTATTATTCAAATCAACCAACTGAGCCCTTTAAGGCCAATAGTCCTAACAAGTAGTTATTTTTAATATCCCTTAAAACTATAATCTTAAAAAAATCATTTAGGGAACTCTTTCAAACAGCTCTTAAAAATATGAATCCATTAGGCAGACCTAAGTGAACATTTATTAGCTTTAAAAGGTATTTGCGATATTTATTAATTTGTAATAATCCAATAACGTAATGAATATTTTCTCTTATAGTGATGCGTTTAACACGCCCCACTTTAGTTAGTCCACAAATTATATCCTGTGAACCTCGCGATTTGCCACAACTGAGTTTCAAAGAAGTTATGGAATCGGAAGGTACTGCTATAGCAGGTTCGAAATTTTTAGCTGCTGGCCAATTTATGCTACTGCAACAGTCAGACCTGTAATCAAATAATACACGTATTAATTTACCCATGCATGAAAATAAGGGTAACCCAGCCACTTTGGGACCCGATGATACACTGGATGACGTCATTCGATAAGAGGTCAAAGAAATTGGAACTCATATGTAAGTTTAAATGTGTAATTTTTAAGGTACTTTTGAAATAGGAATAATGTAACCCGGATTCTCGAATTTTTCAGACTCGTTTGTGAAGTAAATTGCACCACACCAGCTGGTTTGCCAAAAATTTTCGCAAATTTTTTAAATTTCAAGTTTTAAAACCTTTAGATGTTAACACCAAATTCTACAATACCGAAATGGATGAAATCTGTTTGGAGTCATAAATACAAAATATAACCACCGGAGCATTTTGTTTTGAGAAGGTGGAACCCGATAGTTCAGATCAATATACAGTAACTTCCCTTAATACTCTGCCCAATTGAGAATCTGTATTTACATCGAAAAATATGTTACAACCAATCAATAGCTGCCAATTTTTGTATGGCATAAAGGTTACAAAATTTCATTTACCACACTATTCATTTCCATAATGTAGTCTAATAATTATAGGCCAAACCAGTAATTGCTAAAGACATAAAAGCCGTGAGACTAGCCAACATAGTGGAAAAATTGGACATCTTGTGGCGTTCAAATTTAGGAGAAAAAGGACGTTAACAAACTAGTCCGTTACAGAGTAAGTAAATGATACATATTTGTAATCAAAATTGAATGCAATTTGCAAAAATTTTTATATTCCTTCGAATATAAAGATGTTCGGTTAGAAGTTATCAATGCCATTAATATTGTAAAAATTGGAGAACCTTTTACTTTTACCTGTAGAGTGACAAATACTGCTGATAGGCCTATAGACTTAATGGTCAAACTTCCAACTCCCTTTGATTTTAATTGAAGTTGGACTTGCTTATAACTCCGTTATTTGCGGTCGGATTTGGACAGTACGCACACCATTAGAAAGATATTTAAAATATCTTTCAAATGGCATTAAAAATTTTTGAACCTTTTATTCATATTGTAAAAATTGGAGAACCTTTTACTTTTACCTGTAGAGTGACAAATACTGCTGATGGCCTATAGACTTAATGGTCAAACCTCCAACTCCCTTGGATTTTAATTGCCCTTCACTGGCTCAGCCGAATTTGATCCGGGTCAATATCCTGAATTTCCTTTGACGATATGTCCCTCCAAATTGGGTCTGAATTAATTGGGTCGCCATTAGTATTGTCAATACCTTGCTACAGGAACAATATACTATTGAAAAAGTGGTGGATATTTTTGTGGTCGATAGTGATTAATACGAAGATGAGTCACTTCAAATAAATAAGTTTGTACGTTACGACAATGTACCACATCAACAATTGGAAGATTAAACTCTGCATTTACAAGTACATAGTTTAGAAATAAAGAAATTTAAAATTAACTATCCCAGCAAACAAAGAGGTTAAAGTTGAGTTTAGTGGCACAGCTCCGATCAGGTCAAAATTTTTACCACAGGTAAAACTTTTTATTGGGATTCCACATCAACATTTTTTTTTGTCGGTCGGACCTATCTCGGGAGTTATTTCGGTTCGAAGTTGGACTTGCTTATAACTCCGTTATTTGCGGTCGGATTTGGACAGTACGCACACCATTAGAAAGGTATTAAAATATCTTTCATATGGCATTAAACATTTTTATACCAATTAACCCATTGTGGCCCAGTTAAAATTTTTTTAATTTAGAAGGTTAATTTTAACAAAAAAGGGTTTTATTTCATAATATTGCGTATATAACAATATAATTTGTACTTAATATGTCTGTTCCCGTACTTTACAGAAGTTACACAAACTAGCCCAAAGGCGTCCCCGTACTCAAAATTGCGTGTATATTGTTGTTGTTTGGGCTGTTTTGGGTTCCCGTGGGTACCCGCGGTAACGTACGGGAACGCACATAACTATTTATTGTCGAGACTTACACCTTTCATTCAAGATATAGCTCGACCTCTTAACCCATCAAACAACAAAGTTATTGGGGGTCAAAGTTTTAGTTTTTTTTATATTAACTCAAAAAAATTCATGTCAATTATAGAGTTACAGGAATATCTTTCACTAGGATAAAAAATAAGACCGATTACTTAACCCAAAAGAAACTTTTCAAGAGACTTTTTGATGGTGAGACTTTAGAATTTCGCAAAAAATAGCCATATTTGGAAAGAAAACAAAAAAATTTCTTCCGAGCCACTTAATGTACTAATTATAAAGTATGGGTATAATCAAAAATAAAAAATGAATACAAAAATTTAAATAAAAAAATTAGTAGTCTTTTTCAGTCATGAGAAAGTCAAAATCTTAAAAAACCTAAATTTCTTTCGAAAGATAAAAATATGATTTTGCATGCAGTTAGACAAATATTTCTCAAAAAATGAACAAAATACGGGTTTTATATGCAAATAAAATATTAATCAATATTATTGAATTCCTCTAACTAAATTCGGTTGCGTGTTGAAAAAATTTACAAAAATAATACATCAGAAATATGGAAATAATGTGGTAGATGTTAAACAAAGAAACTCATTTTATCTACTGTCGGCCTTCAAAGCATGGAATTTCTTATATTTTTCAGTAAAATGTGAAATTACACAAAAACTACACAAAAATGTCATTATTCAAAAATGATCCAAGGAATGTGTAAACAGTCCCGTTTTTGAATAATTATTCAAAAAGTGGCAACACTGCAATTTATTGACGCACTACACGTTGCATTTTATTGTACATAGACTAATAGCAACGACTATATACATAGACTAAAGACAAACCACCAGCCTCAACTGCTGTTAAAAAGTCTCTTTAATTTTATATGCAAACTGGTTTTAAGAGAAACAGTTTTTAGTGTTTTTATTAACGCGTATTTTTTAATATTAATAACCAAAATTTTGTGCTAATTATGCAAAACTAATGCAGAGAACATATCAAACAACACAAGTGCACTTTACAATTTAATTAAAATTGTTTAAAAACAATAAAAATAATTAATTAAAAATACCACTTTTTCACGTTTTTTGTTATTTTACATTGAAACTCTCTTAAAACCAGTTCAGGTTTTCAGATGAGAGCCGTGGATAGTGCCTGCTAATAGTATCAGAAAATTACAATTTTAATAAAAATTTGAAATTATTAACTGCCTGTTTTTATAAAAAGTATTAGACGAATTTGTTAAAACATTTGTGTAAAAAGCACAAACTTAAACAGATTTATCTTTAAAATATTTTTGCCTCATTTATTCTACATGGAAGTCGTAACAAATTTTTGCAAAAATTTTGAAAGAAAAAAGTTTTTAAATTAGTGTTTTTCACACAAATTTGTTAACGAATTCGTCTGATTCTTTTTATAAAAACACCCAGTAAGAAAAACATTTGATTCTTTAAAAGAAATTAATAAGAAAAATATACAAATTTTCTTTGAAAAAAAAACGAAAAGAACGATCGAACGAATAATGGCGAACGATGTCATATTGTTCAATAAACTGAACCGTTCAAATGAAATAGTTGGTTCATGAACGACACAACCACAGATTACCCAGATAGGAAACGGCTGTTTTTAGATATATGGCAACCACAATGGTAACCCAAAACAAATTAAAGTGATTTGCAGCAGGCACTATCCAAGGCTCTCATCTGAAAAACTGATCTGGTTTTAAGAGAGTTTCAATGTAAAATAATAGAGTTGGGCTTAATCGTTCTTTTTGGTGACTCGGTCATATCGTTCATTAAAATTCATTGAACTAGTTCGTTAAAATCGTTTAATCGTTCTTTTCTGTTATCGTTCTTTTTTGTCATTATCTGTGTCTGAACAGTGATTTGTGAACGATGTCGTTCGTTTGATAATTTATTGGCGCACTACATGTTACATAATTATATTAATTTTATTGTGCATAGACTAATAGTGTCAGAAAATTACAATTTTAATAAAAATTTTAAATTATTAAGAAAAATATTGAATTCTGTAATAAAATTAATAAGAGATACAAATTTTTTATAACTAAAAAAAAGAACGAGATGAACGATTGAACGAAAAATAGTGAACGATGTCATATCGTTCAATGAACTGAATCGTTCAAATGAACTAGTTCGCTCATGAACGACACAACTCTATAAAATAACGAAAAACGTGAAAAAGTGGTATTTTTAATTAATTATTTTTATTGTTTTTAAGCAATTTTAATTGAATTGTAAAGTTCACTTGTGTTGTTTGATATGTTCTCTGCATTAGTTTTGTATAATTAGCACAAAATTTTGCTTATTAATATTAAAAAATACGCGTTAAAAAAAACACTAAAAACTGTTTCTCTTAAAACCAGTTTGCATATAAAATTAAAGAGACTTTTTAACAGCAGTTGAGGCTGGTGGTTTGTCTTTAGTCTAAATAGTCGTTGCTTAAAGTCACCGGTTTCTCTGCCGAATGCTACCAATGTTTACACAAATGTTTACAATAAAGAACGACTAAAGAACATGTTTCGAAATTTTTGTAGACATTATAACTTTTGAATACGCATATTTCTGTCCCTTCCCCACATTTTCTACTTCTTATACATTAAAAAAATCAACTTATTTCGAAATTTTATTTTGTCAAAAGAACTTATTTAACTAACACTGTGAGACAAATGGAAGGGGTCAGTGATCGGGAAGTGTTCAAACTACCGGGGAAAGTTATATCGGTAAAAAAGAAGTTATACGTGTCCCGGCGTTTCGCTGGGTCACCCTAGGAATCGAGATATATCGATTTGACCTTTGGTGGTCTTTTTTTTGACATAACTCGAGAACCACTAGTCCGATTTTGCTAAAACAATTTTAAAAAAATTAAAAATTACAATTCCTTTAATCTGTTCATATAACGTTTTTCTATATACTCAACAGTTTTGCCGGTAAAAATAAATGTATGAAGAAAAAAATATTTTTTGCCTAAAATATTAAAAAAAAGTAATAAACAAAAGGTTATTGATTTTTATGGTAGCGGTAACAAACATTTATTTTTACCGGCAAAACTGTTGAGTATATAGAAAAACGTTATATGAACAGATTAAAGGAATTGTAATTTTTAATTTTTTTAAAATTGTTTGAGCAAAATCGGACTAGTGGTTCTCGAGTTATGTCAAAAAAAAAAGATATATCTCGATTCCTAGGGGTGACCCAGCGAAACGCCGCGACACGTATAACTTGTTTTTGACCGATATAACATTTCCCGTTGGTTTCATCCCATCCCGATTTTGACTGTCGCATAGTGTAATTAAGGTGGTGTTTCTAGATGACATTTTGCTTCACACGAACGAAAATACAATAACAAAATACATGCAATACAAAAACAAAATACACGTAGTCACTCATTCGTGTGACAACGAACGTCTTCTAGAAACCCCATGTAAACTTAAAAATTAAATTAAAATTAATTGCAATAGCAGACGTTTTTACTAAGGTACATTTTCCGCGCAAAATGCAAATTTCTAAAAAAGAACGTTATAAGCTGAAACGTTTTTTTTTGTGCCTGCTAGAGTGTCCAAACCGTAGCCGAAAACCGGTTAACCGGTTTTTATAATTTCAAAAAACCGACCGGTTTCGAATAATTTCTAAATTCGAATAAACCGAAAACCGGTTATTATTTGTCGGTTAACCGGTTTGTTTAAAACATATTTTTATATACATATCGACCTTTATATAAAAGATACTGTCTTTTCAAATGTATTTAAATAAATAAGATACGAAAATCCATTGCAATGGTTTGAAATATATTTTAAATACACGGTGACAGATGAATGCTGCTACAAAAAGCATAATTACTTTTTTTTCTATTTAATTAATTGGTTCCATTTACGAAAAATACGATTGGGACGATGAAACAACTGTTATATCTAAAAAAATTTTAGTTATATTTAAATATATTTTAGTTGAATTCAAATAACATTCTATCTTGCTAAAACCAGTAGACGTTTTTGCCAAATATTAGTAGACTTAAAATAGCGAAAATAAATGGTAAATATGGGTGAGTTCCTAAACGTCAAAATACATTGCAGTGTTTGCGGTTTTACTACTGTTTCGATACAAAGCAAACAAATGTGTTGCTTACTTTGTAATAAAAACATGTCAACAAAGCATCAACAACATTTGTGATGCACAGTTTGCTTTTTATATGCGCATCAATTGCGTTTACGAATACATGACTTTGTTCAGTTGCATTGCAAATGACGTTTTGGAACTCAGCCTATTACTGCGGTTTTGAGAAGAGTAGACTGTTCCCCTAAAAAAAATTTTAAATTAAATTTTGAAAATGAAATTGTTTTTCTGTGGCGGTATTAATTTACTTATATTCAGCATTTTTTTTTTTTGCTGATTTCAGCAGTGTAAAATTTCCTTTGCATTAACTAAAATTAAATTTTTTGTCTAATTGCATATGATCTTGCTATCTTTGGCGCTTTTGTATGACACAAAACTCGCATTATTTTCGATTAGCATTTTTGGTTTGACGTTTTTCTATATTTTATTTAGCGCTTTTTGCGCCTTAATGGTAAAATTTTATTTTCATACAATTTTATATAATTTGAGTGTTTTGTTATTATTTTTATAATAATGTGATATTAAATTATATTTTACCATAATAATGGGTTTTAGCGCTTTTTAAATGTGTGGTAGTTTAAATTAGTTGAATAGTATCTATTTTTATCCCATTTATTATTTTAGCGCTTGTTAGCCCTTTTTGTGCCTGCCTGTCAGTTTTGTTCTTAAAAGTTTGGTATCACTCCATCTGATGGCCCTATGCTCCTTGCAGGAGTAAAAGGAACAAATATATATATACTCCATCTGATGATGTAAACTAGAGTTGTTAAATTTCGGTATTTTTTGAGTACTCAATACTACTCAATACTTTTCAATTGAGTACTCGATACTACTCAATACTTTTAACGGTTTTTTTAATTTAAAAATAAAAATGTTATGAATTAGTATTTATTAGGAAAAATTATCACAATTCACATACACGTGTTAAATAACTATTGTTATTTACATTTTAATTAATTTAAAACATTTGAAATAAATTAATTAAATAATTTTTCCCAAAAATTCGTTACAAATTTCTTTGCTTCACAAATAGAGTTGTATTTTCAGAGCTGTATTTTTAGAGTACTATTTTTAGAGTTGTATTTTTATACGAAAAATACACATTTCTACGGAAAATTGCATCTTTAAAAGTATTGAGTAGTACCGTTTTAGTATTGAGTACTCAAAAAAACAGTCAGTATTGAGTACTCAGTACCGGAATACTCAATACTTTTAAAACTCATAATGTAAACACAAATAGATTTGGAAAAAAAATGTTTTGCCTTGACTTATCAGACGTAAAATCAGTTAATTTAAATCCCGTTTTAGCAAATAGATTAAGCTGATTTCAGTAGTTGTTTCTGGAGGGCACTTTTAACAAATTTTTATTAGCTTCTTCCGCTATTTGTACAGAATAATTTTCATAACAAAACAAATCCGAAACCGGTTTTAACCGGTTGTTTTAAGAAACCCGTAACAGAAACCGGTTTTTTAAAAATAGTAATTTTCGAACAAACCGAAAACCGATTTTCTGAAATGGCCGGTTTTTTGGACACCTAGTGCCTGCGCAAGCAATATTAGCTGTATTTTGTCTCATGCCTCTCAAAGTTTAGTATTTCAAGCAAATCTACGTTAAACCGATTGTAGTATAAATAAAATTTAAACAGGGTTTGTTTATAATTGTTGCATTATAATTGAACGTATATAACTTTACAAAGCGTTTATGAATTTAAGCACGGTAAGTTGTTTGAGTTTCACGTGAAAAAACTGTTATACTCCATATAAAAAAAATAATTTTTCACGACTTGGGTGTCACGTGAAAATTGTGTATTTTGTGTTTATTGTGATTGTTTTTGTTATAAAATTAAAAAATTGTTAATTTTTATAATTTAAATTGCAATATGAGGCCTTTAAAGTTTGAGTGAAAATTTTCCACTTGAAAAACAACTTACGGTGCTTTAGGGGTAAGAAATTTAGGAAAAAAAGAAAAAATATTTACTGGGTGTTTTTATAAAAAGAATCATAGGAATTTGTTAACAAATTTGTGTGAAAAACACTAATTTAAAAACGTTTTTCTTTCAAAATTTTTGCACAAATTTGTTAGGACTTCTATGTAGAACAAATGCGGCTAAAAAATTTTAAAGAAAAATCTTTTCAAGTTTGTATTTTTCACACAAATATTTTAACGAATTCGTCCGATTCTTTTTATAAAAACAGGCAGTTAGTCCAGAAAATATTTTTAAGGTAATAAAATGAAGGATTGAACTAGAAGAGCTATTGGAAGTGAACTAGGTCTTTCGATCAATTGACTAGTTCAATTGAACTAGTTCGTTCGCGAACTAGAGTTGTAAAATTTCGATACTTTTTGAGTACTCAATACTACTTAATACTTTTCAATTGAGTACTCGACACTACTCAATACTCTTAACGGTTTTTTTAATTTAAAATAAAAATGTTGTGAATTCGTATTACGATAAATAATAACAATTTATATACACGTGTTAAATAACTATTGTTACTTACATTTTAATTAATTTAAAACGTTTTAAATAAATTAATTAAATAATGTTTTCCAAAAATTTCAGAGTTGCATTTTTAGGGTACTATTTTTAGAGTTGTATTTTGATACGACAAATACACATTTTTACGGAAAATTGCATCTTTAAAAGTATTGAGTAGTACCGTTTTAGTATTGAGTACTCAATACTTTTACAACTCTATCGCGAACGACAAGTCTAGTTCGAAATAAAATTTAACGAAAGAAAAACAAAAAGCGGTTTTTGACGCTTTTGTTTACTTGGATAACTTGACAAAAATGTCCATATTTGGGGATGATGGCGTTGAAGATTTACAAAATGGTAACATTCCCAACGATGTAGATCAACTGCCAGATGACGCAGACGATGATAACCAAATATTTGGCGATCAAGATGGGGGAAATGGTGAAGGTGCCGCTGCTGTGACGGTAAAGCTTCAACCTAAAAAACGAACTGTTCTTAATCCAAGACCAAGATTAAATGTAGAAGTCCTTAGAGGACCAAGAGGCTTACATACAATTGAAGATTATTACAAGGATATCAAATTCAAGGGTAAAGGCAACGAGCGGGAAGACCTAGATGAAGTTATGCGACGTCTACAACATTGGGCTCATAGAATGTATCCAACATACAAGTTTGAAGATGTGCTTACAAATATAGAACGTTTGGGTAAAAAGAAACCACTACAAGTTCATATGTCTCGCTATCGTTTGGGTATGTTGGAAAGCATGAAGAGCCATGGGGAAATTAACGATGCTGAAGATGATGATGAACAGACAGTAATGGTAGCTGATGAACCATTTGATGAATTTGATGCTCTATTGGATGAACAGATCGCTATTTCAAGGGTAGCACCGCGAACACCAGGACCTAATACGTCAAGATATTCCAGTAGTGCTTTAGGTTCAGCTACAAATATTTCTATAGCTAGTAGCAATTTTGCAACGCCTTCATTTTCTCGTGACAATGCAGTAATGTCCACTCCTTGCTCAGGTCTTGTTGACCTCAATGATATAAGCGATCTAGCTACTGCTTTACCGTCCAGTCAACCTTCAACACCTTCCTCAAAACAACAGTTGAGCGTCGAACAAATGGCTCGTATTGCTGAGAATAGAAAGTTGGCACAGGAACGCTTGGCAGCAAAGAAATTGGCTCAGAAACAGGCGGACAAAACATTCGAATTGACTCAAGCGTAGACTGAGCTTTTTACTATTAAGAAAATTTGTTCTTTTTGTTTTAATAAAAGTGATCCCTAATTATAAAAAAATTTAATCATTAATGATCTTTTGATATTTAATGATCATTAATGATCTTTTTGATATTTTATCTAATAGTATGAGTAGGGTTGCCATCTCCATTTTGAAAAAAAGAGCACGCCAACCTCAAAAAAAGGACATTTGTCTTCAAAAAGAGGACTTTTTTTAATAAATTAATTTTACAAAATTCAACAACGCGAAAAAATATACAAATGAAAATTTACCCCTCAATTCATAAACGCTTTGTAAAGTTATAGGCAAGGTTGGTTACGGTTATCGTTATAATACCGTTATCGCTAAAATACCGTTTCAAATTGAATACCGTTACCAATACCTCTAAAAAAAATTCAAAATACCATTATCGTTACCGATACCGTTATTGTTATGGGTAGTTAATTAAATTATTTTAACTTTTTTATTTTATAATCTTGATTTTTTTTACAAAAAATTTTTAGATATTAAGTATTACTTATTAAAACTACCAGCATCCAATTTATATTATAGCTAATAATCAATATTTTTAACACTTAAAAAAATAGGCTAAATTTGTATTTGTTTTTATAACGTAATTTATTATACCGGTACGTACCGGTATTGCTGTTTCGATAACGGTATACCGTTATCCTTACCGTTATTCGTTTCGGTAACAACCTTGGTTATAGGAGGTTTACAAAACGAAATTTTCATACAAAATTTGTTCAATAATTTTATAAAGCATTTATGAATTTAGGGGTTATTTTATAAATAAAACAGTTTTTATTCCCACTAAAAAAATTCACAAAAAACAAAAAAATCATTCTGAGTTTTAAATTAGTCAATTGAAATAATAAACAAAAAAAACAACGATTAGCCAATTCATTGCATACATTTTCAGGAATGTATAATTTAGAAATTATTCGAAACCGGTCGATTTTTGAAATTATAAACCGGTTTTCGGTTACGGTTTTGGACACTATCATAAACACACAAGTGCGGACAACAACCAGATAGACAAGGGCTCATATGAATAAAAAATATATATTACTAAGCGGGGTTTACATTATACCATAAGTCATAGGCAGAGGGCGAAGTAAGCGGCTTTGAGTCGGCTAACAGCCGCCGCCGACTAATTCTTGGTTGTATAACCCGCCGCCGAAGTATGCGGCTTATATTTAGTAAACAACAAAGGACTTTAATCCCTCATTCTATGTTCAATTCTGATTGAATATGGAATGATTGATTTCTCAAGCTGCAATTTTATATGTCGAATGAAGACTTAGTTGGTCTAATTCGATTTAGGTTTAAGCACTTCAATCATTTTTTCTTCATTCAATTTGTTCAATCACTGAATTCAATCGTTAGAAATTCAATTTTTGCTCAATCGATTGAAAATTTTGGGAATTCAGTCGATTTCTAGTTTATTCTATTAAATAATTTGGGAATGACAATCGATTTTCTTCAATCGATTGAAAAGTTTGAGAGTTGAATCGAGTTTATTCTATTGAATAATTTGGGAATGACAGTGGATTTTCTTCATTCGATTTTAAAATTCTGAAAACGAACAATTACGTTATTAGTTTTAATTAAAGGAATTTAATACTTTTTACAAATACAAGAAAACTAAAAACAAAATAATATTGGAATTAGCAGTTATACAGATCTCATATTGTTAAAACAGGAATAATAAAGAGTTCTTCAACAATTCCAATATTTTAGTTTCAATAAAGGGTATGATTTTAGACAATAATTTTTTGATTACATTCAAAGTTAAAACTGTTTCAAGTAATTACTATTTTGAATAACTTTTATAAATTTCAGCTTTTTCTGTAGGTTTGGAATTGCTTAAACTCGAAAATCATACAAATTTATGTATGACTTAACTGTGAATTCAATGTTTTCTTTTTTATTTTACTCTTGTACTTGAAAGTAATCTTCAATTTTACTGTTCAAATAATAAAATCGTATGTTATTTCCAAACTGCTCAATCAAATGATACAAAATCGAATGGTCGACTGAATTCCCAAATTGCCAATCGAATGAGTAAGAATTTGAGTGAATTCTTAACGATTAAATTCAATGATTGACAAAATAGAATAGGTAAACTGATTGAACTCCTTAAAAGTAAATTCGATCGAATGAATTCCAAAGTCTCTGCTAATGGTTAAAATTAATTCAATCGATTTAGGAAATCCAATGTTATTTTTAGAGGCACATCTACACGAGAGACAAAACTGCTAGAGATAGAGCAAAAAACACCTCTAATTAGCCTATTGTGAATGATTTAAGCTATTTAGAGGTGTTTTTTGCTCTATCCCTAGCAGTTTTCTCTCTCGTGTATATGTGCCTTAGGGACTTCATTCAGAATATGAAAGTGGTAGAACCATTTTTATCAAAATAGACAAAATCTTACTAATTTAATGAAAATGTAGCAATAAATTAGTTTTTGTCAATCTCTTTTTTTTTAAATGAATTTAAATTATTTTTAATTTCTTAAGGCACATCTACACGGGATAGAAAACTCGCTAGACTTTTTGAAAATGCAGCTCTGTACAGGTCTACGAAATGTAATCTCTAGGGCATTGACAATTGCTGTCATACATAATATCTTTAATTAGTAACAATTTTTAAGAAGTCTTGTAACATTATCGAACATTTCAGTTTATTAAATGCACCTTTTGGTATTTGGAAAAAAATTATTCTTTAAAATACAATAATTTTAATAAAATCAAATACTTGACAACTAGAGATGATACTTTTATGATAAAAAATAATGCTATATTATAGCACTATATTAGAGCTGACAAAGTAGGCGTAAACTCTACGAGATTTCTATCCCGTGTAGATGTGCCTTTAAAAATAGTCGGCTCTAAGCCGACTTTTAGCCGCCACCGAGTTATTTTTGCTGAGCCGCCGCCGACCGAAATTTTACATCGGCTTCGACCTCTGGTCATAGGATCTGTCAAAAAAATCAGTCAGATAGCCAAAATCAATTCGTCTGGTACTTACATAGGGGTTACACGATCAATTTTTGCCTTTCAAGTTTCAATACACTCACATTTTTTACTAACACACTCACATTTTAAAAATTGAACAGCAACTTGATATCAATTTTTGCTTTCAAGTTTTGAGAAAACTTGACGGTCAAGTTTTTAAACAGCTGATCAATTTCTTGTAAATTTGTTTTTCTTTTTACAAATATTGTGCCGCAATAAAACACGACTGATAAAATGCGGAATGCGAATATTTCGGTATATCGACGAAATGATTTAAAAATAAAAATAAATAAAAAATCAATTTCTGCTGACATTAAAATGTCTGTGGAATATGTGAAGATAAAAATAAAGTCTTTTTGAACAGCCTACAGTGCGGAAACAGCCCACAGAGGCGAGCATTTTTAGTTCTTTCCTTGACGATGGCATCTTGAAAGCAAAATTGACTATCAAGTTGCATGCAGCCTACGTCACAGCTTCAAGTTCAACTGAATTTGACAAGTAGTATGTGTTATCAACTTGAAAGCAAAATCTTGATCATGTAACCTCACTGTTACAGAAAATCCGATTGAAGTTCTGACAGTCAGATTGATTTTTAAATCTCTATATATAAAAGAATAACTTTACTGACTGACTGACTGACTCAACAACGCCCAGCCCAAACCGCTGAAGCTAGGATGTTGAAATTTGATATGTAGGTTTCTCCTCCGGTGTAGACGTCCGCTAAGACGGGATTTTTGGAAATTCCTACCGAAACGTGCAAAAAGGGGAAAAGTCTCCCCCTTGGCGGCCTGCCAAAACCCCTTGGGCTAGAAAGCTGAAATTTAAGATATGTGTTCCTTGGAGTATGGGCTAACATTTCTGAAAGTACTTTCTGGACAGGGACGTTGTAAAAATGGGGGTTAAAAAGGGGAAAAAGGCCCCCATGACAGCCTGCCCAAACCGCTGGAGGTAGGAAGTTGAAATTTGGTATAGAGGTTCCTCCACTATCGTAGACATCCACCAAAACGGGATTTTTGGAAATTTTTACAGGGAGGGGCAAAAAGGGGAAAAAGTCTCCCCCTTGACGGCCTGCTCAAACTGCTGGAGCTATGAAGTTGAAATTTGGTATGTAGGTTCCTCGACCGGTGTAGACGTCCGTTGAGACGTCATTTTTGGAAATTCTTATCGGGAGGGGCAAAAAGGGGACGAAAAAAGTACCTTTTTCCAAAAAAAAGTACCTTTTTCCAAAAAAAAGTACCTTTTTCCAAAAAAAAGTACCTTTTTCCAAAAAAAATACCTTTTTCCAAAAAAAGTACCTTTTTCCAAAAAAAAAAAATACTTTTTTTTAAAAAAAAGTACCTTTTTCCAAAAAAAGTACCTTTTTCCAAAAAAAGTACCTTTTTTCAAAAAAGGTACCTTTTTCTAAAAAAATGAACCTTTTCCAAAAAAAAGTACCTTTTCCAAAAAAAAATCCTTTTTTCCAAAAAACATACATTTTTCCAAAAAAACTACCTTTTTCAAAAAAAAATACCTTTTCCAAAAAAGTACCTTTTTCCAAAAAAAAATACATTTTTCCAAAAAATACCTTTTTCAAAAAAAGTACAAATAAAGTACTTTGTAAAAACAAAGTATCTTTTTCCAAAAAATTTCGCTTTTTCCAAAAAGTACCGTTTAAAAAAATATAATTTCAAAAAAAGTACTTTTTTCCTCCCCCCACGGATATCTCCACTAAAACAAGGTTTCTTGATATTCGGCATAGACGTGCGCTAACAGTGAGGTTACATAGGGGTTACACGATCAATTTTTGGCTTTCAAGTTTCAATCAGGGTTAGAATTGCTACGGCAATTGTAGCAGTAGCAACGAAATTTAACTATAAACTCTAGCTTAAAATCGAAGAGTTTTTATTTTCAAACAAAACTACCACTACTGCTACATGCAAGTTTTATTTTTAGAGCAGTAGCAATAGTTTTGTTTTGAAAAAAAGCAAAAACTACAACGAGAGCTTTTGTGAAATAGCAATAGCTCAAAAAAATCATAATTAAAAACTCTGTAGTCGAGTTATTGAAATAAAAGAAAAGCTACACACACAAGTCAATAACAACATAGCACAACAGAAAAAAAGTGGTAGTTATTGTGAGAGTTATTGAGCGAGTTTTATGGGAGTCTTTAAAATCAAATATAAGAAAAACTACTTAATGCCTACATAATAAAAAATGTGCAATATACATACATGATAAGCAACCTGGCCAGACTTGTTGTTTTGTCTCTAAATTTGGGAATTTTTTGTTGGTCTTGGGGACAGAGAATCTTTTTGGGCATTTAAAAAATGTTTTGGGGATATTTAAAATCTTTCGTAAATTTTGAAGATTATACTAATTTTGTATAGTTTTCAAAAAAATTTAGTAAAGTTTTTTGCACGTAATTTCGAAGGTAAAAACTTACCCTTTTATACATTTTCTGTAACACTTCAAAGCTTTTTGACGTGCTTTAATTTGGTTTGTTTTTAAAATCTACAAAATATGTTGTAGGGTATTCAAATACAAAAAAAAAACAAACCGTATGGTTAAAAATAAAGACGATTTTAAATTAAAAATATTATTGCATATTTAGAACCATTTTACCGTTCAGTGATTTAAAATCTTCTCCGTTCAGAATTTTTGTTTTATTACTTATGCACTGAGCTTGAAGTAAGAATTTATTCATTTTAAGAATCAGTGAATAATTTAAAATAATTTTAAATCAATGATTTGATATTGAATAAAATGAGATAATTAGCGTTTTTTTTAATCACCTGGATTTAGAATTTTTCATACAAAAAGTGGATTTATTAAATCCAAAAAAAAGCTGGATTTAATAAATCCATAATAAAAGCACAAATATATGAAACAGCCTATTAATTTAATGACAGAAAAAAATACGAACGAAAATTAAAAGAGAAACAAAAAAATTTAAAAACTAACAAATAAAAGGTTTTTATTAATTTTTTTTTTTATGAAATATGTTTAGAAAAAAAAAACTACACCGCACTAAATACATATTTTCGATCTTGGACATGGAGAAATAGCTCAAATAGAAATGGCAATTTTTCACTCTACAATAAGTAATTTAATTAAATCCAATTAGTGAATATTAAATATTGCAATGGAATTTTTCAATTGTGTAAAAATATAAATTGAAGTGATAAAACTGAAAAAGCAGACTGTTTATCGCTGTTTTATATAAAATATAATTAAAAGTTAAAGTAAAATCCTTCATCATCGAATTCGTTATTAAAAATTAGGGTGAAAGAAGTGTCGGACAGAAAATTTTTTTAAAATAGGGAGAATCTAACCCCATCTGTTGAGCACTTTTAGAAATACTTTTTGGATTTATTAAATCCAAGTGATTAGAAAAAACGGCTAATGATTTGGTCTAATTTATATTGATTCGATTTTGATTCGATTGAATAATTTGTTTTAAAACATAATTCGCGAAGTATAAATCAAATGGTTTTGACATTTCATATCATATAATTTATTGCATTTGAAGACACCGGGTTAACTGTGAATTTCTTCATTATTTAATACAATTCCCGGGTGAAAATGTTCATATATGATAAAAATATATTGGTTCCATACATGCACTCAATAAATACGTCTGTTTTTAATAGAATTGTTTCCAATTTTAGGCTTAAAATAAAATTTGTTGAAATTATTAAGGTATTAATATATCGATCAAATTTGCGTACACCATAAAAACTAAAGAACGCGAAATAGCGGATTTAGTTATAAAGTTTGTATTTTTGTTTTTTATTGTACGTTATTTTTTATTCAGTTAATCCATCACAAAATTATTGAGAGAGTTATTTTTGACAAATTGCGAATTTTGCATATAAGACGCCATATAAAATATTAATTTATTAATAAAATTTGCAAACACCGAAAAATTTGAAGAAAAAAAATGCGAAATTGCTCATTTGATTTCAAGTTTAGTGTATTTAATATTTTTTGTTGTAGGTATTTAGCTTTTTATTTTTTTTTTATTTTGAATTGATAAATAACTATTCAAATACTTGTTAAAAACAAAATTCCCTAAATTTTGATTTTCATTTTAGAAATTTAAAATTCGCAAATTTTTGGAATTTTTATTTTAAAAGTTTTAGTGTATTTAGTCTATTTAAAATTAAAAAGCCCCCCCACTCCCCCCGAAAGAAATTCCTAGCTACGTGCCTGTCGTAAACATTTTCTTAAAAATTTTTAAGAGTTTAAATTTACCAGCACTATTTTAAAACACGGGAGATTTTTTTTTTTAATATGATCCAAATTTTTATTTTTGTGTTTTATAGATAAGATATTATCAATTTAATTTACAAAAACTTATAACATTTTCTACATATTTGCATTGCGTTTTATATAATTGAACTCAATTGTACAAAGATATACAATCAATGATTATAACATTACTTCCTTTTTTCCATTAGCACCTTTGTATTTTACTTGTCTACCTATCTTTTAACAAAAAACACAAGAACGAAAAACTCGCAAAAAACTACACAAAAACTACCAGAAAGACTCCCAAAAAGCTACCAGAAAAACTCTCACAAAGACTCGCATGGTTTTATTTAATAACTACATACATACAACAAGTAAACAAAACTCGATTGTGGGTTTTTGTTTTTTAGCTACAACTATGACTCTGTGTGTTGTTTCTTTTTGTTTTTTAGCTATAACTACAACTCCGTTTGTGTTTACTGGTTGTAGCAGTAAGAAAAGCTCGCAGAAGAAAAACAAAACTATTCAAAAATAATGAATCGCTTTTTTGTTAAAAACAAAACTACACAGTTATGTTTGCTACTGCTATCGAAATGTTTTGTAATTGTAGCAGTAGCTAAAAACAAAACTATGATTTCAATTAGATTTTACTAAGCCTGGTTTCAATACACTCACATTTTTTTTACTAACATAGGGGTTACACGATCAATTTTTTCCTTTCAAGTTTTAATACACTCACATTTTTTTACTAACACACTCACATTTTAAAAATTGAACAGCAACTTGATATCAATTTTTGCTTTCAAGTTTTGAGAAAACTTGACGGTCAAGTTTTAAACAGCTGATCAAATTTCTTGTAAATTTGTTTTTCTTTTTACAAATATTGTGCCGCAATAAAATACGATTGATAAAATACGGAATGTGAATATTTCGGTATATCGACGAAATGATTTAAAAATAAAAATAAATAAAAAACCAATTTCTGCTGACATTAAAATGTCTGTGGAATATGTGGCTTGTGGCTTGTTTGCTTTCAGATGGCATCTTGAAAGCAAAATTGACTATCAAGTTGCATGCAGCCTACGTCACAGCTTCAAGTTCAACTGAATTTGACAAGCAGTATGTGTTATCAACTTGAAAGCAAATACAGGGTTTTTTAAGCAATTACTTCACAAATCTAGGCCGCTTGGGAGTAGACTAGAAATTTAATTTTTTAATTTTCGTTTACATTTTATGCTATTCTACCAGCCAATTGGTAAATTTGGAGTTAAAAGCCATTCGTAATTCCAAAGTAATTACTTCGAAGTAATTGCTAAGTTTTTTGCCACTTTTCCTAACTTTGTGCGACTTTTCCCCCTTTTTTGTAAAGTCAGTAATACAAATACATATTCTGATCTGATCTGGAATTATGATTAATCGATTAATTTGAATTTTGATTAATCAAAATTTAAAGAATTTTAATTAATATTGATAAAAAAAAATTTTAAATAAAAAAATACGGAAATTTTATCCTTGTTTTGTGGCGATACTTTATATAGCTCCAAATAAAGAGAATCACAAAGGTTGTTTGCTCACTGGTCAGACATGACCAACTCCATTCCTAAATTTTAAGTTTCTATATTGAACTGGCGTTAAAAAGCGTTGTCAATGGAGAAATACAAGATATTATTCAATTATTCATAAATTTGATTAATCAAAATCATGATTAATCAATTAATCATTATTTTGAATAATCGAAATAAATGATTAATCGATTAATTATGTTTTTGATTAATCAAAATTATTTAATAATAGATAAATTGATTAATCAGAATTTTGATTAATCAGGAAGTTTGATTAATTGATTAATCGCACATCCCTATATAGAATGATATTTAATTATATCTAAACAGATCAGATCCAACCTTTTTCAACCGTGTAGACTAAATTTTAGCAAGCTGCTAAATATATGGACAATTTATGTAAAAAAAATTAGGCTAAATTCAACACAAATTTTACTTGGTGTAAAAAATTTCTAGTAAAATATCGCTTTAAATGTGAGTTTTTGGACACTCCGGATCCGACCCAAGACATCACCATATTTATAGATTATATAGACACATTTGCACGAGAGAAAAACTAGTGGAGATATAGCAAAATACACTTCGAAATAGCGCCATTGTGAATGATTTAAGCAAATTATGGGTGTTTTTTTGCTCTATCTCTAGCAGTTTTCTTTTTTGTGTAAATGTAGTTTAAGGAGAAATTTATAGGTACGGAGGGACGAATTTTTGGCCACTGTGCTTATCTTCCGAGAAATAAGGTATTTTCTGATTATGACCCTGATAACAGAGTTTAAGTGCTAACGTGCTATAGTTGTAAAATAGCAAGATTTTTGCAGTTTTACCCATAGAAAATTGTCAAATTTACGACAAATGCTAATTTCAAACTTAATATAGTGCGCACTGTGAGTTCCATCAATGATTTAAAAACAAATGTGATGTAAATTACTTATTTTTATTATTATTTATTTTTATTATCTTTATTTAAATTATTTTTTTATTAATCATATATGGCCCCCAGGGCTTTGGTTATGTAATTTGAAGTAAATAAATGCTGTTTTTTTTATTATTAAAAAAAAAAAAATTAACTGGCAAAATTTTAAAATTAAGAAACACAAATTACTAAAAACTAGCTTTCAAAACTAGTTCAAATACGAATGAAATTAATAGTTATGCAAAATTGGAATTATAAAAATATTAGTTTAATCCTAAATTTTAAAACAAATAACATAAAAATTAGTTCAATGGAATAAGAACGCATTTAAACAGACTTACGCGCGTGTGCGGAAAGTATTTTTTCTAAATTGGAATTATACAAAATTAATTTACCACACTGAAAGAATTATCCTTCATGATATTAATGATATAATTTCATAGATTTTTTTTTCGTAGAATCAATGAAGAATTTCATTATGTATATAATATTTAATTAATATTATGAAATTTTTAGTGATGTGCATTAATTTTCATACTGAGAGAATTATCTTATAATTTTTATTTATTTTTTTATTTTTTTTTATTAATTTTTCATTATTAATTTTTACTATAAAATTTTTTTATAAATCATATTAATTTTTTCGAAACATTGATAAGGAATTTCATTAATTGAATTAACCCTCTAATGCACAAGGTCTTCAGATTTTAAATAGTTTTTGGCTAAATAACAATACTTTATTAAACAAGTTGTATTATATCCATAGAAAACTTAACTATCTACTTTTTTTCCTTCAAACTTTTTTTTGTATAAGGAACGGTTTTCACGCGAGAAGCATGTAAAGTGAAAATTTAGAAAATTTGAAAAAATTAACTTTTTAAAACTGAAAAAAATATTTGAAAAATTGCCAAAAATACATTTATGATCTGGCGTACATTATCGATAATAACAAAGCTAGTTTAATGTCTCTAATTGTAAAATCAGTTAAAAAATTTTCTCCAGGACTCACAGGATAACGCCAGGATACGTTTTAAAAATATCTCTCTAACTTAAAATCTAGCCAACAGATTTTCTTAAAATTAAACACAGATTATATACTTAGAGGTAAGGTAAGTAAGTAAAACTAATTTCGTTAAAATTTATAGATGTTTAGTGCCAAATTCGCAAAATTTCGTAATTTTCAAAAAGCGAAAATAGACATAACTTTTGAAATAGCAACAATTGATCAACGATTTTCGGTACGTAATTTTATTTTATTGATAGTATTATTTACAGCAAAACCCGAAATTATTTGATCACTGGATTTCAAGATACGCCTTCAACCTTTGTTGTGCTATATCGCCTAAATAAAGCGATAAATTAAAATTTTAATATTTGTTCCATAGTAGATTTTCAACGCCAAATATATGGTTTAAATATTATTGTAATCAGAAGAAAGAGCATTAGAGGGTTAAGCTTATTATAAAATTCTATGAAACTTTTTAATTTTATGAATTCTTTCATTAGATATATTTTGTACATTTGTAAACTATGGTACAATTTACTACGCTTTTTGCATTTGCTAAATACTTTTTATTTATCCACTCCAGCTTAGCAACGACAACAACCAACTATAAATAATAATAAATGAAATTGCTTCATAAATTTTATGAAGCTCTTCATTGGCTGAATTCTAATTCATTGGGCTATTCATTTTATTAAGAGTTTCATTAATGTTATGAACTTTTCATAAACATTGACTTTAATGAAACCTGTTTCATAGATTCTATGAAAACTTTTAATGGACGAGTTCCAGTGACAATTTTCATTGAAACTATGAAGAAATTCATCACTGAAGTAATGATTATTTCATTTCATTTCTTTATTTTTATAAAGTCTATGGATAACAATGATCCTTACAGACTACTCGCTAAAAATAAAATTAAAAAATTAAACCAATTATATAAATAAAGTTTAAACATATGTTTTGAATAACTAAAATCTAAAACAGTATTATTCTCTAATTTATTAAAATTAATCTGGGATCTAATTAAGGGTTAATTTAACGAGTAATTCGTTTTATGCATACCTATGAAAAAATAGCCATGGTTTCTTAAAGATCTAGAGGGAACATTAAAATTTATCAGTGATAATAACTCAGGGCATTTTATATTTGAATTCACTATATCAAATAAAAATAAGAACTATTGGATTGGCCTCCTATTCTCTAGTGTTTGCAAATTAATTAAATTGCAACGAATATTATAGGGTACGTGTTCAGTAAAATTAATAGAAGAAAGAGCAATTTTCGTAAATCTCCTCTGAACTCTCTCCAAACGGTTAATATGACAAGCATTAAAAGGGCTCCATATAACAGACGCATATTCCAACTTCGACCTAAAGCACCGTAAGTTGTTTGAGTTTCACGTGAAAAAACTGTTATACTCCATATAAAAAAACTAATTTTTCACGACAATGAGTTTCACGTGAAAATTGTGTAGACTATGTTTTCACGCAAATTTAATATACAAGACTATTATTTTTCTTGTAAAAAAGTGACACTTTGTGTTTATAGTGATTGTTGCTTGCTAATTGCATTAAAAAAATTTTCATTTTCAGAATTTAAATTATTATTTAAGGCATTTAAAGTTTGAGTGAAAATTTTCCACGTGAAAAACAAATTACGGTGCTAAACAAAGGAACAATATAATAATTTTCGAGTGTAAGGATCCTTAAAATCCTGACAATTTCTCCTCACAAAAGACAATAGAGCATACGATTTAGGGATAATATAATCTAACGGTGGGTCTCATACTGCAGGTTTTAGGTTAATAGTTAACCCAAAAATTTGTTGTTGTTTTGTGTATAATTTTTTGACATTTTATTTAGTTTTTAGTTAAGTTAAAGTTAAACCAACAGTATGAGACCCACCGTAAGTGATTAACAAAAATTAACTTTTGATCAAAAACTACACCTAAGTCTAAAACCTCACATACCTTACTTAGAATTTTGGTATAAATTGAGTAATTAAAAGGGACTGTTAAAACTTTCCTGTGAAAACATAAATAAAAACATTTGTCAACATTAAGGTCTCGTTACTAGATCGTAAATGTAACCAGAACGAGTCGTAACGTGGTATTTTATTTTTGCTAAGTTACTCAAAATATGTAACGTGCTATTAAGGATTGATAAATTTGATTTTCAGGATAGTACCAACCAGCTTAAAAATAGTACATTTTCGACCCCTATAGTACCAAAACTTGCACTTTTTTATAAAATAACAAGCAAGAACTTTCATAAAAATTCATTGTGGATTATATTTTATCCCTGAAAATCGGATTCAATTTCATTTTAAATCGAAAATAATTTGTAGTCGATTTAGCTCATTTGATTCATTCAATCATTAAATTAGTTTTTATTTTTTATTTACTTACGGTGGGTCTCATACTGTAGGTTTAACTTTAACTTAACTATAAACAAAAGAAAATGTCAAAAAAATTTACACAAAACAACAACAAATTTTTGGGTTAACTATTAACCTAAGTTTAAACCTGCAGTATGAGACCCACCGTTAATTTGTTTACTTTTCAAATATAATATTTTATGTGTTCGTTTTAAACAAAAGTTTTTGTATGAAAATTAAAAAAAAAAAATTTTTATTGTTTTTGCCAATTAATTTCTTTTTTAAATAAACTGGATTTCTATAGAATATTTGGAAATAACAAAAATGTGCCAGTGTACCAATCAAACTTTGATTGTGCCAAACATTGTACAATTGTGCCACAAATTCTATCACTAATATGCAACTAAAAACAGCTGTTTTGCTCCCTCACGTAAAAACGGAGAAAAAATTCTGTTTTCAACAGAAATGTCCGGCACATTACGACTCGTTTACGTCTAGTACTCAGCACTATGTGTTTCTCATTAAGCAGGTTGAATCAGCTGATTCGTTACGTTACATTTACGTTCAAGTAATTTGGGCTTTAAATTGAAGTTGGTTACGATCGGACCACGAAACTAATTTATCAAGGCTGGTTTGGAGTTCCAATGCATCCACAGAATTGCGAACACGATTAAAAAATTTTAAATCGTCTGCGTAAAGTAAAAATTTAGAGTTATCAAAACAAAAAGCGAATGATATAATATAAAAAATAGAGGTCCTAAAACACTTCCCTGGGGTACACCAGAGGTAGCAACATAATGAAGAGATAAGAAATCATCAATGTTGACAGCACAAATACGATTACTCAAATATGAGCCAAACCAATCCAAGACACTTGAATGGAAACAAATTTTATCCAACTTGGCAAGTAGGATGTTGTGAGGAATTCTATCAAATACCTTGGAATAATCAGTATATATGGAATCAATCTGATGTCCTAACTCAAAATTTGAAATGCAATAGTGAGAAAAAATTTCTAAATTAGTAGTGGCTGATCTACCACGTACAAAACCATGTTGTTCCTGAATAATTATAGGCTCAAGGAAAAAAAAATTTTAGAAATTACTGAATGTTCAAACAACTTTGAAACCGTCGATAACTTAGATATCGGTCTATAATTTCTAATATTACATCTATTACCAGATTTAAATACTGGAGTTATTTTTGAAAACTTCCATCTGCCCAAAAAAATTCATAAATTCAATGACTTATTAAAAATAAGTTTAAGAGGAAAGAAAATTGATGAACTGTGTTCCTATAGATTAGCGCAGAATTTTTAAACAGTTAGAGTAAAAATCTTGGTTTTTCTCTGTAAATTTGTGAAAAATCTAAAACACGCGTTTTTTTACAAAAATTTTATTATTCAAAAATATTTGTTTAAAAAATATTTAAAGTCGCAATAAAAAATTTTGGCGACAATAAATGTATAAATTATAGTTTATAGATTTTTTTTTCATACATGTTAAAATAATCAAAATTTAGCTATTTGGCAAAAAAAAAAACATATTTTTCAATAAAACTCACCTTTTTTTAAAATAATTTTTTTTGTTGGTATTTTTCTAGAAATGTACACGCCTTTAGAAATCATATTTAAAAAAATGGTTAAAATCGAAGAGATCATGCATTTAAGGGTTAAATTATTGAATGTGTTTTGTTTAAATAAAAAAACGTTAACAAAGGGTGCTACTTTTTTTATTGAAAAATTACTTTTTTGCGCGACTTTATTTTGAAAAAACGACTTTTTGTGCTACTTTTTCAAAATCCTCAGCGGTAACCCTGTACACGACATGTATTTGTCATATGACTAGTCACTTTTTACATTGTAAAATTTATACATGCCGTGTGAACCCATTCAAACATTTGTAGCGAGTTGTTTAATTTAAATTTATTTTATTAAGGTTAACTTGTGGTTAACTTATTCTATATTACAAAAAACTTTAACTATAATTTTTAACAGCACGAATACAAACGTCTGCTCGAGAATAATCTAGCAAGACAATAGAATGTGTTGTGTAACGTAAAAATATTAAGTACACAAAAACAATAGTGTTGGTAAATACAAATAAAATCAAAATGAAATCGTTACACCACAATACCCCCCACCTATTTATCAACTAACGATATATAAGAGGAAATCGGACGTGCCGTCCTGATGAAGTCACTCGTGTTTGTCGTTATTGTGTTGTGGTTCTTCGCTGGTATTGTGTTGAGGCGTTGTTGTTTCCTTATGTGGCACATCATTAAATATGTATGAGGCTTTAAGACGATCGATAGATATTTTCGCATCTCGTTGATGAATTTTGATTGATTTTGCGTTTGCGTTCGATTTTGCGTTTGCGTTCGATTTCGCGTTTGCGTTCAATTATGCGTTTGCGTTCGATTTTGCGTTTGCGTTCGATTTTGCGTTTGCTTTCGATTTTGCGTTTGCGTGTGATTTTGCGTTAAAGCAAAGGCTCACGACATTTCTGGCGTTTAGCAGATACAAATCGTGAACGACATTTATAGTTGTTGTTGTATGTACAAAGACTATTTGTTTGTTGCTCGAGTGTGCGTTAAACTTCGATGCATCATTTGTGATTCCGGCGACAGCAAATTGTGCTTCTACTTGAGCTAGCCATATCCCAGCGTGGTCCGGCCAAAATGGAACCTTGACAGCTACGTGCTTAACTATTTGTAGCGTGGGTCACCAATTTGTAGCGTGGTCCGGCCGGAATGGCGTGGTCCGGCCAGACTCTCGTCGGGGTCACCAATTTGTAGCGTGTTCCGGCCGAAATGGCGTGGTCCGGCCAGAATCTCGTCGGGGTCACCAATTTGTTGTGTGATCCGGCCGGAATGGCGTGGTTCGGCAAGACTCTCGTCGGGGTTATCAATTTGTAAAGTGGTCCGGCCGGTATGGCGTGGTCCGGCCAGACTCTCGTCGGGGTTACCAATTTGTAGCGAGTTGTTTAATTGAAATTTATTTTATTAAGGTTAAATAACTTATTCTATATTACAAAAACTTTAACTTTACTTTTATTTAACACGAACACAAAGCGTCTGTTCGAGAACAATCTAGCAAGACAATAGACTGTGTTGTGTAACGTAAAAATATTAAGTACACAAAAATGATAGTGTTGGTAAATACAAATAAAATCAAACTGAAATCGTTACACCACACATTGCATGTGTAAAACCCATATGTGACCTTCTCCGAGAAAAGGGACCTAGTGTGTCAAAAAAACGGGTTTGGACTTAAGAGTGGATTCTGGTACCTATAAGGATGTAGAATAAGATGAAATGAGTTAGAAAAAAACTTCATTTTCACACACTAGGTCCCTTTTTTCGGAGAAGGTCACATATGCAAAAGTCATATGACAATATTTTAAATAGAGCGCGTTCTATTTTGACCTGACAAACCAAATGTAATGAGCTTTTTTTGCCAAAACAAAAAAGAAACTGGCGGCAAAAAAAAAACAAAGTAAAAACTGGAAAAATTTGATCAAAGCTGTTAAAAGCAACCAATGTCAGGCGTAATTACACATGTACGTTTAAACGCAAAAATTATAAACCTTATGTATTTGCTCATTTTGACAGACATACAGAAGTACATATGGGTCCTTAAAGTGACAGGTCACATGACAAATACATGTCGTGTGAAACCAGCTTAAAGCCTATATGACACTTGCTAGTTTCTATATTCTAGTTTTTTGCGCCATCAATGCAAATCATATGAAGGGTACTGCATTACCAACATCAATTTGACAGTTTGATAGTTTTTCGATATAGTTGTTTTCTTCACACACATTATTTCTCACATAAGGAAATTCGTGCTCTCTTCTATTTTGGATTATTAATACTGAAACTAGCAAGTGTCATATAGGATTTAAGAAGAGAGCACGAATTTCCTTATGTGAGAAATAATGTGTGTGAAGAGAAGAACTATATCGAAAAACTATCAAACTTCAAATTGATGTTGGTAATGCAGTACCCTAAATATGATTTGCATTGATGGTGCAAAAAACTAGAATCTAGAAACTAGCAAGTGTCATATAGGCTTTAGTCTTAGTTACGAACTCGATATGCGCTACTCACAACGAGTTTACAACTAGAATGTATTTTAGGCTTATTCACTGGATGCTCCCGAGTCTATTCATAAGTCTTTTAGATATCCTCTATCTAACTAAAATTTTATTCAAACATGTTTTTGAAATAAGAAATACGCTGTATATAAAACTAAAATTGAAAAAAAAAAATTTTAGAAGGGAATAATTTAACTTAAACCAGGACAAAAAAGTTTTAATAAAATAAATAAGAATGTTCTTAATTGCAACAGCTGTTGCCAAAATTATACCAATTGTTTATGAGATGAGCAGGTGTTGTGCGTCGTTTAGTAAAAAGTGTTATGAATAAGAAAACCTTATTTAGCGGATATGAAGTGCCTAAACTTTGGTTATGAATACCGCAGTAGATATAGTGGGGGACAAAGGAAGTAATATTTGAACACCACTCTTCTAAGACATGTAATAAGTACAACTCTGAAAGATTTTTTTATCTGTGTTTCATACATAAAACATAAGGACGCCAAAAGTTACATAAAAATATAACACAATAGAATCAAATATGATTTAAATTATAGACAAAATAAAATATTTAAATTTAGTGAAGATAAAGATAAAAAGTAAATTGTATAAACAAAATGTTTATTAATATTGATTATGTCAAATACAAGGACAGACATTTTTTTCAGAAGTTTGGGTAATTTTTTTGTGTTCCCTTCCCTTTTTTAATAATAGGTTTGTTTTTTCGGATTTTATAAATATACCCTAAAAATTCCTTAGTTGATTATAACGAAATTTTCCACTATCTTATAGGTGAAATACCCCTAACTAATATATGGTTAAATTAATTTAGTTGGCGTCAACAAAGTTTTTTCAAATATCAGCAATTCAACTAGGAATGTAGCTACCCAGGTGGAAATTGCCCACGGTAGAAAAAAATAGTACTGGGAGAGCACTGTTTTTTTTATTATGCCAGTACCACTTAAAATGTACTTTGCCACTGTTTTCTGCTATTTTAACAACATTTTTCTATCTGACGCTTCTTTTATCCTAATTTTTAACACCGAATTCAATCATGAAGAATATCAATATAACTTTTTTCATTATATTTTATATAAAACAGCGAGAAACCAGAAAATTAAAAAAACTTTTTATCTTCTAGTTTTGCAATTATTTAATATTTTATTACACAATAAAAAACAACAAAATTAATTTGAAACAAAAATATATATTTTTTATTATTTTATTAAAATTTAGGGTGATTCACCATCAGATTTTTAATTGTTTTTAAAGTACTGGCTATACACTGATTTTTTGTATTTAAAGTACTGGCAAGTTACTGAATATTTTTAATTTATAGTGCTGGGAAAAAACCAGGAAGTAACAAAATCCAACACTGGGCCAACGTAGGCAAATACGTACGGCCAAGCGTATATTAGTGTTATCATTTCTACACCGTACCAGTACTGGAAAAGTAAAAAATCCGACACATCGCCAGTACATGCACTACCGTCTCCAACGCTGAGCCAGTACTGTGCCGTTGTATCTGGGTACTTACAACGATGTGCTAAACTAAATTGGCGTTTGGTAAATATTACTGTTTCCAATTATTCGACATGGGCGGTTAACAGGTTATTGCATTATTCGAAAAATCACTAAAATTGTTTAACCGGTTATTCGGGTCGGTTATTCGAGAAAATTGACGATTAATCGATTAATCGTTTAAAGCAAAATTAATGTATTTCCTTAACTTTTTATCAACAAAGACACTAACAGCTTCCTGTTTTTGTTAAATATCAACATGACATATGAACACGATATATTTAAAAAAAATTCATATTAAAAAGCACATCTACTCGAGACAGAAATGCTAGAGATAAAACAAAACTAACCTCTAATTAGCTCTATTTTGAATGAGTTTAGCTATTTTGTAGTGTTTTTGCTCCATCTCTAGCAGTTTTCTCTCGCGTGTAAATGTACCTTAAGGTTGAAAGTTTGGGAATCTGAGATTATCTAAATTGAAACATTTCTTATACTAATAAAAAAATTTATTCAAAAATATATTAAAAATTAGTTAAAAATGGCAAAAAAAAATTCCTGAAACTAGATTTTTTTTATAAAAATTAGTAAGTTAAAAACAGCATAACCTAAAGGTAGATTTTCTATTTCTTTACGAAATTTTGTTTTAATCTGTAAAACTTTGGATACAAAATTTCTTTAAAGGCAAATTTAAACAATACTACAATAAATATAATATTGCATTTAAAAAAATTATTATCCAAAGTTCTCCCTCCTCCTCTGAAGAAATAAAAAAAAAATTTAGTTCAATTTGAGTAAAATATTAATTAATTGAAAATATCAATTTACTCTACAAAAATTTGTAAAAAAATTTGCGGAATAATAAAGTTAGTAGACTAAAGAATATCATAAACAATTGTTAAATTTCTCAGTATTTTTTCCGTTTTTAAGGGCCATTGACAATAACCAAAATTATCCAAAGTTTGAGCTAATGAAAATTTCCACTAAACTAATGAAATTTTCTTAACAAAATGAATGGAAATCTTCATAAAAATTTTCAATGCACGAACTTCAACGAAACTTCATTGAATCAATGTAAAAATGCATAAATAGAATGTAGACATTTCTCGCAGTGTACAGTTACAAATGTCAAATTCCATTTAAATTTGATTTTTAAGCTTTCATTTTGGTTATTTCGTTATTATTAATGTCACAAATGCGAATAAAAATTTAATTTCAGTGAAACGGTTACGGGTTCCCTTGTATTCTACACCTTTTTCAGTTTTATTTCAGAAAATTCCAAATATATTTCACAATTGTTTAAAAATGTTTTAAAATTCTCCAAAAATATATTTAAATTGTCCAAAAATGTTTTAAAATTGTCCAAATATATTTTAAAATTGCCTAAAAAGGTTTCAAAATTGTCTAAAATGTTTCAAAATTATCCAAAAATGTTTTAAATTTTTCTAAAAATGTTTTAAATTTGTCCAAAAATCATTCAAAATTGTCCAAAAATGTTTTAAAATTGTTCAAAAAATTTTCAAAATTGTCCAAACACTGTTTAAAATTGCATAAAAACGTTTCAAAATTCATTTCAAAATTGTCCAAAATGCATTTTAAAATTTTCAAAATGTATTTCAAAATTATACAAATATATTTTAAAATATGTGTTACAAATATATATTAAAATATTTTATTTGTATTTAAGAAAATTCTATTTGTATTTGAAAATTGTCCAAATACATTTCAAAATTATTCATTTGTATTTAAAAATTTTAAATCTGTATTTCAAAATTGTTAAAATGCATTTCAAATAATTCCATTTGTATTTCAAAATTCTCTAAATGTATTTCAGAAATTTCCAAATGAATTTAAAAAGACTCTATTTGTATCCCAAAATTTTCCAAATGTATTTAATAAAATTCTAATTGCATTTCAAATTTTTCGAAATCTATTTTAGAAATTTCTATTTTTATTTTAAAAGCGTATAGTCTACAAATAGTCTTTTGAAATACATTTCAAAATTTCTGAAATACTTTTGGAGAATTTTGAAATACAAATGGAATTATTTTAAATTCAATTTTACAATTTTGAAATACAGATTACAAATTTTTATATCCAAGTGAATAATTTTGAAATGTATTTGGACAAATTTAAAATACAAATAGAATTTTCTTAAATACAATTGAAATATATTTGTGATTATGTTTCTTGTAATTTTTTAGCCAAAGTTAAGAAAATTATGAAGTTTTGAGAAAAAAATAAGGGATAAATTCCATATTAAAATTGTAACCGGCCTGTTTTAACCGATTATTCGGATCGAATAATTATTTGAGTTTTGAATTATTTGTTTCGACATTAACCGAAATAGAGGCGATTAATCGAGGAATCGGTTAATCGATTAACCGAATTGGAAACACTAGTAAATATCAATCAGATATGGTTAAGAGAAACTATAGATTTTAATGTTTTATCTCAATTTTCAAATAAATCAATAACAACTTTTTTACAATTTTATTTTAAAACGCTTTTTCCACACGTACACATTTGTAATTTTTATTTATTCTTTTTTTACGTCGGTTCTTGTCCACACACACATATCTTCTTGGAGTCCACGAATTTATTGAATTTGGAAATCTGCAGATTATTAAAATTTATAAATATTTAGAAAAATAAGGAAAATTACAATGGTTAAAAATAGATAAAAAAAATATATTTATTATTATAAATAACTCGTCTTTTTTGTTTTGTTATATTAATGCTTGACAATTTCATATTATTAGTAGTATTCACTTCAACTAACATATATGGAAACTCACAACTAAAACCATAGTTGCTTGCGATTATTATAGTTGTTCGATATTTTTTTAAATCAACTAAGGAATTCTTTAACTATGGAACTATGAAATTTTTTCGGTGTATATCTATAACTACTTGTTTATAAGTTAAAGTTAAACCTAAAGTATGAGACTCACCGTTAGAAGCTAAATTTATACTTCCTTAAAATTTTTATAAATGCTTAAATTTGCATGGAATATTTATATAAAATTCGAAAAAACAAACCTAATATAAAAGCCATAGTTTATTTCCTTTTATTCTAATTTTTGTAAATGTCACACATTTTTTCTGCGTGAATGATACTATATAAAAATTGTCAAAAAATTCACTGAATACACGAATACACGAGAGAACATTCGTGAAAAATGCCAATTTTTTTGTGAATGTGTGTGTGCGTGCTGGCATCGTGCAATTCGTGTTTACAAAATTTTTTGATATTTTTTGTTCCCTTCTCAATGTTCCTCCGTGTATTCTCCGCTATATGTTAATTCAATATTAGTTTCCATATTAGGTGTGTTTCTTTGCTTTTAAAGTTCGTCAAAATGAGAGTTAACAGGAAATACTATCACGAAGTGACAAAAATGCACAAAAGTAAACGAACGCGAAAAACCATATTTGAAGCCCAAAAAATAAATGTCAATAGATTTGTGCGTTATAGTTCGTTTTGGTAAACGCTTTTGCTAGTTCTTGTTCAATTTGTTGTAAAAATCTAGATAGCTTTTCTAGTTAAACCCCTTTTTAAATCCAAAATTTTAATAAAAATTTCCTTCTCAGGCATTTTTACTTACAAAAAGGAATACATAGTTTATTAAATCTGGAAACGATTTTAATATCGATTGCACTAAAAGAGCTATTCGTTGTGAACTAGGTCTTTGGTTCAAACTAGTGAATAGTTCAATTGAACTAGTTGAACCCAACTGATGATATAAAGCTGCCCACACACTAGGGAACATTCTTAAAAAAGAGAGCATTTTTTTTGGAATGTGTGAGTGCGTTTGTGTTAGAGTTGTAAAAGTATTGCGTATTCCGGTACTGAGTACTCAATACCGCCTGTTTTTTTGAGTACTCAATACTAAAACGGTACTACTCAATACTTTTAAAGATGCAATTTTCCGTAGAAATGAGTATTTTTCGTATGAAAATACAACTCTAAAAATACTACTTTAAAAATACAACTCTGGAAATACAACTCTATATGTGAAGCAAAGAATTTTGTAATGAATTTTTGGGAAAAATTATTTAATTTATTTAAAATGTTTTAAATTTAGTAAAATGTAAGTAACAATAGTTATTTAACACGTCTATGTGAATTGTTATTATTTTTCTTTATAAATACGAACTCTTAACATTTTTATTTTTAAATTCAAAAAAACCGTTAAAAGTATTGAGTAGTATCGAGTACTCAATTGAAAAGTATTGAGTAGTATTGAGTACTCAAAAAGTATCGAAATTTCACAACTCTAGTTTGTGTGTGTTTGCGTGTTGAGATCGTGCAATTCGTGTTTACAAAACTTTTTGATATTTTTTGTTCCGTCAACCATGTTCCCTAGTGTGTGGGCAGCTTAACAGCTAATGAAAACAATTTAGCCAAATTTACATAAAAAAAGTCTGGGCTCAGGGATGATAAAGTTGGTACTATAGTACTTTTTATGGTACTATTAGAACCTTAAAAGTACTATGGTACTCCTATCACTCATTTAGTACTATTTCCAAATTTTCATATTTTAACTCTTTTTTTTTAATTTTCATATTTTTTTTTAATTTTCATACCAAATACTGAATTTAAAATGAACAAATAAACTATCGGAGTTTTAAATAAAAATGTGTGTAAAACCCCAAATTAAACGAAACATATTATTAACATATAAAATTTTTTCGAAAATTTTGTATTTTTTATTTAGAAAAATCCTTAATAATAGCAACTATTAATTGTTGTGATAACCAAGAAGCTGCGTTCGTCGGGGATTACATTAATTGGGGTGGTACTTAATTTAATAGTTGAATAAATCAAATGAGCTAAATTGATTACGGTGACTATTCCTGCTTGTGACTCGTTATGACTGTCTTAAGACTATTTTTAAGACTGAGTCACAACTTTTCATACAAAACAACAATAAAATTAAAAAATTAAAATCTTATTTGTCAATGTTATGATTGTATCGATACCAGGTCTTAATTTTTTAGATGTTTTCAAACAAAAATTTGAGTAAATATAATTTATTATGACTTTAAAACAACAAGGGAAATACAATCACAACTAAGAGTCACAGACTTTAAGTAGGAATAGATACGTAAATTCCTTTAAAATAATTTTCGGCTGCAAACGAAATTGAATACGACTTTTTGGGACTTCATTCAAATAAAATTCTGAATCAAACGTCAGCACAAAGTTATTGTATTCCATACCACATATTCCATTGAAACTCGTTTAACAACTTCAAATATCGATTTCTCCTATATTGATTTTTTTGTTTTTTTTTATCTTGACACGTTGGTTTTCTAGACTAGTCTAACAGTTGTGTCGATAGCGGATAAATAGCAAAGAATAAAAAAATCACGAAAAAGCAATAAAATATTCGTAATTAATCGAACTTTTTGGCCTTCTGCTGAAAAAAAGAGCCGGGAGGAACTAAGCTAAATGTGAGCCTGGGTTTTTTCTGGAATTATCACTACCTCATTAACGAATAAAATTATATAGGTCCCCTGAAAGAAATCGTCTAAAATCCCTTTGGTTTGGTTATACCACTAATATCAATACATTCAATATCAGATAGGACCTCTTCATGATTACTAGGTCAAAACATAGACCGATTTTAACCATTTTCAATAGCGTTAGTCTTTCATGCATTACAAACTTGTGTACCAAACTTCGTCAAATTATTTTTAAAAGTTCGACTTGTAATTTGCTTACAAGGATCGTTCATTTTATATGGACTGACATCATAAGCGCCAACTCAATACACTCATAGGGGTGGTTAGAATATAAAAAATATTTTTGGTGCTATGGAGGTCAAAAAAGTAATATTTTTTAAGCTGGTTAGTACTATTTTGAAAATCCCATTTATCATCCCTGTCTGGGCTTCTTCTTGCAAGAAGAACAAGAATATTACTCTCTCATGAAAGCTCTCATTTACCCAATTGTGGAGCAGTGATGGTATTTGATAATTTTCGTTTGGTGCCTCAATGATGCCAAAAAAGTGCCAAAAAAGCTTTAAAAGTACCAAAAAAAAAATTAAGCAACATTTAGGGGGTAATTTTGTAAAACACCTCGGTGAAGTGTTGCGTTATTTCTATAGAAATTGTTTTTGTTACAAAAACAATTTACATTGAAAGTTCCCTTCACTTCACCCAAGTGTTTTACGAAATTAGGTCATTAATGTTTCAAAAAAAATATGTTCAGCTTTTATTTCAAATATTTATACATTTAGTTACTTTAACCCTTAAATGCGTGGTGTAGCCATTTGGCAACATACCAGTTTCTTAATAAAAAACGCCACTTGATGCATAAAACTCCATTTTTGGGCATTGGGGCCCTTTCTGCAGAAAGTGCTCTTAGAAACTATAACTCAGATTTTTTAAACAGTTAAGCCAGATTCACAGTGATGGAGTAATCCACTCTGCAGAGTTGATTTTGTTGCTTTCTTTTTCACACTTACATATTTTTTGTATCATGCCATCTCTATTTTAGTACACTCCACTCTGCAGTGTGGTGTACTCCATCACTGTGAATGTAGCTTAATAGGAAAAATCTTGGTTTTGCTTCGTATGTTTGTGAAAAATCTAAAACACGCGATTTTTTTCAAAAAGTGCAATATTCAAAAATGTTTGTTTAAATATTTAAAGTGGTATTCTCGCAATAAAATTAATTTTGGCAATAATAAATGTATAATTAATATTTCATATATTTTTTTTTTGTTTCTTTTTTTTCATCCACGTTAAAATAATCACAATTTAGCTATTTGGCAAAAAACCATATTTTTCAATAAAAATCAACTTTTTTTTAAATAATTTTTTTTGGTATTCTTCTTGAAGTGTACACGCCTTTAGAAATCATATATAAAAAAATGGTTAAAATTGTAGAGATCATGCATTTAAGGGTTAAGTAAAAAGACAAAAAAAAGGAGGCCCACTTATCTAAAAAGTAACCCGAGTTTAACATTACCTACCACAAATATTTTCATATAAAAATGCCGTTCTTAACTATAGTAAAGCACGAAACTTACGTTATTTTAAGATAAGTTAGCAGGTCCAAGACTTTAAAAAAATTTTACAATTAAATTTGACAATACAATAGAATCAATTAAAGTTTTTCTAATTTTATCCCCGTTGCTTTTATTCTTAAATATCAAAATAATGATTAAATAGTCCCCGAAGAACTGGAAGGTGGTCCAAAAAATTGTAGATATTTTTAATGTAGCATTTGTTTTTTAATTTTGCTACCCCTTCTTAATAGGCGTGGCTTTTAATGAAAAACCAGCGATATCGACCTTTTATCAAATTATATAGAAATTTTCGTAAAAAGTGCCAAAATTCTATGGAGAGTGCCAAGGTGCCATTGAACATTCAATAGTGCCACAAATGGCACTTTTGTGCCACTTTTACCAACAGTGTTGTGGAGTAAGAAAATGCTTTTTGGTAAAATGTTGAGAACCCGAACACACCTATTACATGCACTTATTAAACATGTTTTTATTATATCGTCATCTGAAATCAAAAAATCCGTACCTAAGGTATATTTAAAAAATTTTACAGGAGAAGCAAAAAGCTTCCTAAAACGGAAAAAAACCAAATTTGTTCAACATTTTTTTAAGTTAACCTTATTTTTTGTTATCGAATTAGTATTTGGAGAAAAATTTCCAATTTTTGTATTATTTACAGGGCTATGAAACTTACGCGCCTTCTGCGCTTGCACTTAGGGCTTTTAGAATTTTGTTAATAAAATCGTCGTTTTTAGTCGTAGGAGTGTAAAATTTTACTGGAGTGTGGTGTATTTTGATACGGTGAATCATAATCAAAAAGTCGATTTTGATTTTTTTTGTAACCTACGGCTTTTTTGATTTTATATGACGATATGTATTTGTATTATATTAAACTAGCGGGTGCAGCCCGCTACGTTGTTAGCGTGCCTTAAAGGTTAAGGGGGGGGGGGGCTGCGCCCTCCCCCCGGGGGGCTGCGCCCCCAACAATTTTTATTAAATTCGTTTTTTTATTAAAAGTTTTTTTATTTAAAGCCTTCACCCAGCCACCACAAATAAATAATTCTGCACAACAATGGGTTTAAAATAAATAAATATTTGATCACTTTTTCTCATGAAAGTGGATTGTTAGTAATGAATCCATAATAAATTGCAATATACGTGTGTATGTTAAGATAATTTGGTAAAGTGCGAACTTAGGTAGATAGACCCGTAAGTAGTTTTGTTCATTTGTGTTTTGAATGAAAATAAATAACGTAAAGCAGGGTTGGAAAGCATTTTATAATATTAAAAATAGCGGGCAAAGCTACGTTGTTAGCGTGTCTTAAAGTTTTTTTTTTAATTCCAGTTTATGTAAAGGTAGACCTGGCAATTCAAGTAAATTCACAAATTCAGTTGGAAAATTTACTGCGTCGGTTATTTCCACCGGTGCTTCGTTACATGAAGTTTAAATATCGGAATATATAAGTTCCATTCCTTTTCTAAGGTTTTTTCACTTTCAGAAAATTTGTTTAACTTTTTGGGGAGTATGTTTCAATGCTACATACGTTTCATATTCCGTTGATAGTGTTTGAACAGGTAATTCCCTCTTCCAATCCATTTGCATTGTCTATAATTACAATTCCACTCGTTCAACGTTTATATCCATTTCATTCCACTTGTGTAGTGTTTCAATCCCACTCGTTTCCTATTTAGTTTCTTAATTTTAGTGTTTCATATACACTTGTTCTTTAAGTTTTAGGTTTCTAGCTAAAGACGCAGACGTTAAGGGGGGGGGGGCAATTTTCCCCTTTTGAACCACCATTTTTACCACGTTCCTGTCCAAAGTCCTAGAAATGCCTTGTCGATAAGTTAGCCCATACTCCAAGGAAAACATATTATATATTACGGGTTTCTAGCCGAAGGGTTCGGTTAGGCCATCAAGGTGGAGAATTATTCTGTTTTTACCCCTCCCGGTAGGAATTTCCAAAAATTCCGTCTTAGAGGACGTCTGCGTTGGAGGAGGAACCTACTACATACATAATTTTAGGTCTCTATATCCAGCAGTTTGGCCAGGCCATCAAGGGGGAAGTTTTTTCACTTTTTACCCCTACCGGTATGAATTTCCAAAAATACCATCTTAGGGGACGTCAACGTTGGAGAAGGAACCCAATTTAAGATCCCTTGTTCCAGCAGTTTGGCCAGGCCGTTAAGGGGGAGGCTTTTCCTGTTTTTGACCCTACCTGTAGAAATTTCCAAAAATCTCATCTTAGCGGATGTCTACAATAGAGGAGGAACTTTAATACCAAATTTCAACTTCCTACCTCCAGCGGTTTGGGCAGGCCTTTAAGCGGCACTTTTCGCTTCATTAATCCCCATTTTTGCAATGTCCCTGTCCAAAAAGCACCTTCTCGGTAAGTGAGCAGATACTCCAAGTAACATATGTTTTACATTTCAGGTTTCTAGCCAACTTTTACTATTTGTGCCCCTCTCGGTAGGAATTTCCGAAAATCCATCGACAGGGAATTCCAGCTTCCTAGTTCCAGCAGTTTGAGCAGGCTGAGAGGAACTTAAGTACCGAATTTCAGCTTCCTATTTCCAGCAGTTTGGACAGGTCGTTAAGGGGCAACTTTCCCTTTTTGAGCTCCCATTTTATAACAACCCTGTCCAAAATTCAAAAAGTATCTTTCTAATACGTTAGCCCTCACTCCAGGGACCCACATTTTAAGCTTCAGGTTTCTAGCTGAAGGGGTTTTTACCGGCCCCCAAGGTGAGGCTTTTCTTCTTTTTGCCCCTCCCTTTAGGAATTTACAAAAATTCCATCTTCGCGGCTATCTGCGATGGATGAGGAACATTCATACCAAATTTCAACTGCATTGCCTAAGCGGTTTGGGCAGGCCGTTAGTGGGGACATTTTTCCCTTTCAACCACCATTTTTACTATGTTCCGGTTCCAAAATAGAAAAATTACGTTGCCGGTGAGTTAGTCCTACTCCAAGGAATACATATTTAAAATTTTAGGTTGGCCAAAAGGGATTGGGCAAGCCGTCAGGAGGAGACTTTTACCTTATTTCCCCTCCCGATAGGAATTTCAAAAATTCCGTCTAAGCGGACGCCTACACAGAAGGAGGAACTCACATACCGAGTTTCCTTTTGGGATATCCTGTAGGGAATTCCAAAAATACAAACTTAGTCGATGTCTACTACAGTGGAGGAACCTTTATACCAAATTTCAACTTCTTACCTCCAGTGGTTTGGGCAGGCACTTTTCCAATTTGTGAGACTGTTTATGGGGAGACTTTTCCCCTTTTTGCCCGTTCCGGTAGGAATTTCCAAAAATCCCGTCTTAGCGCACGTCTATGCCGAATATCAAGAAACCTTGTTTTAGTGGAGATATCCGTGGGTGGAGGAAAAAAAGTAGTTTTTTTGAAATTATATATTATTTTAAATGGTACTTTTTGGAAAAACGAAATTTTTTGGAAAAAGATACTTTGTTTTTACAAAGTACTTTATTTGTACTTTTTTTGGAAAAGGTACTTCTTTTGGAAAAGGAAAATTTTTTTAGAAAAAGGTACTTTTTTTTGGGAAAAGGTACTTTTTTTTGGAAAAGGTACTTTTTTTGAAAAAGGTATTTTTTTGAAAAAATGTATGTTTTTTGGGAAAAGGAACATTTTTTTAGAAAAAGGTACTTTTTTTGGGAAAAGGTACTTTTTTTTGGAAAAGGTACTTTTTTTGAATAAGTTATTTTTTTGGAAAAATGTATGTTTTTTGGGAAAAGGTACTTTTTTTTTGGAAAAGGTACATTTTTTGGAAAAAGGTACTTTTTTTAAAAAAGGTACTTTTTTTGGAAAAAGGTACTTTTTTTGGAAAAAGGATTTTTTTTTGGAAAAAGGTACTTTTTTTGGAAAAAGGTACTTTTTTTGGAAAAAGGTACTTTTTTTGGAAAAAGGTACTTTTTTTGGAAAAAGGTACTTTTTTTGGAAAAAGGTACTTTTTTTGGAAAAAGGTACTTTTTTCGGGAAAAGGTACTTTTTTTGGAAAAAGGTACTTTTTTTGGAAAAAGGTACTTCTTTTGAAAAAAGGTACTTTTTTGGAAAAAGGTACTTTTTTTTGGAAAAAGGTACTTTTTTTTGGAAAAAGGTACTTTTTTTTGGAAAAGGTACTTTTTTTTGGAAAAAGGTACTTTTTTTGGAAAAAGGTACTTTTTTTGGAAAAAGGTACTTTTTTCGGGAAAAGGTACTTTTTTTGGAAAAAGGTACTTTTTTTGGAAAAAGGAATTTTTTTTGGAAAAAGGTACTTTTTTTGGAAAAAGGTACTTTTTTTGGAAAAAGGTACTTTTTTTGGAAAAAGGTACTTTTTTCGGGAAAAGGTACTTTTTTTGGAAAAAGGTACTTTTTTTGGAAAAAGGTACTTTTTTTTGGAAAAGAGTACTTTTTTGGAAAAAGGTACTTTTTTTGGAAAAAGGTACTTTTTTTGGAAAAAGGTACTTTTTTTGGAAAAAGGCACTTTTTTTTGGAAAAAGGTACTTTTTTTGGAAAAAGGTACTTTTTTTTGGAAAAAGGTACTTTTTTTGGAAAAAGGATTTTTTTTGGAAAAAGGTACTTTTTTGGAAAAAGGTACTTTTTTTGGAAAAAGGTACTTTTTTGGAAAAAGGTACTTTTTTTTGGAAAAAGGTACTTTTTTTGGAAAAAGGTACTTTTTTTTGGGAAAAGGTACTTTTTTGGAAAAAGGTACTTTTTTTGTCCCCTTTTTGCTCCTCCCGATAAGAATTTCCAAAAATGCCGTCTCAACGGACGTCTACACCGTTCGAGGAACCTACATACCAAATTTCAACTTCATAGCTCCAGCAGTTTGAGCAGGCCGTCAAGGGGGAGACTTTTTCCCCGTTTTGCCCGTCCCTGTAAAAATTTCCAAAACTCCCGTCTTGGTGGATGTCTACGATAGTGGAGGAACCTTTATACCAAATTTCAACTTCCTACCTCCAGCGGTTTGGGCAGGCCGTCAAGGGGGGCCTTTTTCCACTTTTTAACCCCCATTTTTACAACGTCCCTGTCCAAAATTCCAGAAAGTACTTTCCAGAAAAGTTAGCCCCTACTCCAAGGAACACATATCTTAAATTTAAGCTTTCTAGCCAAAGGGGTTTTGGCAGGCCGTCAAGGGGGACACTTTCCCCCTTTTTGCCCGTTCCGGTAGGAATTTCCAAAAATCCCGTCTTAGTGGACGTCTACCCCGAAAGAGGAACCTACATACCAAATTTCAACTTCCTAGCTTCAGCGGTTTGGGCTGGGCGATGTTGAGTTAGTCAGTCAGTCAGTCACGTTATTCTTTTATATATAGAGATAACTAATCAAAACACTAAAACATAAACATGCACAAAGTACAATACATGTAAATGGCGATATCACATTGGTTCTTATCATAATTTTAGTTTATTGAACTTTTGTACAGATTCATTTATATGTCGTATATCACGAGCATACGTACGACAACAACCACCAATTACTTTCGCTCCCAGCTGCGCCCATTCGGAGACATAATTGGCCAAAGGCACACAATGTTCCTTTCCCATCCAACCTTTATTAACATCATATATTTCGCCACTATTTGGATAAACCACCAATGGTATTCTATCCTTCACGTTTCGTTCGCCATTTAAGGAGTTGAGTAGTGGCGTTACAAATTTAGGATGTACACAGTTTACCCCTATTGCTAAACAATTGTCCTGAGCATTACGTTCCTTAAGTATGTCCCATATAGCAATACTGGCATCGGAAAAATGTTCTCCATGTGCCAAGGACTGTTCATTTTTGCATTGGAAGGCAATCCAAAATTTAAGATCTGGATAATCATCACATAACATTTCAACCAAAGCTTCAGCTTCCATTTGACAAGGTATGGTTTCAATTGCTAAAGCATCTACACCGGCCTCTAGACAAGCATCTATGCGTACTCTATGCCAATCGGTAATCTCTTTTGCTGGGACATAATCAGCATAGTCACCTGTATATTCAGAACCATCATGTAAATGGGCACCATATGGTCCTATAGACGCAATAATCATGGGAAAACCTACAAATGGAATAAAATGGATGTTTTGAAATTTTATTGGTAACAATATATTTAACGTTTATTTACCTTCATCTACTTTAAATTCAGCCTGATAACATTCCGTTAAATATTTCTCTTTAGCAATATGTGCTAAGCGTACAGTATTTTTAATTAATTCAATACTTTGGTCGACATCTAATTCCAAATATTCCACATAGCCCTCAACACTTGTCTGATAAGTATTGGTTAAAATTATATCAGCACCATCTATTAAAAATATTGTTTTTAAATTACTTTTTATTAATTTAAAATAAATGTATTGTAATTACTTTGCAAAAAATCTAAATGTGTATTGACTACGGCCGCTGGATTTGTAGCATTAAATCGTGCACTCCACAGAGGATCACCGTCAACAGCACCACCTACATGTACAGTCAATTGTGTGCCAAAACCTCCATCTTTTACTAGAACACGTTTAAGGCTCATGTTGAATTATTTATTTGCAAAGATATCTAAAAAACTTGGCAATTACGAAAACATGATTAGATTGTTCACAAGTCGTGTGCTAAGTGCTGGGTTCATACTAGGGCATTCAATTAATCGGCTTTTTATGTTAATCGATTAACCGTGCAAATAATTATTCGGGTTTTTTTCTTAACCAGTTAATCGAACAAATTTTTAAAATTAATCGATTAATCGAAAAAAAATTTCTGTAAAATAATATACATACCTTTGTATTTTTAATAATTTTATTTAAAAAAACGAATAAAAATAAATCCAGTAAGGCCCAATCCACATAGTGAAAGTGCCAGTGGCAGTGCTGGCAAACTCTGTTCTTGAATTTCGCGAAAACGATTTAATATTTTAAAAAAATTCTAATTGCGTTTTGTTTAAAACCAGCTCTTGTTTATTTAGAAACTTTTCTAATTTCTCGGCAGTGACAAATAGAGAATATACAAAAAAAAAACTGCTTTATCGACAAAACGTCGCACTGCGGTCGACAATGCGTTTATGTGGTTTAAGCCTATATGACACTTGCTAGTTTCAGTATTAATAATCCAAAATAGAAGAGAGCACAAATTTCCTTATGTGAGAAATAATGTGTGTGAAGAGACAACTATATCGAAAAACTATCAAACTGTCAGATTGATGTTGGTAATGCAGTACCCTTCATATGATTTGCATTGATGGTGCAAAAAACTAGAATCTAGGCTTAACTTCTGAAATTCATAAAAATTAAAAAATTTAATAACTGAGATCAGTAGTGGCATTCCCTAACTTTTTAACGACAAAATTCGGTAGATAAGTTGTCAGATTTCTATGAAAACTTGTCAATTTAACTACCGAATTTTGTCGTTAAAAAGTTACAGAATTGCAGATTTTGTCAATATTTTTATTTTTTCTATGCCCTTTTTTCTTTTACATATTCAAATTTTTTCCAAATCGGGTAGAACCACACCGCGGGTACCCGCGGGAACGCAATTTACATACAATTTTGACAATAGAAACGCTTTCTGATAAAATTGGGTACCCGCGGTAACGTACGTGGAACAGAGCTAATGTCGTAAAATTAACAGACAAATTTTTACTACAAAAATTTTAAAGCAACTGACCAAATGGGTAAAACTACTGTTTTTTACAGTTTTTTTTTCATTATAAAAGTAAAAGATCTAAAATCAAACTAAAAAACATTCATTTACCAAATAAAAGATCAACTATGCATACCCCTCATTCATAAACGTACACTCAGAAAAGTTCTGCAGTTACTACATGACAGTTATTTGTATAGTAATTCGGTTGTAGTTATTTTAACTACAATTGCAGTTAATTTACTTAGAGCAAAATTTTTTAATGTTTTTCATAGTTAATTTTATGCATTTATTTTGAATTTTGTTACAAATACTTTAATTTTCAAATGTGTATCTGTACGAAGTAAAGAAGAATGTGTGTATGAAGCATTTGTTTAGAAATGTCTACTGAAAGAATATGAGAAGAGTAAAGACGCATAATACGGAAAAGGTTATATATTTTATTGAATTATTAAAATAATAAGGTAAGTTTTATAATATAAAATATAAATTTATTTTCATTCAATTCTTTTATATTTTCATCACTTTCTACCTGGAGAGAAAAAGGAATCCAAACAATATTTCATCCCTCACAGACGGACATCTAGAACAATATCTAAATTGTGAACAATAAAAGTGATATTAAGTGTAAATTTTGATTTCTCAATTTTAAATTTATTGTGGAATAAAATTAAGTTAATAGTATTTACATAAATTTGTTTTTATTAAATTAATAATTTTTATTTATGTTATTTCAACTACATTTGCAGTTATTTGTACAGTTTTACAATAATTTGCATGTACGTTGTTTTAATTGCATTTGTAGTTGTTTTTACTACATTTGTCAGTTGATTTTTAACAGTTAAAAATAACTTCACATTGCAGTTGATTTAAATGCAAATGTAGTCTACCCCACCTTTTTAACTGCAAATTCAGTTATTTTAACTGTTATTTGCAGTTGATTTTACATACATAAATCCCTGAGTGTATATTTTAATAAAAAAAATGTGTAATTACTTCAGCCTTTTTAAAATTTGAAGTAAAAATTCCAAACCGTTCTCCAGTTATTATGCTTTAATGCATTGGAAATGTAATACAAGTTTCTGATTCTTATTTGCAAACTAGTAATACTCGTATATAAATAACAAATATAAACTAAAGCCTCATTCATACTGACCCCAAAACTAGAAGTTTTCGTTTTTTAGTATCTTAACCCTCATCGGTCCCCCGTATGCGCACGCATACAATTTTGATCTTTAACCTTGAATAAAATAAAAACGGTTCAGCGGAATGACCTTGTATTTTGCAAAGTAGAATTATTTTGCCTGAACAACCAAAAAAAGCCGTTTTTGAATTTGTACCCTTCCTGTATTTGCCTGTGCAATTAGTTACGAATCGGTCCCTGTGTATGTGCGCGCATACACCACAACCTGGAATTGCCGCTTATTTTTGTGTGTGGATTTATAGCATGCTATTATTTTTTCTTTTCATGAAATTCAGTTTGTTCTGGAACCCACATAAGTAAAGTTTGTTTGCGCATTTATTTGAATTTTGGTTGTGTTTCGAAGTATTTGATAAAAAATGGATAAAGTTTTACATGAAAGAAGGCAGCGAGATGAACTAGAAATGGATTTTGATTTGAAAAGCGAAGCGGGCGAATCTCTGTGCAATAGTGACGATGATTTTGCATTATCAGACGAGGAGAATGATGAAAGTGAAGTTAGCGTGCATTCGAATGAAGACGACATTGAGCCACTTGAGCAAAATTTAGCAGAAGTAAATGCAGCAAATCCTGAAAATAAATATTTTTCAAAAAATAAGAAAATTTAATATGCGAAAGTACAAAGACGAATGTGCGAAAGTACAAAGACGAATGGGAAAATATTGATTTGGACACTTTGCACGCATACTTTGGATTGTTGCTGCTTTCTGGTGTGTATCGGTCATACGGTGAATGTGTCACTAAACTGTGGAATGAAGAAACTGGTCGGCCAATATTTAGAGCAACAATGTCTTTGAAAATGTTCAAGCGTATCCATGGTTGCATTCGATTTGATGACCGTGAACAACGTATGGCCAACACTGCATCTACAAGTACTTCTGTTCGTGACAAATCGGCACCGATTCGAAATGTATACGATAAATGGAATCATAATTTGAAAGCTGTATACACACCAGGAAAAAACATTATCGTAGATGAACAGTTAGTTCCGTATCGTGGGCGATGTCCGTTTCGTCAGTACATTCCATCCAAGCCGGCGAAAGATGGCATCAAAATTTGGGTGCTATGCGACTCAAAAAGCTGGTATGCATACAACACACAAATTTATGTTGGTCGGAATCGTAATTCCACTCCTGAACTCAATCTCGGACGGCGTGTTGTTTTGGATTTGGTGGAAGGACTTTCTGACAGGAATGTAACGTGTGACAACTTTTTCACTTCGTATGAATTGGCAGAAGATTTGCATAAGAATCGCATGACTATTTTGGGAACAATAAGAAAAAATAGGACTGAAATTCCTTCAGTTCTTCTCGACATGCGTCAAAAGGCAATTTATCATATAGAAGTTGTATATGAACATATTTGCAAGCAGTTATGTTGTCATATGTTCCTCGCCGGTACCGATTTGTGACATTGCTCAGTACATACCACAATGTTGTCAGCATAAATGAGAATAGTGAACAGAAGAAACCTAACATCATTGAAGACTACAACAAAACCAAGAGTAGAGTTAATACTATGGATCAAATGGTGGCTACGTACACATGGAAACGAAAAGTCAATCGGTTGCCAATGGCAGTATTATGTAACATGCTTGATGTTAGTGGGTTGAATGCATTCGTGACGTTCATTACATTGTTCCCGAATTGGAGAAATTCTAAAACGAACCATAATATTCATCGTCGCCTTTTTATCGAGGAGCTTGGATTGAATCTCGTTGAAAAACAGATTACTAAACGTAAAAAACAACCTCAAAGTAATGATGCTTCCAGTGTTATTCAAAGAATTCGGCAGATTCGTCATTTACCAAGTACATCAAAACGAGGCCGATGCTACATCTGCACATATAAAAATAACAAAAATCTTTTTGCTACACGCTCTGAAAAGTGTAGAAATTTCATTTGTGCTGAACATAATTTCAATTTATGCGAAAAATGTACAAATAATTGACAAAAGTTAAAAATTCAATTTTTTTTCTAATTTTAATTTCATTCTAAATCTACCTTTATGAAGTTCAAATGTATTAATATGATAGTAAACAATATAATAAACATAAAAAATCACAAAACATAAATGGTTGTTAATTTTTTTTTAGCTTTTTTACAATTAAAAATAGATGTGTATGCGCGCGCATACAATGGGACCGATTAGATGTATTTCTCGAGGGACCGATGAGGGTTAAAATGTCTTTAGTACGATACTAACCTTAGTAAAAAATGTATTTATTGCGATAACTTTTGCAAAAGCAAACTGTTTTGCTTGAAATTTTGCAAGAACATTTTTTAGAGGTAAACCCATAATATACTAAAAGTTGGAATTTGGGGACATCTTGGAAAGCTATGCTGCAATACAAAATTTTTGAAAAATCGCGATTTTAACGTATAGGCCGCTGTAGATGTATACATTTTTCTTATTGAAATATTTTCCTTTTAATTGCTTCCTTACTAAGGCACTACATTTATTGAGGTCAATTGTACATTCGGCGATTAAAGTCGCTGAAATAGCAAAAAACCGTAAAAACCTATATAAAACGCTAAGTAGTGGTTGAAATATCAAGATTAGCACATCGCATTTATATCGTAAATATGGCCACAGGTCCTATGCTTACATTTTAACACAAAAAATTCATATTAATTGAATTTGAAAAATTTTTTATATAAAAAAGTGAATGGACAACCGCCAAACTTTAAAGACATTTAGCGAAAAATCTGTACCACTGATCAAAAATAAAGTACGCCATTGTAATCAGCATGTCCGAAATATATGGAACTGATGGTCAGATCTAAATTCATTTTTTCAGTGTCATGAAGTGTAATTAATTCTAATATTAAATACGATTGTCCTATGCGACGGTTACAAACACTTAACTAAAAAAAAAAAGTTCAACGAAATTCTTTATTTTTTAAAGAACTAACAAAAGCTACTCTTTACTGTAAAAATAATATTTTGGTAGTTGTTTATTATATTAAAAACAACAGTTTAAAACAACTTACGAATTTACAGTATTTTTTCGTCAGTTGGGGTGAGTTCCTTCCTAAACGTCAAAACACATTGCAGTGTTTGCGGTTTTACTACTGTTTCGATACAAAGCAAACAAGTGTATTGCTTACTTTGTAATAAAAACATGTCAACAAAGCATGAACAACATTTGTGATGCACAGTTTGCTTTTTACATGCGCATCAATTGCGTTTACGAATGCATGACTTTGTTCAGTTGCATTGCAAATGACGTTTTGGAACTCAGCCTTGTTTTCTTAAATAACTATCATAACAGTTGTTTTGCATTTTGCAATAAAACTGTAATTACAGTTAAAAACAAGTACTGATTACTACACAAACTACTGTCATGTAGTCTGTCAAATTTGAGTGTATTTTTGATTATAACTGTTAATGTTTGCAATGTGTTTTCGTTCTCCCGTAATATATTTTTAAAAAGGGTACAAACGGTGGTGTTTTGCACACAATGTTAAAAATGCATGTTTTTAGTGTTTTTTAATTGCGTATTTTTTATATAAATAAAAATTGTACAGAACTAATAATGATAATATATCGAACAATACAAGAGCACTTTACAATTTAATTAAAATTGCTTAAAAACAATAAAAATAGCTAATTAAAATCAAAACTCGCTTAAAACTAGTTCAGTTTTTTAGAAGCCGTGGATAGTGTGAACAACATAAAATAAAGAATAAAAAATAGGGGTTTTCATATAAACTCGTATTCTAAAAAATATGGTTTGTATTTATACAAGGTTTACAAGGAATTTACGAGTTTATATGAAAACCCCTAATGTGTAACCATTATTATGCGAAAATATAATAGGTCTATTCGATTACTTTTCTCAGTCAAGTCCAGTAAGAATTACTCAGTATAAACTTTCAGAGAGTAAGACAAGATTTACTCTCAAAATAAAAGTTTCCCAAACATGTACTCAAACAGAAAACTGTGGTCACAGGCCCACCATTAGATGTCAAATAGACGACATTCAGCAAATACATCAGATTCAGCCATTGAGTTGATACTGTGGTAGCCATATTCTAAAATACAGAAAATCAACTCTGTTTCCAGTCTAGTGTGGACTTTGACTGTGACCTAACCCCATTCTGCATTTTAGACAGTTAACATTGCAGTCTGTCCTGCAGAGAAGAGTACATCAATAACTGGGAATGCTGTGTTTTGAAATAACCCAATAAGCATTTGGAAGATATATTACTAAGAAGATATTACGGTATATCATTCATTTATCATTTTGGGGAAAATCAAAGTAGTATTTTGAATATATCTTTTTTTTATCTGTTGGAAGATATATCGGCAATATTTAAAAAAAAATGTCAAAAATATATTTTTCTTTCATTTAAAAAAAATACATCACAAACCATTCATACAAACATAAAAAAAACGAACAAAATTAGCAGCTAATTTTAAGAAATTAAAGTAAGCTAATTTGTATTTCGTTTATTTACTTATGCATTCTAAATAAAAGCTAAATGCCTTTTATCAGGAAATTATGTGTTGCAAAATAAATGTATATTCACGAAAGTCTAGTTGAAGAGTCATTCAAAACCAGAAAGTCAAGACCAGCCAAGAAATTAGATTAATTCAGAATTTTTTTATAATAATTAAAAATAAAAAAATTTATAAAATCATATTTTTATTATATGGGTGGTTTTCTAGCGATATCTTCTTTCTATCTTCCAGAAGATATATCGGTGATACTTGCTACACTTTTTTATATCTTGTAGATGATTATCTAGCAATATCGCCTATTTATCTTCCATGAGAATTGCTTTCGTATTGCTGTGAAGTATTGCATTCGGGACACGTTTTCTACAAAATGGGGTATCTTCCGCAATACGAAGGCAATTGTTGCCCCAATAAAATTTTTCTTTCAGGCAATACGATTGGCGAATCGTATTCGTATTGCGAATCGTATTTGTATTGCCATGTATTGCTGGGAATTAAATAATCAAATAATTTTCTTTTATAATGTACAAATATGAAACTACTGCGTATTACAATAAAATCCAGATTTTTTGCCCGCAATAGCGAACATTTTTAGGTCTATATTTAAAGACCAAAAACTGTAACTAAAACTTTAAAATTCAGTTTTTTACAGCCATTAGAAAGTTAAAATAATTTTTTAATAATAAAATGATAATTTTTATTACAACATAGTTCATAATGACAATAGTTCTTTCTTTCTCGTTTAAATTGGGATATCAAAAATAATAATTATAATATTTTTTAGAGTAGCAAATAAATATATTTTCTTATCAGGGTTTTATAAATTCTAAATTAAGATTATCTTAAGTGAGTGGAATATTGTAATTTATTAATTGGCCACTAGGCTTTCAAATTACAAAATGGTGAATAAAAAAAAAAAAAAAAAAATCATAACAAAGCCTAATGTCACTATTTCGCTACATTTTCAAATGCTCTTGTCTATTAAATTGATGGAAAAACCTGCACAGGAATTTTGCAACAATTCCACGCAAGAGAAAAATCATTTTTTTTTCGCAAAAATAGAAATAAAATACTGAGCTTAAAAAATAAATTGTAGTATTTAAATTTTTTCATGTAACCAAAGTACTTGTTATAAGTCAGTTAGTTAAATACAAGGTCTCGCAGTTAAACATACCTGTTTTTATTGATCCACTCGACAAATCTTCACGTTGAATATTTCTATTTTCACTTTATGTATAATGCAGCAAAAACTTTTTGTTTTGTATTTATATTTATATTATTTGAAAATATGGAATCAATTTTTGTTTTATTTAATAAGGATTGACTTTGTCTATTTGAAGACTCTGTAACAATTGATTGATTAAAGAGAATAGATGAAGGCTTTTATAAAGTTAGCTTACTTTAGCACTATTTCTAAATAGCAACAAAAGTTCTCCTCTGAACAACATAAATTTTTATATCAGTTTATAGAACGTATACACCGTACATATGTATATACTTATTTAATTACACCACAGACAGACTACAATCATCGCTGCGCCTAAGAAAGTAGCTATTTGTAGAACTAAATTTTATAATTAGACCTACAAAACAGCCTTAATTTAGCCTTTCTCGACAGTTTTTAGAAATTATTTTTCACATTCGTATAGACAAGACTCCAAGTTTTCCCTTATAAAAGAATTACTTCCATATGTCATAAAATAAAGGAGTTATTTCGGTATTCCACAAATAATTAAAAAAAAAAAAAAAAAAACACCTAGCTATTTTCTTAGTAGCAGCAACGATATACTATATGTGTATTATTTTGCTGATAAGGTATTAAGAGGCAAACATTTTTAATATGTATGTATTCGCTCTATACGAGAGTAGGGTATTAGCGACGAAGATTAACTTTTCAATAGATTCCTACTAGAATTTAACGCAGCGGTTCCCACTAACTTTTACTCTACGGACCCCTAGATATATTTTTACAGGCTTGCGGGACCCTAATGTAATGTATTACATAAAAAAAAATAATTCCAAGCCGATGATTTTTAGAAAAACAATTGTAGAATAACATATAAAGACGGAAAAATTTTTTTATTCCAGAAAAATCAACAGAATTGGAAAGATTTAGCAGAAAAAAAAATTCGGGGAAAACTTGTTCCGTTTCCTATAAATAAGCATGTAAATATTTTTGTACGCATAGGAAAAGTTAATTCTACAACTTTTGCCATTCAGAAAACATCCATTGAATCTCATTGGGCAAGTTTACCAGAAAAACCGCTACCGCTACAAATGATTTGTACACTCATAAAAATAAGTTAGTACAAAAGTCTTTTAAACGCGTTCTGATTCTATTGAACTAATTTTCCTGTTATTTTGTCTTAAAATTTAGGATTAAACTAATATTTATTGTAAATATAATTTAGCATTACAACTACTTTCAGCCGTATTTGAACTAACTTTGCAAGCTAATTTTTAATAATTTGTGTTTCTTAACTTTACAAATTTTTCAGCTAATTTAAACCACGATTATTTTCTAATTATTATATTTTTGTGTCTCTGCTATCAATATCACATAGAGATGGCGCTATATTTTAATTTTTTTTATTATAAGATCGGAAAATAGTTTGTATCTCGGAAACTAAGCGAGATAGAGCAAAATGGACAAAAATTCGTCACTCTGTACCTATAAAGTAACCCTTATTAGACACATATACTCCTAATAACAAATATGGGCCTGTCTAGGGTCAGATCCCGGAAGTCGAAATTTTAAGCGACATTTTAACAGAAATTTGTAGTTAAATCAGTTAAAATTTCTGCTGAATTCAGCTCAAATTTCCTAGCTAATTTAACTGCAATTGTCCGTATATTTAGCAGTATGTAAAATTTAGCTTACCTAAATTTAGCAGACCATGATTTTTAACTTCATTGAATCATCAAATCGTTCACCAGATTGTTGAGTAGCGGATTAGCAACAGTTGAGCGTCTGGTAAACGCACTCATTGACATTAACCTAGTGTCTTGACATGCAATAAAATGATAGCAAGCAATTGTCAAAATGATTTCATCTCAGGTGAAGACACTCAATTTCATATAGGCTTTAAGCCTCAAGCCCAGTGTTGCCAACTCTTGAAGGCAGGAAAGCACCGTGAGCATTGTGAAAACGGGTAAAAAGGGTAAAAATTTACCAAAAATGGGGTAAAAAAGCACGACAATAATTTTTTGAAACATTTAAGTCAAGATTTTAAAAACACATTTTAGCTTTGTAAAATCGTGTAAAAAAGGTTCAAAAATTACCAAAAAAGGGGTAAAAAAGTACCAAACTAATATTCCAAAATTTTGAAGTTTAAATATAACGAAGTTGCTATTTAAAATTGTACTACAAACATTGTTAAAAAATGAATATTTTGGATATTTCGTATTATTTTTTCAACTTTGACAGAAAATTCAAGAAAAATTGAAAAAAAGGAGAACAAATACCAAAAATATAAACTGTACAAAAAGCACTAAAAGCACTGCCAGAAATCTGAAAAAGCACTGTAATACCCGCTTTTTATAAACGGGTATTTGTAAAAAATCACCGGGTACGGGAAGGAAAAAAGCACCAAAAAATACCCGAAAAGCACTGAAATGGCAACACTGCTCAAGCCTTTATGACACTTGCTAGTTTCAGTATTAATAATCCAAAATAGAAGAGTGTGTGAAGAGAACAACAAGTTTTTCGATATATTTCTCACATAAGGAAATTCGTGCTCTCTTCTATTTTGGATTATTAATACTGAAACTAGCCTATATGACGGCTTAAGTGTAGGCCCAGAATAAGAGAGCAGCGATTTTTTCCATACATTTTGACATTTAAAAATCGCTGGGCGTAGCTGTTGTGAGATAGAATCTATTTTATTTTAATGGCGGTTTTGTTATTCTCCCATTTTTTCTTTCTCATACTCTCACCAATATTGTCAACTCTATTGTTATTTTTGCTGGTGTTCACTATATTTTGTAATATCAAAGAGTACAGCTAACAAAGGCAATCAATGGCTCTTCTGACTCTATTTCTATTTTTTTCCAAAAAAAAAAAAAAAATTTTAAATTATTAAAATTTTGTTTTCTTTATTCAACTGAGATATTGAACATTATTAGTAGCTCGTTAGTTCATCGTTTAGCATTGTATATTATGTTTGCAGTAAACTAAGAGACTTATGAGTGGCATAAAGTCTCCTTGTTATCAGAGCTTTGAAGAATTAATTCCTTAATTCAATTTTTCAATTCTGAATTAAAAATTCGATGAATTAATTCACTAAGCACCATATATTGAATGGAATTAATTCATATTTGCTTTCGTTCGATTTATTTTGTTACGCATTAATTCAATTGCAATAGTTCTTTTTATTAAATCAAATTAATTAATTCACTGGTGAACACGTTCAATTTTATAAATCGAACGGAAAAATAGTGAATTAATTCCTTACTGAATTAATTCACTACTGAATTCGTTCAATTTCATTTTCGTTCAGTGAATTAAAAAAAATAAAATTACGTTCAGTGAATTAAAAAAAAAATAATAAGTTCACTGAATTGAAAAAAAAATAAAATAAGTTCACTGAATTGAAAAAAAAAAATAAGTTCACTGAATTCAAAGCCTGTTTTCTGTTTTCTGAATTCAGTGAACTTATTTTATTTTCTTTTCAATTCAGTGAACTTATTATTTTTTTTTTTAATTCAATGAACGTAATTTTATTTTTTTTAATTCACTGAACGTATTTTTATTTTTTTTTAATTCACTGAACGAAAATGAAATTGAACGAATTCAGTAGTGAATTAATTCAGTAAGGAATTAATTCACTTTTTTCCGTTCGATTTATAAAATTGAACGCGTTCACCGGTGAATTAATTCATTTGATTTAATAAAAAGGACTATTGCAATTGAATTAATTATTTGAATTTGTTGTTTGATGAACGCATTCAGTTGAACGAATTCAGTGAATTACTTAAGCAAAGGAATTCATTCAATTCTAGAGAAAATTGAATTCGATTTGTAGTGAATTCATTCAAAAAGGAATTAATTCTTCAAAGCTCTGCTTGTTATATACAACACATGCAGTGATGCCAACTTGGTGCTTTAAGCACTATTTGTAGTGCTTTGATGACCCAAAACGCCAAAATTTTGCTCATGGTGCCAAACCAAAAAAAAGCACTGAAATAGTGATTTTTTATTTTTTGGTTAGTGCTTTTAGTGCTTTTTTAACAATTTTTCATATTCGTGTTTTTGCAATTAAATTGTTATAAAAAATGTTTTTTAAGTGGAACATTTTATATGGCAAGATTTTTAAGTTTTAAGGTCACTGTAGGCAGTGGTACCAGACAGTGTTGCCATTTTAGCATATTTTCTGCTAGATTTAGCAGATTGAGTTGGGTAATTGCATATTTTTTTTTATAAAAATATGCTAACTTCTTTTTAGCATATTCTGTACCGGTGTTCTGTAACTATGTGAGAAGTTACTCACATAAAAATTGCAACTCTACGATGTGTCTCCGATATTTAAAACAGGGTGAGTCACAAAATTTCAAACTGAATATAAGTGGTTGTTTATTGTGAAAATATGAAATGAGAAAGTTTATTATTATTAGTCTCAAAGAAACATTAAACAGTATTTGAAAAAAAAAATTATCTTTTCTGTAAATTTAACAGTTTTAATGTTGCTGTTCTCATTTTACTAGTATTTAGTAAAAAAATCTGCTAATTTTAGCAGTTTTTTCTGCAGCATCATTTTTAACTAATTTTTAGTAACTTTTTCTGCTATTTTTACAGATTTATTTCTATGAGTGTACAGAAGCTATTGAGATATTGATACACACATAAGTTTGAAAAATAGTGCATGGAATCAAGCTTACACTGTAAAATAAGTTTTTTTTTCTTGAGCTATAGTTACACTCATAGAAATAATTCTGTACAAACAGCAGAAGAAGTTACTAAAAGCTTGTAAAAAAGATGCTGCAGAAAAAACTGCTGAAATTAACAGATTGTTTTGCTAAATACTAGTAGAATATGAACAGCAAAATTAAAACTGTTAAATTTACAGAATTTTAATATTTAACTTTTACAATAGTTAATTGAAAATAACAAATTGTACTGTAGAATCTGCACAAAATTTTGATAAATATAAGTAGACTAAAAATAGCAAAAATAAACTGTTATATCTACAAATTTTTTGCTATTTTTAAGCAAAATTTAGTTAAATGCAAATAGCAGTCTATCCTGCTAAAATCAGCAGAAATATTTGCTAAAGAAAAATTTCAAACTGCTGTTTTCGAAAGGCTCGATTTTTATTTGCATTTAAAAAAAAAACGAAAAAAAAACTTCGAAAATTTGAAATTTTTCTGTGATTTTTTTGGCTACAAATTATTTATAAAAAATTTTTGCTAATTTTAGCAGGCTAATTTGCTATTTTCCATTAACAAAAATTTAACTGAAATATAACTAAAATTCTGTATATTTATATTTATATTACTAATATATAGCAAAAATTATCTGCTAATTTTAGCAGTTTTTTCTGCAGCATCATTTTTAACAAATTTTTAGTAGTTTAACAAAAATTTTTACAGAATTTTTTCTATTAGTGTACTAAATTATAAATTTTTTATTGAAAAAATCCGTGAAAATTTTAAAAAAGTAAAATCGCGAATTTGAACAAACTGACTTTGCCGTTATTTTTTATTTCTTCAAATATATTAAATAACTCCCTTTTTGAACTTTTTTTCCCGGTAGAATATATGCCACTTTCAATTTTTAATTTTATTTCGCTTGCATTGCTCATTTTCACGGAATTGATACAATTTATTAAAAATTCAAAAACTAATTAAGACAATTGTTTAATGGATTTTATTATAATTGGAGCTTGCGAAATATATTCACGTATATACAATGTGATTAATAACACTGCGATAGACTGAAAATTCAAAAAATCGTCATTGTGTTTTGAAATATCGTCAAAATAAAACTTTAATAATAAAATATTTTTATTATTATAACCCTAAAATCATAATATAAAATTTAACCGGTTTTCGGTGTCAGCTGTAGGGTAGAGGAGGGATCCTTCGCCAGTGGGGCACATACACTAATCCCATTTTTCTCCGATGTTAAGGGAGATACAAAATTGGAAAACATATATTTTGTGCATTTTTCAATTACCCTTCCTTGACATTGACTTTGACGAATTTATATCACATGTGGTCGTAGACAGACGTGTTTTTTGGGGTGCCAAAAAAATAATTGAAAGTAGCTACATTTTGCAATAACTTCCTCAAATCGTGTGATAAAAAAATAATTTTTCATTATGTTAGACCTATGATCCTAATCTTTCAAATAATAGTATTTGATTTTAATAAATGCTTAAAAAGTGTGAAAAAATATTAATTTTATGTTAGTGTCTGTCTCTGGGGCACAATCACCAGATGGCCCCTGGAGCTTCAAAGAGTTGGTACATCCCTGCCTAAAATGATCTATAAGACTTTTCTATATCTTTAAGGAGGGACATTACATTCGCGGCAGAGAAAACAGACTTTTTTTTTAAAAATTCATAACTCAGTCAAAAACAAACATTTTTCCAAAATTTTTATTATTGTAGAGAATTGAACAAATTACAAGAAAAAAAAATTCAAAAAAAAATATTAACTTTAAAAATTCATAAAAAATCGAAAAAATTTAAAAAACAAGCTTGTGTCATACGATAGCGAATAAAGTTTAAAAAAATACAAAAAAAAAAATCGTCAGAAAATGAACCCGCTAGTGCCGCAACCAGTACGAAAAACATGGTTTCGAGATAAACGCGTTCAAAGTTTGTGAACAAAGAAAAAAAAGGTACGTAGGTAGCGCGAAAATTAAAAATGCGCTCTCACTAATCCGGCTGTAACTTTTGAACCCGTAGGAATTTTTCCATTAAATTTTTTTTCTTAGAATCTTAAGAATATTTACTAAAATACAAAATTATAAAAAAAGTCGCTTTCAAAAAACGGCCAATTTCATGTCCCCCCTTAAAATATGTTTAATATCCCGACTAAAAAAGTTTTTATATAATCTTATATGATTTGATATAACTTTAAATATTTATATGCGTGGCTTTATATAACCATATACATTTATATTAACACTTTGGTTTTATAAATATGTTTGATATAACGTTATATATAATCATATGCGATTTGGTCTCCAGCCAAGAGATCTGCAAATATAGTTCATACATAATTATATATAATGGCATATAAGCTTTTATAAACCATATTATATCAAAATATATAACAAAGTTAATAGAAAATTGTATTAATTTTATATATAATTATATCTGACATGATATCTAATTAGACAAAATTTTATAAAGTTTAATTGCAATTTTTAAATTAAAAAATAAAAATTAGAAAAACATATGTTGAAATAAATATGGTTTAAGTTCAGTTATTTTTTCCGTGAAAAGAAATTAATTCTGAAAGTTATTTTTTTTATTTTATAAGACAGTTGTTCCGACAAATTTTTGTAATGTTTTATTTTGTCAGCTATTTCCAAGTTTATTAACAAAAATTTTTCTAAACATTAAGCATTAGTATTTAATATGAATGAAAATAAGTGATCTCAACAATATTTACTAAAATTTTATTTGAAAATCTTCATCAAATTATATGTATTAATATATAATTTGATGAAGTTAGATAGACCCATTTTTCGGATCAAATTGTATCAGGTTAGATAACATGCTTATCTCGCTTGATATAATTATATATTCCAATATTCGGATCAAATTAGATATGGACGTATATATGGGTTTATATATGGTGATATATGATTATATAATATCTTTTTTAGTAGGGTAGTAAATTATAACAATCGTGTTCATTCTTGAATTTATATTAATTATTCAGTTTTTTGTAATTTTGAAGAATCATTATATTATAGTTTTTCAATTATTTTTTTTTTAATATAGTGGAGATTTATTGATTAAAAAGAATCATATACCTTAAAGAACTTATTCTAAATTATTTATTTCAGTCATTAAAACATTGACTTTGCCGTATTAACATTTTTTTGTTGAAATTGTATCTAGCTCTTTTGGCGAATATTCCCCAAGTTTGGGGCAGTTACGCCGATTTGGGTTACTTTGAAAATCATTAAAAAAGTAATAGAAAATATGCAAATAATTAGAATAAAAATCATAGAAATTAAAGCCAAGATATGTAGCTCTTCAATTTGAAAGTAATTTTTGAAAAATAATTAGGGGTTAAGAAATGACAGTGCTTTGAAAAAAAAGTGGCGAAGGATCCCCCTCTACCCTAATTTTAAAAAAATTCTAAAAATAGTTTTTTATTTGATTGGTTGAAGTGAAGGAAACTTTCAATGTAGGTAAATTGATTTCGTAACAAAATAAATTTATATAGAAGTAACGCAACACTTTACCGAAGTGTTTTAGAAAATAATCCTTCAAAACTCGTATCTCCAAATTTCAAACAATTTTATGTATGTATTGAAAATTTACAATATACTAAAATTTATTGTTCGAAAGAAAGAGTTAACTTTAAAAAAATTTCGTTTCGAAAAAACTTTAGATTTTAATGTACTTAGTCTAGAGATATTTCACAGGTACTTACTAAAGAATTTACATGACAAAAGAGTCCGATATGAGATATACATCCCTTCGAAAACACGTTAGTTACATTTATTAGTGATTTAGGAAAAACTATTTCAAATAAAAATAATTATCAGATTCTGTCTTAGTTTTCCTACAAAAAAAAACATCAAATTCTAAAATGACTACCTTAAATAAAAATTTTATGATAAATATTTATAAATTACCTGACAAAATTTTCAGATTTATTGATTTATTTAGATAATGGAAAAATAACATGGATGGTAACCGAAACGAATGCGGTTATTGTTAGTGTAACGATATTTTAGGTTATTTCGGTAATGGTATTTTATTTCGGTATCGCTATTTTAAGGATACCGGTATTTCAGTTATTTCGGTAACGGTATTTTAAGGTTAGCGGTAATTCAGTTATATCGGTAACGGTATTTTAAGGGAAAGGGCAGTCAGTTTTTTCGATGCAACTCGTAATTTTTTTTACAAAAACAAACAAGATTAAATACAGAACCAATTTATCAACTTAATGTACAAAAAATACCAAGTTTGGTTACAGAAACGAATAACGGTAAGGGTAACGGTATCCAATTTAATTTGTTTCGTTAACGGTAAAGGTAACGGTATTTATGACTGTTTCGGTAACGGTATACCGTTATCGAAACAGCAATACCGGTACTTACCGGTATTATAAATTATGTTAAAAACATATAAAAACGAGTGAAAAGGTTAAAGTCGGCCATGCCGACTGTACAATACCCTACACCAGTCTGGTTAAAAGCCAACTAATGTTTGGATCCGAAATTCGAATGAGTTAAAATGGGACTTGTGTCAACATTTTCTATAATGTGAGTCAGCGAATATAATTTTGGGGGCCCCTTATATGGGCACTAGGTCTAAACATGGACCGCTGTTAACCAAAATCAATAGGCTTCGTTCTTGGGCTGATAAAGGTCGGTGTACCAAATTTCATCAAAATATCTTAATATTTGCGACCTGCAGCGTATAAACAATATAATTTTGGGGGGACCCTTATATGGGCACTAGGTCTAAACATGGACCGGTGTTAACCAAAATCAATAGGCTTCGTCCTTGGGCTAACATAGGTCGGTGTAGGAACTTGTTCCTAAATTACTGTTTCAAATATTTGTGTTTCTTACTTTTTGAGTATCAAATTTTATATTGTCGTTTTGTGAAAGACAACTAAAAAAATATTTTCATTATAAATATAATTCCCAATAAATAAAGATAATTTTTATGAAAATAAATATTAATTTACCTATATAATTTGGCGATCCTGCCAGGAGATTATAAGAATTAATAATCAGATAATTACGACAGAAAACTTCAAGATACAACAAAAAATTTTACTAACAGAAAATTTCAAGATAATTGTTCTCAAACTACGAAAATATAGTTGATTCATCATAAGACGATTATATCAAGATCTATTTGGTTCCTGCAAAACTATAATATCAGTAAAATCATATAAAGATTTTTCTTTCAATTTTGTGCGCACTTATAAAATCAAAAGTCTACATCAATTACTATTTATCTGAACATTTTCTCATCTATTAATTTTTTTTTATATGAAATCTACTTCAATTGGATAAACAAAATTAAAATACGTATTTTGGTGAATATACATATATAATTTAACAAATTATTGATTCAGAAAACAATCTTTTGAAATCAAGATAATATCAATTGTTGTTCTTTATTCACGTTTATAAATAGTTAGTTTTGGTTTTGTTTTGTTATATGTTATTGTTTATATTTTTTTGTTACCTACACTCTCATCAGCATTATTAGTTATGGTTCTAACTAGATTTTCGACTAGGAACAATATACTATTAGATACCGACCATACAGATTTCCCAAATATATCAAATTCATCAATTATAAATTTAGTAAACGGAGGTGAAAATATTACAGCAATTCATAACCCAACATTTTCGACTATGAATACTCAAACGTTAGGTTATCCAATGACAGTTAATAGTAGTAATATTTCATCTCTTAAATTACCATCTTTTTGGGTTACATGCCCAGAAGCATGGTTCATTCAAACGGAAATGCAGTTTGATATTAGACAAATTGTAGACGATTCATTAAAGTATCAACAAGTTATTGTATCACTTCCCCAGGAAGTTATAATTAAGATTTTGGATGTAGTACAGAAACCACCAAACACTGGTAAATATGAATTTATTAAAAAAACATTATGTGAAAGATTTTCTCTAAGTGAAGAGAAAAGGTTAGAACAATTATTTTCTGACAAACAACTGGGTGACCGCAAACCATCAGAATTTTATAGGGACATGTCGAATATTGCAGGGTCAGTTTCAATGATTGGCAATGAACTTCTGTATAAATTATGGATACGGAAACTTCCCCAAGAGCTTCAAATTCATTTAACATCTACCAATTTAGGAACTTTAGAAGAAAAACTTGGGCTTGCGGATAAAATTTGGAATGTTTTAAGTAAACATCAAATATCTCAAATTAATTCAAAAGATTTTGTTAATCAAGATGTATTTCAACATTTTTCAAACATAACTTCACAAATATGTCAAAATTTAGAAAAACTTAATATGGAAGTTTCTGAACTAAGATCTTCTAGATCCAACAATAGAAATGATTCTAATTATCGCAGAAGTTCGAGGAGCAGATCACGACCTAGATACGAAAAATGTTGGTATCACTTTAAATTTGGTTCTAATGCTCATAAGTGCATTCCACCATGTAATTACAGATTAGATAATAAAAATAACTCAGATAATTTAAACTTGATAGTCCTATCATGTTGGTGACGGATGATAGTGACGGATGATATCTTCTAAGCCATCTCGTCGCCTATTTATATATGATTGTTCAAACAAATTGAATTTTTTAATTGACACAGTTGCATGTGTATCAGTTATACCTGTTTCTAGATTTAAGAATTGGAAACGGGAATCAGATTTATTGTTATCATCAGCAAATGGTTCAAGTATCAAAACTTTCGGTACTAAACTTTTAGGAGTAAATATTGGTTTAAGGAGGGAATTTGTTTTTCCATTTATATTAGCTGCATTAGAACTCCAATTATTGGAGCTAACTTTTTAAATTTTGATTTACTAGTCGATATGAAGAATAAACAACTTCATGATTCACTAACAAAATTAAATGTTCGTGGCTTATCAGGATTTAGTGACATCTTTTCATTAAAGGTTCTAATTCCTGATGGTAAATACACTAAACTACTAGATGATTTCCCGAAAATAACTTCTGAACCTGATTATAATAAAACTGTTGACCACAACACTGTTCACCGAATTGTGACCAAGGACAATCTACCTTTTTCAAAACCTAGGAGGTTAGATCCCGTTAAATTAAAAATAGCTAGAAAGGAATTTGAATATTTAGTAAAAATTGGGGTTTGTCGACCATCAACATCACATGCGGCTTCTCCATTACATTTAGTACCAAAGAAAGATCAAAATGATTGGAGACCTTGTGGCGATTATCGTCGGCTAAATTGTGTTACTGTTCCCGACAGATACCCCCTACCCAACATTCAAGATTTTAATATTAATATGAAGGGGAAGAAAATTTTCTCAAAAATAGATTTGGTAAGGGCATATCACCAAATCCCGATTGCAATTGAGGATATTCATAAAACCGCGATTACGACTCCTTTTGGAATGTTTGAATTCATTAGGATGCCCTTTGGATTGAGGAATAGTGCTCAAACATTCCAAAGATTTATCAACGAAGTATTTTTCGGCTTTGATTTTATATTTACATATATTGACGATATTTTAATAGCTAGTTCGAACGAAGAGGAACATATGGAACACCTTAGATTAGTTTTTGAACAACTAAACAAATACGGTTTGAATATTAAGCCCTCTAAATGTATTTTTGGACAGAGATCATTAGATTTTTTAAGTTATCAAATATCAAAAGAGGGAATTCAACCTTCAAAGGATCGTATCGGTGCAATAAATTCATTTGAGAAACCGTTAAATATCAAGAAACTTCAAAAATTTCTTGGAATGATTAATTATTATCACAAATGTATACCTATGCTAGCCGAGAATTTAATTCCTCTACATAACCTAGTTACAGAAAGTCTTAGAAATAAAATTAATAAAATTAAATGGACACCAGACGCTGAGGAAGCATTCAACAGTTAAAGTTAAACAGAAATTTATGGAGAAAACATTGTTAAGTCATTATAATCAAAATGCAAAAATTTCTTTAGCAGTAGATGCATCAAGTGTGGCAGTAGGATCAGTATTACAACAACTAAATGGTGAGAATTGGGAACCATTAGCATATTTTTCAAGGAAATTAAGTCCTTCGGAAAAAAGATATTCAACTTTTGATCGAGAATTGCTAGGAGTATATCTATCCGTAAAACATTTTAGATATTTTTTAGAAGGACAAGATTTTACAATTTTCACAGATCATAAGCCTTTAGCCTATATTCTTGAATCAAAAACAGATAGATCTCCTCGGCAAACAAGACAAATGGAGTACATTGCTGAGTTTACTAACGATATTAAATTTATAAGTGGAAAAGACAATATTGTCGCTGATATGTTATCGAGACTACCAGAAATTGATATTTTAACACAGGATGAAATTAGTTTCGAAAATTTAAAGAATGAACAGGAACAAGAAATTTTAAGTGGCTTAGTAAATACTGAATTTAAGCATAAATATAAGGACATTCTAATTTCCAATTATAATTACAAAATTTTGTGTGAAATCACCCAAAAAAACTCCGAGACCATATATTCCAAAGACAATGAGACAAATTTTTGTTAATAAACTTCATTCAATATCTCACTCTGGAATTCGTTCTTCAAGGAGATTAATTCAAAGGAAATATTTTTGGCCCTCTATGAACAAGGATATTAACTTGTGGGTTTCAGAATGTATTAAATGTCAGAAATCGAAAATTACTGTACACACTAAATCACCAAAAATTGAAATTCCGGTGCCGAATTGTAGATTCGAACATATACACATGGATATTGTTGGTCCACTACCGGTTTCAAGAGGGTATAGGTATATACTCACGATTATAGATAGGACTACGAGATGGCCAGAAGCATACCCACTACGTAATATTTCTTCCGAATCCATTGTGAAGACTTTTATACAAAATTATATTTCTCGTTTTGGTATTCCTTTAAAAATTACAGTAGATCGAGGTTCTCAATTTACATCTAATTTGTTTTCTGAATTGTCTAAAATGTTAGGAATACAGAAGATTCACACGTCTGCCTATCATCCCCAATCAAATGGAATGATAGAAAGATTTCATTGTCAGCTGAAAACGTCAATTATTGCTTCAGATGACTCAGTACATTGGTCAGATCAACTTCCTATTATACTGTTAGGTTTTCGGAATCTAGTTAAAGAGGATCTTAAATGTTGTCCTGCTGAAATGGTTTACGGACAAAGTCTTAGAATTCCTGGTGAATTGATTGTTCGTTCCGAGAATTCAGACAGTATTAGTTCGGAATTTATCCTTCAAAAATTAAGAGAACATTTTTCACTTACTCACAATTGCATTTCTCATCACGGAAATAATCGAAGCTATGTTCCTCCTACTTTAATGACTTGCAAATACGTTTTTCTAAAGGTTATTAAAAAATTTGGTTTGCGTCATCCGTTTGAAGGACCTTACAGGGTCTTAGATAGAAACGATAAATGTATTAAAATTCAAAAAGGTGGTTCAGTTATTTCTGTTTCAATAGATAATTTAAAACCAGCATTTGTGGATATAGATAGAAAAGAAGAACATAAAAATTTAAACTTTATACCTAAAAAAAAGGTGACTTTTAATATAAATGATTTATCTCTGAAGCATAAGTTTTTCGCTGATGGGGGAGTAGATGTAGGAACTTGTTCCTAAATTACTGTTTCAAATATTTGTGTTTCTTACTTTTTGAGTATCAAATTTTATATTGTCGTTTTGTGAAAGACAACAAAAAAAATATTTTCATTATAAATATAATTCCCAATAAATAAAGATAATTTTTATGAAAATAAATATTAATTTACCTATAGTCGGTGTACCAAATTTCAGCAAAATATCTTAATATTTGCGACCTGCAGCGTATAAACAATATAATTTTGGGGGGACCCTTATATGGGCACTAGGTCTAAACATGGACCGATTTTAACCAAAATCAATAGGCTTCGTCCTTGGGCCGACATAATATTTGCGACCTGTAGAGTGCGCATAAGAATGCATGGACAGACAGACAGACGGACATCATTAAATCGAAATAAAAAAAAAAATTCTGAGCCGATCGGTATACTATAAGGTGGGTCTAGGACCAATATTTTTTGGTGTTACAAACATCAGCACAAACTTATAATACCCTGACCACGTAGTGGTGTAGGGTATAACAAGTAAAAACTTAACATATATTAAATTTTGAGTGTTAAAAATGCAGATTATAAGCTTTAAATTCAATGCTGGGAGTTTTTATAACTAAAATTGTTATCCATAAATTTTTTTGTAGAAAAAAGATCATTACAAAAAAGTTAAAAAATTTAAATACCGGTTAACCCATAAAAATAACGGTATCGGTAACGATAACGTTAATTGTAAAATTTTTTAAAGGTATTGGTAACGGTATTCAATTTGAAACGGTATTTTAGCGATAACGGTATTATAACGATAACGCTAACCAACCTTGAAAAATACTCAATAAACACGTGAAATTATTAAAAGCAGAAAATTAAAAATAACGGTAACGGTATTTTAGGGATAACAATATTTCATTTGTTTCGGTAACGGTATTTTAAGGGTATTGATATTTCATTTATTTCGGTATCGGCATTTTAAGGATAACGGTATTTCAGTTATTTCGGTAACGGAATTCCGGGTATTTCTGGAACGGTATTTTAGCGGTAACGGTATACCGTTAGTCAGTTGAAAGGGTTTTGAATCGATAACGGTATTTTAGCGGTATTGCCTTCCAACCCTGAAAAATAGCGTATTTTTGAACAATTGTTGTCATATTTCCTATTGAAAAAATCGTCATTTTGAAGAGGAAAATCGTCAAATCGTCATTTGGCTATTTTCGGTAGTAAAAATCGTCAAAATGACGATAAATCGTCAAATTGCAGGTCTAGCCGAATGTATTAAGGCTGAAGGCTGAGTTACCCAACCGTAAACGTATCTGTAACGAATCAGCTGTTTCGAAACCACAAGAAGAAATGTATACGAATGGTTACTAACACGTAAATGTAAACGTACTTGCCGGATCATTCTGTTGAAATCAGAATTTTCTATCCGGCATCGAAACAGCTGAATGATTTTAGTCGGAAAAAATATGAAATGAATAAAGAAAATTTATTCAAACAACATATAAGGAATAAGAATTAACAAATAAATGGAAAAATTTAGAATAACATATAAAACCACATGAAATAGATGCTAAATAGTAATGTCGTTTACGGTAATCTATAAGCAGAGCTTTGAAGAATTAATTCCTTTTTGAATGAATTCACTACCAATCGAATTCAATTTTCTCTATAATTGAATGAATTCCTTTTCTTAAGTAATTCACTAAATTCGTTCAACTGAATGCGTTCATCAAACAACAAATTCAAGGAATTAATTCAATTGCAATAGTTCTTTTTATTAAATCAAATGAATTAATTCACCGGTGAACGCGTTCAATTTTATAAATCGAACGGAAAAAAGTGAATTAATTTCTTACTGAATTAATTCACTACTGAATTCGTTCAATTTCATTTTCGTTCAGTGAATTAAAAAAAATAAAATTACGTTCAGTGAATTAAAAAAAAAAAATAATAAGTTCACTGAATTGAAAAAAAATAAAATAAGTTCACTGAATTGAAAAAAAATAAAATAAGTTCACTGAATTCAAAGCCTGTTTTCTGTCGTTCAGTAGAAGAAAACAATAATCTACAAATAAAGTTTTTAAATAAGCAATTTTACAGCGTGTGCTAGTAAAAATGAACAAATTAGAAACCGGATGCTGTTTATCAACCTACATGATTCAAAAATAAAGCCTTTTACTATTAAAAATAAAAACTTTACAGATATAGATAAATTTGGAAAAAAAATATAACTATATAACTAGTTTGAAAAATTAATAGTTATATTTTTTTCCAAATTTATCTATATCTGTAAAGTTTTTATTTTTAATAGTAAAAGGCTTTATTTTTGAATCATGTAGGTTGATAAACATCATCCGGTTTCTATTTTGTTTATTTTTACTAGCACACGCTGTAAAATTGCTTATTTAAAAAATTTATTTGTAGATTATTGTTTTCTTCTACTGAACGGCAGAAAACAGGCTTTGAATTCAGTGAACTTATTTTATTTTTTTTCAATTCAGTGAACTTATTTTATTTTTTTTTTCAATTCAGTGAACTTATTATTTTTTTTTTTTTTAATCACTGAACGTAATTTTATTTTTTTTTAATTCACTGGACGTAATTTTATTTTTTTTAATTCACTGAACGAAAATGAAATTGAACGAATTCAGTAGTGAATTAATTCAGTAAGGAATTAATTCAGTAATTAATTCACCATTGAATTAATTCATTTGATTTAATAAAAAGAACTATTGCAATTGAATTAATTCGTAACAAAATAAATCGAACGAAAGCAAATATGAATTAATTCCATTCAATATATATTGCTTAGTGAATTAATTCATCGAATTTTTAATTCAGAATTGAAAAATTGAATTAAGGAATTAATTCTTCAAAGCTCTGTCTATAAGTGTACTTTTTAACTACAGCACGGTACAGTTACATCACATTTACGTTTACGGTCCCATAATCCGCCCTTAAGTGTACTTTTTAACTACGGTACGGTACAGTTACATCACATTTACGTATACGGTCCCATAATCCGCCCTTGAGTTACCCAACCGTAAACGTATCTGTACAGTTACATCACATTTACGTTTACGGTCCGATAATCCGCCCTTTACAAAAACGGTTTGAGAAGTTGCAATATACCCATTAATTTATTAATAACACCGTTACTTTTTTAGATATTTGCAAAATATTGTTGTGGTACAGCTTAAAAAACATAGTTTTACTTGAATTAAAGAAAATCGGTTTTTCATTGTTTAGAAAAAGTACCATAACTTTGTCAATTTAACACCAATTTTAACAAGCGCTCATTATACTGAGGAAAACACTAACTTTAAGAATATTATTGTCTTCGAAAAAAGCCCTGGTAGAAGTTATATTAATAATTAGTGTTTCCAATTATTCGACATAGGCGGTTAACCGGTTATTGCATTATTCGAAAAATCACTAAAACTGATTAACCGGTTATTCGGGTCGGTTATTCGAGAAAATTGGCGATTAATCGATTAATCGTTTAAAACAAAATTAATGTATTTCCTTTACTTTTTACCAACAAAAACACTAACAGCTTCCTGTTTTTGTTAAATATCAACATGACACATGAACACGATGTATTTAAAAAAAATTTTCAAATTAAAAAAGCACATCTACACTAGAGAGAAAATGCTAGAGATGAAACAAAAATCACCTCTAATTATCTCTATTTTGAATGAGTTTATCTATTTTAGAGTGTTTTTGCTCCATCCCTAGCAGTTTTCTCTCGCGTGTAAATGTACCTTAAGGTTGAAAAGTTTCGGAATCTGAGATTATCTAAATTGAAATATTTCTTATACTAATAGAAAAATTTATGTAAAATATAGCTGAAGCTGTTAAAAATTAGTTAAAAATGGCAAAAAAAAAACTGCTGAAACTAGGAGATTTTTTTTCTAAATATTAGTAAGTTAAAAATAGCATAACTCAAGGTAGATTTTTTACTTCTTACGAATTTTTTTTTAATCTGTAAAACTTTGGATACAAAATTTCTTTGAATGCATATTTAATCAATACTACAATAAATATAATATTGCATTTAAAAAAATTATTATCCAAAGTTCTTCCTCCTCCCCTGAAGAAATAAAAAAAAATTAGTTCCATTTGAGTAAAATATTAGTTAAATGAAAATACCAATTTACTCTACAAAAATTTGTAAAAAAATGTTCTGAATAGTAGAGTTAGTAGACTAAAGAATATCATAAACAATTGTTAAATTTCTCAGTCTTTTTTCCGTTTTTAAGGGCCATTGACAATAAACAAAATTATCCAAAGTTTGAGCTAACATTCCCTTCTGTATTTATGTATTTAATAAAATTCTAAATTTTTCCAAATGTATTTTAGAAATTTCTATTTTTATTTTCATTTTAAAAGCAAGTCTCATAATTCCTATAAAATTTTTATTATGAAAGAGAAAACATGTATGTTTGTAAAAATGCTTTTAAAATAAAAGTAGAAATTTCTGAAATACATTTGGAAAAATTTGAAATGCAATTGGAATTTTATTAAATACATTTGGAAAATTTTGGAATACAAATAGTCTTTTTAAATACATTTGGAGAATTTTGAAATACAAATGGAATTATTTTGAATGCAATTTTACAATTCTGAAATACAGATTTAAAATTTTTAAATGCAAGTGAATAATTTTGAAATGTATTTGAACAATTTTAAAATACAAATATAATTTTCTTAAATACAAATAAAATATATTAAAGTATATTTGTAATTTTGAAATACATTTTGAAAATTTTAAAATACATTTTGGACAATTTTGAAATGCAATTGGACAAATATCAAAGTTTTTTAGACAATTTTGAAACTTTTTAAACAATTTTAAAATATATTTGGATAATTTTGATACATTTTTAAACAATTTTGAAATAAAACTGAAAATGGTGTAGTTGGACATGTTGTAGAATTGATGTGGTTTTGAATCGATTATACTTTCTTTGGAGATGTGATAAAAGGTAGAGTTTCTACAGAATTAAGATGTCAGTTGACAGTTGTAGGACACATATTTGAAAATGCAACCTTGCCTTGAAGGACATGGAAATAGAATTTACATTAGCTTTAATTTTTAAAAGAACAGAATCAAAAATCGCCTACTGTATTGATTAAAGCCTATAGAGCACTTCGACGCTGATCCAGCCAGACACTTCGTGTATTTTGGGTAGTTTTAGAAATACCTTTATTTTGCTTAAAAAAGGTATCTAAAGGCTTAACGACCTCTTTCATTCAATTTTAAAAGAATTGGTATTGGTGGTATTTTAGTAATTTTATGTTTATTCTAAGCTTTTCTTGTAATTTTTTAGCCAAAGTTAAGAAAATTATGAAGTTTTGGGAGAAGGTTAAGAGAAAAATTCCATATTAAAATTGTAACCGGTTAATCGACCTGTTTTAACCGATTATTCGGATCGAATAATTATTTGAGTTTTAAATTATTTGTTTCGACATTAACCGAAATAGGCGATTAATCGAGGAATCGGTTAACCGAATTGGAAACATTTCTAAACATTTATAGGATTTTGCAATATCTTTTATCTTTACTTTTTCATTTATTTGTTACAAAATGTTTAATTTATCCAAAATACTAAACTGGACCATTTTTAAAAATGTATTTTAGGATTGAAAAAATAAATATATTTCTTAAAAAGAAAATTATAGAATCATTTAATATATTTTTTACGACTTTAAAAGCATAGTGGCAAAGTACATACATAAATCAAATTTTCCGACATTTAAAGGTGGGTGACAATTAAGGCACACCACACCGATATTTAAAATAGGTGACAGAACTTTTAGTGTATTTTTGATAAACTGACAAAAAATTCTTAAATAATTCAAATATTAAATTTGTATTGATTGTATTTTATTTTAAATAATTTTATTTCTTTTTAAACGAAAAACCCTTAAATATTATTATTGCCCATGCTATCAATGCATTTTCGTATATTCAGTATATCAGCCGGATAAACTCGACAACAGCCACCAATAACGGTAGCACCTAAACGTATCCAATCTGGCACATAAGTCTCCAATGGTACACAATTATCCTGTCCAGTCCATTCAAATTTTACCAGATCGTAAGTTTCACCGCGATTACTATACACCACCAAAGGTGGCAAATCTTTATTATTCAATAAATCATGCAAGGATTTAAAAAGGGGAACCACAAACTTAAAAAAAAAATCATTTAAATCGAACTTTTCAGCTTAATACATCTTCTGATCTTACCATTGGATGAACACAATTTACACCAATACCAAAAATTCTTTCCTTTGCGTTGGCTTGTTTAATCAGTTCCCATATAGATTTGGCAGCATTTGCAAAATTTTCACCATGAGCCAAATGCAATTCATCTTTGCACTGAAATGATATCCAAAACTTTATAGATACATACTCTTTAAGAATCATTTCAGTTACAGCTTCTGCCTCCATTTGACATGGTATAGTTTCTACAGCCAAACCATTCACACCTTCTTCTAATAGAGCATCTATTCGAGTACGATGCCAATTTTGAATTTCCTCTTTAGAAACTTTTTCCGTGTATGAGCCATTATATTCGGAACCATCATGTAGCATAGCACCATATGGTCCAACGGATCCTATTATCAATGGCAGACCAGGTTCTAACACACCGTTTGACTTTTTTACCATATCGATATATTTATCTTTGGCCTCTTTGGCAAGCTGTACACTTTTACGCATCAATTCTATGGATTCTTCTTTTGTTAGGTTTAAATGCTTCATAAAACCTTCCACACTGGATTGATAGGTATTCGATAAAATTATTTGTGCACCATCTATTCATATGGAAGAAAAATGGAAAAACATTGGATTAAAATTAAATTAAACAAAAACGAGTAAAAAGGTTAAAGTCGGGCATGCCGACTATACAATACCCTACACCAGTCTGGTGTATTGTTTGGATCCGAAATTCGAATGGGTTAAAATGGGGCTTGTGTCAAAATTTTCTATAATGTGAGTCAGCGCACCAAATTTCATTAAAATATCTTAATATTTGCGACCTGCAGTTTGTAACCAAGCCAATTTTGGGGGGACCCTTATATGGGCACTAGTTCTAAACATGGACCGATGTTCACCAAAATCAAACTTGTTCGTCCTTGGGCCAACATAGGTCTACGTACCAAATTTCATCAAAATATCTTAATATTTGCGACCTGTAGAGTGTGCGCAAGATTGCATGGACACACAGACAGACGGACGGACGGACAGACGGACATCGTTAAATCGAAATAAAAAAAAATTCTGAGCCGATCGGTATACTATAAGGTGGGTCTACGACCAATATTTTTTGGTGTTACAAACATCAGCACAAACTTATAATACCCTGACCACATAGTGGTGTAGGGTATAAAAATAAAAAAAATAAAAAAATTAAAGTAAAAAAAAAAAACTATAAATTATTTATATAACCGAAAAGACAACGCTTAAATTGAACCCGCGTAAATTAATGGGAATTCAAAATTTAATAGCGTTATATGCAGGGATTTCCTTAAATTAGAGCAAAAGCCATCTAAAATTTTATTACATTTATTTCTTAAAATAATGAATCACTGATAAATTTACTATTCATGTCAGGTAGGTCGGGAGTAATAAATTATTTTGTAATGATCATTGTGTATTTTTATTACAATTCACTAAATCAAAAGTCGTAATTGAAATCACTTAAAAAATTTGTTAACTTTTGATAAAACGAATTGTAAAAACAATGAGGGAATTCACAGTTCGTGCTATATTAACTACTAAATTATCATTTGTCATAAATTTGACAACTTTCTATGGGTTAAACTTCAAAAATCATGCTATTTTACAACGATAGCACTTAAACTGTGAATACCCTCAATATATTTATTATTCAAATTGATATGCGTTTTTTTTAATCTACAAATTTTTTTTTATATGCACATACTTATTGTAGGCGAACACTCTATGAACACTCTATGTTATTTTGATAAATTTTTGTCCATTTATTAACAAAATTTAATTCGTTCCCAGCAAAAAAATTAGAAGTAATGCTCTAAAAACTACTTCTTTCACTACTTAACAAGTATCCGTTAGTGTATTTTTACTGCTTTTTTAGAAGTTATTCTGAACGACTTCAAAAAAAAATGCTTCCAAAGTATCCGTTATTACATTTTACAGCTTTTTAGAATTATTTTGAACCACATCCAAAAAATCACTTAAGTATTGCTTCTAAAGAGTAATTGCTCTAAAAGTGATAGTAAAACATGATTTTGGTATCACTTGGCATTTCCAAACAGAGGGTCCCAGGTTCGATTCCCGGCGGGATCAATATATTTTTTTTAATTTTTTTTTATTCTATTAATTTTTTTTAATATTTATAATTAATTTGTTTAAATTCAATACTTTTTAATTTTAAATTTTTTTATAAATATGTGTATATATAAAAAATGGTGAGAAATTGCTTTTTATGCACCTGTAAAAATATTACTGAAAACAATATTGAATTGGAGGGCACCTTTCACATTTGTTTAATAAGTACTTTTATTGAAGAGAATAAGGAAAAATATCTCGCATTAACAATGTGGTGTTTTTATGCCAGTCAACCTTCATATCAAAGAATAACTCAGCGGTAGAGCGCTAGACTAGAAATCGTGAGGTCGCTAGTTCGATACCCGGTGGTGGCAATAAAAAACCTTTTGTAAAATAAAAAAAAAAATATAATTTTTTTTGTAAAGAATTTGCACTCTTCAAAAAGTACTGAAAAAATGTTGAAGTGGGACTACTCCTCTCCTATGACAACTCAATGTTAAAATCATTAGTGTTAATGTTAAAAAAGGAGTATGTACATCTAGATCATCAATTGTAGTGCTTTTTCTACTGCTTCGGCATCTCTTTTTTTGCTGGGTTAATTCTAAAAACATTTATTGAAAAGGCAGTGAAGTTAATTTGACATAATTTTTCTTCAATTTGAGAAAAAATTTTAAATCTGTAGTTTTAAGCAGAGATGGGCTAAAATCATTACCATTACATTTTCATTACCATTACTTGATGTAATGGTAATGGAGCTTTTTTTATCATTACCATTTTTTGAAGAAATGGTAATGTTTTTTTTTTTCATTACCATTGCGTTAAAAAATGGTAATGAATATTTTTTTTAATTTTCATTTGTTTTGAAAATTAAAATGAACCTTTTTTTAATTTTCATCACTTTTACCTAATGTTGACATAGTAATGAAACACCCATTTGTTTTTCATTACATGGCGTTTTTGTCGAAGTTTTTTATTTTAAAAATATGAGGTTTATAAATTACTAAAAGCATTTTTTAGTTCATAATCTGAGGCCTATGGTATGCATATTTGATACCAAGTTTTGGTGTCTAGTTGCAAAAAAAAAAAAAAAATCGCGAAAAAAAAATTGCATAAAGGAAAATTCTGGCATCAATATAATTTGTTTGCAGAACATAAATAGCTGATTAAGTTTTTTAATTCAATTCTAGTACTATAGTCTTTTTTCGCGATCCGCCATTATTTTGTAAGTGCGTTTTTTTTTTAATTTATAATCTAAGGACTATAATACTCATTTCGTACAACAAAGTTTGGTGGATAGTTGAAAAAAAAAACAAAAATGGCGAAAAAAATCGCAAACAAAAAAAATCCAAAAAGGAAAATTTTTGCATTAATATATTTGCTTGCAGAATGTAAATCGCTGATTAAGTGTTTTAATTCAATTCTTTTACCATAAAGTCTTTTTTCGCGTCCCGCCATTATTTTGGAGTTTTTTAAGTGCGGTTTCTTAAAATTTATATTCTAGTGACTATAATACCCGTTTCATACAACAAAGTTTTGGGGCTAGGAAAAAAAAACCGCGAAAAAAATCGCGAAAAAAAAATTTACAAAAAGGAAAATTCTTACATCAATAGATTTGTTTGCAGAATGTAAATCGCTGAATAAGTGTTTTAATTAAATATTTTAACCATAAAGCCTTTTTTCGCGGCCCGCCATTATTTTGGAGTTTTTTAAGTGCGGTTTATTAAAATTTGTAATCTATAATGGACTATAATGCCCGTTTCATACAACAAAGTTTGGGAGCTAGTTAAAAAAAACCGCGAAAAAAATCGCGAAAAAAAATTCCAAAAAGGAAAATTCTTACATCAATAGATTTGTTTGCAGAATGTAAGTCGCTGATTAAGTGTTTTAATTAAATTTTTTTACCATAAAGTCTTTTTTCGCGTCCGCCGTTATTTTGGAGTTTTTTAAGTGCGGTTTCTTAAAATTTATATTCTAGTGACTATAATACCCGTTTCTTACAAGTTTAGGAGCTAGTTAAAAAAAAACCGCGAAAAAAATCGCGAAAAAAAAATTTCCAAAAAGGAAAATTCTTACATCAATAGATTTGTTTGCAAAATGTAAATCGCTGAATAAGTGTTTTAATTAAATTTTTTTACCATAAAGTCTTTTTTCGCGTCCCACCATTATTTTGGAGTTTTTTAAGTGCGGTTTCTTAAAATTTGTAATCTAGGGACTATAATGCCCATTTCATACAACAAAATTTGGTGGCTAGATAAAAAAAAATCGCGAAAAGATATCGCGAAAAAAAATTTGCAAAAAGGAAATTTCTTACATTAATATATTTGTTTGCAGAATGTTAATCACTGATTAGGTTTTTTAATTCAGTTTTTGTACCATAAAGTCTTTTTTCGCGTTCCACCATTATTTTGCAATTTCTTAAGTGCGGTTTTTTCAAATTTATAATCTAGGGACTATAATGCCTATTTCATATAAAAAAGTTTGGTGGTTAGTTGCAAAAACAAAAAAAAATCGCGAAAAAAATTTGCCAAAACGAAACTTTTTGCATCAGTATATTTGTTTTTAAGAATGTTAATCGCTGATTAAGTTTTTTAATTGAATTTTTCTGCCATAAAGTCTTTTCTCGCGTTCCGCCATAATTTTGCTATTTTTTAAGTGTGGTTTTTTTTTAATTTATAATCTAGACATACATCAAAGTTTGGTGGCTAGTATTTTTAGTGTAGCACAAAGAACAAAACGTTCTTTACATCATTATGTTAAGTAATGGTAATGAAATTTCATTTGTCTACCTAGTGTAGAAAAAATGAAAATGATTTTTTGTTTTTACTACCATTGCGTATTGTAATGAAAATTATAAAAACGTTTCATTACATGTAAAGAAAACAAATGAAATTAACATTTTTTTCATTGCAATTACATTTTGTAATGGTAATGAATTTTTTTTTTAATTTTCAGTTTTAGATTTAATGGTAATGAAAACCCGCAATGGTCATTACAAAGTAATTAATTACTCCCATCTCTGGTTTTAAGTATGTATGTAGGTACTGTCCCTTTAGAAAAACGTGTAAGGCCACACAATGTAATCGGTTTGGTGTACTTCATTTTGTACGTACTTACGATATGGAATACCTGTGTATAACAATTGTATATGAAACACAAAATTTTTGAAAATTTTGTCTAACTTACATGCCACTATACTTGTGTGTACTTACGAAGTATATTGGCTTGTGGGCCATTACAATGCGGCCATACCCTGGGTAAAGTAAGCCAGCTTGTGTGTAGAGTTTGAAAGTACTCGGAGATACTTGTGTGTACTTACTAGTCCACACAAGTATCACAAGTAAAAACGAATTGACTTAATTTATGTCAAATACTCAATAACCGCGTGCAATGACCAAGAGCAGAGAATTAAAAATAACGGTAACGGTATTTAAAGGATAACGCTATTTCATTTATTTCGGTAACGGTATTTTAGGGATAATATTTCATTTGTTTCGGTAACGGTATTTTAAGGGTATTGATATTTCATTTATTTTGGTATCGGTATTTTAAGGATAACGATATTTCAGTTATTTCTGTAACGGTATTTTAAGGATAACGGTATTCCGGATATTTCGGTAACGGTATTCAGTTGAAAGGGTTTTGAATCGATAACGGTATTTTAGCGATATTGCCTGCCAACTCTGACCAAAAGTCACTTTTGTTCTCTCTATCACATATCCAAATTTCATCGAAATCTGCAGGAATCCAGAAACTCTCCTTGTAAGTCAATGTGCCAGTAGAAATGCTGCTAAAAAGTACTTTTAGCTATGGGAATCAGCGCAATGAATAAATAATAAGGCATACAAAAAGTAAGATATAGAGACATGATGTGCAAATGATATACAGACTTTCCTACAGTTAAATTTGAATACGAGGTGTACTTACTTTGTAAAAAATCTAAATGTGTTTGTACAACAGCAGTTGGATTTTCCAAATCAAAACGTGAACCCCACAATGGATCACCATCAATATTAACTCCCACATGATGCGCCAATTGCGTAGAAAATCCGCCACATTTCACTAGAATACGTTGTTGTGAATCCGGCAATGTAGACATTTTTATAGTTGAGGTCGGTAACAGCTTTTGTTAATTTACGAAAATTTACGTACCATAATAAAAAAAACTACAATCTAACAAGATATAATCAAGTTTATCTTACCCTTTTTTTTATTGTGCAGTGCAGTCAATGACTATTTTTTTTGTCCTTGTAGAAAATGAGTTGAATTTGTTAAAAATACTACAACAAATGGTGTTGGTATATTTTTTGCATTTAATCAAATTTCATTTAAATTACTTTTTGTTTAATTATTGTGTTTGCAACAAAACAAAAATTGCATTTTAGCAAAAACTGCAAGAACGTTCTCCAAAGAATTGTTTTTGTTGTTTTACCAGCATTGTTGCCAGCTTTAGAGATTAGAGGTTAATCACAGCTGGGTCTACAACTAGAATTGGAAATTAATCACAGCTCGGACGACTGTCGACCGACGATATCAAAAAGCCCAAACCACACATTGAAAGTGCAGGTGGACAGTGGCAGTGCGGTCAACACGGAAAAAATAAAAAGTGTATAATTATCGAAGTATTTAGGTAAAATACAACTTCAAAACTATATTTTGGAAGTTATACTATAATTATACCTGAGCAAAAACTACCTGTGGTTTTTTTAACGTTTATTTATTCACAATATTGAAGACTTACCCCTCAATTCATAAATGCTTTGTAAAGTTACAGCAGGTTTACAAAACGTAATTTTCATACAAAATTTGTTCAATAAACCTCCTATAATTTTACAAAGCGTTTATGAATTTAGGGGTTAAACTATAATAAACACTAGTTAATAATATCAATTTTTTTCATATATGTGACGCGCAAAATAGAAAGGGACCTAAGGTCCCCTTGATGAATTAGTATACCGACTTATGTCGGCCCAAGGACGACGCCTATTGATTTTGGTTAAAATAGGTCCATGTTTAGACCTAGTGCCCATATAATGGTCCCCCCAAAATTATATTGTTTATACGCTGCAGATCGCAAATATTAAGATATTTTGATGAAATTTGGTACACAGAGCTAAGTTGGCCCAAGGACGAAGCCTATTGATTTTGGTGAACATCGGTCTATGTTTAGACCTAGTGCCTATATAAGGGTCCTACCAAAATTATATTGTTTATACGCTGCAGGTCGCAAATATTAAGATATTTTGATGAAATTTGGTACACCGACCTATGTCAGCCCAAGGACGAAGCCTATTGATTTTGGTTAACACCGGTCCATGTTTAAACCTAGTGCCCATATAAGGGTCCCACCAAAATTATATTGTTTATACGCTGCAGGTCGCAAATATTAAGATATTTTGATGAAATTTGGTACACAGACCTATGTTGGCCCAAGGACGAAGCCTATTGATTTTGGTGAACATCGGTCTATGTTTAGACCTAGTGCCCATATAAGCGTCCCCCCAAAATTATATTGTTTATACGCTGCAGGTCGCAAATTATAAGATATTTTGATGAAATACATTATATAAAATTTTGACACAAGCCCCATTTTAGCCCGAATTTCGGATCCAAACATTAGTTGGCTTTTACCCAGACTGGTGTAGGGTATTGTATAGTCGGCATGCCCGACTTTAACCTTTTTAATCGTTTTTTCTTGTTTTTAAATAAGTTATTTTATCAAAAGTTCACAGACATGTATTAGGTCTATTCCACGTTGTTACCACGGAAATCTAATTTAACTGAAGCAATAACAATTTTCACAATAGAATCGTCAAAATTGGGTTCCCGCGAGAATGCACGTGAAACAGAGCTATTGTCTTTTTTACACGTAGTTTACCGCAGGAACCCAATTTCACCAAAAACCGTTCCTATTATCAAAATTGTACCGGTACCGGCTGTAACGATGTGGAGCAAAATTTTTATCTTTTAGATAACAAAATAATTATGAAAGCTTAATAGTTTTTATAAGTTAAAAAAATCGTGCCTTTTTTAAATTAGCTTAAGCCTGCCCAAAAACATAATTTCAGGTAATTATTTCTTCAAATATTTAGAATTTCAAAAAGTGAAAATATAAATTTATACCACTTTACAAAATAGTGATCAAATTGTATTGCGTCGCTATTCTGATACAATTATATCCAATTAAGGCTTGCGCACGGAATGACTAGTGCATACATTTTCACTTGTTAATTATTACTTAAGGGTGTTATCGACTGTAGGAAAACTTTTGTTTTCGAAATTTTTTTATATTTTATTTGGATGGAGCATTCTTTTCTCTATATGTCCCGAAAATTTCAATAAAAAATTCGAAGAAATTAAATTTCCACATGTTTTATTGTAAAATACGTTTTAGTCCCAAAGTAATACTCTCTATGTGGTAAATTTGTGTGTAACACTTTTTGTTTGCATTTCCATTAACTTGTTTTTATTAGAAATCGTATATCTTATAACAGGGCAAAATAAAAAGGTAAAAACTACATCAAAAGATGTAAGAATTGCAAGCAGTTTTCAAAGAGAAGCCAATTACGTTTCCTTGATAGATGTTGGAGACACGTCATATGGGGCAGTTGCTGATGGCTTAATATAAGTTATAAAAGTAATCAATATATATAAAAATGGGGAAAAAATACGAAATAAATTAAAAAATTATAGCATTTTTGCAAAATATTATGAGTAGCATTATGTATAATAATATATCTACTAGAGATGGGCGCATGAGTGAATTTTGACTCACGCTCACGAAAGAAAAATAATAATCACGCACGACTCACGCACACAAATTTTTTATAATCATAATTTTAATTTGAATCACGCTCACGAAATACTCACGAAAAATATCAAATTCGTTTTTATCCATTGTTGGTAACCGAAACGATGCGGTTATCAGTAAGGGTAACGCTATTTAAGATTATTTCGGTAACGGTATTTTAAGGGTAACGCTATTTCATTTATTTCGGTATCGGTATTTTTAGGATAACGGTTTTTTAGTTATTTCGGTAACGGTATTTTAAGGATAACGGTTTTTTGACTACCTGAACTGACTGGAATACACATTATTTGAAGGAGGGAAAGATCTCTGGAATTTTTCCAAAATTGTAAATTACCGCAATCTGGTTTAATATCACGCACAAAAATTTACTCACGCACGAACATTTTTTCTAACTCACGCACGACTCACATGAGTGCTATCAGTTTAACTCACGATCACGCATGAATCACGCGTGACACCAAAATTTCGTGTCACGCGCCCATCTCTAATATCTACCATTATTTTTAAGACTATTAGGTTTAATATATCAAAAACCCATTAACCGATTCGTCCCAAATTTGGAGTAAGCTACATAAGCTACAAATTTTGCTGTTTTCTTAGCTGAAAATTAACTTTAGACTTCAAACGCGTTTTTCTCATAAACATGAGTTCAAAATCGGCTGCCACTGTACAGCCAAGGTGGGTTAACCGATTTCGATCCGGTTTTTTTCTTCGTTGAAAACAAAAAACTGTAGTTCTTATCGTGGCCCTTTTTTTTAATTTCGGTCAAATAAATTTTATATTCCCAAGTAAAATTGCTTTTTCTTGCCCTTTTTTGGAATTTTCAAGTTTGTGTGGCAACTTTGTTTAAAAAAGTTTAAAAAGTAAAAATCGGGCCAAGATAAGGACTAGAGAATTTATCTGGTATTAAGAATCACTTTAAACTTTTATTTTCCAATAATTAATGAAGGCTGTACAGTGGCAGCCGATTTTGTCCTTTTTAAAAAAGGCTAATAATGAAGTGGCTACACTGGCGATTTTGGTTGGAGAAATTTAAAACTACTATTTTTTGAAAATACTACAATAACATATATTTTAAATAAAAAATAATATAGTAAAAATATTGTTATTTGAATTTTTGACAACCGTTTAAATATTTTTTTAATCACGTTATTATTGAAAAATATAATGGAAAATTGTGTCCAAATATTAACGATACTGCCTAATTTATTTTGCTTTAAAATGGATAGTCAACAAAAAGTGCGTGAAAATATAATTTTTGTCCAGAATTTAGACCGGGGGAGAGATAGTGAGCATTGGTAAAAAGAGAGATGAAGATAAAGTTTAAATTTTCATACAAATCAATTAGAATATCTTAATTATTACAATAATAAAATGTAAGTTCCTTTCAATAAAATGTTATTTTTATTTAAATATGACGTTTACTTCAAAAGATATTGCGATTAATTCGTGTACTAGTTATTTCGTGCACAAGCCTTTATATCAAATTAGAACTAAACTGTTTCAAATTTATGTTATTCTATGGGCCCAAGATACAATCAACGAGGGTAAAAGCTAAAGAGTTCCCATCCGAAAAAGTACACTCTTTGGTTCCCTTAAAGTTTATATGGAGAAACTAAAGGAAAACCGAAAAAGTTAACAGTGCACTGTTTTTAAAGTTTCTTATGGTTATTGATTAAAGCGGTAACAAAAACAACTTTAAGAATGAAATAAATAATAAATAATCAATTTTAATTGTTTTTAATGTTGTTTTTTGCTTGTAAAATCGTTTTTAATAAATTTATTGTTTTCGCGACGTCCTTCATTTTCTCTCGTTCGCTGTTAAATTTCTTCAAATTCTTTGTATTTTTCTTCTCATTCGTGTGTGAAATTTTTTGGGAAACACCTTAATGGATACAATTATATAAAAAGCATATTAAACTACATGACTAAATAAGGCCTCATATCAATTTCTTTAATCGGATTGTCAAATTTACTTGCATTGCTCACAAGATTAGGAAAAGGAAATAATAACGAAAAATGTATGTAATGCCAAAATTAGTTTTGTCCTAAATCAGTATTTTGAAAATGGCTAGAATTTCGACCATTTCGGTATTAACGAAAGCTGTATTGGAAACCCTATCCATGTGCAAATAAAACAAAAATCAAGTTTAATTTTCTTTGTAATATTGTTAAACAATTTTACTTTATTTATTTATTTATTATATATGTATATATTATATATATGTGGGTTATTAAAATGATAAAATATGTAACTGTATTTTTAAATAATAATAAAAATAACAAAATAAAAAATAGTGAAACGAAACAATTAAAAAACTTTGGTTAGATTTTATAAAAACTTAAATCTAACAATTAAATTTATGATTTTTTTTAATTTAATTTATAAGAAAATATTAATAATACACATATTGATAGTTATAAATAAAAAATGGAATAGAAGCAGTATTTTTTTTTTATAAAAGCAGCACTTTAAAAGCAATAATGATAAAAATAATAAATTCATAATGATAGAATTATAATATTGCTATTAAAAAAAAATATATTTCCAATAGTAAATTTATGTGTTTGTACTTAATAATTAAATAGTATATATGTATATATTTTAACTTATTTAGTAGTATAATTTTTTAATATTAAACATGCTTTAAAACAAAGGTTGTTTTTCAAATTTTCATAAATCTTTAACAAACATTCGTTTTTTTGTTCTAATTAGTGGTCAAAGAGTTTCTGGTTCAGTAAAAACGTTATAAAATCGTATTTAATTTTTGTTTATGTTACGCATAGTATTTTTTTACGTGTATTTTAAGGCTTCTTTCTATCCATACTGTAATGATATTTGAAAATAATGTGAAACAAAAAAAAATATTTATAAAAACGAAACTGTAAAATCATACAGTGATGTGCAATATAATAGAGCCATTCAAGTTTTTTTCTAATTTTATTATCGTGGCCTTTATTTTTAAAGATCAAAATAGTGGATAGATTCGTCCAGAAATGCGAGAAGATAGTTCAGAAAATTTTGTAGAATTTAAACGTGATGTCTGTTTTTTATTTTGTCACTTGTTTTAAGTAGGCGTGGCTTTTAATGAAAAATAAGCGATATCGACCTTCTATCAAATTACATAGTAAAATTTTGCGAGTACTGATCAGTTCTGTAAAAACTGTATGTTTTTGGAATTCCTATAAAATTTCCTTAAGTCTTCCTTTTTTTTCTACCAATGGTCGCCAGACTTAATATGACAGTGCCTTAAACATGACCAAATTTTTATTTGTTTTTAGCGATTTTAAAATAAAGTTAACAACACTGAAATTTAAACACGGAATGCTTTATACTATAACGTAAAAAAAGGCCTGACTGATTTGTTATATCGCGGTAAGTATAGAATAAGCCCATTCACTTTAAAGTTTCAGTGTTGTTAACTTTATTTTAAAATCGCTAAAAACAAAGAAAAATCTGGTCATGTTTAAGGCACTGCCATTTTAAGGCTGGAGACCATTTGTGGATAAAGATAATGCAAGATTTAAAGAAATTTTATAGAATTTCAAAAATATACAGTTTGTATAGATCCGATCAGTGCTCGCTAAATTTTACTATGTAATTTGATAGAAAGTCGACATCGCTTATTTTTCATTAAAAGCCACGCCTACTTAAAACAAGTAACAAATAAAAAACAGACGTTACGTTAAAATTCCACATACTTTTCTGAACTATCTCTTCGCATTTTTGGGCGAATCTATCCACTATTTTGATCTTTCAAAATAAAGGCAACGAGAATAAAATTAGAAAAAACTTGAATGTCTCTATTTTATTGCACATCACTGTACATATAAAAAAATTAAATTATAATGTTTAAATTCATAAATTCTTTATAAAGTTATAGGAGGGTTACAAAACAAATTGTTCATACAAAATTGGTTTCATAAGCCTCCTATAACTTTATAAAGCATTTATGAATTTAGACATAAATTTATTAAACTACAATATTTAATTTTTTTAATATAATTTTGTAATAGGTTTGTATAAATATATAATCTTTTTTTATTATTTTTTGTTTTTATTTTTGTTTTTGGTTTTTATTTGTCTTCTAAAAGCTTTTTAAGTGTTTTTTTTAAAGGTTGGGTTTCTCAATTTAATTTTATTGCAATTTTTATTATAAAGGCATCTATTTTATTTCTCTAAAAGTAAATATATACATTCTTTATATTTTCTCGACATCAACACACCTTTGGAATATATTTTCAGTCTTGCGATGAAGTTTTAGATATTGAAATTTTTTTGGGAGCCTGGCTAGGCATTCTAGTAAATTTCCACCATATTAGATACAAATAGATTAGAGTTATAATGTCGATTCTTTTGAATACTCGATACTACTGAATATTTTTTCTATTCATACAAAAACTGAGTTGTATTTGCTTACCAAAAAACGGAATTGTGTTTTCATAGTGTTTTTCATTTCTGTGGTTTTGCGAAGAAAAACTACGCTTATATACAGAAAAATACAACTCTGGAAGCGTTTAGTAATGACTGATTAGGTAGGTATTGAGTACTAAATACACAAATAATCAATACTTTTACAACCCTAGTATAAAACCTCAGACTACACAGATAGGTGTACAATTCTCGGGTTATAATCAGATTTTCATTTAGAACGACTCTTGTCTAATTATGAAAAAAGTTTACCTTATGAAAATCGTTTGTCTTTTTGTCTTGTTCTACACGTTTCTTTATTTTTTGCGTCGATAATAAATAATAAGAACTTAAAATTATAATAAAATAGTATAAAAAAATATAAAAATTACGAGAAAAATTGTTAGTTTTATGAGCCAGTTTTATAGTTCGAATTATGATCCATTTTTGTTTTAAATATTTCTTTAGAAATTTTCAAAGAAATATTTAAAAATCGTTCCTAGTTTTGACTATAAATCTGGTCCTATGTATTTAATTTTGGTTTCATACTATTCATTTTTATTTTTTCAAAAACATAAAGCACTGCTCAAAATTATAGCACATTTACTAACGGTATTTTGGTGTTTGAATGCCTGGTAAACAACTCATTAGAAAATTATAATTTTTGCGGTTATAAAAAACCTTGGTAATATGTGGATATTACTATGCATACTACCTGGTAATATATCAAACCGGTTACTCTTACACTCATAAAAAAAAGTTAGTACACAAGTCTGTTAAACGCGTTCTGATTAAGTTGAACGAATTTTTCTGTTATTTTCTATAAAAAAGCCCGTACAATTTTGACCTATTTGTACAGGATTTTTTTTTATTAGTGTACCCTTAAACCTTACATTACTTATAATACCAAATTCATACGTTTCGAAGTTTTATTGGTAAAAATAATTCGTTTTTCTGAAAAATTTTATAAATTAAATTTTTTGTTAAAAATCTGTAAATTTAAAATTATTATTCGGTTTAAAAAATTAAAGTTTAAACAAAATGTTTTTGAGAACCCCCTACCTGTAAGTTCCGAATAACATATTACTAGGTAAGAAGTTATATTGATGGACATGCCCTTGTTAAAATAATAGGTTTTGTAATAGAAAAGTAAGAACTTACCCCTTCATTTCAAAACGCTTATTTTTATAACCAAAACTTATAATTTTTTTCCATAATTTTTTGTTAAAAATGTGTATATTTTAATTTATAACTTCATATGAAACAAATTGAAATTTTAAGAGAAAAACACATTACTTTAAGCTTATTTCTAACCCAGAGGTGTTCAGAATAATATATTGATGATTTTCCCATTCAATAAACTGGTCCCAAGTGTGTTTTTAAATGCACATTTATTTTTTATTTATTAATTTTCATATCATTTGCTCCTTTTTTACCTTTTACCAGTCCACTAATAATCTGCCAAAGTTTTGTTGATTTCAGAATATTTTAGCAAAAATTTTGTAGATTTAACAGTTTTTTTTGCTATTTTCATTCTACTATTATATAGCAATTTTTTTGCTGATTTCAGCAAGTTAAATTGTTATTTGCAATTAACAAAAATTTAGCTCAAATATTACTAAAATTCTGTAAATTTAACAGTTTTTTTTGCTATTTTTATTAAACTACTATTCAGCTATTATTTTGCTAATTTTAGCAGGTTAAATTGTTATTTGCAATTAACAACAATTTAGCTCAAATATTACTAAAATTCTGTAAATTTAAGTTTTTTTTGCTGTTTTCATTTTATTAATATTTACCAAACTGATTCTGCTAATATTAGCAGTTTTTTCTGCAGCATCATTTTTAACTAATTTTTAGTAACTTTTTCTGCTATTTTTACGGAGTGTATATTGAGTGATCATAATATTTTTCCGCTTCACATGGTAAAGTCGATGGCACATGTTACAATATTAAATTGCAAAAACTTAATGGACCTTTAAAAAAAAATTGCAAAAATTTCGTTTTTTTTTTTGCACAGATTTGGTAAATGTATTTTTACTTAAGTAAAGTGCATTAAATGGATAGCGATACGTAATATAGATTCCGTGCATAAATATGTATTAATCGCGGGGATTTGAGACAATATGTATAACGATATTGTAGTACTTTTTTTTAGCATTTTAGTCATCAAATATAACATAACTTTCATAATTATAGTACTCGATATTAAAATTATTATTATGGGTAAACCAATTATATTTTCCACTTTAAACCGCCATAGCTTTGACGACCCCTGCATAAAGTCATTCACGAGAACGAATTTGAACAGTTCAAATGTTAGGTTATGTGCACAAAAAACACCATTAATGTGCCCTGAAAACGAAAATCGTTTTTTTAACGCAAATCTTAAAAGGTTTAGGAATGGCTCATATATCAAGGATATCCAAATTTAGTTCTAAATTTTGATATACATATTATGTCATATATGCATATACATTGCATTGAATTTTAAGTTGGATGAAAAATTTTGTTTATTCAAGTGTCTACCCAGTAGCAAATGGTCGAACTAGTTCCAAAAAGTACTAGATTTTTGACTAGTAACTACAAAACTAGTTCGCATAATAATCATTTTGAACCAGTTATATACTAGTCAAATACGATCCATATAGGGACTGTAAAACAAATTAACTAAATTAGAATGCGAGATTTGAAATTCTCATTTTGTTTACATTTTTATTTAATAAAACATAAGAGTTTGCAAATAAACACTTAAACTTTTTTTGACTTGAGGTGCAAATCAACTGGTACAGTACTGGTGCCAAAGACTCACTCCGGAACTTGTTTGGTAAATATCTCTTAAGTACCAGTACACTCATAGAAACAAATCTGTAAATATAGCAGAAAAAGTTACTAAAAATTAGTTAAAAATGATTCAGATTTTTTTGCTAAATACTGGTAAAATTAGAACAGAAAATTAAAATTGTTAAATTTACAGAATTTATAGAATTTTAGTTATATTTAGGCTAACTTTTAGTTAATTGAAAATAGCAAATTGTACTGAAAAATCTGCACAAAATTTTGCTAAATATTTGTAGACTAAAAATATCAAAAATAAACTGTTAAATCTACAAAATTGTTAAATTTACAGAATTTTAGTTGTATTTAGGCTAACTTTTAGTTAATTGAAAATAGCAAATTGTACTGTAAAATCTGCAGAAAATTTTGCTAAATATTTGTAGACTAAAAATATCAAAAATAAATGCAAATAGCAGTTTATTCTGCTGAAATCAGCAGAAACATTTGCTAAAAAATTGTAAACTGCTGTTTTCAAAAGGCTCGATTTTTATTTGCATTAAAAAAAAAAAAATAAAAAAAAAACTTCGAAAATTTAATATTTTTGATGATTTTTTAGGCTACTAATTATTTAGCAAAATTTTTTGCAGATTTTAGCAGGTTAATTTGTTATTCTTCATTTACAAAAATTTTGCTCAAATATAACTAAAATTCTGTATATTTAACAGTTTTATTTGTGCTGTTCCTATATTACTAATATATAGCAAAAATAATCTGCTAATTTAGCAGTTATTTTCTGCACATTATTTTTAACTAATTTTTAGTAGTTTTAACTAAATTTTTTACGGACTTTTTTCTATTAGTGTACATCTCTTTGTTTTTATTTTTAAAACAATAATTTTGAAACAATGCGAGACTATTTCGAAAAATTAAATGTAAATAAGAGTTTTGTAATTCTAGTCTTGTTTACATTTGTTTTTAATAATATAGTCTGAGTTTGCGAAAAAAACACTAACATTTTTTATCGTGAGTAGAAATCTAAACATTAGATTTCATTTGGTAAATGGACCTAATTATGCCAATAAGGAAGCTATGGGTCTAATCTACGATTCATTAAAGAAAAAGCCTTTGTTTTTTCATCTACATAATTTAGGTCTTAACCAACTGCTACAGTACTATTTCCAAAGAGTCACTTCGGAACTGGTTCCGCGAGTGTCCCATTAGTACCAGTTTTACTTCCTACTAGTTCTACAATTAGTACCAAAGTGGGAGTTTGGCGACAATTGCCCCCATTCCTCTGACATCTCCATGTTAAATTCTACAGTTGTTTGTAAAAGGCGGTAAACTCGTACTAGTTGCCTGGTTCAAATAAACTAGTACATAACTGGTTCTGAAATAGTATTTTTTGCTACTGAGTAGTTTGCGTGTGAGAAGAAAATGACGAATTTGTTTAGCAAATATGAAATTCATAGGGATTAAACTAAAAATCGTAATTCCCATCTTCCTTGCATTACCAGTAAAATGTCCTTCAACACTCATCGTCATGATCATACTCAATTGAATAGCTAATTTTTATTCTCCTTCTTTAGTGCGGCTTGAGGCCAGTTTATTTAAAAAAAATTAAAAACCAATAATTAAAAAGTAATTATTCTTAATTTTTTTTTTATTATTTATTTATTTAAAAAACCTAATATTTCGACCAAAACAACGTTGGTTATTTTCAAGGGAATATTTATTGGAAAATTAATAAAATTAATTTCGACGTCAAATTTGTCTGCTGTTTTTACCACTGTGTTCAAATTTTTACTTTTTTGTTTTTTTCTTTTTTTTATACCCTACACCACTACGTGGAGAGGATATAAGTTTGTGCTGATGTTTGTAACACCAAAAAAATATTGGTCCTAGACCCACCTCATAGTATATCGATCGGCTCAGAATCACTCTTTATTTCCATTTAAAGATGCCCGTCCGTCTGTCTGTCCATGCATTCTTGTGCGCACTCTAAAGGTAGCAACTATTAAGATATTTCGATGAAGTTTTGTACACCCACTTACGTCAGCCTAAGGACGACGACTATTGATTTTGGCTGAAATCGGTCCATGTTTAGACCTAGTGCCCATATAAGGGTACCCCCCAAAATTTTATTTTTACACGCTGCAGATCGCATATACGAAGATATTTCAATGAAATTTGCCTTGTTTACATGCTGCAGGACGCAAATACGAAGATACTGGGTCTTTTATGACCCCAGGCCACTAAGGGTTAAAGATTTTTTAAACAAATATAAAGATAATTATAGTCAAACCAAATTTAAGTGACGTTTTTCCGAAAACTGTGTAAAATTTGATGAAAACATTTAAATTTTGTTAAATTTTTGATAAAATGAGCATTTTATGTAAAATGTCCTGGAAAGCAGTCGCTCCAAACACAAACTCGAAAAATCATTTTTCCAATTTATTTTTTTTCTTTAATATCAACTATTGCATGGTACAAATATCAATCGACATCTCCAAATTAGGCATTTTAAAAAATCTTTAAAATTAATTAAAAAAACGCGTTTTTGCATTTTTATCAAATTCGTGGGTCATTTTGGATTCCAGGCTAAAGTGGGTTAATGATATTCGATGAGGTCAAAATTCCATATCTGAATCATTTTGACTATATTAAATGAATAAATGAAATAAAATATAATTTTTTTCTATATTTCGAATTTTGGGAATTTTTAATAATAATAGACTTTTTTCCAAAATGGGCCATTTTTGTCCAACTTTCGGCACGGGTTAACGTTTTCCAAAAAAAAAAAATCCTTTTCTTCCATCTGGGACCATTTCCAATAAAACTGGGGGTGTAATGAAAGAAAATCGACAAATCGCTATTTTAAGGGACAGTCTAATATATATATATATTCCTCTAACTCCCACTGGAGCATAGGGCACTAGAATTGGGACTATCATCAGAGCTGCACATAGTGCGGAAAGTTTCTGACTCTCATTCACTTGGGAGTGACCAGAAATGATTCCTTTGTATGATTCTTCAAGCAGTTCACTACTTCCGGTCCTATACCAAGTATTTCCCGGGCAATGGCTTTCCAGCACCCGCTGAAAGCTAGCTAGAGTGCCACGGACAACTTGTCGTCTCAGGAAAGTAGGTAAATGCTGAATGAACGTTTGCTGAAGCATGACTGCAACGTGGGATTGGACACAAGTTTAGCAGCCCTATCACCAATCTAAGAAAGGAGGGCTAGCAACCCACTTTTCTGATCTTACTCTGCTAACGAATCGCTAAATAAACAGCCTCTAAATGAAACATTTTATGAAGAATTCCATTATTTCAGTTTCAATGGACGAGTTCCAGTGAAACTTCATTGGATTTTATGCAAAAATTCATTAATGTCATGCAGATAATTTTCTTTGAATTTTGGACAAAATGGGGCTCAAAAGTTTGGTATACCCAAAAAAAATTAAAATCGAGTTTCAATTACGAAATTGATAACATCAATTATATCACGAAAATGATATTATTAATTACTAAAAATTGTGTAGAATTAATCCTACAAACAATTAAAAAATTGAAATATTTAACTGATTTAATTAAATATTTGTTTAAACACAAATTTTATTTTCAACAAATCTATAATCAGATTGTTTAGGCTAAAAAAATTTTTGTGTGCAATGCTGAGCATATTATGGGAAAATCTTTGAAAAACTTCCATAGAGCAATTTTGGTCCATTCATTTAGTTTAAGTCAGTCTTTTTTGTCTTTCTTTTAGAAATGTGTCTAAAACTTAATTTTTTCATTATTTTTATGAAATGTAGCGGCGTTAGACATGTTTTGAGCACATTTAAAAAAAAAACTTGTTTCAAAATAATAAATAATAATACTAAACTTTTGAGCGAACTAAGGCCCGTTAACTTAAAAGAACAAAGAAAAATTTGGTCATGTTTAAGGCACTGTCATTTTAAGTCTGGCCACCATTTGTAGAAACAAATATTGCAAGATTTAAGGAAATTTTATAGGAATTCCAAAAATATACTGTTTTTTCAGAATTGATCAGTACTCGCAAAATTTTACTATGTAATTTGATAGAAGGTCGATATCGCTAATTTTTCATTAAGCCACGCCTACTTAAAACAAGTAACAAAATAAAAAAAAAATATACGTCACGTTAAAATTCTACACAATTTTCTGAACTATCTCCTCGCATTTTTGGGCAAATCTATCCACTATTTTGATATATAAAAATAAAGGCAACGAGAATAAAATTAGAAAAAAACTTGAATGGCTCTCATTTATTGCACATCACTGTAGATAAAATAAAGTATTTACATTTAATGAAAATAAAGATAAATTGTGAATGTTTAAACAAATGTTTATAAAGCCCCGTTTAGATTATCACACAAGTGTGTTATACATGTCAGAAATGTGTTGTATAACGAAAATTTCGTTACACACATGTCAAAATGGGTGCACACATTTTAAAACACGGTCACAATTTTTTGACAAGATTTATTTTTTGAAATATTTTATAAAGTTACCACTTGTCTCAACACAAGTGTTGTGTTATTCACAAATAAATGTTAAACAAAGATTAAAAACAACTAGTGGTGAAAAAAAGGATTAATAGAAGAAATAATAACTGTTTTAATTTATTTGTTGTGTGTGTTGATAACAGTCTGAACACTGAAAACATTTTCTTTTATACTTTTTTGACAACCAGACAATTTCAGCATACTTTTTGTCATACTTGTGTGAAGAAAAGTATAATCACTTGTGTGATAATGTGAACGGGGCTTAAATAGTGATTATATGAAATATAAGGGCAGACATTTTTTTAAGTCGTTTGAGTAATTTGTTGTGTTCACTTTCGCTTTATTAAAAAGGTTTTATAATATAAAAGCCATAGTTTATATTTTTTTTTTTGTTATTTAGAATTGTCTTCAAATGTGGAAGTCTGGACATTTTTATATTTTACGAAGTTTCCTAAATAATGTTCGAAAGAATCACAAAAACACAATTTTTAGACTTAAATTTTCAGCAAATAAATTAACTGAAGCAAAATTTCTCTGGAAATTTTTTGAGTTTTTTTCAGTCTACTAATATTCAGCAAAAAGTTTAATTGATTTTAGCAAGGATTTTTTTCATTTGCAATCGACTAAGTGTTGGCAAAACTTTTGCTGAAATTAATATTTTCAGCACACTTCTTTTGCTAAAATTACAAACTTTTTTGCAAGCACGATCCTGACAAAAAATTTGCTGACACAGCAACATTTTTTGCTGACTTTTCTGACTTTTTTGAGTGTAAAATTAAATTGATAATATTCAAAACGTTAAAGAAAATCAGTAATAAATGCATATTTTCAAATTTTAAATGTATATTTTTCGGTTTTTAATACATATTTTATGTACATAAAACACGATAATAAATGCATGAACTTTCGAACCCTAATAATGAGTAACTATTTAAGACGTTAATGGATAAATCCGTTAATGTTGAATTCTTTAAAGATTTCGAAAATTCCTTTTCACGGCAATGCACTTTATTTTGTCGGTGGCTCATAGTTCCCGAGTTATAGAGCTGCAAATGATATCTTATTATATAACAATATTCAATGCCTTATTTCTCCAAAACAAAATATATGTATTGGAAAGTTACTTGAAAAACCTTACCAATGGTACGCAACATGCATGAACTTATTAACCAATTAGGAGCCGAATAATGATTTTAAAAATTGATTTTTTTCAAGTTGGATTTTTAAAATTAAAAAAAGCTCAGAATATATTAATGAAAATATTGAGTAAAATATGCAAAAAAAATTGTTTTTGCCTTAATCGGATCTGGTTTCAAACTTTTGTCCGAGATTAACTAATATACGGGGTTGGCAGGCAACTGACTACCGTTAACCATAAAATACCGTTACCGAAATAACCGAAATACCGTTATCCTTAAAATACCGTTACCGATATAACTGAAATACCGCTATCCTTAAAATACCGATACCGAAATAAGTGAAATATCGACAACCTTAAAATACCGTTACCGAAATAAATGAAATACCGTTATCCCTATAATATCGTTACCGTTGTTTTTAATTTTCTGCGTTTTGTAATTGCAAGTGGTTATTTAGTATTTTTCGTACATTAAGTTGATAAATTGATTTTGTTTTTATTCTCGTTTGGTTTTTGTAAAAAATTTTAAGGTATACACCAGAAAACTGCAAAATCAACTTTTTTCTTGGTTTAATCATACACTAAAATTCTTATTCACACTTAATCACTCAACAATATTCAATGTTGAAAAAATCACTATGATGCAGCTAGACGCCTAATTCGGATCAGTTTGAGTCGTCTGTTTAACATGTTTAATTCACATTTCATCGCTCAAAAAAACTCACTGTTGAATAAAATCAGACTGTTGAATAAAATCAGACTGTTGAATAAAATCAAACTGATCGAACATTTGAACTCAAATGAATAAATTAAAGTATTACTTATTTTATAAAATAAAAAAAATCTTATTGTTTTAAAATGGGAATGTATGTGTATTAAATGTGTTTCTACAAAATAGAGTCGTTGTTGATACTGTAAACCCCTCTTTATTGTTATGAAATTATTTTTCTTTTATTTGGTTGCAATCATGAATAAACTCAACGCGTTCATTTTTGTTTTTTCTGATTTTATTCTACATCAAAATAATCATTGTTGATCCGTACGAATATGAATGAAATGAATGGTATGAAAGCAACAAATGATTAAATCAACGATGCAAAAAAAATCACTTGGGTTGATTGATTTAAAATCAGCAATGAATATGTGTATTTGAGTATATTTAAGGTTAACGGTAACCTTGAAATAGCGTTACCCTTAAAATACCGTTACCGAAATAATCTAAAATAGCGTTACCCTTACCGATAACCGCATCGTTTCGGTTACCATCCATGCTAATATATTGTATTATATAAAACTAAATCGAAAATATTTTTCGTATCTCTTTATATATAAAATTTTCAACTATTTTATCAATTATATATTCCTATATAAACAATTTACGATAAAGCAAATATTGATATATGATTTAATATGATTACATATCGCACTTGATCAACAAGAGGGTATCAACTCAAAATTTTAAAATTTTCAGTAGAGGTGAACAACTGTTTGTGGTTACATTTCAAGAGAATTTGAAAATCCGAATACATCATAGTAAGCAAATTTGCAATTATTGTAAAAAAAAATCTATTTTTTCAGTTAATACCATTTTTCTTAAACTTTTTGTTGATATAAAGGTAGCCACTACACTATCACGAAAATGGTCTCAAATGTGGTTTTCGAGATGAAAGGAATCGGAATACATTGAAATTTTTACAGTATATAGATATTGATGTTGCCAGTTGATTTCTTGCAAAAAGTGAAATTTTAAAAATTTTGAGTTAATACCCTCTTGTTGATCAAGTGCGATATGAGAAAACTTCAATAATTTTTCTAATATAACGCCATATAAAAACATAAAGGGTGAACATACCAAAATTGCGACACTTTCGAAAACTTATAACTTACTCAAAAAAATTTATATATTTTGAAATTCAAATACCCTGAGTAGGCCATGACCTAAATGTATGAGAAATTTCATTCGAATTTGACTTTTAGTTTCGTCAAAAATGACCACCGAGTTAGAAACGAGGCAAATTATTTAGCACGAATATATAAAAAATCCGGTTCTCAGTGCGCGTAAAATTGCGAAAAATGTAAAAGTGCACCACTCGACAGTTTCCAGGGTTTTAAATCGCTACAGAGGTCTGACAATTGCTAGAAAGCCTGGTAGCGGAGCTGAGCATGACCAAAATGATACAAACAGTCCTCGGACGGTCCTCAGGGCATTTTCGCAAGTTCCGACGATTTCGTCACGTTCTGTTGCAAAATCTGTACGTAAATCGCAGTCTTTCGTACAAAAGGTAAAGCGGCAAGCTTCACAAAGAAGTTTTAAAGCTCAAACAGCACCAGATCGAGACGCAAAGCAGAATGTTACGGCGAAATCCCGCAGCCGCAAGTTGTACGAATCCCAAATCACGAAATATGAATGCATTGTCATGGACGACGAAACCTACTGCTTTCAAAATTTCAAATATATTGCTGACCAAGTCGTAAAGATGCTCCTGAAAGCTGTAAGTTGAAAATGAAGTCCAAGTTTCCAAAAAATACATGGTTTGGCAAGACATTTGCTCCTGTGGTCATAAAAGCATCACATCTAGATCAATGAACGCTCAAATTTAGCGGGATGAGTGCCACAAAAAGCGTCTTCTGCCATTTATTAAGAGTCACGTCACCAAACCACTGTTCTGACCGGACCTGGGAAGCTGCCACTATGCCAAGGACACATTGCAGTGGTACAATGCAAATAAAATCGATGTTGTACTTTGCGACTGCAATCCACCCAATAGCCCAGAGCTTCGCCCTATTGAGGAACATTAGTCATTAGTGAAGGGAATATTGAAGAAGACAGGTGAACTGGTAAAAGATATTGCAGAATTCAAAACCAAGTGGTTGTCGGCGTCGCGAAAAGTCGATGATGCACTCGTGCAAAAGATGATGGTGCGTGTGCGACGAAAAGTCTGGTCAGTTGCATATGGAACAAATAATAACTAATATTTTTATATTTTTATTACCGCTAAACTTCAAAGTATTCGAATAAAAAAAAAATTTATTTCAAAGCCATCTAGTTTTTTTCTGGTATTAGTTTCTAAGTGTCGCAGTTTTGGTGTGTTCACCCTTTATAAGGGCACAAACATAATTTTATATTATCATGTATTTTTATATTAAAAAAATATATCGTTGGATTAGTCGGCAAACCTGTCAAGTCCAATTTTTATGCAAATTGAGTTTTTGATGTAGTATGCTAGTGTAACTCAAAACACATCATTTACAAAAAACAAAATGCCGTTATGTTGTTTTTTCTTGTTGTTATGCAGTGGTAAGCAATTCTGCCAAGTCAAAAAAAAAAAAAACATCGAAAACCACATGCTGAGTCAAGCTGAAAACAACACACATTTTGTTTCAATAAATTTCTTCAATAGAATTAAATGCGAATTTTGTTTATTTAAAAAGACAAAACATTATTAAAGATTAACTAAATAATTATTTAGTTATTTTAACGTACCCAGTGTACAATTGGAGTCCGAAAGGATTCATAAAAGAGCCCTTAGACCTTCTGAAATCATAGATGAAGCCTCTTTTAAGCGCACTTATATGACTCATAAAAGAGTCTAAATTATGAGCATGTTGGCTGGGTAACTATTACTTATAAATTTGTTCAGGAAAAACATTGTTAACTTATAAATTTTATTAGGCGATAGTCAGGGATTCTGCTGATATAAATAAAATTAAAAAAATAAAAATTTAAATCCACATTTAAAGTAGAAAATTATAAAGATCAAATGTGCTAAGTCCAAAAAGAGCCTATAAGTCTGCCAACTTTTGTTTTGGAATCCTATGATTTTTTTGTGGTTAAATAAGATGAACTAAAGAAGAAAAGTGCGTTTACAGATTAAAAAAAAGTTAACCCAAAAAAAGTTAGACAGTTTTTTGTCTCTGCTGAAAAATTAAAAAAACCGACTTGACATATTTGCCGACTAAGCCAACGATATGTTATAAATACTCTTTTTTACTCGGGTGGTCCATTGTATTATTTCTTTTATGACCGCGCAAAAAATTTAATTTCGCCGTTTTCAAAAAAAAAAATTATTTATTATTGTTTTTCCTTTTGTTTTTAATCCGAGATTTCATACTAAGGTTAACTACCCAGAATCAAAATATTGATAAGTTAAATATTATAGTTGAATTTTTCTAGGGATAAATATTTAGTATTGGTTAGTTACCCATGGTAAATTTAAAGTTAACTGCTCGAGATAAGTTAATCGGCCTAATTGTTTTATAATTTTGTATCTTCTATTACATATCCAACTATTTATAATATCTAAGGAGTTGTCCAGAAGTAGTATTCTTGCGAGTGATATTACAAAATTTTTATTGTAATTCTAAGATGTGGTTGTTATTACGGTAATTAGTTAAAATCTGAGTTTAGTAAAAAATTTTTACACTTTACTTATCATGGGTCGAGGGCGTTGATGATTTTAATACTTTTTGTAAGACTTGTTTGAATTCCTTTTTCAGTGACTGTTTAGTCACAGGTATAATTCGCTTCTAGGAAAAGAGATTATTTCTTCTCTTAAGAGAGCCGAATTTTTTTTCAGCTTCCAAAAGTGCCTTTTCATTGCGTACAACTTCAAATGGCAACGCAGGTGCCTGAGCCATACGACGACCACCATCCATTTCTTGATCAGATGGAAAATCTTCAAACGACATATTACTAAACCCGGTTTTGGCTGAATTTTGTATAGAATTCGATTGAAACGAGGAAGACATGGCAGAAGAAGTAGAAGAATTGCCTAAAGATTTACCAGCAAAAGATTTAGAATGTCTTTGGGCTGTAGCCGCCGAAGAAGTGGTGGCGGTATTAGATGATGATAGCATATTTTCATAATCCTCTTCATCATCATATTCATCTGTGTGAGATTTGTATTTGGAACGTTGATGTTTTTGTTTCGAAGAGCCCAATGTTAAAGATGATGTGGAGCCTAATCCTGCTGCAGTTAAGCTGGATGTTGTGGAAGGTGGAGACGAACGATCAGCAGAAACTTTTTTGTATGTATGTGCTTTAACTTTTTGCGAAAGTTTTGCTGGCAAAGTCCTCACACCCAAATGGTTCCTTTTTTCTTTGAGTTTTGTAGCTGTCGTTGAATTGCTGAAGGAGTTTGCTGCCTTTGATGTACCCATGTCGGTAGTACGCTTAGCATGCAGAACAACTGGCTCCTCTTCATCGTCTGGCGTAAAGTCCGAGCAACGTTCTTGAGAAATTTGCACAAAAGCATTATCAGCTATTGGAAACATTGATTGTTCACTAGCAGAGGAAGCACTCAAGTGGGTTGGTAAGGAGGGTGAGGGTTGACAAGATACAGTGGAAAATGTAACATTAGAGGTAGGCAAACCCGTCATCATCACAGATGAGCTTGTGGACGAATTTAAAGAAATTGGTAAAACTTGGGAAATACTTGGATTTGATGTTACTTCTATAGTTAGCTTGGGCTTAAAAGCATTAGAAGGGGGTATAGTATTAATAATTTGTGTTTTAGTAGATGATCCACTAAAAATATTTGAAGATTTTTTCGGAGCGGGATGTAATGGTGGTGGTGGCACATTAACATATGTTCCAAGAGGAGCAACAACGTTAACATTATTTTTTGGTGTTGAAATTAGATTTTTTGGAATTTGGTGTTGTTGAGGTGTTGTTGCTGTCGGTTCAGGTGTTTTATTAATTATTATCGAATGATTAACAGTTACAAGTTGGGACGTCCTAGATTCCTGAAGGGATGCGGTATTGTATAACGTGTAAGAAGTAGAAGTTGAAGAGGGACCAGTTGTCTTGACTTGTACAGTATTATGTTTGCTGTTACAGCTTTTTTGACAATTAACAAGATCTGGTTTAACAACATTATTAATACATTTACTAATTACCTGGGGAAAGGGTTCAGAATCAAATAAGTCACGTTGTTCCGATGATGATGTTCCCACGGGCAACATTGATGCTGCTCCTGTGGATGATGGAAAGACAGAGGATGTTGATGATGACATAGTAACGACCTCTGGAGCGGTTGTAGAGATAACAGTAACCATACCATAATGTGACGAACTTTGTATTTGTTGCGGCGTACAGAAGGAGGAGCAAAAAGCATTTTCTTGTTGCTTTTTTTGCTGCTGTTGTGTTAAAGGTGTTACAAAGGGATTAAAGACGGGTTCATTAAATTCATCAAATCCCACCTGTGGTGGTAGGTGTTGTTGTTCTACTTTTTCAGTTGCCGGTTGTGACATATGAAAGTCGGTAAATGTGGTTTTTGTGTTTTTAACTGGTGTGGAAGTCCAAATTTCTGCGACCTGATTTAAAGGAGTTATTAGACCACTGCCACTATTTGTTTCCATAGATTTTCTTCGAGTGGGGACTTTAGTTTCCTTTTTGTCTTTGAGAGGCAAACGTGCTGGCATTTTAAATGGAGCCATAGCAAATACATCTAATTCCTCTGTTTCTTTAACTATGATTAAACTTCTTTTACTAGTCTGATGGTGACCAATATTCGCCGGCGAACTTACATTTTCCGAACTACTAGACTTGTTTTTCGAATCTGTCGAATCTGCCGATGACCCATAATCTAATTCGTCATCTAGAAGTAGTGGTTTATCGCCCAATTTATTGAGGAATTCATTAGATGTTGGACTTAATTCACTTTCTTCGCAAGTCAAGCCCCCACCAACGGTGACTACAGTACCAGATGCAGTTACAATTTCACTTTGTGCTGCTGCTTGAGCAGCAGCAATACGATCTTTTTTACGCATACGCACCTTTACCACTACACGACTAATATCATCTTCATGCGTGGTTACTGATTCACATTCAGCATGATAAGCCGATGAATTACATGTTTTAACACTTTCGCTAATGCCGTCCATGTCAGGACGTTTTAATTTCGCATTGCTTCTTGTCACACTATTAATTTGATTCTCATCAAAGAAGTCATCATCCTCGGCTCTTAAATCTGAAGCTGATCCTATCGAATCTGCATCTTCATCATTCTCTTTGTTGGCCGCTTCATCAGCAGCAGCAACAGCTGCTGCTATAGCTGCTGCCTGTTGATGTTGTTTTTCATGTTTTTCCAAAGCTGCATTTACTTGCTGAGCAACTTGTTGCGCAGCAGTAGATGGTCTTTTAGTTGTGGTCTTTTCTCTCAGTTTCTTAACAATCGGCACCTTGAGTTGTGTCTTATCCACTTTATGATAAGCAGCTTGTTGTATTTTATGTATGGTATCTGGTATATTATTGGTCACAATCTGCTTAAAAATGGCTTTCTTAGAAGTGGTGCTACCCGTATTGTAATCTTCTTGGAAAAATTCTGAATCCGAATCATCGGAAGTGGGTTGGTCATTGCTACGCAGCTTTTCATATTTATTACGATCTTCTAAAGGCAACTTAACAAACCCAGCTGTGGGTAGTGTAATTGTTGTACCGGTTAAATTAACTAAAGCATCATCATTCTCTAGATGATCTGCTCTTCCGCAATCGCCTGCTCCTTCCGAATCTGTTTTGAGGTTGTTAATTAGAGAAGTTTTTTCTTCACTTGATACCTCCAGAGTTGGTGACAAAAGCCATTTCGACGATGTTGATGATGTGGTACCACCACCACAGTAAGCTCCAGTCACATTGTTGGTATTGGAAATAAGAGCTGCATTTGTTGCATTATTGTTTCCCAAAAAGTATTTAGCTGTTGAAGAAAATTAAGTTCTTTTATGAGGTAAAAAAGAAATGAACTGAAAATTGTAAGTATGTTTGTGAGGGAGTAATGGAAGATTGAAGAGTATGGATGGGAGAGTGTTTAGAGAGAAAGAGATAGAGACGCTAATTATAATGAATATATGTATGTAGAAGTGAGTGTATGTAGGTGCTACTAAAAACTGTTATCATATTGGAAACTACCCAGTATAGAAACGGTAATGAAATACCATTATTTTTTGGACTAGCAGTAATGACACCAACTTACTTTATACATTATTTTAAAAGATATGAGTTACAAATAACTAGTTACTTTTTCCATTATTTAAAAAAAAAAAATAATGCGTTACCAATTATATCAAGGTAGGTATAGCATAACCCTATTCGCTTTAAAATTTCAGTGTTGGTAACTTTATTTTGAAATCGCTAATAACAAAGAAAAATTTGTCCATGTCTAAGGCACTGTCATGGTAAGTCTGGAGACCATTTGCGGATAAAATAATGCAAGATTTAATAAAATTTTATAGGATTTCCAAAAATATAAACTCTGTATAGATCCGATCAGTGCTCGCTAAATTATGCTATGTAATTTGAAGAAGGTCAACATCGCTTATTTTTCATTTAAAGCCACGCCCACTTAAAATAGGTGACAAAATAAAAAAAACAGACATCACGTTAAAATTCTGCACAATTTTCTGAACCATCTTTTCGCATTTCTGGGTGAATTTATCCAATATTTTGAACTTTACAAATAAAGGCAACGAGAAATTAAAAAAAAAAAGTTGAATGTCCCTATTTTCCACCACTGTATAACATTTTACCATTTATTTTTGATTTTTTGTTTGCTGGCGCACAATATAGTTTTATATTATTTTATACAATTGCTTATAGTTACCCAGTCAGAAATCGCCAGTGGTACAAAAAGTCAAGCACTGGGTAAACACGCTGTTAAAAATAAGCGATTGGGAGAATACTCATTCGGGACACTTTTCCAGGGTTTGCAAAAAGCGTTTTGCCAGTGTTTTACAAAAATTTCGGTGGTTTATAATTCGTTAAAAAAGGTTTGTAGTCAGAAGGTTTCGAGTTCAAATCCGGTTGGAAGCAAAAATTTTTATTTTTTTATTGCCCTCCGAACGCTGGCATATTAGTTCCAAAAAGCTGTTTGCCAGTGCTAGCATATTAGCACAGCCAGTAGTTGTCCAGCTGTTACCACTCATTTACAGTGGTGGCCAATAAATTCGAAACGATTCAAGTTTTTTCTAATTTTATTCTCGTTGCCTTTATTTTTAAAGATCAAAATAGTGGCTAAACTCGCCCCGAAAGGCAAGGAAATTGTTCAGAAAATTGTACAGAATTTAAACGTAATGTTTTTTTTTCACTTTTTCACTTGGTTTAAGTGGGCGTGGCTTTTACCGAAAAATTAGCGATATCGACCTTTTATCAAATTACATAGTAAAATTTTGGCAGTACTGATCGTTTCTGTACAAACTGTATATTTTTGGAAATCCTATAAAATGTCCTTAAGTCTTGCATTATTTTTATCTACAAAGTCGCCAGACTTAAAATTGCAGCAACTTAAACATGACCAAATTTTTCTTTGTTTTTAGCGATTTTAAAAGAAAGTTAATAATACTGAAATTTTAACATGAAATGCTTTTGAATATAACGTAAAGAAAAGCTTGACTGGTTTTTTATATAGTGGTAAGAAAAGCATACAACTATTCACTTTAAAATTTTAGTGTTGTTAACTTTATTTAGAAATTTATTAATTCAGTTCGAGGCCAATTTCCTTATTATGAATTAACATAATAAGTACTTTTTTTCAAAAACTGCTATTTTTCTTCATCAGGATATTCTCCTAACAAATACTTCACAGAGTTTTTGCTTTCAAAAACCTCTAACACTTTCAGGAATGAAAAGACGATCGTTTCGGGGATTTTCCAAGTCCCCAACAATAAAATATGTTTACTCCATTCTCATTTCGTTGATGTAGTAGACTACGTTTAATATGAAATTTTGATGTTTCAATTTGCATTGCACTATTGCCACCACTTTCTAAAGAAAACTGAAGAAGGGGACTTGGAAAATCCCCGATTCCAGGATTCAAAATCGGTTGAAAAATTGCTGAATTTCAAATTTTTAAGTGATTGAATTCGCTCAAAAACAGAGTTTTAACACTATCACCCATGTTCTGAATTCCAAAACTTTTTAATTAGAGTGGTTTTGTAATTCAAAATGTCGGAAATTGGCTGTTTCAAACAAATTTTAGCATACTGACAAATTTTAAAATAAATTTTAACATTTAATATTAATTTTTGCAACAAAATATATATTCTTTTTACTTTCACCAAACTTTTTCTACACAAAAAAAACTAAGAAAATAAAACGGTTGTGGATCACAGAACAGCAAAAAAATTCGCAATGTTTCACTTCAGGTGGGTTACCGTTGTACCTTACATAAAAAGAAAAGTTTTAGCAAAAATCTTACTTTTTGAATTTTTATATGTAGTGTACAAGTTTTAGGATAAAAATAAATTAAAAAGTAGAATTTTTATACAGAATTATATTTTTAACAATATTTGAAAGATTTACGAATTCGAAAATTTTTTTTCCAATCGAGTTACGCGGTTACCCCCCAGAAATTTTTATGTGGATTCGGAACTTAGAGGTTGTAACCAAACCTACAACGATAGATTCGAATGAATTAATTCTTTAATTCACTTTTGCATTTTTAATTAAAATTTACTAATATATCATTCGTTTATACCATTCCGTATGAATTCATTCACTGGCTTCATTCTTTTAAGTTTCATGCATAGTGAATGAATTCTTTCATGAATTCATTATTTTTATAACGATATTTCACGTTACATTCGGTTTGTAAAAGATTAAAACAAATGTTTGCGTTTTTAAATTTTGGTTAATTATCTTCATTATTTTTATGGGTTGTGGATATCAATATTAAATCCCTAAAGTAAGCCACATTTTTATTTAATTTGTAATTATAAACTAAAGTGTTGTCAGAATCATTAGTATATTCATAACTTAGATCTTTTACGAATTGAATAAAATGACAATTTTGATAAGCCATTTTGTAAAAGATTAGAATTAATGAAAAAAAAAAATAAATATTTAAATTGATTGTAATTCTATAAGGAATGTATTCAACATAATAATGCATTCTATTTAATATTAAACTTTGGGAATGAAACCTATGAATTAAATCCAAAGGAATGGTTTGATGGAATGATATATACCTACTCAATTTCTAATGCTGAATTCGGTTTTGTGCGAATTAAGCTAAAATTGAATTAATTTATTCGGAGCTCTGCCTACAATCTACACTAGGTCATTTGGAAAGTATATATGTATATATTTTTTTTTATTTTGTACAATATTAACACTGTAATTTGTATCTAATACAACTTTTATACTTGAGTAAAAACCACCTAGTTTTTGTACAAAACTAGTTTTTGCTTGTTTTTTTGTATGCGCTTTGATAAGTTAAAAACTACAAGAGCCAAAAACCAGGTAGTTTATGCTCAGGTATAAATGTAGTATAAAACTATGGGTGCTAAAGACGTGTTCATTTGGATTCTCTCCTCTATTGCATATTCAAATTTTAGTGAAATCTGTCAGAAGTTTTCAAGCAAAATTTCCAACATGAAATATTTATGACAAAAATCGTTCTTAGCTCTGACTATAAAACTGGTTCTTTTATTTCTTTTCAAATAAAAAAATTTACTCTTGATGGTTCAGGAAATGATGAAGTAGAAAATTTGTTTTAAAAATGACATTTGTTTTAAAAATGACATTTTTTTTTTAATTTTTTTATCTTTGAAAATTGATACGAAATGAGCCGAAAAAAATCGGCGGCGGCGGCTGGGGCAAAAATGACCGGCGGCGGCGGCTTAAACGGCTCACGGCGGCTGGCTTGTTTCTCTGCTGTGTACCAAATTTCATTAACCTTTTCATGTCAAATGTTGCTTATAGGCAACATTGTATGTTTTCGGCCATAGTTCCTATAGTTTTTGTTATTCTTGCTAACGGTTATTTACCAACTGAAATTTATATGTGTGAGCATTCGTTTACGAAGTTACATTTTTAAAAGCTTTACAAGTGTTCATTTGCGAGCTGTTTTTCATACTGTCCCCACACATTTTTTCTCACATCAAAGTTTAGCCCTCTAATGCTCTTTCTTCTGATTACCATAATATTTAAACCATATATTTGGCGTTGAAAATCTACTAGGAACAAATATTAAAATTTTAATTTATCGCTTTATTTAGGCGATATAGCACAACAAAGGTTGAAGACGTATCTTGAAACCCAGTGGTCAAATAATTTCGGGTTTTTCTGTAAATAACACTATCAATAAAATGAAATTACGTACCGAAAATTGTTGATCAATTGTTATTTCAAAAGTTATGGCGATTTTCGCTTTTTGAAAAATACAATTTGGCGAATTTGGCACTAAACATCAATAAATTTGTACGAAATTAGTTCTGCTTACTATTACCTCTAAGTATATAATCTGGGGGGTTACCGAGTAACTCGATTCGAAAAAAAATTTTCGAATTCGTAAAAAGAAAAGTTTTAGTAAAAATCTTGCTTTTTGAATTTTTATGTGTAGTGTAAAAATTTTAGAATAAAATAAATTAAAAGAATTTTTATACAGAATTATATTTTTAACAATATTTGTAAGATTTACGAATTAGAAAATTTTTTTTCGAATCGAGTTACGCGGTTACCCCCTTTTGTTTAATTTTAAGAAAATCTGTTGGCTAGTTTTTGAGTTAGAGAGATATTTGTAAAACGTATCCTGGCGTTATCCTGGGAGTACTGGATAAAATTTTTTAACTGATTTTACAATTAGAGACTCTAAACTAGCTTTGTAAATGTATTTTTGGCAAATTTTCAAATATTTATTTCTGTTTTAAAAAGTTAATTTTTTCAAATTTTCTAAATTTTCACTTTACATCAGTGGTCGGCAACCATAGCCACCAGTGGCCGATCATAATCGGCTTTTCACACGTACACAACACGAATGGCAACAAAATTATCAACTAAGAGCGTAAAATTTATTTAGTAGCATGGTAGCTTTCAACAAAGCAGGTTGACGTCGCTTCGTTTAAGAAATTTTAGAAAAATATTACACTCTTAAAATTTTACAAGAACAGGAAATTTATTGTGAATTATTTTTATTTCTTTAGTTCATTAAAATTTACTAACTAATGGAATACTTTTTAAGAATAAATAATTTGTATTCAAAAAAATACATATTTTTTAAATAATGTGTATAATAAAATTTATTATGAATTATTTAAAAAATTAAATTACTATAATTTTTTTTTTTTATTTCTTTAATTCATTCATGCATTCATTATTACATTTCTTCATTAATTCATGTTCTTAATATACAAATATAAATTTAAAAATGAGAAACTAATTTCTCACAGTGAAGAAACACAATACATTCACATTCTCTCTTTGTGCCGACCACTGCTTTACATGATTCTCGCTTGAAAACCGTTCCTTATACAAAAAAAGTTTCAAGGCAAAAAAGTAGATAGTTAAGTTTTCTATGGATATAATACAACTTGCTTAATAAAATATTGTTAATTAGCCAAAAACTATTTAAAATCTGAAGACCGAATAGATCTATACTTCACCGAAGTTTGGTCTGAAAATTCCCAGCCGTTAAAATTGTGACATGAAAGGGTTAAAATTTCCCGGTTTTTGCGACCTGCAGCGTGTAAACAAGCCCACGAGAATAAAATTAGAAAAAACTTGAATCGTTTCTGTTATATTGGCCACCACCAGGCACGTAGCTAGGGGGGGGGGGGTGGGGGGGGGGAGGCTATGATTTGACGAATTTTGAAACGTAACAAAATACGTCGAAAGTAACAATGTTTTTTTAAAAAATGTAATAAAACCCGAGTAAAAATAGTTATATATTGTCATATATAATGTGATTGGGTTATATCTGACAACGAATGGAGTCACATTAAGACACATATCATTATATACAACTACATCTGATATTATTTTTTCAACGAATTTTTTGTATGGTAAATGATGTTATTACATATCCCCAAATCTGACTCCATATATAACTACATAAGCCATATAAAACTAATCAAAATATATGTAGTGTGCAATATGATTATATATGTCATCATATTAAAAATATATTCTTGTAATTTTATATAACTTTCTATATAATCCCGTAGAAATTAATATATAGTTCAACATCAAATTTAGTAGTCTGCAAATTAAGAGTTAATTACTCCATAGCCAAATAATTTTCACGTGATTTTTTTTGCATGTAAAATCATGTTAATAAATGATGCGTACGATTTAGAAGACAAAAGCATTCAACTAAATTTTTATTTTATGTTATAAAATTTGGGTCTTTGAAATTGTTCAAACTATACAAATTTCTATGTCAATTTAATAGCTGGTACCCGATTAAAAAAGATGATATGGTGACATATCTAATTTGATGAAATACAATAACTAATCACATACAATTTAATCCGAAAAATGGTGAATATAATTGTATCTACGTGGATCAAATTGGATTTAATTACTTTAAATTATATACAATTTAATCCGAATTTTGACCAGACATTATTGTATGAAATAATATCTTAATATTTAAAAGTTGATTCAATTAGGTCCAGTTGGATAAAAATTTTCGTATTTCTGTTTTTATTAAATATTGTACTGAAAAACAATGGGGGATTCACGTAAGGTAAGGTGTATCGTGTGAACTAAGCAAATCTAGTAAGTTTGCGGTCTTGATGTGAAACTGCATACATAAAAATTATCTACACATTAATCAGTACTTATACGAGCTATAGTATAGTTTAGGAATAATCCATAAAAATTCTAAATAAAATGAAATTTCAAATAATTTTCCATAAATCATTACTGAATTTTTCACTAAAGGTGAGATTTTAATTTTGAAAGTGAGATATGTTCAAATGAAGCTTTTATTTTTGGGCTTTCACTTAAAAAAAAATGGGAAAAATGCATTAAAATTGTGATAACAAATTTGACATGAAACAGTTTTTAATACAATTAAATATCATGAAATAATCGTTTAAAAGTGTTTTAAATTTGTAAATAGTGCATAAAAAACCAGATTTCACTAATGGGGGAATTATTTATTTTTTGAAATCTATTTTTAGACTCAATATTTTTTAAACACTGGTAAGGATATATGTAACCACATATTTTTTGATTTTTTGTATGTTGGCGAGTAAGCTTACTTGTGTGCAGCAGGTCAATTGTGTTTTTATCTATTAAATATTACATGTCGATATAGCTCAGATGGTAGAGCTGTTGACTGGCAATCTGTAGACCCAGGTTCGATTCCCGCACCAGCAAATTTTATTTTTAAAAAAAATACAATAAAAAATATTTTTTTTTATATAATTTACTTTTTAGAAAATCTATTTTTAGACTCATTATTTTTGTCAGTACTGGTAAGCACATAGGTAACGATATATTTTTTGATTTTTCGTATGCTGGTGTGTAACGACAACTCATTATTTTTCGCGACATCGCCATATAAAGGTAATAAGAAATGTAATAACAAAAGTAACTATTTACCATTACCAAGTATGTAGTTACATAACCACATATCTGGTAATGATTTTCTACACTGGGTTATTTATTACACAATTTTAGTCTTTCTATTTGCATTTATAGTCTGCTTGCGGGTAGACAATTTTTTTGTTTTAATTTTCATTTATATTTTATGGTATCCCTTAAGACTATGGATAAAGTTGGTGGTACGTCATTCCTAAACCAAAATAATTACTTCGAAGAATTGGCTAACTTTTATTAAATGACCCAATATTCAATTTAAAAATAAAAGAATCTGTTGTTTCGATGTAAATTTATAACGTTTTAAATGAAAATGAATTTCAATTTACTAAGATATTAAGAGTTCATTTGAAACAAGACTATAACATAAATTATATAGGGAAAATAAATGTTTCTTTTTTAAATCAATATACTTGTTTTGTTGCTATACATATGTGGTACGAAATCCCATATAGTCTGAATGCGTATGTTAAGTGTTAACTCTTTTAACATAATATTTTCAATGTCGATAATGTATGGGTAACTGTCACATAATTTCATTCAGATTTTATACAAAAATATTTTGCCAGTTTTTCGTGTTCATATTATTTTTTAAATCACTTGAATTTTATATTAAAATTTGTTTTTGTAAAAGAATATTTTCCAATTAAAAATGGATTGTAATTGACTTCGATAAAATCTTAAATTAAATATAAATTAAACATGAAACTGGGCTATTTTTGGTCTTACAATTTCAATTCCATGGGCGAGATCTTATTAAATATGACAACATATGTAAAATGATATATTTGGATATTGGGTCATATAAAATTTGTTCGAAAGACGAAATTTATGTCTTATTATATATAGTGCCCTACAAAGCAATATATAACGAGACATAATTGTATTAAATAATATATAACCCGTTTTACTCGGGTATGCATAAAAAGTATACCTTTTATATCGAATCAGATATTTTTATATCGAATTAGATATAATATGATGTCCTGGATATGGACAAATCTCGGATCAAACTGTATCAAATTATATCTAATTTTATATAATTAGACACATGTAGATGACCCCTTTTTCGGATCAAGCTGTATGTGGTTGTATATGGGGACTTATCAAATAAGCTATAATTATATATGACACCATATTAAGATTTTTACCCGGGAATATATATTTTTTTTTTTGAAATCAAATAAAAAATGGCCAAATTTCTGAAGTTTTCATAAATAAAATAGACTCGAAATCCAATCGCGAAAACTGTTTTTTAAAAAAATTTTTAAGCAGTTTAGTGACCATAGAAACTGTTTTTTTTTTATGGGTTTTTTGAAAAATCCTGAATAGTTAAAAACTAACTGGTCATGTTTAAAGTGCTGCAATTTTAAGTCTGGCGACTATTTGTAGATAAAAATAATGCAAGACTTAAAGAAATTTTATAGGAAATTCAAAAATATACAGTTTGTACAGAACCGACCAGTACTGCCTAAATTTTACTATGTAATTTGATAAAAGGTTGATATCGCTAATTTTTCGTTAAAAGCCACGCCCACTTAAAACAAGTTACAAGATGAAAAAACAAACATTACGTTAAAATTCTGTATAATTTTCTGAACCATCTCCTTGCCTTTCGTGACGCATTTAGCCACTATTTTGAAATTTAAAAATAAAGGCAACAACAAAAAAATTTATAAAAACTTGAATTGACTTAATTTCGTGAGCACAAGTGTATATATATGTAATTTGTTTATTTTTACTAGCGAACGCTGCAAAATTTCTTAGTTGCAAATTTTATTTGTAAATAAATGTATTCTTCTACTGAACGGCAGAAAACAGGCTTTAATTCACTAAACGTAATTTTATTTTTTTTAATTCACTGAACGAAAATGAAATTGAACGAATTCAGTGGTGAATTAATTCAGTAAGGAATTAATTCACTTTTTTTCCATTCGATTTATAAAATGGAACGCGTTTGCCAGGGAATTAATTAATTTGATTTAATAAAAAGAACTATAGCAATTGAATTAATTCGTAACAAAATAAATCGAACGAAATCAAATATGAATTAATTCCATTCAATATATGGTGCTTTGTGAATTAATTCATCGAATTTTTAATTCAGAATTGAAAAATTGAGTTAGTCACCCAAGTATTTATATACATACAATCAGTTGCATTCATGCATGCATGTTATTTGATTTCTTTAAGTTTGTGTGTATCTCCACACGTCTGCCATAAGTATGAAGTATACATACAATTGTTGAATCGCAAATAAGTATTTGTAAATAGTATCGGTGTTGTATGCATGCGTACTAGGGTTTGGGATTTCCCGGACTTTTTTATTTCCCGGGAAACGGGAACAAAAGTGTTATGCCTGGATCAGCCAGACGTAAACGTAAACGTTTCTATGCATAGCTGAATTAATAAGTTAAATAAGAACAGAAGATGTGTTGTGTTTTTTGTTTCATTCTTATTCATTCAATATAGAGCAAACGTAAATACACATCGAAAATCTGTTGTGAATAGATTTTTGTTCTGTATTTACGTTTGATCTATATTGAATGCATAAGAATGAAACAAAAAACACAACAGATCTTCTATTCTTATTTAACTTATTAATTCAGCTATGCAGAGATACGTTTACGTTTACGTCTGGCTGATCCAGGCTTTAATGAAAACCACCTATATAAGTAATTTTTGTTAAAAAAAACACTATTTCAGTACAAATTCAGTCTGTGTAGTGAGAATTCAAAGTAAAAATATCAGAATGTTGAACATTTGATTTCACATAAATTACTCTAAGTACTGCCAAATGAATTGCATGATTCCTGCAGAAAGCACCTACTACTGGACTGTCGGAAACAAACCGTTTCATCACACTTGGTCCATTATATATGGTGGCCACAATGTTATTTTCCAAAGACAAATAAAACTCTTCTAGTCTTATTTCTACAATTCTTCTTATTTCATCAGCATTACATCTTCCTGGTATATAAACCAACCCCAGGTTATAAAATGAATTATTTCCGTTTATACATATGTTCAAATATCTCTTTTGTGATATTCTTGTCCATTCATCTAAAAATATAGCAAATCTCCAATTGTTAGAAATATTGCTCGATATTTCTTTTATCATGATATCTTTTACATGATTGTAGTAATTTAATATAATGTTCTTTATATCGGTTTTATTTTTTTTTGCAATGCCAGGTTTTTATTATAAAAACTTTCTCGAATAAACGAAGATCTAGTTATGGTGCGGATTGACTGCGGCTAATTTGGAACCATTTCAGGAAATGTTTGCCGTACCATAAAACCTTTAATGCCTATTCAGTTTACACTTTTTTCTTCGAGTACTTTGCTAATTTTAGCTGAAACGTTGTTCTTGTTGTTGTTTTCTTCAAGAGAAGTTGCATGACCATCAATTTTTTTTTTTTTTTTTGTGAACCAAATTTAGATGTCGGATAACCAAATTTAGATACCACCGTTAACCATTAGTCTTTTCTTTTCATATTTATTAATGAAAACGTTACTTATAAAATTATTGACCCTTAATATAAAGGAGTATTTTAAATTTAAAGTCGACTTTATTTTTAATCAAACGGTTTTGTTCATTTTGTGTATGAAAACCTTACAAAAATATTTATATTTTCAAATATTTTGATTGGTTGAAAATAAATTAACCAATCAGAATGCTCCAAAAATAAACCAAGTCAAGGTATACTGCCACCCAATATTTTAACTAAAGTCGACTTTACCTAAATTATACATTTGAAAAATTTAGATATTATTATTTGTAAGAAACAAAGCTATTTTTTCATATTTCTTTTAAACATTTTACCAAGTTTTTAGGTTTTACTACTTAAATTTTGAATAAGTTATGCGAAAAATCTTTATTAGTTGAAATGCTCCTAATTACTTGGCAAAGATTTTATTTCTGTGTCAAATAAATGTATTCCCTTTTAAAAGATTTTAACAATGACATTTTTGTTTTGGTATTTAAAATGTTTTTTATGACTAAAATTAAAAAATCCTATTCGAAACAAAAACAATTTAAAAAATTTAATATTTTTAAAATTTCCCGTTTTCCCGGGAAATATATATTATTTTCCCGGGAAAAATTTGCCGGGAATTCCCGGGAATTCCCGCCCGGGAATTCCCGAACCCCAAACCCTAATGCGTACACATAATAACGAAAAGCATGAGTAAATACTTAAGTTACTTTTTTTCTGAGTACATGTTGTCAGTCTCTGGTTCCTATTGGGAACAAAAGGCCACTTAGTCGATTGCAAATGAAAAAAAAAAATCCTTTCTAAAATCAATAATTTTTTCCTGAAAATTAGTACACTAAAAAACTCAAAAAATTTGTAGAGAAATTATACTTTAGTTAATGTATTTCCTGAAAATTTATATCTAGAAATTGTGTAGGACTATTTTTTTTAACTATCATTTCCGTTGTATGTACTACATCTAGACAAGCTGCGAAATCCACATCTTATCTATCTGGATGTCGTTCACACTATAAATGCCTTTATCAACACAATTTTTATAGCAAAAGAAACTAGAAAAACATTAGTTCAAAATTAGTTTTATAGTATAGTATGCCCGACCAGACATGGTTTGGGCATACTAAAGGGTGAACACTCCAAAATTGCGATACTTAGAAACTAATACCAGAAAAAAACTAGATGGCTTTGAAATACATTTTTTTTTATTCGAATACTTTGAAGTTTAAAGGCAAGGTTGGTTACCGAAACGAATAACGGTAAGGGTAACGGTATCAGATTTCGTTTGTTTAGGTAACGGTATTTAAGACTGTTTCGGTAACGGTATAACGTTATCGAAACCGCAATACCGGTACGTACCGGTATTAAAAATTATGTTACAAACATATAAAAACGAGTAAAAAGGTTAAAGTCGGGCATGCCGACTATACAATACCCTACACCAGTTTGGTGTATTGTTTGGATCCGAAATTCAAATGGGTTAAAATGGGGCTTATGTCAAAATTTTCTATAATGTGAGTCAGCGCACCAAATTTCATTAAAATATCTTAATATTTGCGACCTGCAGTTTGTAACCAAGCCAATTTTGGGGGGACCCTTATATGGGCACTAGTTCTAAACATGGACCGATGTTCACCAAAATCAATAGGCTTCGTCCTTGGGCCAACATAGGTCTATGTACCAAATTTCATCAAAATATCATAATATTTGCGACCTGCAGCGTATAAACAGTATAATTTTGGTAGGACCCTTATATGGGCACTAGGTCTAAACATAGACCGATGTTCACCAAAATCAATAGGCTGCGTTATTGGGCCAATATAGGTCTGTGTATCAAATTTCATCAAAATATCTTAATATTTGCGACCTGAAGCGTATAAACATTATAATTTTGGTAGGACCCTTATATGGGCACTAGGTCTAAACATGGACCGATGATTACCAAAATCAATAGGCTGCGTTATTGGCCCAATGTAGGTCTGTGTACCAAATTTCATCAAAATATCTTAATATTTACGACCTGCAGCGTATAAACAGTATAATTTTGATAGGACCCTTATATGGGCACTAGGTCTAAACATGGACCGATGTTCACCAAAATCAATAGGCTGCGTTATTGGGCCAATATAGGTCTGTGTACCAAATTTCGTCAAAATATTTTAATATTTACGACCTGCAGCGTATAAACAGTATAATTTTGGTAGGACCCTTATATGGGCACTAGGTCTAAACATGGACCGATGTTCACCAAAATCAATAGGCTGCATTATTGGGCCAATATAGGTCTGTGTACCAAATTTCATCAAAATATCTTAATATTTACGACCTGCAGCATATAAACAGTATAATTTTGGTAGGACCCTTATATGGGCACTAGGTCTAAACATGGACCGATGTTCAAAAAAATCAAACTTGTTCGTCCTTGGGCCAACATAGGTCTGCGTACCAAATTTCATCAAAATATCTTAATAGGTGCGACCTGTAGAGTGCGCACAAGATTGCATGGACAGACAGACGGACGGACGGACAGACGGACATCGTTAAATCGAAATAAAAAAAAATTCTGAACCGATCGGTATACTATAAGGTGGGTCTACGACCAATATTTTTTGGTGTTACAAACATCAGCACAAACTTATAATACCCTGACCACATAGTGGTGTAGGGTATAACAAGTAAAAACATGGCATATTTTTAATTTTAAGTACTGAAAATATAGATTTTAAGCTATAAATTCAATACTGGTAGTTTTAATAAGTAAAATTATTATCTTATAATTATTATTTTAGAAAAAATAAAAAAATTGTAATTTTTATATAAAATAATAAATACCGGTAAAACACCGGTAACTACCCATAAAAATAACGGTATCGGTAAAGATAACGTTATTTAGAAATTTTTTTAAAGGTATCGATAACGGGATTCAATTTGAAACGGTATTTTAGCGATTACGGTATTATAACGATAACGGTAACCAACCTTGTTTAAAGGTAATAAAAATATTAAAATATTAGTTATTATTTGTTCCATATGCAACAGATCGCACTTTTCGTCGCACACGCGAAATTATCTTTTGCACGAGTGCATCATCGACTTTTCGCGACGCCGACAACCACTTGGTTTTGAATTCTGCAATATATTTTACCAGTTCACCTGTCTTCTTCAATATTCCCTTCACTATTGACCAATATTCCTCAATAGGGCGTAGCTCTGGGGTATTGGGTGGATTGCAGTCGCGAGGTATAAAATCGATTTTATTTGCATTGTACCACTGCAATGTGTCCTTGGCATAGTGGCAGGTTACCAAGTCCTGCCAGAACAGTAGTTTGGTGATGTGACTCTTAATAAATGGATGAAGACGCTTTTTGAGGCACTCATCCCGTTCATTGTTTCAGATACGATGAAAGGGCTGCTTTTACGATCACAGGAGCAAATTTCTTGCCAAACCATGTATTTTTTTGGAAACTTGGACTTGATTTTCAATTTACAGCTTTCAGGAGCATCTTTACGACTTGCGGTATAAAAATCTTGGCCAGCAATATATTTGAAATTTTGAAAGCAGTAGGTTTCGTCGTCCATGACAATGCATTCATATTTCGTGATTTGGGATTCGTACAACTTGCGGCTGCGGGATTTCGCCGTAACATTCTGCTTTGCGTCTCGATCTGGTGCTGTTTGAGCTTTAAAACTTCTCAGTGAAGCTTGCCGCTGTACCTTCTGTACGAAAGACTGCGATTTTCGTACAGATTTTGCAACAGAACGTGAGGAATTCTTCGGATCTTGCGAAAATGCCCTGAGGACCTTCCGAGCACTGTTTGTATCATTTTGGTCATGCTCACCTCCGCTACCAGGCTTTATAGCAATTGCCAGGCCTTCTCTGTAGCGATGTAAAACCCTGGAAACTGTCGAGTGGTGAACTTTTAAATTTTTAGCTATTTTACGCGCACTGAGAACCGGATTTTTATATATTCGTGCAAAATAATTTGCCTCGTTTCTAACTCGGTGGTAATTTTTGACGAAACTAAAAGTCAAATGCGAATGAAATTTCTTACACATGAAATTTAGGTCATGGCCTACTCAGGGCATTTGAATTTCAAAATATATAGATTTTTTTGAGTAAGTTATAAGCTTTCCAAAGTCGCAATTTTGGTGTGTTCACCCTTTATACTATATTTTATAAAAAAAAAACAATTTTTTTCTTTCGATTATAAAAAAAATGTGTAATTACTTCATCGGATTTGAACTTTGAAGTAAAAATTCCAAAGCGTTCTTCAGTTATTACATTATTATGCATTGGAGATATTGTATAGTAATACAATTTTCTGATTTTTATTTGCAAACTAAGAACATAGTAATAATAACAAATATAAAAAGAATTAAAAAAAAAAATTAACGAAAATTTTTTTTAATAATTAAAAAAAACAACTGTTACGAAATTACAGTATTTTTCGTTAGTTGTTTTTCTAAATATCTGTCATAATAGTGTATTTTTACAGAAAAACAACTGTAATTACAGTTAAAACCCACAACTACTGATTACCACATAAACAACTGTCTTGTAGTAACTGTCAAACTTTTTTGAGTGCACCGATGAAGTAGACGAAGAAGAAAAACAACAATTTTACAGCAACCTTACAAAGGTCTTAATGTCATGTAAACCATGGGAACATAAAAATCCTAATCGGAAACTTCAATATACACCTTGGAAATGCAAACACAGGTTGGGAGTCCATAGTGTAAAGCGTGATATTGGAAGAATGACTGATAATGTTGAATGCTTTCTGGAAACCTGCAGCAACTGCAGTCTGGTAATTAGTGGTACTATCTTTCCAAACAAAAGCATCCACAATATAACTTGGTACCAACCCAATATTAAAACTCTAAACCTAATGGATCGTATAAAGGTTAGTAAAATGTGGCGTCACTCGTTAATTGATAACCACAACAAGAGCGGTGCATACATCGCAAGTGCTCATCATGTTATTATCGGTAAAAGCTAACTGAAAGAAGTCTTCTACAACCACGGAGTAAGTCGTACAAAATTTTATTTAAGCAAGCTAAATAATGATCACGAACGATTTTAAACAACAATTTTGCAACGAAATTTATATGAAAATGCAATCGATAAACAACGAACCAAATACTGAATCACATTGGCAAAATCTTAAAAGAGCTGCTGAAACGTGCATTGGCCATGAATGGTAAGTTATAATAATAATAATAATATCAAACATAAAAAAATTATCAAAAATAAACTGAATATCGCAAAAACTACAGAACCTATACAACACCCTCAACAAAAAAGGTAAAACCCAGTGCCGGAATAGATAAGAGAACCACAAGCCACTAGCGAAACTTATAGTTCTAGAGACCTCTTTAAAATAATCAAACTCTTATCGAAGTAAAATCAAGCTAATAACAAACATTCAAAAAACTCCAATGGTAACATTAAATACTCCAACCAAGATCAAGTTTTAGTATGATATAACTGCTTTAGAAGAATATTAATATCAAAATCCTCAACAACAGTTAATCCATTTGCAACTGCAACAACCATTCCATAATTCTTTCTGTTCACACCGATGTTCCTGATATACACTCAAAAAAAGTCAGCAAAGTGAGCAAAAAATGTTGTTGTGTCAGCAAATTTTTAGTCAGGAGCGTGCTTGCAAAAAAGTTGGTAATTTCAGCAAGTGTTTGCTGAAAATCAGCAAGATGATTTTTATCAAAAAAATAGTAATCTCAGTGAAAGTTTTGCTAACACTTAGTCGATTGAAAATGACAAAAGTCCTTGCTAAAACCACTAAACTTTTTGCTGAATATTAGTAGACTGAAAAACACTCAAAAAATTTGTAGAGAAATTTTACTTTAGTTGAATTATTTGCTGAAAATTTAAATATAGAAATAGTGTAGAGTTGTTTTTTTTTAATTATCATTTACGTTGTCTGCACTACATCCAGACAAGCTGCGACATCTACATCTTGTCTGTTGTCGTACATGCTATAAATGCATGTAGCAAAATATATTAGTAAAACATTAGTTCAAAACTCACTAAAACTTTTGCTGAAAACGGAACTTCAGCAAAAAAATTGCTGAAAACTAGTACACTTGATATACAAGACGTTTTACTAATTTTTCTACTAACTTATTTTTTTGAGTGTAGGTAAAATAGCAGAGACTAATTTGCACTCGAACACTGCAACTTATCCAACCATTAATCAAACTATTCTGGGATAATATTCACAACAGATTTTTATTGTGTAGTTACGTTTTCTATATTTTCAATATATGAAAATAAAACAAATAATACAACACATCTTCCGTTCTTATTGAATTGTATATAACTGCGTGGGCAATTATCTTTAGCTAATTGTTCAGATTTCAAAATATAACTAATAAAACAGTTGCAATGAACGGGGCTGTAGTCAAGATTTGAGAAATTCACAAATTGGTTATAATAACCCATAAATTAAATTTAAAATTCTACGGAATTTTAATTTATTGGCAATTCTGGCAATAAGTATTTTCATACATTTATTACATATTTTATTAACAAATTGGATCCTGCAAATGTAAAACATATTAAAGTTATTTAAAAGAATAAAACTTTTTGGCTGGATTCAGCTTAGCATCCCAGGAAAATTTTCTGTTCCAAAGAATCGGTTGTACAATAGCTACCCAGGAAAATTTTCTGTTCCAAAGAATCGGTTGTACAATAGCTACCCAGGAAAATTTTCTGTTCCAAAGAATCGGTTGTGCAATAGCTACTTTTCATTCACAACCCCTTCTACTGTCGATTCTAACACCGATTCTTTTTATTTGAAATTGTCCCAAAAGCAACCCCTTCTATGGCTCCAAAGTGTAACCGGTTGCTCTAGAATCGGTGCTGGAACTAGTTCTGGAACTGATTCTACGTCACCCACACCTTCCATATAGGATCCCAGGAACTGGTTCCGGAACCAGTTCCATGGAATCAGTTGCAGTGGAACCAGTTGTAGAATGGGTGTGATTGGCTACCGATTGTAAAAAATTTTCCTGGGTACTTTTCATTCACAACCCCTTCTACTGTCGATTCTAACACCGATTCTTTTTGTTTGAAATTGTCCCAAAAGCAACCCCTTCTATAGCTCCAAAGTGGAACCGGTTGCTCTAGAATCAGTTCTGGAACTAGTTCTGGAATTGATTCTACGTCACCCACACCTTCCATATAGGATCCCAGTAACTGGTTCCGGAACCAGTTCCATGGAATCGGTTGCAGTGGAACCAGTTGTAGAATGGGTATGGTTGGCTACCGATTGTAAAAAATTTTCCTGGGTACTTTTCATTCACAACCCCTTCTACTGTCGATTCTAACACCGATTCTTTTTGTTTGAAATTGTCACAAAAGCAACCCCTTCTATGGCTCCAAAGTGGAACCGGTTGCCCTAGAATCAATTCTGGAACTAGTTCTGGAACTGATTCTACGTCACCCACACCTTCCATATAGGATCCCAGGAACTGGTTCCGGAACCAGTTCCATGGAATCGGTTGCAGTGGAACCAGTTGTAGAATGGGTGTGGTTGGCTACCGATTGTAAAAAATTTTCCTGGGATGCTAAAGTTAATTTAAATATCGTCTTTTTAGTCATCAGTACAAATAAATTTTCCTTTATCCAATTTTTATATGTAGTATGGAAATTTGGCTCAAAATTAAGTTTTTTAATAAAAAAAACGTCAAGAATCTACATAAAACAAGAATATTTCAAGATAAGTTTGAATTTTTAATTAGGTTTTCTATGATAAAACATTAAATTCTTTAAATTTAAAACTTATCTTGAAATATTCTTGTTTTATGTAGATTCTTGACGTTTTTTTTTATTAAAAAACTTAATTTTGAGCCAAATTTCCATACTACATATAAAAATTGGATAAAGGAAAATTTATTTTAAATTTTGTTTTATTTTTTGAACACACTTTGACAATTAAAAATTTACATTTACAGGGTGATGAAAAAATGTTGTATTTAACAGAAACTATAGTTGATAAGAATTATTTCAGTTACTTTGAAAATTTTCGGTTTTAACTGAGGAACTAAGCAACTGAGCAACCGAGAAATTTATCGGTTTATTCCTAAACATATTAGTGCCCAATTTTCTCAAAAATATGTTATGGCGACCTTAGTAAATTGGTTAAAATTACATTTTGCCATGTAAAATATCGAAAACAAAAAATAAGTAAAAATTAATGTTTAAGGGCCATTTTATAGCCAGAACTAAGAACCATTTTTATCCTAAATATTTCTTAAATTAAAATTTTTTTTAGTTCTGACTATAAAACTGGCCTCAAATTTCATTACCCAAGTAAAAAAAAATGATATGGATCCATATGAAGTTATATTTAATTACATATAATCTTTTATGTAATTAGATATAATTATATCCGAAAAATGAGAACATCTCATTGTATCTTATTGTATACAATTGTATACAATTTGGTACAATTTGATACAATTTTATGCAATTCGATACAATTGTATCCGAATTTTGTCCTCATCCAATTACATCAAATTATATCTTTTTGTATGAAATTATATAAAATGTTATAAAAGTGGACATAGTTTGATACAATTATGTCTAAATATTGACCTTATACTTTTGATCATATTATATATGACCACATCTAACAATATACAAAAATAATTTTTTTAAATAAAAAACATATGCAATATCTGGAGATCAGACCTGGGGGATTTCAATTACAATTGCAAATAAATGTAATTGAAATAAAAAAAACTCAATTACATTTCATGTAACTGTAATTGTAATTGTGAAGTAATTGAAATAGTAAAAATTACTAAAAATATATGATGCAAAAAATAAACTCACACACGAATCATGCACGGGTTATATATTCTTATTCACACTCACGCACGAATCAAGTACGAATTATATATTCTCAGACTCACGCACGAATCACTTGAGTATAGTAATTATTACTCACGATCACGGGTGAATTACGTGACTTAAGAACATTTCTGGTCATGCGCCAATCCCTAGTAATTACTAAATCTAAAACTAGTTCAAAATCATTGTTAACATAGAACCACATATAATATAATACGGTTTTATATGGACCTTATATACCCGAGTAAAAAAGTTTTGATATAATCATATATTATTTTATGTAATTGGATATAGTAACTTATAGTTACATATGGCCACATATGCTTTTAAATTCAAGCAGATATACTTTTATATAGTCATATGTTAGATATTTTTTCCTCAAAGGTTTTAATATGGAGACATATGTGATTTTATATTATTACATATTGGCCTACATATATATGTATGTGCTATATATAAGTACATAAAGTAACATATAAAAGACATAATTACATGTACGTTTATATATAATTTAGTATGACACTATACATAATAATATAAAACTATGTGGATCCATATAAGAAATCTTTTATAATTTGTGTTAGTTATGATTATATATTGACGAATATGAACCCATATATAACTTATAACATTCTTTATAAAATCATCTATAATGATATATCATCCCACATAGGCAATTTTTTCAAAGTGATTTTATATAAAAATATATAAGGTCCATATAAAACCGTATCGTATTATATTTGGTTCCATGTTATCAATGATTTTGAACTAGTTTTAGATTTAGTAATTACTAGGGATTGGCGCGTGACACGAAATGTTCGTGAGTCACGTTATTCACACGTGATCGTGAGTAATAATTACTATACTTAAGTGATTCGTGCGTGAGCGTGAGTAAGAATAACCCGTGATTGATTCGTGTGTGAGTTTATTTTTTGCATCATATGTTTTTAGTAATTTTTACTGTTTTGCGTGAGAATTTTCTGATTGTAAGTTTAGTAAATAAGTTAATATAATCATGTGTGCTGAGTAAAAAACGAAATGCTCGTGCGTGAGTAATTTGTTTTTTTTTTTTTGGTTTTTTTTTTGAGCATGAGTAAAAATTGCCTTTAATACGAAATTCTCTATACTATAACGTACACTTGACTGGTTTCTTATATCTGGTTGGTTGTATATCATAATCCTATTAACTTTAAAATTTCAGTGTTGTTAACTTTATTTTAAAATTACTAAATTAAAATAAATTTTTTTTTCATGTTTATTGCACTGTCATGATAAATCTGGATAAAAGTAATGGAAGATTTATCGAAATTATAAGATCTCCAGCAGGCCTGAGGTTAATCATTACATTTTGTAATTAATTACACATGCAATTACACAATTACATGTAATTGTAATTGAAAAAAAAAACTCATCTATAATTACATATTCGGCCTTATTACGAGGTTCGTAGTCGTAGTCGAAACTAAGTCGAATTTGCTGAAAATTCACTAAAAACGCAACTTTTGAAAAATTTTTCAATTGGATTTACCATAGCACTCAGATTTAAAAAAATCCAGCATCAGAGTTTCATTTCTTTATAATTTCCATTATATACAAAATCATTTTATATGGAGTCGAAAATTTCGACTACAAATTCGACACTTGTAATCAGACCGATTATTTGTAATTGCAATTCAAAAAAGAACAATTACAATTACAAGCAATTGAAAATTTTTTTTTATTTAAAAAAATTATTTTTGTATGTATATTGTTAGATATGGTCCTATGTAAAGTATAAGGATAATATTTAGATATAATTGTATCAAACTATGTCCACTTTTATAACATTTTATATAATTTTATACAAAAAGATATAATTTTATGTAATTGGATGAGGACAAAATTCGGATACAATTGTATCGAATTGCATTAAATTGTATCAAATTGTACCAAATTGTACCAAATTGTATACAATTCGATACAATATGATACAATAAGACGTTCTCATTTTTCGGATATAATTATATCTAATTACATAAAAGATTATATATAATTAAATATAATTTCATATGGCTCCATATCAATTTTTTTTACTTGGGTATTTTTATATAAAATCACTTTGATATAATTACTTATGTGGGATGATATATAATTATAGATGATTTTATAAAGAACGTTATATTGTTATATATTAAAGAAATCATGAAATATTGTAGATATGGAACCATATTAAGTTATATATGGGTTCTTATTCGTCAATATGTAATCATATCTAACAAAAATTATGAAATATATCTTATATAGTTTTATATTATTATGTATGGTGTCATACTAAATTATATATAAACGTAAATGTAATTATATTTGTAATATGTTACTTTATGTACTTATATATAGCACATGCAATTATATGTAGGCCAGTATGTAATAATATAAAATCACATATGCCTTCATATTAAAACCTTTGAGGAAAAAATATCTAACATATGACTATATAAAAGTATATCTGCTTGAATTTAAAAGCATATGTGGCCATATGTAACTATAAGTTACTATACGCAATTACATAAAATAATATATGGTTATATCAAAACTTTTTTACTCGGGTTCTTAAAATTTTTAATTTCATATAATTCACAAAATATTGCACTTTTTTATTTTCTGGTATTGTCACAAAATTTTTCTTTCTTATAATTTTAAGATTTTTTCGACTCCTATTCACACTTTCAATTTTTTTTTCGGCGAAAAGTCCGATTTCCGTTAGATGATGTAAAAGAATATATTTATAATATATAAAAGAATATATTTATAATATATGTATATTACCGCATCAATAAAGCGAGGCAAACTTTTGGATCCCTTTGCAAAGTCTGGAATTCTACAAATATCTCCTTGCAGACAAAAATCAAAATCTTCAACTCTGAAGTGAAGTCAACGCTACTATATGGTTGCGAAATATGAAACCTGTCAACACTAGATGACAAAAGAATTCAATATTTTATGAACATGTGTATTAGGCACATTCTCAGGGTATTTTAGCCGAATACTATCAGCAACGACTAGCTGTGGCGTATGTATATGCAACGGTAAATCATAATACAATAAAAAAACTCGGAAATATCAATGGATTGGTCATACTCTCCGTAAGCCAACGACCAACACAACAAGGTTAAACCTAGCCGAAGATATGGTTGAAGGGCAGAAATTTGTTGTCGCCTTATCTTCCTTCCAGGAATTTCAATGATTAAATACAAACATTATAATTCCGCCATTAATGTCCGAGTAGTTGCAATGGCATTTGTGATTTTCACTTACTTCGATTGAATTACCGTTCTAAAGCCCAAATTAGTTTGGAAGTATCGTAAAAAAAGTAACGTATCATTCTCATAATGAATAAAAAGGGTATAAAAAATAAAACTATTGTATTTTTTACCCTTTTCTTGTGCATATAATTAAATGTCAAGTAATAAAATATAAAATTTCTATTTTCAACAGAACTTTTTTACGATTTTACTTGACAACAGTTTCAATGCATAGAAAAAAGATAAAAATATATTTCTATATTATTTTAACACATTGAATTGATTACAGATACGTTTTTTTACTTTACGATTAGACTAATGAAGCCTTAATTCCTTTCTTGATTTGGTTAGTGTTTTTTTTTTTAGTTTGGCTACTCCTCAATAAATTATGCCTGTTGCCAAAACCTGAATTTAAAGGAATATCCTGCAATTTAATTTCTTTTTATTACACTGTGCTAGTTGAAAAATCCAAAAAGCGAGGCACCCAGTGAGTAAACCTAATTCGAGTAAAAATATATTTGTGTTTGAAAATTTTGGGTCCAAAGAACCCAAAAAGCTCGATTTATCTAACTATTATTTATTTTTACCCATGTTATTTATTATTCTCCTAGTCAGCTTTGGGTTAAAAATGATCGAAATGGGTGCAGCGGTTCAAAAGTTCTGAGTGAAAATGTGAGGCCACTTCCAAATTTTCTATACAAAATTGTACATTTTATTGCTTCGTTAAATGTACTGAAATTGGTATTGAAGTGAAAATTTTGCATAAAGATTTTTAAGGTGTCCTCACATTTGCAATCAAAACTTTTGAACCTCAAGATCGATTTTGATTATTTTTAATAGAAAGCTTTTGGTAGAGTAACAAACAAATTAACTAAAAGTTAATGGTAAAAAAATTAAAAAATCGAGTGTTTTGGGGTGCTTGGAACCATAATTTTCAAACTCAAATATTTTTTTTTTCAAGAACTAACCTAGAAAAACGGCTAGCACCACTAGATTCAGCGTACCCGAATTAGTTTTACCCATTGGGTGCCCCACCTGTCGGGGAAAAAAGTCTCCGATTCGTGCACAGTGTTATTATTGTTAATACAATTATAAAATGCTTTGAATTTTTAATAGAACCCAGGAAAATTTTCTGTTCCAAAGAATCGGGTGTAGAATAGCTACTTTTCCTTTGCAACCCCTTCTACTGTCGATTCTAACACCGATTATTTTTGTTTGAAATTGTCCCAAAAGCAACCTCTTTTATAGCTCCAAAGTGGAATAGGTTGACCTAGAATCAGTTCTGGAACTAGTTCTGGAACTGATTCCACGTCAGCCATACCTTTCATATAGGATCCCTGGAACTAGTTGCGGAACCAGTTCCATGGAATCGGTTGCAGTGGAACCAGTTGTAGAATAGGTGTTGTTGGCTACCGATTGTAACAAATTTTCCTGGGAATGTATAATTATTTAACAAGTGAAACAACTAATGAAAAATTATTATTATTTAGGAAGATGTAAATGCTTTTTTAGTTATTATGAGTTAAACTACTATGCTTTTATTAATGTAGTGCTTAAATTTTGTTAGAAATAAATAAATAAAACAAAATATATAAAAAAACCTAATAAAAATTCAAAAAAACATCATGGATTGAAAAGGAGTTATTATGGTGGCAAATGATTAGTAAAGGGAAAAAATCAAAAAGTATTAAAATAATTATAGTTTTAAACAAATATTGTACAATATTTAAGGCCAATTTTATAACACATAACACGTTGAAACAAATATTAAAATATTTTAGTATGGTACAATACTTATTTCAAAAAATAGAAATGATAATAAATTAAACAAAAAACTTAACATTTGTAAATAAGTATTAACAAGAGTTTTCATTCTTTTGGTTTGAAAGTTTTTTTTTTCATAAATATAATTTCATTTTATTTAGTGAAATTTAATATTTTCATAATATGCGTACATTTTATTTTAACTTAAGCTAGATATTTATTAATTCTTTAAACATATTTTATCGAAAATATTTAACAAATAATCAAAAACTAGTTATTAATCATAATATTCATTTTTTAGGCTTCTGTTAAATACTACTTATTATTGTGGCCATATTTATATATGTATATTGTAAGGGGAAAAAATATGTATATAAAATTATATAAATATACATTATATTTTAATTAAAAATATTATATAGATTGATTTTGATTGAAAATATAAGTTCCATTTAAGAATACAAGTTTTATAGCAAAAATATTTTTCTTTTTAATGTATTTCAATTCATTCCCTCATTACTAGATGTTTGATTGCGTCATAGTTTTTTACTTTCATTAATTCAATTTGTTTTATTTTTTTATTGATATATATGTAATTGAATTTGTTTTATTTTTTTAATTATAGTTTATTAAATTTTTTTATGGCTTTCTATAAGCAAATTAAAAATATAAAGGAACTATTTTTTGTTTCTAAATATAATTATTCGTTTTTTGCTTGTTTTGGCCGGTGATTGAAAGAAAAAAAAATGGTTTTGCCAGAGTTTATGTTTTGTACATTCTACATATGTCAAAATCTCCGATTGCTTTTGTTTTCTCCTGAAATTTATTGCACATTTTTAATGGTACTTAAATCTTATAGAATATGTACGTATTATAATTATAATTTTGAAAATACTACAGAATATTTTTTAACAAGCCAAAAATAATTTATGAACATGTATTTACATTTTGAAAAATAATGCACTGGTCAGTACTTAAAAAGTTGCATTAAAAACCTCTTCTATACTTCACTGAGAAAAATAGTTTTTTTCTTTTGTTATAAATCTTAGTATAAATTTTTTTATTTAAAATATCATCCCAAACAAAGTATTGAAGGTAATTAAAAAATACAGATACTCGCGTAGGACAGAAATAGACAAGTTGTGGATAAATGTAAAAATATTTTCGGAAAGTCTTAGCCAAATTTAAGGTTCAAAATCGCTTAAAGTGGTGAAAATTTACGTTTTTCGAGAATTCCGCTGTATAAACGGTAATTTTTCGCCATCGAAATTTTTTCCGTTTTTTTTCTTGAATAGGAAAGAATGAAGAAATATTTTTCGTTAAAAGATTTCGAAAAGAAATATAATTGTCGAACATCAACTCCGATTTGCCCGAAACTTTTGAAAAATAATTTTTACATCTATCCACAATTTGTTTACTGCCCTGACTTGAATAAAATTTCTCCAAACACAAAAAAAAATTGTGTTTACTTTGTTCAAAATTTTTAGATTTCAGATGAAACTTTTCAAACATATTTTTTAGCTTTATACAAAACTTGTCTACTCCTTCTCGTGCCAATAACAGCGATAGTTCTGTTAAACTTGTTTCTTCAACTATTAAATATTTTTACGATTTTTGAAAGGATATATGTATATAAGTTTGACATTTCGTTTAAAACACACAGTTCAACTTGGTTAATTTAAACAGAAAACGAATTTTGTCGGGCTTTTCAAATTTGTTAACAAAAATTTGTCGGAACAACTTATTCTCATTTAAGGTGGGTCGTCTCATACTGTAAGTTTAACTTAACTATTAAACAAAAGAAAATATCAGAAAATTGTATATAAAACAACAACAAATTTTTGGGTTAACTATTAGTTAATGCTTAAAATAAAACAAAATAAATCACATTTCAAAAGCAGTATTCCAGTTATAAACTGCGTTAAACTAACTTTAAAAATAATATACATCCTAAAAACTGGGCCTCATAAAGTATAAATATTCTTGATCCTTATAGAATCTAATACGATATAGTGCTATCCGCTCGTCTGTTAAAATAACGATCACGTCATTAGCTGCATTTCATCGAATTTTAATAAAAATTCGCAAAATCAGTCCAGGCCACAGTGGCCATAACTCGACTTTTTTGCCCACAGTTTTTAAACGAATTTAGAAAAGAAAAAATTTTTTAGTGTCCAACCGCAAATAGCAACATTTGGTCTTTTTTTTGTATTTGGAGGCATTATGTTGAAATTTAGAAGCTGGGAAAATGGTTTTGAGCCGATTTTATACGATTTTAAGTTTCAAAGTTTCGTAGTTTAGCTGTAAAGTTAATATTTGACTGCTGAACAGTGAAGTCGTCGATTAACTTCAAACTTTTTCCTAACTTTAACAATCAAAATGGATTCCAATCGGCCCATCGAACATTTTTCCATAAGCAAAATTTGTCCATAATGCTTCAACACACCGAATACCGACCAAATATATTTTCTTGCTTAATTTTCGGTCAAACACTAATATTTTTTAAATTAGGGCATTTTCTGTTTTTAATAATTTGTCAAAGTGAGCGAAATTTTGAATATGGGGATTAACAAATACATCTACACTCAAGAGTTTGTCGGTAGTCTACTGAAAATGATAGTTAAAACAAAGGTATATGCAGTTAAAAAGACGCCAAAGTATTATCCTTTAAAATAACTAAAAACGTTGTAAAATTAACTGACGAATGTTTTAAGATCAAATATGACAAATTACAAATAAAATTTACAATTTATTTTGCAACAAACAGAGAAAAAAAAACTTTTCTAAAACGAATGGTTGCATTCTCAAGTACTACAAAGACTACGATCAGACTGTCTTTATGGGGTTCTCTCTATGTTATAATGTACATTTAACCCTCTAACCGGCAAGCCCGCCTCCAGGCGGGGTATATTAAATTGACCAGAAATGCGCCAAAGGAGTATTTTATAATAAGAAATTATGCTTTTTCAACAGAAAACAAAATTTATAAAATTTTTTGTGAAGAATTGTTTTGTATACAATGCATGGTTTGGAAGCGAGAAAGTATCAAAGATAAAATTTCGTAAAATTTCAAAAATTAAATATTTTAAAACAACCAAAATTTTAAAAAATCTTAAAAACATATTTAAATCGACTAAAACAATTGATAGTGACCATGAAGTAAGATTGAAGGTTAGGCTATTTAAAAAGTTCCTTGCTTCGGTCCAAGGACGCACAGGATTCCATAAGGATACCTTTAAAGGACATCGCCTTAACTTCAAACCGAAAGGACAGATTTTTCTGAAATTTGGTAAAAAGAATATATTTGGTATAGGTAGCAAAGCTTATAAGTTTGAATAATATATATTGAAGTTTTGGTGCGTTTTCGCTCAATTTCGCATTTTTTGAAAAACGAAAATCGCTACATCCTCTTAAGTAACGGCACAAAAAATTTAATTTTTTATGGCAATTACATCTTGGTAAGACAAATAATTTGTACCTAGGCCTAGTAATTTTTATGCGCTAGTTTTCGAGATTCACCCTTAAACTATTTTGGCCCATATCGCCTAAAGTAGACAACGAAAAAAAATTTTGTAGAAGAACTTATTGTTTTTTTTTCGTGGCGAACACATGGTCTAAATTTCATTGCAAAAAAGCTTAGGCCGGTTAGAGGGTTAAGTTTTTTTTTGTATTTATATAAACTCCGAAGCAAATAATGCAATGAGAAATATCAACTCAAACATTTTTTTTACTAATTATTTTTGTATTACAACGCAAATCACATGTTTCTTACAAATCTATTATTTTTCTTTATGTTATAGTTGTTGCTTTAGCCAAAGTTCCTTTAGTACACGGAAAAAATAAAAAGTGTAAAATTGTCGAAGTACTTAGGTAAAATGCAAGTTCAAAAGTATTTTGTATAAGTTAATAAAAAATAAATGTAGATTTATCAATTTTTACTTTTTGTCAACTTGCCTTAGTTTTTCACCTATTCCATTTTCAGGCACTTCCAAATATGTTAAGTTACCTAAGTTTATTCTTTTGTAACTTATCTTAAAACATATTATAATTTAATTGAAGAATTGTGTAACTTAACAGAAAACTTTTGAATTTGTATTTTACCGAAGTACTTCGGCAATTATACACTTTTTATTTTTTGCGTGTAGTAAAGCAAATGTTTGTATGTTGTATTTAACATTCAAGCTTTTAATTTTATTTATAGTCATTAGAACGAAAGCAAAGAACTTTTACAACGCGTACTTGTTATTTCTATGTATTACATCCTAACCCATCATGCCATATTAATGACTAACATGTTGAAATTGAATAATATTACTTAACAAGTTGGTTTGTACCTCGTCTTTGAAGTATTTAATGGTAAATTTTTAGTTGATCAGGGGGCTTATTACGCAAAGGGATTCGAAAAATATTGTTTGAATTCGGAAATTTTAACTCTTGTAAAAAGATATCCGTACTTGAATGTCCAACTTTTTTTTACTTTTCACTTTTACTACATAGACATTGCCTACACGTTTTCAACATTTTCCTTCACTAAAAACAATTTTCTGTTACTGAATTTTTAATGTGAAAATTCTGTTCGAAAGCGATTTCTTTTCGAATCGAATCGAAGGGTTGGAAACTTTGCAAAAAAGAAGAAAAAACAATCAATGATATTTGTTTTTGATTTGATTAATGGCAATATTGATTGCCCTTATTTATTCGATAAAATTACTTTTAATGTTTCATCTCGAAATTTGCGTCATCAAGATTTATTCTATATGGGACATCACCGTTGTGATTATGTGCTGAATGTGCCCATATTGAGAATGTTAAGTTATTTTAATAATTTACGCCCTGATAAGTTGGTGGAATTTCATACATCAAAAAATAATTTTAAAAACTTTTTAGAAAATAGAAAACTATTATAATTAATTTTATTTTCATAATTAATTTTATTATAAGATTTTCATTGTCTGTAAGGAACATTTGTTCTACAGACCTTAAATAAATAAATTACATAATAACCCCCCTGAAGATTGTTACAATGCGTATTTTTTTTTTTTTTGGTTTTAAGATCAAATATGACAAATTCCAAATAGAATTCACAATTTGTCTTACAACATATGACTCATTGCAACAATCTTCAGAACAACTAAAAATCTACGATAAAATACTAAACAAGAATGTGCAGAGGGCTGCCGGTTCAATCCTCGGTCATGGCAATACACAAAAAGTTTTTCATATAGAGACAAATTAACAACTAAAAATTACTTTGATCAGTTGACACATAAACTAACCACTGACGAGTCTTTGGGTGAGACGAAACTGCGGCAGTCTGGTGATTTCCTTGTGTCTGTTAAATTTTTCAATAAAAATGTTTTCTTCTTCTTCTTCCTATAAATCAACTCTAGAAAAAATTCTTTAGTAATTAATTCTAATATTAATTACGATTGTCCTATGCGACGGTTACAAACACTAAAAGAATTTTTAAAATTCAACGAAATTTGAATATTTTAAATACCCAGCTAAAAATCGACATATATGAATACATACAGGTTAAATGTATGTGCGTACATGCTCATAAACATGCATTCATGACCATACATGGATACATAAATCGCCATACATGAATCATATATGACCATCAGAGCTTTGAAGAATTAATTCCTTAATTCAATTTTTCAATTCTGAATTAAAAGTTCGATGAATTAATTCACTAAGCACCATATATTGAATGGAATTAATTCATATTTGCTTTCGTTCGATTTATTTTGTTACGAATTAATTCAATTGCAATAGTTCTTTTTATTAAATCAAATGAATTAATTCACTGGTGAACACGTTCACTTTTATAAATCGAACGGAAAAAAAAGTGAATTAATTCAGTACTGAATTCGTTCAATTTCATTTTCATTCAGTGAATTAAAAAAAATAAAATTACGTTCAGTGAATTAAAAAAAAAAAATTACGTTCAGTGAATTAAAAAAAATAATAAGTTCACTGAATTGAAAAAAAAAATAAAATAAGTTCACTGAATTGAAAAAAAAATAAAATAAGTTCACTTAATTCAAAGCCTGTTTTCTGCCGTTCAGTAGAAGAAAACAATAATGTACAAATAAAATTTTTAAATAAACAATTTTACAACGTGTGCTAGTAACAAATTAGAAACCGGATGCTGTTTATCAACCTACATGATTCAAAAATAAAGCCTTTTACTATTAAAAATAAAAACTTTACAGATATAGATAAATTTGGAAAACATATAACTATTAATTTTTCAAACTAGTTATATTGTTATATTTTTTTTTTCCAAATTTATCTATATCTGTAAAGTTTTTATTTTTGATAGTAAAAGGCTTTATTTTTGAATCATGTAGGTTGATAAACAGCATCCGGTTTCTAATTTGTTACTAGCACACGCTCTAAAATTGCTTATTTAAAAATTTTATTTGTACATTATTGTTTTCTTCTACTGAACGGCAGAAAACAGGCTTTGAATTCAGTGAACTTATTTTATTTTTTTTTTAATTCAGTGAACTTATTTTATTTTTTTTTCAATTCAGTGAACTTATTATGTTTTTTTTAATTCACTGAATGTAATTTTATTTTTTTTTAATTTACTGAATGAAAATGAAATTGAATGAATTCAGTGGTGAATTAATTCAGTAAGGAATTAATTCACTTTTTTTTCCGTTCGATTTATAAAATTGAACGCGTTCACCAGTGAATTGATTCATTTGATTTAATAAAAAGAACTATTGCAATTGAATTAATTCTTTGAATTTGTTGTTTGATGAACACATTCAGTTGAATGAATTGAGTGAATTACTTAAGAAAAGGAATTCATTCAATTCTAGAGAAAATTGAATTCGATTGGTAGTGAATTCATTCAAAAAGGAATTAATTCTTCAAAGCTCTGATGACCATACGTGTGCATTAACGAAATTTGAGGTAATATCTACATGTATGATCATGCATGCTTATGCGTGTTCATGTAGTTTCATGCATGTACACACATGTAGATATTACCTCAAATTTCGTTAATGCACACGTATGGTCATATATGATTCATGTATGGAGATTTATGTATCCATGTATGGTCATGAATGCATGTTTATGAGCATGCACGCACATACATTTAACCTGTATGGATCCATATATGTATGTCGATTTTTAGCTGGGTGACTAACAAAAATAACTGTTTACTGCAAAAGTATCAAAATTTTTATTTTCTGTCATTACAACAGTGTTAATGTTGTAATGACAGAAGTCGCACAGCTCGTTTCTGTCTACACACCTTGCGAATTTTTCAGGCTACAACTACTAATAACGAACTCAGCTGCCAAAAAGGGTATAAAAGGCAGCACATCAAAGAAATATTGATCAGTTGCTGGCAGCCGCCAAAGCGTGCACAACTAACAAGGTACATCTCACTAATTATCCTTTCTATTCTAGCTCTTGAAGACACATCCTGCCTGTATCCTTTGAGGTCCTGCCCATATCCTGCACTCATCCTTCGAGGTCCTGCGAAGATCCTTTGAGGTCCTGCCACATCCTTCGAGGCCCTGCGAAGATCCTTTGAGGTCCTGCGAAGATCCTTTGAGGTCCTGCGAAGATCCTTTGAGGTCCTGTGAAGATCCTAGGTCCTGCACATATCCTTCGAGGTCCTGCGAAGATCCTTTGAGGTCTTGCGAAGATCCTTTGAGGTCCTGCCACATCCTTCGAGGTCCTGCGAAGCGTCGAGTATGTGTCGAGCGTGGATCACCTCCCTTTCAGCATCGAGTGTGTGCCGAGCGTTGGTCACCTCCTTTTCCTGCGTCGAGTGTGTGTCAAGCGTTGACCACCTCCCTTTCAGCATCGAGTGTGTCCCGAGCGTTGGTCACCTCCTTTTTCTGCGTCGAGTGTGTGTCGAGCGTTGATCACCTCTTTTCAGCGTCGAGTGTGTGCCGAGCGTTGGTCACCTCCTTTCTCAGCGTCGAGTGTGTGTCGAGCGTTGATCACCTCCCTTTCAGCGTCGAGTGTGTGCCGAGCGTTGGTCACCTCATTTTTCTGCGTCGAGTGTGTGCCGAGCGTTGGTCACCTCCTTTCTCAGCGTCGAGTGTGTGTCGAGCGTTGATCACCTCCCTTTCAGCGTCGAGTGTGTGCCAAGCGTTGGTCACCTCCTTTCTCAGCGTCGAGTGTGTGTCGAGCGTTGATCACCTCTCTTTCAGCGTCGAGTGTGTGCCGAGCGTTGGTCACCTTCTTTCTCAGCGTCGAGTGTGTGTCGAGCGTTAGTAACCTCCCGATAGAACTCGACCAACAGACCCCGTGAGCGAAACTAGGTTGTCATTCTCCCTCTGAGGCCCTTCTTTTCTTTTCGTCCCGCTAGTCCTAAGTGTTTTGTTTGTAGATATGCGCCAATAAATTGAAATTTATAAACGTTTAAGACCACGCCTTTCACTCTCTGTCACTAGATCAAACAAATTTCTGTGACGATCCCTACCCCCGCGAGCTTACCCCAGCTAACGGAGGAAACTCGTCGTTACACTGTGTACAAATAAATCTAAATTTAGTAAATTTCACACATGCTTAAATGTAAGACTGGGTCGCTAAAAACTAAAACGTGTCTCTTAGTATCTTTCCTCTATGACATATCCTTCTCTATCACCTATGACATATCCTTCTCCCTATAACCCTGCCCTATACGACCAATGAAATTATTATTTGGATTTCAATTCGCATCGTATGTTTCTATTCTAAAATTAATATTGAGTCGCTGCAAAGTTTTGAATATTGATCAGTGCAATTTGAACTAGTATAGATTTTTATGCGTAAGAATAAAATAATAATTTTTATTACTAAAATAATTGTAAATTAAAAAAATTGTGCTAAGATTTTATAAATAATAACGAATAATTTTCATATATTTTTAATATAATGATATGCCAAATATAATTCTTTTTCTTTTAAACAATAATTTACAAAGGACACAGAAACGTAATTTACAAATATTCACGTTATATTAAAACAAAAAAGATAAATAAGTTTAGATTTTTCCTTTGATTTGTTAGCTAAGACCACAACCAAAATTTTTAAATAAAGTGAGATTAAGAAATATACAATGTTATGTTTGTTTTATAGTTATAATTTTTAAAATAAAAATTACTTACAAATTTTGTAAAATAGACAAAAAAAAAAACCACCCCTTGTTGAAATTGTTAGACGGTGTAGTATGGTATTAGATGTTAGTTTATATTAACTATTTTTAGTTACGGTACGAACCACAAATGTTAAAGGCAAACATTAAAACTGGATCAGAGGCTATAACTGCAATACTTACAAAATACATTTTGTATGAAAGAAATTGCCATCTTTTTCGTCTTTTTATTTCTAAAAACATTTACATTTTTTGTAAATTTCAAAAACTTCTAGCGTTAATGCTGAACTCGAAAATAACATATTTTTTTTAATTATTAATTTTACTATTCGACAGCCAAACTAAACTTGTCTTGTAACACATAGTTTTTATTAGTAAACATTTTATATCTTCAAAAATTATTTATTTGAATATGGCCTTAACGCTTTAAGCTTTATCTAATGCCCAAATTGCGTCCAAAGTTCCCAGATTTTTGAAAATTTCCAAAATTTTAAATAATTTTCATATATTGTTGCTACATTATTTTTGTATGCTGATCACGAAAATATTACAATTTTTTTAAATTGGCCCAAGAGATTTCGAATTGTTCTTACTTGATTTTCACTCAAAATATTTTTATTTTTTTTAATATTTAGACGTTTAAAAAAATGGCAAATACGTACGTTATGTTTTTATTTTTTATGTACGTATTTTTTTTTATATACATATGTTTGTTTTTCTTCTATGAATCGATGCAAACCAAGATTTCTTTTGAGTATAATTTTGTACGTATGAATTCAAAGAAATAATTAACTGGCATTTTAGTTTTTTATTACAATTGAAACTTGTGACATTTCGAGAAATTCATGATCCATTCACGCAAAAAATAAAATGTGTATAATTGCCGAAGTACTTCGGTAAAATACAACTTCAAAAGTTTTCTGCTAAGTTACACAATTCTTTAATTTAAATATAATATTTTTTACAAAAGAAAAAACTTAGGTAACTTAACATATTTTGAAGTGCGTGAAAATGGAATAGGTCAAAAACTAAGGCAAGTTGACAAAAACTAAAACTTAATAAATCTACATGTATTTTTTACTAACTTACGAAATATACTTTTGAAGTTGTATTTTACCTAAGTACTTCGATAATTATAAACTTTTTATTTTTTCCGTGTTGCAACCAGAACTAAACTTTAATGAAAGCTTCACAGGTACAAAAATACGAAGGGGCCAGCAATAGCAAAGCACAGAAATGGTTGGTGAGTATTTGCCAATAGTGCTTTCCAAGGTTGGCAGGCAATATCGCTAAAATACCGTCATCGATTCAAAACTCCTTTAACTGACAACCGTTACACTTAAACTACCATTACCGAAACATCGTTATCCTTCAATTACTGGTACCGGAGCAATGGAAACATCGATACCGAAATAAATTAAATAGTGTTATCCTTACCGACAACAGCATAGTTTCGGTTACTATCCATGGTTCATACTAACAATAAAATGATAACACCGTTCAACGGTGGTGTTCATGCTTAAAAGCGTTAGGAAATCAGTGTTGGGAGTAATTATTTATTTTGTTATGACCAATACCTGTTTCATTACCGGTATTTACATGCAAAGATATTAAAATAAAATAATTTCAATTTCTTTACTTCCTGGTATTAGAATTTTCATTATAAAAAAAAATTATCCTGTTTTATATTTTTTGTTTGCTTTCATATAGTGTTTCGAACTAATCGACATAGGCATTATTCGAAAAATCACAAAATTTGGTTAACCGGGTTTTCGGGTCTGTTAAACAAGAAAACTGGCGATTAATCGTTTAATGCAAAATTAATGTATTTTTTAAGTTTTTATCAATCTTAAAGAGCTCCCTGTTTTTGTTAAATATCAACATGACAAATACATCGAGTACTTAAAAAAGTTTTCAAATTAAAAAAGCTAGAAATATAACAAAAAACACCTCTAATTAGCTCTATTTTGAACGATTTAAACTATTTATGGGTGATTTCTAGCAGTTTTTTCTCAGTTGTAAATGTGTTTTAAGGTTGAAAAGTTTTGGAATCTGAGATTATCTAAATTGAAAAATTTCTGATACTAATAGAAAAAGGTTTGTAAAAATTTTGCTAAGGCTTCTAAATTAGCTAAAAATGTCAATACAAAGCTGCTGAAACTAGCAGAATTTTTTGCCAAATATTAGTAAGCTAAATCAACTAAATGTAGAATATTTATTTCTTAAAATTTTTTTTTTTAATCTGAATACTTTTTATCAATACTACAATAAATTAATATTGCAATTAAAAAACTTTCCCCTAAATTCATAAACGCTTTATAAAATTATAGGAGGTTTATAAAACAAATTTTGTATGAAAATGACGTTTTGTAAACCTGCTATAACTTTACAAAGCATTTATGAATTGGACAATCTGAATCGTTAATGAATCATGGTGTCCATAGAAAAAGGCAGAAACTAGACATATAGCCTATTCTAAAATTTTTAACAATAACAAATAAAAAAAAATTTTTTGTTTTCTTTTGAAGAATTTTATAACTTTTCTTCACAGAAATAAAATATGAAATACCTCATTCCTCTCTTGAAATATTCTTCTAAGATGTAAGTAAGATGCGTTGAACCTTTTACCGATTCTAAAATTACAGCAAATTCCTCCAAAAGATTACGTATTAACATGGGAATTTTGGGGCTAAAGCTGTTAGGAATAAGCTCGAAGTTCTCTCGTGATCTGCGATTCCTGGACATTTTTTAAGTTTTCATTTCATTAAAGATTTCATAAAATTATCAAAAACGAGTAAAAAGGTTAAAGTCGGGCATGCCGACTATACAATACCCTACACCAGTCTGGTTAAAAGCCAACTAATGTTTGGATCCGAAATTCGAATGGGTTAAAAAGGGGCTTGTGTCAAAATCTCTATATATAAAAGAATAACGTGACTGACTGACTGACTCAACATCGCCCAGCCCAAACCGCTGAAGCTAGGAAGTTGAAATTTGGTATGTAGGTTCCTCTTTCGGCCTAGACGTCCGCTAAGACGGGATTTTTGGAAATTCCTACCGGAACGGGCAAAAAGGGGAAAAGTCTCCCCCTTGGCGGCCTGCCAAAACCCCTTTGGCTAGAAAGCTGAAATTTAAGTATTGTGTTCCTGGGAGTATGGGCTAACTTTTCTGGAAAGTACTTTCTGGAATTTTGGACAGGGACGTTGTAAAAATGGGGGTTAAAAAGGGGAAAAAGGCCCCCCTTGACGGCCTGCCCAAACCGCTGGAGGTAGGAAGTTGAAATTTGGTATAAAGCTTCCTCCACTACCGTAGACATCCACCAAGACGGGAGTTTTGGAAATTTTTACAGGGACGGGCAAAAAGTCTCCCCCTTGACGGCCTGCTCAAACTGCTGGAGCTATGAAGTTGAAATTTGGTATGTAGGTTCCCCGACCGGTGTAGACGTCCGTTGAGACGGCATTTTTGGAAATTCTTATCGGGAGGGGCAAAAAGGGGACAAAAAAAGTACCTTTTTCCAAAAAGTACCTTTTTCCAAAAAAGTACCTTTTTCCAAAAAAGTACCTTTTCTCAAAAAAAGTACCTTTTCCCAAAAAAAGTACCTTTTTTCCAAAAAAGTAACTTTTTCCAAAAAAAGTACCTTTTTCCAAAAAAAGTACATTTTTCCAAAAAAAAGTACCTTTTTCCAAAAAAAAGTACCTTTTTCCAAAAAAAAGTACCTTTTTGCAAAAAAAGTACCTTTTCCAAAAAAAGTACCTTTTTCCAAAAAAAGTACCTTTTTCCAAAAAAAGTACCTTTTTCCAAAAAAAGTATCTTTTTCAAAAAAGTACCTTTTTCCAAAAAAAAAGTACCTTTTTCCAAAAAAAGTACCTTTTTCCAAAAAAAAGTACCTTTTTCCAAAAAAGTACCTTTTTCCAAAAAAAGTACCTTTTTCCAAAAAAAGTACCCTTTTTAAAACAAGTACCTTTTTCCAAAAAATGTACCTTTTTCTAAAAAAATGTACCTTTTCCAAAAAAAAAGTACCTTTTTCCAAAAAAAGTACCTTTTTCCAAAAAAAGTACCTTTTTCCAAAAAAAGTACCTTTTTTCAAAAAAAATACCTTTTTCCAAAAAAAGTACCTTTTTCCAAAAAAAGTACCTTTTTCCAAAAAAAAGTACCTTTTTCCAAAAAAAAGTACCTTTTTCCAAAAAAAGTACCTTTTTCCAAAAAAAATTCCTTTTTCCAAAAAAGTACCTTTTTCTAAAAAAATGTACCTTTTCCAAAAAAAAAGTACCTTTTCCCAAAAAACATACATTTTTCCAAAAAATTACCTTTTTCAAAACAAGTACCTTCTTCAAAAAAAAGTACCTTTTCCCAAAAAAAGTACCTTTTTCTAAAAAAATGTTCCTTTTCCCAAAAACACACATTTTTTCAAAAAAATACCTTTTTCAAAAAAAGTACCTTTTTCCAAAAAAAGTACCTTTTCCCAAAAAAAGTACATTTTTCTAAAAAAAATGTTCCTTTTCCAAAAGAAGTACCTTTTCCAAAAAAAGTACCTTTTTCCAAAAAACATAAATTTTTCCAAAAAAAAAACATCTTTTTTAAAATTGTTTAATTCTCTGTCTTAACAAAAACAAAATAACCTGAAGTTTATGCTAACCTACGCAGAGAGAATTTTCACTAAATTAATAAAGTTTTCTTCACAAAGTGAATAAAATGTTTCTCAAATTTTTTAAAAAAAAGCTTCATTTTTTATGAAGCCTTTTTTAATAAAACTTTTCATAAAATTTTGTGTAAATCTGCATAAATTCAATGAAAAGTTTCAATGGACGAATTTCAGCGAAACTTAATTGAATCAATGTAAAAATTTATAATTATAAATAGCATATAATGACCTCCCAGCTGGAAATTGCCCACGGTAGAAAAAAATAGTACTGGGAGAGCACTGTTTTTTTTTTATTATGCCAGTACTACTTAAAATGTGCTTTGCCACTGTTTTCTGCTATTTTAACAATGTTTTTCTTTCTGACACTTCTTTTTTTTTTAATACCGAATTCAGTCATGAAGAATTTCAATATTACTTTTTTCATTATATTTTATATAAAACAGCGAGAACCAGAAAATTTAAGAAAAACTTTTTATTTTCTAGTTTTGCAATTATTTAATATCCCAGGTAGGAAAATACAAACGGCACAATGTCGGCCCGGTATCGGAGACGGTAGTACATGTAATGGCAAAGCGTCGGATTTTTAACTTTCACTGTACTGGCACGTTGTCGAAATGATAACACCAATAAACGCTTGGACGTAGTTATTTCCCAACGTTGGCGCATGCTTGGGATTTTATTTTTTTGGTATTATCCCAGTACATTTAATGACAAATTTAGTAGTTTGCTAGAACTTTACTGTCCTCTTAGTGTACATCACAAATTTTTAATGTATTCTTTCGAAACTTCACAAGAAAAGAATGGTGATGTCTCTCTTACATAAATAATTGTGTAATATATGTAAAAATACGTAAAATTTATAAAATTGTTAATTTTAATACTGTACTGGCAAAGTACGTTTTAAGTAGTACCGGCATTTCGTAAAAAACAGTGATCTTCCAGTACAACTTTTGTTGTAACGTCGGCAATTTCTACCTGGGATTTTATTACACAATAAAAAACAACAAAATTAATTTGAAACAAAAATATATATTTTTTATTATTTTATTAAAATTTAGGATGATTCACCACCAGATTTCTAATTGTTTTTATAGTACTGGCTATAAACTGATTTTTTGTATTTAAAGTACTGGCAAGTTACTGAATATTTTTAATTTATAGTACTGGGAAAACACCAGAAAGTAACAAAATCCAACACTGGGCCAATGTGGGCAAATACCTACGGCCAAGCGTATATTGGTGTTATCATTTCGACACCGTACAAGTACTGGAAACGTAAAAAATCCGACACATCTCCAGTACATGCACTACCGTCTCCAACGCTGAGCCAGTACTGTGGCGTTCGTATTTTTCTATCTGGGCTCTTTCACTAGATTTTAAAAGAATTTGATGTATTTTAGTTAGATTTTGTTTTTTCTAAGCTTTTCTTGTAATTTTTTAACTAAATTTAAGAAAATTATAAAGTTTTGGGAAAAAATAATGTAAAAATTCCATACTAAAAATGTAACCGGTTAATCGACCTATTTTAACCGATTATTCGTGCCGAATAATTATTTGACTTTTAAACTATTTGTTTCGACATTAAGCGAAATACAGACGATTAATCGAGGGATCGGTTAATCGAATTGGAAACACTACTTTATACACAATGAATATTATTATGTCATGACTGTTCAATAATGTAGCTCATTTATGGCAAAAAAACCAATGAAAACATTTTAATGAAAATTCTTTTTTTCGTTATAACGTTATAACGACTATTGTTGCAACATTTAACATTCATACTTATATTTCATCAAAATTGTTTTATGTTCTCCAAGATTTTGAAAAATTCGATTTTTGTGGAGGCGTTTTTAGCAAATACGCCAACGTTTTACATAATCAGGGGTAATATTTTCATTACAATTTCTCTACATAATGCTGATTAACAAAATGTGTTCCTTAATGGTTATGAGTTTGCCCACCTCTGTTAGGAATTCACTTAAAAAACCAAAACTTAAGCGCCTTCCCAACACCCAAAGAAAAACTAAGTATTTTTCCAATGCCCAAATTATGCCGTTCCACTGTAGTGACAATGCTTTAAAAAGCGTGGAAAAAGCACTCAGTAAACAAGTGCAGAAAAAGCACACTTTTCCAGCATTGGCAAAGCATTCGAATTTATAGCTTGACAGCGTTTTTTCGAAAACCGTAGAAAATCTTAAAAAAGAAGAGCTGGGAAAGCACATATTTCCAACATTTGCAAAGCATTTGTGCGTTGTGCTTTGCCAGTGCTGCTTTTTGTAAGCCCACGGTCTCCTCATGCTTTCTCAGTTCTTGTTTTACTAACATTAATGCACCGACTAAAAAATATAAAGAAAAAACTTTTTTGAAAAATTTTCTGAAGGTGAAAATCAAATAGGAAAAAATTGAGAATCATTTAACCGATATTAAAAATTTTATAAGTATTTTGTTATTTTCTAAAGAAATTGTTTTTGTAACAACATAAATTTATACAAAATTCAATGCAACGCATAATCGAAATTAATTGAAAATCACAAATTATACTATTAAAACATGCAGAAAATTTTACTAAATATTAGACTAAAAATAAAAACAAACTTTTAAATCTAAAAATTTTTATTTTCTCTTAAATAAAATTTAACTCAAATATAACTAAAATTTTGTATATTGAAAACAGTTTTATTTTTGCTGTTACTATCTTACTAATATTTAGTAAAAATAATCTGCTAATTTCAGCAGTTTTTTCTGTAAGGTCATTGTTACTTTGTAGTAGGTTAAACTAAAATTTTTAAAGGCTTTCTATAAGTTTAACACATGTGTTATTAAAATTTTTTGAAGATCACTTTTTGAAAATAATATTCGTACTACTTTTTGTTAGTACAGTGTTACACATTAGATTAAGCGTAGTATATATTAGAATGTCCCTTAATATAGCGATTTGTCGATTTTCGTTCATTACACCCGCCAGTTTTATTGGAAATGGTCCCAAATGGAAGAAATCGATTTTTTTTGGAAAACGTTAACCCATGCGAAAATTGGGCGCAAATGGTCCATTTTGGAAAAAAAAGTGTATTACTATTCAAAATTCCCAAAATTCGAAATTTCGAAAAAATATGTTTTATTCCATTTATTCATTTAATATAGTCAAAATGATTCAGACATGGAATTTTGACTTCATCAGTTATCATTAACCCACTATAGCCTGTAATCCAAAATGACCCACAAATTTGATAAAAATGCAAAAACGTGTTATTTAAATTAATTTTAAAGATTTTTAAAATACCTAATTTGGAGACGTCGATTTCTATTTGTACCACATAATAGTTGATATTAAAGAAAAAAAAAATAAATTGGAAAAATGATAATTCGAGTTTGTGTTTGGAGCGACTGCTTTCCAGGACATTTTACAAAAATTGATCATTTTGTCAAAAATTAAACAAAATCTGAATGTTTTCATCAAATTTTACACAGTTTTCGGAAAACATCACTTAAATTTGGTTAGACTATTATTATATTTACATTTGTTTAAAAAATATTTAACCCTTAGTGGCCTGGGGTCAGAAAAGACCCACGAAACTTAATATTATGACTAAGAGATTGTAAAGCCATTAACCTTCTAACCGGCAAGCCCGCCTCCAGGCGGGGTATATTAAATTGACCAGAAATTCGCCAAAGGGGTATTTTATAATAAGAAATTATGCTTTTTCAATAGAAAACAAAATTTATAAAATTTTTTGTGAAGAACTTTTTTGTATACAATGCACGGTTTGGAAGCGAGAAAGTGTCAAAGATAAAATTTCGTAAAATTTCAAAAATTAAATATTTTAAAACAACCAAAAGTTTCAAAAATCTTAAAAACATATTTAAATTGACTAAGACAATTGATAATAACCATGAAGTAAGATTGGAGCTTAAGCTATTCAAAAAGTTCCTTACTTTTGTCCAAGGACGCACAGGATTCCATAAGGATACCTTTAAAGGACATCGCCTTAACTTCAAAATGAATGGACGGATTTTTTTGAAATTTTGTAAAAAGAATATATTTGATATAGGTAGCAAAGCTTATAAGTTTGAATAATATATATTGAAGTTTTGGTGCGTTTTCGCTCAATTTCGCATTTTTCGAAAAACGAAAATCGCTACATCCTCTTAAGTAACAGCACAAAAAATGTAATTTTTTTATTGCAATTATTTCTTGGTAAGAGAAATAATTTGTGCGTAAACCTAGTAATTTTTATGCGCTAGTTTTCAAGATTCACCCTTAAACTATTTTGGCCCATATCGCCTAAAGTAGGCAACGAAAAAAAATTTTGTAGAAGAACTTATTGTTTATTTTCCGTGAGGAACACATGGTATAAATTTCATTGCAAAAAAGCTTAGGCCGGTTAGAGGGTTAAATTGATAAAAAAGGATATCAACTGGATAAAAATAATTATTTTATGTAACATGATCCAGATGGGGTTAATTTTTATACTTTTGGCCAAAAACGCCCCACTAGGAAATTTATAGAATAACATCTTTCGGCAAAAAAGCCCACTCGAAATTTTCAGAATAACGTCTTTCCAAATAGAAAGCAATAAATGGATAATAAACAAAAGCTTTTAATTAGAATCTAATAAAATTACAAAACTAAAATTGTTATTAACATACGGACACTTTTGACCCCAACATTTTAACCCTTAAAAATAAGATTGGGGCTATAGAGAATTGAGCTTGTTCTTCGTTAGTTTTGTATCCTCTATCGCATATCCAAATTTAATAAAAATCTGATAAATGTTATTCTGTAAATTTCCTAGTGGGTCTTTCTTTTGTGAAAAGTGAGAACATTAACCCTATATGGATCAAGTTACTCAAAATAATAATTTTTATAAAGTGGAAAAAAAATTTTTTTATCCAGTTGGAATTTTTTTTATCAATTTAATGGCTCTCGTAGTCGTAATTAATATTAAGTTTCATGGGTCTTTTCTGACCCCAGGCTACCAAGGGTTAAATATTTTTTAAACAAATGTAAAGTTAATTATAGTCTAACCAAATTTAAGTGATGTTTTTCCGAAAAATGTGTAAAATTTGATGAAAACATTAAAATTTTGTTTAATTTTTGACAAAATGAGCAATTTTTGTAAAATGTCCTGGAAAGCAGTCGCTCCAAACACAAACTCGAATTATCATTTTTCCAATTTATTTTTTTTCTTTAATATCAACTATTATGTGGTACAAATAGCAATCGACATCTCCAAATTAGGCATTTTAAAAAATCTTTAAAATGAATTTAAAAAAACACGTTTTTGCATTTTTATCAAATTCGTGGATCATTTTGGATTCCAGGCTAAAGTGGGTTAATAATATCCGATGAAGTCAAAATTCCATGTCTGAATCATTTTGACTATATTAAATGAATAAATGGAATAAAAAATAATTTTTTGTCGAAATTTCGAATTTTGGGAATTTTTAATAGTAATACACTTTTTTCCAAAATGGGCCATTTTCGTCCAACTTTCGGCACGGGTTAAAGTTTTCCAAAAAAAAAAAAATATCGATTTCTTCCATTTGGGACCATTTCCAATACAACTGGGGGGTGTAATGACAAATTTATTTTTAGGGACACTCTAATATATATATATATATATATATATATATTAGGGCGGGTCGATTTAATAATCGCCCATGGCTCAGTGAAAATCGTATTCTAGGGATCAAAATAAGAAACTTTGCCGAAGGAACCATACCTCTAAAACGAATTCTACTACCCCCAACTGTTGACTTTTGTCCCGTAGGGTCAAGTTTTGAAAAATCCCACTTTGACCCATTTAGAGTGCCCCAATCGAGTCCAAATGTATGACCGACCCCCACTAACTTTGGAGGGCCGATCCACCCATGCCAGTGGCACACCCCCTGGAACTCCCCTGGGGGGTTCCCCATACAAACATTTTAAAAAATCACCATTTTTGGCACTTTATTTTATTATTTTTTATTTATTTTATTTATTTTTATTATTTTATTTATTTTTTCTCTTTAGAAATTTATTTAGTCAGAACATATGTAAATGAAAAAATTAATTTAACTTAGTAATAGAAAAGAAAATAAAAAAAATTACTGTTTGAAGTCTTTTTTGCTTTCAAGTCTGGGCATTTTTTCTTTTCTATTACTAAGTTAAATTAATTTTTTCATTTACATATGTTCTGACTAAATAAATTTCTAAAGAGAAAAAATAAATAAAATAATAAAAATAAATAAAATAAATAAAAAATAATAAAATAAAGTGCCAAAAATGGTGATTTTTTAAAATGTTTGTATGGGGAACCCCCCAGGGGAGTTCCAGGGGGTGTACCACTGGCATGGGTGGATCGGCCCTCCAAAGTTAGTGGGGGTCGGTCATACATTTGGACTCGATTGGGGCACTCTAAATGGGTCAAAGTGGGATTTTTCAAAACTTGACCCTACGGGACAAAAGTCAACAGTTAGGGGTAGTAGAATTCGTTTTAGAGGTATGGTTCCTTCGGCAAAGTTTCTTATTTTGATCCCTAGAATACGATTTTCCCTGAGCCATGGGCGATTTTTTTGCCTCCCCACAAATCGACCCAGCCTAATATATATATATATATATATATATATATATATTTATAAATTTATCTACTAATCTACAAGAGATAGCAACTAGTAGGTAAACATGATAGTGACCATAATTTACGAATAAGAACCCATTATCATGAAGTGTATCAAAATTTTGTGCATGTCTATTTTTTAAATAAAATGCATTGAGTTTGATCGAATGCGAATCAATTTTTAATTAATTTGAGCTCACTTAGAATGGGAACAGTGTTTTTATTATACATTAAAGCAGCTTATGGATTAAGAGATAAATAAAAAACAATGAGATTAATCTTGAACTCGCATAATCTAGCTCATGTATTTTTTTTTCTTTTTTGCAAATTACAAAAATATTAAAATACTATATGTGAGTTCTGTTGTTTGTTCGGCTTGAGTTCGATTATTTTAAATGAAAAAACAATAATTAAAACAATTATATTTTTAACATTGATTGAACTATCTTTACAACCAGTATTTCGATTAACCAGGTTGATTGTCTTCCCGGAATATTAAAAAAAAAAACTAAATTAAATTCAAAATTTAAATTTATTTTTTAAACATTTCAGGGCATTAATGACATTAAAAATGTTTTTTATCGTTTCTTAATCAAGATATACTAAAGAGCCAAACTCCTAAATCAATTATAAACATAATACCAACTTTTGATGTCATTTTCGAGTTTAGCATCCCATAATACATAAAAAACAATTGGACTAACAAGGATACTAGTTAAGTTCAGTTAATAGTGTAGAAAAAATTAGAAAACATTTTAATTTGTGTTATGGCTCAATCTCACCTTTAGGGTGTAAAATAGGGTAACCACGTTGGACAGTTTTTATTAGTTTTTTTTAATACTTATTTTCAAAATGGAAAAACAGAATTCAAAATGTTACAATATTATTTTAAATACGAAAAAGTTTTGTTTAATTAGAACTATATTTACTTTAATAAAGTTCATACTTAATTTAAAAGTGTTCGTAAAAGAAGTTATTAATTTAAATATGATATGACAAATGATGATTTACCTTTGAATTTTTTTCTTTGTGCATTGTACTTTTAATATTAATAAAACTATAAAAACGGTGTTTATACCCTTCATAAACCCTAACTGGGAGATAGGCCCGCTACAAAAGAGTAGCATGTTCATTAGTTTCAAATTTCAGTAAAATATTAATTTTCGTCCTAAATTGGTTTCCTTGTTAGTGCGAAAACCAGTATATTATCTTATCTTAAAATTGTTTTACAGTTTGTACTATCGACCCACCTCTTATCTAAATATTACAATATTTTGTTAATTTTTCTATATAGTAAAAGATGTGTTTGTGTGTGCTTAAGAATTATTATCTAATTGATTTTCATCTTTCGAAATAAAAATCATGAGGAGGAATAAGAAGAAAAAAAGAGTAAAAAACGGCTTTGTTTTAATATTTTTTTGATAATATTTAAATAAAATTAAGAAGGAAAAACAGAACAAAATGGAACAGGGGAAACAACATTTTGTAAAGAAATCAAAATGATAAAACAATATTTAAAAAACAAAGTTTTTAATAAAGCATTTTAGCCATTACACTAGTTGGGATATACGAAATCTTAAAAAAAATCATAACACTAAAGTCAAACTACTGGTCTTTTAAGTGTTACGCGTATTTTTGTTTTAAGATTGAAAGGGTATTTTTAAGGAAGGAGTTTTAATAGGAACACCAAAGGCAAATTACTAAATATGTTTTGTAAAATAGTAAAAAAAATCATAATAAATATTCATGCTTTACCTCCAGTTTTGCGTAAAGATGCTGCTTTTTCCCTTAAGCCGGGTGGCAAACTGAATGGTGCTGAACCAAAAGGATCTTCAGGTATAATAGGAGCAACAACTGAAGAGACAGTTGCTACTGTTGTTGTTGAATTAGTCTGGCTTACTACTGATACAGATTGTGAATTAGTGGAATTAACTGAACCAGATGTTGCAGCCATATAATTTGTTTCAGTTGGAGTTAAAGTGGAAGTAGTAGAGGCTGATTTTGCATTAATGCCTGGGAAATATAATAAAATTAAAAAATGTGATATTTTGTATTACATATTACATACTTCCTTGACTACCCCTTTGTCGTATTTTATCAAACTCTGCCTCAAATATATGATCCTCAGTCATTTGACCAAATGGCTGTTCTTCAAATGGATTCCAAGTATCTACACGTGCTGCTATGGTGTCACCCATTCCTGAACGAGAAAACTGTGATGGTTGTGTGGTAGTTAGTTCTGCATTTGAAACCGAAGATTGTGTTATAGGAGCAGCAAATAGTCCCGGATTTGAACCACCATAGTTACTGGTTGTTAAGCTACCATCGCCGCCACTACCAGCGGATGAATTACCGCTACGGCTTTTAACAGATTGATCATAGGGTGCTAAAAATTGTGAGGTTTCGTTGGCAAAGGTTCTGTGAGTGTATAGTTTTGGTTGTTCGGATATCAAAGTTTAGAATATTTAGGTTGTTTTTTGTTAAAAGAACAGGCCAGAAAAAAGTTAAAGATGTGCATTAATTGTGCCATGAAATGAAAATAAAGTAATAATCAAGAGTTTGAGAGAAATTCAAATTTATAAAATAAAATCTATAAAGTAGCCTCAATATCGATTTTCCGATATTCGTTATGATACCTAAATGGAAAAAATATTATTATTATTAATTCAGAATCGATCATGTTAACTTTGTTCCACGTACGTTACCGCGGGTACCCAATTTCACCAAAAAGCGTTTCTACACTCAAAAAAGTTTGTCGGTACAACCTATTGAAATTGACAGTTAAAACAAAGGTATATGGAGTTAAAAAGACGACAAAGGTATTAACCCGAGTAAAAAAGTTCATATATAACAATATATTTTTTAATACAAAAATACACATTAACATATACAGCTATGGACATGGAAATAGGACACTTTTATTTGTTAAGAAACATAATTATTTATTTTGAAAAATAAAACAAAAATAAAATTTTTTATTTCATATACGGGAAGTGTTATTATTGATGATTGTAATTCATTCTTTATTTAAATAAAAATCCTTCAACTGTTTTATATACATATATTAGTAAATATGTATAAACTAATAAAAATACCTGGACTTCTAAATAGGACACATTTTATACTTTTACAAAAAACCGTACTTTTTTTGGGTTTTTAAAACTATTATTATTTTTTTAGCGTTAATATTACACTAATATTTTGTGCTGTATCCATTATTATCAATAACCGCTTCGCATCTTCTTTGCATACTCTCAACTAATCTCTGGCATCTTTCTTTTGGTATAGAATACCAGGCTTCTGGAATACCAGCCCAAAGTTTGGTGGAATTTTTGTAATTGTTTTGCGAAACTTTTGTTTTTACATCATTCCATAGATTTTCTATTGGATTAAGGTCCGGACTTTGGGCTGGCCAGTCCAAAACCTTAATTTGTTCTTGTAAAAACCAATCATTCACTATGTTCGACGAATGCTTCGGATCATTATCTTGCATAAATGTCCACCTAACTGGCATATTTTCATAGGCAAATGGCTCCATAACATTCTTAAGAATGCTCAAATATTTAAACCTGTCCATTTTGTCCTCTACTTTTACGATAGGCCCAACACCACGCCAGGAAAAAGCCCCCCATACCATAATATTACCCCCACCGTGTTTCAAGGTCTTCTGAGTGTACTTAATGTTTAAAGCCTGGTTTTTTGGGCGGTGTACAAATGTTCTACCATCTGGTCCGACACGATTTACCGTCGTTTCATCGCTCCAAAGCACATTTTTTCAAAAGGACAACTCATTTCCTTTGTGGGTTTTGGCAAAATCAATACGTTTCTTAAAATTTTTTCTTGAAAGAAGAGGCTTCTTTCTACTTATTCGTCCAAATAAGTTTGCTTCATTCAGTCTTCTTCTTACTAACCTGTCTGACACTTGAACGTTGAATTTTTCCCTGATTTCATTATTTATTTGACGGGAGGACATAAAAGGGTTGAGTTTGCTTTTGCCTACTATAGTCCTGTCCATAAAAGTTGTAGTTTTACGACGGATTGGCTTACGTTCTTTATTTTGCGTATATTTCTTGTCGGCAGCACATAGACGAATACCACATTTCGCGAACACTTTAGTATTTTAGCAATTTCAGTTTGAGATTTCCTCTCGTTGTGGAATTGAGATATAAGTTTTCGGTTTTCTGGATTACAATGTTTTCCACGTCCCATATTGGTACAATTAGAAAAGAATTTACTTATTTCAAACGCAAATTATGAAAAGAAAATTATTACTAAGTGCATCGAGTAAAATTTTGACAATTATTGGAAGTGTCCTATTTTTGTAAAGTAAAGTAATTTTGTTGTAAATATTTGGATGTTTTAAATATTGCAAAGTTTTATATATAATCTGAGACTACTTGGTTACAGTTTACTATAATAGAAAAGAAATATAATTATTGCTTTATAATTATTAAGAGAAATGCATGAAGATAATTTTGTAAGAAGTGTCCTATTTCTATGTCCATACCTGTAGTAATATACAATAGCTTCGCATCCATATGTATTCATATATTATAATATCTTTCAAATATTTCCCGAAATTTTCTTATGTATAACCATATAAAATCATATACCAAAAAATGTGTTAATGTTAATGATACACATAACTATATATAATCAGATGTGGTTGATCCCATAAATTGAGGTTTAACATACAATAAGATATAACCCAATACATAATCACATATACACCCAAATCGAAGAAATTTTCTCATTTTAGATATAATTTAATATAAACCTTTATCAAAAAAATTTCAAAGTTGTTTTACATATAACTTTATATGATAAATTATCAACAATATTTTCTAAGTCATTTTAGATAGAACTTTATATGATAAATTATCAAAAATATAATCTAGATTCCAAAGCATTTTCTAAGTCATTTTATATATAAATTTAGATAAATCTTAAATAATTTAAAATATTTCTTAGTCAATTTTTGATAAAAATTTATATTATTTAAAATCAGAAAAAATTTCGAAAGGAAAATATTTTTTATGTCAGTTTTACAATTCAAACATATTTCAAAACCCAACATATTTTGGGTATATAACTATGTATATCAGATTGGATATAATACGATTCAATTAGATGTGCCCAATTTTGGGATGCAATTGCATCAGAGTTTATGTAAATGTATAATATTATATTGAATTGTATCTAAAATAATACAATCTGATATAATTTTATAGACCCATTTTGCGGATCAGATTATATAAACACTTATATGATTATTTTATATTCTTATATATAAGATATATAAACTTTTTTACTCGGGAACCATTAAAATAACGAAAAAGGTTCTTGTTTTTAAAGCTCCGTAAATTGTTCCAGTTTCACGTGAAAAAAGTATTATACTCCATATAAAAAAAATGATTTTTCACCACAATCAGTTTAACGTGAAAATTGTGTAGTGTGTTTTCACTCAAATTTAATGTACAAGACTATTATTTTTCTTGGGAAAAAGTGACATTTTGTGTTTATTTTGATTGTGTCTTTGTTATAAAATTAAAAAATTGTTCATTTGTTTAAATTAAATTGCAATTTGAGGCATTTAAAGTTCGAGTGAACTTTTTCCACGTGAAAAACAACTTACGGTGCTTTACTGTTGAAAAATAACTAACAAATATCTCATTTGATATAGATCGACATTTAATCTTATCCAAGTTCATCTCAAAATTGGGGTATCCAGTAACATCCAATAAGATCCCTTAAATATATTACAGGATTAAATTAGATCCAAATAGATCTGAAAATTGGGAGATCCAATAATATCAAATTGAGATCCTGATAGATCCCAAAATTTTAAATTATACAAAATACAAAAAAAAAAAAAAATATATAAAAAAATGTTCACTATTTACGAGTACAGTCCGAGACATTCGTTTGCATGCACTAGGTTTTACTTGTTTTTTTAAGAAACAAAAAGGTAGAAATTAATTTTCTTTTTATTCAATTATTTGCTTACTTCATAGTTAACTGGTAAAATAACAATTTTATTAATATTAAATTTTTCGCGTTATTTACATATATGTATGGAAAAATCTTGAAATTGGGTGGGACATTCGATTACACGCACTTTGTTTAAATAATAAAACCCTACAAATTTAATTATACACTCAACCAAAAAAGTCTGTAATGGCTACTGAAAATTTTGCTGTTATTACGAGAAATTTAACTGTTTTGAGGCCAGCGGTATTTTTTGCTAATTTTAGAAACACATGTCTGCTGATCTGTAGTACAATAACATTAGTAGAAAAAATTAGTAGCCGCTACTAAATTTTAGTAAAATATATGTAAACTGCAATTCAAAATCGATTTGCTAAAATCAGTTAAGAAACTTACTAAATATCATAATTTTAGTACAATGAAATTAGTATAAATAATTAGTTGCAGCTACTAAATTTCAGTAAATTGTTGTAAATTGTAATTTAAAATCAATATGTCACCTTCTCCGAGAAAAGGGACCTAGTGTGTATGAATGTGTATGTGTGTATTATTGAAGTTTTGAGAAGAACGCGTTTAAAGTTAAATTAAAAATAAAATTTTAATGTTTTTCTCATTTTTATCGAAACCCGTTTTTTGACACACTAGGTCCCTTTTCTCGAAGAAGGTCACATATCGAGACACTTTATACAATACTCTATTGGCCAAAATGAGTTTTTGATGGCAAAATCATTGTTGATAGTATATCCATCTATGATATCAATTTGGAAGCGGAATACCCATTCTTTGCTACTTTTTTGAACATTTTACATTTTCCCATATCTACAAACAAATTTATTTTCAAATACAGAAGTCTATATCTGCATATACCCTGTAAGCATTTGGAAGATATCTTCCAAGAAGATATTAAAGCGATATCTTCTATTTTTCATTTGAATGAAAATAATCTAGTAGTATTTTGAAATTGTCTTCCTTTTATCATTTGGAAGATAATTCGGTGATATTTGGTAAAAAAATAATTAAAAAATTAAATTTTTTGTCATAATTTTTTATGATAATATTGCGGCAATATTATCTTTTTATCATCCGGAAGATAAAGAAAATTTGTTTGAAATTTTTTGTCATTTTGGAAAAAATTAAAACAAAATTTGTACAAAAACAATCAACAGATACATAGGAAACAAATTCCTCAAAAAATCAAGAATTAATGCGCGGAAAAAATGGGCTACCACGAAATCAAGATAACTAAAGTGTTGGTCAATGTATGCCGATATTCTTTTTCAGGCTCAAATTTAGTAATAAAAAAAAACAAATCGTTTATTTTGTACCGGGGAGTTTATTTGGCGATATCAACTTTTTATCTTCCAGGTGATAAATTAGCGATATCGCCGATTTATCTTCATGGGGTATTGCCTTCTTATTGCCTGGAAGTATTGCTTTCGGGTAACAGTTGTTCCCGATAGAGGAAACTTCCGCAATATGAAATTGATATTGCAGGCAATAAATGTTTTCTTCCTGGAAATATGATCGGGGAATCTTCTTCGTATTGCCATGCTTGCTGGGTAAATTTAAATTATTTGAATTCTATAAGGTATACATAAAAGTTTTTTGAGAATATCTTTTTTCGGAATTTTTATACCCTACACCACTATGTGGTCAGGGTATTATAAGTTTGTGCTGATGTTTGTAATACTAAAAAATATTGGTCCTAGACCCACCTTATAGTATACCGATCGGCTCAGAATTTTTTTATTTCTATTTAACGATGTCCGTCTGTCCGTCCGTCCGTCTGTCTGTCCATGCATTCTTGTGCGCACTCTACAGGTCGCAAATATTAAGATATTTTGATGAAACTTGGTACACCGACTTATGTCGGCCCAAGGACGACGCCTATTGATTTTGGTTAACACCGGTCCATGTTTAGACCTAGTGCCCATATAAGGGTCCCCCCAAAATTATATTGTTTATACGCTGCTGGTCGCAAATATTAAGATATTTTGATGAAATTTGGTACACCGAACTATATCAGCCCAAGGACGAAGCCTATTGATTTTGGTTAACAGCGGTCCATGTTTAGACCTAGTGCCAAATATAAGCGTCCCCCCAAAATTATATTGTTTATTCGCTGCAGGTCGCAAATATTAAGATATTTTGATGAAACTTGGTACACAGACCTATGTTGGCCCAAGGACGAAGCCTATTGATTTTGGTGAACATCGGTCCATGTTTAGACCTAGTGCCTATATTTTGATGAAATTTGGTACACCGACCTCTATCAGCCCAAGGACGAAGCCTATTGATTTTAGTTAACAGCGGTCCATGTTTAGACCTAGTGCCCATATAAGGATCTCCCCAAAATTATATTGTTTATACGCAGCAGGTCGCAAATATTAAGATATTTTGATGAAATTTGGTACACAGACCTATATTGGCCCAAATACGAAGCCTATTGATTTTGGTTAACACCGGTCCATGTTTAGACCTAGTGCCCATATAAGGGCCCCCCAAAATTGGCTTGGTTACAAACTGCAGGTCGCAAATATTAAGATATTTTAATGAAATTTAGTTCGCTGACTCACATTATAGAAAATTTTGACACAAGTCCCATTTTAACCCATTCGAATTTTGGATCCAAACATTAATTGGCTTTTAACCAGACTGGTGTAGGGTATTGTATAGTCGGCATGCCCGACTTTAACCTTTTTACTCATTTTTAACTTGGTTTATACAAAATAACACTTTTAATTTTTATTATATTACGTACCTACCATCTAATAATAACAAGAAAAATTTAATTCCATTTCCTTGGCAATAAAAAAAACAAAAACCAAATTAACTCCATATATTATTGTTCGAAACCTTAGCAACTTTCAGTACTTCCTGTGATACCCTTTCTTTCATATGACCTCCACTCTGATTTTAAGCAATTTATCAGCTCCCGCTTATTACTAAAACGGCGAGTTCTGTCCCTGCGCTTCAATATGCCGAATAGGTTTTCTATGGGAGTAAAGTCTGAAGATTGAGATGGTCAATCCAATAATTAAATCCCATTAACAGGTAACCATTCTTTGACCCACTTTGAAGAGAGTTTGGGTCATTATTACGCTGAAACACCCATCGAAGTGGCATTTCCAATTCGGCATATTGAAGCATGTGTTTGGCTAAAATATCCATATAAACAAAGCGATCCATTTTTATTTGTATTTCAACAAAAGGCCAAATACACTCGTCGAAAAGCAGGTCCACACCATTACATTTCCGCCACCATGCTATTGTTCCTTTACAAAAACGCGGATGTAATCGTTTTCCCTTCGGTCTTCGAACGAGTCTAAATTGTGGTTAAATTTAGACTCGTCGCTGAATAAAACTATATTCCATTTCCCCACAGCCCAATTTGCGTGAGCTTTTGCAAAATCCAACCTTAAATTTCATAAAACTATTGCAAATTAACGAATACGTTGCAAAATCATTTAGACAAACCTCTTTTTTAAATGTTTCTTTGTCAGTATAGGTTTCTTAGACGGCATGAAGCTTCTCAAATTATTTTCCAATGATCGTTTTCTCACACAGCTCGAACTAATATTGAGATTAAGCTCACTCACAACATCTTTGGAAGAAATAAAGTGTTTTTTTCTTAATTAATCGGACAATTTTCAATCTGTTCGATGTGAAGTTTTTCGAGGTTGCCCTCTGGTATTGGCTTTCTCTACTATTCCAGTAGCTTTATACTTTTTAATTAGTAGCGAAAGATTTGATTTGTTAATGCTTAATTTGTTAGCTATAGAGACATGCGATTGGCCCAGCAAAACCTTGGTAATGGGTTTGACCTTTTTTACGCATTGCCTGGCAATAGGTACCCCTTTACCCTTGGTTTTACTTAGAAACCTTAGGTAATACGTTTCAAATTTTGTAATACATCAATATTTTTGTGGGAGGTATGAAATAATGAGTTACCGATATGGAGATATATCACTGTTTATTTGGAGCCTTTAAAATAATATATTACGGAAATTGTGTTTCATAATAACTTTTTAATAATAAGTTATTGGTATTGCATAATATAACTACTTATTATGCGAATCTAATTACATTGCTCGGATCGGTGTACTTTTAAACAGTCATTACTGGTAACGTCTTATTTTATTCCGTATATGTAACCAATGAAATATGTACTAATGTGTAATAACTTACTTCACTCTATAAAAGTATGTACTTACTTATTTTAGCTAACTAGTGAATTTAATATTACAAGTAACAACTTATTTCAGTGCTTCCTTCGTAATCACTTATTTTAGCCTATACCGGTACGATTTAGGCAACCATTTTGCTGGGTAGTTCAACAATTTTGAGTTTAAAATCGATTCCGTAACGTGTACGCGCCATAGCTGCACTTCTAAGTAATTGATTCTAAATCAACAGAAACAAAAAAAATTTAATTTTCTTTGTCAAACTAAACGGGAATTAAATAAGTTTCAAAATTTTTGTTTATTTGTTGCAAAAAATTCAACAACAAAATAGTTGCTTAAGTTTCGAACAGTAATATATGGAGTCAGTTTCGTTTTTGTTTTTTTTTTTTTACTGGCAAAGAAATGGAATTCAATTTTTCTTGTTATTATTAGAATGCAGGCACATAACATAATAAAAATTAAAAGTGTTATTTTGTATAAATCAATTTGAAAAGAATATATGTATAAGACTTTCATTACTTTATTAGGAGAAGTTGCTTAGATTTCGAACAATACTGTATGTATTCTGCTTTCTCATTTTTCAAAAGATACGCATATTGATGTCTAATAATGTGTTCTCAGTACGATTCTTAAACACGTTTATGTAAATTTTACATATATCAGTTCACATATAAAATTGAAGTATTTAAGTTAAACGTCTCGAATAGCTGTTCCTTAACAATTGTAAAAAGAAACAAAAATTTAACAAAATTTTCCAAAAAGTTATTTTTTCTTCTGCCGGCGACAATAATTAATAATTTTTGGTATTATTCAACGTTATAACTGCTATAAAAAGCGAAATAACATTGGCCGTCCCAGTCGGAAACAAGATTTTTCAACTTCTAGTTAAAGCACCGTAAGTTGTTTGAGTTTCACGTGAAAATTGTGTAGACTTTGTTTTCACTCAAATTTAATATACAAGACTATTATTTTTCTTGTGAAAAAGTGACATCTTGTATTTATTGTGATTGTGGCTTGCTAATTACATAAAAAGGATTTTAATTTTCTGGATTTAAATTACTAATAAAGACCTTTAAAGTTCGAGTGAAATTTTTCCACGTGAAAAACCACTTACGGTGCTAAAGGGACAACTTCATGGATGTTTTTGCTATTACATTACATACGTAATAGCTGTGTTTGCGTACTTTTTGGGTAAAGTACGGTAAAATGAGAGTTAAAAAAAAATTCTCTCACGGAGTGATAAGATTTACAAAAAGTGCGCGAACGCAAAAAACCACATTTCAAGCCCAAAAAATAAACGTCAATAGACTTGTACATTATAGTTCGTATTGGTGAGCGCTCTTTCTAGTTCTAGTTCAATTTGTTGTAACGATGTAGTTAGCTTTTCTAGTTCAACCCCTCTTTAAATTAAAATTTTTAATAAAAATGCCGGCAAAAGTTTAATTTATGGGGCACCCCTCAAAAAAAAAAAAAAAAATATGACCCCCTCTGGAATTAAAAAATTAATTTTTTTTCTATATGGTGTTAATGGGGCCGGGCCCCCGGGACCCGCTAGGTCCGAAAAACCGAAACACGTTTTTAATGAATAGTTTAATTGAACAAGATGATATAGCAGCTGATAAAAACAATTTACCCAAATTTATACGAAAAAAAAGTCTGGGCTTCTTCGTGCAAGAAGAAGAATATTACTCTCTCATGACAGCTCTCATTTGTGGAGTACGCGAACGCTTTTTGGTAAAATTGCGATCCCGCGGTTTTATTTTTCACATCTATACTACAATGGTATTAGACTGTCCCTTAAAATAGCGATATGTCGATTTTCGTTCATACAGCCCCCAGTTTTATTGGAAATGGTCCCAAATGGAAGAAATCGATTTTTTTTTGGAAAACGTTAACCCGTGCCGAAAGTTGGACGAAAATGGCCCATTTTGGAAAAAAAAGTGTATTACTATTAAATATTCCCAAAATTCGAATTTTCGAAAAAAATTATTTTTTATTCCATTTAATATAGCCAACATGATTTTTGACTATATTATATTTTTGAATTTTGACTTCATCGGATATCATTAACCCACTTTAGCCTGGAATTCAAAAATGAACCACGAATTTGATAAAAATGCAAAAACGTGTTTTTTTTTAATTCATTTTAAAGATTTTTTAAAATGCGTAATTTGGAGATGTCGATTGCTATTTGTACCACATAGTAGTTTATATTAAAGAAAAAATGATAATTCGAGTTTGTGTTGGAGCGACTGCTTTCCAGGACATTTTACAGAAATTGCTCATTTTGTCAAAAATTAAACCAAATTTGAATGTTTTCATGAAATTTTACACAGTTTTCGGAAAAACAACACTCAAATTTGGTTAGACTATAATTATCTTTACATTTGTTTAAGAAATCTTTAACCCTTAGTGGCCTGGGGTCAAAAAAGACCCATGAAACTTAATATTAATTATGACTACGAGATTGTAAAGCCATTAAATTGATAAAAAAAAGATATCAACTGGATAAAAATAATTATTTTATGTAACGTGATCCAGAAGGGGTTAATTTTTATACTTTTAGTCAAAAACGCCTCACTAGGAAATTTACAGAATAACATCTTTCATAATTTTAGGAAAAATATCACTTCAAATGGATCAAAAAAATCTTTTTTCCGTTTGATAAAAATTATTATTTTGAGTAACTTGATCCATATAATGTTAATGTTTTCACTTTTCGGCAAAAAAGCCCACTTGGGAATTTTCAGAATAACGTCTTTCCAAATAGAAAGCAATAAATGCATAATAAACAAAAGCTTTTAATTAGAATCTAATACGATTACAAAACTAAAATTGCTATTAACATACGGACACTTTTGACCCCACCTTTTTAACCCTTAAAAATAAGAGAATTGAATTTCCTAATGGGTATTTTTTTGTGAAAAGTGAGAACATTAACCCTGTATGGCTCAAGTTACTCAAAATAATATTTTTTATTAAGTGGAAAAAAAAATTTTTATTCATACAAAGTGATATTTTTCCGAAAATTATGAAAGGTGTTATTCTGTAAATTTCCTAGTGGGGCGTTTTTGGCCAAAAGTATAAAAATTAAACCCATATGGATCACCTTACATAAAATAATTATTTTTATCCAGTTGAGATTTTTTTTTATCAATTTAATGGCTTTACAATCTCGTAGTCATAATTAATATTAAGTTTCATGGGCCTTTTCTGACCCCAGGCCCCTAAGGGTTAACGATTTTTTAAACAAATGTAAAGATAATTATAGTCTAACCAAATTTAAGTGATGTTTTTCCGAAAACTGTGTAAAATTTGATGAAAACATTCAAATTTTATTTAATTTTTAACAAAATGAGCAATTTTTGTAAAATGTCCTGGAAAGCAATTGCTCCAAACAGAAACTCGAATTATCATTTTTCCAATTTATTTTTTTTTCTTTAATATCAACTATTATCATCTCCGACATCGACATCTCCAAATTAGGCATTTAAAATAATCTTTAAAATTAATTTAAAAAAAACACGTTTTTGCATTTTTATTAAATTCGCGGGTCATTTTGGATTCCAGGCTAAAGTGGGTTAATGATATCCGATGAAGTCAAAATTTCATGTCTGAATTATTTTGACTATATTAAATGAATGGGGGGGGGGGGTTTAGTGACAAATCTATTTTTAAGGGACACTCTTATATGCATAATAATTCTGTTGGTTTCTATAAAGCGGGGAATACACTAAGAAACATTCGTAAAAAAATGACCATTTTTTACAAATGTTGATTTGTGTATGTTAATGTTCATGTTGACATTCGTGTTTACAAAATTTTTTGATATTTTTTGTTCCCTACATAATGTTCCTTAATGTATTCGCCGCTTAACAGTTGTTGTTGTTTTACATTTACGTAATTTAATTTATAACCCGGTGTCTTCAAATGCAATACATTATATGATATAAAACGTCAAAATGATATCAATCGCAATGTGGTGGAGAACACTTGACCATTTCATGGCTAAGAAATATCTTAGGTTTTTCTTCGAAAAACACAAAATGTTATCAAACATTAATTTTTATCTACAAATAATAAATAATTAAACTATTCTCATTCTTTTTCACCAAATTTTCTTTCATTTTTATTACAAATTTAAAACGAAAAGTGACATTTGATGGCAGACATCAATGCAAGAGCCGCTTACATGTCAGAGATATTATGATATTGCAATAAAACTGAAATTGAGTGTCCCCAGCTGGAAATTGCCCACGGTAGAAAAAAATAGTACTGGGAGAGCACTGTTTTTTTTTATTATGCCAGTACTACTTAAAATGTACTTTGCCACTGTTTTCAGCTATTTTAACAAGATTTTTCTCTGACACTTCTTTTACCCTAATTTTTAATACCGAATTCAGTCATGAAGAATTTCAATATTACTTTTTTCATTATATTTTATTAAAACAGCGAGAAACCAGAAAATTTAAGAAAAACTTTTTATTTTCTAGTTTTGCTAATTATTTACCCCTAAATTCATAAACACTTTCTAAAATTATAGGAGGTTTAATGAAGAAATTTTGTATGAAAATGACGTTTTGTAAATCTACTATAACTTTACAAGGCATTTATGAATTGAGGGGTTAATATTTTATTACACAATAAAAAAAACAAAATTAATTTGAAACAAAAATATATATTCTTTATTACTTTATTAAAATTTAGGGTGATTCACCACCAGATTTTTAATTGTTTTTATAGTACTGGCTATACACTGATTTTTTGTATTTAAAGTACTGGCAAGTTACTGAATATTTTTAATTTATAGTACTGGAAAAACACCAGAAAGTAACAAATTCCAACACCTACGGCCAAGCGTAAATTGGTGTTATCATTTCGACGCCGTACCAGTACTGGAAACGTAAAAAATCCGACACATCTCCAGTACAAGACACTAGGTTAGATATGAAAATCAAGAAAATATTTATACATTTGTGTATAAGCGTTTTTAAAGACTATTTTCCAGACAAATACATATTAATCAATACTCACTTATTGAAAGCAGATGTATCACTAACATTGCGACGATGGCCGGAAGCGTTATTATTGTGAGATGATTTTGGTGGCGAAAGTAATTGAGCAACTACATTATCTCCACCACCGGTAACGGTAGCTGGAGTGGTAGCAGTAGCCGTAACCGTAGTAATAGTAGAAGAATCCAATGTAGTTATATCAGTTGGAGCCACTTTCAATACATCAACATTTGAAGCAATTTCAGTGGATTGTGTCGACGATTGAGGTGTTGGAGAAGATTCTCTAAAAGGATCTGGGTACACAGATGATTCAAAAAGACTATTTAGCATTTCAGGAGCTGAATTTTTTGCTGTATTTATAGTTGCCGTAGCCGAAACTTCAACGACAGCTTCAGTAGTTTGTTGTTGCTGTTGTAGGGTTGTATTTAATGATAATGGTGGCGCAACAGGTGGTGGTATTGCAGGTGCTATAGCTGGGAAATTAGCTTGAAATTGTTCTATTAAAGGTTGTTGTGGTTGTGGCGAAGTAATATTGCTTCGTGGCGAAGGACTTGGAGGTAAGCCTAATCCTAAAGGTTTTTGTGGTAGTACGGCTGAAGATCCTTTTGGTCTCTGACGTGGAACTACACTGGTACCAGACTCTATGACATTAACCGACTGAGGCTTTGCTGCTTTTGCTGCAGCTGCTGCGGCAGATAATATACGCTTAGCTTCTGCTTCGAATGGAGGTACTGCTAATTGCTCAAAGTTAACAGGTGGTGATTTCTGGTAATAATAAAAAAATACTAAATGTTATGATTGTGTAAGGAGTCCCAAAACGTGTGAAATAGTGCGATTGCGTTGCTTTTTAACGACAAAATTGAATTTTGGTCTACCGAAAACTAGTTAACTTACGTTAGAAATTTCTGTTTAGGTTACAGATTTTGAATGTTATTTCAAATATTTTCAAAGCAAATCAAATTCAAGGCAAATATTAAAAAACAAATTACAGCAAAGCTCTTTCGATAATTACAGTATAACTTTTAACGAATTTTGTTGTTTATCACTGAATTTTGTCAATGTAATTATCGAATTTAGTCTTTAGAAAATGACGGAATCATACTACAGATTTGTTCATAATATTATTTTAAAGTATGAAATATTTTTCGAAAATTATAAAATAACTGCAACTTTTTCTTTAAGCCCGCACGCCACTAGCTTTCTTCTTCAATTTTTCTTGACTTTTTTTTTAGAATTTGTGTTATAGTGCTTATTTACGAAAAAGTTGAAAAGGAATAGAGAGAAATCAAATAAAAACCCAAAAAAGTGAAGAAAAAGCTAGTGTCCTACGGGCTTTAGTGGATTAGTTAAGGATTTTTTAATTACAACATCGTTAACGAATTTTGCTGTTAATTATTGAATTTTAACAACGGTAAATTTATAATTTTATCATTAATAAGTTACGGAAACGCACAAATTTTATCTGAAAATACCGTAGTAAAAAGTGGTTTTAATATTATATGGGACATTTTGTAACTAAAGAATGCGATTGAAAAAATTGTCCATCAAATTTTTTGCATTAACTTTTTAAAAAATCTTTCAAATTGAATTTTTTTTAGTAGGCTTTGAAATAAATGTAAGATAATTCATATTTAAAATTTTTTGCTAGAATCCTTTATTCGATTGAAAATAGCAAACGAATTGGAAGTGCTTTCAACTTTTCAAAACCACCCTCAGTGGACATATAAAAAAATAGCTTAGGAACTAAAAGTTGGCCCGAAAATTGTTTCTAGAGTTCTAAAGAAATTTAAATACGAGTTGGAGAACTCTCGAAAGGCAGGTTCTGGCAGAAAAGGGGCATCTGTGACCAGAATAAGACGAACAAAATCACTGCCATGTTGAAGAAAAATCTCAACATTTCAGGGAGAAAAGTCGCTCAAAAAGTGGATTGTTCGGAGTGTTTTGTACGTAAGGTAAAAAAGGACGCTGGCCTGAAACAAAAAATTCCAGACAGGAATGCTGTAAATAACACTGAAGCAAAACAGCGTGGCAAAAAATTAAAAAGCTTTTTTTGAAAAATTCAATTTTTCTTGGCCCGACCTAGCCCCTTGCTATTACAGCAATGCGGACTTGGAGTGGTACTTAAATAATCATGTGCTTTTGGTGTCTCGAGAATCAAATCCACCAAACTGTCCAGAACTCAGGCCAATTGAAAGGTACTGGACTTTGGTCAAAAGAGTAATTAAGGCAACAAAAAAGTCGCCAAAGGTGTCAAAAATTTTCACGTAGTGGTATTTAGCATCTCAAAATTTATCCATAAAAGCGTTGATGGAAGGGGTACCAAAAAACATAAAAAATTTTGTAAAATAAAAATAATAAAAATTTGTATATACTCAGTTAAAAATTGCCAACCGTACAAAAAATAAGGTACTGCGCAACACCGTATTTTTTCCTTTTACGGTACTGTGAATTTGTCTAAATGATAACAACGGAGGACGATCAATTGACGTCATTTGCAGGTGTTGACAAAGCATTGACTATACAACACATCTGGTATGTTCCCAGCTCTTTTTTTTATTTTTTATGTTTATTTCTTCTTTGGGTATTTATCTCTTTTATGTGTTTTTTTTTATAATAAAATGAAATTGTACTGCCAAATCAGTACAAAAAATCATCGATTTTATTGTATTTAGAGTACTAGTAAGGCGCTGCATTTTTAAAATTCCAATGCTTTGCGAACACCCTTAGCCAACCGTCCTCCATTTATTATCATTTCGACGTCATACTAGTGCTGTTTGGTTGAAATCGGACGTTTTGCCAACACTTGTACTACCTTCGCCGACACTTTACCAAAATCTTTCCTTTCATATTTTTCTGACTGGGTAGTTTATAATAATCTAAATAAAAACATAGTCATAAAATAGTTTTCATTTTTAATATTAAATGACTGGTTCATCAGATTTTTTGAATTATGTGAGGGCCAATTTTTTCAATTATCATTTGTTCTACTAACTTTATTCTTTTCGGCCGTTTTTTGGATGCAAATTAGGGATGCCAAACGGGAAATCCCGAATCCCGAAATCCCGGGATTGGCAAAATCCCGAATCCCGGGATTATTTCTCAAAAATCCCGGGATTTTCTTATTTTTTAATATTAATATAAACGCAAATAAACAAAGTCAGCAATTTTAGATTACCTACGTTTTTTCTTGAATTTTCTCATATTGACAAGAAATTGATGCCAAGCTTTTGGTAAAATTATAAATTAAGTTGATTATTCGAGTAAACTATGCAAAGACTTTGGAGAAAACTTTGAAATTTTGGTAAACATTATTAAGTTTTTGAGGAATACATTCGAAAAATCAAGTTTGTTTGTTATTTTACCGATTTATTCTTCTAAGCGAAATTCGATTTCTGAAACCTAATTTTGGCTGGGACTGTAAGTTTGAATTCTTCCATGAAAACATTTAATAACGATAACCAAATAACTTTGCTGCTGTAATTACACGATTTAGTGGGCAAGGTTATCGCAACGAATCGATTTTAAAATCTGCTTACAAAATACTGGGCGCAAGTGTACTTAATGACAGGCCTTCATATATTATCCCAACCAGAAAAATACAAACGGGAAAGCGATGGCAAGGTATTTTAACAGGTGGCACAAGTACTGACATAAATTGCTTTCCCATTTCCAATATGATAACGTCAATAGACAAAAGGACCGGCAGTTCAAAAAGCGCCGGATAAATACTGGAGAAACAAAATTTTTAACTTTGGCAAAACGCTGCCGAAACCAATAAATAGATGGTTTGGAATTATATTTTCCAAAATAAAATTTAAAAAAAGTTCATATGTATCTTTTTTTGAAAAACAAATACTGGCAAAACGATTTTTGCAAACGCTGGCAAAGCGTCCCAAATGAGTCTTCTGCCAGTCATTTATTTTTAACATCGCGGTTACCAAGTGGTATGCAGGTAGGTACTTGATTTTTTGTACCACTGTCAATTTCTGACTGAGATGTTTCAATATTCATAAAATGTACCACATTATTAATTAACAACTATTAAATAATTATAAAACGCTTTATTCTATAAAAAAAATTAGTTACATAACATAAACATTTTTACAAATAAAGAAAATTTAAATCCCGAAATCCCGTAAAATCCCGGGATCCCGAAAAATACCGTAGTCCCGAATTCGGGATCCCGGGATTTCATACAAAATCCCGAATCCCGAATAAAGTTAGTTAAACTAAGTTTAGTTAAACTCAAAACAAAATTAAACCGGTTTTAATTGAGCATGATCCCAGCAAAAATAAATGGAATGACTTCTAAATGAATCACTTCCTTCATTACATCACAAAGAATTACTCCCTTAGGAATGGGTTTTCCACAACATCTAATGCTGCAATAAATACTTATATGTGACAGCGCATAGAGAAAGGGACCTAAGGGTAAAAAAATCAATTTTTTTTTTGATGTGGACAACATCTGAGCATCGAATGAGACCGATCCCACGCCCTCCCTTTGCGCGTCACATATGCTAGTCAGCAGCTCTTTTTCATGGGCGATAAGACGTTAATATTTTGTATGGGGGTTGCATAGGAACGTGCGGGCACAGAAATCAGAGGGATGCGGGTTCGAATCCTACCAGGTCGAAAAAAAGTTTTTCCATTTTTTTTACACAATTAATAACTACACTCAATTAATTTTTAAACGATTAAAATTTTTTTTTAATTTTCTATTCATTTTTAATGGAATTTTATGGAAATATAAAAATTCTAAATAAAAATGTATGTATATCTTCAAATATTTTTTGTTAAAATACCAAAAAGGTAAATATTTAAATTTGGTTTGTATTTAAAAAATTGCAATTTAAAAAATCCATTTTGATAAAATTTTTAGTAAATATATTTATTAGTACACTAACAGAAAAAGAAAATTCCTGTAAACATTTTAGTTAGAACTACTATTGCCAGAAAACAAGTTAAAAATTACATTGCAGAAAATACTATTTTTTGATGATTTACTTGTCAAAAGAAAAGTTTTGGTATCCATATTGCCCTATTTAGAACATATTGTTTCCACCATATTAAATTTCTGATAAAACGCGAAAAATCGCGAATTTCAAAAAAATCTGAAACACGTGTTCACTTAAATTGTCTATTGATTATGATATGTAAGTTTGACATTTCAATCACAAATATCTCCGTACAAAAGAGTCAAAAAAATTTTTTTTTTATCGAATATCCTTGAAAATAGGACATGTCAGGATATCCTTGAACATGTTATATATACCGCTGGACGCGCCTCATATGATACCCATATTGAGTATGTTGTCTTCAGCTAAGATGCAAATTTCTTACAAAAACTAAAAAAAAACCTTTTTTAAAAATGGTCCAGCTCGTGAGATCTCATTGATAGACCCGAAATATTTTGAATATTTGGAATCATCATAAAACAAACCAAGGTTTATTTTGAGGGGGGCACTTTTTTTTTGCTTTTTTTTTTGTCCATATAAAGTGAGTCTGTCTAACACGCATATATTTAAAAAAAAATGCTTCTTAAAGTATGTTACATTTGAACCATATTAAAAAAAGTTAATAGAACAATCGATGAAATTACAAAAGAACCTGGTGTTATTTTTAATAATACCCCAAAAACTTACATGCAAATTTTGTACAGGATTATCTTTACCAACTAAACGAAATGCTACTTCACAAACTTGCCATATATTTGGCCGTTTTTCCATATCAGGATCTAGCATAAATTTAATAAGTTGATGCATGCCCTTGGAATATTTGGAATTATCAGGTATCGAAAATGTACCGTTTTGTATTGCCAGAGTACTTTCGCCAAAGGGTAAGTTGAAGAAACACAATTTATAAAGTAAACAACCCAAAGCCCAAATATCCGCCTTGGTCGTGATACTTTTGCCATTATAAAAATCCACCATTTCTGGTGCTCTGTACGAGAGCGTGGTATACTTTTGAATTTCTTCTTCTACGGCTGATACACCATGTTGTTGGGGATTTAATATCTTAGCAGTTGCGGAACCAAAATCACAGAGAACAAAATTACCAGCATCGTTTTGTAATATATTTTCCACCTTTAAATCCCGATGTATTATGGGAGTCTGACAGTAGTGCAGCCTTGAAACAGCTTCAGCAATATCACAGAATATAGTCAAAACTTCTTGTTCGGTAAAACCAACTTGTAAACTAATAATAAAAAAAAAAAATACAACAAAAAAACACAGAAATATTAAATTGACGGATTTTTTAAAATAAATATACAGAAACCTTCACCTACCGTGCATTCATCATGGCCAGCATATGATGTTTACAGTATGGCATTAAAAGTAAAACCTCACAAACACCATTACCAGTGGGTGTTATGCTCGAATCTACATATCCAATAATATTTTTGTGACCACTTAGATTACTCTAAAAAAAAGAAAATACAAAAGTAGAAAAAGGATTAATTTTTTTCAAAATATGTGTGAATCTGAGTTACATGTGCTTAATTGCATAGAATGATTTTATAATTTATATTTAAACACACGCTAGTTTCGTTAAAGACCTACCGCTATTTGTATTTCTCTTTTGGCCACATTTAAATCATGTTCATTGTTAACATACATACGCTTGAGAGCATATTTGGCATTGCCTGTATTGGCTTTTGCCAGAAAAACCATTGCAAAACCACCTAGAAAGGTAATAAGAAAAAAATAAATTCAATAAAAATTAAAAAATATATATAAGTATATGTACTTCTAGTAATATTAAGGAAATATAATGTCGCCGGGCCAGTAATGAGTCCTATATCAACAATTTAAATTTTTTCATAGAAGTGAGCCATTAAAAAGTGTAACACACCTCTTCTTAATAACTTTTTCTACCTTTAATTAAAATTATTTGTTTTTTTATCAGAATATCTTTGAGAAATATGTCTGATTTAAAAATTCATCAGTTTATCTAATTCGACTTCATAAGTTCACCATGGAGAATCAAAGAAAGTATGCAAAGTAATGCAGTTTGAACATATAAAAAAACACAAAAGAAATGCATCTGACCAATGTATTTCTAGAGTGGTCAAAAAGTTGAACAATGACTTAATGATTGAAAGAGAGCTTGAAACCGGTAAACAAAAGACCCAGAAACGAGCGCAAACTATGTGTGCTGAATTAAAGTTAAGCGTAAAATATATCGAGGGCTTATATTCAATAGCGGCCATCTGACGTTTAGAGGAAAATGAGTTTTTGAATGCAAACGCTTCAGTTGGTTTAAAAATACCAATTTTCTTAAAAAGTTCTTAAAAATATTGCAAAAGAAATAATTTAAATTTCTTGCAATTTTTTCACAGAAATTTGTATTATGAAAATGTAAAAATTTAATTTTTTAAAATTGAATTACTTATACCAACACTAGAGTGCACGACTTAGCCATAAAAATTACAAAAACTGCTTACTACGAAACCGGACTATCCTTCTACCAAGTTTTGTCAAAAATGTCCCACGGAATCCATGCTTGGTACAAAATGGGTTAATATTTGCGACCTGTAGCGTGCGCACAAGGACGGACATCGTTATATCGAATCAAAAAGTGATTCTGAGTCAATCGGTATACTAAAAGGTGGGTCCAGGTCCAATATTTTTTGGTGTTACAAACATCAGTACAAACTTACAAACTTATCACGTAGTGGTGTAGGGTTTAATGATCGATCTGGTACAAAAGTGGACAAATGTTTTTTTGGAACTTCAGTTGCATTTTTCGATAATTATTTAAGTATAATGCATTTTCTGAACAATAAATAATGTACTTACTATAAGGTTTCTGACACCATAATTTCATTCCCACAACAGTTTTATTTTTATTAACCAATTATTCTAAAACATGTATCTATTAAAGTTTAGCACTAGTTTAGCGCTGAATTTGTTCCTACCAATGTTTTTTTTACTTCAGTAGTTGTTCAGGGCACTTTGTGGGAATATGACCAGTGTAATGCACTGTATTGTAGGGTATCGAATAAAATTCAAAAACAAAACACAACTGTGATGTTGTTAAAAGGAATATATAAGTATCTGTTAATTTATTTCATCTAATAAATACCAAAAAAGCTCAACAATGTATCTACAACTTGTTTTCGTTTATATATACGGTGTTAGTTTGGAGGGGAGATTGTCGTCTGAACATTGCGACGACGTTGCCGACTACAACGTTTGCGTGACCTTCACTTCAATTCAAGTTATTGTTATTGGCTTAAAGGCAACATTACCGACGAATCTATTCTAACCGTTGTTCTACGTACTATAGTATGTTCCATATTTATAAATTCAGTAATTTTTCCAAATTCGCTTTTAAAACTACCAATCTTTGAGTCGACTGAGTCGATGTCCGTCTGCGTATGTATTCTTGTTCGCACATTACAGATGGCAAATATTAGGGTATTTTGATGAAATCGGTTCTTGTTTAGGCCTAGTGCCCATAAAGTATTTTCCAAGTCATAAAATTCCTTAAGAATTCAGTTCTGCATTTTTAATCAAGAAAATTCCAGACAAAATTTAAACTTTTTATTTAAAAAAAATTTCAACTGAAATCGGAATTTTTTATTTGAAATTACGAATTTTAATTTCATTTGCAATCACAAATAGAATTTCAGATCCAAACATTAGTTGGCTTTTAACCAGACTGGTGTAGGGTATTATATAATCGGCATGCCCGACTTTAACTTTTTACTCGTATTTTATATAAAACAGGGAGAAACAAAACAATTTAAGACAAACCTCTTATTTTCTAGTTTTGCAATTAATTATAATATTTTATTACATAATAAAAAACAATAAAATTAATTTTAAACAAAAATATAATTTTTTTTTTATTATTTTATTAAATTCTGGGGTGATTCACCACCATTTTTTTAATTGTTTCTAGTTAGTACTGCCCTACGGGAAAAGGGACCGGTCCCAGATGACACGCAGGATAGGTCCCAAGGGGGCGGAGACCGGTCGTTGATCGGTCTTTTTGTTTGAAAGAGATATATCACTTTAACATGGCGTTGTCATTGAAAATGACCAATTGCCACAGTTTAGACACCTTGTGACTGTAAAGTGGTGTGTCTAAAAATAGCTTTTCAAATAAACTAATAAAAAATTAAGAATTAAAAATAATCTCCTTGGCGTCGAAGTAGGGCTCGATAACACAACCTCCTGCTTGTAAGGCGAACGCTCTACCGTCTGAGCTAATGTTGATTATGCGTGATGGCTGGCTGATGGTAAAGTTATATATTTTTCGTTTCTGTTCAAATAAAAAAGAAAAAACAAACACTACAAGCAAATAAAAAAAATGGAAAAGAAAAAAATAGAAAACAAAACAACACTAATACATTCACAAATATAGTGGAAGTGCCTTCAGTATGCCCCCGATTGACCGGTCACGGGATAGGTCCTTTAATGGCAGTTGACTCGTTTTTTGCGTTGGCCATAATTAAATTAAAAAATCAATTAATAATTAAAAAAGCACCTCAAAAACCTCAAGTTAAAAAGAAAATTAAATGAAATACCAATTAATAAAACTAAAACAGCTTTAACATTAAAAAACGTTGAAAATACAAAACTTAAAATTTTTTAGCAAAAAATTATAAAAATTTTAAATAAGAGCTAAAATAAGCAAATCGCAAAAAATAAAGTTCAAAATAAATAAAAGAGTAAAATAAATAAAAAAAATATTTTAAAAACTATGCCGCGAATTTTGTTTAATATTTCGGTCAAGTTTTTTAAAAGCAACAGTGAAAGTAACGAATCAGAAAATACTTAGAAAATTAATTCATTCTCTTTGGTTCATATTTGTACCAATTTAGTAATATGACTTCGGTTGACCGGTCACGGGATAGGACCTTGGAGGGCAATTGACTCCTCATTCCCCGTAGGGTGGCTATACACTGATTTTTTGTATTTAAAGTACGTGCAAGCTACTGGAAATTTTAAATTTACAATACTGAAAACACTAAGAAATAACAAAATATCACACTGTGCCAACGTGGGCAGGGGTTTTCATATAAATTAGTAAATTCCTTGCATTAAACTCATAAACATACCAGGTTGACACCGTTTCCTAGTAAAATACGAGTTTATATGAAAACCTCTAATATAATAATATTTAGATTTTAAACAATTTAAGAAACTGACTTCATTTCACTTTTATTAAATTTTAAGTTCTTTTTCACAATTAATCGTGAATTAATTAATGAATTTATTAATATGAATGTGATATTGATTTTGTACCTAAATTTACCACCGAAGTTTAACAATATTTATATTGAAAACATGTTCAAAATATATTTCTTAAAGTTAATTTTACTTTGCTTAAAATATATTACACTCGTAAATGTACCAAAAAAAAAAAATTCTAATACAAAAACATATGTGACCTTCTCCGAGAAAAGGGACCTAGTGTGTGAAAATGAAGTTTTGAGAAGAACGCATTTAAAGTTTCATAACGCTATCACTTTGAACACACCTTCAGTTCGTTTTGTACGTTTTTATGGGGTAAATAAATTTTTATCAAAAATCTAACTCATTTCATCTTATTCTATACCCTTTTAGGTACCAGAATCCACTCTTAAGTCCAAACCCGCTTTTTGACACACTAGGTCCCTTTTCTCGGAGAAGGTCACATATTTTTTTTCCTTAAAGCAACAACAATATTGTTAAATATAAAAAAAACTTAATTGCCGTTTATATAATTGTTTCGTAATATATCAAACTGTTGCTAAAGATTTCGTATATGTATATCGTATATTTTACGATTTTCGTGGTGCGAAATAGTAAAATTCTTTCGTAAAATATAAAAAATAGTTCGTAACATGCTCAGAAATTTGATATTTGTATATTTTTGCACACAAAAATTTCGTAATTTCGATATTACGAAAAATTTCGAAGGTGCGAAACAACGAAATTCTTAGTAAAATATAAAAAATGTTGGGTAAAATACCCACAACAATTTCGTAACTTTCGTATATTTTACGAAAGATTTTTGTGGTGCGAAACTACGAAAAAATTTCGTACAAAGGTTTCGTATATATTACGTATGGATTTTTTCAGTGTTGCATACTTGAGACACAAGACGTTTTACAAATTTTTCTACTAGCTTATTTATTTAAGTGTACATATATCAAAAATTCACAACACACATCAATCGAAAGCTCGTACAAAGATAAATCAATCTTCCAACGATCGATTGACTTTATAATTATAAAACATACTATATATCTACAGGTTGCTCTACTAAAACACTTCTAAAACAAAACAACTATAAAACAAATTAGTCATCATAATGTTTGATTTGTTGCTACTATTGTGATAATTTTTTTAAGCTTTTTCTTTTTGCATATCACTTTTTGCAATAGTTTGTAAATAGCACTTTCACAGTGTTATAATTAAATGTTTTTTTTGTTTTGTTGTTAGTTTTTATTAGGGCAAGGAATTCCATGCAAATGTATGTTTTTTCTCGATAGTCCAAAACAAATATAGACTAACAGCGTAATTCATAAACTTTTACAACAGCCTTTATGCTAGATTTTAAGCAAATTGGAGAAAAAAAAGTATTCATATTTGCTTAATAACGAAAAAAATAATAAGGGTGTATAGTTGATACTCATTAACTTTAAACCTTTTATAAAGTTTGGAGTGAGGTTAACATTTCTATATTTTTGCGGGGATTATGGAGGCTTTTTAAAAAAAATTATTTTTTTTGGATAGTTTTTAGGACATATCATTCTGAATTTATAGATAGCTTTCCAATTTTTTTTTTTAATTTGATGTCAAAGTTGAAAATTAGAATTAAAATAATTCTTTGATTTTGTATGAAAAAATTAACAGCATTCAGATAAATTAGAAAATGTTTTTTTGACGTTACAAACATGTATGGAATCTATAATGCTTAAAAAGATGGTAATAATTACAAAATTCGACGAATGGGTAAGGAAAGTCTTCGCCGAGATGGCCTTTTACTGATGTCTATTAAATGCAGGGAAGAGACATTAGCAACAGCTCGTCAGAATATTGTTCATTAATTTTATTAAAATACAATAATATTAACTTATTTGAATAAAAATACTTTGCTTAGTAAAATGTTAACATTATTTTTTAACAAAAAAATCAATAGAAATGTTAACCTTTTTCGGAACAGAGGTAGTATTTAATTTTCAGGCATGAAATGATTTAATAAAGACATCCTATCCCTAGAATTTGTGGATTCCACCAACTTACATTCATCAAACTGAAAAAGGCTACAACAATTGCGTAGCTGATGACCTTTTTCGAAAAAATATGTAAAAATAAAATTAAAAACAAAAACAAAACATAGTGATGTAAACACTATCAAAACATTATTCGACATTCGATTACTTTTTTATGCTTCGAATAATATGTTCTAAAAAATTGTATTTTTACACACATTTTCATTTATTTGCTTTATAAATAAAAATAAATGTTTCTAATCACTTTTGAATTTATCTTAGCACGTCATTAATTCTCTAATTTAAGAAAATAAATTTTCGCTTCCGATTACCGAGTCATTTGTACATCACTTTCGTCTTATTTGGGAGAAGAGAGAAAATAAACAATAGTGTTGCCAGTATCAAATCGAGAAATTTATAGTTAAAGTACGATTATGAATCAAGATTTCTAATAATTCTTTTTTAAACGAAATGTGTACTTTAACTACCCTACGGGAAATGTGGGGTCAATTGCCCTCCAGGGACCTATCCCGTGACCGGTCAACCGAAGGCATATTACTAAATTAGTACACATATGAACAAAAGAGCATAAATTAATTTTCTAAGTATTTTCCGATCCGTTACTTTCACTGTTGCTTTTAAAAAACTTGACCGATACCTAAATAAAAAAAGAAATTCGCGGCATATTTTTAAAATTATTTTTTTTATTTATTTTACTCTTTTATTTATTTTTAACTTTATTTTTTTACGATTTGCTTCTTTTAGCTCTTATTTTAAATTTCTATAATTTTTTGCAAAGAAATTTTAAGTTTTGTATTTTTAACGTTTTTTTAATGTTAAAGCTGTTTTAGTTTTAACAATTGGTCTTTCATTTAACTTTTCTTTATAACTTAAGGGGAATTTTTAAAATTTTTATTTATATTATCAGAGTTTTTGAGGTAATTTTCTTAATTTTAATTGATTTTTTAATTTAATTATGGCCAACTCAAAAAACGAGTCAACTGCCTTTAGAGGAACTATCCCATGACCGGTCAAACGGGGGCATATTCAAGGCACTTCCACTATATTTGAATGTGTGTTAATGTTGTTTTCTTTTCTATTCTTTTCATTTTTTTGCTTGTAGTGTTTGTTTTTTCTTTTTCTTTTTTATTTGAACAGAAACAAAAAATATATAACTTTACCATCAGCCAGCCATCACGCATAAGCAACATTAGCTCAGATGGTAGAGCGTTTGCCTTAAAAGCAGAAGGTTGTGTTATCGAGCCCTACTTCGACGCCAAGTAGATTATTTTTTATTCTTAATTTTTTATTAGTTTATTTGAAAAGCTATTTTTAGACACACCACCTTACTGTCACAAGGTGTCTAAACTGTGGCAATTGGTCATTTCTAATGACAACGCCATGTTAAAGTAACGTGTCTCTTTCAAACAAAAAGGCCGATCAAGGACCGGTCCCTACCCCCTTGGGACCTATCCTGCATATCACTTTGGACCGGTCCCTTTCCCCGTAGGGTATAGCAAGCTTCAAAGACCAAATCAATTTTTTTTATGAATAAGCACATAAATATTTATCCGAACCATCAAATTTAAAACAAAATGGCATCGATTTGTAGTTGCATATTTTTGCATATTTTGTCATAAATACATGTTTTTGCATATTTTGGCTTCAAATGCATATTTAGTTCCTTTTTAATGCAAATTTTGTGCTTTTTAATGCATATTCGTGCATATATTTCGTTTTTAGGAGGATTTTATAATTTATAAAAAGTTGGTACGTTTTCGTATTTTATTCAATAAAAATATTTATTTTTTATTATTTTTAAAAATAATAAACTTTCTATTTGCAAAACAACTAACTTACATATTTAAGAAATTTTTAATAATATATTTTAAAGTGCGTTATTTTTGCAAAAATAATCGTTTTTAGTGCATATTTTTTATGTTTTTAATGCATATTTTTCTTTTTAAGCCGCATTTTTTAGGCGCATATTTTCGATTTTTAAGTGTATGAAATTCCTTGCCCTAGTTATTATATATTTTTCATGATAACCCAGCCAGCAAAATTTGAATAATTTTTTTAGGGTTATTATTCTATGAGTCAAAAATTACTCAAACAAAATACATATTTTTTAAATATTTAAAATTTTTTGTCAGAAATTGCTCATTTTTTGCACGAGAATATGAGCCCTATTAAATGAATGATAAAACGCACAACCATTTAAGGCAAATTGTTAAATTCAAAAGCTAATTCAGAAATGTAATAAAATTAAATATTTTGTGAACAATTCAGAAACGGCTCAAATAAAAGATTAATTTTTGAACCTGCAGAATTTTTTTAAATAGTTTTTTTAAATCAAAAAGGAAGGCTCTTTTGGATAAACCACTTTCATACAAAAATTTGAATTTTTAATAATATATTTTGAGCTCTTTTTTGATTCATTTTTTTGCTTGTTTGGTGACTGGGTAGATAATAATTATTTTTTAAATAACTTCATTATGAGGTCAGTCTGGTTTTGGTGCTTTAAGTATTTTCAGCATTCTTGATAAATAAAAATTTACACTGAATTTGGTTTTTTTATGTTAAAAACAACTAGAAGATAATCTTGAAAACCACCAACGTTTTGATTATATACACCCAGGAAAAAGATTGGTTGGAATTCGATCAGAAATATTAAAATGAATTTGCCAGGACGCTATTTTATTTGGAGTTGCCTATAATTGAATACTACACCAAAAATATTTCACTACACTCAAAAAAAAAAAGTCAGTAAAGTCAGCAAAAAATGTTGCTGTGGCAGCAAATTTTTAGTCAGGAGCGTGCTTGCAAAAAAGTTGGTAATTTCAGCAAAAGGTTTGCTGAAAGTCAGCGAGCTGATTTTTACCAAAAAAAATAGTAATCTTCAGCAAAAGTTTTGCCAACACTTAGTCGACTGCAAATGAAAAAAGTCCTTGATAAAATCATTTAACTTTTTGCTGAATATTAGTAGACTGAAAAAAACTCAAAAAACTTGTAGCGAAATTTTACTTTATTTAATTTATTTGCTGAAAATTTAAATATAGAATATGTATAAATATAGAATAGAGTTGTTTTTCTTTTGTTGTCATTTCCGTTTCCAGACAAGCTGCGACATCTACATCTTGTCTATCTGGTTGTCGTCCACGCTATGAATGCGGTTATCAGCACAATTTTTGTAGCAAAATAAATTAGTAAAACATTAGTTCAAAATTAGTTTAGTGCTAAAAAAAATATAACTAAAAATTTTGCTGAAAACGGAATTTCAGCAAAAAAAAATGCTGAAAACTAGTACACTTGATATACAAGACGTTTTACTAATTTTTCTACTAACTTATTTTTTTGAGTGTAGGTATTAAAAATAGGGAAAGCAAACTAAAAAACAATCCTTTTAACAAATTATTGGTATCTCCAATCAATTTTAAAATTAGTATCAGTTTAGTAATTCTATGCAGTAGAAGCAGCCATTTATTTAGTGAATATACAAGAAAATTGGTGTTATCTATCACTAAAGTTTGCTAAAAACCGAAAAATTTGAAAACCGCGGTTTCGGTTTTCTAAAATTATAAAAACCGCGGTTTCGGTTATTTTTCGGTTTTCTTGTGATATTAATACAATTGTTTTAAAATAATTAAATATACAAAACAATTAAATATTTTAATACGTTCAAGATATTTATTGAAATTCGATTGAATTTCTCACTCAAATAAAGAAAAATTACTCCGTTTCTAGACCTTTACGAGAGAAGAAAAAAAAAAAAACACGGAAAACCGTTATAAATATAATTTTTTTATTATTTTGTCGGCAACTAAAGCTGTATTTTCAAGAGTTTAAATTTTAGCAAATTGTTTAGAACAATATAAAGTTAAAATTTCACAAATTTCGTGAACTACGAAATAGTATTTTTTTTTAAATACGCTGTGAAAATCTGAACTGAATATATGAAACTCAATATCTCTTAAACTATCTGCCTTTTTTGTGGCTTGACTTAACTTATGTTATCCGTAATAACAAAAAATATTCTTTAAACTAATATTTAATGGAGAAATTATTCATTACAATTAAATACAAAATTTTGTAAATTCGATATATTTTTTTTAATTTTTCCATTACTCAAAAATTAATCTTAAATGACTCATAATAGCTCAGGAAATTCTAAATTTTCCAATAATGCTCATAATTCAGGGTCTTTTATGAGTCGTAAAAGTGCTCTCGGAAAGAGGCTACATCGGTGAAGAAATACTCCCTCATATAGGTTAATTTCAGAAGGTATTAATTAGGGCTCTTTTATGAGTCTTTTCGGATTCCAATTGCACACTGGGATGCAATCTAGTTAATTATTTTAATTGGTTAAAGTCATTGTTAAAAACCGACTTATTTTTGTCGGTTTTCGGTTTCGGTTTTGAGGCTTTAAAAACCGCGGTTTCGGTTTCGAATAAAACCGAACAGCAAACTCTATCTATCACCTTTATTAAAAAAATTTCAATATTCGAAAGTGGTAACTACAAATACGGGTATCCTAATCAAATAAGACCTTAAAGTCGAGTTTCTGTAGAACCAACCGAATTGTGGATTGTATTGATAACACACTCAACTATTAATTGGTATTGGTAAACGAAGTTTATACTATATTTGTTTTCCAAACTAAACATATAAATTCAAAATTAGACATTAACATTAATAAGTGTTTGTGGTTTAGCGGGTGAGGAGTTGGCCTATTACGCCAGATTTCTGGGTTCGAATCCCGGAAATGACAAAAATTTAGATGTTGTATTTTAATTAAAATAAAATACTCATATGTATAAACAGTAAATATGGCTAAGAAAATTAAAAGTAGTTGTGGTACAGTGGGTAAGAGTGTGAACTATTAACCTGAATGGCCGGGTTCAATACCAGAAAATTCAAAAAAAGTTTTTTAATTTCAATAAAATTTTGTGGAACATAATAACCCAGCAAAATCTTTCATTACCAAATAAGTGGTTATATAATAGCAATTCATAGCTCCACACAACATATTTTTTGGCGTCTAAACTCATTATTTTTGTTTGGCGTGGTCGTTTTTATAAGTAGTCACGCTTACCCGCTCGCTTACGAAAAAATGAGAAGTAAGTAGTTTTGAGATTCTGAATAAGTGGTTACAAACATGCTTAGAAAAAGTTGAATTATAAGTGGTTATCCGACTGCTTACTTGATTCTTAAAAATAAGGAGTTTCACAAATTCACTATTAGCTTCAGGAAATACATACAGAGAAATTAAAGTTTTTGCTAGTATGTATGTACTAGTCATAAAAATTTTAATACAAAACATATTTACATGTAATAAATATAAATGTATAAAATTTAACTATGTAAAAAGTACTTATTTAAACTATTGCGAGTAAGTCATTATTTTATATTTAAAAGCAATGACTACAATAGGCCGTTATTATGAAATCATTATTTTATATTACAAAGTAATGCAAAAGGTAATGATATATCATTATTGGTAATGCAGACAGCAATGAGGTGTCATTACCAATATTTTGCTGGGTATACAGTAAGGGCATAGAATACGATTACTAATATTAGATCTGCTGAAAGTCATTTTAAAGCATTTGCTAATATTCAAGGGTAGGTGATTAAGATCACACCATGTTTTTATATTATTTAGATCATTTTGCAAAATAATGGTGTCATTGACAGACCGAATTTCTTTAAATATCTTCAAGTCGTCCATAATAAAAATTTAGAGCCAACAATGCAAAATCCAATGTCATTTATATAAAGTAAAAATAACAAGGGGCCCAAGATGCTACCCTGGGGTACCCCAGATGTAGCAATATAAGACTGAGACACGTATTGGTCAATAACCACAGAATATATCCTATTTTTAAGATATGAAATAATCCAATTCACGAATATCTTGTGAAACCCCATTCGCCACAACTTAAGGCATAAAATATAATGTGGTACTTTATCAAAAGCCTTACAGAAATCCATAGACTACATCAATTTGACAATGCTTTTCAAAAGCAGAAATGCAAACATTATTAAAAACTGCCAAGTTTGTAGTTGTAGAACGACCAGAGAAAAACCCGTGTTGTTCAGGACATAAGTGACCTTTAACACAGAAAAAAACACATGATCTATTCACTTTTGCATGCACATGATCTATTCACTTTTGCATGCGTTCCGACCACTTGTCATAGCATTTTTTTCCATTCCGCGAGAGACACCTTCAAAACATGGTTTTTGAATGCATCTACGGCTTCTTCTGCTGACGAAAATCGTTGTCCACGTAGTTTATCTTTGAAGTGCGGGAACAAGAAAAAGTCAATGGGTGCCAAGCAGAGAAACAAGCCAGCCGCCGTGAGCCGTTTAAGCCGCCGCCGCCGGTCATTTTTGCCTCAGCCGCCGCCGCCGATTTTTTTCGGCTCATTTCGGCTGGAAGTATCAATTTTCCAAAATAAAAAAATTAAAAACAAATGTCATTTTTAAAACAAATTTTCTACTTCATCATTTCCTGAACCATCAAGAGTATTTTTTTTAGTTCAAAAGAAATAAAAGAACCAGTTTTATAGTCAGAGCTAAGAAGGATTTTTGTCATAAATATTTCTTAAGTTGGAAGATTTGCTTGAAAACTTCTGACAGATTTCGCTGAAATTTAGATATGCAATAGAGGAGAGAATCCAAATGAACACTTCTTTAGCACCCATAGTTTTAGATACAAATTACACAGTGTTACAAAATAAAAAAATATATATATATACTTTTCAAATGACCAAGTGTAGATTGTAGGCAGAGCTTCGAAGGAATTAATTCAATTTTAGCTTAATTCGCACAAAACCGAATTCAGCTTTACAAATTGAATATATATCATTCCATCAAAACATTCCTTTATAATTAATTCATAGGTTTCATTCCCAAAGTTTAATATTAAATAGAATGAATTCTTATGTTGAATACATTCCTTATAGAATTACAATCAATTTAAATAAATTTTTTTCATTAATTCTAATCTTTCACAAAATGGCTTATCAAAATTGTCATTTTATTCAATCCGTAATATACTAATGATTGTGACAACACTTTAGTTTATAATTACAAATTAAATAAAAATGAGGCTTATTTAAGGGATTTAATGTTTATATCATATACAGAACCCATAAAAATAATGAAGGTAATTAACCAAAATTTAAAAACTCAAACATTTGTTTTAATCTTTTACAAACCGAATGCAACGTAAAAGATCATTATAAAAATAATGAATTCATGAAAAAATTCATTCACTATGCATGAAAATTGAAAGAATGAAGCCAGTGAATGAATTCATAAGGAATGGTATAAACGAATGATATATTAGTAAATTTTAATTAAAGTGAATTAAAGAATTAATTCATGCGAATCTATGGTCGTATGTTTGGTTAAGTAGAACACATCACATTTTTCAGAAATTTCAGTACACCTCAAATTATTATCAAAAGACACATTTTTAAGACATTGCGGACGAAAAACATGTTAAGTAAGTTATTCCTCGGTCGACTTATAAAATTGGGGAGATATTAACAATCATCGACGCTATTCTGAGTTCCGAATTCACAAAAAAATTCTAAAGTGAAACATTCCGAATTTTTTTGCTGTTGCGTGATCCACATCCGAGTTACTTTTTTGTTTTATTTCGTGTAGAAAAAGCTTGATGATAGTGAAACGAATATATAGTTTTTAACAAAAATTATTATATAATAATTTATTTGAAAAGTAGTCTATGAATATTAAAATTTGGTATAAACAGCAAATTTTCAAAATTTTTAATTCCGTGTGATTTTACAAATCAACTCTAATTAAAAAGTTTCTGTACTCAGAACAGGGGTGGATATCTGAATTTTTTAACTTTTCTGCTAAGTTTTTCAACTTTGATATCTTTTCGAGCATAATTTTTTTCGAACCATGTTTCTTTCTAGGTTATTCTAAAAACACATTTAATTTTGAGTGAAAATAGAGTTTGTTTATTTCTAAGTTCCGAGTCCACATAAAAAAATTCTAAAGTGAAACATTCCGAAATTTTTTGCTGTTCTGTGATCCACATCCGAATTATTTGCTTCGTTTTATTTCGTGTTGAAAAAGCTTGGTGAAAGTAAAACGAATATTTTGTTGTTTAAAATTTGTCAGTATACTAAAATTTGTTCGAAACAGTCAATTTCCGACATTTTGAATTTTGTGTGATTTTACAAAACCACTCTAATTAAAAAGTTTCGGAATTCAGAACAGGGGTGATCGTATCAAAACTCTGTTTTTGAGCGACTTCAAGCACTTAACAATTTGAAATTCAGCAATTTTTCAACCGATTTTGAATCTTGGAACGTTTTTCGAAAGACAAAAAATTTAGCTTTCCAAATATATATAGAATTATTCAGTGTGTTCGTTTACTTTAATTTCTTACTACTTTTACTACAATTGGAAAGTTTTGTTTACTTTTTGTATTGAATTTTTCCAGCTGTAGTAAAAGTAGTAACTTGCAGTAAGTAAACGAACATGCTAATTTATTTGTAACTGAAATATGTTGAGTTTTTTTTAATATTAGGGGTTTTCATATAAACTCGTATTATACTCGTAAACGGTGTAAACCTGGTATGTTTATGATTTTAATGTCAAACTCCATACATAAAAAAATACGGTTTGTATTTATACAAGGTTTACAAGGCATTTGCGAGTTTATATGAAAACCCCTATAAAATTTTTTTTTTTTATTTGTATACTTTGACGGCTTTTTTACAGTATTAAACAATTCTTTACTATTGTAATTTATTCTGAAAGTGCGTTTAGTTCTTAGTAAAATCAGATTCTTTTGTTTAAATTAATTGAAAAAGTTATCGTAATTTTTCAAAACATTTAATTTCAGGTATTATAAGACAACTCGATGTTCTTGTTTGCACACTCATTACTTATAGTCTTGACTAGCCATGGATTTGTGCGAACATGAAACGAATTACATGCAAAACAAAAACAACAAATAAAATATGTTGTTGTTTCACGTGCGATTTGTTTCATGTTCGCACAAATCCATGGCTAGTCAAGACTATAAGTTAAGGTTAACTAACATTTTCAATTTTCTTATAAATGCAGAGATTCCATGTTTATAAAAAAATGTATAACTTTGACAATTTTAAAGCGATTAAAGTAGAACTTCATTTTACTCTGAATTAAGAATAAATTAGTTAAAAAACAGTTTTTTTTTAAACAAAATATTGCAATTAAAAGCCGTCAAAATTAAACAAAATAAGAAAAAATTAAGAAAATCAGTTTTATTTGAAAATATTTCCACACAATTTTGTTAAATATATAAACATATGTATATATTTCAAAAACTAAAAATCCTAAATTTGTAATTTTTAGCGATGAATTTATTTAACTTGGACTTGAGGTGGAAGAATATTCTAACTAAATATATGAAATTATTTTTTATTTGATAATTTCAAATTTTTTGTACAATTTTCTACTGCTATTTTTTGGAAAAAACCTTAAACATCTTTAAATTACGAGTAAAATGTTCTATCAAGCCGATCAAGCCGCCGCCGCCGCCGATTATTTGGATGCGCCGCCGCCGCCGATTTTTATCCGGCTCAACCTTAATCGCCGCCGCCGCCGCCGATTTTTTGCTTGCGCCGCCGCCGCCGATTATTTTGATCGGCTTGTTTCTCTGGTGCCAAGTCAGAGCTGTACGGCGGATGACCCATTAAATCAATACTTTAAGTGCTCAATAAGTCACTTTTTTGAATAGATGTGTGAGAGTTCGCGTTGTCATGGTGAAGAATTATCCGTATTTGGAGGTTGGTTTTTCTCATTTTTCCGAACACTTCTGGCAAACAAATGGTGGTTTACCATAAATGTTTAACTGTTCTACGTTGTTCTAACGACACTGTTGCTACATGACCAGTTTTTCCAAAACAGCAGGCGATAAGTTGTTTCGAAGTGCTTCGAGAGCGAACAAATTTTGCTGGATATCGTTCATCATGGAACACCCACATAAACGACTTTTTTGTTTAGTTACAGGCTCATATACATGGATCCATGATTCGTCACCTGTAACGATCTTATACATACATGTCTTTTGAAGCACCGCCATTGTATTTATTGAGCATTTATTTGCACAAATCGACCCGGCTATTTTTTGATTTGTTGTTAAGTTATGAGGAATTCAACTACACTCATAAAAAAAGTTAGTACAAAAGTCTGCTAAAAGCGTTCTGATTAAATTGAACTAATTTTTCTGTTATTTTCTCTTAATAAAATTTTTTCTTAAAAAAATGTAATGAACCAAATGCATAATGCGTCCAAATTATTTTTTGATCCAGTGTATTTAACTTCGTATAGTCTTATTTATGGTATATATTAGTCGTTATATACCGATCGCTATAAAACTTTGTTTATTAAAAGAATATAAGAAAGCATGCAAGGACATTTTTTATTGACATGATGCATAATATACATATCTACGACCGTCCTGCAAAATGTCACATGTGTTTTTTAATAGATTTTCAGGAGAGCGAAAAAACTATTACAAAATCTACTTTTAAGATATTTTATTGGCATCATATGCCTTAATGATTCACGACCTCATTCAGTAAAATCATCATTAAGGCATAAGATGCCAATAAAATATCTTAAAAGTAGATTTTTTAACAGTTTTTTCGCTCTCCTGAAAATCTATTAAAAAACACATGTGACATTTTGCAGGCCGGTCGACGATATGTAATAAATGTTATACACAAACGGAAAATAAATGAGAAATTACGTGAAATTAATTCAATTGTATTTGTGCTTTAATTTATATTTGTTACATAGAATGAAAATTTCTTAAGTGTCACATGTCTAGATATCGAAGTATTTTTATAGAAAAGATGTAGATACTCATGGAAAAACCAATGTTCTAAAACACACTTGTACATGTTGGTATGTATATCTTTTAGAATTAATTTAAATTGGTAGTATGTAGTACTTATTAAAAATCACATGTTAATCAATTAAAATTAATAAAATTGCTTCTTTACTGAGCAATAATATCTGCGGTTTGTGACAAAAGCACTTATTTCAGAAACACACATTTTAAAGCAGAGCTAAAAAACACATTTACCTTTGCATAAGATATGTGTGAAGGAAAATTCGAATTTAACAAGCAAAGACACAAACCACATTATTTAGCAAAACCCGTTTAAGGGTTAACGGAGTTTATGAAACAACAGAAAAATACTATTGTGGACATTTGGAGATAGATGGGTTTACCAAACCAATTAATTTTAATTTTCATATTCTATAGTGCCGTATTTCAAATGATTTCCAGAATTCCACAATTTTTGCAATTAAGATACGAGTATTTTTGGTCACTGTGGATATTTGAAGAAAAGTATATTCTTTGATCACAAGGGTCTAGTTTTCATATTCTATAGTGGCTTACTCCAAATAATTTTCAGAGTTTGTCAATTTTTGATTTTTTATATCATGAAATCCAGTCGAGAATTTTTGGCCACTGTTGATATTTGGAGAAAGATGGTCCCACAAAACTAAATACATTCCTTTAGTTTATCTAAATGATTTTCAGAGTTCGTCAATTTTTGATTTTTTATTATAAGTATGTAATGAAATCCTGTCGAAGATTTTTGGCCACTGTGGACATTTGGAGAGAGATGAGCCCACAAAACGAAATATCCCAGCAAAAACGCGGAAGCAGTAAAAACGTTTTAAAAACGCATGAAATGAGCAATACATTTTGATTGCTTAAATATTTTTGCGATTCTTTTATCAAAATTTTTTAAAATGCTGAGAAAAGTTGTTTTGATGAAAATGACAAATTTTAAAATGCATTTAATTTTTATAAAAATTATTACAAAATTTTAAAATTTGTATACCCGTGTAAAAAAGATTAGATCTGATCATATCTCAGTAGATCTGATTGAACCAAATCTAATTAGATCTCAAAATTTAGGACAAATTTGTGGTCTAATTCGATATGAATAAATCTAGGCAGATTTGGCGCGTTATATATAAGCAGATCCTATTTTATTTGGACTTGTAATGTTTTATCGATAAAACAAAAACTTTAAACTAAAATTAAAAAAAAAATATATATCTGTAAAATTATCTTTTTACCACGTAATTCTTTGAACAAAATCTTTATATGAACTCAAAATAATATGTCTGTTGGCTTAAAATAAAATTTGTTGAATTTAAAAACTTTTTGTAAAATTTAACAAATCTAAATTTAAGTAAAAAATCAGTGAAACTACAGTTTTATTTGTAATTATACTGAGTCATAAAATTTGTTAAAATTTAGGTTCTCGGGACATTCCCTGGGCCTAATCCGTTATATATAAGGGCATGTAAGGACAGTCCGAAGCAGGAAATATTTTGTCCTTTTTGCTCTATCTCGCTTAGTTTTCAGATACTTCCTAATCGGTTTTTGTTAAAATGTAAATTTTTACTATTCAATGAAATATTTATTAATGGACATAATTAAACGATTTTTTGGACTTAAATAGACAAAACAAAAATTGATGTCAGAATTTAAAATTTGCAATTGGCAGCAGAGAAACAAGCCGATCAAAATAATCGGCGGCGGCGGCGCAAGCAAAAAATCGGCGGCGGCGGCGGCGATTAAGGTTGAGCCGGAAAAAATCGGCGGCGGCGGCGCAACCAAATAATCGGCGGCGGCGGCGGCTTGATCGGCTTGATAGAACATTATACATGTAATTTAAAGATGTTTAAGGTTTTTTCCAAAATATAGCAGTAGAAAATTGTACAAAAAATTTGGAATTATCAAATAAAAAATAATTTTAAGTTAAATTCATCGATAAAAATTACAAATTTAAGTTTTTGAACGGACCTAGAAGGTGAGATAGTTGGGCTTTCCAAATATATACATATGTTTATATATTCAACACAATTGTGTGGAAATATTTTCAAATAAAACTGATTTTCTTAATTTTTTTTCTTATTTTGTTTAATTTTGACGGCTTTTAATTACAATATTTTGTTAAAAAATTTGTTATTCTTAATTCAGAGTAAAATGAAGTTCTACTTTAATCGCTTTAAAATTGTCAAAGTTATACATTTATTTATAAACATGGAATCTCTGCATTTATAAGAAAATTGAAAAAGTTAACCTTAATGAGTGTGCAAACAAGAACATCGAGATGTCTTATAATAGCTGAAATTAAATGTTTAGAAAAATTACGTTAACTTTTTCAATTTTCAATTAATTTAAACAAAAGAATCTGATTTTACTAAAAACTAAACCCACTTTCAGAATAAATTACAATAGTAAAGAATTTTTTAATACTGTAAAAAAGCCGTCAATATTTTTTAAAAAATATTTCAACATATTTCAGTTACAAATAAATAATTCTATATACATATATTTGGAAAGCAAATTTTTTTGTCTTTCTAAAAACGTCGGTTGAAAAATTGCTGAATTTAAAATTGTTAAGTGCTTGAAGTCGCTCAAAAACAGAGTTTTGACACTATAACCCCTGTTCTGAATTCCGAAACTTTTTAATTAGAGTAGTTTTGTAAAATCACACAAAATTCAAAATGTCGGAAATTGACTGTTTCGAACAAATTTTAGCATACTGAAAAATTTTAAAATAAATTTTAACATATCAATTTTTGCAACAAAATATTCCTTTTACTTTCACCAAGCTTTTTCAACACGAAATAAAACGAAGAAAATAATTCGGATGTGGATCACAGAAGAGCAAAAAAATTCGGAATGTTTCACTTTAGAATTTTTTTATGTGGATTCGGAACTTAGAAATAAACAACTCTATTTTCACTCAAAATTAAATGTGTTTTTAGAATAAACTACAAAAAAATATGGTTCGAAAAAAATTATGCTCGAAAAGAAAGTTGAAAAACTTAAAAGAAAAGTAAAAACATTCAGATATTCATCCCTCTTCTGAGTCCCGAAACTTTTTAATTAGAGTTGATTTGTAAAATCACACGGAATTAAAAATTTCGAAAATTTGCTGTTCCTACCAAATTTTAATATTCATAGACTAATTTTAAAATAAATTATTATATAATAATTGTTTTTAAAAAATATATATTTGTTTCACTATCATCAAGCTTTTTCTACACAAAATAAAACGAAAAAAATAACTCGGATGTGGATCACGGAACAGCAAAAAAATCCGGAATGTTTCACTTTAGAATTTTTTTGTGAATTCGGAACTCAGAATAGCGTCGATAAATATCTCCCCAATTTTATAAGTCGGCCGAGAAATAACTTACTTAACATTTTTTTCGTCCGCAATGTCTTAAAAATGTGTCTTTTGATAATAATTTTAGGTGTACTGAAATTTCTGAAAAATGTGATGTGATCTACTTAACCAAACCTACGACCATAGATTCGAATGAATTAATTCTTTAATTCACTTTTGGATTTTTAATTAAAATTTACTAATATATCATTCGTTTATACCATTCCTTATGAATTCATTCACTGGCATCATTCTTTTAATTTTTATGCATAGTGAATGAATTCTTTAATGAATTCATTATTTTTATAATTATCTTTCACGTTTTATTCGGTTTTTAAAATATTAAAACAAATGTTTGCGTCTTTAAATTTTGGTTAATTACCTTCATTATTTTTATTATTTGATATCAATATTAAATCCCTAAAATAAGCCACATTTTTATTTAATTTGTAATTATAAACTAAATTGTTATCAGAATCATTGGTATATTCATACCTTAGTCTTTTACGGATTGAATAAAATTACTTGATTGATAAGCCATTTTGTAAAAGATTAGAATTAATGAAAAAAAAAAAATAGGAAAATTCTGTGATATTAGTCGTTAGGTGAAACTGTGATTTATTTAGGTTGTAATTATTTATTTAAAGTTTTTATTAAATTGCGTGTTGTGATGTCCAATTTTTATTCAATTTTAAATTAAATACTTGACAATGTAAATAAGTAAAATCAAATTAATAAAATTCGCACTCCAGAAGAAGTTGAAATACCGTCAACGAAACGTCAAGTGAAAAGGATTTGATTTTTATTTCATTTTAACATTTAATTGACCATAATTAGCCCGTGGATAGAAAATTCTATAAAGTATTGGTCACAAAATAAACTCGAAGAAATTAATTATTTAAATTGATTGTAATTCTATAAGGAATGTATTCAACATAAGAATGCATTCTATTTAATATTAAACTTTGGAAATGAAACATATGAATTAATTATAAAGGAATAGTTTGATGGAATGATATATATTCAATTTCTAAAGCTGAATTCGGTTTTGTGCGAATTAAGCTAAAATTGCATATCCTAATTTCAGCGAAATATGTCAGAAGTTTTTAAGCAAAACTTCCAACTTAAGAAATATTTATGACAAAAATCCTTCTTAGCTCTGACTATAAAACTGGTTCTTTTATTTCTTTTGAACTAAAAAAAATACTCTTGATGGTTCAGGAAACGATGAAGTAGAAAATTTGTTTTAAAAATGACATTTGTTTTTAATTTTTTTATTTTGGAAAATTGATACTTCCAGCCGAAATGAGCCGAAAAAAATCGGCGGCGGCGGCTGAGGCAAAAATGACCGGCGGCGGCGGCTTAAACGGCTCACGGCGGCTGGCTTGTTTCTCTGATTGGCAGTCCCCAAATTCCGAAAATTAAAATTTCCAAAAGTGGGATTTTTTTACATTTTTTGCTGCTACGTCTACATTGGAAGTAGGGATTGGAAGGGATTCATCCAATAAATTTTGTATATGTTGGAGTATCTACAACGGCTTCCGCTTTCTAATTGGAAGTGTGCAAATTTTGCAACAGTGGGCTAAAATTGATATTTGCTTTAAATATGTGGCAACTTTAGAAGCGGCTGGTCTAAATATTATAAATAAATCAAAGATTTTTTAACACAGATCTCTTTTTCATAAAAAGGCCTTTCAGAATAATATGTATACTTTCCCAGGAACATTTTTGGAACCCTTTCTGAAATTAGTAGTTCTAGAACTACTTCTCATATAGTTACTACACATTCTCGAATAGCACCCTTGGAACTAGTGATGGTAAAGCCAGTTCTAAAACCCCTGCAAAGGAGTCATATTTAACATTTTAACTACATTGTTAGAATACTACATTGTCATTATACATTACTTCTAAACCGTTCCCAGGATATAATACTAGTTCCAAAACAGCTCCGTAAAGCTATTTTAAAAACTTAGAAAATTTCAAATATTTTTTCTTTCTTAAATTAACAAAAAATCAGAGCATTTTCTTATCAAAATGGCCCAAGAACTTGAAATGAAAATAACCGTTAAAGAAAAGAATTTATTTACCTTTTCAAAATGCTGACAGTGGAAACGTTTAGTGTCTTATATTAAACGGGAAAGCTAAATATAAATAAATTGTGGAACGTGTCCAAGTCTGTTTCGTTCTATTTTTCGGGATTAAAATATCTTTATGTACTTTGAAATATTTTTCCTGGAAATACTATTAACTAACATATGAATGTACCAATACGAATCTGTATAAAAAATTTAATAATGGTTTGAAAAAAATCTTTTTTTTCGTTTAAAATAAATTTGTGTTCTTGAAACTGTATCAGTAGGATTAAATATATTATTTTTTAAACCGATCTACCAAAGTGTTTTGAGCGCTACAATTCCATATAAAAATCACGGATACAAGAATAGGTTCTAGAACCGTTCTTTAGAACTAGTACCTGTTCCTCAAAGCATTCCCTAGAACTAGTTCTAAGAGTGACAATTTTAAATAAAAATCATGGGTAACAATGCCAAATTAGAACAAGTATTGACTCTAAAGAACTAGTTGTAGAACTAGTTCTGTAACTGATACAAGTTTTGCTGGGTTATATGTTTGCAAAGAAAATATTTATCTGGAAGTCAAAGACTGTTGTGCTTTTTGGGGAAAAAATTTTTTTCTTCTTAAATTTTTTATTTAAACGAATGCAGAAATGGCCGAATAATTTCCAATAATTTTGTAAAATATTCCACTGTGTGATGTCTTGATTAAGTGGTCTTTATCAAGAAATTCGGGTCCAAATTTTAAAATTTATTGAAATAACTTACTACAGAAAAAATTTCTTATTCTACAAGTTCCAAGAAACTCAGATAAGAAGTATTTTTTATATAGGGTCATTCAATAATAGTGCAGAACTTTGAAAGCAAGTATTTTTGATTTGTGGTTTTTTCAATGTTTTTTTTTACAACAATTGGTACTACAGTCTTTGGCAAATTAAGTCATGGAGCGATATTCAGTTGAAGAACGCGTAAAAGTTATCCAAACATTTTATGAAAATGGTTGTGCAAGAAGTGCATTTCGAGCATTGCGGGATTTTTTTTTTATCGTGACATGAGAAGAAACTTTTTATGGCCTGAATTAGATGGCATAGACTTGGAACACATGTGGCTTCAACAGGACGGTCCAACTCGCCATACTGTGCATGAAACAATGACCCTATTGCGAACGAAGTTCCCAGGACGCATTATTTCCAGAAAAAACGAGGTCAAATGGCCACCTAGATCTTGCGATTTGACACCATTGGACTTCTTTCTCTGGGGTCATGTGAAGAGTATGGTCTATGTTAATAAGCCGGAGACGATTTTAGGGCTGAAGGACGTAATCATACGCGCCCGAACTATGCCAAAAAGTCATTGAAAATTTTGATACGCGCATCTTGTGTTGCCAGAGAAGTCGCGCTGGACATTTAACTGATATTGTGTTTCATACGTAAATGCCATAGACTAATAAACATGATGAAATAAAAAAATATAGTTTTGACCAATTTTGATGTGTTTTATTTATGAAAGAAAATCTGCGGTCTTGTTGAATCACCCTATAAGTTTTGCTAACTCCTTCTAAATTAGTGCCAAAAAAAAAATCTACAATTTTAATTTTTTTTAAAGAAATTTTAAAAAATTAATGATTAACTTTAAGGTTTTATTAAGAATATATTGAAGATTAAAAACTACGAAAATTGTAGGAAGTCATTTTTTCATTTGGCTAGGGGAAGATTTTATTTCAGCGGATTTCGAGAAAACAGCGATTTTTCGCATTTATTTAGCTTTCAGGCAAGTTTGATTTTGGGCGGAATATAACAACACAATATTAAGTACTTCAATCCTGAAAATTAGGGCAAAATAGAAATACATTAACAGGGTAATTTTATAAAACACAACGCCTTACGTTTCTTATTTTCTATAGAAATTGTTTTTGTAACAACAACATTTTACACACAAATCAACGCAACGCCAGACGTTGCGTTCTACAAAATAACCCACTAAATCAGCGGTAGCTATATATGCTTATTTCTTACTTCCAATAAACGTATTTTAAATGACTTCCAAAATGCCATTAATTAAAAACTTTTCTTTACTTCCCAGCCAAAAAATACCTGACTAAGATCCGTAAAAGCACCCATACTGTTCGGCACAAATGCGTTAAAATTGAGGTGAAAAGCGCATTTTTTTAACATTTGCTTGTCATAGGAGAGAAGGTGTTTATACATACTACTTTAAGTCTGCTTTGCACGTCATAAAAATGAGTGCTTGGATGTTCTTTTTTATATAGGAAAGCAATTCATTTTTTTTACTATCTAAGGAGAGATGAAAAGTAACTTCTTGTGAATGCATTCAAATATACATATTATGAATTGAAATCAATGAAAGCAATTCATACTATTTATGAACAAATTTGGTTCTGTGTAGATAGTAAAAAAAATGAATTGTTTTCCTATATAAAAAAGAACATCCAAGCACTCATTTTTATGGCGTGCAAAGCAGACTTAAAATAGCATAAACACCTTCTCTCCTATGACAAGCCAATGTTAAAAAAAATGCGTTTTTCACCTCAATTTGCACGCATTCGTGCCGAACAGTATAGGTGCTTTTACGGATCTTGGTCAGGTATTTTTTTGCTGGGCAGTGTTGGGCGAGAGGTACTTTATAAATTATGGGGCAAAATTAATAAAAGCACCTGCTTATTTTAAATGTTGGCCATCATTAGCAGGAATAAGGAAAAAAACATTTTTCAAATCAATATTTTGTTAAATAATTTAAAAACTATAAAAAAAAAATTGTTTTTTTTTAATAACTTGTTTTACGTTTTTTGTGGGATCTCTTCGCGGACCCCCATTTGGGAACCGTTGCACTAAATTGTCCCTGTGTAAGGTCAAAGTTCAAATTATAGGAGATTTTAAAAATAATACTCTTAATTTAATTTTTGAAAATCAACCCTTAAGTGCTCTTGGTGCTTTTTTGACCTTATGATGAAAATAGACTAATATTTTTTCCCCAACCCCACTTATGGATTAATTTTCTGAAATTTAATTAAGAATAATATTTTTATATCTAGAAAAATAATATCAAGAAGTTTCACCAATATCCGCTCAGGAATATCTATTAAAAAAAATTAAAATCTCCTAAAATTTAACCTTTGGCCTTACACAGGGGCAATTTAGCCCTTGTTTATGTATTACGAAAATACTCTAAACGAAAGCAAAGTAATGAAAATTTGTTTTTGTTTCCCATGTATTTTTAACGAAAGTAATTGTCAATTCCTTTCGTTTAGACTATTTTCGTAATGCATAAACAGGCCCTTAATATATTTGTGTTTTGTCATAATTTTCAGAATTTAAATATCTTATCTTATGTTGTTTTATTCCGGCCAAAATCATGTGGAATTAAAAGAAGAAAAAAGAAATACTTGCATAAAAGCTAAATAAATGCCAAAAATCGCTGTTTTCTCGAAATCTGCTAGCCAAATGAAAAAAGGAATTCCCACAATTTTTGTAGTTTTTAATCTTTAATATGTTTTTAATAAACCCTTTAAGTCCAATCGTTGATTTTTTTAAACTTTAAAAAAATTTTAAATTGTAGAATTGAAAACAGCCCAACAAATATTTACTATTGAAACCGAATATATAAGGGGCTTAGTGTAAAAACATGATTTCAAAAACTGATTTTATGTGTTCATTCTATTACCTAATACCGGATCTAGCGCAAAAAACAATTCGATTTTATTGTGAAAGTTTTTTATTCAAAAAGCCACACTAATAAACTACTCCTCTAAATAAAAAGATGAATTCTGAAGAAAATATAAGCGCAAATAAGTTTTTTGTGAAGATAATGATGGCAGTATGGTGGGCAAAGGCTTTCTAGCAACTGCGATATGTGATTTACATATATTAACTTTTGTGGCTTATCAAATTATTGCAGAAATTTTTAAAGGTATTTTTATTTTGAAAAATCGAAAAGGAGCTTTTCAGGACTATCATACCTAGGATACTTATACTCAGAATTTATGCAAAACTACTATCATACATATATCCATTGCTGGACGACTAGATGCAATTGAAAAGCACTTTTCCAAAATGTGGCTTATCAAGTTATTGCGGAACTATTATAAGGAAAGGTAGAACTGGTAAAACTGTAAAATTTAGATACTTGTGATAAGTGCACAGAACCAAATTTGTTCATAAATAGTATGAATGGCTTTCTTTGATTTCAGTTCGTAATATGTATGAACAAATTCATACAATGTATGAATTCTTCCTTAAATTTATTTTTCAATAAAATTTAAAAAAACAAGTTAGTTTCGAAAAGAATAAAATGTCAAACTATTTTTTAATTTGGTTTTGAAAATAAAGAATTAATTTGTAAATATAAGCGGATCGTTGAGCGCGGAAAATGAAAATGTATGTGCAATATTGTTTTTATACACATAAGTGTGTTTATAACACCATAATTTTTACTTCTTTTTAGATAAATATACTATTTACAATGTGTTCCGTGTTGCCTAAGACAGGATGAACAACATCCGATAATGGATAATAAATCCAATTCTCCAGACAGTGCTTGGATTTAGCTGAAAACGAAGATTATTATTAATTAGCAAGAGTATACCTATGTACTTCCTGCGTGTATCCGATTTTTGGAAAGAAATCATATTGTACTTCTCAAGAATTTTCTCTCGCTCAAGTATATTATAATGGTAGATGGCGGTTTATATATTTTATTTAACATACCATACCAATTGTTAGCAGATATTTAATATTTCTTTGTAATTCCTATTGTGATTATTATTTTTTAATAAATGTATAGAAAATCCATCTCTAGCGGATTAACAACCGTTTAAAATAAAAGCGCGGCTTATCGTTTTAGTTATATCATTTCTCTTTAGTAGAATTAATGCATAAATTAAATCAAAATTCGTAATGAAGTTTTTCATAATATGTATAAACAAATTCGTACATTGTATGAAAAGGTTTTGGGAAAAAAAATTAATGTTGCATTCATACATATTATGAAAAAATTTCTTCCAAGTATGAATTATTTTTTTCTGTGTGCTATGTTAAGACTTCTAGCACAAATCCGTCGCTGGAAGAATAGAAGAAAATGCAAACCATTATTTTCAAATTATGTGGCTTATGAAATTATTACGGAAATTTTATTAAGGGGGGTATCGACTCTATGAAAAATTTTGTTTTCGAATTTTATTTATATTTTATTTGGATAGGGCATACTCTTCAGTATATGCTCAGAAAATATCATTCGAAGAAATAAAATTTACACATGTTTTTTTTGTAAAATATATATTACACAGAACCAAATTTGTTCATAAATAGTATGAATTGCTTTCATTGATTTCAATTCATAATATGTATGAACAATTTCATACAATGAATGAATATTCCTTTAATTTTGTATTTAAAAAAATATTTGTAAAAACAAGTTAGTTTGAAATAGAAGAAATTGTCAAAAATTTTCTATTTGGTTTTGAAATAAATAAGCTAGGAAAGCATTGCATATCATTTAACAAGGAAGAAGATTAGGTATGTGCATTTTTGGAAATATACAACCTAGAAACACAATTGTATTATTAACTTTTTCAGATGTGTACATTGGAATTTCACATCTCAATTCAAGAAATCCGGCCAATAACATATATGTATTTACAGCAAGATTACTGAAATTCAGGGCATAATGTCGATGGGATTTGCTGAACACGCAGCAGAATGTTTCTCAACAAGACTTTGGTAAACAACCTGCATATATCCAGTTTCCGGAGAGAATTCATTATGCATTGCTTGAGAATTTGTGTAAATTTATGTTAATCATATTATTCCTTTTTTTCTTCTTAAATAAATCATCTTGTAATTGCAATATAAAATAGGTTTAATAATAATTTGTATGTAAATATCGAGAATTTGTTCATAGTAATGGTTGTATCAAAAATTGTGGCAGACCTATTTAATATTCTAAAAAAATTCTTCATAAACTTTTTCATACTATGTATGAACAAATTCATACACTGTATGAAAAAGTTTTGGGAAAAATAATTAATGTAAGATTCATTCATATTATGGAAAAATTCATTCCAATTATGAATTATTTTTTTCTGTGTAGTCACAAAGTAATATTCTATGCATTAAATTTGTACACAAAATTTTTTGGGAGTGTTTTTTTATCATTGTCTTTATTATAAATCTTATTTCACATAATACAGCAGAACAAAAAGAAAAAAACTACATCTAAAAATGCAAGAATTGCCCGCAGTCTTTAAAGAAAATCCAATGACGATTCCTCGATGGTGGGCGAATACACGTTATATGAGGGAGGTACTTGATAGCTCTTTTTAAGCCATAAAAGAAATCAATGTATAAAAAAAATAAAAAAAACAAATACAAAACAAATTAAAAAATGTACGCAATAAAAGATTTTGACCGAAATTAAATTCTCTACCATCGTTTTTAAGAATATTTGGGTTAATTTATAATATACTCTTTATCCGATTCTTCCCAAATTTTGTTCATACACGGTTTTTTTTTGTAATTTTGCCGGTTTCTTAGCGTAAAATTAATTTTAAACTTTGAACGCGTTTTGCCACAACCCTGAGTTCAAAATCGGCTGCCACTGTACAGCCAAGGCGGGTTAACCAAATTTCGATCCCGGGTTGTTTCTTTCATAGGCAACAAAAAACTCTAGTCCTAATCGTGGCCCCTTTTTTTGAATTTTTGTCAAATAAATTTTATATCCCCGAGCAAATGTGTTTTTTCTTGCCTTTTTGGAATTTTTAAGTTTGTGTGGTAACTTTGTTAAAAAAATTTTTAAAAATAAAAATCGGGCCACGATAAGGACTGCAGAATTTATCTGGGATTAAGAATCACTTTACATTTTTATTTTCCGATAATTAATGAAGGCTGCACAGTGGCAGCCGATTTTGCCTTTTTTAAAAAGGCCAATAATTACGTGGCAACTCTGGCGATTTTGGCTGGGTAAAATAAAACTGATATTTTTTAAAAATACTAAAAAAAAAAATATATTAAAAACATTGTTAGTTGAATTTTTGAAAACTGTTCAAATATGCCCTTTAAAATACTGTTGTTACAGTATTTACCCCCCTTAAGTATTTTTCTATTTTAAAGAAAATGTTGGTATTTGCTGGACTTTCATGCACTTGTAGCAAGTGCTTAGGTAAAAATTCAGACAGTGAAAAAAAATGGTCTCAAATTAAATAGAGAATCCTTTACCCTTTTAGATTGAAGTTTTACTCAGGCACTTATTACAAGCGTCTAGAATATGAAAGTCCTGCAAACTCTATACCATGCAAAAACTTGATTAGCCACATTGTTTTAATAAATCAGTTCTCACAGTCTTCTAGTAATCTAGCGACGGATACATGGTAGTAGAATTACTGTTACACTCAAAAAACGTATGTAGAGTATGAAAACCCTGCAAAACAGCAAAAATGTCTTTAAAATAAAAAAATCTTAAATAAACTTTCTGCAAAAACTTGATAAGCCACACTATTTTATATATATATATAAAACGGTTTTTACTGCCTTCTAGTCTTCCAGCGAGGGATATATGTATGGTATACGACTTACTTCAAGCACTCATAAAATGTACATATATAGAGTATGGAAGTCCTGCGAAGCGGCTATCATTTCTTCTAATTAAAAAAATGTTTAATAAAATTTCTACAAAAACTTGATAAGCAACATTGTTTTAAGTGTGTTTGCGTACCCGAAAATTTGTACAAATTCGTACAAATTTGTACAAGTTTTTACTGGAAGGTGTTTGTTTACACAATTACTCAGTAAGGAGAGAGGAAAAATAGAGGGTAAAGTGACAGTTCAATACCAGAGAACTTACAAGTTTTTACTGGATGAATTTTTGCTAGTAAGAATTTGTAAGAAAAAAAAACATATGATTTAAAACATATGATTGAAGAAACAAAACATTTGTCTAAAGAATTTTGAAATAATTTTTTGTAAAAATAAAAAATATTTAAATATAAGCTTATTCACAATGGAAGGAGTAAGTAAGTGATCATTTTATTAGGTTTTATTTATTAATCCAATAATTTGAATAGGTTTATTTCGCAATCAGCTATTTTAATAACTGTTGCCAATTTAGCTATTTTCTCGGCAAATCTAGCGATACTTCAACTCGTTTAGGGGGATAAAATATAATTTAGCTATTAGCGGGAAAACTAGCGATTTTTCTTTTTAAGACAGTCTTCACATTTTCTTAGCATTTTTTTTACATTTATGTCCTTGACAGAATTTTTGAATCATTATTATTCAGCGATTTATCGGTAAATTTTTATGGAAAACAAAAAAGTTCGAAAAATTTGGCGATGTATCAATAATTTTTTAAGAAAGTTTTAAGAAGTTTGAAGAATATAGCTATTTTTGTGAAATTTTTCAACAGAACCTAAAAAGTTCGTGCAATTTAGGGATTTATCGCTATTTAATTTTTTTTATAATTTAGATATTTTCTAGTGATTTTTTAGTTTGATTTAGCGATATTTTTACGGAAGAAGTTGGCAGCAGTATTTTACTAATTCTTACAATTTTTCTGTTTGCGTACATTTTTAGATATTTTTCTTTTTGAGAGTAAATTTTGCCTTACTCTCTGTAAATTTGTTACTGAGTAATTTTTACTGGACTTTACTGGAAAAGTACCCAAACACACCTTTTATTAAAACGGTTTTCCCTTTCTCTTAATACTCTAGCAAAGGATATATGATAGATTTTTTACAAGTTTCATTCAAATATTTATCGAATTGTATTCAAGGACTACATTTTATTTATTGAGGCAGATTAGAAATATACGATTTATATCAAATATAAATCTCAACTTTCTCTAAGGCTTAAATCGGTGTTTGTTGGGAGGTTTTAAAAATTCTGACCTTTTTGGCACTAATTTAAAACGAGTTAGCAAAACCCAATATAAAAAAGTTTCTTGAAACTTATAGAATAATAAAATGTTTCTGTAGTAGATTATTTCAATAAATATTAAAAGTTGGAACCGAATTTCTTGATTAAGTGGTCTGATATACATCATTTGACTGGGAAAATTATAATAACTCGGCTGTTTTTAACCGATTTAAGTTTTTATTGCTTTATTACAAAAATAATTCACTCCAAATCACGATTCCTTAATGTTTTTAATTCCAAATAGTTTTAAAATATGAATATTTTTGAGAAAATGTACTAAAAGTCATATTTTTCCCTTGTAATCTATGTTCCAAACTTCAGGGCCAATGCGGCACGTTTTCCCATATCCGATTATCCTAATTTTTTGGGGGACGTATTTTTACACCCAAATAAATATTTCCAGGAGGTAGCCCAATCAATAACTCAAAATGTATTTTCCTCCATACATGCTTGGAATACCCTACTGTGGACATCTGGAGGAAGATGGGCCCACAAAACCAAATAAATTTATTATTCTGTATTTTAGAATTGTGAATTTCTGAAACAAAAATAATAATTTCTTAAATACAATTCAAATACAATTAATAATTTCTGAAATACAATTGATAAATATGAATATCAATTGATAAATTCTGAAATACAATTGATAAAACTGAAAACGAATTGATGAAATTCTGAATTACAATTGATAAATCTGAAATACAATTGATATTTTCTGAAAAAAACAAAATTGCTGTAGTTTTAAACTAAAAAATTTAGTTGGTTTGGTGAACCCATATATCTCCAAATGTCCACAATAGTACTTTTTTGTTGTTGCCTATACACTGTTAACGCTTAAACGGATCTCTTCTAAATAATATGTTTTGTGTCTTTGCTAGTTAAATTCGAATTTATCTTCACACGCATCAAATTTTGACAGCCAATTTTTAATATTTTATTTATTTGTCACTGCCGAGAAATTAGAAATTTTTCTAAATAAACAAGAGCTGTTTTCAAATAAAATTTGTAAAAATATGCATATTAATTACAATTCTAATTGCAGCTGTCTATTTGTCGATAAAACAACACTGTACTAAAATACATTAAGTGTGTTCCTCTACTTTTTGGGTAAAGTTCGGTAAAATGAGAGTAAGCACAAAATCCTCTCACCAAATGACAAAATTACACAATAATACAGGAACGCAAAAGAACATTTTTCTTTCTTTAATTTGAAAAATAATTTAAAACGAGTAAAAAGGTTAAAGTCGGGCATGCCGACTATACAATACGCTACACCAATCTGGTTAAAAGCCAACTAATGTTTGAATCCGAAATTCGAATGGGTTAAAATGGGACTTGTGTGTTAAAATTTTCTATAATGTGAGTCAGCGAACCAAATTTCATTAAAATATCTTAATATTTGCGACCTGCAGTTTGTAACCAAGCCAATTTTGGGGGGACCCTTATATGGGCACTAGGTCTAAACATGGACCGGTGTTAACCAAAATCAATAGGCTTCGTCCTTGGGCTGATATAGGTCTGTGTACCACATTTCATCAAAATGTCTTAATATTTGCGACCTGCAGCGTATAAACAATATAATTTTGGGGGGACCCTTATATGGGCACTAGGTCTAAACATGGACCGGTGTTAACCAAAATCAATAGGCTTCATCCTTGGGCTGACATAGGTCGATGTACCAAATTTCATCAAAATATCTTAATATTTGCGACCTGCAGCGTATAAACAATATAATTTTGGTAGGACCCTTATATGGGCACTAGGTCTAAACATGGACCGATGTTCACCACAATCAATAGGCTTCGTCCTTGCTCGCAAATATTAAGATATTTTGATGAAATTTGGTACACCGACCTATGTCAGCCCAAGGACGAAGCCTATTGATTTTGGTTAACACCGGTCCATGTTCAGACCTAGTGCCCATATAAGGGTCTTACCCAAATTATATTGTTTATACGCTGCAGATCGCAAATATTAAGATATTTTGATGAAATTTGGTACACAGACCTATGTTGGCCCAAGGACGAAGCCTATGATTTTGGTGAACATCGGTCCAAGTTTAGACCTAGTGCCCATATAAGGGTCCCCCCAAAATTGGCTTGCTTACAAACAGCAGTTCGCAAATATTAAGATATTTTAATGATATTTGGTGCGCTGACTCACATTATAGAAAATTTTGACACAAGCCCCATTTTAACCCATTTGAATTTCGGATCCAAACATTAGTTGGCTTTTACCCAGACTGGTGTAGGGTATTGTGCAGTCGGCATGCCCGACTTTAACCTTTTTACTCGTTTTTTATCAATTTAATGGCTTTACAATCTTGTAGTCATAATTAATATTAAGTCCAATGGGTCTTTTCTGACCCCACGCCACTAAGGGTTAAATTTTTTTAAAAAATGAAATGAAAAGAATTATAATCTAACCAAATTTGAGTGCTATTTTTCCGAAAACCGTGTAAAATTTGATGAAAACATTGAAATTTTTTCTATTTTTGACAAAATGAGCAATTTTTGTAAAATGTCCTAAAAAGCAGTCGCTCCAAACACAAACTCGAATTATCATTTCTCCAATTTATTTCTTTTCTTTAATATCAACTATTATGGGGTACAAATAGCAATCGACATCTCCAAATTAGGCATATTGTCTTTAAAATTAATTATAAAAAAACACGTTTTTGCATTTTTATCAAATATGTGGGTCATTTTGGATTCCAGGATAAAGTGGGTTAATGATATCCGATTAAGTCAAAATTTCATGAATGAATCATCTTGACTATACTAAATGAATAAATGGAATAAAAAATATTTTTTTTTCGAAATTTCGAATTTTGGGAATTTTTAATAGTAATACACTTTTTTTTCCAAAACGGGACATTTTCGTCCAACTTTCGGCACGGGTTAACGTTTTCAAAAAAAAAAAAAATCGATTTCTGATATTTCCAATAAAACTGGGGGGTGTAATGAACGAAAATCGACAAATCGCTATTTTAAGGGACGGTCTAATGTATAGCATATGTCCATCCTTAAGGACTATTATAAACAAATATACACACATTACATCTTTATTACATTAGTATAGTTTAGTATAGATTTAAAAAAAAACCAGTCGAACCCTAAACATATTTTATTTTGAAATTTAAGGCATTTTTAAAGAATTCTTAGATTTGAATTTTTCAAGTTTGTTTAATAAAATAGACCATTACCCATAATCAGTGTTACCACCAGTAAAATAAAAATTTACACAGCTGTAGGTCAAAAATTATCCAAAACCGTATGAAACTACACAAAAAATTATTTTTTATATTATTTCAAAATAAAATCTCCTGTGCACAGTGGAAAGAATAAAAATATTTTGGAAAAAATTTCGCCATTTCTTACCGACTGATATGAAATTTCACACTGTAAATGTTGGATCCAAAATTTTGGCATTTTTCTATTTACATATTAACCGATTTTTAAAGACTTAGCATTTTTATCATCTGCTAAAAAACTAAAATTGGCATTTTAAAACAATAACCTGCCCCGAGTTTTTGCCTTCAGGACAATTTTTCTGAAAATTATTATAACAAATTATTCTACTAACTAAAGGGAATTTCAATGCAATGTCTTTTACATGCTTAAAATGGCGTGCTTTTAAATTAGAATATTAAAAAAAATTGTATTTTATCCACATTAAAAGCTTCCTTCTGAACAAAATATTTATGTTTTTCAGAAAGGCTACTTTATTAGGATGAGTTACATGCAAAAATATTACCTGCTTGCTAATTGTTCTCTCCCATTCCCCTTCAAATTTTAACCGTTTTTATTTAAATTTAACCAATTGTTCTCTTAGTTCAAAGATGGGATTTAAAAGCAAAAACCGTAGATTCTCCAAGGCGTTCCTAATTTGATGACATAAACCCTGTTCAAAAATTTTCAGAGATTAGAAAGTAACAATCATAACAAACCCAAATTTTCCCACTCTTTCGCTTCATTTTTAAATGGTGTTGCAAACCAAGAGAATTTTTAAAAGAAGCTTGACAATTATTTTCGCAAAAAATTAACAAAAGACGGTCCTTTAAACAAAACAAAAATATATATGTAGCACCATTTTTGATTTCTTCTAAATTGTGTTTAGTGTTGAAAAAATTTACAAAAGTAATTCACCAGAAACTGGAGATTTGTTGTAAATTCTTCACTGATATACTCGTTTCGTCTAAATATCGATAAATTTTTTTAACTTTTAAAAATTTACCAACATTTCTGTAAAAAGTGAAATTACACAAAAACTACACAAAAAAGTCATTATTCAAAAATTATCCAACGAATGTGTAAACAGTCCCGTTTTTGAATAATAATTCAAAAAGTGGCAACACTGCCCATAATCGATATGATGTTTTTAGTATAAACAATATTTTAGATTTTGGGGTGAATTTTTTTACTTTTTTGAAATTATGCGTACAAACTTGACTGATGTTTTCTGAAAACTATACAAAGTTAATATAATGTTCAAAATTTTTAATATCCCCAAAAAATCCCCAAAACATTTTTTTAATCTCTAAAAAATTCCCCTGTCCCCAAATGACCATTTTTGTCCCCAAGACCTAGAAAAAATCCCCAAATTTGGGGACAAAACCACAAGTCTGGCCAACCTGAGTGAATGTAATAATTGCGAATCTCTCACGCGTCACGTAATTGATAGAGAAAACAACTGAAAAAGATACAATGATAAAAAAAACCAAATATAATTAACAGATAAGAATATTTATATTTACAGACCATTTCTACAGTAGTTCCTTACGGATTTATCTAATCTAATCATAATGAAATACATTAAACCAAATTAATATAATCAAATTATATATAATGACCCAGTTTTTTATATTTATTAATGAATTTTTAAAGGAATTTATTGATTCCCAAATTAACTTACCCTCAGCCAATACATCCTCTATAGTGACCGTGACACGTCCAACGGTAAAAACTTTACCAACATAACTAGTATTGGTTTCCTTTGCCGATGTGTTATGATGAAGCGATTCAAGTTTTTCATTTTTGTCAAACTTTGAAAAGATTTTCTTCATTTTGCTAAATGAAACGAATTGTAAAACTGCTTTGCAGTTTTTGCACTCCAAAAACACACACACACACCACTTTCAAGGTAAAAGAAAATCTTACAAATGCCACTTCAAGAAGCAGAACCACCAAGAGAACAACAATTGCTGATTACTTTGCCAAATAATATATAGCGATTTGTTCACGTTTTATCGTTTCCACTTTTATTCACAACTGTGTATTGTTTTTCATCAGTGACGTCTCTGTCGACGTTTTCTATCTTCTTTTCTGCCTGTAAAATGACGGTCAACCTGCCTGCAGTTTATTGATTGTGCAGCAGTTTTATACCAATGGTTGCCAGATTACCGTGATGTTGTCCCACTGTCTGACAACACGGTCGGCAACATGTTGAACAACATCACAAAAATCCGTCCGTGAAAAATGTCAAATTGCGTCCAGAGATACAAGTCGTCACAAAATAATCAACGGCGGCGGCTAAGCAAAAAATTATATGCGGAAGCTCATAGTCGGAGAAAAATTAACATTGGGAACATTAAAATTCAAAGGGCAATAAATGAATAAGTAATACATTTTAATAACTCTGAAAAACTAAAAAAATTCAAATATTTATTTTTAATTTAAATAAGTATTAAAAGCTGAAAACTGCTACTTTTTTGGTATTCGGCGAGAAATGCAATTTTATTTTTGATATTTTGCTTTAAACTATTCATTTTTGTACCGAAACGCTTATCTTATCAAATACTGTATCCTTCATAATGTGCTCCACCCTTACATAAAATGTTTTTTTATAACATTTTTGATTTAGGCTATTTTTCAAGGTTTGTTTAAAATACAAATTGTTGGCCGATCGAAATCCCATTTAGCTGTAAACTTTTCTAATGTCGATTTGAATTTCGAATTGTCTTTCAAATTGAAATCCAATGAACATTTTATATTCAATATTAAATTGGTTCAACATGGTTCAACAAGCAAACAAAAATAAGCCGAAACTAGCCGTCCAACACTTAAACGCCGCACCACCGGTTCAAAATATAGGTGACATAACTGTCAACCCTATGCAACAATGTTGTATCGAAAATTGATTTATTTAAAATAAAATTCAAAATAACTGGCAGCTCGACTTCCAAAAAAGTCGGTAGCTCATCGACTTTGAGTCACTCGACCCGTATCTCTGAATGTGCCTCGTTAACGCTGTTGCCAAATTTAGATCTGAGTCTAGAAGAACCACCAAATTTTTAGGGGGAATAATAGAAAGTTAGCGATAAATCGTAAAAAAAATTTAAATTTGATCCAAAAACCAGGTAGTTTTTGCTCAGGTATAAATGTACTATTAGAATTAGTTTAGCCAGTTCGCACCCACCCTAAAGCTGAGTTTAGGGGACAGCACAGAAAAGCACTTAGTTGGCAACAGTGCAAGTATGCAAAATAAAATTAAACACTGCAGTATAAAAAATAAATTTGAAATTTTATTTTTTATGTTATTGATTGCTGTTTTTAATTAAATTGATTTAAATTTTTTTATTTGCGAATTAATTAATGATAGCTGAGTTTATTATTTATTGATTGTGCGAAATTTTAATCTACGACGTTCGATGTCTAATTTCTTTTATCTTCCTGGGAAATGAAAGAAGAAACTAATAAGCAAATATTTTCACAATTTTTTTTCTTGCGAACTGGAAAGTCAATTTTTTTTTATCGAATTTTTCTTTTGTTTTAAATATTTGTTTATATTAATTTTATATACATATTAAATTATGGATTTCATATATTTACTGAAGTTTACTTCAATAACTTAATGGTTTAAAAAATAATTTCACAAAATATTCCAGCAATTACACACAAACGAGAAATTTACACAGAAAACTAATAAAAAATTGACAGTTTACTGCACTGTTGCCAATTTAGCTATTTTCTCGTCTAATCTAGCGACATTTAAACTAGAGATTTTTTGAAAACAGAAACCACAGATTAGAGATTAATCACAACTGGGTTGACAACGCCTACGAGAAGTGCTTTCTAATATATTTGTATAGGAAGCAAAATGTCAGAAGGGGCCTATAGACGATCAAGCATTCTGCACAGCTTCGCTTGATGGTTCCTTATATTTGTCGAAAAATGTCGCTATGTCATCCGGCGATTTGTCGTCGTAATAGAATCTATTCTATTTTCATGACGACACTCAAAATATTTGTCAAATTGTTGCCACATTTTTAACTAATTAATGGTTGTCATTAGAACAGAGTTGTAGAAATTCGTATTAGAGTTTCAAAAATTCGTACTTTGTTTACAAAAAGTTTATTTTTTTGACAAAAAATATAATTAAAAATAAAAAAACATAATTTACCGCAAAAAAACAAAATTAAAAACAATAAAATGTAAAACAACAAGAATTAATGCAAAACCAATTGAGTTGAATAATTGTGGCGAAACAAATACAACCATATTCCTGTTTTGCTTTCCTTTTTTTCTAAACGTAAACAAGTGTTGACGGTCGATTGTCGCTGAATTTAAATTAATCGGGACGACTTGCTGTAATCGTTTGACAATCGACCCAGAGATTAATCACAACTGGGTCGATTGTCGACCGACGACAGCAAAAGTCGTCACGATTAATTTAAATTCAGCGACAGGCGACCGTCGACATTTGTTGACGTTTAGAAAAAAAGGAAAGCAAAACAAGAATATTGTTGTATTTGTTTCACCACAATTCCTCACCAATTTAATTGGTCTTTCACTAATTCTTGTTGCTTTATATTTTATTGTATTTAATTTTGCTTTTTTGCCGTAAGTTATGTATTTTAAATTTCAATGATATTTCTTCTGTCAGAAAAATAAATTTTTTGTAAACAAAGTACGAATTTTTGCACCTCTAATACGAATTTCTAACAACCCTGTTCTAATGGCAATCTTTAATTAGTTAAAAATATGGCAACAATTTGACAAATATTTTAAGTGTGTATTAAGCTGCCTACACACTAGGGAACATGGTTGAGGGAACAAAAAATATCAAAAAATTTTGTAAACACGAAATGCACGCTCTCAACACGCACACACACACAAACACACTCACACATTCACAAAAAATGCTCTGTTTTTTTAAGTATGTTCCCTAGTGTGTAGGCAGCTTTAGTGTGTCGTCAAGAAAATAGAATAGATTCTATTCCGACGACAAATCGCCAGACGACATGACGACATTTTGCCTCCCATACAAAATATATGAAAAAGCAACTCTCGTTGTCGTTGTCGACCCAGTTCTGATTAATCTCCCAGTTGTGATTAATCTCTTAGGCGGCAGCTCGAATTCCAAAAAAAGTCGACTGTCGCGGCGGCGGCGCATTGACTTTGCTTCACTCGATCTCTGACTACAATTTTTACTATCATCAAAATAAAAACCATATAAAACCCCGAACGTATTTTATTTCTCAAACTGAATTATAATGGCCAATATGAACAAATATTGGGTGGTTCTAGAAACTCTACAACTGCCAGTTGTTGGGGGTAAGTTTGTCATAATACACAAAATGAATAATACTGAAGAAACATCTTCAACAGCTCCAAAGGATAGTAAACTAAACCGTGAGGAACGTTTGAAATACAATTTAAAAGAATTGCAGCATGCAATTAAAATAACACCTGAAGATGTAATAGCGACCCTAGTAAGTGAGTTGGAACTCGAGCATTTAAAAGATAAACAAAAAGATATACTTGGAAAAGCAGAAGTTGCAGACTTGTATTGTTTATATGCATTAAAAATGCTTAAAGAAATTACACAAAATGTCAATTTTACGAGTGAAGCACGAGAGGATTTAGTTTCAGAAAATAATAAATCTTTAATTTTGGCTTGTCTTGAAGATGTGGCTTTGTTTGCATTGCAAGAACACTTGCATGATGCATTTTATAAAGACAAAGGGTCAGTCTTTAAAAGATGCCCCAAACTAAATAATAATTTTTATAATTTAGAATTTATAGTGGAAGTATACTCATCTTTAGTTTTTATAAAACCTTTATATATAGGAAAATCTATGGATGAGGTTAACTTATGGTATATGGCTGCAATTTTTAGTTTATTTATAGCATTCGATACGAAGCAATATAAACTGGAGCAATTGCAAATTGTTAATTTAGAAAGTAAATTACAAAAAATGTGGTTGGAATTGTCGAAAAAGTTATATTATAGAAATTTAATGCTTTTATATTCCACTTTGTCAAGAAGCTACAAATCGAAACTTCATAGAGAAATGTTATTGAGATTGTGGTCTTCGGGAGGTTTTATGGCCTTACTCTTTGCTATGGTAGAATCGCAGCGTAATGAAGAACATTCAGTGGAAGAAATGGTAGCAAGTCTAGTGGCCCAGCCCTCATATTCTACCAAAGCCCAAGAATCGTTAATCAAACAAATTTTACAATTTTTACAAGCCAGTCTTAAAAGCAAAGATCTGATCACACATATGGGAACTGGAATATTATCTTTAAGCAAATTGTATGATAATAAAATGGAAAATAGAGATTTACTTACAAATTGGTTAAGACGAAAAATGTTACCACTGATAGAGATCAACCAACAAAACTTAGTGGCTATGGAATGGTCTGATTTTAATGACCTGATATCTTTATTATTCCATATATTCTGTACTTCTTCAGTATCTTGCTTACGTAGTGAACTCTTAATACCATATCTGCCGGTATTTATTGAAACATATAGTGAGTTATTAGGTTTTGAAAATCAAGAATCTCTAAAATCTCACCTTTCTTCTATGATTTTAAAAATACTTAATAATCGCTCAAAAGAGGATTTAAAAAATATAATAAAATATTTGGCGTTGCAATCTTATCCTACAGAATGGTACCGTAAACATTCTAACATTAATATTATAGAAAATCCATTAAACTTACAAGAACTTAAGTTAACTCAATCGGAAGGGAATGATATAAATTCTAAAGAATATTGTTTAAATCCATTAACATCATTAGTCGTTATATTAAAGCATTCAACACATAATATATTAATATATCAAATATTTATAATACTTTTGCAATTGGTGCCTACTATAGTACTGGATAATATTACTTCTGCTGCTGTTAGAGTCAAACCTTCAAACATTGATTTATTGGAAAATAAAGAAGATCTTTATAATAGAGTTTTATTAGATTTTTCCCAAAAATATGAAAGAAAATTGTACATTATTAAATCGTTAGAATCTTTGGTACAACATCAACCCTTAAAACATTTAATTCATGACAATATTTCTGAACTCTTAACGGCTTTACAAGCAGTACTAACAACATTTGCCTGTAACGAACAAGTATCAACAATGGAAGTAAACAAAACTGTTTTAATGATTTTATTAATATTGATAAGAGAAATTATTGAAAGTAGTCCTCCAAATCAAGAACATTGTTACGCAGATCTTTTTAAACCTCTAAAACAACTTAAACAACAAGTAAACGATGAACATCTAAAATATCAAATTGTAAATATGTTAAGATTTATACAAGGCGATTCGGTTTTTAGCTCCCACTATGATCCTATGAAAAGTCAATTCGAAGAAGTTCGTTCTTTAATAGAATCTAAAGAATCCTATTTACAAGTGGAAGGTATAGAAAAAATGATAAAATTACTAAAGCAACAGGATGAGTTTGCTGTAGAAAATTGCCATGTTGTAACAGCATTGGCGCTGAATACTTTAAAGTCTCCAGAATCATATACATTCTTAAATTGTGTAAGACTATTTGTGTCTCTAGTAAATGTTAATGAATCAGAGGTATTGGAGCTTTTGGCTGATGAATATTTAAATGATGCGGCTAAAATGGATTATAGATTGGTAATAGGAGAAGCGATTTTAAAGGTTTCTGGAGAATTGGGTGAGACTAAAAAGATTCAGAAATAATTTCTGTAAATATAACATTTTCTTTTCCCTCTAAGGTCCTTTAAGTTATAAACATAAAAGTGTTCTCTTAAACACATACATGTCTGGTTGTCGTTCGCCGTTTGATGAATTTCGGTTTTCTTCTTTTTCAAATCTATCTCAAATGTGCCGTATATTAACTTATCAAGTTCATAGTTATTTTCAAGAAGTAAGTTATTTTTTTTTTTTATTGGAAGATCTATTATATCGATTCAATTCCAGCTTCTTCATCTTCTAAATTGCGAATTAACAACGGGTAAATATTTACCAGCTAAACGGGCTGCTGCTATGGTTTTAAGTGATCTATTAGCTGGAATGGATAATCTGTTTGATTACGAGGAAATGTTGCTGCCCATTTATCGTCTATTGAAATTTTTGGCGGCCTCTAAAGAAAGTGATGAAAAAATTCGTTTACATGCATCAAACGGTTTAATGTGTTTGGCGGAAAAATGTAAAGAACTTTTTAGAGCAGCATTGGAACAACAACCTTTGGAAAAGGAAATTAAAATAAAGGATATAAGGGGTCATTCTAAGAAAAGTTTAAAAAATCATATTTTAGAAATGGATTAACTTTTATGGTGTTTTTATAAATCAGCTTCTGGATGACTTATTTATTTTTCAATTTGTGATAATTCAAATTAATACACTCCGATAATAGAATGGAGCATTGTGCAAAATCTGGACGATATGGAATTGACCACTTTATACAGGGAACAAATTGAAATATAATGGAGGACGAAATTTTTACTATAGGAGTTTGTACACTCAAAAAAGTTTGTCGGTAGAATCTACTGAAAATGACAGGCAAAACAAATGTATATGCAGTTAAAAAGGCGACAAAGGTATTTTACCTTTAAAATAACTAAAACTTTTGTTATTTTTAACTGTTGAAAAATGACTAAAAAATGCATTAAAAATAACTACCAATGCCGTTAAATTAACTGACAATTTTTTACTACAAAAATTTTAAAACAACTGCCAAATGGATAAAAACTACTGTTTTTTACAGTTAATTATTTTGGTATTATAAAAAGTATATTTTAATAACAAAAAACAAAAATATATGTAATTACTTCAGCCTATTTAAAATTTGAAGTAAAAATTCCAAACCGTTTTCCAGTTATTATGCTTTTATGCATTGGAGTTATAATGCAAGTTTCTGATTTTTATTTGCAAACTAGGAATATATCAGTTATAACAAGTGTAAACCAAACAAGAATTTTTAAAATTCAACGAAATTTTTTATTTTGTAAATAACTAACAAAAACATAAATACTTCAAATATTTAAAAATTCAAATATTTAAAAATTTCGAATATTTCAAATATGAGGAGGCTAAGTATTTTACTTAACTACATATTTCATATATTTTAAAATATTTATATTATTATTTATAATATTTATATATTTATTATTTGTCAGTTTTAAAATTTTTGTAGTAAAAATTTATCAATTACTTTTACAACATTGTTAGTTATTATTAATTTGTTAGTTATTTTTCAACAGTTAAAAATAACATTTTTAGTTATTTTAAAGGTAAATTCCTTTGTCGCATTTTAACTGCATATATGTACCTTTGTTTTAACTGTCATTTTCAGTAGATTCCATTTCAACCGAATCGGATAATATTTTCGAATATGTTGTGTTTTTATGTTGAACTTTTATTTTGCAATAGAATACTTGTTAATGAATGTATTGTAATGAGATTTTAGAATAAGCTGGGCCTTGCTATTCTTTATATTCCACTAGAAAAACAAAAAAACTGAGATGAAAAAATTCAACAACTCCCAAAACACTATGAAAAATTTTCAAAAATACAATTTTTTACTCTTCTTTCTGTCTTGTTCACACTTAAATCGGTGTTAAAAATTGCCATATACAGTCATATTAGGACCGTATTGGAGTACCATAAACTGAAAAATGATAAACTTTCATCAAAGTTTTTACATGCTCGAGGTGCCCTACTTTGGAGTCCAGTGTCACAAAGCTCAATATATCGTTGTTGCGCCAAAGAAAATAGCTATTTGTTTTCAAAAATTATTTGTGAAATACTTAATTACGTCTTTATTTTGTGTCTTGGACATGTTTTTTGAAAGTAATTCTTTTATAAATGAAAAGCTTGAAATTTGTTTTATATGCGTGTAAAAAATAATTTCTAAAAAGTTCCGCAAAAGGCTGAAATGAATCAGATTTGTAGGTCTCCTCAAAAATAAAGTTTTTAGAAAAATAACTATTTTCTTAGGCGCAACGACGAATTAATTAAATTTGTGAATTAATTTATTAAATTTTTAATTCAGAATTCAAAAATTTAATTAAGGAATTCTTCAAAGCTCTGGGTAAAATGAGAGTAAGCAAAAACCCCTCTCACAAAATAACAAAATTAACCAAAAGTACGGGTACGCACAAAACTACTTTTCTAGCCCAAAAATTTAAAAATGTGTACAATTTTATTTTCGAGTATGGGAACGCTTTTTAGTAATATTGAGATCCCGCGTTTTTTCGCGTTAAGGTAAGGGAGGGGACCTAATATATTCAAGAAGTTGAAATAGTTCATTATTAATTTTGTTAGTTTAAAATTTATATTAAAATACAAATGCAGATTTTTTGTTTCTTTAATTTAATAACATTCATATAACAAACAACATATTTAATGATCCTTTAACATTTCTCGTCCAGTAAATAGTCAACATTTCCCAATATTAAATTCTTGTTCAATTTTATCTGCCACCATTTTTGCTATAGCTAAACTACTAGTGGCTCCTGGGGAGGGAGCATTACGACAATGTAGAACACGCTTAGCTAAAGCATCAGTGCCTGTACCACGATCAAAAACAAAGTCATCAACTAAATTGCCATCCATATCCATAGCTTGAGCTCTCACACCGGCCGGACCGCGACTGACATCGTATTCTGTTATGTCGGGTATGAATTTTTGCAAATCTTTGACTTGTAGCGGTATAAAAGCGGACTTGCTCATTTCTTTCAAACCAAACCCGATATATTTTGAAGCCATTTTTATGAAACCAGGATAACGTAAGGCATCAAAGAGTTCCAATAGATTAATATCGGCCCATCTGGAAATAAATATACGACATTACGTTAGCTTATTATTGGTGTAACCCTTATGCCAAAAAGTTATCGAGAAAAACTATAAATAACGTTTACATTTTAACATTTTTCAAAATTATATAAATATCTCAGATATGACACGAGATATCGACGTCAGAAAGAGGATTTTACACTATATGCAATTCATTCCTAACCAAATATCTCAAAAATAATCGGTGTATCAAACCAATAATAAGATGACAATTAATTTAAAAGTAAATTGCCACAAAACAAAGTTTTAAGCTTTAGTACTAAAGTTATATGTATTTTTAAAAGAACTCTTATGGAGAAATGTGAAGATTTATAATTACCTGTAACCTTCTCTTTTAAAAGCCAACACAGCATTAGGTCCTAACCATACACTTCCATCCATGCGCGGCGTAAAATGTACACCCAAGAAAGGGAATCTGGGATCAGGTACGGGATAAATATTACCTCTAACCATATGGCATTTTTCTTTGGCCAATAGCAAATATTCTCCTCGGAAAGGGAGAATACGTGGAGAACGGGGACATCCGGTTTTTTCTGCTAGTAAATCTGACTGCAAACCACCACAAGTTAACACGTTACGTGCGCGTACTGTTTGATGTGGCTTACTTCCATGTATAGTAACAGGATAGTCTGAAGCTCCAGCATCCTTAGATGCAATAAATTTGTTAACCTTTAAATATGAATTTGGATTTAAGTTTCAATTTTATATTTTATCCATTCATTACATCAACTGACCTTAAAATTTAAAAAAATGTCTCCACCTGCATGTTTAAAATCTTGCCCATAATACTGGGTTACTAATCCCCAATCTACTATACCAGTATGAGGGCTCCACAGGGCCTTTACACCCTCACAGTATGGTTCAATATCTTTGATTTTATCACCATCTATGAGTTTTAATTCAGGTACATTATTCTTTAGACCTCTTTCCTGTAGATCCAATAAACGTGAAACTTCTATTTCGTTGGTGGCCACTATTAGTTTACCACATTTTTTATATGGTATATTTTTAGCATCTAAATATTTGTAGGCCAGATGTAAACCCTCAACACAGAGTTTAGCCTTTAAGGTACCTGGTTTATAGTAAATGCCAGCATGTATTACACCCGAGTTATGACCACTTTGATGAGCTGCTAATGTGGGCTCCTTTTCCAATATGGCAATTCTCATAGAGGGATGACGTAAAAGTATTTCTCTTGCAGAAGCCACACCTACAATACCACCACCAACCACAACTAGATCATAATTTCTTTTTTTGAAAAATGATACAAAGTAAAAATGTATTAAATATAAGCAATTTAAAATATGGAACTCACCTGGCATTTTGATTATGTTGCCATCTTTGTTTTGTACCCACTGCTAGAGGTACATGATGTTTAAGTGGTCGTCTTATATTTCGCACTAACATTTTCCTTAACTATTTACAAATATCCAAAATAAGTGATTATTTTATTCCCACAAAGACCTTGTTTAACCTTGGCGATGATATCTTTCAATCTCGTTCGGCGTTAACTAAAAAGAAAATTGTTTTCTGTATATCATAGATTACCCCACCAATTTGGTCCACTCTGTATGTCAATGGTAATGTTGAATGCGAAAAATAACAGTTTAAATTAACACGAAAATAATTTCGTTTTTTTCTTCTGCCACTACATATATTGATAAAACTATTCTAACTACTATCCAACGATTAGGATTGATAAAACATGCTTTCTTTTTTTGTTTTTGATTATGTTTCTATTTGCATCACGGCTAGCTGCAGTAATTTGCAAGATTGGTAAACGTTGCCTTTATGATACCGTTTCCGATTGAAACCCTTTTAAATTATACGCCGTTATTGGTACAACTTTCTAGAGATGAGCGATGTTTTCATACCGGTGATTTAATCACAGTTATTGATAAATCACTGGTAACAGCAGTGATCAAATATTTCAAGTCGCAGTTACTCGGAATGTCGTTCTTTTAATATTTTTGTACTATTCTTTCTTGGAAACTTCATTGTGCACAGTAATACATGTTTTTTTTTTTAATAACAGTGACTTGCTTTCACACTCTTCTGAATAAAATGTCTCCATCTATCATGTCTTTGTTACCGGTCGCAACTATTCTTCTTTTAAGGCCCAGTTTTTAGGAAGTGAATTATCTCTAAACTTAGTTTAACGCAGTTTGTAACTGGAATACTGCTTTTAAAACGTGGTTTATTTTGTTTTATTTCAATAAAGAAATAAATTATACTCGTGAAAAAGATTTTCCGGCAAGTTTTTGTTAATAAACTTTGAAATGGCTGACAAAATTCGTTTTCGGTTTAACTAAACCAAGTTTAACTGACATCTTAAAAACTCGCCATAAATATTATTTCGTTTATTTATCAGAAAATCGCAGTCTTTTCCATAGAAAAACCCTGATCACGATCACAGTTTAAAAGAACAACGATTTGCAAATCACATTCACTGAGAACAATGTTACTGAAAAGGCGCCAGATCGCCCATCTTTATTACAAACCCGTGATCACGGTCACTGTTTAAAAGAACGGTGATTTGAAAATCACGATCACTGGTAGCAGCGTTATTCAAAAATCACCGGATCGCTCATCTCTACAACTTTCCATTATTATATAAGACTTTTAGTCTTGCTTCATGCAACGTTTTTACTTGACTAATATAAACGATATTTATATTTGACAATAGTTCTGCTTCATGTACGCATAAAGTGAATCAAACGATATCTTCAAAACGATTGATGTTGCAAAATAGTAAATTTGGTATCTTTTTTGAATTTTTTTTTTCTATTAAAATGCAGAAAAATTATAATTTTTCTTTCACTAAGAACAATGGACCGTTGTTAATATGATTTTGTAAAAACAAAAGTCATTCAAAGCACGATTTAAAAGGCAGTTGCTACTTTTGAAAATGTTTGGTACTACAATCAATATGTTAATAAATTAAGTTTATCCCTTCATTTGCTACTACCTTAAAATTTATATTAAATATATATTTTAAAAATATTAAACTTTTATGTAACTGTAATGCCTATTTTATTAATACTAATTTAAAGCTTGAAGTTATTTTATGATACACAGTTGAACAACAAATGGTCAAGTGTGTCAAGATCTTTAAGATTTAATGGGTTAATGTGTAATAAAATATCTTAAATTGAAACTTTATTTATTGGCTTTACTATACCGATTAGAATTACATACCTTATTTATTAAAAATTTAGAGTTAAAAATATTATTTAAAATTGATTATACTAAATTATGTTACGATGGGTTAAACAAATTTTTTAATTTATGTTTCTTATGAAAGAGGTTTTAATAAGGTTTCTATTGATATGATTAATTAAGAAAATATGTCGCAATCAATGTTCGTACTTTAGGGGCTTATAACTCGGGATCATAAGGTCTTAGCTAAGAAAACAGTTTTTGTTATACTCAGTATAGAGACATCACTTTATGGTAAGAAATAAAAACAAAAAATCGGGACTGTGTGTTAAAAGTCAAATTAATTCCATGTTCCACTTGGCTGAATATTCTTCAGTAGGGTGCATATGAATATTATTTTATTAAAGGCTAATAAAACTTTATAAAAAATAACAATAACTGATAAAATATTTTTTTATTTTAAAATGTTGGTTTTTTTAATTTTTATTTAAAAAATAAAAATTGTTTTTTCGACCTTTTTAATTGATTAATTAGAAATTTATTAATTTAGTTCGAGGCCAATTTTTTATTTTATTTATATTCAATAAAATTCGTAAACTACTTAATTTTCAAATCTTTTAAAACTTTTTGTTCAACCAATCAGAACAGAACATTTTATTTTTAAATACTTTGTTCTGATTGGTTGATTTTAAAAACATGGATCAATAATATTGAACATGTATGTTTGCCTTTAAGAAAATGGACAACAATAATAAGAAATAAAAAAACCATCTGTTTCACTATCTTTTTCGAAAATATGTTCGAAACAATAGTAACATGCTTACACGAATCTACAAAAAATGATATCTTTCAGTTGTATAATTTTGTCTTTTTTAAAATAAGTGGATCACGGTCCTGTTACCGTCGTTTTGGTATCCAACCTTGCTAATTTTATCAAAAAAAAAAAAAACAACCATAATCATTGTTTATATGTTTTTGGTACTTTTTCGAGTTTGGCATAAAATATGTAACCATTTGTAATACCAGTAGTGTACAGAGCTTTGAAGAATTAATTCCTTAATTCAATTTTTCAATTCTGAATTAAAAATTCGATGAATTAATTCACAAAGCATCGTATATTGAATGGAATTAATTATATTTGTTTTCGTTCGATTTATTTTGTTACGAATTAATTTAATTGCTTTAGTTCTTTTTATTAAATCAAATGAATTAATTCACTGGTGAACGCGTTCAATATTATAAATCGAACGTAAAAAAAGTGAATTAATTCCTTACTGAATTATTTCACCACTGAATTCATTCAATTTCATTTTAACTCAGTGAATTAAAAAAAAATAAATTTACATTCAGTGAATTAAAAAAAATAAAATTACATTCAGTGAATTAAAAAAAATAAAATTACATTCAGTGAATTAAAAAAAAAATAAAATTACATTCAGTGAACTAAAAAAAAAATACGATCATTGAACTCAAAGCCTGTTTTCTGCTTCAGTAGAAGAAAACATTTATTTAAAAATAAAATTTGTAACAAAGCAATTTTACAGCGTTTGCTAGTGAAAATAAACAAATTACATATATGTATATTAAGTGTTAGAGAAACCCGATGCACTTTACCAACCTACATGATTAAAAAATAAAGCCTTTTACTATTAAAAATGAAAACTTTACAGATATAGATGAATTTGGAAAAAATATAACTATTAATTTTTCAAACTTATGCTTCCCAGTAAAATGTAGATGCTTCACTATGACGTATTTCATTTATACATTTTTACTATACAATGGGTCATATGAATAAAACTTAGCAATTACTTCGAAGTAATTACTTTGGGCTTAGGAATGGCTTTTAACTCCAAATTTACCAATTGGCTGGTAGAATAGGATGAAATGTAAACGAAAAGTTAAAAAATTAATTTCTAGTCTACTCCCAAGTAGACTAGATTTGTGAAGTAATTGCTTAAAAAACCCTGTATTTCCCCCTATTATTAATATCTCTTTTTTATTCATATGAGCCAATGTTTTCTTCTACTGAACGGCAGAAAACAGGCTTTTAATTCAGCATACGTAATTTTTGTTTTTTTTTCAATTCAGTGAACGTATTTTTGTTCTTTTTTAATTCACTGAACGTAATTTAATTTTTTTTAATTCACTGAATGTAATTTTATTTTTTTTAATTCACTGAATGTAATTTTATTTTTTTTAATTCACTGAATGAAAATGAAATTGAATGAATTCAGTGGTGAATTAATTCAGTAAGGAATTAATTCACTTTTTTTCCGTTCGATTTATAAAATTGAACGCGTTCACCAGTGAATTAATTCATTTGATTTAATAAAGAGAACTATTGCAATGGAATTAATTCTTTGAATTTATTGTTTGATGAACGAGTTCAGTTGAACGAATTCAGTGAATTACTTAAGAAAAGGAATTCATTCAATTCTATTCAAAAAAGAATTAATTCTTCAAAGCTCTGGTAGTGTATACCCAGGGGGTTTATTATGTAATTCGATTCGAAACGGAAATGCTTTCGAACAGAATTTTCACATAGAAAATCAAGTTCCAAAAAACAGTTTTTAATGGGGCAATATTGTCCCCGATCAAAAACTGTTTTTTGGAACTAGATTTCCCATGTGAAAATTCTATTCGAAATCATTTCCGTTTCGAATCGAATTACATAATAATCCCCATTGTATATACCAGTGGGTACACAGAAAAATGTTTCAGTTATTGATTACTACATTTTCAATTTAAGTGAAATACCTCGTAAGGTGTTTCTACATTGTAATATTTCGTAGCAAAATTTAGGGGTACAAAAATATTATGAAATTGTATATATATTTTAAAAATCTGAAAGAAAATTACATTACACATCTTACTTGATTAAAAGTAATCAGTTTTTCAATATTTTTTCGGTGCTGTTTGTGTAGTTAAATGCAACGTAATTAATAGTTGTTATGAAACAAATTTCAAGTTCAGTTGAAAATAACCAAATGAAAAACGACCAGAGAAAAACATTTGTTTATAATAAAAAATTCCACTTTTTCCAATACATATTTATTTTACTTTTTTAAATATAATAAAAACAAACCCATTATGGTAAACAAATCTTCATTTCCTACACCGATAAAATTCCATAGTTAGATAGTTAACAAAATCTATAGTTGAAATTAAAAAATATATAAATAACTAGCATAATCAAAAACAACTACTGTTTTAGTCGAAATCAATAAAATTTTGGTAACCCTGTAAATGCACATTTCAATTAATTTTAAGTTGTCAAAATAGTTTAAAAAAATATTTTTTTTTATGAAAAATAGAAAAATTAAAATGATTTGGTAAGTTCTTATTTATATATATTTTAACCCATATAAAATTAATATCTAATGTGCTTTTATGTTTTGCAGATACAATTGGAATATGGAATGAAAAATTGTTCAAGATGAAATAACGAATAAAAACAAAGAATCCTTTCGTCCGTGTTTTAAATTTCGATGTCTTGGCATAAAGTTGCCTGATGGATTTAGAAAAGCTGGTTACAGATGGATTAAGAGAAGCTAAAAAGAAGTTTAAAAACTTCAAAATTGGGTTTTAAGTATATGTGAAATTCTTATTTACATTTACTGAATTGTGTTATATATATTTGTTCCTTTGACTCCTGCAAGGAGCATAGGGAATTGTGTTGGTTTTCATATATTTCCTTTTCAAATGTAATGCCATTTAAAATTATTTCTAATAAAAAATTGTCATAATGTTTGTGAATTCCCTTTTAAATTAGAACAAAGCGATATCTGTAGTGTCAATTAACTATTTTTTATATGATATACATAGTTGATTTCTATTAATTTTTTGATATATAAAAAACTTAGTTATCAGCAACTAAATCGATTCAACTATATATTAGTTAGGGGTATTTCACCTATGCTATAGTTGAAATATTCGTTATAAACAACTAAGGAATTTTTAGGGTGCAGTTATGTAGTTTAATACACAGAAAAATCGATTTATTTGTCACCGACTGTATAAGAGATGGGCATAAAATGTACATCCATAATCAACACTTAAACACTCATACTTTCCTGATTGTTTTGTATCCATGCAAACATTACAATATGAAAATGTTTCGCCTGGAAGAAAAACTTTATTGCGGCAACAATCATATTCTTATTGCGGAAGAGCCCCCTTTCGGGAGTAAATGTCCTCTCTAAAGCGATACTCCCAAGCAATACGAAAGCGATATTTCAGAATGATAAATCGGCGATATCGTTAGATAATCGTATATCGTTCATTTATTATCTGGAAGATAAAAAGGTGATATCGCTAAATTAACTCCTCGAAACAAACTAAACAATTTATATTTTCATTATTGAATTTAACCCAATTTTTCAGTGCACTAAATCTTAATTTTCCAACGAATTTGTTTCTCATATTTCTTATAATTGTTTTTTGTACAAATTTTGTATTATTTTTTCCAACATTTTCAAAAATTTTAAACGAATTGTGTTCATCTTCCAGATGATAAAAATGTGATATTAAGTGTGTTTGCGTACCCGAAAATTTGTACAAATTCGTACAAGTTTTACTGGAAGGTGTTTGTTTACACAATTACTCAGTAAGGAGATAGGAAAAATAGAGGGTAAAGTGACAGTTCAATACCAGAGAACTTACAAGTTTGCTATTTTCTCGTCAAATCTAGCGATACTTCAACTCGTTTAGGGGGATAAAATATAATTTAGCTATTAGCGGGAAAACTAGCGATTTTTCTTTTTAAGACAGTCTTCAAATTTTCTTAGCATTTTTTTTACATTTATTTCCTTGACAAAATTTTTGAATCATTATTATTCAGCGATTTATCGGTAAATTTTTATAGAAAACAAAAAAGTTCGAAAAATTTGGCGATGTATCAATAATTTTTTAAGAAAGTTTTAAGATGTTTGAAAAATATAGCTATTTTAGTGAAATTTTTCAACAGAACCTAAAAAGTTCGTGCAATTTAGGAATTTATCGCTATTTAATTTTTTTATAATTTAGATATTTTCTACACCGATAAATTTTTTCAGTCGCTCAGTTAAATAATTTCTCAGTTAGAATCGAAAATTTCTGAATTAACTGAAATAATCGTTATCACCTAATATTTCAACAGTTTTTCGGTTACCCTGTAAATACAAATTGTCAATTATATTTTTAACTAATAAAAAAATTTAACACAAATTTGAAATTTTTGCTGTTTTTCGTAACAGAAACGCATTTGGTCCACAAAGGCTAACCGTTTATTGAAATTCCGTTGAATTTCGAAAAAGAGTCAAGATGGAATAAAATATTTAAAGATAAGTTTCAATTGTTTTATTGTATATATTTTACAAACATTTAATTTGTTTCACTTTTTACAGACAAAATTAATCATAGTCGGATTAACAGAAGCTCATCTAAAATAATCACTTGTTTGACTGTTCGTACCACTTGCAGCGAAGATTTTGTTCAAATGTTTTAATGTTGTCATCGATTTTTCATTAAAAATTAATAAAAAGTTATAAAAAATTATGTGAAACAAATATTATTACAAAAATTGCTGCAAATTTCAGTGTTTATTTTTGATTTCTCGGTTGCCAATTACTATGTGGAAATTTTTTAAAATATTAACCAAAAATACGTTCTTTTTAACTAACTTCATATCTACATTTATTGATACAATTTTCAACTGACAATTTAGTTATTTACAATTAATTTTTTTTAACTGATATTCAGTAAGGGGTATTTCACCTGAGACTCAGTTGAAAATTTAGTAGCCAGCAACTGAGAAATTTTTTCGGTGTAGTGATTTTTTAGTTTGATTGAGCGATATTTTTACGGAAGAAGTTGGCCGCAGTATTTTACTAATTCTTACAATTTTTCTGTTTGCGTACATTTTTAGATATTTTTCTTTTTGAGAGTTAATTTTGCCTTACTCTCTGTGAATTTGTTACTGAGTAATTTTTACTGGACTTTACTGGAAAAGTACCCAAACACACCTATTGCCGCAATATTATCATAAAAGAATGATGACAAAAAAGACAATTTTGGAATTGGTTTTTCAAAATATATCCAAAATATCTTCCAAATGATAAAAGGAAGACAATTTCAAAATTCTACTTGATTATTTTCATTCAAATGAAAAATAGAAGATATCGCTTTTCTTGGAAGATATCTTAAAATGTTTGCAGGGATATATATAACCAAAAAACATAAATAAACATTAAACAAGGAAACAAGTTATTTTTACAAAAATTTCTACAAATTGCAAGCATTGGCGGAGCGCTAATAAATGCCCTCATTTTGTGCAGTTATTAATTGTTATGACAGATATGGTCACTCGGAAAATATATCCTTCCATAAGTAAGTTTCAATCAGACAAGCACACATGTTTGGATTCAATTATATACATTTTATAGATTTCCCATAAAACGTTTGGACTTATTAAAACAATGGGAAGCATTTATACAAAAGCAACGTGGAGAAGATTGGCATGCCTCAAGATGGACTTCTCTATGTAGTCGACATTTTCGTGATGAAGATTTTCGATCATTAAATGAACGCAGGACTCTGAAAAAGACAGCGGTACCAACGATATTATGTGAAGAAGGAATAGAAGGAAGTGAGGCCGCAGAGGAAAAACGCCCTCGAAAAAGACCTTTGAAAAATATTGAAACTTTAGAGAATACAAGAGATAAAGAATTTAAAGAAATCTTGGCTATTAAAGAAAGATTAGAGGATGTTGGTGGTAATGGGGCAGGAGGAGTTACAGCAACTACGGTGCCGAAAACCAATTGCCGTTTATGTGGCATAGCATCAATACCAGTAGCCACTTTTCTTACAAACTATGAATTGTACGGTTTACTGCAAAAATGTTTTCCCACATTGAACATACAACAGGAAGATGCTTTACCAAAGGTCATATGTGAACCTTGCCTGAAAAACTTGGAGGAGTTCGGTATGTTTGTCGATCGAGTTTGGACAGCACAGACTGAGTTACAAAGAAAATTTCGTTCAAGAGCTGTTGAAAAACCAGTCAAAATTAAACAAGAACCTTTGGTGCGCGTTAAACAAGAAGTTGCAGAATCTGGTTATGATGATCATCAAGACACACAAGGTGGAGGTGCCAATGAAGACTATGATGGAGCTATGGATGGAGGTGTTCATGAGGAGGGCGATGATCAGAAATATGAATTTTGCGATTTTCCCATAATCAATGATTGTGATATTATGGAAATTATAAATTTAGATGATCCCTTTATAAATATACCCGATGATGATAATACCACCACAGTTAATGAAGAGGAAGAAAATCTACGAAAACCCATGCAAGACGCAGTAACGCATTATTTAACGACTGCTCATGAACTATTGCAGTCACATTTGTTAATGGAAGAACATAATTATGCCTATATCGACGCGGAAGATTTTAAAGAAGAGCGACAAATCTATAAAACAGAAAAATCAGATAATGATGAACGTCTACTGGATTATACAATAACAATGCCTGCAAATCAACAAGCACAATCGTTGTCACATCGCACAGAGCATCATCCTTTTAACTATCCCAATTATATAGAAAATTCAGAATTTTTTGAAACACCAGCTTCATCTTTTGAAAATCGTGCTTTGAAACCAATAGTTACTTCAGTAAGTGCCATACAACAACCCACAAAATCCTCCTCGAATGGCATAGTGGTATTAAATGAGAGCATAGTAAAATCTGGATGTGGTTTTCAACTTCATGCCTGTATGGTGTGTCAATTAAAGTTTTTCTCTGTAGAAAGTCTTAAACAACATTACACACAAACACATGGCACACCTATGGTCACGGTGCCGACAGGAAATATTACCATGGAAAAAGTTGCAGAGCGGTCATGTAAAATGGAAAAAGAGTTTTCAGAGCCTATCTTGGAAAATTCCAAAAATCATAATTTAGCAATAAATGAAAACGATTTACACAAAGAGTTACAAGAAGCTACAGAAAATTTAACAGAAACTAAAAAGGAAACACCCGAAAATTATGTTGATCAACATTATCAAGAAACTGAAGTAAATCCAAATGTAGCCGCCCCTAGTAAAAATAGTATCATTAGTAATCAATCAAAAGAGCCAGAAAGTTTACAAAAAGAAAGTGTTAAAAAGTTTACAAAAAGATATTCGAATAAATTGAAAATTCATCTAAAAAGTAAGAAATCTCAAAATGTTTCTCTTGACACCATGGCCAATCAGTATCAGCAATTAAAAAAATTGTATCAAAAACTACAAAAGAAATGTACAAACTTGGAACAAAATGTTGAACAATTACAATTATTGCCACCATCAACATCCAGAAAGAAAACAAAAGTGTGTAAAAATCAATTGAGCAAACCAAAGAATTTACCTAACACAATTAATACCACTTTAAAAAATGTCTCAAGCTCTCAAATATCAACCGCCATAAGTTCCATTAAGAAAATGCCATTAAACAAAAGCCCCAGAGCATCTACTATTTCATCTTCAGCGTCATCGTTCACCTGCACAGTTTGTTCAAAGTCATTCTCTAATTCCAACAGTTTGCGACAGCATAAAATTACTCATACCGAAGAAAGAAAACATATCTGTAGTTTATGTCAACGTTCCTTTAAACGACGCAATGGTTTACTTCAGCATTTAAAAGGATTTCATTTGCAAGTTAAACCCTTTTCCTGTCCAGTTTGTAAGCACTGTTATGCCTTAAAATGCGATATGTTGCGTTGTAAACATTCAATATTAAAAGGTTTGCATAACTCATCGGATCAATTTAATGTTAAAGATCGTCTAGTATTAAAAAACTTGGATAAATAAAAGTATATTACTTTTTTTAAATTTATTTTTATCGGGATATACAAACTTATTCAACAAATTGTGAAAAATAATTAGGTTGTTCATAAGGGGTGTGCTATCTGTTGTATCGTTGTATCGTCCTATTATGTAGAGATTAGTAATAGAAAAAATATAAAATTAAAATTTAAAAAAAAAATCTAACCCGCTCGGGGCCGGCAGCATGTTAATGTTTGAACTTTAATTTCAAATATCTCCGCTAGGGGGTGCTGCAAAGCCATAAAAGTAATAAGCAATATTTCTTGGGCATAGATCTACATTTCCACGAAATTTGGTCGGAAAATTCCCAAATATCGGCCAAATGGCGGCACACCTCCATCCGATGGTCCAAATTTTCGATGACGCTGAGGCATAATTGAGGTTATATGCCGTTAATGTGTATATTTTGAAAGTTCTTTTAAATTATTGTAAATAATAATTTAAACTACTAAAATTAGAAATTTAATATTTATACCCTACACCACTATGTGGTCAGGGTATTATAAGTTTGTGCTGATGTTTGTAACACCAAAAAATATTGGTCGTAGACCCATCTTATAGTATACCGATCGGCTCAGAATTTTTTTTTATTTCGATTTAACGATATCCGACTGTCCGTCCGTCCGACTGTCTGTCTGTCTGTCTGTCCATGCAATCTTGTGCGCACTCTACAGGTCGCAAATATTAAGATATTTTGATGAAATTTGGTACGCAGACCTATGTAGGCCCAAGGACGAACAAGTTTGATTTTGGTGAACATCGGTCCATGTTTAGACCTAGTGCCCATAAATATGTACTAGGTCTAAACATATAAAATTATATTGTTTATACGCTGCAGGTCGTAAATATTAAGATATTTTGACGAAATGTGGTACACAGACCTATGTTAGCCCAATAACGTAGCCTATTGATTTTGGTGAATATCGGTCCATGTTTAGACCTAGTGCCCATATAAGGGTCCTACCAAAATTATACTCTTTATATGCTGCAGGTCGTAAATATTAAGATATTTTGATGAAATTTGGTACACAGACCCATATTGGCCCAATAACGCAGCCTATTAATTTTGGTGAACATCGGTCCATGTTTAGACCTAGTGCCCATATAAGGGTCCTCCCAAAATTATATTGTTTATACGCTACAGGTCGCAAATATTAAGATATTTTGATGAAATTTGGTACACAGACCTATATTGGCCCAATAACGCAGCCTATTGATTTTGGTGAACATCGGTCCATGTTTAGACCTAGTGCTCATATAAGGGTCCTACCAAAATTATACTGTTTATACGCTGAAGGTCGCAAATATTAATATATTTTGATGAAATTTGGTACACAGACCTATGTTGGCCCAATAACGCAGCCTATTGATTTTGGTGAACATCGGTCCATGTTTAGACCTAGTGCCCATATAAGGGTCCTACCAAAATTATACTGTTTATACGCTGTAGGTCGCAAATATTAAGATATTTTGATGAAATTTGGTACATAGACCTATGTTGGCCCAAGGACGAAGCCTATTGATTTTGGTGAACATCGGTCCATGTTTAGAACTAGTGCCCATATAAGGGTCCCCCCAAAATTGGCTTGGTTACAAACTGCAGGTCGCAAATATTAAGATATTTTAATGAAATTTGGTGCGCTGACTCACATTATAGAAAATTTTGACACAAGCCCCATTTTAGCCCATTCGAATTTCGGATCCAAACAATACACCAGACTGGTGTAGGGTATTGTATAGTCGGCATGCCCGACTTTAACCTTTTTACTCGTTTTTTATTATTATTATTGTTTTAGCAGAATAATTGTCATTTTATTCTTTTTTGTAAACCACTGAAATTTTTGTAAAAAAATACTAACAAAATGCTTTCTGCAAACCTCCCAAATGTTTTGCCAATTATTTATTTTTAACATCGCGTTTGAATTTTTGTACTACTGACGATTTCTGGATGGGTATTTACATACTTCGACTAGTGCAGGGGTGGCAAGACTTTTTGCGCTGCGTGCCAGAAACGGACAAATTTTTTTTCTAAACATTTCTCGCGTGCCACCTTAATTTTAGTTGTCTTTTAAAAGTCCTTTTTTAAAAATTTTAAAATTTGGAAAATTTCTCCTAAAAATATTTTGCAAGCATTGGCGGAGCGCTAATAAATGCCCTCATTTTGTGCAGTTATTAATTGTTATGACAGATATGGGCACTCGGAAAATATATCCTTCCATAAGTAAGTTTTAATCAGACAAGCACACATGTTTGGATTCAATTATATACATTTTATAGATTTCCCATAAAACGTTTGGACTTATTAAAACAATGGGAAACATTTATACAAAAGCAACGTGGAGAAGATTGGCATGCCTCAAGATGGACTTCTCTATGTAGTCGACATTTTCGTGATGAAGATTTTCGCTCACTAAATGAACGCAGGACTCTGAAAAAGACAGCGGTACCAACGAGGCCGCAGAGGAAAATTTTTTTTCTAAACATTTCTCGCGTGCCACCTTAATTTTAGTTGTCTTTTAAAAGTCCTTTTTTAAAAATTTTAAAATTTGGAAAATTTCTCCTAAAAATATCGCAGATGTACATATTTATCCGCGCTACGGATAACCCCCATGAAATAACCCCCAAAGGGAAAATTTAAATAACATCCAAGAAATGAAGTAAAAATGTTTGACGGTAATTTAATTTTTGGAGGTTTATTTAATCTTTAAATATTGAAATTATGTACTTCATTATGAAAAAATCCACAATGAAATAAAATTAAAACAGTTTGAAAATTATTGCCTTTTCATTTTTATGGGGGTTATTTCATTTTGTTAAAAAAAGTTAAATTATTGGGCGCCATTATTTATTTAAGTATGCAATAAACTTGTTGAAAAATGTGCTTCGGGCAAAAAGAATGCTGTCATTGGAATAAAAAGCGAATATTATGGATTTAAACAGAGAAATTTCTATTTCAGATGAAATGGCTCTGCGAAACACGATCAAATCCCACTTTCAAATTCCAACAAAGGAGTTATTTCATTATGAAACTTATTTTCAGCCTTTATTTCATTGAGGGTTATTTCGTAGCACCTTAAAAAAAACTTAATTTTTTCGATCCAATTTTATTACAAGTTATTTTCCATTTTTGTGCAATTTTTTGGTACTTTTATTTCTTCGATTATGAGACATTTTCTCATCGAAACATTTAAACTTCTTTCAATCTAGAATTTTAGAAATTTTCACCGAATTTTCTGATAATCGAATTTGCGAGTTCTGTATTAACCATATTTCTTTAAACAAAAAATGGTGGCAATACAGAGTTTTAGTCATTTTAAAATACAATTTACAAGCGCTAAGAAAAATTTCACCATTATTTTTGCACACATTTTTGCAGCGAAATTTAACATTTAACTGAATTTTTTTCTGGTCTTCTAATAGTTTAAATTTTTTAAAAATATCTAACAAAACGTAGCGTGCCAGCTAAAATTCACTCACGTGCCACTACTGACACGCGTGTCATAGTTTTGCCAGCCCTGGACTAGTGCATACAGCTGGTTCCACAGACATGACAAGCACCAACAAGCACTAATGCCGTTTTTTTGTTTGTTTTTAAACACAAACCATTTTCGAATATAATTTTTTATAACATCGTGGACAAGAACCAACCACTATTTTAATAACAAGAAGTTCAAAATATAGAGAACACATTTTAAAGAGGGGAAACCTAACAGAGGGGTAGTAATCCTTAACATATCCAGCATATCCTTTAAACAATTTAGGGCGAATTGCGAATAACATTTTTTCGGAGTTGAAAACATATTTTCCCAACACGAAAAGCAACAGACAGACCTAACCTAGAAATCCTTTAGTAGTGTCATCCAAGACTACTAAATATACAGAAGTAACATACATTTTAGTTGTTTAAAAGAGTCACAAACGTGCGGTACATGATGTACTAAACGAACGGTTGCATGAATTTTTACGGATTCCTTAATTTTGTTGTTGTTATTGTATATATGAACGCTCCACAATAATACTGATGATACGGAGATTTAAGCAATAATACGGAGATTTAAGCAAAATTAAGTGTAACGAGAAGTAAAAAAGAAAAAAAAATATATATATGTATATTAACTCGGGTGTGCGAGCTAAAGTTGCGAAATATTTTGAATATGTTTATCAAGTTACAATACAAAATATTATTTATAATGTAAAGATAATTGTGTGAAAGTGAGTGCGTGTGTATACTTGTTGGTTTTTTTTTTAAACCAAATTTTTATTTCCGGTCAACATTTTAAGAATCATTATGCCGGTTTTCTATTCCGTAAAAATACCACAACATCGTAACATTTAAACAGCAATTGGAAATTGTAATACACGTATATGTTACATATCCTTTTTCTGCGTATGTGTGTGTTTCGAACACATATTTTTACAATTTAACTGATAATCTGTTAAAAATATCTAACGGTTGGAAGACCAGTCATTTTAAACATATGTGGAAATACATTTACCCTACTACATGCATACATATGTCTGTATATACGTACATACTTCCGGATGTGTTGATGTCGAATTGCATGTTTGTTTTATATATGTGTGAGTTTACATGCAAAGGATAATGGGATTTTGTGTGTTTGGAGCATTAACACTTAATGTTTATTATCGCTGTCAAGTGTCAAAAACTTTCTCCCTTTCGTTTATGGTCGGTCACATTTCTATATTGTTACAGTTAATAGGCAAATTCATACTGTATGCAATATTAATATTACGCCTTTGTAGTAACAGTAATAAAAATTGTTAAAAAAATTAGTAGTAATTTACAGGGTTGGCAGGCAATACCGCTAAAATACCGTTATCGATTCAAAACCCTTTCAACTGACTACCGTTATCACTAAAATACCGTTACCGAAATACTCGGAATACCGTTATCCTTAAAATACCGTTACCGAAATAACTGAAATACCGTTATCCTTAAAATACCGATACCGAAATAATAGAAATATCAATACCCTTACCGTTAACCTTAAAATACCGTTACCAAAATAACCCAAATATCGTTATCTTTAAAATACCGTTACCAAAATAACTCAAATACTGTTATCCTTAAAATACCGATAACGAAATAAATGAAATAGCGTTACCCTTAAAATACCGTTACCGAAATAATCTAAAATATCGTTACCCTAACGATAACCGCATTCGTTTCGGTTACCATCCATGGTAATTTATCGAATTAGTACACTCAAAATAATAAGTCTGTTGGCTGAACAGAAAAATTTGTTACTTTAACAAAATTTATTCCTGTTTGTTCAATTTAAGGTCTCAGGACCCTCCCCGGGCCTAGTGCATACCATTTAAAGTCATGTAAGGGCACTCCAAAGGAAAAAATATTTTATCCGTTTTGCTCTATCTCGCTTAGTTTTCGAAGTGGAAAATTTTTATTAGAGGGACCAAGGCCTCACCATGGTCCATTTTTGGACCAATAACACCCCTTTCGCTGTGTTATTGTATTGTTAGGGGTAGTCGAAATTTTCTTAAATTTTGCTCTATCTCTCTTAGTTTTCGAGATGAGGGCCATTTTAAAAAAATCGGGAGGGAAAGAAATAGCGCCATCTTTAAAACTTCGGATACACTGGTGGCTGCATCTACCGGGTAATAACAGAAACATGAAAATATTATATTTTAAAAATAAATTTTGTAAAATTTAACGAATGGGTTCTTAAAAATTAGTTATAAATAGTTTTGAAAATTAACACTCAAAACTAGTTAAAGTACTGATGATTTTTAGTATTGTGTTAAATAAAGATAAATACAATCCTTGTTTAAATCAGTGTTTCAACTACAAATTTGTTAAAAATTAGTCAAATCCATTTGAAACCCGTTTGACAGATTTTTCTACTGACGTATTATTTTAAGTGTAGCAGTCTATCCTTTCCGATTTTTATTTGCATATAAAAAAAATCGAAAAAAACTTCGAAAAATTTAAATTTTTTTGTGATTTTTTTAGGCTACAAATTATTTAGCAAAATTTTATGCTGATTTTAGCAGGTTGATTTGCTATTTTCCATTAACAAAAATTTAACTCAAATATAACTAAAATTCTGTATATTTAACAGTTTTAATTTTGCTGTTCTTATTTTACTAGTATTTAGCAAAAAAATCTACTCATTTTAGCAGTCTTTTCTGCAGCATAATCATACTACGTGGAGAGGGTATAATAAGTTTGTGCTGATGTTTATAACACCAAAAAATATTGGACCTATTGTATCCCTTATAGGATACACTCATAGAAAAAAGATTGTAGAAAAGTTAGTAAAACTGTTAGTACTTCAGCTTAACAAATTTTTAACTAATTTTTAGTTAAAACTTAATTTTTAGTTAATTTTTTTGCTACCTCCACATTACTAACTTACAAATTTTTTTGCTGAATTTAGTTACTAATTTTTAACAATAAATTTGCTAAATTTACAGTATTTTGCTGAATTTTAGTTACTAATTTTTAACAGAAGATTTGCTAATTTTACAAATTTTTTGTAAACTAAACCACCAATTTTGGAACGCTTATAAACAGAATTTTTAATGACTCATAAAAATTACTGCATATTTTTAACTCGACAAAAATAATGCAAAAAGTTTTTAAATAAAGCTAAATTCAAATGGTTGAAAATTTGTACTACTCATAAAATATCTAAATTATTAAAATTTATGAGAAAAGTTTCTATTTATTGTAATACATTAATTTTCAAAGATCAAGGTTTATTTTGGACGAACCATTTTAATATGAAAATTGTGATTAAAAGTATCTCTGGGGAGCAAGTGGAGTTTACGGGGATGACCCTAATTGCCCCCTCCCCCCCAAAATTTTGTACTTTTTAAGCTTATTTAAAAAAATACGATATTTTTAATCGGCCACACCTTCTTTCCTGTGGGTGGAGCTTTAGAGGTGAAATGGAAACTTAAATAAATTCGGAAGTACATATCCGATCAGCAAACAATGAAAATCAAAAGAAGGGTCTCTGAAATACATTTTGTTATGGTTAACATCATGATACAACCATACTAGGTAGATGCATTAGGGAGAGTTTGACAGTTCAGGGATTTTTTCGTATGCTTACGCTATGTATCAAAAGTAGCCGATTACATTTTTTGTTGTTGTTTATTGTTCTAATGCATCTACCTAGTATGGTTGTATCATGGGTTAACATATTATTGTCTATAAATATTACCACTTTTACAAAAAATCATTCTTGGGAAATTTTCATTGGCATTGAAATGTAATTGGCATTACTTTATGTCAATGTCAATGCCAAAAAATTTCATCACCATTCAATATCGATGAAATTTTTTTCAATTTGCATTGATGAAAACAATGGTAATGAAATGTACACATAATTGAAGAAAAAGCATTGTAATATAAAAAAAAATATAAGAAATACGCGAATTTTTAATGTTTTTCTTAATTTATTCTTTTATTAAAACATGAAAACAAATACTTCTTTCATCAATTATAAATGGGCATTTAGGCATTGAACAATGCCAATTGAAAACATTTCAATTAATTGACAGATTCAATAAACTGGTCCCAAGTATGTTTTTAAATACACATTTATTTTTTATTTATTAATTTTCATTTCTTTTGCTCCTTTTTTACCTTTTTCCAGTCCACTAGTAATCTGCAAAAGTTTTGTTGATTTCAGAAAATTTTAGCAAAAATTTTGTAGATTTAACAGTTTTTTTTTGCTATTTTCATTTTACTATTATTTAGCAATTTTTTTGCTGATTTCAGCAAGTTAAATTGTTCTTTGCAATTAACAACAATTTAGCTCAAATATTACTAAAATTCTATAAATTGAACAGTTTTTTTTGCTGTTTTCATTTTATTAATATTTAGAAACTGATTCTGCTAATATTAGCAGTTTTTTCTGCAGCATTATTTTTAACTAATTTTTAGTAACTTTTTCTGCTATTTTGACGGACTTATTTGTATGAGTGTACCCTACACAAGTCTGATTGAAAGCCAACTTATATTTGGATGCGAAATTCTAATGGGTTAAAATGGGCTTGTGTCAAAATTTCCAATAAATGATAAAATAAGAGAAAATCGGAAACATAGCCCATATGGGCGATGGGTCCAAATATGGACCGATACTCTCTAGAATCAATAGACTTTGTCCTTGAGACCATATAAGTCAGCGAACTAAATTTCACTGAAATATTTTCGTATTTGCGAACTGCAGCATGTAAACAAGCCAAAACATGGACCCATTTTAACCAAAATCAATAGGATTCGTCCTTGGGCCAACATATTTCGGTGTACCCAATTTCATCAAAATATCTTAATATTTGCGACCTGTAGAGTGTGCACAAGAATGCATGGACAGACAGATGGACATCGTTAAATCGAAACAAAATGTGATTCTGAGTCGATAGGCATACTAAAAGGTGGGTCTAGGTCCAATATTTTTGTGGTCAAATATCAGCACAAACTTATTATACCCTGTCCACTGAGCTAACATGTTGAGAGTAAAATAACTAATACCAACAGCGCTTTGGTTTTATTGTTGACTATCCGATGAAAAAAGTTCCAATATAATTATATCTAAATATTCGTAAGAGTTATACTGACGTTATCCTTTGAGCCCTGGATAATAGATGTTCATTAGTGTCCCGATAAATGGCTTATTTGAGAACTGGTTGAAATAGTAGCACCCAAACAAAAATTAGGCTGAATACGGCAAATAATAAGTAAACATTTTTGAAGGGATCTTTAGCGCCCTACCAGCGATTGGAGATGGCGATAGTAGTGTATTTTGGCAGAAACATTTTTGAATTGCCTCGCAAAAATGTGGGAGCTGTGTTACATATAAGGTTGCGGGTTCGATCCCCAGCGACCGCAACATCAATTTGGAAAAAATAATATATATGATTTTTCAATCCCTCATATATATGACAGCGTCCTCCTTCGGTGTTCCCATAGCACTCCATTGAACTAAAATAATATAATAGGGCTATGAACCGCCAATGTACCAGAAGATTTCGCGCAACAACAGTTATAAGATTTAACATTTCGCGCGATTATAGAGTTTCCATATTTGAAGCCCTTCATCTTTCACCACCTTTCATTTCTTCCCTATCTCCTTTCCAAAGAAAGCAACACCTTTACTAATAGGAAGAATTTCCCGAGAGCTGCACCTCTTTAAAAAAAAATAGGCGTTAAATGTTGAGTAATGACAAGCTTGTTATAAAAAGCAGAGTTGGCAGGCAATACTGCGAAAATACCGTTATCGATTTAAGACCCTTTCACCTGGTCTTGAATCGATAACGGTATTCTTAAAATACTGATACCGAAGTAATTGAGATATCGATATCCTTAAAATACCAAAATAAACGAAATATCGAAATACTGTTACCGGAATAATCTAAAATAGGGCCTGTTCGGAAATGCATCAGTACTCTGCATCTAATGCGTATCGTTAAATAGTTTTTAATGCTGACACAAATCAGCTGATGCTATTGCATCAGACACTTTTGTGATGCGTGTTTGACATTAGTTTGCGCATCATCTGCTTCGATAATGTGTAACAATTTGTACGCTCTATGGAATAACACTAGTCCACACTTGCCTTTAAAATTCTTAAAAGAAAAAATTTCAAAAACCCTATAATTTTCATGTATGCATTTTATCACAAAATGGCTGCAGTAAAAATTTTAAATATTTCTTTTTGTAATTGGAATTTTGATACAAATTTTGTGGAAAATTTAATTTTTTTTTTATCAATATACACTAACTTTAAGAAACAAATAGTTCCTAGTTCTGACTATAAAACTGGTGCTAAGTGTTTTCCTATAAAAAACAACTTGTGAAAATTTTTGTTTTTTGTATAGAAAAAGTTAGTTCTATACCTTCTGCAATTGTAATTAAGACAACATAAATTTGAATTTAGAAAATATCAATTGAAATTCAGAATTTTAATTTGAAATTGAGAAAACATTAATTGAAATTTCTATTTCAAATCTATTTTAAATTAACAATATATTATTTGAAATTCAGAAAATGTCAATGGAAATCCAGAAAAACATCAATTGCAATTCGGAAAAATCAGCAAATATTTTTCAATTGACAAAATATACATTAAAAGTCTAATATAAGCAAAAACACTGCATTATCCTAAATTTGGATTAAAAAAAACTTCCAATTAATTTATGCTTTATTTACGTGAGTCATGGATGGCATTGCTGCCTTGCATCTCCCAACATGTAATATAAAGTTGAAGTAAAAGTTGATTTTCCTTTTTTCTTCTTTCAATTGTTCAAAAACATTTTATTTTTCCATTTCAACTACTGAAATTGTTTGGATGACTTGTTCTGTTACACCCTGGTCTGTTATTGTGAGAAAGACTACAATTGCTTATATTGGGGTTAATGGTTAAAGAAAATTTTATAAAAAAAAAATACTCTAGTACTGCAGTTTAAACGTTATTTGATTGTTAATATAAAATTTACTGTAAAAATCTAACAAAAGTCAACTAACTTTCGATAATACAAGCAATGGCTATGTAATTCTCTCACCCTATGTTAACAGTTTGTGCCTGCAAGTAGGAAACGGATAGTTTTAAGGAAAACCAAAGATGAATTGATTAATTTTATGCTTAAATTATAATAATTATGATGAAATCTATGAGGCCAAATTTTTGTGAAATATATATAATTTATTTGCAGATTTTGGAATCCTATTGTTTTATATACGAAAGTCGGATAGAAAAATCTTTCACAGTTGTATTTTTTATACACCCAGAAAACAGATTCGGAGCTGACAACGCAATTTGTTGCCAAACGAATGGTTCAGTTGCATCAAATAAATTTTTCCATTGCAACTGCCGAATTATTCTTCATACAACTGAAATTCCATTGTCACAGTCAAGTTAGTCCTGTCTCAGTTGGCATTCTGTTGTCACAACTAAAAAACTCGGCTACCACAACCGAACCATTCGATTGGCTACAAATGCGGTTGTCAGCACTGAATCTGTTTTCTGGGTGTATGTTTACGAAGAAATGTAATTTTAGTATAATTTTCTGTAGATGTTCGCACTAAAAGTGATAGTGCGAACATCTACATCTTGTGTGTCTGGTTGTTGTACGCACTATAAATGTGTTTAAAATAAATTAGTAAAACATTAGTTCAAAATTAGTTTGTTGCTAAATAATACAACCAAAACTTTTACTGAAAACACAATTTCAGAAAAAAGGTGCTGAAAACTAGTATACTTGATGTAAAGGGTTGTTCAACAGGGACGCTACAAAAGTAGAAAGACAGGGACAGCAAACGACACCATATTTCTTGCCGCTCTTTTGACATTTCTCTTCAGTAAGGTTTGCCATTTCATGATGAAAAGATATACGATTTACTACCGAAATTCGTAGTCAGTGGCCTCAACGTTAAGAGCGCTACGTCCAATTTATGGTCGTCATAATCGTCCTAGCAGATCAACAATTGAGCGTGGGGCTACGTCAAATCTATGGTCTATGCCAACAAGCCAGCGACGATTGATGAAGTTTGTACGAATATCGAACGTGAAATTGCAGCAGTATCGGCCGATTTATGCTTGAAAACCGTCGGAAATTGGGTTCAGCGTCTGGACTTCTGCAAGCGTGCCCATGGTGGCCATGCAAAAGAGATCGATTTCCATACATAATGGCATCGAAAGTACTTTCACAGGAATAAAGAATTTCATTGATATCCAAAACCGTTTTTGTTTTATTTAAACTTTTTTACTTTTGTAGCGCTCTTATTGAAAAACCCTATATAAGACGTTAAACTAATATTTCTACTAACTTATTTTTTTGAGTGTAAACATTAAAAAAAATTAATAATTTTATCATTAAAAGGGCGCGAAAAAAAGTTCAAGTTCCTATTTGCAGCCACATTTATGTATTTTTTTCTCACTAACTGTTATTTTCTAGACTTTGATACAAGTACACTCAAAATAATAAGTCTGTTGGCTGAACAGAAAAATTTGTTACTTTAACAAAATTTATTCCTGCTTTTTAGCTTAAAATAAAATCTGTTGATTTTAACACATTTTTTTTTGTTAAATTTAACAAACCTAAATTTAAGTAAGAAATTAGTAAAACTACAGTTTTATTTGTAATTATACTGAGTCGTAAAATTTGTTAAAATTTGGGGTCATGTGAGGGCATGTAAGAGCGCTGCAAAGAAAATATTTTGTTTTGCTCTATCTCGCTTAGTTTTCGCGCTTATTAGAAATTTCCGAGGGCCCAAGGCTCCACCATGGTGAATTTATAGATGGAGATAACCTTTCCGCGGGGGTATTACATGGTTAGGGGTAGTCGAAATTTTCGTCAATTTTGCTCTATATCTCTTAGTTTTCGAGATATTGGCCATTTTAAAAAATCTGGAGGGAAAAAGCCATCTTTGAAACTTCGAATACACTGGTGGCGCCATCCACCGAGTAATAGCAGAAATATGAAAATATTATATTTTAACAATAAATTTTGTAGAATTTAACGAATGGGTTCTTAAAACTTAGTTATAAATAGTTTTGAAAATTAACACTCAAAATTAAAGTACTGAGGATTTTTAGTAGAGTGATAAATGAAGATAACTAAAATCTTTGTTTAAATCAGTGTTTCAACTAATAATTTGTTAAAAATTAGTCAAATCTGTTTCACAGATTTTTATACTGACGTATTATTTTAAGTGTATGCACTAACATTTCCTAGTTTTTTGGGACTTTTTAGAGTTTTTTTTTTGGGAAATTCATATACTAAAAGATGTTTTTTCAAATGAGAATAAATACTTTAATGGTGACCGCTATAGAGCAATCTACAATGACTTCTTCTTTCCTGAGTTAAATCGCCTTGACGTGGGAGATATCGCAACATATCAAAAAAAGGTCTTTACAATGAAGCCCATTTCATTTGTGTTTATATACTACGAGGAAATCGTTATTATATTTTGATGCTAACAATGAAGAAACAGAAATTTGTTATTGAAAATGTCCTTATTGTTTTTCAAAATATTCTCCTTTATGATTCATACACTTTTGCATGCGTTCGAACCACTTGTCATAGCATTTTTTCCATTCCGCGTGAGACCTCCAAAACATGGCTTTTGAATATATGTACGGTTTCTTCAGCTGACGAAAATCGTTGTCCACGTAGTTTATCTTTGATGTGAGGGAACAAGAAAAAGTTGCTGGGTGCCAAGTTAGGGCTGTACGTCGGATGACCCATTAATTCGATCATAGTAAAGAATTATCCGTTTTTTTGGCTTGGTTTTTCTCATTTTCCGAACACTTCCGGCACTTAACTCTTCTACGTTCTTCTAATGGCACTATTGTAACATGACCAGTTTTTCAAAAAAAAAAAAAAAAAAACAGGCGACTATTTGTTTCAAGTGCTCCGAGAGCAAACAATTTTTGCTGCATGCCGTTCATTATGAAACACCCCCAAAGTCGACTGCTGTTTAGTTTCAGGCTCATATGGATAGATTAATGATTTGTCACCTGTAACGATTTTGTACATGCCTTTCGAAGCACCGCTATTTTATTTTTTGCACATTTGTTTGCACCAATAGACTCTATCATCTTTTTGAGCTGTTGTTAAGTTATGGGGAATTCAACGAGAACAAATCTTTTTACTGCAACATTTTGATGCAATATTTTATTTATGCTGGTGGAATTTATGCCAAGGTTGCCTCCATCTCAGAGTATGTCACATGTCGATCTTGCATTATCAGTTTTTGCACAGCATCAATATTTTATGGCACAACAACTGATTTTGGACGAGGTTCTCCAAATTCGTCCTGGAGAGAAGGACTCTATTATATTCGTTATATCAGCGTTTCACAGTTCCAAAGGATGGAGCTTCATCACCAAAAGTTGAATCTAATTTGTCTGTGCACTCTTGTCTAGATAATCCACATCGAAAATTCCATTTTTTTTGCTGACACACGACTTTCACTTTCTTGTAAACAACACAAATAATGCTCAAATGACAAAAAGTTCTAAGCAGGGTTATGATCAAAAATGTTAAACTTTCTAATGGAAATATCAGCTCTCACTTAACAATTGTTAAATTGGCCAATTCTCACAACATAAATAGTTACCCTTGTATTGGTACTTACACTGAGAGAATTCTCTGCATGATATTAATGAATTTTTTCATAAAACCAATGAAGTTTCACTGGAAGTTTCATTGATATAATATCTTTGGAGAGCTTTGTACATTTTGATTTTTATACAACCGGAGTATTCGGGTACGATAACCGAATCATTCGATACAATTAACTAAAAAAAAAGTAAACAGAGCTTTCCAATTCTAGTAGAAATAGTAAAAATTTCAAATAAAACGAACACGCAGAATATAAAATAATTATGTTTATGTATATTCAAATTGATACAGGGAATGCATAACAACTTAAACCCAGTGAGAATTTGTAAATAATAACACATAAACCAACACTTAAAATAACAGTTATTTTAAAAACAATTATATAAATTACCTAACTAAATTTACAATAATACTCGTAATAACTATGTACAAAAATATTGCAAATGAAAAATAAATATTCAAAAAAATTCTTTTAAAATGTTTTCAACATCGAGAAATAAAAAAAAATTAATCCCTTATGTATAACAACATCTCAAATTAGTAAAAATAAGTAAAATTATGGTAAACATCATGTGGTTGCAATTAATGAAACGTCTTCAAATAATTATATGGCTGTTATTGACATTTCATTTAACCTCGCTGCATTCAACAACAATTACAACATTTTCCCCAATAACACTTACACCTAAAACAGCAAATCAACCAACACCGGCAGCTAAAATAAAGTCATCACCAACACCGACTATATTTTCTTCTTCTCTAAATCATAATAAACGTTTACATTTACAATTACAACATCATCAATATCAACAGCAACAGTATCCTCCCCTGCCATATCAAAATTATCCGTATTCAGCAACGGAATTTATGGAAACATCAAAGAAATCAATTAATAAACAAGGTAAGATTTGCTAAAAATCACATAAAGTCTAACAATAAAACACACACTTTCTTAAATCTTAATGTACACAAAGACATTATTTCTTAAAATTACAATTGATGAAATTTTCATTAAAACAATTAATTTTTTCTTTACGAAATGACCGAAAAACTCTTCACATTAATGAATTGTTTTCTAATTCAATATTTTTTTATTATCACATTTTCTTTTCAATTATTTTCAAATTAAAGGAAGATGATAAAATTTGTACAAGCAGATTACAGAGAATAAAAATTGAAAAAATTGAATACGTATTATCGGTATTTACGTATTTCCATCTTCAGTATCTATTTATGGGTTAATAATTGATGATGATCTGTTTGGATTGAATGTGAAACCAATAAGTAAATGGAAACAACTCAATTAGATTAATATTAGCGAAATTCTAACAATGCTATTTTTATCTTCTTTTATTACCGTTTTGGCTCTGAAATTTAATTCTTAAAGTATCGCAGTTGGTTCTACTCAATTTTAATCGTCAGCTTATGAATCACAGATCTGTTGAACGACACCACATTAAATTTCTGATAAAACGCGAAAAATCGCGAATTTTAAAAAATCTGAAACACGTGTTCACTTAAATCGACTATAGATTATGATATGTAATTTTCACATTTCAACCACAAACATCTCCTTTAGGGTTATGACTCATTTTTAACAAAAATTTTACCTATCACCACGTGACAGGCAATACTAAATTAATACTAAAAATCATGTTTGTGAGTCATTTCGGTAAAAAAAAATCCTCCGCACCAAATGCAATTTCTAAAACTAATTTTTGCTCGGGGATTTTCTTTAATTTACATACCCAGCCAGCAATTTCGGAGCGCTCATAAATAAGATTTTTAAATGGCTCATAGAAATGATTATTGTTTTTTTGAAAACACTCTTTTTTTGGTAGAAAATAGGAACGCTCAGAAAACAATCCAAAAAGTTGTCTCTACAATCTAAAAAGCTGTCTCAAAATGATGGTTAATTTTTCGGACTCAAAGAAGATTCCAAAATTATTTAAATTTATGAAGAAAATTTCGATTTTATACGTTCTTTTTTCTGAGTACACAGGGGGCTCTTTTGGACGGACCACTTTCATAGGAAAAAGTGGAAAAATGTTTATGTTTTTGGAGCTCATTTCTGAGTCATTAATTATCATCTTTGTTAGCTGGGTAACGAATTATTTCAAAAATTATTTTTAACAACAAAAAATGTATCCAAAAGTCCCTCCAAAAAAGTTTCGTAATTTTTACCATAAATAGCTTTTAATAATCATCGTTTGAGTCTCATTTGTTTAAAACTTCGGAAAAATATTTTAATTAAACTAAAACCATATAGACCAAATTGCAACCCTTTTGGTGGGGGAACTTTTTGACAGCAGCGAAAAAGTAAGATTGCGTTTATATATTTTTTATGGCCTTTTTGGCTAGGGCATGTAAAATTTGATATTTGCAAAAAAAATCAAAAAATCATAACCCTAATCTCCATACAAAAGAGTAAAAAATAAGTTTTTTATAGAATATCCTTGAACATGTTTTATATACCGCTGGACGCGCCTCAAAACAACCTTTCATATGATGCCAAAACTAAAAAAAGACGTTTTTTAAAAATGGTGCAGCTTGTAACGAACCTTACGACCTTGTTCTACCTCCTCCGGGGCAGGGCTACCTATAGAGCCGGCCGTGCTCAGAGCTGGGGTGTGTTCTTGCCCCTTTGGAAGTAGATTCAGGTTCGCTAACAAAAATATTAAATTAAGGTAGCTAAACAAAACGATAACAATAAAAATGGTGAAAAGGGATAGAGAAAGGATGTTGATGATTGAGAGGAGGTAGCATAGAGTGTTATCGCTATCCTCTGTCTATACCCACCCTACCTTGCCGAATAGGGTAGAATAAAGTCGGCCCAATGTAAAAAAAAATATAATATAAAAGCTTCACCTTTCGTACATAACAAACATCAATCGTTATTGATGCGTAATAATTTATAAAAAAAAACAACAAAATGTATTTAAAAGTATTTTAAAATTAAAGTTTAATTAAAATAAAAAAAAAAAATATTTTAAAATAAAATTTTAATTAAAATTAATAATGAGGGGAATTTAATTAAATTATTAAGAAAACAATAAATACCTTTAACAGGTTAGATAAAAATTATTTGGCTACCCTAATGCATATAATTCGTAGAGAGAATTTTATTGAATTATGAGTGGTAGAGATTAGGTGTAACAAAAAATTTATAATGTATAAAAATAACATGCCCAACTTACATTTTCCGGTCCATCTTTGTCACAAGGCGCCATATGACTGTAGACAAGCTGCGCGAAACGATTATTTTTATTAATAAATTAATTTTGTCGTGTATTGATAAAATGCAGTGTTGCCAACTCCTGAAGGCAGGAAAGCACCGTGAGCATTATGAAAACGGGTAAAAAGGGTAAAAATTTACCAAAAATGGGGTAAAAAAGCACGATATTAAATTTTTGAAAAATTTAAATCAATGTTTTTGAAAAATCGTGTAAAAAAGTTCAAAAAATTACCTAAAAAGGGGTAAAAAAGCATCAAACTAATATTTCAATATTTTGAAGTTTAAATGTAACGAAGTTGCTATTTAAAATTGTACTACAAACATTGTGCAAAAATGTATTTCTTGTATAGTTCGTATTATTTTTTAAATTCTGAAAAAGCACCGTAAATACCCGCTTTTTTTAAACGGGTATTTGTAAAAAATCACTGGGTATGGGAAGGAAAAAAGCACCAAAAAATACCCGAAAAGCACTGAAATGGCAACACTGATAAAATGTATGTTAAGGTGGAATTGGCTGTGAGTGAATAGAGTGTAATTTTGTTGAATGCTTTTAGTTGAGTGTATGATAATATTGATGAGTGGAATAGTTAAACAATTTACTTTCTGTAGTGTGTGTTGGTGTAGTAGCAGTGTTGCTAACTCTTGAAGGCAGGAAAGCACCGTGAGCATTTTGAAAACGGGTAAAAAGGGTAAAAATTTACCAAAAATGGGGTAAAAAAGCATGATAATAATTTTTTGAAAAATTTAAATCAAGATTTTAAAAACACATTTTAGCTTTGTAAAATCGTGTAAAAAAGGTTCAAAAAAGGGCCAAAAAAGGGCTAAACTATTATTTCAAAATTTGAAGTTTAAATATAACGAAATTGCTATTTAAAATTGTAATACAAACATTGTGAAAAAATTTATTTTTTTGTATATTTCGTATTATTTTTTCAACTTTGACAGAAAATTCAAGAAAAATTGAAAAAAGGAGAACAAATACCAAAAATATAAACTGTACAAAAAGCACTAAAAGCACTGCCAGAAATCTGAAAAAGCACTGTAAATACCCGCTTTTTATAAACGGGTATTTGTAAAAAATCACCGGGTACGGGAAGGAAAAAAGCACCAAAAAATACCCGAAAAGCACTGAAATGGCAACACTGTGTAGTAGGGCGAGAGTGTAAAGTATTTCCTTTTTATATCAATAGGGTGACCATCATTTTGAAAGTTAAAATATTAATTTTAATATTAAAAAAATTACGTTAAACTACAAAAAAACTATTAAATTACGAAATTTGAAGAAAAGAAAATTAATATAAGAAATTTTATGAACAAATCAAAAACGAAGAAAAAAAAAACAAGCCGTTTCAATAAAATTTGGTAACCTTAATGTGGTTAAAGTAAGGGTGGATTAAAAAAAATTTTATGTTGGGGTTAAGATTAAAGTCTTTGATCTTATGGATACCCCACGAAAATAGTAGTCCACTTTTTGTTCGTATAAAGTGCAGAATTATAAAGGTGGTTTCTTTAATAGAACGTATTTACAAACCAATCCTTCTCACTCGAAATTGGGTTAAAATGTTGTGAGTGCGATATGAAGAGTTTTGAATATATACAGCTTTTTGGATGAAGATGATGATGAAACTTTCCTTTAGATGCTGCATATAATATCCAAAACAAAACAGTAATTCAATGGCCTTAATCCCATCCATAAAAGATTTAAATTTCGTTCGTAAAGACGAGTATCGACGCTTACCAACCATCATTAATGTGTCCATTATCCGTACAACCACCACTGAAATTATTTTCCTTAACCAATCCTTCCTAAAAAAATTTTCATCTTTACTTTCTATTCTATCCTTTAAAGTTCAGTTTTCTGCTTACCTTCTATATTTTTTTCCACACTTAAATTTCCATACAAATTCCCAATAGCTATTCAAATTCCAATGAGCACTTCTGTATACAAAATTTTCAAACAATTCAAATTTTCATTCGAATGTTCAACCAAAGTTATTATGATCCAAAGTAAATTTCCCAAAACGACAAACAATACTTCAATAAGGGTTGCTTTTCCTACCCCGAAGAAAATTGCCAGTAATATATATATATGTATATATATTTTTCCTTCTTTATTAATATACTGGGAAATTTGTCTCAAAATAGCCCTCACAAGCTCGTGAGATCTCATTGCTAGACCCAAAATATTTTGGGAATCATCATAATACAAACCAAGGTTAATTTTGAGGGCGACACTTTTTTACTTTTTTTCGTGAGTCGCTCAAATATGGGTGCACTAATATATATATTATATAAATATTTTAGGAAAGATTATTTTATAACCGCTTCCACGGAACAGGCTCTGCAACTGATCCATGGAAGTCAAAATATATGGTTTCTTTGTCCCAGAACCAGTTCTGTAACTGTACTAATTTTTAGTAGAAAATAATTTTTTTTATTAACCCTTTCAGACCCAGCATACACGATTGTGAGATGTGATGTTTTCTCCTAAAATTACAACTATTTTTTATTTAGATAAGATATTTTTTATTTAGATAAGAAATAAGAACTGATATTGGGAAATTTTAATAATTTTAATACCATTTTATCTTAAAGTTATAAAATCAATAAATTCTTGCAAGCTGGTTGGGTCTGAAAGGATTAAAATTAAATTTAAATTTATTATTTAGTAAAAATTGTCACTATTCTATATTTACTAGTTACAATTTTTTTTTTACTAATTTTCGTTACTGATTTTAGCAAAATGTTTCACGGAGTTACTAAAATTAGCAAACATTTCTACTAACTATTTCTTATTTTCATAATATAGGGCAAACATTTGTTTAAATGAAAATTTTTATAACTTAAAATATGAACCTACACAATCAAAGAACATTAAAAATATTTTTAATTCGAAAAAACTTATATATTAATTAGTAAAAACAAACACGTATATATTTAAAATTTACATTTTGAAAGGAGTATTGATAATAATGGCATTTGTTTGGAAATAATCATTGGCATATGCTTGGTAAATTCAAGTGTGAAATTATACACGTTGTAGTAAAAACAATCGTAGCTGTTGTCATTACAAAATCCCGTAAAATTTCCGCAGTATTTTATCACAAAATATCCTAAAATGAAAACATAATATTTCAAATTGCTAAAAAGCGGTTATTATTGTACATTCACAAAGAAAGAATAACACAAAATAGCTCATTGTTGCGTTGCCAAATAAGGCGTCTGTTTAAAAAAAAAAGTCAGCAGAATTCGTCAAAAAAATTTATGAAAAACATTTACTTAAAGGTTTTTTTTATTCAAAAGTTTCCAAAGACTAGGGTAGAGGGGGGATCCTTCGCCAGTAGGGCACATACACTAATCCCATTTTTCTCCGCTATTAAGGGAGATAAAAAATTGTAAAAAATATATTTTGTGCACTTTTCAATTACTATTCCTTGACATCCACTTTGATGAATTTTCAATTTGAAAGTAATTTTTGAAAAATAATTAGGGGTGCTTTGAAAAAAAGTGGCGAAGGATCCCCCTCCCAGTGTAGAAACGGTAATGACATATCATTATTTTTTGGACTAACAGTAATCATACCCACTTACTTTCCGCATTATTTTAAAACATATAATTATGAGTTACTACACTCGTAGAAATAAACCTGTAAAAATAGCAGAAAAAGCTACTAAAAATTAGTTAAAAATAAACTTGCTATTTTGTATTAACTAAAATTTAACTCAAATGTAACTAAAATTCTGTATAGTTAACAGGTTTATTTTTACCGTGCCTATCTTACTAAAAATTAGCAAAAATAATCTGATAATTTCAGCAGTTATTTCAGCAAGGTAATTTTTAACTAATTTTTAGTAGTTTTAACTAAAATTGTTACAGACTCTTTTCTATTAGAATAGTTACTTTTCCATTATTTCAAAACAAAAAATAATGCGTTACCTGTAATTACTTACTGTTATGTCGTTATTTATAGCGGTAAGCGTATATATTTTTTGATTTTTCGTATGCTAGTATGTAAGCATAATACATTATTTTGCGCGACATCGCCAAACAACATAACCAGATATCTGGTACTGATTTTTTATACTGGGTAGTTAACCCACAAATTTGTTGTTGCTTTGCATATTATTTTCTGACATTTTCTTTTGTTTAAGAACCACCGTAAAGGATTAGTGTTTTTCGATCGAAAAATAGCAGAATAATTTTTAACGGATTTTATACGTAGTTACTACTGAGTTGTTAAACAAGGGAATAACACAACTGAATTAATTTAATTATAATTACCAAAACCATATGGATCTTCCTGTCTGTATTCATAGCTTTTAAGAGCAGTGCCCTTGCTTTGATTTTTGCTTTTATCTCCAACAGAATTTTTATTGTACAACATGAACAGTAAAATCAGCGAAAGACTGGTAAATTTCATTATTTAGATTAAAGATCAATTGTTTAATTCAATTGATTTCAAAAATATATATATATTTTAGTATTTACAAAAATATAAAATGAAGTTAATGAATATAAATGAAATGTCGAAAATCAATTTGTGTATTGCGATAATAAGAAATTATCGAAATTTTATACCCAACACGCAGTGATGTCAATTAAAGAAATTGTTTTACATTAAATACCCATTCGCAGTACTGGGGTAATACAGATTGCATTTTAAGGCTCAATTAGACGTGCCATAACCATAACCATATAAAACAGCTGTTCAAACCAATCTTATGGGCTACAATGTATACGATTATTGGTGACATGCCATAACGCCATAACCGTAACCATAGAAACCAATTGAATTTTGGTTGGCTGCCATGGCGTTATGGTTACGGCTATGGCGTTATGGCACGTCTAATTTAACCTTTAGGAACGATAGATGGAACGATACAAAATAAAATTTTTAAATAATTCTATAACATATTTATAGTTATTCCACTCATAGAAAAAAGTTTGTAGAAAAGTTAGTAAAACTGTTGGTACTTCAACTTAACAAATTTTTAATTAATTTTTAGTTAAATTTTTTGCTACCTCCACATTACTAACTTACAAATTTTTTTGCTATTTTTTTTTTGCTGAATTTAGTTACTAACAATAAATTTTCTAACTTTACAGTATTTTGCTGAATTTTAGTTACTAATTTTTAACAGAAGATTTGCTAATTTTACAGAATTTTTGTAAACTAAACCACCAATTTTGGAGCGCTTATAAACAGAATGTTAAATGACTCATAAAAATTACTGCCTATTTTTAACTCGCCAAAAATAATGCAAAGTTTTTAAATAATGCTAAATTGAAATGGTTGAAAATTTGTCCTACTCATAAAATATCTAAATTATTAAAATTTATGAGAAAAGTTTCTATTTATCGTAATACATTAATTTTCAAAGATCAAGGTTTATTTTGGACGAACCATTTTAATATGAAAATTGTGATTAAAAGTATCTCTGGGGAGCAAGTGGAGTTTACGTGGATGACCCTAATTTTTTCCCCCCAATATTGTACTTTTTAAGCTTACTTAAAGAATACGATATTTTTAATCGGCCACGCCTTCTTTGCTGTGGGTAGAGTTTTAGAGGTGAAAATGGAAACTCAAATAAATTCGGAAGTACATATCCGATCAGCAAACAATGAAAATCAAAAGAAGGGTCTCTGAAATACATTTTGTTATGGTTAACATATTATTACCACTTTTACAAAAAATCATTCTTGGGAAATTTTCATTGGCATTGAAATATAATTGGCATTACTTTATCTCAATGTCAATGCCAACAAATTTCATCACCATTTAATGCCAATGAAATTTTTTTCAATTTGCATTGATGAAAACAATGGTAATGAAATGTACACATAATTGAAGAAAAAGCATTGTAATTAGGGAATGCATCCCGGGATTTCCCGTCCCGGGATTCCCGGGAAATTAAGCATTTTTCAGTTCGCGTATTCCCGGGAATATGGACCGGGAATCCCGGGTTTTGAAAACTCGCAATTTAAAATAATAAAGTCAATTATTTAAAATTTTTTTATGCAAAATTTTCCAACCTTTTAAAAATAGTAAACATTTTATATTAGGCTTGTTCGCTCACTTACTACAATTTGCTACCTTTACAACTGGAAAAATTCACAAAGTAACCAAAACAGCGATTGAGTAAAAGTAGTAAGATTTTCGAGTAAAACATACTGATTAATTTGTGTACTTGATCGAACATTTTAAGTTTCTTTTAGTGCCTTTTAAAACACTCAAATGGCGTTTGTATAAAAAATTTTGAATCGCATTTATTTTGTACAGAAGAAAATTTGTCCATTAATTTTTAAAAATTTGCAAGTAAGTTAAAATTCGTTCCCATAATTTAAAATTTTTTTTCCAATTTTCTAAAATTATTTTCTGTTTTAATTTTTATTTTTAGCTGTGTTTGTGCGGCAAGCTTGCAATGTTGACTTATGTCATTCCCATATAAATTTGACATTAGTCAACGTTTAGTGTTAACTCTCAAAGTTTCTAATGTCAAATTTGTATGGGAATGACATAAGCCAACGTTGATAGCTTGCCGCACAAACACAGCTTATTTTTTTTTTTTCTGCGGACAAGTTTTTTAGTCTAAACATTAGTTTTAGTTTATTAAATTTTTAAAAATATATAATTAGACTTATATAATTTCGCGATCATAAAAATTTGAGGTCTTTAAGACATTTTATTTATACAAATTTTTAAATTATTATATTATTATTATCCCGGGATCCCGGGAATAATAATAAAAGTGCGGGATTTTGCATTCCCTAATTGTAATATAAAAAAATATAAGAAATAAATTTAAATTTTTTTTCTTAATTTATTCTTTTATTAAAACATGAAAACGAATACTTCTTTCATCAATTATAAATGGGCATTTAGGCATTGAACAATGCCAATTGAAAAAATTTCAATTAATTGACACATTCAATAAACTGGTCCCAAGTATGTTTTAAATACACATTTATTTTTTATTTATTAATTTTCATTTCATTTCATTTGCTCATTTTTTACCTTTTTCCAGTCCACTAGTAATCAGCAAAAGTTTTGTTGATTTCAGAAAATTTTAGCAAAAATTTTGTAGATTTAACAGTTTTTTTTTGCTATTTTCATTCTACTATTATTTAGCAATTTTTTGCTGATTTCAGCAAGTTAAATTGTTATTTGAAATTAACAAAAAAATTAGCTCAAATATTACTAAAATTCTATAAATTTAACAGTTTTTTTTGCTATTTTTATTAAACTACTATTCAGCAATTTTTTTTGCTAATTTTAGCAGGTTAAATTGTTATTTGCAATTAACAACAATTTAGCTCAAATATTACTAAAATTCTGTAAATTGAACAGTTTTTTTTGCTGTTTTCATTTTATTAATATTTAGCAAACTGATTCTGCTAATATTAGCAGTTTTTTCTGCAGCATCATTTTTAACTAATTTTTAGTAACTTTTTCTGCTATTTTTACAGACTTATTTGTATGAGTGTATTAACAAAAATCAATATCGATGGTTATTAATTGAATCACCTTTAGTGACAGTAAAATTGCAATATGTCATATGACTTGTCCATCATTCTAGAGTAATTTGACATCCTTATCTCAAGTGGAGTTTCACTGATAGCTACGAGTAGCCAACTTATAACCATCGATCAATTATTTAAGGTACACTCAAAATAGTACGTTAGAAGAAATAACTATAATTTTAATTTATTTAAGGGAAAAGTCTATACTTAATATATTATCGACGCTGAGTCAGCGAGATACGCTATGTATTTTAAGAGACTCCTAAAAATCGGCTTTGTATTATCTATTCGCATTTTATTTTAAATAGTAATGTGCTAATTCATAAAGAAAAGTATTTGGGCTTTAAAGTGCACTATACACTAAGAAAAGTTCTGCAGTTACTACATGACAGTTATTTGTGTAGTAATGCGGTTGTATTTATTTTAACTACAATTGCAATTACTTTACATTTGGAAGAAATTTTTAATATTTTGTCAGTTATTTTTTTAAACAACCCTCAAAAACTACTGCATTTTCGTTACAGTTACTTAATGGAGTTGTTTTGGATTTTTTAACAAGTAAATGTGTTGCGCACACACACAAAAATCTGGCGTTTAGAAATTTCTAGTGAAAGAATATGACAAGAATATTTTTTCTCTTGTGACTTTAGTCAAAGAAAGGAAAAAAGCAAACTGAAAATTTCGCAGTAAGAAATTTTATTAAACAAAGAAAGAGTTATAAAAAATTATATTTATTTATGTAAATATTATAAAATATTGTATTTCTTTTCTTTTAGCTCTTTAATAATTCTTCTACCTGCAAAGAAAATGTAATATCCCCCCGCCTGCAGACATCTATAACAATGTATGCATAAAAAGTGAAAATTAAAAAAAATTAATTTCTAAATTGTAGCACTTACATATTTAAGAATAAAATGAACTGAAGAGTATTTACAAAAATTTGTTTTTATTAAATTAATAATTGCAGTTAGTTAGATTAACTAACAAAAATAGTAGTTTTTACAGTTTTACAATATTTCTTTTTTCTGTGATTTTTACTGCATTTGTAGTTGTTTGTACAGTTTTAAAATAATTTACATGACTATTGTTTGTAGTTATTTTTACTACATTTGCCAGTTGATTTTTAACAGTTAAAAATAACAATGAGTGTTATTTTTGTTCGGTTTTAAGATCATAAGATAGAATTCACAATTTATTTTACAACAAATAGAGAAAAAAAACTTATGAAAAAAAACCTTTCCATATCACAATCACAATCTGATGATATTGATTGGTAGCACTTTAAAATGCATTAATTGCCAACCATTGGTTCTAGGAAAGGCTTTTTTTCATAAGTTTTTTCTCTATTTTTTGTAAAATAAATTTGTGAATTCTATTTGGAATTTGTTATATTTGATCTTAAAACCAAACAAAAATAACACTCATCGCAACAATCTTCAGATCAACTAAAATCTACAGTTAAAAATAACTCCATATTGCAGTCGATTTAAATGAAAACGAAGTCTATACCTTTTTAACTGCAAATGCAGTTATTTTAACTGGCATTTGCAATTGATTTACCTACATAATTCCCTGAGTGTAGTTAAAGCACACATTTGGCTTAATAAAGAGTTATTAGAATTCTTGATTCATAATCGCACTTTAACTATGAATTAATTAATTTTTCGTTTCAATACTGGCAACCCTATTATTTATTTTCTGTACTCAAAAAAATAAGTTAGTAGAAAAATTAGTAAAATATATTGTATATCAAGTGTACTCAGTAGACCGTACCTCAAAAAAAGTTCGCCGTACACCCTCCTCCCATCTAAATTATTTTTGCAAGGTTTAAAATTGTTTTTTTTTACCGAACGTAGGGGTCGTCATTTTACAATTTTTGGTTATATCTTTGCCATTTACAGTCGGATCTTAATGTATGATACATCGATATTTTTCTCTCGAGGGGACCAATTTATTGCTCTAAGGGCCATTGACCTCAAGTATCCCGTTCTAGTAGTTACCCATCATATCTCAGTTGCTACAACCCTAATGTCAGAAAATTAAAGGTAGAAAAAAATCACAAAAATTTTGCTAAGGAAGTTTTTCGATAAACCCAGTACACATTTTTTTATATATTGGTTGCCGAACTTAGGGGTCGCCTTTTAAAATTTTTTTCATTGTATTTTTCCGTTATAGTAAAACACTGATCTCCTCGAGGCAAAAAAATTGATATACCACATTTTAAAATCCGACTAAATGACAAAGGCAACAAAAAAAAAAAAAAATGGAATTGCCTTGCAAAAATACTTTATATTCGAAGGTGAACCGCCTGTAAGGTGGTACGGTCTAGTACTCAGCAATTTTTTTTAGCTAAAGTTTTCAGCAAAAGTTTTAGTAATATTTTTGTTTAGCATTTAAACCAATTTTGAACTAATCTTTAAGTATTTTATTTTGCTTTGCATTTTATTGTCTCAATTTTTTTAAAACTTGTAAGAAATTTAGGACTTTGAGAAATATAATTTAAATTTTTGTTTTGTTATAATTTAACAAAACCCACCTACTAAGCGAATTTTTGTTTGATGAAAAAAAAACACAGATTATTTAATTAAAAGTAAATGGTAAATCAAAATAATATCACAGAAAAAGTCTTGTTTTTTAAAGCTAAGAACAAAGATTAATTTTTTTGGATTTGTTTTTCGTAGTTGTTTCGGAAAAATATATACAAATTGAAAAATATAATTTGAAGATCTCAAAAGTTGTCAAAATAGTTTCTAACATCTTTCAAACTTGTTTTCACATGCTAAATATCAATTTGGACCAATATGTTTAGAATCAGAGACCCAAAATAAGTGTTATATTTATTAAAAAGTCACCAACCAAATTTATTTAAATATAATATTTCAATAATGCACTATATTTTATAAATCATATTGCACAACAAAATCACAAAGTTTGGCAAAAATTTAAATTTTTTAATTTTTATATTTTACTCTATATATTTCTCTTGTATTTTGATTTTTATTTTAAAACTTTTTATAAAAGTTACAGAATGATTTTTTTGAAAAAATTAAGCACTAACTTTTTTATTTGATAATAAAATTAAAAATTGACCTAAATTGAATGCCGGAACTTGCTGGAATATACATATTTACTCACTTTAAATCACTGTTCAATCTTTTATTAACACTAGTTGACATCATCAGGATATTATAATTGTTGAAGTCATTGGTTCTATGGGTTTTGATTTATATTCTTAATTGTTAATTTTTGATAAAGAAAACAAATCACAAAATAATTTTTACTATTTTTGAAAAAATAAAAATCGTGTTTGGATTGTTTTTGTTTGAATTAAAAATAAAAATCAAACAGGACAAATAAACAGAAAATTAAAAATATTCAAAAGGAGAAATAATTGTAAAACAATCAGTTTTTTGAATAAAAATTATAACAGTTACGTCCCTGTTTAGAATTGAAAATTTTTAAATGTTGTCCCCTCTAAATATCCTCGAAATCTGAGAAAACCCAAAAAAAAAACAGACCCTTATTGTTTCTTGTCACAGTTCCCCCCATACTAGTATATTTATATGAATCATGAATTTGCATAACCTGTTTGTTTTTGTGACTCAGATATTTCAAATTTAAATAAAACTTTAATCAGACAAGTAGTTGTGTATGTTGATAAGTAAAGAGTCGCCATTTTAGATAAATTTTGTTCTATTGGTAAACAATAAATATGCAAATTTACATCATAAATAGCGTTAGGATTTTATTTTTATCAAATACACATTACAATATTGATTGAACTTGAACAGTACTAATTTTTACAGCAATTTGAGAGGCTCACAAGCGGAGTTGAATTAATAAAATTATTTTAAAACGAGTAAAAAGGTTAAAGTCGGGCATGCCGACTATACAATACCCTACACCAGTCTGGGTAAAAGCCAACTAATGTCTGGATCCGAAATTCGAATGGGTTAAAATGGGGCTTGTGTCAAAATTTTCTATAATGTGAGTCAGCGCACCAAATTTCATTAAAATATCTTAATAGTTGCGATCTGCAGCGTATAAACAATATAATTTTGGGGGGACCATTATATGGGCACTAGGTCTAAACATGGACCGATTTTAACCAAAATCAATAGGCGTCGTCCTTGGGCCGACATAAGTCGGTGTACCAAGTTTCATTAAAATATTTAATATTTGCGAACTGTAGAGTGCGCACAAGAATGCATGGACAGACAGACAGACGGACGGACGGACAGACAGACGGACATCGTTAAATCGAAATAAAAAAAAATTCTGAGCCGATCGGTATACTAAATATAAGGTGGGTCTAGGACCAATATTTTTTGGTGTTACAAACATCAGCACAAACTTATAATACCCTGACCACATAGTGGTGTAGGGTATAATGACCATATAGTGGTGTAGGGTATACAAATTTTGGTACACAGAGAAAACAGATTCATGTCGACAACAAAATTTGTATTAAAGGAATTAAATGTGCTAAAATCCCAAAACTTATTTAACAAGTTGTGAAAAATAATCTGTTGAAGGCATGTCCCTATCCGGATATCATTCTTGCGTAAAGAAATCGTCAGGGGACGATGTATTTAGAATTTCCAGAAATATTTGTTAAGTTTAATTACAAACTCAATGAGAATTTCTTGTTCTCATCTAAAGGCACATCTACACGGGATATAAAACTCGTTAGACTTTATGAAATTGCAGCTCTGTATAAGTCTACGAAATGTAATCTTTAGGCCATTGACAATTGCTGTCATACACAATTTCTTTAATTAGTAACTATTTTTAAGATATCTTGTAACATTATTGAACATTTTTGTTTATTATATGCACCTTTTGACATTTGGAGAAAAAAATCATTCTTTGAAATACAAGAATTTTAGTAAAAACAAATACTTGACAACTAGAGATGGTACTTTTACAATAAAAATTAGTGCCAAGGATATTAGAGATGACAAATTTAGCTCAAACTCTAACAGCTTTAAAATAAGTATGGGGATTTGAAGAACTTTCAGACAAAACTATCTTGACAAAAATCATGTTCCACATTTAAGATATATGGTAATTTAAGTTTAATATTAAAGGTGGATTTTGCACAATTAAAGAAACACTTTGAATTGTGATGTCTCCCAAATCCTTGCTCCGATTATATTGAAACAAATTCCATTTAATAGTGTACTTTAAAACCCATTAACTAACTTTTTGACTAAACATGTACAAACAAAAAAACGTTGTATCTCTTAAAATAGTAATACGATTTCTTTAAACATAGTTTTGTTTGAAAGTAAAAATAAAGTGCTTTAAAAAATTCCACTTTTTGTGGAGTGTTTGTTTTTCCAATTCATGATTTTAGATCAATTGTGGTACGTATAGTTGTCCGCCGTATGTATGAGTTATATTTATTTACTCTAAAAAATAAATATAAAGTATACGCCTCATACATAATTTCACCATTCACTTATTTATTCATTAATTCAGTTTTTTATGATTTGCATTTATTAAAATTTTAAAAAACATGGCACAATTATACTATTTGTAAATAAAAGCATTTAATTCAAATTTCTGTTTACTTATTTTATTATTGTTCACTCATAAAAATTCATTAGTTTTTATTTAATGTTGACAAATTCATATTTTGTCCACGAATAGTAAAAAGCAAGAAAAGCAAACTGGAAAAAAATGTAATTTAACCCTTAAATGCACCATTCAGTCTAGTTGGTTTGCACCATAAAAATTTATGGCTTAATTAATTAAGGGTTGTCTTTTATTAAGTTAAGAATTTTAATTAATTCTTTATTTTATTTCACACTACATAATCGAAATAAGAAAAAAAAACTTTTATTGCGTTTGGTTAAAATTTTATTGTGAAAACAATCTCGTAGCAGAGAGGATTAAATTTTCGTATTTACTTTCTGTACTATTGTTGAATTACAAAGACGATAAGTGCAAAGAAAAACATTTTTAAGCGATTTAAATATACAGAAATACTACGATAGTTGAGAGAAAAGAATTTTATAAATTTGAAAATTTTCTTTAGAATTTTTTTTTGCAAATTTTGCTCTTGTTTGCCGATTTTTTTTTATTCCCGTGTTGTTGCTTTTAGAAAAGAATGACATATTTATGTCTAAAAAGTCTGGTTGCCAGTGTATTAGGAGTTCTTTGTTTTTTATGCGTAATGAAATCAACACAATTCATAGTGTAGAAGTATTTTCATTTTAATTTACATGAGGCATAGCATCGTAAAATTATTTTATTACTTCGTCACATTGTGTATTACCCTTCGTCGTCATCAGTGTTAGCATCATCATCATCAACATATTATTAAGTATACAAATATAATATTCTACAGTAAGTAAGTATACAACTTTGTAAGAAATAAGTTTATTTTGTTTATATGTATATAAGTTTGTACATATTTAGTTAGTGCCACCACAGCAGCTATGAATTCTGCTAAATGGGCTGGCTTTTTGTTTTTTCCATTGTTGACTAATATTAACTGCACTTGCTCGTTCTTCGCATTACATGAAACTCTATTTTTCAAGGATAATTAAAACAATATAATGTTTTATAGTAATATTGCCAGACTGTTATCTCTTACTGCTGTCCAAATAATTTTTGCAATATAATCTCAACATTTTTATGAAATCTTGTGTTTCATGCAAAATTGTTGATTTCTATAATCTTTTGTATTAGATATATTGGGATGAGAAGATTTATGTAAATATAGCATGTATCTTATTCTCTGTATATTGTTTTATGTATAAAGTGTGAAATAAAACTCGTAAACTATCAAACTTTACACATAATATATACACACAGAGAAAAAATATGTAATTTTCCAACTGAAATTCGGTTACATCTACTAAAATAGGTTGCAGGTACAACTGAATATTGGTTATCACAACAAAATTCGGTTTATACAACTGAATTTTAGTTGCACTACCCAAAATATTTAGAAATCACATTCCAATATGGCTTTACCAACCGAATTTATTGTTTGTAGCAACCAATTCGGTTGGCAATTTTTTTTCCTGTGTGCAGTATTCAAGGCCCTAAGCTTGATTTACACGTTAACCATCCCTAACCACTAGAGTTGCCAATCACAAAATACGGAATCTCGAATAAAAATAAGTCACGAATCCTCGTATTTTTTGGCTTAAATCTGCCGATTTTTATGACTCTTAAAATATGCAGCAATTTATTAAAAATATAATTTTTCAAGTTTTTATTAGGTATGCCAATCCCAAAATCCCGAGTCCCGAAATCCTGGGATTATTCAATAAAAATGAGATCCCTTAATCTGGCAACACTATTAACACATTTGTATTGTTACTGAACAAGCTATAGGAAGAAAAAATAAAGTTTTTTACTGTTGCTAAAGAGAAGGTTGATTTCGTATGTGTGATCGTCTTTATAGTTTTTTAATATAAATTAAAATTTGCATCGTGTTTGGTTCAAGTGTTGCGTTAAAAGTTGCTGACCCTTTTAATGTCGCCACTGTTGTTGTTGTTGTTTTTAATTCAATTTTACTTATAAATAAAAACAAAAAAAACTTGTAGTCATAAAATTAATTCCTTTTAAAATGCAGCATTTATATTTTTTATGAAAATTTTCAAGGTAAACCATAAAATAAACTTTTAAAAATCACATTAATATCAGCTGCTAACAACGGATTAATATAACAACTACAACAAGAAAACAGATTCGGTGCTGACAACTTCATTTGTTGCCAATCGAATGGTTCAGTTGCATCAAATTTTTCCTGTCTCAATTTGTTTTCTGTTGCCACAACTGAAAAATTCGGCTACCACAACCGAACCATGCGATTGGCTACAAATGCGGTTATCAGAACTGAATTTGTTTTCTGGGTGTACATTAAAGAGGGGAATTGATTCTTAAATCCAGCACTTTAAAATGTATTTAAAATTATTTATATTTTTTTAACTTCATTTATTCTGTTTGGTATTAACCACGAAAATGTTTTGTTGTTTTTCCTGTAGTTTTATTGTTAAGTTTGAAAGTATTTCCTGTTTGTGGTTGGAAAAACAAACAAAAATATTTTTTTTCCCTTCCGAAGTATTAATGTCTTCGATAACTTTAATGTTTATAGATAATGAATATGCTGCAAATATGATATTAAGAAGAGGCAATCGAGTTGTGAAGGGAAAGAAGTTTTTATATTTTGTTTGGCTTATCAAATAAATAAACTTTTCAAGTAAAACAAACTTAAAGCTGCATTGCAAAAGTTTTTATTTTTGTTTTTATTTTCTATTACGACCTTGAAAGTTAAATATAATTTTTTTTAAAAAACATTAGCATGCGTGGTTTACTTGAAAAGTTTTTACTAAATATGGGATATAAAAGATATTCTAACTAAATATATGGGATATGATTTTTAATTTTGGTTTACATATGAAGCATTCTTTTTCAACTCTCCCAACTCTAAGTAGACGGGGTCAACCTTTTAAAAATGAACATTTTTTACAAAAGGTGTGTAGATATTTCAAATAAACTGTGCTTAACTGTAACACTGTAAACTTTTTAAGTAAACCATATTTGATAGACTTTTTATGAGCTATTGAAAACTTTCAGACAAACTTCTGAAATTTTTGTAAAACTGAACATCTAACCCTCAGTAACGGCAAACCAATGACTTATTCTCAAGCATGGTGGGAACAAGCACAAGATTTCCAGAAGCCTTCCGCAATACTTAAAAAATCTTCAACACCCTGTGAATACATCAGACAGTTCCTCTTAAATGAGCGATAAAATGTCTTGTTGATTTCGCATTTTTTTTTAAATAATTTCTAATATTTAATAAAATATTTCATATGTAATTATTTTTACGATATTCGAATCATCTCAATAATATTTTTCTAATTTTTTTTCATAACATATATTCGGGAATTTAAATTTAATTTTTTTGCAGGTTTTAAAATTACAATGAAAATGATATAGTACGCAATGTAATTGTATTTCCCCCAAGGAATAATTCTGGTCTTAATATAGTTTTCGAAAATTAAAATTTTGCATCTTGATTTTTATTGCAAAATTATTTTGGGACATCCCAAATTCATAATCAAGAAAAATATTGCTTCTGATTGCACCTTTCAGTTAAAGTTCATTCTGATATAAATGAATTTCCATAATAAAGAATATATTGTACCTACTCATTTTGACTAATTACTCTAAAATGTAAATAAATAGGATACACTCAGGGAATTATGTAGGTAAAATCAACTGCAAATGACAGTTAAAATAACTGCATTTGCACTTAAAAAGGTGTAGACTACATTTGCATTTAAATCAACTGCAATATGAAGTTATTTTTAACTGTTAAAAATCAACTCACAAATGCAATTAAAACAACATATTTGCAAATTATTGTAAGACTGTACAAACAACTGCAAATGTAGTTAAAATAACATAAATAAAAATATTTTAAAAATTATTAATTTAATAAAAACAAATTTATTTAAACACTCTTAACTTAATTATATTCTATTGTATAATAAATTTAAAATTGAGAAATCAAAATTTACACTTAATGTCACTTTTATTTTTCACTATTAAGATATTATTGTAGATGTCCGTCTGTGAGGGATGAAATATGGTGTTTGGCTTCCTTTTTTTCTGCAGGTATAAAGGGATGAAAATATAAAAGAACCGAAAGAAAATAAATACAATATTTTTTAACATTCCCGTAAATAAATTTATATTTTATATTATAAAACTTACCTTATTATTTTAATAATTCAATAAAATATATAACCTTTTCCGTATTACGCGTCTTCACTCTTTGCGTTGTTTTATGACTAAGACATGAGGAAACATGTTTTTCTCATATTCTTTCACTAGAAATTTCTAAACAAGCGCTTCGTACACATGCTCCTGTTTGCTTCGTGTGTGTGCACAAACACTTGAAAATTTAAGTATTTGTAAAAAAAATTCAAAATAACTGCATAAAATAAATGTTCCTACAGTGTAGTAGTTTTTGTAGTTTGTTTAAAAAAATAACTGTCAAAAACATAGAAAAATTTTAAGTAAATTAACTACAATTGTAGTTAAAATAACTACAACCGCATTACTACACCAATAACTGTCATGTAGTAACTGCAGCACTTTTCTGAATGTATAACCAGACCTGGGGGTTTCAATTACAATTACTTATAATTTGTAATTGAACATTTTCAATTACAAATAAATAAAATAAAACTTAAAAAAACAACTCAATTACATTTACATGAATTGTAATTGAAAATTTTCAATTAGAAATTGCATATAATCGTGACTAAAATTTCAAATAAATTTTCAATTACATTTAAAATTGGAAAATATTTGTTGTTTTTAAAAATTTGCAAACTAAATTGGCTGAGATTGGCGGCATTGGAATGGCCAGGCATAAAAATACTATGTCATGTTGGGTTTATCCATAGCTCGGTTGAAAATTATCAATTAAAAATTACATGTAATTGTTCTTTTTTAAATTACAATTACACATAATATGTAATTACAATAAGTTCGATCATGATCACGAATTTGTGTCATAGTGTAATGCTTAACAAAAAACCTCTAATTTATTATGGACATTTAAGTTTTCTATTTATTTAATTTACAATGCGTTTAATATTTGTTTCATAATATTCGTTATCGTTTTTATTTTCTACATTTTAACAAAAAGTGTTTCTTTGGTTGCCAGTTAAAAAAATAAATTGAAATGTAAAAATAATTGAGAAACACTCAAGAAATTTGTGCTTCATTAAATTCATTTACGTTTTACTATTATGATGCGTTTGTATGTAGTCATCATTTCGGCATTACACTACACAACTCCAGTCAGTTTTAAAGTATACAAAAAGGAAGAAGCTCTGAAGCAACCACAAACAATAATCTTATTTTATTGCAAGAACTTTTAGAATCAGGGATGGGGATTTTCATTTCGGTATCAAAACAATTTTTGAACAGTACCTTTTAAACTTTCAGAGTACTTAAAAATTTTCTAGCTCTTTTTAATAAATAAAAACCCGAAAATTATATAAACCCTTGCTTTTCGTGTTTTTTTAGCGAAATTTTGATATGACGCGAATATTTATTACAAGGTAGCAAGAGTCATGCAATTGCATGTTGATGGTATGCAGCCCAAAAACGATTTTAACTAAATACTTTTTTAAATATCAGAATTTGCACCCCTATGGCATCGATTTGTTGTTGCCAGTATTTAAATTAGGTGGTTAATATTTCTTTCAGTAAATGGAAACTTTTGTAGGTGAAAATATAAAACTTTTGTAGTGTTTATTTAGAGGTTTTTGAACAGTGATCTTCAGAAATGAATTGAAATTTAACAAGTTTAACATTATTTGAAGAAATCGCTAGATTTCCCACTAATAGCAAATAATATTCAATCCCGCTAAATGCGATTAAAAGTCACTAGATTTGACGAGAAATTAGCAAAATTGTCGGCAGAAGAAAAAAGTAAATATCAATTCAAAACCGGTCAAATATGCAAGAGTATCAAATTTGAAGCGGGAGTACTACGATACTTTTTTGAATCAAATAATATCAAAAAAAAGTATGATTGTATAAGTTTTCCCATCCCTGTTTTAAATGTATTATACACACATACATACATACTTACATTCAAAGACTCATTCACATGTTTGCAGACTTACCAGCTTAAATATGTGTACAGTGTTGTGCAAAATAATGCAGTCAAATTTGTGATACATATTTTTTAAAAACTTAACACTAGCCCCCTGTTTTATAAAGCGAGCGGAATAATTCCTCCTGAGGAATGTGTGTTATTATTTTTATTGTACTTTTTACAGTAGAAACTAATACTTAGGTTGCTCAGCTTTTGTCCCTATCAGAAATTTTGTGTTTCGGATTAAGGTTTAGTAAATTACAATAAAATAAAGACTGTTATTAACAGTACGTTGAAAAAAGGTACCTCTCTCTGTTTGTAGTGTTTTACACATCACTGTATTTAATCAACAATATCATATACACATGCAAAAAGGAAACAAACAAGGACTTTCCTTGAAGAAGAAAAATTCTATCAAGCGTGTAGAACTACCACTAGTATGCAGATGAAAGGAAGTGGAATTTAATACATACGAGTAGTAAAGTCTCTCGATGTGAATAATAATTTTTATCGACGAAAAATAAGAAATATTCATCTCTTTTTTTGGGCGTGTGATTGTAGTAATAGAAATAGTTAGAAGAAATAGAGGAAGCATGTTAAACATAAATAAAATTAAATTTACAATTGAGGAGAGGGGACGCCAATAAGGGCTTAAATACCTTAATTTGTTTTTGTTTTTATTTAATGAATGAACCCTACACTTGGCTCGTATGAATAAAAAAGAGATATAAGTAAAATGGGGAAATAATGGGGTTTTTAAGAAATTACTTCATAATTCTAGTCTACTTGCGAGTAAACTAAAAAATTTTTTTTTGATTTTCATTTATATGTCAAGCTATGTATTCTACTTAATTGCTATCGATGATCGAACAGCTAAATTGTGTAAAATCGCTGGTATCATAAAAATATCGACAGAATGTATATTTCTTGTATAACATGAGCATTTGACATATGACCAAGCAGCATATAAAACTAAGAGATACAACCACTATCGGATCGCACATCAAATATCGGAAAAGACCTTGTCAGACAATGCCATAATGTTCTCTGACAACGTTCTGTCGGATATCCGATCCGACAGCGAGTTTTACATTCTTCTTGATATGACCACAAACAGCTACGGAAATAGCTATAGAAAAATGTATCTCGTTGCATTACAAACTGCTTTTCTACCTCCCGCAAATATCTGACCTTCAGCATTTGTTACTTTTTTGCAACCTGAGAAGATGACTCAAAATGATAAATCCAAAAACTTCTTTTTCATTGTGAGGCCATGTACTTTTAAATCCATGTAATAATATCCGCCTTTCAATGCTTTCCCCTGAAAGAAAAAAAAAACAAAAAACAAAAACGAAAGAAATACTTGAGACAAATTTTCATTGTAATCAAAAACCAACATCTATTAAATAATTTATATTTAGTTTTTTTCTGTTTATCTAATACGTTTGGGTGATTTTTTTATAAAAGTTTGAGTATGTTTTTGGTTGGAATTTCATTTTCTTTTATTCTATTCCTTTTTGCTTTATTTTGCTTTTTGTTGTTGTTGTAGTTTTAAAAGTTTTCAAACACTATTATATCTTCATTAATTCTTCAAATAGTCAATGGTCAAATATCTGCTCTTTATTATTCATTTACACTTAAATAACAATCACATTTTCTCACATATCGATATGTTATATCGATGTATATGTGGATTTCCATAACAACTGCTCCGCTACAGGAAGAAGTAAATATATTGCATCAATGTCGAACTTAAGGCCTAACTATATTTTGCCAAGTAGAGTTAATTGATAGTGCGACGCCATGAAAATATATTGAAGAATCCATATTTGGCTTAAGTCAACTTCCGTAAAGTTCCATCTCCATAAATTTGTTTAATTTTCAATCAAAACTCATCGTACCCAACCATGCGCGGTTCCAGCAATTAATATAAGGGGAAAAATCATACGCCACCGTAGACAAATACATTGAGTTGGCCACTGAGGCGTATGATTTTTCCCCTTATATTAATTGGTGGAACCGCGCATGTACCCAACTTAATCAAATAGAAAATATTTCCAACACACAAAACATATTACAAAGTAATAATAAAAAATAAAACAAATAAGAAACCATAAAAAAATTGGCAACTCTGGCGAAAATTTTAAAATTTGAATAACCCCCATTAACAATAAACAAATAACCTAAAGCTAACACAAACTGAAAGTTAAAAAATTCAAATTTGTATGGCATTTGATATCTGTAACACTAAGTTAGCTCAAACTTTAGGTTAATTTGTTTATTGTTAATGGCCCTAAGTTAAATATGGGCGCCCTTTAATTTGGGGAAAATTAAGCCAAATTTTGAAGAAACTTTATGCCACAAAATTTTGATTAATTCTACTTTAAGCTTAAGTACACCCATATTTAACTTAAATAAATAAGTCAATTTTTAAAATTTTTTTCTATATTTGCGAACTTATTAAATTTTTCGTTTGTTTTATTCTTTTCTTATTGTGAGTTGAATTTTTTTGGTTTGTTTGATGAAATCTTTTTAATTTGATTATAAGTTGGGAACAATATAAATTTCGTTTACAAATGAACAAACTTAACAGAGATGGAACTTTTAGAAGTCGACTTAAGTCAATGTCGACTTCCAAAAGGCATCGCTCTTTTCCTCAATTCAACTGCGCCTAGTATAATTATGGTTACAGCTATTCAGTGTTTATTTTCCGATATGATACGAATAAAAAATGGAACAAAAAGTGAGGAAGTAGGCCTGGTTAAATACTCACCCATTTTGCGCTAACTTTTTGTACATTATTTATAATAATTTTTGGGAATTTTGAAAGTGTCAGAAATTTTACTATATTAATAGAATTAATTAGATTGTTCACAAGGGGTGTCCTATCTGTTGTATCGTCCTAACAAAAAACAGAATTGTTAACATTTTTATTTGACTTTAACAACGATTTTTTATTGGGTTTTTTATCTGTTAGCACATTCAAACATGGGATACTAAACATACTTAAAAATGTCGTATCGTGCTATTCTCAAATGTTGTATTTTTTCAATTTAAATTCAAACAACTTTGTTTTTTGTTAGGATGATACAACGATACAACAAATAGCACACCCTTTGTGAACAACCTTATTGTATTTATGAGCAAATTAAAAAAATTAAATTTCAAAAAAAAGTTCTGAGCTAGTCCTTAGTTTTAAATGTAATAGAATATTTTCTCCAAAAGAGAGTCGAGTAACATGCGGAAAGTTTCAGAATCTATAGAAAAACATTAAGTAAAAAAAAATTTATAAAAAAATTTATATAAAAAAAATTATAAAAACTTTCTGATGTTTTCTATTAATTCTGAAAGTTTTAGCGTGTTGCTCTACTTCGTGTCGGAAAAAAGATTCTTTAATATTTTACATTAAAAATTCAAATATTTGTTTTATAATCGGTTAGGGCAACAGTACGTATAATCATTATCGTATTAATTATACGTACTGATGTCCATGTGTGCGTCAAAAATCGCGAGACTTTACGACAATGCAGTATACGAAATGCAATATCTAGATCATAGATTCTGTCATACAGAATTTCTTTAATTAGCCCAATTTTTTAAATTTTGTTAAATTATTGAACTTTTTAGTTTATTAAACTTTTTTGGAATGCATATGGAGTTAAAATTATTGAAAGAATTTACGGGTAAGTGCTAAAGTTAGCACGTTGTAAAATAGCATGATTTTTGAAGTTTAACCCATAGAAATTTGTCAAATTTACGATAAACGCTAATTTACTACTTAAAATAGCATGAACTGTGAATACTCTCTTTGTTTCAAATAAAAAATATGGAAGATAAATAAATATTTGAAAATAAGAGATGGTACTTTTGCGATAAAAATCAATGCAAACAGTGTTAGTGATAGCAAATTTATCCCAAACTCTCCGAGATTTCTATGCCGTGTTTATGTGCCTTTAAATATTTGAATTTTTATTGGGTATATGTTTTAAAGTAGACAATATTCAACGAATATTTTCTCCATAACCAAGTAACTTGCTAAAACTTTCTGAATCGACAGAATAACACCCAAACTTTTTTTTTATAAATAAAAAAAAAATCTTAACTGATTTTTAGATAAATTACTTTGTAAATTACAATTAAAAAAAAAACGTTTTTTTAATTGCCGATTGAGAACTCCAAAATTCCTAGCATTTTCCAAAAAAATAGTATACTAAAAATGAGTGATATATTATTTAACATTTAACCGCGCCTACTTTTCCCACTTCTTGGAATAACTGAAAAAGTTTTCAATTTTTTTAGTACCAGATAGAACAATAAATACTGCAAATTTGACATTGATATACTCAAGGAACTTCTGCAGTCAGAATTTGTTAGTTGATTAGTATTTCTGTTTTTTATACCCTACACCACTACGTGGAGAGAGTTTGTGCTGATGTTTGTAATATCAAAATATATTGGACCTAGACCCACCTTATAGTACACCGATCGATTCAGAATCACTTTTTATTTCGATTTAACGATGTCCGTCTGTCTGTCTGTCCATGCATTCTTATGCGCTCTCTACAGGTAGCAAATGTTACGTCGGCCCAAGGACGAAGCCTATTAATTTTGGTTAAAATCGGTTCATGTTTAGACCTAGTGCCCATATAAGGGCATATTTTGTTATTATTTTTTTTAATTTGTTGACAATTAGAGATGTGAACAAATTAGAGATGTGTTTTTTTTTTTTGGGTATATTTGTCATGTTAAATAGTCAACAGACCAATGTTAACTCCAGAGTGTAGCAAATCTGTACTCCAGAGTCAAACAAGTTTTACTCTGGAGTGGAATAACAAGAGATAGCACAATACAGAAATTTGTTAGTATGAAAGAGAAAAAAACAAAATTTGCTACAGATCGGAGTACTCCGTCATTGTAAACGCACCTTAAATGTATGTAAATAATTTGTGTTAGTTGTTTCGACTAGAGACTATTAATTATAGAGATAGGAAATCAAAACTTAAGCTACTCACCGGTAGAGGGTGCTGAAATTTAGTGTTACCTGAGCAACTATTTAGTATCAGTTTAGTATCAGCTGAGCCTATATTTAAAAACTCAAAAACTGCTGAAAACTGGCAAAATAAGAAAAAAACAAGCTCGAAATATATGGAAAGCCTCATATTTAAGTATGTGCCAGTATATACATACCAACACACATGTGCTGAAATAGTATGAGTAAATGATTTCAAAATTTTATTAGTCGCTTTAACTAGAGTTTCCAATTTCAACATATAATTTTTCATCCTTTGCCTTATTTAAGCGCGAAATTAAACTAATTGTAGTTGTAGCACGTTAATGAAATTTTGCACAAAGGCGAATAGGTCTTGTATTATAGAACTGTTGAAAAAATAATCCAAATTCTAAAGTTTTGAATTTAGATTATCTACTTTTATTTGAGCGAGACCCTAAACTCTAAACCAAGGTCGGCAACCGATACCTTTATAATACCGTTATCCGTTACGAAACCCTTTCAAGTTGATAACCATTACCGACACCAACATCGAAACTTTTGTTTTAAAAAATACCGGTATCCTAAAACCTTTTTCCTTAATATCGGTACACTCACAATATTTTATCCTTAAAAACAACCTAAAATCCATATTAAATTAATTGAAAACACAATTAAAAAAAGGACTACTGACTTTTCATTATATGCAAACCATTTTGTTATTTATTTTCAAACATTGTTTAAACAATTCATAAAAGAAATAAAAATAATTCAAAAGTCTATTAAAACAATTATCAATTTTTAACTGACAAAACGTAAAAAAAACGATTTTATGGTTTGTTTTTTCATATTTGAAAGTTTTTTTTTGTTTAATTTTCAAAACACTACACCATACACAACACATTCGTTCATATTTTTATTCGATCTGTTTGTGTGTACACCCAGAAAACAAATTCAGTTCTGATAACCGCATTTGTAGCCAATCGCATGGTTCGGTTGTGGTAGCCGAATTTTTCAGTTGTGGCAACAGAAAATCAATTGAGACAGGACTAATTTTACTATGGCAACAGAATTTCAGTTGTATCAAGAATAATTCAGTAGCCACAGCCGAAAAATTCATTTGATGCAACTGAACCATTCGATTGGCAACAAATGGGGTTGTCAGCACCGAATATGTTTTCTGGGTGTATGAGTAAAGAATTTCTTGTAATTCGAATTGAAATAATTTTGTATATAAACAACCCTATAAACAATTTCACTGGAATTCAAGTTGAAAACAAGTCCAATTCCAGCCCTGTTTTCCAGTTTCAAGGCTTGAATACAACTTTTACTGCATTTTATTTCAATAGCATACTCCAGCAAAAGGGAAACAAAAATTCAAGTTTGAAATATTTTTTTTTAAATATACAAATGCTATAATTTGAAATCTACTTTACTTCAAGCAAAATTTAAAGCACTTGAATTTTTAAAACCTATGTGCTTATTGGGAAACTATTTTACCAAAAAAGAAAACCAAAAATATTTGAATTTTTTGTTTAAAACAGAAAACAATGAAATTATTTAAATTATTTTTTCTAAAAATAGAAATCTAAAAATAGAATATTTGACTGAAATAACAACTCCTACAGACGATACATACTTTTTTTTTTTGTTTGTTTTTTATTGGTTGATAAAAAAGTTAAATAATACGTTTCAATGTATTTTAATTGATTCTTCAATTAAAAACAAACTTTACCTATTACTTTTCAAATAAACCTCAATCGGTTATGGAAAATATATTGTGAGTGTATAGTATCGATATTGAATAGGTATTTAATAAAATCATTTATTTTACGATTTTTAAGGAAAATATTTATTATTTTTATAATACAGAGTGTTCAATTAATAACAAAATCATATTTATAACTTGATGTACTATTAATAATATTTAATTTGCGTTGTCAACATTGTGTTTCTAACAACAACAACAACACATTGTTTATTGTGAAAAATCAATTTTGTATTGTAGTAATATCCCACATAGCATTTCATGAAATTTTTGATCGCATTCGAGTCATTTATGACTCCTCTGGTCGATTAAAATGATCATATTTGAGCTCATTTTCTGATCATAAATGACTGTTTTGTCGGGAGAAAATGGTACCCTACCCGCGACTCTTCTTGATGAGTCTTTTATGACTCGCTTTTCTGATCAGTTTCGACTCATTTCTGACTCGTATTTATAATTATTTGTAAGTCTTCTTCGAGTCATTTTTTAGTCGTTTTCTAATCATTTGCGAATCTTTTTCGAGTCATTTTTGGTCGTGATTATGATCGTTCGGGAGTCTTTTTCGTGTCATTTTTTAGCCGTATTTATAATTGTTTACATTAAAAAAACAAAATATTTATTTGATGTAAATTGTTATTTAATGAGGTTTATTAAAATTATATACAATAATATAAACAAAATTATAATAAAATAGCAAAAATGTTTGTTAATGAAAATTTCATGAGAACTTATTTTTTTTTCGGCTTTTTTTTTTGTTTTTTAATCGTTTGGCTAACATCATCTTTTTTAATTTAAAAATCACTTTTCACTAAAATTACAATATATAAATATTATAATATTAAATTACTTATATTTACTTTTATAAAATTACACAACTTTATACCACGAATCCATTGAGACAAATAAACAAAAATTTACAACATTCAAATATTGGACGTCTGCTTCAAAGCAAGTAAAATATTGTCCCGTTATAAGCAAAAACAACAACATAATAAGCACTTTTTCAGCTGCGCAAAATATTCTAAAATAACATTGAAAACAGTCACATTTCAAGCACCGGTATGATCAATTTGTGATTGCTGTAGGTTCTGTTATTGTATTTTTAATAAATCACTTTTTAAACAAAAACAACATAACAAGCATTTTTTAAATGCGCAATATAATTTTCAATAAATCTCGTTTAAGCATAAGCGAGAATCATTTTCGATTCTTTTTTCAAGCGCGCAAGTGATTAATCAGTTTTTGGTCATCAAAAATACTCGAAGAGGACTCTCTTAGGTGATTTTCGACAAAACAATCTTCCAAATGCTATGTGGGATGTTACAGGTAGGTACGTAGCGGTATTGATGTCACGGTAAGACGGATACGAATTAAATACCGTTACCAATACCGTTATTCGTATCGTTTGCCAACCTTGCTCTAAACCAGTTTCAGTTGGTTTTGTTCGTTAATTCTCACGCCTTAAAAGTTGAATGTTGTGACAGTTAAAAGCAGATGTAAATATTTGTTCTAACACTTAACTACAAAAATTAAACTTAATCTTTTTCAGGAATTTAATGAAAGCAAACATTAGCGAATTACATGGAAGGTGTATACAAATTGAAGCGGTCAACTAGAGTTGGGATTAATTAAAAAAGTATCAGGGTAATGTCAAAAATAAAAACAAAACGTTTTATTAGAACAAATTTGGGCATTTTGTGTAGTTAGTTTTCTAAAATTGTTTTCAAATTTTAAATTGAATTTGAATTAAAAGTATTAAAAATCGCGATTTTTAGTGACATATCTTTCTAATAAGGAAATAAAATCTTAAATCGGTTAAAAACAGACAAGTTATTGAAATTTCCTCCGGCAACTGATGTGTCGTAGACCACTTTATTTTTCAAATTTATTGAAATAATTTACTACACTATTTCCAAGCATACATATTTCAGAAATTATCATTTTATTACAGAATTGTATTTCAGAAATAATCAATTTAATTTCAGTTTTATTAATTGTGTTTCAGAACTTATCAATTGTTTCTTAGACTTATCAATTGTATTTCAGAAATATTCAATTTATTTTTATATTAGATTTAGTTTTCATATTAGTTTTAGATAACTGAAGTGTAAATTGCTAAAAAATAACGATTTTAAAATATGCATGTTCAAAAATGTACTTTATTTCCTTTTGTCATAGTAAATTCATATAAAATTAATTTGAAAAAAAAAGGATATAAAATTTGTATTTCAGATTTAATTTTCTGCAAATGTTGATGCAAAAGTTGTGGTTCTTTTGATAAAATGAATTTAGTGTAATATGAATTTATATCACGTGTTAAGATTATACAAATCCGATTAAGGGATTCTACTAGATTTGCAACATAGCAAAATAAGTGAAGTTTTCACTTTAATTGCTAATATATCCTAGATCCTTTATCTAATCAAAATAAGTTGATATTGTTGTGAAATCCCAAAATATATACTTTTAAGCCATATTAAAAATTATCCGCGGTTTAGTCAGGTATATGAATGAATAAGAAATTTTAATAAAAAAATTGTCTTTTTGCTAAAGGTTAAATTTACGAATATTTCAAAGAGTAAAGCTAATTTTAAAATATGCTGTTCACATTTGTGATATACATCCTAAAATCTATCAGAATTGCTATGTCGCATGCCCGATGCATTTTTGGTGTTTTACTGTGTAACTAATAATTTCTTAAATACATTTGGTAATTTCTAAAATACAATTGCTAATTTTTGAAATACAATTGATGAGTATGAATAACAATTGATAATTTCTGAAATACAATAGATACACTTTTTTTGGAGCTCCTAATGTAGCAGTGTTGCCGCCAGTAGATATAAAAATTACTCAACTGTAGGTGAAAAATTATCCAAAACCGTAGGAAATTACACAAAAAAGAATTATAAATTTTTTGTTATATTATTTCAAATAATGACTAATTTATATACAAAAAGTTATAAAATACAAATATTAGGCCCTTTGGACCAACTCTCCTGCACATATTAGGGTAGAATCAAAATATTTTGGAAATAATTTAGCCATTTCTTAACGGCTGGTTGGAATCAAAGTCAAAGTTTTGACGGAGCAAGAAAGGTGCTTACGCCTGCGGGTTTTCTCTTAAAACGTAAAATTTATTTTCATTTGAAAATTTAAATTCTGTATTTTTACAATAATAATAAGGCATGTTTCGGCTTTTTGCCATCTTCAAAACCAAATCAAGGCTAATTTTTGTAAAAAAAAATTTGATTATTTGCTGCAACTTTATCTGCACTAAAGATAATATCAATCCAATATGTATTTTAGTCTTAAAATGCGTGCTTTTCAAGTTGAAAAGCAAAAAACGACATTTTTGCCTTTTTTTAAGATTAATTGTTTAAAGAATCTTTGCCTACATTAAAAGTTTCTTTCAGAACAAATATAGTATGTAAGTTTCTTTGAAGGGTACTTTCATTTATATGTGTTTTATAAATAAATATTTCCCAGTTGCTAGTTATTCTCTTCCCATAGCCCTACAAGTTCAACCATTTTGTATTCAAATTTCCACTGAACACAACATATAAACGTATTTTAGTCTTAAAGTTCATTGGAAATATCAATAGTTGGATAATAGGTTTGTTTTTTAGTTCCTTTCCATATTTTTAATTCCCAATACATACTATATTTCTGATTTATTAATTGATTTAGTTAATGTCAAATAAAATAACTTCTTACCAATAAATTTAATGGTTTTCATGAAATTTCAACCAATATTTTCCGTGGGTGAAAATAAAGATTTCGCATATTCACAAAAAATTCCCAAATTTTTTTTAATGGATATCCGAAAATTTTATCTGATTCTGCTGACATTTGGAACATGATGTTTACAGTTTACCTACAAATATCATACAAATTATAGAGCGCCATGATAACTGCAAAAAAAATTATCTTTACATTAAAAGCACTAAAACTGTTATAAAAACTTTAACAGTTCTAGTGCTTTTTGCAGACAAACTTATTTTATCTAAATTTACGAAAATTTGTGTAAAAAGTGAAATTACACAAAAACTACACAAAAATATCATTATTCAAAAATTATCCAACGAATGTTTAAACAGTCCCGTTTTTGAATAATTATTCAAAAAGTGGCAGCACTGTAATGTAGTCAACTTATTGACCCTGTGGCGTATGAGTGTTATTTATTTCATACTCTAAATAAAGTATTCGCCTGGTACACTTATTGTGAGTACACTGACACGAACTTATAAAACAAGTAAAAAGTTAAAGTCGGTCATGCCGACTTTATGATACGATTTGCATCATGTTACGGGAAGTTAATTAAATTCTGCAGGGGAATTTCAATTAAGGAAATTCAACTAGGCAATAAATATGATGGAATATATAATAAAAGGTGTAATAACCAGAGAACACAGAAAAAAGCAAAATCCGATGTGTTTAAAGCAAAAAAAAAAAAAATATTGTAAAAAAATAGCAAAAGAAAAGCAAAAGTAAAAAAAATGGAAATGGAAAAATAACAGTTTTTTTTAAAAACAAAATTAAAAGTTAAGGGAAAAATATTTTTTTATGAGCAGAAAAAGTATTTTTGGGCAAAAACTCTTAAAAAAAGCAATTCAAAAATCAAAAATCTTAAGAAAAAGCTAATTAGTAAAAACAGCAATTTTGTCTTCTCTGGTAATAACAAACATCACCACAAAGTCATTAAAAAGTTCAAATTCTGATTTTTTTAATATCGAACGGATCGGCGCTCCGGACTAGATATTCCAGTTTTGTATTGATATGTCGCGTAAATATTGGCCCCACCGTTTTTCGAGATAAATCTAAAATAGCAACCGTGAATTTTACGATTACGTTGGGGTCGTAAAATTTTTTACAACAATCTTTTCGTCTTTAAGCCGAGTAAGGATTCAGAATTACTTTAACAGAATGACGGAGGGACATTGCTAAATTGACTCAGCCAGTCATTCTGACTCAATTTGTGTAAAAGATTCTGTGATATTTTTCGTAAAGCAACAGTTGATGTGGAATGGGCCTTATCTTAAAAATCAATTTCATATGTTAAACACGTTTTGTTGGTTGAACCTATAACTAGGAATACATTCATTCTTATGTATATAAATACCTTTATAAATAATATTTATTAACTAGGAATTCAAATGTTGTTCCTTCTCTTCATATCCTCTTTAAAATGTGTTTATTTCAACAATAAGACCATAATAAACAATCACCTAAGATTACTGGTTTTTATTATTAATTTTATTATTTACATGTAGGTACTATATAAATTTAATTTACGTATACGCTTTAGGTTTCTGATATAGTACAGTAAAAATTCTATAGGTGTCTTATAAGAATCTAATTAAAAAAAAAATACCCAGAAAACATTTCGATGCATTTCTAACCAATCGAATGGTTCGGTTGTGGTTGCCGGGTTTTTCAGCTCTGACAACAGAAAAGCAATTGAGACAGAACTAATTTTTTTTTTTTGACGTTTAATTTTAATTTATTTATTTCAATCATTGGTACAAATAAGACTTAGAGTCTCTTAAAGCACCTCAAACATTTTAAGTCACAGTGATTAAATGAAATAATTCGACTGTGGCAACGGAATTTTAGTTGTACCAAGAATAATTCGTTAGTCGCAATCGAAAAATTCACTTGATGCAACTGAACTGTTCGATTGGCAACAATTTATTGTTTTTGCCTTTATTTTTAAAGATTAAAATAGTGGCTAAATTCACCATGAAAGGCAAGGAGATGGTTCAGAGAATTCTACAGAATTTTAACGTGATGTTTGTTTTCTCATTTTGTCACTTGTTTTAAGTGGGCGTGGCTTTAAACGAAAAATTAGCGATATCAACCTTTTATCAAATTACATAGTAAAATTTAGGCAGTACTGATCGGTTCTGTACCAACTGTATATTTTTGGAAATCCTATGAAATTTTCTTAAGTCCTGCATTATTTTTATCTACAAATTGTGACCAGACTTAAAATTGCACCAAAAAAATATTTTTTTAACAATAAAAAAATATTTTTATTAAAAAACTTTTTAATTTTTCAAAAATCTGCTTTAGATGAAAGTTTTTTGTTCAATTTGAGATCACATATTATAAAATTCTCTTTTTAATTATTTTCAAGTAAATTAGAAGGAATAAAAATTTAAAAAATTCGACAAGGCCAGCAGGCAAATTCGAAAAATAACTTTTTGTTTTAATTTTTTTAAATCAAAGCAAATAACTGTCCAGGATTAACGGGTTGCTTAAATGCGAGTTGGTAGATAGCATATAGGACTTTTAGAAGGTGACAATTATTGAACCAATACACTTAAGGAAGGCGGCATTTATAGAACTTTTAGTGTACAAACAGCCATCAGAACATATGTCTCTTATGTATATTTGTTTCTTATATCTTTAATATCTGTTTTGTCTTTATTTCTTATTGTATTTCATTTTTGTTTTTTTCTTCTTTTAACTTTGTTTGTGTTGTGATTCTGCTTAACGATTCGTGTGTACGTGTTCTTAAATACCTTTTATGGGGTTTCTACGTGATTTTGGTAAAACTTTTGTATTTCGGCCTTGTTTGAGAATGACAAAGAAAAAATTTTGTTATGAAAATACAAAAATGAAAACTAAAAATAAAACATATAAGGTTTTCCATAACAACTGCGTCGTTACAGGAAAAAGCAGGTCGAATAAATATTAAACTTATAGTATATTTTGTCCTATATGAAAATAATAATAAAACATGCAACAACAAAAAGTTGGTGGTGTGGGCGTTCTAAAATATTAACAAATTTATCAACTTCTTTTTTTAAATAAAAATCGTTTATTATCATTTAATGGAATTTGCAAAACACTGGAAATTTTACTATGACAACAGAGTTTTATATGAGCAATTTAGGGTGGGTCTCATAGTGCAGGTTTAAGCGTTAACTACTAGTTAACTCAAAAATTTGTTGTTGTTTTGTATACAATTTTTTGAAATTTTATTTTGTGTAATAGTTTTGTTGAAAATATTTTGTTTTGTGTAACTGTTAAATTTGAATTTTAATGTAATTGAAAAACCAATATGTCAAAAAATACTGATTTTTTTTTTGATTTCAAAAAGGAAGCTTACACAGCAAAAACAGTAGGCACCAACAATGGAAATTTGTAGAAGCAATCACATTTTCTTTTAAATTGAAATTTTATTTTCAACAATTTTTTTGTTTAAAATATTTGTAACTCGTTTGTAAATTGTTATCTTTCATATAAAAATTGTTTAAAAATAAAAATTCAAAGTTACACAAAACAAAAGAATTTTTTTTTGCATTTACAAATTTCTTTGTTGGTGCCTTTTTAAAAAGTTTTTTTTTTTGTATTTACAAATTTAAAAAAGGTGTTTAAAAATTTAATAAGAATTTTGTAAATTATTTCCGTGTAGATGTTTTCTCTATGGGCACAAAAAAATTTAAAATGTAATTTGTGATTGTTATTGTTACTGGAAAATTATTTGCTGAATATTGTCCATCGAAAACATTAGGTAAAAGTCAATATTGTAATTTTATATATTAGTGACTTTTCACTCTCCTCTGTGCTTTTTATCGCGTAAATCCATTGTTCTCGATTTTGAAGTTTTGATGTGAAATTGATTAACTTTTACACTAACAGAAAAAAATTCTGTAGGAACAGCAAAGAAAAACTGTTAAATATATAGAATTCTAGTTATATTTGAGTAAAATTTTTGTTAATAGAAAATAACAAATTAACCTGTTAAAATCAGGAAAAAATTTTCATAAATAATTAGTAGCCTAAAAATCAAGAAGAAATTTAAAATTTTCTAAGATTTTTTTCGATTTTTTTTAAATGCAAATAAAAATCGAGCCTTTTGAAAACAGCAGTCTACAATTTTTTTTACCAAAAAAGGATAGACTGCTATTTGCATTCAACTAAATTTAGCTTAAAAATAACAAAAATTTTGTAGACTGATAATTGTTTTTGCTATTTTTGGTCTACTAATATTTAGCAAACTTTTCTGCAAATTTTACAGTACAATTTGTCATTTTCAATTAACTAACAGTTAACTTAAATATAACTAAATAAATAGCAAAAAGGTCTGCTAATTTAACAGTTTTTTCTGCAGCATCATTTTTAGCTAATTTTTAGTTGCTTTTTCTGCTATTTTTACAGATTTATTTCTATGAGTGTATTACTTAACCCCGAAATTTATTTTTATTTTTTATATGATTTTTTGCCATTTACTTTTGTTTAATAATTTAATGTTAACCCTTTAATGAGAACCAGCATTAACCTTAGAAAGGATCTTTCTATGGCGACTAGTTAAGAAAATTGATTAATTTTAATCAATTTCAATACGGTTCGTCATTAGGGCAATACAATTTTTTGTACCAAATTTTGTGTTTGATCACAAAGATGTATAGACAGACGGACGTATGGACATCGCTAAATCATGTTAGAAACCGATTACGATTCGATCGGTATACTATAAGATTGATCAACGAGCATTATTTTTGTTATTTCCAAACACCAACACAAAAATTAGTGTATAGCAAATAGGGAATGCATCCCGGGATTTCCCGTCCCAGGATTCCCGGGAAATTAAGCATTTTTCAGTTCTCGCATTCCCGAGAATTTGGATCGGGAATCCCGGGATTTAAAAAAATGCAGTTTAAATTAATAAAGTTAATTATTTTAAATTTTCTTATGCAAAATTTTCCAACCTTTTGAAAATACCCAGGAAAATTTTTTACAAAAAGAATCGGTGTTAGAATCGACAGTAGAAGGGGTTGTGAATGAAAAGTAGCTATTCTACAACCGATTCTTTGGAACAGAAAATTTTCCTGGGTAGTAAACATTTTACATTAGGCTTGTTCGTTTACTTACTACAATTTGTTACTTTTACCACAACTGGAAAAATTCAAAGAGTACCTAACTAAAACAATGATTGAGTAAAAGTAGTAAGATTTTCGCGTTAACGAACACACTGATTACTTTGTGTACTTGATCGAACTTTTTAAATTCCTCTTAAAACCACTTAAATAGTGTTTGTACAAAAAATTTTGAATCGCACTTATTCTGTACAGAATTAAAGACAAATTTGTCCATTGATTTTTAAAAATTTTCAAGTAAGTTAAAATTTGTTCCCATCATTTTTCAAAATTTTTCCACTTTTCTAAAATTATTTTCTATATTAATTTTTTTATTAATTTTTTTTTTGACGCACAACTTTTTAGTCTAAAAATTAGTTTTAGTTTATTAAATTTTTAAAAATATATAATTAGACATATAAAACGTGTTCGTTTACCTACTACAAGTTACTACTTTTACTACAGCTGGAAGAAATCAATACAAAAAGTAAACAAAACTTTCCAATTGTAGTCGAATATAAAATTAATTCTTTCTCACTACGAGAATTCCAAGAAACCACCTGGGCTTTTTCACAATCATGAAAATTTGAGATCTTTAAGATATTTTATTTATAAAAATTTTTAAATTATAAAATATTTTCTAATTTAATTCCCTTGCGGGATCCCGGGAATTCCAGATAAATTTCCCGCTATCCCGGGAAATCAAAAAGTGCGGGATTTTGCATTCCCTAATAGCAAGGTATAAAAATCTGAATGCAATTGACAAAAAAGTGAGAAGGATCTTTAAAAAAATGTACCGATTTCAATAATTTTGAAAAGGTTTCACCAACACAAACTTATATTCGTATACCAACCGAATTTCATCTAGTTATCTTTAGAATTGCAACCTATAAGGGTGAGAGTGAAGAAAAACCTTACACATATTCGATAATTTTTTTTAAAATCACTTTACCTTCCAAGATATATCAGATATTAAATTAATTTTAATTTTTAATTATTTTTATTTGTTAATTTCAACACAGTGGATAACAAAAAAAAGTGCATTCTGAATAATTCAACAAAATCCATTTTGTTCTTATAAAAAAAAAGCAAAACAGAATAAAGTACACCGTGATACGTTACGAAGACGACTTAACCATTGAAAGAAGACATGGATCGGGAAGAACCAAAGGATATTGTTAAGACCAGAAAAGTTGAGCACCTCCTTGGAAAAGTATTGAATACATCTGAACGTTTAAATGCGAAAAAGTTTAAGATAAGAATGAAACAAAGAACTCTGAGGCAAAAACTAGAGAAAGTTAAAATTAAATGTTATAAAAAAATATACCTGACTAATGGACCACGAGACATACTTATGTACTGGTCAACTTTTCGCAGCTGCCAGTACAATAGTTTTATGTTGCTGATGCCAGAGGGAATGTGCAAGTACAATATAGGACCAAAAAGTAAATAAAATTACCCAAAAAATTCCTCGTGTGGCAAGCAATTTGAATTGTGGCAAAAGAGGCCAGTCGTTTGTGAGTTCTGGTTCAATTGACTCGGAAAGAGTGTTTACAGAAGAGACTGCTGTCATTCTTGAAACCGCACAACATTTTAATTTTTAATTTTACTCCATATACTTTTGACCAGATTTGGCATTGTGTCATTGTTGAAAAACTGCTCTCGAGTGGTATTCAAAAAGTAATATACTTTTTGTACCCAGGTAGGCAAACCCAACAAACTATCCAGAGTTCAGGCCTGTGGAGAGATATTGGGCTCTAGTGAAACGAAATATGAAGGAAATATGAAGTGACAGAAGCAGCAATAAAATCTTTAATGGGAGGTTTTCCAGCATAAATTCGTTAATGGCTAGTGATAATAAAAAACCTGAATGTATAATTTATTTTAAAAATTTTAAACTGAACGGTTGAATTTTTAGTTAGCTTTGTGTGTGTCGGCTTTTTTTTTCATCTCACTCCTTGGTTTGATTACAAGAACATTACTGAATCGACTCAAAATCATTTTTTGGGCCGATCGGTAGGCGTGCAGATGTATCTATTACACCCATTCCACATAGCGGAGTAAGATATAAAACTTTCTAAGATTTTTGGGAAAATTGAAAAGTTTTATTTGTATCATATAGTACAATAAATATTGTAAGTTCTACATTGTTACGATATACTTTTTCCTGAAGCGGGGCAGTTGGTATGGAAAGCCTCATATAAATGTGGTACATAACGTAGATTGAATTTTAACCTATTGTTAAGAAAACTTATTGATACTGCCATCATATCATTACATTCAAAATTTTCTATTAAGATAGAATATATAAAAAGTTTTTGAAAATATAATTCATACATTTTTTAGTTGCTTCAAGATGTATTTTGTTTTTAATTTAAACTAAATTTCATAACTTTTTCGAATTTTGGACAGGCTTCATCTGAAATTTTTCATTAAATTGTATTATTGTTTATATTTTGCATTTTTTGGTATTGATATCATCTAATTCCCATTAAGTTTCAATGTAAACAAAAAAAAAAAAAAAAAGAATTCCAAATATTTAAAGTCTATAAAAAATAAATAATAAAGGTCACTTTTTGTTTAACAAAAAGTACTCCCTTAAGTAATATAATTTTATTGCAATCTTGAAACAAAGAAAAAAAAAAAATCATACTCACTAATTTCTTTTAGTATGTGGGAACTAACTAAATCATATTTTTCTCAGGTCTCATATGGATCGTAAACTAACTTTTACTTTGTTGTTTACACAATATTTTTATTAAAAGGGAATTGTAACTGAAAAGAGAACTTTTATATAATTTTCTTCTTCTTCATTTTTTAAACAACTAAAGAAGTATGTATGCAGTTAGTTTAAGGATGTTTTTTATGTGTTTTTCAAATTTCAAAATACACACTATGTACAACATACTCAAAACTATATGTCACGTATTGCCATTTAAAATTTCACCTTCTACTTGTCTTTGCTTATTCTCATAACTAATGTCATCACGTGTTGCTTGTAATGTAAGTAAATGACTTAATTAAGTTAAAAGGGTTCATCAAATGTGCAAAAAAAAAAAATTAAAATAAAATAAATAGAGAAAGTTTTCTTTGACTTGTACGGTGTCAAAGAGGGTTTGATAAACATGATTGTTTCTCTGGTTGGTGTGTCAGTTATCTTAAATTTACTTGCTCTGGTCCCCTTTTTTGAAATACAGCATATAAATACTGTTTTTAAAATCTTAAATTTATAATACCAATTATAATTAAAAAGAGCTTATGTAAAGCATCATCTGTATTTTGTAAAACAAAGAATATTAGAATACCATTAGCTGTGTTATCGCCTTAACTCTACACCCGTTTAACTCATAAAGAAACTCAAAGCACCAAAAAATGTTTTTTTTTTGGCGAAATCTTACTAAACTTTTCGTATGCACGTTAACTTTAAAATTGAAAAATTATTAAGCGGCCCATACATTAAGGAACATTCTTGAAAAAATTCCCATTTTTTCGTGAATGTGTGTGTATGTTTGTGTGTGTATGTTTGTGTGTGTATGTTTGTGTGTGTGTGCGTGTTGACATCGTGCAATTCGTGTTTACAAACTTTTTTGACATTTTTTGTTCCCTACTCAATGTTCCTTAATGTATACATTTTCACTCCTAACTTAACTTTTTCGCATTACTTCTTAACAAGTTTTGTCGACATATGTTCGATTATACTGCAAATACTAAATGTAACAATTAGGTGTTTCAAATTATTTAAAACTTTAATTGGTTTAAAGTAGATTTGACCTAAATTATTAACGTTGATGGGCAAGGGTGAAAGTACAACTATAATAGTACACTTAAACGAGTTTGTAAGTAAAAATAACAGTAAATATAATTTAAAATAAATGACAACTCCCTTGAAACCGGTCAAATTATTTTTCATTTAAATGCAACAGTTTTTGTTATTTACTTTTAAATGTTATTTAAACAAATGATAAATCAATAAAAGCAAATGAACATTCAGTTAAAAATAAATGTTAGAATTTTACCTATAGATTCGACGCCCTATGCTCCAGTGGGAGTTAGTGTTATTATTTATTTGAAACTGTTTTAGTTTGTGTATTTTTGTTCGCTTTTTATCAGCAAAATGTAGCAACACAATATTAACACATCTTTTTCGCATAGCATTATGTGCGTGTCAAGTTCATGAAGTTCTTTTAATTTCAAATTAAATTATTTTGTATACTTATATACAATTTAAATTAAAAAAAAAGAAACGTAATTTTGGAATATTTTCCTTGAAACAAACACTCGAATTTATAATAACTGAAACGGAAACAAATAAACCACAAATTCCGTTTTGTTTGTAAATTTTTATACCATTCTAAACAAATGAGAAAAATAAATAAAACAAAAAAGAAAAGAAAAAAAAAATCAGTGAGTTGTAGTAACTTATTTTGAATAAATATATAAAACAGTTAAAATAAATATTTCTTTGAAAATTAAATATATATTTCTTTGATTTTAACTTAACTGAAAACTTTCTTAATAAACTACAAACGCTAAATACATAATAATCTGGGTGTACTTCTATAACTACAAAATTTTACCCTTCACCATTTTCGTTTCGACATAGAGTTTATAGTGCTTAATAATTTGAAAACCTTAATACGTTTATAAAATGAATTTTGTATGAAAAATTTGTTTTTAAGTCACTTATAAATTTTAAAAGTGATTATGCATATGATCCTATATTTATACATTAACCAAATTAAACTAAGATGGCATTCTTTTTTATATACAGTGGTGGCAAATTTAATAGGAACGATTAAATTTTAATCTCGTTGTTTTTATTTTTAAAAATCAAAATAGTGGCTAAATTTACCACAAGAGGCGAATAGGTAGTCTAGAATGTTGTGCGGAATTTTAGCGTAACGTCTGCTTTTTACTTTGTTACTTGTTTTAAGTGGGCGTGGCTTTCAATGAAAAATTAGCTATATCGACCTTTAATCAAATTACATAGTAAAATTTAGCGAGTACTGATCGGATCTACACAGACTGTATATTTTCGGAAATCCTACAAAATTTCCTTAAGTCCTGCATTATTTTGACCTAGAAATAGTCCCCAGAATTGAAATGACAGTGCCTTAAACATAAAAAACACTGAAATTTTAATATGAAATGCTTTATAATTAACGTAGAAAAAAACTTGACTTATTTGTTATGTCGTAGTAAGTATAACATAAAACAATTCACTTTAAAATTTCAGTGTTGTTAACTAAACAAAGAAAAGCAAAGAAATTTTTTTTCATGTTTAAGCACTGCCATTTTAAGTCTGGCGACTATTTCCAGATAAAAAGTAATGCAGGAGTTAAGGAAATTTTGTGGGTTTTCCAAAAATATACAATTTGTATAGATCCGATCAGTACTGGCTAAATTTTGTTATGTAATTTGAAAAAAAGTCCATATCGCTAATTTTTCAAAACAACCCAGTCAGAAATCGCCAGTGGTACAAAAAACCAAGCACTGGTATACCACTGGGTAACCACGGTATTAAAAATAAATGACTGGCAGAACACTGATATGGGACGCTTTGCCAGCGTTTGCGAAAAGCGTTTTACCAGTATTTTTTTACAAAAATTTTGGTGGTTTATAAAAAAAACCACTGGCAAAGAATTGCCTTAGAGTGATATGCCAAGGTTTGCAACCAGTGGTTATCCAGTGCTACCTAGCCAATGCTATCAGGCGTACAAAAATAAATTCACTGGAAAACCAATGATTTTATAAAAATGCTGACGCTTCGTTAAAAAATGTTTGTAGTCGGAACTTTCCGAGTTCAAATCCGGTTGCAAGCAAAAAATTTTTTTTGGATTTTTTTTAATTTAAAATTTTTTTTGTTTTATAAAATCAATTTTTTTGTTTGTGGGAAAGCTCCTTCAATACCAACTTTTTTTTTATCCTCCCAACACTGGCATACTAGTTACTAAAAATTGTTTGCCAGTACTAGCATTTTGGCACAGCCAGTAGTTGTCCAGCTATTATCACTCATTTATGTGTTTAGCCATTAAATATTATATGTCTCGTTAGCTCAGTGGGTAGAGCAATCGTCTGCCAATCTGACGGCCTGGGTTCAAATCACGGCAGGACCAAAAAAAATACATATGAACTTTTTTTTATTTTATTTTGGAAAATATATTTCCAGACCACCTATTTATTGGTTTTGCCAGCGTTTTGCCAACGTTTAAAAATTTTGTTCCTCCAGTTCTTTTCCGGCGCTTTTTGAACAGCCGCTCCTTTTGTCTAATGATGTTATCATTTTGGAAATGGGAAAGCACTTTTTGCCAGTACTTGTACCACCTGTTAAAGTGCTTTGCCACCGCTTTCCCGTTTGTGTTTTTCTGACTGGCAAGTAACAAAGTAAAAAAACAGACATTACGCTAAAATTCCGCACAACATTCTAGACTACCTATTCGCCTCTCGGGGTGAATTTAGCCACTATTTTGATTTTTAAAAATAAAAACATAGAGATTAAAATTAAAAAAAAATTTAATCGTTCCTATTAAATTTGCCACTACTGTAAATATAAAAAAAAATTCTTTAAAGAAATTTCCCAAGATTTTAATTTTGTATTGTAATTGTTGGTTTGTTTGTTTTTACATACATATTTTATTATCCTTCAGGCATATGAGTAATTTTAATTAAATAAAAATGTAAATATTCCTGTTAACCACCAAACAAAAACAAAAAAACAGAAAACGAAACTCTCAGATTTTATAAACCTTGGCATACCAAAATTTTTTAATTTCATATGTAAACATTATTTGAATTTGCTCATAACACACTTATATGAATATTTATATACACTATATTTTAAAAGTATTCCGGATTTTAAATTTAATTATACAAAGTCGAAGAGTTTTTAAAAAAAATTTAAAAAGATTATATTCAGCAAGAATTAACAAGAAAAGTCTCGCATTACCGAACCCTTATTTATATTTTAGAACTTCATAAAAAATTGGATTGCTTTTGATTGCTCTTCTTAATTCCTAAATATTACAGCAGGCTGCTATAAAAATATAGGTGCTTCTTATTGTTTTGGTTTTTGTGTATTTCTGTTATTATTATTTGACCGAAGACGTGTAAAATTCCTGTAAAAATGTAATAGAAACGACAACGGTGTTGCCTCTATTCGCACCGAAATATAGAAACACTTTTTATTTCCAGATCAAGAAACAGTGTTTCACACCTTTCAATGCGAAAACTTCTCAAACAAAGTTACAAAAATTGTCTACTGTCCTATTTATATTATAGGAGAGTATTAATGCTCCAAAGGAGTAACAACTTTTTTCATTTTACCCTAACTCGGAGAATTTTTTTTTTGCAAAATTCAATCAAAGACCACACCCCAATAAAATAAATGGTCTAGGAGGAATCCCAAACGAAAAACAGGGTGACTTATTTTTTTATATTATATGTTTATTATATTTTTTATGTTATAATAGAAATTAATACCCTCTGATTAAGTGTGTTAACTTGTACTATCGCGTAAATTGTTAAAAAAATTAGAAATGTCACCCTGTGGCTGATAATGTATATAATTAAGTTAAAAAACACACTCACACTGAAAACAGATTCGGTGCTGACAACCCAGTCTGTTGTCAATCGAATGGTTCAGTTGCAGCTAATGAATTTTTCAGTTGCAACTACAGAATTTTTCTTGATGCAACTAAAATTCTGTTGTCATAGTCAAATTAATCCTGTCGCAATTAGTTTTCTATTGTAACAACTGAAAAACTCGGCTACTGCAACGGAACTATTCGATTGGCTACAAATGTGGTAGTCAACACCGAATCCGTTTTTCTGGGTGCTCTAAAAAACATATGAGGTAGGTCCGGAAGGGATTAATTTTTATAAAATAGTTACAGAGACTTTTTTAAATTTATGTGACAACTGAAATTTATACACTTTGATAGGGTGTGTTATCATGCAAATGGTTGAAAACAAATAAAAATGACACCCTGTGGCTGCTATACAAAAATGAGTCCCTTGGGAGCGCTACCAGAACTGGCCCATTTATATATTATAGGCATGTGTTAATAGTCCAGAGGAGCGAGATATCACAAAAATGATAAAGTGTTTGCAAAATTCAACTAAAAACAATATTCCAATAGAAAAAATGATGTAGGAAAGGGAGGGATACCGAGAGATTAATTTTTATGAAACAGTCACTGGGTGACTTATTTATTTGTACCAATTTTTTTGAAAACACAAATTAAATTTCGTACCCTGTTCTATTTCCTTTCAATCCCTGTGTTAAATGCTAAAATTTCATTCGTTGCCCGTTCATTTCCGCACCATTCTATTTCATTTTACTTGGAATGCAAATTAGCCCAGCAAAAAAAGAGATGCCGAAGCATTAGAAAAACCACTACAATTGTTGATCTAGATGTACTTCTTTTTTAACATAAACACTAATGATTTTAACATTGAGTTGTCATAGGAGAGGAGTACTCCCACTTCAACACTTTTTCGGTACTTTTTGAACGAGTGCAAAGGAAGCTCTTTTTCACCAATTAAAACCCAGGAAAATTTTCTGTTCCAAAGAATCGGTTGTAGAATAGCTACTTTTCATTCACAAACCCTTCTACTGTCGATTCTAACAGCGATTCTTTTTGTTTGAAATTGTCCCAAAAGCAACCCCTTCTATGGCTCCATAGTGGAACCGGATGTTCTAGAATCAGTTCTGGAACTAGTTCTGGAACTAATTCTACGCCACCCACACCTTCCATATAGGATCCCAGGAACTGGTTCCGGAACCAGTTCCATGGAATCGGTTGCAGTGGAACCAGTTGTAGAATGGGTGTGGTTGGCTACCGATTTCAAAAAATTTTCCTGGGAAGTTAAACAAAAATTCTTCCCAAAAAAGAATTATATTTTTTTATTTTACAAAAGTTTTTTTATTGCCGCCACCGGGTATCGAACTTGCGACCTCACGATTGCTAGTCTAGCGCTCTACCCCTGAGCTATTTTTTGATATGCAAGTTGACTGGCATAAAAACACCACTTTGTTACAGCGAGATATTGTTCCTTATTCTCTTCAATAAAAGTACTTATTAAACAAATGAAAAAGTTGCACTCCAATTCAATATTGTTTTCAGTACTATTTTTACAATACCATTAACAGCAATTTCTCATCATTTGTTTTATATGTATATAGATATTTTTAAAAATTAAAAAAATATTGAATTTAAATAAATTAATTATAAATATTAAAAACAAATTAATAGAATAAAAACAATTAAAAAAAAAATAAAAAAAAATATTGGTACTTTGGAAGCAATGAAGGAAGTGATTATTTGAAGTTGTTCAGCATAACTTCTAAAAAAGCAGTAAAAATACACTAACGCATACTTGTGAAGCATTGAAAGAAGTGTTTGTAAAGCATTACTTGCATTTTTTTTTTTGCTGGGAGTATTATATTTTTAATAATATTTTCCATTCCTGATTCAGCGAATTTTCTCCACTGTCATTTTCTATCTGTCAATGGTACGATAATTATTATTTTTGATTGATGCATAGTAATGTAATTTAAAATAATTGCCAGGCTTAAACTTATGAAATACAAAATTTGCAAGGGAGCTTTGCAGAGTGGTTCTCTAAGATTTGGGAACAAAATTTAATATCTGATGGAGGGGACAGAAAAAATACCAATTTTGACAAACATTTGTTCTCAATTAATAGTAGTTTGAAAAGTTACTAAATTTATTTTTCCCAGCTAAATTTTTTGAACTGGTTGCCTTTGAATCTGTTCTAGAACAGGTGTTTTTACCACCGGTTCCATGGAACAGGTTCTAGAACTGATTCCTGGAAGTCACTGTCGCAGAACCGGTTCTACAACTGGTTCTAGAACCGGTTCCAAAGCAACCTGTTCTAGTTTGGAGGAACAGAATCTGTTGCTTTTGGGACAAACTCAAACAAAAATCACCGATGATAGAACATAAATTAGAACAGGTTGCATTCAAGTGCAAGTTGTTCTACAACCGGTTCTTTGCATCCGACGCTACAATTAAATAAGAGATATTTAGAATTACTCCAAGAATTTAGATGAAGGTCGTATCTGACTAAAAATTTCATTCTATGCGGCTAATGTCTAATAACTTTTTCTTTCTATGCTCCATTATTACAAATATAAATTATAATTTTTATATTCATTGAAGAAAATTTTCATGATCTTGAACCAAACGGGGAACATCTTACATTTTGCCAAACTGTCAACTTTGGTTGCCAATATTTACTCTAGAGGGCGTTTTCGGGCAAGAAATACACAAACTCTACTCAGCTTTATATTTAAAAATTCTAAATACTTTTTAGGCACAGGTTAGGTAAGTATAGCTATACATAACTACCTGCATATTGTTTGTACCATAACATGTATCTTAAATTATTCCGAAAGCTTCTTCAGATTTTATAATTTTGTGTGGATAAAATCGCATAATAAAAGGTTTAAAGCATGAATAATTGTCTTAAAATTTTAATATTTTCGAAAACTAAAAACTATTCCAAAAACTGTTAAACATAATTTGAAGGTTTTCGAGCAAGTTGAATTATTTAAGTTAAATTTTAAAACATTTCACTCATGCATAGGACATTTATAGCATTTAAATAAAAAAATAAATTCAGTAAAAATCAACCATGGCCATCATAACCGATTAAATACAGTTTAGAATTGAAAATCATAACCGTAAATTTACTTGCTATTTTTATAAGGGCTTAACCGAAGATAGACACTTAACCGCTAAAAATCGTAAGCGATTAAATATAGGCAGAAGGAACAACAAACAAACCTTGTGTTTGTGATGAATATTTGATTTAAATATCTCTACATTCTAAATAACTGGGACGACGTTTGCGGGGAGTTTCTTCCACATATGGCTAGTGCGACTGATAAACGAGTTCTCTCTGTAATGCGCTGTGCGATGCACTTGATAAGAGGGAAATACGAATAAAAATTCGGGATCTGGCTACAGCAGAACACTTCCCATGTTAATATCGATAGAACAGAGTCACACAACCAACATTCCGATTAATAGTGAGTAAACCTAGACAGTTAAATCTTCTTTCGACACCTGAAAAACATGCTAATTACAATACAACGGTCAGCACATCAAGAGTATCCGATTCCTCGATATCGATATCACCCTTATGTACAGACCCCACAGCCCTATGGGTTAACATATAATCATTGAGTTTTGCTTGCATTAAAGTCGACCATATTGCACTCAGAGATTGTACCCTCAGCATTTCAACACAAGTTTAACATTCTCTAATTAGTTATTCTACTAAAGATTTCCTGACAAAAATGAAATCTCAACTAGAATAAAACAAAATCTGTTTAAATAAGGAAGAATATTTGGTTATCTCTAAAAAAAAAATACAGTTCACTAGACTTTAAATCTATTTGATGATACTCGTACACATACGAGTATTTCTAAAAGAAAACGTTAAAAAGGGTTTTCAGGTCTTATCTCTTTAGTCGTTTTTCTTCTCTTTCTTCCAGTATTGCGAGTTTGTATTGAAAAATGCCCGAAGCAAATAAGCAAGAAATAGAGCTTTTACCCGACTATGACGATAAGTACCCATAATATACTACTTTACGTACACTTTAACAGCGACAAGGAAATGTCCAAGTATAAACAATCGACAAAAGGAAGTGATAGTGCTACAAGGCATGAACTAAATATGATATTGTACTAACATGCATAGAATACATGTTAACGTATATGTTGGTATTTGTATGCTACTTTATAGTTGACTTTAGCACGTACTTTGAATAAAATTCATTTGGGAGATACACGTACAAGTATATTTGTCTTTGATACCTTCTAGCATCTATCTACGTATACACACACTCATACACATTTAGAATTTGCATATGTATAAACTAAACATACATACTTACATACTTGCACAATCTTGTGTTTTCTTTTATAGTCGTATTAAAACTTAATATTTATATATACAACTACAGGCACATTCACTCACATATGCAATGTTTGTTTGTTTGTTGCATCCCAGCAAAACAATTTCTACAAATTTCAGTTTGAAAACTTAATTCAAGGAATATGTTAGGAATTTGCAGGCGAAACTCAAAAAAATATTATTTTGTTTGCTGGGTCTGTCACTAGTAGATGCGGTTGTTTTATGATGTAGTCTCAGAAGTTTTTTTTCGAAATTTTATTTTTGTTATTTTGTGATAGTACTAATACTGCGTCTATTGTTATTGTTGTTACAGTTTGCTTACTTTGAGATTTTATATGCATATGTATCTAAGCATTTGAGCAAATAGGTCGTATGCAGAGTATGTCTTCCTACACCTACAAATTCAAGCCCGTAACATTTGGTAGAACACTATGAACCAGGCTTTTTTCTTTTTTTTTAATTCTTTTTAAGAATTCTAAGCGATTGTGATAAAAAACTGCCAAGTGCTGAAAAAACAAATCTATCTCTTGGATAATAGAGTGTGAAAAAGAGTTAGAAAACTACCCACAGATTTTGGCATTTTTGGGACTACACCATTTCCAACTATAATTGAGAAAAGAACAATTGAAATTGAGATTTTCCATTTGAAATTGAGAAAAGTTCATTTGATTTTGAGATTTTCTATTTAATATTGAGAAATTAACAATTGATTTTGAGATTTTCCATATGAAATTGAGAAAAATGCAAATGGAATTAAGAATTTCCATTTAAAATTGAGAAAGGAACAAATAAAATTGAGATTTTCCAATTCAAATTGAGAAAAGAAGATATGTAATTGAGATTTTATATTTGATATTGGGAAAATAACAAATGAAATTTAGATTCTCCAATTGAAATTGGGAAAAGAACAAATGATATTGAGATTTTATATTTGAAATTAAGAAAAACACAAATGAAATTGGGAAAATTATAAATTAAAATAAGAAAAGTATAAATGTAATTTAGAAAATATCAAATGATTTTGGGAAAAATTTGTATTAAAGAACAAATTTTATTAAACACAAAAAATAAACAATAAAAACAACAATCAACGTACGGGCACATTTTTTATTTATACGGCGGATTAATGGAATGTGCAGGAATGCTGTATGGCTCTGCTGCAGTCGCCAGCAGTTACCAATGTTTTAGCTTCATCAATACGAGCTCAGTCTGAGTAGAGTTGCAGAAGAGTTTTCAAATACAGTTTCTAACCTGTTGCAATAAGAAGCATTATCAACGACTACCAGGAACTTCGAAAGGTTGTTCCACATCTCCTCCTATCTCACGAAAAAATTTCTCATCCATTCCCTGGCAACAGAGAATCCAATTTTTCATCCAATTTAATAACGCCTTTAACAATTGGGTCACGTGATGGTGGGTTGGTGGTGGCTAGCGCGAGTTCAAAATCTTGAATAGCCACGTTTACGGCGATAAAACAAACTGAAATTTGTTTCGTCCAGCCCCACTATTTCAATACCGGCTCTGACGTACTCGTTCAGACAAGTAACGTATTCTGAATATTTGGCCTTCTTAGCATATTTTAAGGAATATATATCGGTGTAAGATATTTCCAATTTCTTGCCATTTTTGTCTCCGTGCAAGCTTAATTTTATTCACAAGAATTTTATTAAATTTCTTAATTGCAGTTGAAAATTTCTCAATTTCATTTGTATTTTTCTTAATTTATTTGTTTTTTCTTTTCTCAATTTCAAATAAACAAATCTAATTTCCATTTGTTTTTTTCTCATTTTCAATTGTAAAATCTCAATTTCATTTGTTTTTTTCTTAATTTCAAATGTAAAATCTCAATTTCATATGTTCTTTTCTCAATATCAAATTAAAAATCTCAATTCCATGTATGCTTTTCTCAATTTCAATTGTAAAATCTCAATATCATTTATTCGTTTCTCAATTTTAATTGGAAAATCTCAATTTCATTTGGTTTTTTCCCAATATGAAATAGAAAATCCCAATTTCAATTGTTCCTTTCTCATTAGCAAATGGAAAATCCCAATTTCAATTGCTCTTTTCTCAATACTACATGGAAAGCTCTCAATTTCAATTAGAAATGGTGTAGTTACAAATTTGATGAAATCAATCATGAAAAAATTTCTTAACATTAATCAAAAGTTTAATAATATCTGAAAACTTTTCATTACAAAAAAGCTTTTCTTGAAATGTATGAAAGTTTTTTTTTGTTAAAAATGTGGCGTTTACTCTTCCTATGACATTACACAAATCCTGTCAATGAGAAATGCAATTCAATATTCGGCAAAATATTATATTAATATAAAGTTGTATTGATTGAAATTCATTAATATGAAAAGGACAAATCTGAATTTAGTCATTTCGGGATCCAGAGGTTAAATTTGTATCACTTTTTTCTTTCCACATCCCACTGTGCGTGATATAAAAAATAAACTATTTCGTGTATGTGTTTATTTTTTTTTTTTTTACCATAAATTTAAATATAAATTTCTTGCTTAAGGAGTTTCTCCTTTTTGTATCTTGTAATATCCTTGGCATACATCCTTAAGGATGTGTTGCTTAATATTTTATGCATCCAAATACACACACACATAAACGTATACATTCAAAGAACAAATATACAACATTTTACTGTCACTTTCAATTGTTAAAAAGAAATTACACGTTACATGTATTTACATTTGTATTTAAATTTAAACCTACCCCAGCAAACATTTGGAAACTAGTTTGCAAGAAATAACAGTACTCTGTATAACAGGCTTTATTGAGTTTGTGCTGATGCTTGTAACTACCAAAACTAATTGGAATCGTGCCGAAACGATTTAGTGATATCACCTGTCCGTCCGTCTTTCTATGAAAATGTAAGATCCTTGTAACCAAACTATTGGATGCAATTTGAAGGTAATTGGATGAAATCTAATATATAAGTTTCTGTTACGCCAAGGACGAACTCTATGATTAAAATTGGTGCTTATTTTGACCTAGTCACAATAATAGGTCTTATCTGAGCCTATAATTATATATTTATCCCAAATGGTGTTACCAAACCAAATCGATTTTAAGCGATTTCTTCCTTTACAGTCCCTTCTACTGTCAATTCTAACACCGATGATATTTGTTTGAAATTGCCCCAAAAGCAACCACTTCTATAGTTACAAAGTGGAACCGGTTGCCCTAAAATCAATTCGAGAACTGGTTCTACATCAGTCATACCTTCCATATAAGATCCGTGGAATGGTTCCGGATGCAGGAACCAGTTTCGCGGGTCATATATGGAGAATATTACTAACGTAGAATCAGTTCTAAAACTAGTTCCAGAACTGATTCTAGGGCAACCGGTTCTGCTTTGAAGCTATAGAAGTGGTTGCTTTTGGGACAATTTCAAACAAAAATTATCGGTGTTTGTATTGACAGTAGAAGGGGTTGTAAAGGAAAGTAATTATTCTACAACCGATTCTCTGGTTCCGGGGGAAAATAATCCGGTTTCAACTTTGAGTCAGTTCTTATTGGGTTTTTTAAAAGCATTTTAAAGGTCCAAGAGGCCGAAAAGTTACAAAAAATTCATTGCTCTTCTGTGACTTTTTCACTTTTTCTCGCTTTTAAGAGAGTATTTAATCCGGAACCCCATTCATTTTGAAATTGGATAAACTGGGGTTTGAACTTTTAAAATGCGCTTTTATAGAGGTCAATATACCGAAACCATAATACCGAAACCAAATTTCGATTTACACGGCTATATTTGAGATCCAGTTTTATCTCGAAAATTAAGTCCCGCAGAGAGAAAAACGACCTTTATTTGGAATATCGTCCGTATCTCGGATACTAAATTAGGTAAATAAAAACGGACATGGGGTTTGGCCCACCAAAGTCATATTGAAGTGTCTCTGAAATTTTTTTTTTCAATTTTGGTAATTTTTTTAAAGTTTAGCATTTTTCAAAATTTTTTTAATTTTTGCATTACAAAATATAAATTTTTTTTGGACTTTCTATATTTTCATATATTTAGTTAGAATATTGTTCTAATATGACAATATCATATTGGATTTTGGATTTGAGATAGAAAAAATTTTGAATTTTTTTAAAATTTTAGTGATATTTTTAAATTTTGAAATTTTTTTTAATAATGGCGACTTTTTAAAATTTTTATGTTTTTGGGGATTTTTTAATTTAGTTACTTTTCTCAATTTTGACGATTCGTTTTAATTCTGACGATTTTTTTCACTTTAGAGAGTTTTTTAAATTGACGATTTTTTTAAATTTTAGCAACTTTTATTGTTCAAATTTGACAACTTTTTATAATTTTGGGATTTTTTAAAATGCAAGCATTTTTTTAAATTATAAACATTTTTTATAAATATTTTTTAATTTTATTTAAAGGGATATACAATAATTGCATTAAAGGAATTAAATATGCTAAAATCCCAAACGTATTTAACAAATTGTAAAAAATTATCCGTTGTAGGCATGTCCCTATCCGGATTTCATTCTTGCCTAAGGAAATCGTCAGGGGACGACGTTTTTAGAATTTCTGGAAATATTTGTTAAGTTAAATTACAAACTCAATGAGAGAATTTCTTGTTATCGTCTAAATATCAAAGAAAAATATCAAAGAAAAAACAAAAACAACAACAAAAAATGTACCACAATTTGCTTTGTCATCTTCCAATATACTATTCTGTTGTTTTGACAGATCTAGCAATGTACTGACATCTATTCATGTATAAACAACAATAAAAAACAATAATTTCTAAAGTGTTACTTGATATAACCCAGTGTAGAAAATCATTACCAGAAATGTGGTTATGTAACTACATACCTGGTAATAGTAACTAGTTACTTTTGTTATTACATTTCTTTTTACTTTTGTATGGGTTGTCGTGCAAAATAATGAGTTATGCACACACCAGCATACGAAAAATCCAGTATTGACAAAAATAATGAGTCTAAAATTAGATTTTCAAAAAAATAAGTTTTATAAAAGAAATTTTTTTTTATTGTAAAATTTTTTTAAATAAAATTTGCTCGGGGCGGGAAAAGGACCTGGGACCTCTTAGCTATCTTGGCATGTTATATTTAGTGTGCTTAAGCACCAATATACAAAAACTCTAACAGTATGTCGTTACATATGCCCTTACCACTGTTGAAAAAATATTGAGTCTAAAAATGGATTTCAGAAAAATTAAAAAAAATCTAGAACGATACTTTATAGTTGAAATATTAATAAAAAATAGGACTTAGTGTGTGAAAATGAAGTTTTGAGAAGAACGCATTTAAAGTTTCATAACGCATTATCACTTTGAACACACCTTCAGTTGGGAGATGCGATTTGGTATGGTTAGTTATGATTGGGTGCTTTCTAATGCATTTCATCTTATTCTACACCCTTTTAGGTACCAGAATCCACTCTTAAGCCCAAACCCGTTTTTTGACACACTAGGTCCCTTTTCTCGGAGAAGGTCACGTATATATATTTTTACGAAAATTTCTAGCGTAGCGCTATATAGAATCCTATATCATTGTATCTTATATTATATACTAGCTGATCTTCTTTATCTTATCTTAGATTCAAAAAAAATGAAAAGGGTAAAATCATATAAAATATGATAAAAATACAGCCGCAAGGTTGTATTTCTACCCTTAGTTGATATTCTACCAATTATTTGGCAACTATTTTTTTCTGTCTAAAAAAAAAGGGCTTCAAATATTAATTTGTTTTTCCTACACTTCATAAAGTTGTCATCTACAGATTTTTAGTTTATCATATTCATGTCGCTTATATTTGATTTGTTTACGTTTTAATCTTATTTTTTTTGTCATTATTTTATTATTGTTATTGTTCTTTACATGGCGTCATTGTGTTCTTATTTTCATAAAATGTCAAAACATTCATTAATATTTAAAGGTTAACACATAACAATGATAACATTTAGTCTCCACTTAGACGAATTCCCAAGGAACTCGTCGCTATTGATACTTTTTTGACAAGTTTTAGAACAATAATACTTACGAGTTTTCCAAAACGAAAATAATACTGAATTTAGACTAACCAAAAACTACGTGGTTTTCGTAAGAAACTAGTTTTTGTTTGTTTTTTATATATGTGTTTTGACAATTAAAAACTAATAAGAGTAAAAAAAAGGTAGTTTTTCCTTAGTCTAAATCAGGGGTATGGCATCACCAAAAAATAAGTTATAACAACATTGTTATCACTAGATGGTACTTTTTACAAAAAATTAACAATTTTCTTTTTTATTTATAAAAGCAGAAACAAAACAAACGGATATCTCAAATTTTATTTATTTTTATTTCAAATATATTCCACGCTTGTTTTTATGTTTTTTAAAATTTCAGCAGTTTTCATCAGTTTTTGAGTTTTTAAATATAGGCTCAGCTGATACTAAACTGATATTAAATAGTTGCTCAGGTAATACTAAATTTCAGCACCCCCTACCGGTGAGTAGTGTAAGTTTTGGTTTCTTATCTCTATAATTAATAGTCTCTGCTCTAAATGCAGTAAAGAAATCTTTATTTGGCATTTATTATTGTCAGGGCAAGGAACTTCATGTAAATACATGTTCGCTGCTATTAGCTTGAGAACATCATAAACAAAATGTCTTTGCGAATAAAAAAATTTGCAACAATGTGACACCAATTTCCTAATGCACAAATTTTGCTTTATATGCACATTTTTACATATCTTGCTATAAATGTATATCTCTATTTTGCCAAAAATGCATGAACTTCCTTACCCTGATGATCTTATATGAATTCACACGACATTATTTTCTCTGAAAAAAGAGAAGAGTTTTATTTGGAATTAAATTATTTAATACCACATTTAGAATAAGAGAAAATTTAATAGCGTTTGAAAACTTCATGGAAATAGGTTAGAGTGTCCCTTAAAAATAGATTTGTCATTACACCCCCAGTTTTATTGGAAAACGTTAACCCGTGCCGAAAGTTGGACGAAAATGGCCCATTTTGGAAAAAAGTGTATTACTATTAAAAATTCCCAAAATTCGAAATTTCGACAAAAAATTATTTTTTATTCCATTTATTCATTTAATATAGTCAAAATGATTCAGACATGGAATTTTGACTTCATCGGATATTATTAACCCACTTTAGCCTGGAATCCAAAATGACCCACGAATTTGATAAAAATGCAAAAACGTGTTTTTTTTAAATTAATTCTAAAGATTTTTTAAAATGCCTGATTTGGAGATGTCGATTGCTATTTGTACCACATAAAAGTTAATATTAAAGAAAAAAAAAAAAAATAAAGTGGAAAAATGATAATTCGAGCTTGTGTTTGGAGCGACTGCTTTCCGGGACATTTTACAAAAATTGCTCATTTTGTCAAAAATTTAACAAAATTTGAATGTTTTCATCAAATTTTACACAGTTTTCGGAAAAACAACACTTAAATTTGGTAAGGCTATAATTATCTTTACATTAGTTTAAAAAATCTTTAACCCTTAGTGGCCTGGGGTCAGAAAAGACCAATGAAACTTAATATTAATTATGACTACCAGATTGTAAAGCCATTAAATTGATAAAAAAAAAATGTCAACTGGAAAAAAATAATTATTTTATGTAACGTGATCCATATGGGGTTAATTTTTATACTTTTGGCCAAGAACGCCCCACTAGGAAATTTGCAGAATAACACCTTTCATAATTGTCGGAAAAATATAACTTTGAATGAATAAAAAAATTTTTTTTCCATTTGATAAAAATTATTATTTTAAGTAACTTGACAAAAAAAGACCCACTAGGAAATTTACAGAGAAAATTCCAAATGTATTTAAAAAAAACTATATTTGTATTCCAGAATAGAGTTTTTTTAAATACATTTTGAATTTTCTCAAATACATTTGCAGAATTTTGAAAAACAAATGGAATTATTTGAAATGCATGCATTCAATAACAAATCTTGAAATACAGATTTAAAATTTTTAAATGAATAATTTTGAATTACATTTGGACAATTTTAAAATACAAATGGAATTTTCCTAAATACAAATAAAATATTTTAAAATATAATTGCAATATTTTAAAATATATTTGAATATTTTGAAAATTAAAATACATTTTGGACAATTTTAAAATGCAATTGGACAAATATTAAAGGCTTTTAGACAATTTAAAACAATATTTGGACAATTTTGAAAGATTTTTGGACAATTCTAAAACATTTTTGGATAATTTTGAATGATTTTTGGACAATTTTAAAACATTTTTGGATAATTTTGAAACATTTTAGACAATTTTGAAACATTTTTTTAAAAATATATTTGGACAATTTTAAAACATTTTTGAACAATTTTAAAACAATTTTGGATAATTTTAAAACATTTTTGGACAATTTTCAAATATATTTGGAATTTTTTGAAATAAAACTGAAAATTGTGTAGTAAAAAACTAGTTCCACAATTTGGAATTTATCAAAAAAGATTAGGGGTATTATATTTTTTTAAATGTTTTTATAGATTCAGTTAAAATATTAATTAATATTTGCTTAGATTTGGGGTTTTCATATAAACTCGTAAATTCCTTGTAAACCTTGTATAAATACAAATCATATTTTTATGTATTGAGTTTGACATTAAACTCATAAACATACCAGGTTTACACCGTTTACGAGTAGAACACGAGTTTATATGAAAACCCTTATTGTTTTATTGCTACAATTAAATATTTAATTAATTTATTTTTAAACACTCAATTCAAAAATTATTCGAATCAACATTTTATTTAAAACTAAGTAATTATCAAGCCATTAATTTAAAGAAATTTTAATTATTTACTCACATTTGTTATAAACTATTAAATAAGCCCTCATTTAAAATTTATTTTGCCATTAAATGCATATTTTAATTTATTTTTAAATTTATGACTGAACCTACAACGGAAAAATTTTATAGCTGATTTCAAAACGAAATTAAGTAAACTAGAAATAACTACTTTTATGTCATATTTAATTAATTTAATATTCAACTTAAACTAACAAAGAAAATCCATGGCGTGGTTCACTTCGATTTGGATATATTATATCGTTTTCAATCTCATATTTAAGGCATACATACAAACGGGACTAGGAATGCATGGATTCGATTCCTACAGCCGACGGATTGTTGAAAAAAAAAAAATATATAATATAGAGACAATCTGACAATAAAATATAAACAATAATACAATTTAATGGAAAGCCTATCCATAGAAAAAGGCAGAAACTAGATCTAGTCGGATTTGCAAATTAATGTGTTTACAACTTTTGAAAAAAATGTTTATTCTTCTTCTTAACCTCAAACCTACTAAATTAGAATTAATAAAAATTCATATTAATTACAGTTGCTCTATATGACAAAACAACACTTCAGTAGAGACTCAAAATTGTTTGAAACTTTTTTGCTTTCTAAATAAACTTGTTTGTTTTGTTTTAATAGTTTATCAAATACCTTTTATTTAGAAGCTACAGTTGCATTAAAAAAATCCAAAACTGCCATTTTTTAATCCCATTTTCACACACGTGACTTTGGGGGAAAAATACGGTTCGATATATTTTGTCTCTGTCACATATTCAAATTTCATACAAATCGTAGTGAAACACACCACAGACCTAATTGTTAGTCTGTGCATTTTTATTTGCTGCTTTAAAAACATATTTTTTTATGTGTAAGTGCAAACATTAAATGCAGTTACGTACATATTTTTCTTTGAGCATTACAATTAAATTTGCATTTTTATGTGTGAACTAAAGTTTCGAGTATGTATGTATAGAATATGTGGATAATTGGTACGTAAGAGAATTGATAATGACAGACAGAATAAGAAGTCTTAATTATGTGTACACATACTATTTATCCTATTTTCTTTATATTTTTATTTACTGGGAGTGTGCATCATAAGCGGGAAAAGTTTTGCGCTTCTCAAAAATTTTAAAGGCTCATTATTTTGTCCTTTCGCAATGTCTTTGAAATTAATTTTTTAAATTTACTACTAGTTGTTAGTGGAAAGAGTAAAGTAAATTGAGTTTACTAAGAGTTAAAGACATTAGGTCTGTTTCTTTACATTTCAGGTAAAAAATAGTAAACTTGGAAAGTTCCTTTTCATATAGAATGCAAGGAAATGAAAAGTAGTAAATCGAAACAATTAAATTAAAAAATTAGCAAATATTTCGTTGAAAACGATATTGAAATAAAAAACTAGTAAAAATAGTAGAAACTACCATATAAACAAACAGACATAGTTTGGTATTAGTATATCATAATCTTACACATTCGCGAGTGATCTTCAGTAGAATTTCAATATCATAATTAGTTAGTTTAGAACCTGGGATCATCTGAGCTATCTCGGAGTGTTATATTTGATAGATTAAAACATAATTAACCTGCTACACACAAGTATGTAAATATTTGTGGTTATATAGGAGATACAATTGGACCAGATATCACACAAAACAAGTGCGTAAATGACGGTATGATACCGTGGTGGCACATGCTAATATAGGGAAATTTTCGTAGAAAAAATTAAAATGTAAATAAAGTTCGCCCCTTTAAAAAAATCTATAAATTATGAAAAAAATATTCATAATATCAGCAATTAAAAAAGCGCAATAATTTATAAAATATGTGAAATTTAAAATTTTTCAGAAAGAAATTTAAACATTAACTTTTGCTTTTTTTATTTTCCATATTTTCATATTTTTCACTATCTTTTTCTTAATTCTATCATTTTTTTAAAATTTTTTTGAGGAATTTTTTTATTTGTAGATTGCATCGATAAATCTTTTTTAAACACCCAGCAAATTTTTTTTGAACTGGTTGCCTTTGAATCTGTTCTAGAATAGGTGTTTTTACCACCGGTTCCGTGGAACGGGTTCTAGAACTGATTCCTGGAAGTCAAAATGGAAGGCAGAACCAGTTCTATAACTGGTTCTAGAACCGGTTACAAAGCAACCTGCTCTAGTTTGGTGGAACAGAACCTGTTGCTTTTGCGACAAACTCAAAAATATGTAAATTGGAAAAGGTTGCATGCAAGTACAAGTTGTGCTGTGCATAAAATAACGCTCAAAAGGAAGTGATATTAAGTGAGGAAAAGAAGTAGTAAAAACATAACAACAGTTGAATAGGGAGTTGTGAAAATTTGTGGTTCTCACTGATGAATTTAAGATTGGCTTGTCATAGGAGGGAAGTTGTTCTTTTTTGAAACAAATTATGTATATTTGAACCAATGAAAAGGAATTTCTTTTTCACTTGTTTTTATTTTAATTTAATTTAAAAAAAACAAGTTTAAACAAGTCTGCTTGGCATTTCAAGCAGACGCTCTACCCACTATGCTATCGCTTGTTATAACTGATAGCTGACTTTTAGCAGTCTTGTTCAGTAAACTGTTTTTATCTTCATTTCTTTAATTTTTTATTAACAAAAATATATAAAGCGGCGAATACGAATACGAAATATATAACATATTGGAAAATATGTCTATAAAGTTTTTTTTATAAAAATAATACACTCAGAAATAAAGCTGTAAAAATAGGAGAAAAAGCTTCTAAAAATTATGTAATTAAAAATGACATTGCAAAAAAGCGGCTGATATTAGCAGATTGCTTTTTGATAAATACTAGTAAGATAAGAAGGAAAAATAAAACTGTTAAATTTACAAAATTTTGGTTACATTTAAGTTAACCTTTAATACGAATTACCTTGATAAAATCCGTAAAAAAATTTGCAGCATATTAGTAGATAAAAAATAGTTTTTTCTGCAAGGTAATTTTTAACTTATTTTTACTAGTTCTAACTAAAATGTTTACAGGATCTTTCTTTTTCTGTTATATTTAGTAAAAATTTGATCAAAATGGATTTTTTAAATTACAATTTTTTGAATACAAACAAAATTGTAATATTTACCTTTTTCGTATTTTAACAAAAAATATTTGAAGATTTACATATTTATTTAGAACTTTTATATTTCCATAAAATTTCATTAAAAATTAAAAAAAAAAATTTAAATCGTTTCAAAAATTACTTTTTGAGTGTACAAAAATAGAATAAAATAAAAATTTTACAGTGAAAACTACAAAAAAATTATTAATTGTGTAAAAAAAGTTACAAAAATTTTTTTCGACCTGGTGGGATTCGAACCCGCAACCGTCTGATTTCTGTGCCAGCACGTTCCTATGCAACCCCCATACAAAATATTAACTTCTTATCACCCATGTAAAAGAACTTCTGACTAGCATATATTTATTGCAGCATTAGATGTTGTTTAAAACCCATTCCTAAGGGAGTATTCTTTGTGATGTAATGAAGGAAGTGATTCATTTAGAAGCCATTCCATTTATTTTTGCTGGGAATATTCTACAGTTTAATTAATTTTTTTTTATTTTATTTTATCGGGATATACATTAATTGCATTAAAGGAATTAAATATGCTAAAATCCCAAACGTATTTAACAAATTGTGAAAAATAATCCGTTGTAGGCATGTCCCTATCCGGATTTCATTTTTGCCTAAGGAAATCATCAGGGGACTACGTTTTTAGAATTTATGGAAATATTTGTTAAGTTAAGTATTACTTAGGAAAATCGGATAAAAAATGTCGCAACTAGAGGTAAAAGAATATAAGTAACATTATTTTCTGCTTGATGATAAAATGATAAATAATGATGATGAAATGATAATGATGATGATGTTGATGAAAACAAGCAAACAATAATTTTACTTATATACTTTTACCTCTAGTTGCCACATTTTTTATCCGATTTTCATAGGTAATACCTTTCTGGAAAGGTTGTAATGTTATATTGTTTACAATTTGTTTAAGTTAAGAAAATTTAAAAAACAAAAAATTTTGGATGACATTTTCAAATGTCTCCGATGTTGGTAGATTAATCAGCAAAATCTCAGTAATGGGTGCTGCTTACTAATATTTAAATAATAAGCAGTATAATTAGGGTCTACTACATATAATTGAATGTCAAAATTCATTATTTTTATTCGACAAGGTAATTTTCGTAAGTAGTTGTCCACATTCGCTGCATGAAAAAACGTGCAAATTTTGTGCACCCTCATAACCGTTGCATTACAAAAACGTAAAAAATAAGTACTTATCGCATGAAGATAAGCAGTTAAAAAATAAGTGGTTACAAGTTGTTAAATAATAAGGCTTACTCATATACTTAGTGGTTAAAAAATAATAAGTTACAAATATCACATTACTTTTGTAATTAAATAAGTAGTCGCGCCTAAGCTAGACTGCTTACAAATGAATTCGTCTAACAAAAAAACCAAATTCAAATGCCGAATTATAAGTAGTAAAAAATTATAGTTTCATTATATAACCACTTATTTGGCAATGAAAGATTTTGCTTGGTTACTTAAAATTTATCGAAATAGAGCTAATCATTTCTTTAGAACAAATCAAAATAAATGAAACTGTAATGATAAAAAACTTTACTATTTTGCTAAAATATATGTATGTAAAAATATTTTTCAAAACACATGACTTATTTCGCGCATTTATCCTTTCTGTGCAGTCATCAATTGACCCACGTTCGTAATATTTATGCATGATGCATTTTTAGAAATACTACAAAAACAATCGTATAAAAAAAATATTAAAAATAAATTTCTGGTTATTTTGTTATTTATGTTCATATAAATATCGGTTTTTCGTGTTCTGTATATCACAGCGCTTGAAAATCAAAGTAAAAGTTAAATTTAATATAACTTTTTTCTGAGTATTAAACTATGCTTTCGATTTCATTTAAAACTTTTTTCCAGTCAAGGACTTTTATTCCATCTGTCGTCAGGTGAAATGTAAATTAAGGTAACAAAACAAAAAATCAAAACCGATTTTGTGGGTGATTATCATTGATTTGTGAAAACTACCCAGCAAAAATTAATGGAATGACTTCTAAGTGAATCACTTCCTTCATTACATCACAAAGAACTACTCCCTTAGGAATGGGTTTTCCACAACATCTAATGCTGCAACGAATATATGCTAGTCAGAAGTTCTTTTTCATGGGTGATAAAAAGGTAATATTTTGTATGGGGGTTGCACAGGAACGTGCTGGCACAGAAATCAGGTTCGAATCCTACCAGGTCGGAAAAAAATTTTTGTAACTTTTTTTTACACAATTAATAATTTTTTGTAGTTTTCAATGTAAAATTTTTATTTTTTTTATTTTGGTACACTCAATTAATTTTGGAAACGATTAAAAAATTTTATTTTTAATTTTCTATTAATTTTTAATGGAATTTTATAAATTGTAAAAATTCTAAATAAAAATATAATTCTTCAAATATTTTTTTTAAATATGTAACAAAAAGTAAATATTACAATTTCGTTTGTATTTAAAAAATTGTAATTTAAAAATCCATTTTGATCAAATTTTTACGAAATATATTTATTATTACACTAACAGAAAAAGAATAAGCTGTACTTCCGAGGTTTTTGGTTGACTTTCGTGTATGAAAACCCAACAAAAGTGTATACCCTCAACAGAAAATTTATTGGCTCAACAAATTTTTGGCTTCAAATAAATTTTGTTGATTTTAACAAATTTTTTGATAAAAATTAGTTACAAATTATTTTGAAGATTAATTCTTAAGATAAGCTGAAGTACTGAGAATTTTTAGTATTGTGTTAAATGAAGATAACTAAAATCGTTGTATAAATCGGTGTTCGAAGGGAGAAAAATGCATCGAAAAGTGAATCTTAAGAATGCAAATGTGTATACTTAGATCATAATAGCATATCTTTCAAAAATTAAAAATATAGGCTTAAGGAATCTTAAAAAAATGTTTCATGTGCGAAAATTCCAGGGACGGCCCTCGTATCTTCTTCATATCTTCTGAAAGAAATCACGAAAATTTATTGTCATTTAAAAGAAATTAAAAAAGAATTGCAACTAAATTTCAAAAAAATATAAAACTTCTGCCATTTTGCCATTGATCAACAAAACAAGAAAAAGTATTTTAGGCTGGGGCCAATTAAATAAAAGCTGCAAATAAAACTTATACTCGTGTGTTTTTCTTTTTTTTTGGGAATGCCGCAAAAGATGGTTCACAGGAAAGATAAAACCACGGATGGCAAACTTGTTATTGAGGAAATAAAAAAGTATAATTTTGTAATGTAAGTTTTTTTAAATAAATTTTAATGTTAGTATTAAGTTTTAAATAAAATATTATCGAAAAGAGACGTATATTTATTTTCCGGGGGATTATCTGACGATATCAGCTAATTGTGTTCCATATGAGATTCTCGCAATATTTGTACTGGCAATTTCTAGGAGAATCGTATTCGCATTTCTTGTTTCTGGACATGTTTTATTTTACCAAGTGGGATATCTTCCACTATACGAAGACTATACAGTTTTTCATCCAGGCAAAATGATTGGGGAATCATCTTCTTATTGCCATATTTACTAAGCATATACATGTGAATGTAGCAACATACATAAATGGGGTAAAATATGAATTATCTACAGAGCTTATTTAATAAGAGTTTGAAATGTTTAACAAAAAAATATGCTTAAGTACCTACACTGCTACATGCACGTTAAGTAGCTATAGTTTTAAGTATATTTTGTATTTTAATTATACTTTGTAATAAACACAATATGGAACTCCTTTTTTTCTTTATGGAAATTTACTAACACACATAGACATAAGCTCTTTCCTTCCACACAGAAAAGAAAAAATTAAAATGAAGCCCAAAACAACATTAAATTAAATAGAAACATTTTTGAAATCATATTGTGTTTTATTATACCCTACACCACTATGTGGTCAGGGTATTATAAGTTTGTGCTGATGTTTGTAACACCAAAAAATATTGGTCGTAGACCCACCTTATAGTATACCGATCGGTTCAGAATTTTTTTTTATTTCGATTTAACGATGTCCGTCTGTCCGTCCGTCCGTCCGTCCGTCCGTCCGTCTGTCTGTCTGTCCATGCAATCTTGTACGCACTCTACAGGTCGCACCTATTAAGATATTTCGATGAAATTTGGTACATAGACCTATGTTGGCCCAAGGACGAACAAGTTTGATTTTTTTGAACATCGGTCCATGTTTAGACCTAGTGCCCATATAAGGGTCCTACCAAAATTATATTGTTTATACGCTGCAGGTCGTAAATATTAAGATATTTTGATGAAATTTGGTACACAGACCTATATTGGCCCAATAACGCAGCCTATTGATTTTGGTGAACATCGGTCCATGTTTAGACCTAGTGCCCATATAAGGGTCCTACCAAAATTATACTGTTTATACGCTGCAGGTCGTAAATATTAAGATATTTTGATGAAATTTGGTACACAGACCTATATTGGCCCAATAACGCAGCCTATTGATTTTGGTGAACATCGGTCCATGTTTAGACCTAGTGCCCATATAAGGGTCCTACCAAAATTATATTGTTTATACGCTGCAGGTCGTAAATATTAAGATATTTTGATAAAATTTGGTATACAGACCTACATTGGCCCAGTAACGCAGCCTATTGATTTTGGTGAACATCGGTCCATGTTTAGACCTAGTGCCCATATAAGGGTCCTACTAAAATTATATGGTTTATACGCTGCAGGTCGCAAATATTAAGATATTTTGATAAAATTTGGTACACAGACCTACGTTGGCCCAAGGACAAAGCCTATTGATTTTGGTGAACATCGGTCCATGTTTAGACCTAGTGCCCATATAAGGGTCCTACCAAAATTATATTGTTTATACGCTGCAGGTCGCAAATATAAAGATATTTTGATGAAATTTGGTACACCGACTTATGGCAGCCGAAGGACGAAGCCTATTGATTTTGGTGAACATCGGTCTATGTTTAGACCTAGTGCCCATATAAGGGTCCCCCCAAAATTATATTGTTTATACGATGCACGTCGTAAATATTAAGATATTTTGACGAAATTTGGTACACAGACCTATTTTGGCCCACGGACGAAGCCTATTGATTTTGATGAACATCGGTCCATGTTTAGACCTAGTGCCCATATAAGGGTCCTACCAAAATTATACTGTTTATACGCTGCAGGTCGCAAATATTAAGATATTTTGATGAAATTTGGTACACAGACCTATATTGGCCCAATAACGCAGCCTATTGATTTTGGTGACATTAGTTGGCTTTTACCCAGACTGGTGTAGGGTATTCTATAGTCGGCATGCCCGACTTTAACCTTTTTACTCGTTTTTAATTTGAATATGTCGTTATTAATTAAATATTTAAATAAGTAAATATTTATTCAAACTGAATATTTATTTTAATAAGATCCATACCTAATTAAAGGTATTTGAAAAAAAATAACATGTCAAATATGATATTACGACTATAATTGATTTAACTAAAGGGTTCTTCAACAGGGACGCTACAAAAGTAGAAAGACAGGGACAGCAAACGACGCCATATTTCTTGCCGCTCTTTTGATATTTCTCTTCAGTAAGGTTTGCCATTTCATGATGGAAAGATATACGAGCCAACAACGAGTTGAAATTATTAAAATTTACTACCGACATTCGGAGTCAGTGGCCTCAACGTTAAGAGCGCTACGTCCAATTTATGGTCGTCATAATGAATGGCTTCGTCAATAAACAAAATATGCGTTATTGGTCAGACAGCAATCCACACGTACTCCATGAGTCATCATTGCATCCCGAAAAAATTACCGTTTGGTGCGGTTTATGGGCCGGCGGCGTCATTGGGCCGTACTTCTTCCGTGATGATCAAGACAGGCACGTTACTGTGAATGGGAATCGCTACCGTTCAATGATAACCGAATATTTTTGGCCCTAATTGGATGATATGGACTTGGAGGACATGTGGTTCCAACAGGACGGCGGCACATGCCACACAGCGAATGTCACAATCAATTTATTGCAAACCAAGTTTGGAGAACGTGTTATCTCACGAAATGGTTCAGTCGATTGGGCGCCTCGGTCGTACGATTTGACGCCGTTGGACTATTTCCTGTGGGGCTACGTCAAATCTATGGTTTATGCCAACATGCCAGCGACGATTGATGAACTTCGTACGAATGTCGGCCGATTTATGCTTGAAAACCGTCGAAAATTGGGTTCAGCGTCTGGACTTCTGCAAGCGTGCCCGTGGTGGCCATGCAAAAGAGATCGATTTCCATACATAATGGCATCGAACGTACTTTCACAGGAATAAAGAATTTCATTGATATCCAAAACCGTTTTTGTTTTATTTAAAAAAACTTTTGTAGCGCTCTTATTGAAGAACCCTTTACATATATTTTTTTCGATGTTGTTATCGTTCGTAATTATGTATATAGTGGCAATGTTTCATTTTTATACGAACTTTAAGCTCATAACGAAGTTTTATATGGCATCCTTATCATACTTATGTTGGAGTTATAATACATACAAGTACTAAATAAAAACAAAAAAAACAAAAAAAAAAGGAAAAACAGAAACGGATGTAATATTTACTGTGTATATATTTGTTGCTACAATGAATTTTAATATTAATTACCTGCCTGTGGTAACTACAAACATATAAATGTAGTTAGTTTTTATGCCATTGCACAGTATGTACTATTGAAAACATTTATGAACAAAAAAAAAAATACTTTAAGAGACACTGAATGATGAAGTTTTTCACTTTGTTGAGTGTATCAAAATATATGTTTAACTGCTAAGAAGAAAATAATTTTAAAATATGTCCTACATTATTTCTCTGATATTTGATTTATACCACTGTACTTACATTAATATTAATGTAAACTAAGTATGATACGCATTTTCATGCTCCTATTTTCATAATGTAGTTTCTGCTTTCATTATTATTAACGTATATATAGTATGCTAAGAAATTATTAATCATATTTAGCAGAATTATACTCAAAATGTCAATTACTTCGAAGTAATTACTTTTGGCTTAGGAATGACTTTTATCACCAAATTTATCCATAGACTTGTAGAATAGCATGAAATGTCAACGAAAATTAAAAAAATAAATTTCTAGTCTACTCCCAAGCAACAAGATTTGTGAATTAATTGCTTAAAACCCAATATTTCCCCCTATTAGTAATATATATTTTTTATTCATACGAGCCAATATGTCTGTTGAATCAACAAAAATTTTTGTTTTCAATTTAACAAAAATTATTCCTGTTTTTCAGCTTATAATTGAATTTGTCCATTTTCAAGCATTTTTTGTTAATTTAAACAAATCGAATTTTAAGAAAAAAAAATTGTAGAACTGCACTCAAAAAAGTTTGTCGATAGAATCTACTGCAAATGATAGTTAGAACAAAGGTATATGCTGTTAGAAAAAGAAAAGTATTTACTATTGAACTAATTAAAAATGTAGTTATTTTTAACTATTGAAAACTAACTCACAAATACATTAAAAATAACTACCAGGTTCGTAAAATTAACTGACAAATTTTTACTACAAAAATTTTAAAACAACTGACAAAATAGGTAAAAACTGCTGTTTTTATGGTTAATTTTTTTAAGATTATAAATTTAATTAAAAAAAATAATTTTGTCTTTGGATTATAAAAAAAGTGTACTGGAATTAAAAATTTTAAACGGATCTCCAATTATTACCTTTTTATGTATTTGAGATACAATATAATTTTCTCATTATACCCTACACCACTATGTGGTCATTATACCCTACACCACTATGTGGTCAGGGTATTATAAGTTTGTGCTGATGTTTGTAACACCAAAAAATATTGGTCGTAGACCCACCTTATAGTATACCGATCGGTTCAGAATTTTTTTTTATTTCGATTTAACGATGTCCGTCTGTCCGTCCGTCCGTCCGTCTGTCTGTCCATGCAATCTTGTGCGCACTCTACAGGTCGCACCTATTAAGATATTTTGATGAAATTTGGTACGCAGACCTATGTTGGCCCAAGGACGAACAAGTTTGATTTTTTTGAACATCGGTCCATGTTTAGACCTAGTGCCCATATAAGGGTCCTACCAAAATTATACTGTTTATATGCTGCAGGTCGTAAATATTAAGATGTTTTGATGAAATTTGGTACACAGACCTATATTGGCCCAATAATGCAGCCTATTGATTTTGGTGAACATCGGTCCATGTTTAGACCTAGTGCCCATATAAGGGTCCTACCAAAATTATACTGTTTATACGCTGCAGGTCGTAAATATTAATATATTTTGACGAAATTTGGTACACAGACCTATATTGGCCCAATAATGCAGCCTATTGATTTTGGTGAACATCGGTCCATGTTTAGACCTAGTGCCCATATAAGGGTCCTACCAAAATTATACTGTTTATATGCTGCAGGTCGTAAATATTAAGATATTTTGATGAAATTTGGTACACAGACCTATATTGGCCCAATAATGCAGCCTATTGATTTTGGTGAACATCGGTCCATGTTTAGACCTAGTGCCCATATAAGGGTCCTACCAAAATTATATTGTTTATACGCTGCAGGTCGCAAATATTAAGGTATTTTGATGAAATTTGATACACAGACCTATATTGGCCCAATAACGCAGCCTATTGATTTTGGTGAACATCGGTCTATGTTTAGACCTAGTGCCCATATAAGGGTCCTACCAAAATTATACTGTTTATACGCTGCAGGTCGCAAATATTATGATATTTTGATGAAATTTGGTACATAGACCTATGTTGGCCCAAGGACGAAGCCTATTGATTTTGGTGAACATCGGTCCATGTTTAGAACTAGTGCCCATATAAGGGTCCCCCCAAAATTATATTGTTTATACGCTGCAGATCGCAAATATTAAGCTATTTTGATGAAATTTGGTACATAGACCTATGTTGGCCCAAGGACGAAGCCTATTGATTTTGGTGAACATCGGTCCATGTTTAGAACTAGTGCCCATATAAGGGTCCCCCAAAATTGGCTTGGTTACAAACTGCAGGTCGCAAATATTAAGATATTTTAATGAAATTTGGTCCGCTGACTCACATTATAGAAAATTTTGACATAAGCCCCATTTTAACCCATTTGAATTTCGGATCCAAACAATACACCAAACTGGTGTAGGGTATTGTATAGTCGGCATGCCCGACTTTAACCTTTTTACTCGTTTTTATTTGCAAACGAAGTATACTGCTATAACTGCTTTAAACAACTATAACGACATTACAGTACTTTTCGTTAGCTGTTTTCTTAAATAACTATTTGCGTATTTTTTTCACAGTTAAAAACAACAACAGATTACTAACAAACAAGTGTAATGTAGCAACTGTCAAACTTTTTTAAGTGTACAGTTTTATTTGTAATTTTATTTCGGAGTAAAATTTTTCGCTACCTTTAATATTCCGAAAGAACAATCATTTCTTTGTTTTCCTTAAGCCAAATTTAGTTTGGACGGGTTTTCCGCTTTTATTGACAACAGTTTTATCGCATAAATGAATGCAAAATTATTTCCGATATTATTTCAACACATTGAATTGTTTACAGAAATCTGGAGGGTATGAACTAGGGTGATCTTTTAAACTTCAAATGTAATGAAAGCGCCATCTACCGGGTAATACCAAAAAATTAAACCTATTATATTCTAATAATAGGCCTTTTTTTTAATAGTTGGATTTAATTTTGGATTTATTTTATTTTGATAAAAAATTCACATTTGGTTTTTAATTTTCAAAATTTTATATTTTTATCCAAATCTAACACTTATTCGTTAGTATAATGTGAAAGAAAAAATTTAGATTTTGCGAAAATATAATTTCTGGAATTAAATTTAGATAAATCCAAAACGGATTTATTTATATTATAAATCCATTTTGGATTTAGTTAAATTCAATTCCTGTGTTCACATTTTTACAAAATTTAATGATTTTCTTTCACATTACATTAGCAAATAAGTATTAGATTTTTATAAAAATAATAAATTTTGAAAATCAAAGACCAAAATGTGGATTTTTTAACAAAATAAAATAAATCCAAAAATAAATCCAGTGATTAAAAAAAAGGCCAAATAATTTATCTTAGAAATTAATTATAAAGAATTATGAAAGTTAACACTAAAACTCAATTCAATCGCTGAGGATTTTTAATATTGCTTTATATGAAGATAACTAAAATCTCTGTTTAAATCAGTGTTTCAACAAAAAATTCTTTCAGAAGTTAGTGAAATTGGCTTGCAACCACTTTGACAGATTTTTTTACTAACATTTTTAATTGCAGTTTTTAAATTAGCGCTCATTTTGAATTAAGAATCTTAAAGCAGACAAATAAAGCTTTCAGATGTTTTTAAAATTTTTGAAACACTTTGTCTACTTAAAAAACAAAAGCAACAACAAAATATTTAGCACAACTTGTTTGTAATCTTGCAAATATTTTGTTGTTGTTGTTTTTGTTTTTTTCTTTGTTATTTTAAATGTTTAATAACGTCTCTAAACGAGAACAAAAATTCTCATTGAGTTTGTAATTTAACTTAACAAATATTTATAGAAATTCTAAAAACGTCATTCCATGACGATTTCCTTAGGCAAGAATGAAATCTGAATAGGGACAAGCCTACAAAATATTATTTTTCATAATTTTGTTAAATAAGTTTTAGGATTTTAGTACATTTTATGCAATTAATGGTTATCCCGATAAAAATATACTTGAAATAACGAATATGCAAGTACTTGTGCTTTTAGCGTAACTGCCACTTATAGAAAATATAAATTTCTGTTGTTGGTTATAAACAAATAGATGTCACTACATTGCTAGTATTTTGGAAGATGACAAAGAAAATTGTGTTAAAACAGTTTTTGTTGTTGTTTTTTCTTTGATATTTTAAATTTTAAATAAAGCTTCTAGACGAGAATAAGAAGTTCTCATTGAGTTTGTAATTTGACTTAACAAATAATTCTAAAAATACTAAAATCATCGTTTGTTGACGATATCCTTTGGCAAGAATGAAATCTAAATAGATACATGCCTTAAATTTATTATTTTAAACATTTGTTTAAAAATTATTTTAGGCAAGCCTTTAATTAGATCTGTGCAACCTTGTACAAAATAATTTTTTTTTTAAAGGAAAGTTCGTTGATATGTTAGTTATGGGATATATCGTAGGATATGTCACCGAAATATGTTTATAAGAGAGTTCAGTGACCCATGGCTAGTTGTGTTGCGGTTTACAAGTGATCAGATTTCGTGTTCATAACATCGCATATCTAAATATGAGGTTCACTTTCATATAAAGGATTCTAATGCATTCCTCATAAATCTTCCATAGGAACAAGTTTCAATCAATTCAGTTACTTTTTAATCACAGTATTTGTATATAGTGTACATAAAGATGTGTGTGTGTGTGTATGTTTTTTCATAGGTGGTCTCTTGTTTCCTTTTATATTGTGTTAATTTGAAAATATTATGATGTATAATTTTTTAACAGTATAAGGTGCAATTTTTATTACTGCAACATTATATTGTAACTTTTAAACATTTAAAAAGTTAACACCGTATATTCTTACATAGTATGTAATAATAGTTGTGTAAAAATATGTAAATGAGTTTTTATCCTTTAGCACAGCAAGTTGTTTGAGTTATACCCTAGCCGTATTTTCGCTCATACCTATCAATGTTAAATATTTATAGGAAATTTACGTTAAACTGATTGGAGTATAAAGAAATTATATATGGTTACGGTGAGTCTCATACTGTAGATTTAGCTTTAATTTAACTATAAACAAAAGAAAATGTCAAAAAATTTACGCAAAACAACAACAAATTCTTGGGTTAACTATTAACTAAAGTTTAAGCCTGCAGTATGAGACCCACCGTTAGTGTTTTTGATAGTTCCGATGTAAATTTTTCAGCGTTGATAATTATAGATATTGAAAGTTAATGTGTACATATATGAAAAATAATATGTTAGTTTTCGTCTAAAAAACGTTTTCATGTACTCTGAGTTTTTTCATATAGTTAAGTCGAAAATACAACTTCTATATATCACATGATTTTCACAACAATGAATTTCAAGTGAATATTGGGCTTAATTTGTGTTCACGCAAATTTACTGGGAAAGGCTGTTATTTTTTTTTTTTTTTGTGGAAAATTGACATTTTTTGTTTGTTGCAAAAATTTTCACGTGAAAAACAACTTACTATGCTTTATGGAAAAAAATAGAAGAAGCTTGTGGGTAAAAATGTAAATAATTGGATTGTTATTCATCTTGATTTACAGCAATGCGTTTTAATTGTCTTATAAGCAGCGTGATTATTTCGAATAATTCTTCAAATTTATAATTAAGTAATGTGGAGATTCCCATCAAAAACAGACATTACCGAGTAATTAAGCGAGTAAGTAGCACACAAAGGGTTTCACTACTTACCAGGCTATTTACTCGCAACATTACTTTTGTTCGCGATGTCCAAAAATTCATGGGTGGTCATTCGCCTCTTGTAGCGGTGACAGAGTTGCACAGAGTGGCATAGCCTCTGTACCAGGTTTGTACTGAAACCAACTCCTCACTTTCCAATAGCAAATCAGCTGACGTTTGTTATTGTTTAGAAAGTGGGAGAAGGGAGTTAAGATAAAGGAAAGTAGAATGGGGTATTTGAAGATAAATTGAAATGGAATGAGGGAATCTAAATATAGAAAATAGAATAACAGCTGCTGGCTAATGTTTCTGTTAGCCTGGTGTTTCAGCCGAATGAGTTTGGTAATTTGGCCAATAAATACATGGCTTAATGGTTGATTAGGTTCTCAAGGCCAATAACATGGAGTTTATTGACCTGGAGGAACCATTTTTAGATTTGTTTATTGATTTTTGTTTATTTACCCTATTTTAAAAATCCATAGTTAATCTTTGAGGGAACCATGTTTGAGTGTATTTAATAAAATTGGCGCAAAAAGAAATGAGAGAATCAAGAAAATGAAGTAGGTGAAAATTAGAGAGGTTAAAAAAAAATGTAAAGAGTACATTAGGTTAGTGATAGTACTAAGTACGAGATAGAATAGAATAGATATAAGATAGAAATTAGAGTTAGATGGGCGGGGTTTAGGTAAATGGTAGTTGTAGTGAGTGACTTGCAAATGGTTTGGTTGAGATTAAAGTTTCGCGGCAGCTTCATTGCTGCGAAAACTTTCGTCACAACAGGCTGCACGGCAAGGACTTGATTGGGAAAAAATTTTAAGACCGAGGACACCAACCAAACCAGTTGCAGGCCATTTTGTCTGGGTAAGTAGTATTAGCATTTCAGTTTTGGGAATGTTTTTTCTAATAATTTTGGTTGTGTAGAATTTTGTGTGGGACTCACCAGCTGCCGAATCTTTCCCCGGTTCTAGAAGATATTGTGGACTACAAACCTTTGCTTCGACAGGTTTGTAGTCCACCATTTTATTTTTTCGTTGGACTGATACACCGGCCATTTGAGTTTGCCACCATTTTGGAATTGGGCAAACATTTTTATTTGGATTTCAACACCGTTTTGGAATTTGTGCCAACAACTTTTGAAGTTTTTTGCAATAAATTGTACAATTGTGCCACCGTTTTCTATTGAAGTGTGCCAACAGAATTAGCTACGGTGCGGTGGAAGAACTTTGGCGTAGAAGTAAATAAATGGGTTTGGTGAGTCCGAAAAATTAAGTGAAAGTTAATTTTATATAGAAAAGTGAGAACAAAATATCTTATAAGGTGGTAGTTTTTTGAAACACCAAGGAAAAATTTTAGTCCGTAGAAAAAAAAAAAGAAATTAAAGAAAAATTGATAGGAAAGTTTTAAAGAAACGAATTAAAAGAATTTTAAAAGAAATAGAAAAGAAATTCATTAAAAGTATATATATATAAAGAAATTCATTTTAAATAATAAGCAGTGATTAATTAAAGAAAGTTTTTTTAATTTAGTTTAGTGTTAAAATTTTTGTAGTGTTAAGTGTTTATTGTGAGCCCGGAAATTTCTGGATAAAATACCCTATTTAAATAACGCGAGTGCACGGAAAAATTTAGCCGTGAGGAAAAATATATACTAGAGAGCTCTCTCGTGTAGGAAAACGTTGTTTTTTTTGTTGTAGAAAATATACCAAAAATTTTGGGTTAGGGTATTTAGAAAATTATTTTTGGGAGAATAGTTTAGGTTTTTTTTATTGTTGTTGTTAGTGTAAGGATTTGTATACCAATTTTTTTTTGACAATTAGTTTTAAAACCATTTTTTTTAATACTTACGTTATAGGCCATATTTTCTGATCTTATTTATATCCGCCATTTTTATTAAATCCGTTTTTATTGTACTTACGGTGTAGTTGATTCCATTTTAAAATCATAAATAATTATTAAATAAAACAAGATTCCATTTTTGTATTTTAAATTTAAATTCTAATATGTTTTTATTTAGCTGACGTCGAGTAAGATGATGTCTGGTTAATAATTTCAGTGAGTGTGTTAATGTAGGTATGTAGGGTGACCAGTGACTGAGTTATTTGTGGGATAGCCTAGTAGAGTTAGGATTAGGTTATCATGGAGGGGAGGGCGACTAGCGGGACATATACCATCTGTTGTCCCTATAGAATCTATTGTTTGTTAAATATTGCTTGTCTTTTTTTGTCTGTCGGTTTCGTAGGTTAAAGTAACTTGTACATTTGTGGGTTTTTTTTTGGTTTTGTGGGACTTGTAGTAAGTGCCCATCGTTAGTTTTTTTATTGGTTTTTTTGTATATAAAATTTATATACAAAGGTTTTTGAGTTTTTAGTTATTATAGTTTTTGTTTGAGTTTTGTTAGTTTTTTTTTAGAAATTTTATTGTTCTGCCCTCTTCCCAGGTGATCGGTCGATCCCCCCCTGACGTCCCTGAGCTAGGCGGTCAGTATGGGTCATTCTGGGAAGCTTTGGTCAAGGGTTTTGCAACAATATGGCGCCCAAGGAAATAGATTTAAAAGTTCATCCGTGGAGCTAATCATTTTGTTTACTCCAAATATAGTGGCTTGGCTATTGACCAATTGCATGAAAATTTGGAGGCAGACAAAATGAGGAACTCTAATGGATATTTTTTCTAGTCTGTGATATTTTGAGAATTATTTTTGCGTTTTTTTTATTAAATATTAATATGATGAAGGCCGTAGACATGGTTAGAGCTACGTAGCTTCATCAGAAATTTAGGGACAGTGACCTTTTGTATTCACAATGACAAATGTTCGCACTGTCATGTAGATAGGGATTTTAGTAAAATAAATTAGGATAATTTGGGTTGGGTTAGGTGCAATATTTAACTGTGATAATAGATTTAGGATACTAGTTAGTAAAATAGGTTAAAATAACTTGTTTTCAAAATTTTTGGTCACCCTATATAAAATACTTATATTAACACACCGTCATGTTTATGTTATATAAAGAAAAGAATTTAATTTGCAAATTTTTTTTACCCATAATATTTTTCATTTATTTTATTCATTTTTTTTAATTACAAATTAATAAATTTATAAAATTGCTTAAAATGTCTAATGCTAATAGTCTGGAAAAGACCAAGGGTCAAAGGCAATTGCAATTTGACAAAAATCGCCCACCACCGGTTATGCGAACCCCAATTACGAATCCTATTTATAGAGACCCAAACGTAACGGATCTTTCAAGAACAATAAATCAAAATGCTAATATGTCTCAGTTACCGTCAGTGTCAGGAGTAGGAAATCTTCCGAATGATACTCCAGTGATACAGAACCAGGCTAATAGTATACCTGAGAACAGTGACTTAATCGATATAGGCGAACCTGCCAGAGGGGAACAGTTAGTAGCAGAGGCTACAAGTGTTCAAAACAGATTACCTAATGATATGTCGGTTAGTATAGATAATGCTGTTATAAAGGCTCAGGAATATTATGGTCAAGTTTTAAGAGCAGAAATGGGACGCTGGATTCAGACCACTATGCAGGAAGGTTTTAAGAAAATTATGGACGAAGTAGATGTCCGTTTAAAACCGCAACAGCAAGAATGTGCTGCGGCAATTGAAGTAGGAAATCCTTTCGGGAATAATGAATCCAGTAGAAGCAGTTCATCTTCGAGAGAAAAGGTTCCTATACCGAATAACCATACGAATACAAGAGGCGATGCTATGTATTTTGATAATTACCGCCAACAAAATTCGCATGCTACTGGTAGGGTAAATATAAATGCTTTTCAGGGACCCACGGGTTCAAACGTATTGAACGGTTTAGGCGGGCAACTTGAAGATTGCAATCCGAGATTTTCTGATATGCTGGCTAATGGTCCAACATTTACCACATATGAACCAAATTTTAATGTAGAACCCGTAGAGGGAAAAGTACGTATTGATAAATGGGATGTAGTTTTTGATGGAACAAGGAATAGTATAACTATTGAAGATTTTGTTTTTCGTGTAGAATATTTGAAAACACACTATGGTATTCCATGGGCAGAAGTTCTCAGGGATTTTCATAGACTTTTAAGGGGACAGGCAAAGGAGTGGTACTGGCTGTTTTTGAAAACTTTCAATCTGAAAGTGAGCTATGAAATTAATAAAAATAATATAAATCCCAACATTAATACTAATGAGGGAAAACTGGATTGGCCCACTTTAAGATTTAGCCTTTTAAAACAGTACCAGTCCAACCGCAGTGACTTTGAAATAATGTGTGAATTCGTTAATCGAAAACAACAAGCCCATGAAACCATAGATGAATATTTCCAAATAATGCTAACTTTGAGATCTAGGCTTCGTACCCCTATTCCTGATTATGAAATGATTAAAATTTTTAAAACTAATTTAAGAGAAAACCTGGCTAGAATGATTTATCCTATGGCAATATATAGCATAGAACAACTTAGAGAGGAATGTAAGGAGATAGAAAGGAGATTCCCAAAGCGCGATTTGCGGTCTATTCCACCCCCACAAAATATAAGATACGCGGCCCGTAAACATTTAAATGAAATTTACGATGAAAATTTAAATCCGGAAGCGAATGAAGACCCAGATGTACTTACAGTAGATGCAATAACTCAGCGTAGAACAACAGAATTAAAATGCTGGAATTGTAAGCTTCCCGGCCACACTTATATGGAATGCGATTCTTCAGTGGTGAATAGATTCTGCTATAAATGCGGGATGGAGAACACAGTGACTCCTAAATGTCCCAAGTGTAATCCGGAAAACAGCCGGAGGAGCTTGACAAAGGCGGGCGAGTCACGCTCCACACAAACGTCCGCAATACAAGAACCATAGGTACGAGTACTGAAAATCATTCGCCTGTAAAAGATGAAAATTTTAATATTGTAAATAGAAAGATAGAGAACGATACATTACCCATCAATACTACTAAACCAATTTTTAAATCGTATGAGGAAAGAATGAAAAATTATATAGCTGTTAGGAATCGTATCTTTGGTAGCGAAAGTAGGGAACCACTGCTTTTATCTATACCAAAATATAGAAAAGCAAGATCTAGGTTCAAAAAAAGAAAAGCTATCCGAAAGGCAGTTATAGCAGCCGTTGATTCTGTAGATAATGGCGATCCCAGAGTTTTTGCGGATATAATTCTAGAAAATAAGGATATAAAAGGATTATTAGATACTGGAGCTTCTGTGAGTCTGTTAGGAAAAAATTGTTTTCAACTTTTAGAAGAAATTGGCGTTAGGTCGGATCGGTTTTACTCAAACGTTCGTACCGCCGCTGGACGTGCTCATAAAGTGTGTGGTAAAATTAAGCTTCGGGTAAAATTTCGTGATCAAGATCATCCAATACTCTTTTACTTATGCCCATCATTGGAACAAAATGTATATTTGGGCATTGATTTCTGGCGACAATTTAAATTAGCACCAGATATCATTAGTGTGGATGAAATTGATATCGAAAAAATTGCAATGCATTTTAAACCGGCCGAAAAGAAAACACCAGAACAACACCAATTGAGCACCGAACAGCAACGTAAACTAGAGGAGGTAAAATCAATATTTAAAACGTTTGAAAAAGATGGATTAGGTAAAACAAACCTCGAAAAACACCATATCCAAGTAGTACCGGACTCTGTTCCATTTAAAGAGAGGCATTACCCAGTCTCGCCAAAAGTTCAAGAGCTTTTATACGAAGAAGTGGATCAAATGCTGGAATTAGGAGTAATTGAGAGAAGCGAAAGTCCCTGGAACAATAGGGTAACTCTGGTCTCAAAACCAGGGAAAAACAGATTATGCTTAGATGCTCGCAAACTTAACGATTTAACCGTTAAGGATGCATATCCCATCCAAAATATCGAGGGAATTCTCAGCAGGATAGACGAAACAATCTTCATCAGCAGTGTTGATTTAAAATTCGCTTTTTGGCAAATAGAGTTAGAACCAAAATCTAGAGAGTTGACGGCATTCACGATTCCAGGCCGACCGCATTATCAATACACAGTCATGCCTTTTGGCTTATGCAATGCGGCGCAGCGACTTTGTCGTTTAATGGACAAAGTCATTCCACAAAAGCTAAGGAATAACGTTTTCATATATTTAGACGATTTGCTCGTCATCTCTCCAGATTTTGATACCCATATGGCACTGCTGATGGAAGTTGCTACCTGTTTGAGAGAAGCAAATTTAACTATCGGTATGAAGAAAAGCGTATTTTGTTTCAAAGAACTTAAATACCTGGGTTTTGTAATTGGTGGAGGTACCCTGCGCACAGACCCACAAAAGGTGGAGGCGATCCGAAGTATTCCGGTTCCGAAGACTCCAAGGCAAGTCCGTAGCTTCTTAGGAACAGCTGGGTGGTACAGGAGATTTATGAAGGACTTCGCAACAATTTCAGCACCACTCAGTGATACTCTTAAGAAAAATAAAAAGTTCCTGATGACAGAAGAGGCATTAACTGCGTTTAAAGATTTGAAAACGGCATTAACAACTGCTCCGGTACTGGTTCATCCAGACTTTAAAAGGCCTTATTTTATTCAATGTGATGCTTCACATATTGGCATTGGAGCAGTATTATTCCAAAAGGATGATGATGGTTTGGAAAGGCCCATAGCTTTCTTTTCGCAGAAATTAAACGGTGCTCAGCAAAATTACACTGTTACCGAGAAAGAGTGTCTGGCAGCAGTACTTGCAGTTAAGCGTTTTAGGCCGTATGTGGAATTAATGCCATTTACCATAATAACCGACCATGCCAGCCTGAAATGGCTGATGACGCTTAAGGATTTAAGCGGCCGTTTGGCACGCTGGTCTCTACAATTGCAGGCATTCAATTTTCAAATCGAACACAGAAAAGGTTCAGATAATGTGGTGGCTGATATGTTGTCGCGTTCTGTCGATGATCTAGAGGCAGATGAATTAGAATTAATTGATTTCGAGACAACGGAGTTTGAATCGCCAGAATATCTGGACTTAATAGAAAACGTAAAAATGAATAATAATCAGTTACCTGACCTTAAAGTGGACAATGGAATGGTGTATAAACGAACCTCATTCGCCAGAGATGATAGTGGCTTGGAGTGGAAACTTTGGGTACCTGATAATTTGATTTCTACTATAATTTCGAAAAACCATGACGTAGAAACATCATCGCATGGCGGAATTGCAAAAACGTTGCACAGAATCCGGCAATTCTATTACTGGCCAAAAATGTTAATGCATATCCGAAATTATATAAACAACTGTAGAATCTGTAAGGAAACAAAATCACCAAATTATGAGCTACGTCCAAGAATGGGAAATGAAGTTATAACTCACCGTCCTTTCCAAAAGATTTATATAGATTTCCTGGGTAAATATCCACGTTCTAAATCCGGTAACGCCTATATTTTTATCGTTCTGGATCATTTTTCCAAATTTATGTTTTTGAAGCCTATGCGGGAAGCCACGTCAAAATCTGTGGTAGATTATCTAGTACGTTTTATTTTTCATACGTTCGGTACGCCGGAAATTATCCACTCCGACAACGCCAAACAGTTTAAGTGTGTAGATTTCAAAAAAATGACCGATTCCTTCGGCATTAACCACATGTTTTCGCCAATTCATGGCCCACAATCCAATGCCTCTGAAAGGGTGAACCAATCTGTGCTTGCAGGGATTAGGGCATACCTTGATGAGGACCATTGCGATTGGGATGCACATCTATCGGAAATAGAGTGCGCGTATCGCAGTTCCAGGCACGAAGCTATTGGAATGAGTCCATATATGGCATTATTTGGTCAAAATATGTTTTGCTGCGGTTCCGATTATGCGCTAGCAAGAAAATTAAAATCGTTGGAGGAGCCAAATATTGAAATTCTGCAAAGAAAAGATAATTTAGAATTAATACGTGAAGATTTAAAAAATAATTTACATAGGGCTTATGATAAAGGAGAAAGGCAATACAACAAGCGTAGTAGGGAAGTTCATTTTGTACCTGGTCAGGAAATATTTTATAGAAATTTTGCTCAGAGTAGTTTTAGGAAAAATTTTAATGCGAAATTTGACTCAGTTTTTAAACCAGGTAGAGTAAGAAGTGTTATTGGCAACAACACTTACGAAATAGAAAACCGTCAAGGTAAAAGGATTGCAATATTTCATGCCAAGGACTTGAAACAATAGAATCTGTGATATTAGTTTATAAGGGATAGTGCAATATTTATATTATTTTAGTTTTTAAAGTTTTTACCTGTTGGTGTTGTCCCTTATTTACAAATTTATATTCGAGATTATACATTTAGATGTTTTTGTGGAAAGTCCTGTTTACAATTCGTACATATGTGATATTAGATGATTACATAACCACCCATTTGGGGTAATGCAAATCCGTTTTTCAGATTATGTTGTGTAATCATTGAATTTGTTGCCAATTTGTACTGTTTAACGATACCTGAAACGGAAAAATAGGAACAGATTTTACACAAAGTACCGTATTGTGAAAACTGAGTCAAATAAGTTTACTTCCCGTAAGTTCTCATTGGGTAATTTGATTCCTCCTATCAATTTCTATCAGCTCTCGCAGAGGTCCAGTAGTTGATAACTCCTCAGTTATTGTAGTTCCCCAGCATGTATCCAGGAATCCATATTACCGTTGCTAACAATATTCTCAGATTATATTTAAGACTTGGCAGCAATTGAGATTACGCGATATTTTCCACTTTGCAAATATCTACGCGCTAAATGTAAAATGAAAATAAATCTGAAAGATAGGTATGTGGGAAACCCAAATTAGTAAATATTTATAAATTTTCAGTAGCAAAATTTTATTTTTTTTATGACGATTAAATGCTTTAGAGGCACGGCAAGCTTGCCCTTTATTTTTCTTAATCTGTTGTTCACTTGTTTGTTTTATCTGTTAGGATATTAATATTATTTTTTTTTGGCGTCACCCAGAAGGATGTTCAAGGTATATGAATGCAAAAATTTAAGATATTTTACAGAAAAATTGAATATTAACTCAGAAAAATGAGTAAGTTGAACGAATTCTGTTTAAAGAAAAAAAAAAAGAAAAAGTGAAAGATTAGAAATTAAATTTATATTTAACATTACCTCCTATACTATATGTATAGGCGGAATGTATAAGCAACCATATCTCTTGTACTGGATTATAAGATTTAATGGTTGTACTTTTCATATTCTGAAGATTTTTCAACGAATATTAAAACCCAGTATCTGATTGAAATGAGTCTTCAGTTTCATGATAGTATGACCTGTTCGTTTGAAGATATTTCTTTATGATCCTCGGGGATAAATGTGTTGCGTTTGCACATAAGTGCGCTCGATTAAAAATTGTTTAAATAAATAGAGCGAGTAAGGCTCGAACAATTGCATTTATATTTTCTTGGCTGTGTGACGCCACTACATCCAATACTATTTATGTACTTATTTTTTTGTAAATGCTTATACACAGCTTCCAGTTTTTTTTTATGAAACAATAATTTTTGGAACAGTATTGTTTTTGTTAAGTAAAGTATTGTTTTTTTTAAGTAATCAATTCAAGGTGTTAAAATAATATGGAAAATATTTTTATTTTTTGTTATGCATTAAGACTGCTGTCGAGTGAAATAGTAGAAAAGTTTTATAGAAAATAGAAATTTTCTATTTGATCACTTGACATTTGAATCTATGCATAGGAAAAGAAAAGAACAATATTTTTTATTTGTTATATTTTTTTTTATCCATTATGAGAGTGTTGCGATATTTTTTTTACGGTACTCCAGACTAAATTGGGCTTAATTTAGATTTGGAAACATCGTGAATGTAAGATCAGTTAATTATCTAATGCAGTTATCAAATCAGATTCAATTTTGTACGAGTTGATTCACGGAACTTACCTTATTGATGAAATGATTGCTTACTTTACTTTATTTTTTTTGGTAAAGGCTGTTGTTCTGATGTCAAGGACCAGAAAGCGGTCCAATGTGGTTTCTTTTGTACTACCGGCCCGTGAATTCATTGGTCCTGGTAATGAGAAATTCGAAGTTTTGCTCAACTAATGAACCAACGTTTCTAAGCTGGATACATGTGTAACCGTCATTGTACCAAAAGTGCACCTCCTTGCAAATCTGCGTTGCAGACTAACACTCTGGAGAACTATGCCAATAAGAGCTGGGAGTTGTTAGTCACCTAGTACAATAACACTATTCTGAGTCCGTATTTACGGAGAGTTGAAACAAAAGTTTGTGAATTTTACAACCAATGTTTTTATTAAAACAAATGGTTGGCTCATTACCGAGACCTGAATTTCGCAGACGGGTGTACAAACGACATCACGATTGAATTCGCGATCGAGGCCGAGATATCAGATGGTACATTTGTGAGTAGAGTAGCAATTACCACGGCGTATCATATTTTTACGTTGGTTAGTAGTATTATTTGTGAATTTCTCGTACAAAATTTGTATTGTAGACGTGTTATTGGGTTTACGGATAATTATGCTCAGTTTAGCATTTGTTTTTTTTTAGCTTTAGCAGATAAATTTGAAAATTGCATATTTTTTTTTGACAGAAGGCTGCTGTCTGGCAATTTTTTTTTTTTATCCACGCAAGATTCAGTTTGGATCAGTTTATTTTTGGTAAAGAAGTTTGTGTTTTTTTTTAAAAAAAACTTGAAAAATATTGTCGAAAAGGAAGATAATAATAAAACTTACCCAGAACACCGCTAGTAGAACAAAATAGCAATAATTGTTATGCAGCAGAATTTAATCATATTGCTGGTGTGTGGTTGCAACATTTTTTTTTTGTTGTTTAAAATATTGGTAGAATGTTTTTTTTTACAATTTAATAGAATTAAGAATATTTGATTTTAGTTTGAGCCGCCGGCGACCGTTTTTATTTACCGCCGCGACCGGTTACGTGATGTCGATTTGTATCTTTCACGATACTAAGTGTGGTTAAGCGGTCCATATACGGTCGAGCATGCTGTCAAGCACAGAACTGCAAAATCATTTTTTTTTACATGATTTGATCATGCATTAAAATTCTTGTTCACATTTAATCAATCAACAATACTCACGGTTGAATAAAATCTCATTATAGAATAAAATAAAAAACAAACTCACATAAGTAAATCAGAATGTTAGTTGCCTTTTAAAATAAAAGAAAAAGGAAAACAAAATCGTAGGGCCATATGCATAATCAATTGTAAAATTTATGAATGGCTTATAAAACAAATTTTGCACACAAAAATTGTTTTGTAAACTTGTTATAGGGTTTTCAAATTATTATGCCTGGACACTTTATTGTTTTATAATGGGAAGGTACACAGTACCATTTAGTAAATGTGTTTTTACAAAAGCAGAACATCCTCCGTATTGTTATGAAATCATTTTTCTTTTATTTGATTGCAATCTTGAGTAAACTTGTACACGTTCATTTGTTTTTCTGATTTATTCTACATCAAAACAACCGTCGTTGATTTGAACGAAGGTGAATGAAAGGACTTGTATGAAAACAATCAGTGTGTTCGTTTACTCGAATTTCTTACTACTTTTACTACAATTGGAAAGTTTTGTTTACTTTTTGTATTGAATTTTTCTGGCTGAAGTGGGGGTAGTAACTTGTAGTAAGTAAACGATCACTCCTAATAATTGAATCTAAGATGAAACAAAAATCACTTTGAAATCAGCAGTTGCAGTTCTTTGCTGTCAAGCTTCGTTGACAAACAAAAAAATAGTTTTTGGAATACATTGTCAAGCATGCTTGATCGTCTAAGAGTCGCTTGACGTACGGTTTTTTTTTGTTAACCATTTCACTTCCTTTTTGGTTGTTTTTCTTTTGCACATTTTTTTTATGTTTCACGTTTTTTTAATTGTTTTCAAATTTGTTTTCTTCACATTCTTTTTATATTTTCTTTCAGTTTTTTTTTAAATTTTGTATTTTCTGTAAATTTCCTTTTATGGATTTTTTTTGTTGCTTTCTTCCAAGTTTTTTTCTTCACACATTTTCTTTTATCTTTCCGTTTTTTTTGCACATTTTTTTTGTTATTTCATTTCATTCATTTTTTTTCACATTTTTTTTATTTTATTTTTTCTGTTGTCTTTAATTTTCTTTCACACGGTTTTTTTTGACATTCTTAAGGGCGGATTATGGGACCGTAAACGTAAATGTGATGTAACTGTACCGTGCCGTATCTAAAAAGTACACTTATAGACTACCGTAAACGACATTACTATTTAGCATCTATTTCATGTGGTTTTATATTTTATTCTAAATTTTTCCATTTATTTGTTAATTCTTATTCCTTATTTGTTGTTTGAATCAATTTTCTTTATTCATTTCATATTTTTTCCGAGTAAAATCACTCAGCTGTTTCGATGCCGGATAGAAAATTCTGATTTCAACAGAATGATCCGGCAAGTTCGTTTACATTTACGTGTTAGTAACCATTCGTACACATTTCTTCTTGGGGTATCGGAACAGCTGATTCGTTACAGATACGTTTACGGTTGGGTAACTCAGCCTGTATTCTTTTCATTGTATTCCGTTTTTTTTTTTTTTTTTTTGCACATTTTTTTTGTTTATAAAGGGGCCTGTAGACGTTCGAGCATGCTGTACAAAATGGCTTGATGGTTCCGTGTATATTATGTATTACCATCAAACAAGGCATGTTGTACACCATGCTTGACCATCTACGGGCCGCATTACACACTTTTTATCTATTTTTTTTTTGTTGTTGGTTTTGTTTACTACAATTTTTCTTTTAAACAGAGAACACACGAAGGAACATTCGTGAAAGAATGTTTTTTTTTACGAATGTTCATTTGGGTATGTTAATGTGTCATAGAAAATTCTGGGTTTTATTTTTTAGTTTTATACGCAATGTTCCGTCGTATATTCTTCTACATATTTACACTTTTTTTCACTTTATTTTTTTTTCATAGGCTTTGTATTTAATTTTTATGTGTAATTTCTTTTCATACACTTTTATTTTTTTTCGGGGGCTTTAATTTATTTGACACGCTTTATTTCAATTTAATTATTTCCACCATTTTCTTTTTTTTGCACATTTAATTTTTTTTTCCATTACATTTAAATTTGTCACAATTTTCATTGTGTTTTTTTTTAATTATTGAATTTATTTTGTTAGATGTTTTCAAATAAAATATTATTTCACATTTAGAACAATGATGGAAAATTGCAGTGGTAGGCGGAAGTAATTTATGAATCAGCGTGTTTAGTTGTGACAGCAGGTGTTGTAAACGTGCTGGTTACTTGAGTACCCGGTACTAAATACCGACTTAATTTGCAGAGTTGCCAGATCTTAATCTGTTAGAAATGGGGGAAACGTAACGATTTCAGTGTTGCCAAGTTTTGAATTTAAATTCCACCGTTTTTGAGAGTGAAGATTGCAAATTTTTGGTTTGTTTAGGAATTTGTTGCCCGGTTAGTTTTACGGTAGAGCATGGTATTGTTCTCAGGGTGTGGGCGTTTGCCTACGTTGGGCATAGGATTCGTAATCTAGACCGCTCTTTCACTTTTCTACAGACAGGCATTGTAAATCGAAAGATTTGTAGCGGTGACAGAGTTGCACAGAGTGGCATAGCCTCTGTACCAGGTTTGTACTGAAACCAACTCCTCACTTTCCAATAGCAAATCAGCTGACGTTTGTTATTGTTTAGAAAGTGGGAGAAGGGAGTTAAGATAAAGGAAAGTAGAATGGGGTATTTGAAGATAAATTGAAATGGAATGAGGGAATCTAAATATAGAAAATAGAATAACAGCTGCTGGCTAATGTTTCTGTTAGCCTGGTGTTTCAGCCGAATGAGTTTGGTAATTTGGCCAATAAATACATGGCTTAATGGTTGATTAGGTTCTCAAGGCCAATAACATGGAGTTTATTGACCTGGAGGAACCATTTTTAGATTTGTTTATTGATTTTTGTTTATTTACCCTATTTTAAAAATCCATAGTTAATCTTTGAGGGAACCATGTTTGAGTGTATTTAATAAAATTGGCGCAAAAAGAAATGAGAGAATCAAGAAAATGAAGTAGGTGAAAATTAGAGAGGTTAAAAAAAAATGTAAAGAGTACATTAGGTTAGTGATAGTACTAAGTACGAGATAGAATAGAATAGATATAAGATAGAAATTAGAGTTAGATGGGCGGGGTTTAGGTAAATGGTAGTTGTAGTGAGTGACTTGCAAATGGTTTGGTTGAGATTAAAGTTTCGCGGCAGCTTCATTGCTGCGAAAACTTTCGTCACAACAGGCTGCACGGCAAGGACTTGATTGGGAAAAAATTTTAAGACCGAGGACACCAACCAAACCAGTTGCAGGCCATTTTGTCTGGGTAAGTAGTATTAGCATTTCAGTTTTGGGAATGTTTTTTCTAATAATTTTGGTTGTGTAGAATTTTGTGTGGGACTCACCAGCTGCCGAATCTTTCCCCGGTTCTAGAAGATATTGTGGACTACAAACCTTTGCTTCGACAGGTTTGTAGTCCACCATTTTATTTTTTCGTTGGACTGATACACCGGCCATTTGAGTTTGCCACCATTTTGGAATTGGGCAAACATTTTTATTTGGATTTCAACACCGTTTTGGAATTTGTGCCAACAACTTTTGAAGTTTTTTGCAATAAATTGTACAATTGTGCCACCGTTTTCTATTGAAGTGTGCCAACAGAATTAGCTACGGTGCGGTGGAAGAACTTTGGCGTAGAAGTAAATAAATGGGTTTGGTGAGTCCGAAAAATTAAGTGAAAGTTAATTTTATATAGAAAAGTGAGAACAAAATATCTTATAAGGTGGTAGTTTTTTGAAACACCAAGGAAAAATTTTAGTCCGTAGAAAAAAAAAAAGAAATTAAAGAAAAATTGATAGGAAAGTTTTAAAGAAACGAATTAAAAGAATTTTAAAAGAAATAGAAAAGAAATTCATTAAAAGTATATATATATAAAGAAATTCATTTTAAATAATAAGCAGTGATTAATTAAAGAAAGTTTTTTTAATTTAGTTTAGTGTTAAAATTTTTGTAGTGTTAAGTGTTTATTGTGAGCCCGGAAATTTCTGGATAAAATACCCTATTTAAATAACGCGAGTGCACGGAAAAATTTAGCCGTGAGGAAAAATATATACTAGAGAGCTCTCTCGTGTAGGAAAACGTTGTTTTTTTTGTTGTAGAAAATATACCAAAAATTTTGGGTTAGGGTATTTAGAAAATTATTTTTGGGAGAATAGTTTAGGTTTTTTTTATTGTTGTTGTTAGTGTAAGGATTTGTATACCAATTTTTTTTTGACAATTAGTTTTAAAACCATTTTTTTTAATACTTACGTTATAGGCCATATTTTCTGATCTTATTTATATCCGCCATTTTTATTAAATCCGTTTTTATTGTACTTACGGTGTAGTTGATTCCATTTTAAAATCATAAATAATTATTAAATAAAACAAGATTCCATTTTTGTATTTTAAATTTAAATTCTAATATGTTTTTATTTAGCTGACGTCGAGTAAGATGATGTCTGGTTAATAATTTCGGTGAGTGTGTTAATGTAGGTATGTAGGGTGACCAGTGACTGAGTTATTTGTGGGATAGCCTAGTAGAGTTAGGATTAGGTTATCATGGAGGGGAGGGCGACTAGCGGGACATATACCATCTGTTGTCCCTATAGAATCTATTGTTTGTTAAATATTGCTTGTCTTTTTTTGTCTGTCGGTTTCGTAGGTTAAAGTAACTTGTACATTTGTGGGTTTTTTTTTGGTTTTGTGGGACTTGTAGTAACCCAGCAAAAAACCTGCTTCGCTGGATGCAGCTTTGTAAGGGAATAAATAAAATTAATCCCTTACAAAGCTGCTTACGGAAGGCATGATTTTTCCATACAAAGGGCCCGCTTGGAAGCACGTTGTTTTGTGAGAAAAAGCGCATTATTCGCTGCTGAAAAATTGCAGTAAATTCATGTTTTTAGTAAGTGCATTTAACCGCAAATAAGTTCATGCACTTTTTTGGTAAAAGTGCTTTTTTGCTACTGAAAAGATGCAGTAAATTTATGATTTTCATTGAGCGCATTTAAACGCGACTTTTTATGAAAATAAATGCATTGATTTGCCGACTTCAAAATGCAGACTGACTCATGTTTATGTGGCGTCTATACATTAAACTCTACTAAAGAAGGGTAAAACACGATTGAGATGACTCAGATTTCGTGCGCATTAATCTTTGGATAACTTACATTTTATTTTACTCCCTTACAACCTGCTTCGTCGTAAGGGAATAGAGTAGCACTATAATTTTTTAAATAACTTGCTTACGATTTGCTTCGTTTAAGGCAGTTTTGCAGGGTAAACAATCAAATTGCAAAATTGTTTGTTTATTGTATATGCATAAAGTGGCGCAACTCTGTAAAGCAGAATTTGTAGCGCGTTTTTAAGCGCTTCGTATTTTTACTGCTTCCAAAATACTAAAAATTTTTTGCTGGGAAGTGCCCATCGTTAGTTTTTTTATTGGTTTTTTTGTATATAAAATTTATATACAAAGGTTTTTGAGTTTTTAGTTATTATAGTTTTTGTTTGAGTTTTGTTAGTTTTTTTTTAGAAATTTTATTGTTCTGCCCTCTTCCCAGGTGATCGGTCGATCCCCCCCTGACGTCCCTGAGCTAGGCGGTCAGTATGGGTCATTCTGGGAAGCTTTGGTCAAGGGTTTTGCAACACTCTCGCTTACAAAAAAAGTGCGAATAATGAGTTACCCATAGTGAAAGAATAAGTAGTTACTTACAAAGATAGAATAAGTGGTTACTCAGAAGTTTGGAAATAAGTGGTTACCCTACATTGTAAAATAGTTGGTAATATTGTAAAAAGACTTTTTACCTAGCAAAATTTCATATTTAGTTCAAAACAAATATATAAATAAAATATTAATATAAATAAGACTTAATCAGTACTTATTTAATCAATTACCAGTAAGTGATTACTTTGCACGAATATGTAAGTACTTCTATAACTTATTATCGGTAAGTCATTATTTTGTATTTTAAAGTAACGAAAAAGGTAATGGCCTATCATTACGTGGTAATCCGTATGGTAATGACCTGTCATTACCATGTTTTTGCTGCGTTATAGTCAAAACTTAAGTTTTTCGTAAAAAAATTGCATTTTGCACTTTGCAAGTCTAAATGGTATAGTTAGCAACTGACATTTTGTAGGAAAATTTCTTAAATTTTTAGAAATAAACCTGTAAAAGCAGAAAAATCTACTAACAATTACTTTAAAAATGCCCTTGTAGAAAAAACTGGTGAAATTAGCTAAATATTAGTAAAATAAGAACAGAAAAAATAAAACTGTTAAATTTACAGAATTTTAGTTTTATTTGAGTTAACTTTTTGTTAAATGAAATAGACGAATTAAACTGTAAAATCTGCAGGGACTTTTACTAAATATTAGTAGACTAAAAATCTGCAGGGAATTTTACTAAATATTAGTAGACTAAAAATAGCAAAAAAAATTTATTATTGTTAAGTCAAAATTAGTTGGATGCCTGCTAATATTAGCAGAAATATTTGTTAAAAAATAGTAAACTGGTTTTTTAGTCTTAAAATTATATAGCAAACATTTTTTTTTGCTGATTTGAGCAAATTAAGTTGTTATTTTCTATTAACAAAAATTTAACTCAAATATATGTAAAATTCTGTATACATATTTAACAGTTTTAGTTTTGTTGTTCATATTTTACCAATATATAGCAAAAATAATCTGCTAATTTCACTAGTTTCTTCTGAAATAATAATTTTTAGTAGTTTAAACATTTTTTAAGAGTTTTTTCTATTAGTGGATTTAAGTAAAATTTAAGGAAACAATGCTACTAAGTGCTTGCTATAATACTCGGTTTCGCCCTAGGTTTCTAGATTTTTTTATGCAACTTTAACACTGTTTCTCTATTACCAATTTCTTTAAACACCCAAAAAAGTACGTGGTGGCATAGTCAACAAAATCTATAGTCAATTTGAATTTTTTATAAATCAACTATTATAATCAATAACTACACAGTGTAGAAAATCATTACTATTATATTTCTTATTACCTTTATATGGCGATGTCGCGCAAAATAATGAGTTACACACCAGCATACGAAAAATCAAAAAATATGTCGTTACCTATGTGGTTACCAGTATTGACTAAAATAATGATTCTAAAAATAGATTTTCAAAAAAATGAGAATGAGAAAAATATTGAGGCTAAAAATAGATTTCAGAAAAATTTACAAAAAAATCTAGAACATTATTTTATTTTTGAAATAATGATAAAAATAAGTAATTATTGGTAATACACTATTTTTTATTTTGAAAAAATGAAAAAAGTAAGTATTTATTAGTAACTCATTATTATATATTTTAAAATAATGCAGAAAGTAAGTCGGTGTCATTACTGGTAGTCCAAAAAATAATGATATGTCATTACCGTTTCTACACTGGGTTCTATTGATGTAGGCATTAGCTACAACTTTATACACAGTAGATTTCAAGATTACTAAAAAAATATTAAGTACAAATTGTCAAATAAAAAATACTGACATTTAGAAAACAAACTTCAAAATTCATACATGCAAATATTGAAGAAAATAACAAAAAAATAACAGTATATTGAAAGTAATTCGGCATTATTTTCAGGAGAGCAAAAAAACTTTTAAATGATTTTAGTAAATGAGGTGGTGCCAATAAAATATCTTAAAAGGCTATTTTTTAACAGTAATTTTAACTCTCCTCAAAACTTGTCAAAAAACACATAGCACTACTTGCAGGCAAGCCGATGATATACTATTTTAAATTTTTTTTTTTAATTTTCACTAGCAAATTGTCGACAATAACCTCCTTCATAGTTAATTTGTAAATTCGAGATAAACATAGTTGCCTTCTATTACTTCATATCAACTATGCCATAGTGAGGGTTATTTCGACTATGACATAGTTGAAGAAGTAGTGATCAGCAACTATGTAATTTTAAGGGTGTAGGAAAAACTACGATGAAGTTACTCGAAGAAAGCAAATTTTATATGGGCTTCAAGTCCTTTTTCCATTATCACATTCTGTTTAGCAACAGAGTGTTTCACACTTTATATAAAGAACATTTTTGCAGAAATTATTAGTTAAATCAGAAAAAAATGTGTGTTGGGATTTGCTTATATTTCTTAGCTACGAGTAATTCAACTAAAATTGTCTAGGTATTTATCAGTTTGCTTAAATTTATCTTACCGAAATTGTGAATTCTGCATTCGCAAATACAGCTACTATTTTCAGTTATCTCACCAGAATTTTCAATAATTTTGGAGAATTTTTTTAATGAGTGTATTATTTATACCTTCCCTACGGGAAATTTTAACAAACTGTCACCGAACTGGCCCCTTTATATGAAATAGACTGGTCACTTTTACATGGCGTTGTCATAGGAGGGAGAAATTGACCCCTTGTGACATGTCGCAAGACAAATCCTAGGACAGGTTACTGAACTTTGTTGTTTATGAGAGTTCAGTAACCTGTCTTGTAACATGTCACAAGGGGTCAATTTCCCCCTCCAATGACAACGCCATGTAAAAGTGACCAGTCTTTTTCATATAAAGGGGCCAGTTCGGTGACACTTTGTTAAAATTTCCCGTAGGGTTTTTACAGCGTTATATGTATCTTATTTTGCCTGATATCATATCGTATATTGTAAACTGTTTAAACTCTACCGACTTTAGTATATAAAGTGCAACAAATATATGAATCCCTAATTATTTAAACAAAATCTTTAACAAAATTAAGTGTTAATAGACAAACATAACATTTCTATTAACTATTAACAAAATAACTCTATTTGCTATTGTATGCAAAGTATATCATCTAAATAAAAATGTATGAAAAAAATAAACAACTTAAACGTTAAGTGTACTACTTAGTAAATACAGTTGTGTGTACACCAATAGCAGAACTTATAGAAATGTATACTACAAACAGTGTTTCCAACAAATTTTCAAAATAAATGGCTAGATCATACCCAAAAATCGCTAGAAAATCACTAGATTTATAAACAGTGCAAGAATTTACCGATTTTATGGCTAGATTTTTGAAAAATGGTACTTAAAGGAGTTTTTTACTCAAAAATTTCTTTAATATGTTCATAAGAAGTGTTATAAACTTGTAAATAATAAAAAAATTACGATTAGGCTGCAAATAATGAATTTCATTGAATTAATTTTAGTATCGAAAATATTCAAAAGAGTGCTTTCTACCGTGAAAAACTACACACCCATATTTTATCGAAATGTGTATTTTAAAAATTTTTTTTTACTAAAATCGTTTAAGAAGTTATTTTTTCATAATAAAAGAATATCAGTATGCGAATTTTATAATATTTTTCAACATAAAACTGATTTATAAAAATTATATTACGGCTGATAAAAAATCGCTAGATATTTGGCTAATAGCTACAGGATAATTTTTACCGCTAGTGGCGAAATAAAATCGCTATCAATATTGCCCTATTTAGAACATATTGTTTCCGCCATATTGAATTTCTGATAAAAGGCGAAAAATCGCGAATTTCAAAAAAATCTGAAACAAGTGTTCACTTAAATCGTCCATAGATTATGATATGTAAGTTTGACATTTCAATCACAAATATCTCCGTACAAAAGAGTCAACAATTTTTTTTTTATAGAATATCCTTGAAAGTAGGACATGTCTGGATATGCTTGAACATATTATATATACCGCTGGACGCGCCTCTAAAAAACCTTTTATATGATACTCATATTGAGTATGTTTTCTTCAGCTAAGATGCAAATTTCTTACAAAAACTAAAAAAAAACCTTTTTTAAAAATGGTCCAGCTTGTGAGATCTCATTGCTAGACCCGAAATATTTTAGGAATCATCATAAAACAAACCAAGGTTTATTTTGAGGGAGGCACTTTTTTTAATTTTTTTCGTGAGTCTGTCTAAAATTTAAGAATAAATACGATCGTTCTACTATTACTATTAAACATACTTTATCTATGTAGAAAAGTCTTATAGAGTATTTTAGGCGGGGGGCACCAACTCTTTGTAGCTCCAGGAGTCATCTGGTGATTGTCCCCCAGAGACAACCACTAACATAAAATTAATATTTTTTCACACTTTTTAAGCATTTATTAAAATAAAATTATTATTTTTTGAAAGCTTAGGATCATAGGTCTAACACAATGAAAAATTACTTTCTTATTATACGATTTGAGGAAGTTATTGCAAAATGTTGTTGCTTCCTACATATTATTTTTTTGACACCCCAAAAAACACAAAAATACCTCTGTCGACGACCACATGTGATATAAATTCATCAAAGTGGATGTCAAGGAAAGGTAATTTAAAAATGCACAAAATATATTTTTTAAAATTTTTTATCTCCCTTAACATGCTCCACTGGTGAAGGATCCCCCCTCTACCCTACTTTAACTAGTTTTGAGTGTTAATTTTCAAAACTATTTGTAACTACTTTTTAAGAACCCATTCGTTAAATTTTACAAAATTTATTGTTAAAATATAATATTTTCATGTTTCTGTTATTACCCGATAGATGGCGTCACCAGTGTATCCGGAGTTTTAAACATGGCGCTATTTCTTTCCCTCCCGATTTTTTTAAATGGCCCGTATCTCGAAAACTAAGAGAGATAGAGGAAAATTGCCGAAAATAAAGGTTATCTCTATCCAAAAATGGACCCTGGGTCTTTGGACCCTCAGAAATTTTTAGTCGAATTTTTCCACTTCATAAGATGGCCCATATCTCGAAAACTAAGCGCGATAGAGCAAAACGGACAAAATGTTTGCTACGTTGAATGTTTAAGCCGAAAAAACAGTAATAAATGTTGTTAAAGTAACAAATTTTTCTCTTCAACCAACAGACCGATTATTATCAAAAGTGTTTCGGCCAGATTTACATGGTCGCCAAAGGGAACTTTTAATTTCCAATGGAAATGAGGGGCAAGGAAAGGGCCTAGGGAGCCAACTTTTTTTGACGTACCTAATTATTAGTAAACCAGAGATGACTAAAATCAAAATTGCATTGGGAAATAAATGATCGTCTGTGTAAATGAAACATTTTCAGCTTGAAATTAACTAATTTAAAAAATTATGTTAAATCCTTTGTAGATTTAAAAATTGTTAAGTAAAAAATTTTTAATTTCAATAGAAATTTATCAGAAATTCAGAATTATTTCTATTAAATTAAGGCGTATTATCTAGTGTGTAATTTTAAGCACTCAACTGTATAAATGTAGGTGTGCTGTGATGCATAGAAAAAACTGTCGAGTTTAATAGATGAACGTTAAAAGAAATAGTTAAAGGAAAGACAACTTATATAAGAGTATACACTATGCAACAAAAGTAACACTATGAAGTGAATGCACCCAGAAAAGAGGTTCGGTGCTCACAACCCAATTTTTGGCCAATCGAATGGTTCATTTGCATCAAATGAATGTATCGGTTGCGACTACTACACTCAAAATTATACGTCAGTTGGCTGGACAGAAAAATTTGTTACTTTAACAAAATTTATTCCTGTTTTTTGGCTTAAAATAAAATTTATTGATTTTAACAAATTCTTTTGTTAAATTTAACAAATCTAAATTTAAATAAGAAATTTGTAAAACTTCAGTTTTATCTGCAATTATACTGAGTCGTAGAATTTATCCAAATTTAGGGTCTCGGGACCCTCCCCGGCCTAGTCCATATCATGTGAGGGCATATAAGGGCACTCCAATGGAGCAAACATTTTGTCCGTTTTGCTCTATCTCGCTTTGTTTTCGAGATATGTATGGGCCATTTTATGTAGTTTAAAATTTTTATTAAAAATTTCCGAGGGTCTAAGTCCCCGCCAATGTCCATTTTTGGATAGAGATAACCCCTTTCAGTGGGGTATTGCACGGTTAGGGGTAGTCGAAATTTTCATCAATTTTGCTCTATCTCTCTTACACCCAGAAAACAGATTCGGTGCTGACAACCCTTTTGTTGCCAGTCGAATAGTTCAGTTGCATCAAATGAATTTTTCGGTTGTGGCTACCGAATTATTTTTGATACAACTGAAATTCTGTTGCCATAGTCAAATTAGTCCTGTCTCAATTGGTTTTCTGTTGCCACAACTGAAATATTCGGCTACCACAACCGAACCATGCGATTGGCTACAAATACGGTTATCAGAACTGAATCTGTTTTCTGGGTGTAGTTTCGAGTCGTCTTTTATTCATTCGATTTGCTTATGCAGTGTTTAAGAATTAGTTTTCATGAAGTATGAATCTAATTTCACATATTGCAAAACATAAAATTCAAATACATAACAAACTTAGAAATACAGCATACTTGTTAAACTTAGTGCATATTTAACATACTTAGGCATTCATTAAGGTACTCTTTTTTTTTTTTGTTTGCTTGTTTGCATTTTCACCGAGGAAGAACGTGTATGAAAATTACAACTTGATGTTGAATATCATGCTGCTACTGATGATGATGGTGATGATGAAGACATTTTAGGGCTGCCTGTGTGTACACTTTCTATTTTAAGTGTGTATGTTCTTATGAGTTGTAAAAGTGTGTATAGAAATATAAAGAGATTTTCTTTATTTTTTTTTCTATACACAGAGAAAACAGATTCATTGTGAAAAACCGATTTTTTTGTCAACCTAATGGTTTTGTTGAAGCCAATTATATATTTGTTTTGTAGCAGTAGAAATTTGGTTAATACAACAGAATTTAAGTTGAAACAGTATATTTGAATTGTGTTAGCATCACATACCAACTAATTCGGTTGCTGCCACTAAATCATTCAATTGTCAAGAAATTCGATTTTCCCTTTGAATCTGTTTTCTCTGTGTACTATTTTAGGTTTCTTTTACAGATTTTCAATTTTCGTACTGAAGGACGTTTTTTCTGAGTCGTTTCGGTTGTCTTCTTGTTCTCGTCCATGTTATAGTAGTAATATTTAACTTTTTTTCTTTTGGCATTAACTGCCATTCAATTTATTCATCGGTTTGGCATTTTAGTTATTTTCATTTTCCTGTTACTATTCATCGTCTTAATTTTTCTTCTTCACACTTTTGTTGGCAATAACTAAATAGAAGTGTTCATTTTCTTATTCATCTTTTTAAAAAAACCACCTGCCGGTACTTGGTTTATTATATGATGATGTCTATCTAAAAGTATGTGATATTAGAGAATAAGAAATAAGTGTTTAAAAAATAAAACATCGACAGGAAACTTTGTAAACAGCTTTAGTTATTTAACCCTAAATTGTTTGCTCAAGTTTATAATTTATTTAGTAGGTGAGAAAATTATCATCACAATATTAATGAATTTTTGCATAGCATATTTGTGAAATCATGGAGAATACACTAGTCGAATAGAATAAATTTTATGATCAGCTACAACCATTCTTCACGTTCTATAGTGTTGATTGTAAATATCTGTTATTTAACTTACAACAAATTAATGGATGGTTTTATAAAAGTTTATGAAAAATTTCATTTTAATTGTTAAAAGTTTCTTATACTATGGTACACCCAGAAAACAGATTCGGTGCTGGCAACCCCATTTGTTGCCAATCGAATGGTTTAGTTGCATCAAATGAATTTTTCGGTTGTGGCTACCGAATTATTCTTGATATAACTGAAATTCTGTTGCCATAGTCAAATTAGTCGTGTCTCAATTGGTTTTCTGTTGCCACAACTGAAAAATTCGGCTCCCACAACCGAACCATGCGATTGGCTACAAATGCGGTTATCAGAACTCAATCTGTGTTCTGGGTGTATATTTAGACTGGAAACCCGTTCTTAGCTTTTTAGCCATTTTTAGATTTGGAGCCGAAAACTGCAAAATTAAATTTCGTTATGTATTACAGTTTTCATACACACTGAAAACCAGATTCTACCAAAGTGAAAATATCTGAAATGTGCATTTTGGATACACCCAGTTACAACGAATAATTCAAAAGACGAGAAAGGTATTAACCTTTAAAATAACTGCACTCAGAGAACAGGTGCGGTGCTGATAACCCAATTTGTGGCTAATCGAAAGGATCGGTTGCATCAAATAAATTTTTTGGCTGAGACTACCGAATTATTCTTGATAGAATTGAAATGCCCTTGTCATAGTCAAATTAGTCCTGCCTCAATTAGTTTTCTGTTGTTATGACTGAAAAACTCGGCTACCACAACCGAACCATTCGTTTGGCTATAAATGCGGCTGTTAGCACCGAATCTGTTTTCTGGGTGTGAAAACTAATTTATTTCTAACTGTTGAAAATTAACTAACAAATGCATTAAAAATGACTAATAATGTGGTTAAATAAATTTTTACTTAAATTCATAATTCAATTTGACTACAAAAATTTTAAAACAACTGAAAAACTTGTTAAAAATTACTGCTTTTTACAGTTTTTTTTGAATGTCATTTGAAAGATTTGAAGTAAAATTTCAAATGGTTGTCGAGTTATTAGATATGTTTATGTGGTTAAGCACTAAACTCAGTTTATTTTGAGATAAGTTAACAGGTCTAACAGAAATAAATGTTTACTTTAAGAATACTGTTTTGGTAGTTGTTTATTACAATATTAAAAATAATTGCTTTAAGAAATTGTTGCAAAATAATGTACTTTTTGTTAGTTGTTTGTGTTTTTTTTAATAACTGCCATAGTAGTAGTTTTGTATTTTTCCATAGCAAAACAACTGTAATCACATTTAAAACAATAACTAAAACAACTGTCATACAGTAACTGTGCACACAAACAACTCTCAAACATTGTCGAGCGTATGAAATAATAAATTGTGACAGGTTTTTCTGCCTTTAGGCTATTAATATTATAAAGATAAGCGAATGCTTAATTATTCTTGACAAAACAACTTATTTCAACCTTTCTGAAAGCTTTTTAACTTTTTGTAGTAAAAATTTTTTCTTACCAATAAAACTTGTGTAGAAATAATTTACAAAATTCGATATTTCTTTTGTGTTTTTATAATATTTTCTTTTGTGATAATACAATTCATTTTTGCAGTAAGTTTATTATGAAAAAAATACACAAGATTTCAAAATTTGTTCTGGAAAATCAAAATGTCAAAAGTCCAAAGAATTGCAATTACAATATTTACTAACGATTACGAATAACTGAAAGTACGCCTCTGATGCAGGGTTTCAAACTAAAGAGTTAAGCCACATTCACAATGATTTAGTACTCCACTCTGCAGAGTGGATTTTGTTCCAGAGTGAAGCACTCCATCATTGTGAATGTGGCTTTAACTTCAATTAAAGTATTAAACTACTTAAAGAAACTCTAAAAATTTTTTTTTTTGATTTCTAATCAAATGCAGTTGATGTGTATTTTTTGATAAACATCACTTCTTTGGATCATATGCAGTAATACCCCATTTAGATACAAAAGCTAATCCCATAAAAGTCGGATTAACTGCTTAAACAAACACTAAACAAGTCGTTTAAGCCCTATTTTAATCTTTTTGATTAATAGATAATCCAACTTTTAGTGAGGTTACTATTTCTAAACGACTCTGTATTCATATTCATGCAACGCTGTTTTTTGTTATAATGTCGGTTGGCAGCACTGAAAAACACACACTAAAGTCAGGGAAAAATTTAAAGTTAAGACGCTGCCGCAAAAGTATTTTGGCGCTGTCGAGAAATATGATGCTAACGCACACATTTTCCATATTCATCATGTGCCGGATCGCTTTCGGCGCCAACTTAGTATTTTAAACTGACAGAGTTAAACTTTTAACAGCCGAGTTGAAGATTAAAAAGTTGGATTAACTTTAATCAAGTGCATTAATTTCGCTGTCTAAATGCACTATAAATAAAAATCTTTATATTTAAGTGCTTTTACTTTTCGTTTTCCTTCATTACCTTGATTTTAATCTCAATTTCAATGAAAAGCGTTTTGTGTTCATGGTGTTTGCATTGTAGTTGTAATGAAGTGAACATCTCTTATTAACAGTACCGATGGAGCATTGCACGCCTACTTATATCCCCTAGCTATTTTACAAGACGAATCCAGCAAAAAAAAAAATTATTACCAAATAAGTGGCTACGCAGTGAGAAACAGTAATGACATACCATTATTTTTTGGATTACTTTCTTACTTTCTGAATTATTTCAAAATATATAGTAATGAGTTACTAGTAACTAGTTAATTTTCGTTAATAATAATAATAAGCGCCCTATGCTCCGGTGGGAGTTAGAGGAATATATATATAATAATAATGTCTTGTTTTTATCATTAAGCCTTTTTTAATGACCGGATTTATTTTTGCAAAATTTAAATTTTTTCTTCCTCATTATTTTAGCGAATATGTGTTAAATTTTGATAAAATTATTAAATTTTGAAAATTAAAAACATAATGTGGATTGTTTTAGCAAAATAAAATAAATCCAAAAATAAATCCAGTGATTAAGATAGGCCTATTGTTTCAGATATAAATTAATGTTCTAGATTTTTTTTTATTTTTTTTTTGGAAATTTATATTTAGACTCAATATTTTTTCAACTCTGGTAAGAATATATATAACCACATATTTTCGATTTTTTTTATGCTGGTACGTTAGCATAGTTGTGTGCAGAAAGTTATTTATGTTTTTATCTATCAAATATAACATGTCGAAATAGCTCAGCGCTATTAACTGGCAATCTGGAGTCCCAGGTTCGATTCCCAGCATGAGCACAATTTATTGAAAAGTAATTTAGAAATAAAAAAATATTTTTTAAAAAAAATTTTGTTTTTTGAGAATTTGTTTTTATAATCATTATTTTTGTCAATACTGGGAAACATATATGTAGGTAACCTCATATTTTTTGATTTGTCGTATGCTGATGTGTAAGCATAACTCATTATTTTGCCCGACATCCCCATGTAAAAGTAATAAGAAATAAAATAAGAAAAGTAAATAGGTATAAATACCAGATACTTATGTGGTTACATAATCACATATCTGGTAATGATTTTCTGCACTGAGTATAAAATGAAGCTAAAGGTTTTTACTATACTTACAATATCTTTTATTAAAAATCTACTAAATATGCACGTTAAATCAACTGAAAATCAGTTAAGTAATTTTCGTTAAAAAAATTTTATTTTGTCGTTCATATCTAATTGTTAATTAATTAACTGACAAAATCGGCAGAAACAATAAAAACAGTTCCCATGATACATGGAGAACGAGTAAAAAGGTTAAAGTCGGGCATGCCGACTATACAATACCCTACACCAGTCTGGTGTATTGTTTGGATCCGAAATTCGAATGGGTTAAAATGGGACTTGTGTCAAAATTTTCTATAATGTGAGTCAGCGCACCAAATTTCATTAAAATATCTTAATATTTGCGACCTGCAGTTTGTAACTAAGCCAATTTTGGGGGGACCCTTATATGGGCACTAGTTCTAAACATGGACCGATGTTCACCAAAATCAATAGGCGTCGTCCTTGGGCCAACATAGGTCTATGTACCAAATTTCATCAAAATATCTTAATATTTGCGACATGCAGCGTATAAACAGTATAATTTTGGTAGGACCCTTATATGGGCACTAGGTCTAAACATGGACCGATGTTCACGAAAATCAATAGGCTGCGTTATTGGGCTAACATAGGTCTGTGTACCAAATTTCATAAAAATATCTTAATATTTACGACCTGCAGCGTATAAACAATATAATTTTGGTAGGACCCTTATATGGGCACTAGGTCTAAACATGGACCGATGTTCACCAAAATCAATAGGCTGCGTTATTCGGCCAATATAGGTCTGTGTACCAAATTTCATCAAAATATCTTAATATTTACGACCTGCAGCGTATAAACAGTATAATTTTGGTAGGACCCTTATATGGGCACTAGGTCTAAACATGGACCGATGTTCACCAAAATCAATAGGCTACGTTATTGGGCTAACATAGGTCTGTGTACCAAATTTCGTCAAAATATCTTAATATTTACGACCTGCAGCGTATAAACAATATAATTTTGGTAGGACCCTTATATGGGCACTAGGTCTAAACATGGACCGATGTTCACCAAAATCAAACTTGTTCGTCCTTGGGCCAACATAGGTCTGCGTACTAAATTTCATCAAAATATCTTAATATTTGCGACCTGTAGAGTGCGCACAAGATTGCATGGACAGACAGACAGACGGACGGACGGACAGACGGACATCGTTAAATCGAAATAGAAAAAAATTCTGAACCGATCGGTATTCTATAAGGTGGGTCTACGACCAATATTTTTTGGTGTTACAAACATCAGCACAAACTTATAATACCCTGACCACATAGTGGTGTAGGGTATAATTAAAAAAACCAATTGTTTTACAATCCCAAAAGTTGTTCAACAAATTGTGAAAAATAATCTGTTGAAGGTATGCACTCTCCCCATTAGCGTTAAAAAAAGTCGAATTCTTTCATTTTGAATGAATTGGAACAAAACTGGGAGGAGGTGTCACGAATGAAAAACGAGAAATCGTAGTTTAAGGGATACCCTATTTCACAGTCAGAAATATACACTAGTTTTTTCCTTTTCCATATAAGCGTGGGCCACTCTAATGTATAAGCTTATCATTTGGTGTGTTTTTTCTTGTATTTTTGGTTTTTACTTTTTTTCTCTCTTTTATCTAATTCTTATTTGCTTTTGCGTCGTTTTTTTGCTTCTAAAACATTCACCCTTCAAGTGATTAAATTAATTTGACATTTACATGAACAAGCATAAGAGAACAAGTACACACTACACTTAAGTTTTCATGAAACAACTTTAGTAGATGCTTTAATAATACTCGCATTAAGATTGAAGACGACGCTAACTATAACACTATTCAACAAATTTTATGTTTTTGAAGAACCTCCTTTTGTAATGTATATTTTCTGAAGATGACAGGAACAATTCGCCGAATAGTTTACTATTTGGTATTTGGTCACCGAATAGTGCTTCCCTCTCTCAAGATCTGAAATACACGTTAAAGTGTGTTTTCTTAAGCCCGATAGAACTTTAAGTTGTAAAAAATAACACAATACATGGCATTAACGTAACATTTGAAAATGATTTCGGGCATATGGCCACCACGGCTGTTCTTGACGAAGCGTATTCTGGATGTCTAATTTTGGGCCACCTTTTCGAGCATTCCTGGCGGTATGTCACGAATAACACAAACAATGTTGGCCTCCAGGGCGTCAATTGTTGCTAGTTTATCAGCATAAACCAATGACTTCACATGGCCCCACAGGAAATAATCGAGAGGTGTCAAATGGCAGGACCTTGGAGACCAACTTACAGGTCCATTTCTCGAAATCACCTTATCGCCAAATTTTGATTTCAATAAGTTTGCGGTCGCCGTATGGCACGTAGCGCCACCCTGTTGAAACCACACCTCGCCCGGATCAAAGTCATCAAGTGATTTAAGTGTTTAAATACAAATTTGATTTTAACCACTTAAATCACCATGACGCGTCATTGATACGTCAAAAGTGTGTATGAGAAAATGCTGGTCATATTATTGCCTGTAGATATGCCCGTTTAGTATTTTTCTGTAAAACTTTTACTTGAAGAGTTATAGCGCAAAAAAGCTTGAACTAATTTAAGTACATTTTTAGGGCTAAACGCCGCGGGTGACTGGCCTGTTTTAATTCGAGAGGACCAATTTTTTCGGGGTTGTTATTTTCTAGGCCCAATCTACCGAAAAATACTTTTGCACACTTCATATACTTCATGGGTGCTCAATAAGTATGCATTGCATTGAAAAGTGCCCAATCTATGCGCTCCATCGAAAAAAATGTCTTCAATGTATTCACTAGACCTACACTCAACCAAAAAAGTTTGTAGCGACTACTGAAAATTTTGCTGTTACTACGGGAAATTTAATTTAATTTTTTCGTAATTTTAGCAATGATTTGTAGAAAAAATAAGTAGCCACTACTAAAGTTCACAAAAATAGTTGTAAATTGCAATTCAAAATCGATTAGCTAAAATCAGTTAAAAAATTTACTAAATATCAATAATGTTGGTACAATGAAATTAATACAGATAATTAGTAGACGCTACTAAATTTCAGTAAATTTTTGTAAACTGCAATTTAAAATCGTTGTGCTGAAATAAGCAAAAAACTTTACTAAAAAATAACCAAACTGTAAAATCTAAAAAAAAAAATTAAAATCAAATTTAATAAAAAAAAATTATTTTTTTCCTTCGATTGTAAAAAAATGTATAATTACTTCAACATACTTGAATTTTGGAATAAAAATTGCAAACGGTTTTACCGTTATTACCTCTTTATGTATTTTCTGAGTTTATTATTTTATATCAATAATAACAAATATAAACTAAACCAGAATCCTAAACAATCAACGAATTATTGTAAAGAAAATTGCCTTGAAGTATCCACTTGTTGTTAGTTAAATTAGTATATTTCCCTACTAAAAAAAATTATTTGACTTTTGATATTATATATAATTATATCCGAAAAATGAGAACATCTAATTGTATCAAATTAGATCGTATTATGATCATATTAGATCTAATTTGACACAATTAGATGTAATTTGATGAAAAAAGATATGGTTTGATACAATTTTATCCGGATTTTGTCCTCATCCAAATTTATAAAATATAATATAATCATATCCAACTAGATATAATGGTATATAATTCGATACAATTATACATAATTATATGAGGCATATTAAATTATATAAAGGTCTATATATAATTGGATATTGTAATATGTTGCACTGTATATTGTGCAATATATAACAAGATATAGTTATATATTTAGGATATAATTTCGTAAAATTTTATATAATTATATCTTGGTATATATGTTCCAATGCATAATTATACAAAATTTTATATAATAACATATGATTATATCAAAACTTTTTTACTTGGGTTGTGTTGTATTAGTATAGTATTTGCTAAGTTTAGCACTCGGTTTTGAAAAATTAGTAAAATGTTTTGCTGAAATCAGCAACGAATATTTGTAAAAAAAAATCCATAATTTGCAATAAGAGAATACCAAAAATTATTACTAAAAAAATTGTACTAAACATCAGTAAAAAAATAGTAAAGACCGATTGAAAACTGTTAACAATAATTTTTTCTATTTTAGTAGGTTTGAGGTTAAGAAGAAGAATAAACCTTCCTCAAAAGTTATAAACACATTAAATTTGCAAATCAGTCTAGATCTAGTTTCTGCCTTTTTATGGACACTCTTCATCAGTGATTTTTTCTAACTTTTTTATCTGAGTGTATAAAGAGTTTAAGAACAGTCCCCAAACTCAGCAAATGCCTCCAGAGTAAACTGTAGATCGAATTAATGTCCTCGCAGCATGAGCTGTACAAACATATTTATATTTGTATATTCCGCTTCCCGGAATATGAGCCTTATCTTACTGTAGTCCAGAGTTTCATATAGTCAATATGCTGGACATAAGTTTTATCTTTAAGCTGCCTAGATTGTGTAGGCTGTGATTGACAAAACTTAAATTAGCTTCACTCATCGCTGTGTCGACTGTGGAGTATCTCGTTAAGAGACTGTGGAGTATGTGATGATATGAGTCATAGCCTATGTAGAAGGTTGCCGGTTCGATTCGCGCTTATGGCATACACAAAAAGTTTTTCATATAAAGACAAATTAAAAATTAAAAATACTGTGATAAATTGACACGTAAACTAACCACTGAGGAATCTTCCGGTGGGACGAAACTGCGGCAGTGTGGTGATTCCCTTGTGTCTGTTAAATTTTTCAATAAAAAAATGTTTTCTTCTTCTTCCTGTAAATGAGCTTTAAAAAATTCTTCAGCAATTAATTCTAATACTAAATATGAGCGATATATTAAATATATCCGATGGTTACAAACACTCAACTTAAAAATATTAAACTCACAATTAAATTCTAAATTTTTATAATTTTTTAGTTTAAAAAAGCAAAAAAAAATAATTTCTAAAATTATGCAAAATGTTTATTGCTTGAAATAGTCGAGCTATAAATGCTATTAAGAAATTATTGTCTAAAATCGTACCCTTTATTGAAATGTTGAAACACTTTTTATTAATCTACACCTACAAAAAATTTTGTATTTGGTTCCAACCGAATCGTTCGGTTGCTGCAACCTATAATTCGTTTGTCACAACACAGTTTCTGTTGTTCCAACTGAAATAGGGTTGTGGCAACCGAAATAGGGTTGTGACAACCAAAATAGGGTTGAAGCAACCGAATTTTTAGTTGCAGAAACCGAACGATTTGGTTGTAACCAAATTAGGGGGACAACACATTTTTTTTTGTATTTTTTGTATTTTGTGCATTCCCGTAATCTGTTTTTTTTTTGTATTACTTAACTGTTAATTCCGATATTATTTTTCCTGTATTTGTAAAAAAATTATAAATTGCTTTAATAAAATCTAAAAACGTTGTTGGTAATTTAACAATTTGAAAACCGAATGAAGAAAATCCCAAATTACTCAATCGAATGAACCAGAACTCGCTTGAATTCCCAAATTTTTAAATCGATTGAGCAAAAATCGATTGAATTCCAAATGAATTCAGTGAATTCAGTGATTGAGCAAATCGAATGATAAAAAATGATTGAAGTCTTTAAAATTAAATCGAATGAGAACTATTAAGACTTCATATTCGATGTGTAAAATTGCAATTCGAGAATTTAAACATTCCAAAGTCGATCAGAATTGAAAATAGAATGAGGCATTGAAGTCCTTAGAAGCTTCTACCTTAAATTTCCTTGCATTTGAAGTAAAAGGTCCTTGAACACCAACCGTCATGTTTATACTCATTCAAATGATAATTCATATAATTTAATTATTATTAAATAAACTCAAGGACTTTAAAATCTCTATCTAAAGCAATGAAGTGGAAAGTTATAAAACAGGGCGTATCGACCAAAAATATGAACGGTCCATTGTAATTTTTGATTATTGCCAAATTTGAATTCAGCACAGCAAAGACAATTTGCAAGTATGTTTTGCAACAGGAGGTTTTTAGGCTGCTGTATAGTGTAATAGTGACACTGATGAGTTTGATGATGGTATGAAACGAATATTGTTTTTCTTAATAGGACAACACTGTGGTTTGACTGCTGATGGGTAAATATTTAAATTGGAATTGTTTGTTTTAATCCTTGTTAAGGCACAAATTCACTTTATTATTTATTTTCTTGTGTTGTTGTGTGCTAATATTAAGATTTAACCAGGGAATTTATTTATTATATATGTATGTATATATTATCTGTTGTCATACCTGTTAGTATTTAAAATTAAATTTTGTTGAGATTAAAAACTAAGCAGTGTGACATTTAGTTATTAAGTTAGTTTTATAAAAAGTTATTGTACTAATTCTAATGTTTTTCTCTTATCTTTTCATATTTTTTTCGTAAATTTTAAATTGTGGATTTGTTGTTTTTGTAATGGATTTGAAAATATTCTCAATTCTTGTGTTCGATACAAAAAGGTATGTACAATTAAATGATTTCTTTTCAATTCAATTTATTACGAGTATGCTAAAATAATTCTAGTTAAACAGAACAAGTTTTGGTGATATTAGAAAATAAAGAATATTACCTGAATTTCAGTGTGCTCCTGTGTAAATGAAAAATTTTAAATTTCATACTATTATAATAATATTCTTATTTATTGCCTTACATATATAAAAAAACAAATTAATTTAAATCCTTTCCGTACACTATCATTTTTTTAAAACATAATCCTACAAGTAACCTACACACCACACATTAGTAAATTTTTGCAAATTTAAACTTAGTTTTTTTTTTTAACAAACAAACTTTATCTTTAATATATTGTTTGTTTGGTTGCATAAGTTCACTGTCCGTTTAACAATTTTTATTAAGACCGACAATCTAGAAAACAATAAACATTTTGTATCTTTTTTTAATAATGACCCTGAACTAAAGAGTGTCAACAATTTTGTTTGTACGTTCGTGTATGTGTGTTATTTTAAAACCGAAAAAACAAAACTACAAAGTGATACATACAAACTTATACTAAAAAAAATAAAAACAATAACAAATAACGATAATACACAAACAACCGAATATTATCGTTTGTCTCTCCTACACTCCTCTGAGCTAAAATAAATATAAACACCAACAAAAGCTGTCATAACAATAAAAACAACTACACAATACGTGTTGTATAATATTCGTTTGAAATTCACATACACATACAATTATAATCAAATACACACACAAGTGCACACAACTATTGCAAAGTCTCACATACAAACATTAAAAACGAGTAAAAAGGTTAAAGTCGGGCATGCCGACTATAGAATACCCTACACCAGTCTGGGTAAAAGCCAACTAATGTCACCAAAATCAATAGGCTGCGTTATTGGGCCAATATAGGTCTGTGTACCAAATTTCATCAAAATATCTTAATATTTGCGACCTGCAGCGTATAAACAGTATAATTTTGGTAGGACCCTTATATGGGCACTAGGTCTAAACATGGACCGATGTTCATCAAAATCAATAGGCTTCGTCCGTGGGCCAAAATAGGTCTGTGTACCAAATTTCGTCAAAATATCTTAATATTTACGACGTGCATCGTATAAACAATATAATTTTGGGGGGACCCTTATATGGGCACTAGGTCTAAACATAGACCGATGTTCACCAAAATCAATAGGCTTCGTCCTTCGGCTGCCATAAGTCGGTGTACCAAATTTCATCAAAATATCTTAATATTTGCGACCTGCAGCGTATAAACAATATAATTTTGGTAGGACCCTTATATGGGCACTAGGTCTAAACATGGACCGATGTTCACCAAAATCAATAGGCTTTGTCCTTGGGCCAACGTAGGTCTGTGTACCAAATTTCATCAAAATATCTTAATATTTACGACCTGCAGCGTATAAACAGTATAATTTTGGTAGGACCCTTATATGGGCACTAGGTCTAAACATGGACCGATGTTCACCAAAATCAATAGGCTGCGTTATTGGGCCAATATAGGTCTGTGTACCAAATTTCATCAAAATATCTTAATATTTACGACCTGCAGCGTATAAACAGTATAATTTTGGTAGGACCCTTATATGGGCACTAGGTCTAAACATGGACCGATGTTCACCAAAATCAATAGGCTGCGTTACTGGGCCAATGTAGGTCTGTATACCAAATTTTATCAAAATATCTTAATATTTACGACCTGCAGCGTATAAACAGTATAATTTTGGTAGGACCCTTATATGGGCACTAGGTCTAAACATGGACCGATGTTCACCAAAATCAATAGGCTGCGTTATTGGGCCAATATAGGTCTGTGTACCAAATTTCATCAAAATATCTTAATATTTACGACCTGCAGCGTATAAACAGTATAATTTTGGTAGGACCGTTATATGGGCACTAGGTCTAAACATGGACCGATGTTCACCAAAATCAATAGGCTGCGTTATTGGGCCAATATAGGTCTGTGTACCAAATTTCATCAAAATATCTTAATATTTACGACCTGCAGCGTATAAACCATATAATTTTAGTAGGACCCTTATATGGGCACTAGGTCTAAACATGGACCGATGTTCACCAAAATCAATAGGCTGCGTTATTGGGCCAATATAGGTCTGTGTACCAAATTTCATCAAAATATCTTAATATTTACGACCTGCAGCGTATAAACAGTATAATTTTGGTAGGACCCTTATATGGGCACTAGGTCTAAACATGGACCGATGTTCACCAAAATCAATAGGCTGCGTTACTGGGCCAATGTAGGTCTGTATACCAAATTTTATCAAAATATCTTAATATTTACGACCTGCAGCGTATAAACAGTATAATTTTGGTAGGACCCTTATATGGGCACTAGGTCTAAACATGGACCGATGTTCACCAAAATCAATAGGCTGCGTTATTGGGCCAATATAGGTCTGTGTACCAAATTTCATCAAAATATCTTAATATTTACGACCTGCAGCGTATAAACAGTATAATTTTGGTAGGACCGTTATATGGGCACTAGGTCTAAACATGGACCGATGTTCACCAAAATCAATAGGCTGCGTTATTGGGCCAATATAGGTCTGTGTACCAAATTTCATCAAAATATCTTAATATTTACGACCTGCAGCGTATAAACAATATAATTTTGGTAGGACCCTTATATGGGCACTAGGTCTAAACATGGACCGATGTTCAAAAAAATCAAACTTGTTCGTCCTTGGGCCAACATAGGTCTATGTACCAAATTTCATCGAAATATCTTAATAGGTGCGACCTGTAGAGTGCGTACAAGATTGCATGGACAGACAGACAGACGGACGGACGGACGGACGGACAGACGGACATCGTTAAATCGAAATAAAAAAAAATTCTGAACCGATCGGTATACTATAAGGTGGGTCTACGACCAATATTTTTTGGTGTTACAAACATCAGCACAAACTTATAATACCCTGACCACATAGTGGTGTAGGGTATAATTAAAGCTACGTATGAGCATCAGTGTTGTCAAAGATGGTTAGTAAAAAACATAGATAAATTTACGGCATTAAAGTAACTAAATCTGCTAAAATGTTAGCCCTTTCGTGCCGGAATTTAAATGGCAGTGTTTTAGATTTTCTTCTATACACCTCTTTTTCGCCCAACCTTCTCTATTTTTTTATTTGAGGTTAAGAAGAAGAATAAACATTTTTTTCAAAAGTTGTAAACACATTAATTTGCAAATCAGACTAGATATAGTTTCTGCCTTCTTCTATGGACAGGATTCATCAGTTATTTTCCATTAAATTTTATTATTGTTTATATTTTATTGTCAGATTGTCTTTATATGATCATTTTTTTTTCAACAACCCGTCAGCTGTAGTAATCGAACCTGAGCATATTACTACATTACAAACGTACCTAAACTAAAGTGCGACAGCTTAGCCATCTCACCCAAGTAAGGCCTTGCATGCAAAATTGTTTTTTTGTTCGTGAGGTCGGGCAAAGCAATTTAAAACATAGAGCGTTAAATATGACTCTCTTTATTCACTTTTTTTCATATTTTTTAATAATATTTCAACACATATTTTAAATATTAACGAACAAATAATTAAAATAAAAAAATGTTAGATTTTAAATAAAATAACACAATAAAAGTTCGTGTTGATAGCAACAATTTTGAGTTAACATGTTGCAATGAAATTTTTTTTATGTAAAAAAATGTCTTCATTTGCTTTTCCGAGCCACTCATACAACAACAAAAAACGGCGTGTAAGAAAAATACTCTAGTAAGTGTATACAGTATTTACCGCTTTTTGTTGGTGTGTGTGTTGCTTGGAAAAGTCAATGAAAACATTTTTTTATTTAGAAAAATTTCATTGCAACATGTTAACTAAAAATTGTTGCTATCAACACGAGTGTGTTAGTGTGCTATTTTCTATTAAAATTTAATATCTTTTTGTTTTATTTTAACTACTTGTTAGTTAAAATACTGAATATTTAAAAATGTGTTGAAATATTATTAAAAAATTTGAAAATAAAGTGAATTAATATTTTACACTCTATTTTCCAAAACATGTTTTAATTTGCTTTGCCCTACTTCACGAATAAATAAAAAACTAAGGTTGAGAGAGGAAGAGAGGTATAGAAGGCCACTGCTGCAATAATTAATTTTTAAATATATCACCAAAAAAATTGGAAGTAATGCTATACAAACTACTTCTTTCACTGCTTCACAAGCATCCGTTAGTGTATTTTTACTGCTTTTTTAGAAGCTATTCTGAACAACTTTAAAAAATTACTTCTTTCATTGCTTCCAAAATATCCGTTAGTATATTTTAACAGCTTTTTTAGAATTACTTCTTAACAACATTCAAAAAATCACTTAAGTTTTGGTTCTAAAGGGTAATTGCTCTAAAAGTGATCCTAAAAAGTGATTTTGGTATCATTTGGCATTTCCAATAATTTTTTATTTTTTTTAGTTTATTAATTTTTTAAAAAATTTTTTTTTTAATATTTATAATTAATTTGTTTAAATTCAATATTTTTGAATTTTGAAATTAAAATATGTATATTAGACTGGTGCAAAAAAAAGTTGGAATTTTCACGCTCCACAACCCTAAAAATATGCCACTTGGAAAAAACATGGTCTGATAAAAATATCACCAAAAAAGAACATCGCAATTGAAGTTTCGAGGTTGTACTTGTTCTATTATTATTAATTAATAATGGAAAAAATGAGAAAAATTAAATATAATTATTATGATCGCGACATATCAAATCAAATATATTTTTTAGGTGTACATTACGAATATGAAAATTGAAATCGGAGTGGCGGATTTCGCGAAATTTTATACAAAAAATATTCGATTTTGATCAAGATGTTTTCTTATATTTACCACTATGAAAATTTCTTTTTTGCTCTAATATACATATATCTGTGGAAAGTCCTATTATGTGAGATAGGATTTTTGGTAGCAATGAAATTATAGCAAGCTAAATAATAGCGAAATATTAAAAAAAGTCAAATATTAAGTTAATTTGCAAGGATATATGTTATCCTTTTTAAAATCAAAATCAGTGTTATATATAATGAAGGCCTTTGGTAAATTTCAAAAGTATAAAAAATTGGATATTCCGATAACACCGATTACAGGTAATTAGGAAAATACCTCAAAAAGCTTGAGTTTTTTTGAATTTTCAAAAGCTGCGAATAATTTATAAACCACAAATCTTTTTTAAATTTCTATTACTGATTCATAATCTTCATTAAAATAAAGATCAGATTTGAGAAATTTGCGCATACAAGACAAAAACAAGTTAAATTTTTAATTACATCTTTTCGGAAAATTTGGAAATTTTAACTAAAATATATATTGTTTTTGTATAATTAAAAAAAAAACCGCTAATTACTAAAAAGTTACTTAATTCTTTTAAGTATTGGTTTTAAATTCCTTTTCTTTACATTAATTAAGACTAGATTAAAAAAAATAAATGATAAGTAACAGCGTACAGGTTAAGAAATAATTCAATTTAAAATCAACCCTACTTTTTGTATAAATTACTCTAGAGATAAATTATTAATTCTTAAAAGATTGATTGTACCTACATAATTCCCTGCCTCCGAATTATCAGCAGTAAAAATTTTTAGGTATATTATAGCTATATTTTGTCTCATGCCTATCAATGTTAAGTATTTAAAGAAAATCTACGTTAAACCGATTATATTTAGTATGAAAAAATTTTAAACAGTCAATGTTTATAATTGTTCTGTTATAGTAGAACGTACATCAGCAAAACTTTTTAGAAAATAACGCGGATAAGTTACGTTGGATGTGAAAATGATAAAACGTTGAGTTTTCAACCATGATAATTATCCGTGTTGAAAGTTAACATGCATACGAAAAGTAATGTGTTGCTTTTCATCTTCAACGCGTTAACGGATACAGTTAAGTCGAAAACACAGCACCTATAACACATATTTGGCAATTGGGGTCTTAGACCAATATTTCGACAAGTTACAAATGGAATGAACGACTAATATATAAATTCTCATATATGTAGTGGCTACAAAGATTATATCAAAAATGGATGAATCATTTAACAGAGTATTTTTTGGCAGAATAGCTATTATTTTTGTGACATCTCTAAAAACTTATTCCGCCAAATAAAAACAGCTTAATTGGCAACGATACGTATGAGTAACATAATACATATATATGAGTGTATGTGTGTGTGTAAGTATGTGTGCATAAATGAAGATAACACAATCACACACAGTTGGAATATAAAAATAACACTCATACGCTGCGTTGTGCACAAAGCACAAACGAGTAAATAGTAAATGATTTTCATTTTCTATTTTTAACATTTGTTTTTTGTCAGATATTTCGTTTCATTTTTTATATATATTTTTTAGACAAAACTGTTATAATAAAGCTGTTACAAACTGAAAACAAATGTTGTGTTTGGTTGTTGTTGTTGTTGTGCTTTTAAACCAACAAATATATAGAAGTTGTTGTAATATATATAAAAATGATTTTTTAAGTGTTTATTCAGTTTTGTTGTTGTTGTTGTCTGTTTTTGTAGTTGTTTGTTTATTTCTGTTATAGAGGGTGCAATTTTGAATGTCTAAAATTTTAGTTGTTTTATGTGTGTGTGAAAAAAAAAACTAAATAAAAAAGGGTTAAAAAGTCATTACTTTTTTTTTCTTGTATATTTACGATGGGTGTATTGTATATTACAAAGTGATATTTTGAATGTAGGTTTATGTATATTTTTTTTTTCAGTTTCTAATACACATTTACATAACACTTAACATACATATACACACACATACATATATACCCACACACACATATGTATGTGAATGTGTGCTATGGCTTATATTGCTCATTGATTTTTATGTGTATTGTGGTTGTTATTTTTGTTTTTTCGTTGATGTTGTTACTCAATTTGATGTTTGGTTAAATATTTCTGGTTTGTTGTATTCGTAAAGGTTTTTTTTTTTTTTTTTTTTTTGAAATGTAGATAAAAAATGTGTTACAAAAGCACTAAAATTTATTACAAATTGGAGTCTACTTGTAGTGATAAAAAATGTCCAAAGTTTAAATGTTGAGGTTGAGGTATTCAGTATAAGGATTTATCAATAGGTTAATGTTTATACTATATTTTTTTTTTAGTTTCATTGTGGTTTTGTACGGATTTTTATGTTTAAGGTTTGGTTTTTTTTTTTAATTTTGTTGAAATTTATTAAGTTGTCTGCTGTAAATACTTTTTATATACTACAACAGTACAAAAATTACAAAATTTGAAATTTAAGCTGGATTCACAATGCTAAGAGGTCTAAATTAGAGATGACATGATACAAAATATATGTAAGTAGGAAAAATAAACGAAGAAAATCCACTCTGCAGAGTGGGGTATTCCAGCAGTGCGAATCGAGCTTTATAGTTTAAAAATGATAAAAAAAACAGAAACTCTTATATAAAAACAAGGTTTAACTGCTCCATACTTCGTTGCCGGTGGTTTTCAATATCGAAATATAATTTGAAGAAAATTTAATTCTTTTTGTGTAGATTATTCTCTTCTAATAATTTTGTTTAAGATTTTAATAGTGGATATTTGAATTTCAAGCTCATTAAACAAGCATTTTTCCCTTTAAAACCCATTTATACCTTATTTTATCAAGAATCAAAAAAGCATATTTTTAGTGAATAAAAGAATAGCTCGAGAAACATATATTTTAAATTGAAAGATGTTAAGTAAGAGACTTTTCTTAGTAAAGATGCTGCAAATACAACGTAGTATTTATTTTATGAGGAGACTTTTCCCGTTTTTGTTGCTCCCCATACACAAAAAAAAAATTTTTTTTTTACCTTTTTTAATTTTTGTTTATAGCTTCGGCATTTACAGTCGGATTTTAAAGTGTGATATATCAATTTTTTTTTGACTCCGAGAAGACCAGTGTTTTGCTATAAAGGAAAAAACCAATGAAAAAAAATTTAAAAAGGCAACCCCTACGTTCGGCAACAAAAAAAAAAAATTCTGCTGAATTTATCGAAAAACTTCCTTAGCAAAAGTTTAATGATTTTTTGCGAGCTTGTAAAAAGACAATTTTGGGGGGTACCCTTATATGGGCACTAGGTCTAAACATGGATCGATTTCAACCAAAATCAATAGGCTCCGTTCCTGGGCCGACATAAGTCTGTGTACCATATTTCATTGAAATATCTTCGTATTTGCGACATGCAGCGTGTAAAAAAGGAAATTTTGGGGGGTACCCTTATATGGACACTAGGTCTAACGAGTCCTTGGGCCAACGTAAGTCGGTGTATCTTAATATTTGGGACCTGTAGAGTGCGCACAAGAATGCATGGACAGACAGACGGACGGACGGACAGACAGACGGACATCGTTAAATCGAAATAAAAAAAATTCTGAGCCGATCGGTATACTATAAGGTGGGTCTAGGAGCAATATTTTTTGATGTTACAAACATCAGCACAAACTTATAATACCTTCTCCACGTAGTGGTGTAGATTATAAAAATGTAAAATGGCAATCCCTACGTGCGGCAAAGAAAAAATTTTTTTTGAAATTGCCTTGCAAAAATATTTCATATTGGAGGGTGTACGGCGCACTTTTTTTTGCCTGTAAGGTGGTACGGTGTAATATCCATGCTAAATGAGGAACATATGTATATGCCAAATTTTATGATCCTAGTTTCAGCTGTTTAAGAGGGGTACCCTAATAGTTTAAATTTCAAGTTTCTATATCTATATATAAAATTGCAATGCAATTCTCTATTGCAAAATTTTATGAAAAATATAAATTTAGTTATTTAAAGGTTTATACTCGAAGAAGCATCAAACAAAAAGAGATATTAAAATGTTGGGAAAAACAATGATCTAAATGTACTTATTTTTAAAAGAGACACTAATACTTGCACTTCAACATTTTTGCAGTACATTTTTGAGAGCTTTGAAAGAATTAATTCCCTAACTCCTTTTTTAAAACGGAATTTATATTTTGAGAATGAATGAATCGAATGAAATTTCTTTTCTCCATTCGATTTATCTTCAAGGAATTCATTTACTTTTTTCTAATTCGTTTATAAAATTGAATGCATTCATTCATTAATGGATTCAATTATAGTTAATTCAGCTTTTGGTTGAGGAATTAATTCCTTAGGGATCGAAATCCCTAGAAATTCATTCAATTGTGCACTTAATTCCCTGAAGCAACTTATCAGTAAATAAGCCTTTTATACAAGCGATTTGGGCAGACCGAATAGGAGGCGACTTTCTTTCAGCTTTTTGCCCATGTATGAATTTCTAAAAATTCCGTCTTAGCATATGTTGGAGGATATACGGCGGTTTAGGCTGGACGATGTTGAATGAATGAGTCAGTCAGTCAGTACCATTACTATTTTATACATAGAGATTGGTTCACCTCCACCATTTAAACTTTAAAACTATGTGATTTTTTCGAAAAAAAAATCAATTACTTAAATCACGATTCATTCAAATTACACAATTTCAACTAACTAAACTATGTTAAACGTTTCCTATTTCTATGAATACAAAATTTTGTAGTTGTCATCAATCATTTTTATGCAGGTACTACATTGAAAATCATTCGGGCAAAACGGAAACAGTGTCTGATTTCCGGTAGCAATTTATTAACATCTTTACAAAACACTCTGTTACGCTCACACACATACAATTTAGAATTGTTTATTGCTTTCTTGTGAGCCATAATTATTGCTGTAGCTGTAGTTGACGTTGTTGTAGTACGTGTTATACATTAGAATTTGTTGTTGCTTTCGGTTTGGGGCAAAAATGCAGCTATAGTCATTTTTTAATTGTGCTTTTTTTTCTTTTGCATTTCTGGTGTTGTTGTTTCTGTAGATGATGACGCTGTTGTTGTTATTATTTTTGTTGCTACAATAATATTTTACTCGTTTTTTCAGGTATTTTATGATTTAAATTTGAATATTGCATATAAAGCACGCATTTACTTTAATATTTTGTAGAATATGCAAATTGCATAAAATTTCATGTTGCTGCTGCTGCTGCTGCTGTCATGTTGCTCAACAATATCTGTGTCGGCGTTTGTGTAGTAGTTGGTGCATTTCATAAGAGTCTACATTATATGTGCACAAAGTTATATGAGTATAAAGTTAAAATTTTATTTTATTGATATACTCATACATACTCATACAGGAAACTAGCATGAACTATTTGTTGTCATATGTGTATGGGTGTTTTCAGAGTTTCAAAATATTTAACTGACTGTTTAATTGAATTTTATATTTAAAATGAAATGCTTAGTTGAGAACTTGCTTAGTTCCAACATTTTAAAATCGTTTGTGCAGTTTTCGAGCTGTTTTGACTTTTAGATCTTCATTAACCCATTTTCCGCCATTTTTTATGATTTTGAAATCTATTGTAGGTATACACAGGAAAAAAGTGAGAGAAAAGAAGTAATTAAAACACTGAACTGTTGAAGAAGAAGTTGGTTTGGGTTTTCATCGATCAATTTAACGTTGGCTTGTCACTTTTTAAAAACAAATTATGTTAATTTGAGCCAATGATAAGGAAGTTCTTTTTCACTTCTTTGGACTGTTACACAGAAGATTGTGGGTTTGAGCCCCAGCGACTATAAACATAAATTTATAAAAATAATATGTATGAGTTTTCTATCCCTCATACATATCACAGCGTTCTCTTTTGGTGTTGCCATGGCACTTAACCCCACAGAAGAAAAATAAGCAATTACTCCACAAATTTAGTCGGCTTGCGAGCAGGGCTGCCAGATAATTTTGATGAAAAATCGGCACTTTTTCCCAAAAAAATCGGCATTTTCGGCACTTTGATTTTAAAAAATCGGCACTTTCAAAAATACTCATTTATGTAATATTTAAGTTACTTTACATAAAAAATATGCGAAAAACACATTTCGTGTAAAATAATATGTTTTAAGTTTAACAATTAAACAAAAATAAAGGCTTAAGAGATGAATGAAATGATAATAAAAAAATGTTAGTTGTAATTTTATGAATATTTTTATGATACATATTCATATATCTGACCAATACTATGTAGATAAATTAATTTTTCAGCTTTTTTTATGAATATTTTTATGATACATATTCAGATATTATCTTATCTGACCAATACTATGTACATAAATTAGTTTTTCAGCTTTTAGAAATAATTCTCCGAACTTAAGGTACCCGAACACCTTGAAATATTATGCAAATATTGGCCCTTTTTTTTAATCACTGGATTTATTTTATTTCGTTTAAATATTCACATTTTGTTTTTTTAATTTACAAAATTCAATATATTTATCGAAATCTAATACTTATTCGCTAATATAATGTGAAAGAAAATCATTAAATTTTGTAAAAATGTGAACACCGGGATTGAATTAAACTAAATCCAAAATAGATTTATAAATAAAATAAATCCGCTTTGGATTAGGTTAATTTAATTCCAGAAATTGCGTTTTCGAAAAATTTAATTTTTTTCTTTCACATTATATTAGCGAATAAGTGTAGAATTTGGATAAAAATATTAAATTTTGAGAATTAAAAAACAAAATGTGAAACAAAATAAAATAAATCTAAAAATAAATCCAGTGATTAAAAAAAGGCCTATTATTACTAGGGCTCGTATATTCATGCATTTATAATCGTGTTTTATGTACACAAGATGTATGTATGATTGAAATCGAGAAATATGCCCTTAAAATTTTAAAAATATGCATTTAAAATTTTAAAAATATGCATTTATTATTGATTTTTCCAACGTTTTTGATATTATCAATTCAGTTTTAGTATTACATATTTGTGTATTTGTCTTTAAAAGTAGTTTAAACATGGAAAATTGCCATTAATCATCGTCAGAAAATGATTTATGTTTGATATTTTTGTATTCGGGATCAAAAAAATTTTGAAAAATATTTAGAAATCAGAATAGAATATTGTTCTACCTAAAGTGCAATTCCTAACATAATATTTAGAAATTTAAAAATATTTTTTTTTGTACAGTGTATAGGAAAAAACACAGTTTTAAAGTAAATACAAAAAAGTATGCTACAAATTATTCGTTTTTAGCAAATAATGCAAAAAATATGTATTTATGCCACAATATGCAACAAACTATTTTAAAAACATGCATTTTCAGCAAAATATTAAAAAAAACAAGCATTAACAAATCGATGCCATTTTGCTTAAAATTTGTTGATCGCAAAGCTATTTTGTTAACATTCTTTTTCAGCTAACGATAACAAACTTGAATTTACATGAACTTTCGAAATGTCAAAGATAGAATTATTTTCTTATTTATTAATGCATTGTAAATCACCAAAATTAAAATTTCGTATTTTTGAGTTTTAACAAAAAATCGGCATTTTTCGACCAAAAATCGTCAAATCGGCATTTTGCATATTTTTTAATAAAAAATCGGCAATTCTGGCAGCCCTGCTTGCGAGTAGACTAGAACAATTTTTTTTATTTTCGTTTATGTTTCATGCTATTCTAGATGTTTTTGGTTAAATTTGGTGTTAAAAGTCATTCCTAAGCCAGAAGTAATTACTTCGAAGTAATTGCTAACTTTTATTCTTATGGCCCAATATGTGTATCAAACTTCAAAACACTGACCTTAAATGATTTTCAAGTCAAAAGTATTAAGACATGCATCTATACATTCATACTAAGCAAATATTAATTCGCGACTTAAATGGATTAACGAATAGATCTAGATAGATTGGAAGACACGGGTACTTTACTTGACGCCTCCACGAGACATAAATTCGATGTTTAAACAAGCTGTTATTGTTTTGCCAGCAACAACAATTTTTTTACGTTGTTTTTGTTTTGCATGTATATTTCGTCTTTAAACATATACGTGCCTATGCATAATAATTTGAAAACCTTATAACACGTTTATAAAATGAATTTTGTATGAAAAATTTGTTTTATAAGTCACTTATAAATTTTAAAAGCGATTATGCATATGACCCTAATTCTATACCTCGAGTAGACTAGACTTTATGTTTAGCTGTTCTTTCAGAATATATTGTGTTCAAGATATAAAAGAATTTTGGTAAAACAATTTTAATTTTAGAACTCTGGATATATTTATTTTATACTAGCAAAAAGATAATTCTATGCATATGAACATTATGAAATGTTAAAAATAAAATCAAAAAATATGAAAGTACGAAGTATTATACTTGGATATTATGCGTTTATAATAGAAGTTATATAAAACATTAGATATCACGGATGGTTCAAAGATAATAATTGACGAAATAACTACAGTCGAACCCAATTTTGCGTATCCCGCGGCCAAGAGCCAGAAACTCGATTTATGCAACATCTATTTTTTTGATCCAAATAAAATTTTCATGCAAACAAATTTGCATGGAAAAAAAAATAGTTTTTGCCCTAAAAATTGTTTCACTATTTTTGCCCTAAAAATTGTTTCATTATTTTTTTTGACCGAAACATTTTTATGTTAAACAAATTTCAATGAAAAAAAAAATAAATTTTTTTCTGTTCCAAAATGATTTTTTTTTTCATAAAGACATCTTTAAAATGAAAAAAAAAAAAAAATTAAATATTTTCGCGTGAAAAATTGATAAAAAAATATTTTTTTATTTTATAAAATAATAATGAAAGTTCTTTAAAAAAATAGAAAACTTTAGAGAGAAGTCTTTTTAACCACAGAAAATCATGAAAAAAAAGATCGCGATCTCTAATGCGTTTTACGTTCGTTAAAGTTGAAATAAATTACTCGGAAAAGCGATTTGAAGGAAGATTTTATAATTCACATTCGTGTGTAGAAGGCGAAAATATTTTAAAATAAAAAAGTTTTAGAGGAAGTCTTTGCAAAAAAGTTTATATTTGTTGGTCAGTGTAATTCTTTTTATAAGCTCTATGGCGTATTATTTTTTTGCTGTTTTGTATATTGCTCCTTTTGAAATTCTGATATTTGTTTTTATTTTATAATTAATTTTGTTTTTTAATTTAATTTTAATTTTTAAGTTTCTTTTTGATTTTGTTGATATTAATAAAGGGTCCAACGGGCCGCATTTGCCCATTTATGGTATATAGTTCAACTAGAACCGATTTAATGAAAGAATTTTCGGAATACTTTCCACGGAAGTTAAATGTAATGAAGAACTGGTTCTAAAACTGTTGCTAGATTAACTTATTATTGTCATTGGAAGCAATTTTATAACCGCTTACTTTTGAGATAATTTAAAACAAAAATCATCGGTATTAGAACCGACAGTGAAAATCTTATTAGGTACCCAAGTAAAAAAGTTTTGATATAGATTTATATGACTTTATAAAATTGCTTGTGGTAATATATTGCAAAACATGTATTCATACAATATTATATTACATTGCATAACATTGTATCACTTTTTATATTAAATATATAAAAATATCTTTCTTCATATAGTGCAATATATAATAATATACAATTATATATCTGTCTATATGTCACAACATATGCCACATACTTATTTTTATATACGAGTATATCTAATTGAATAAATTTGTATTACATTATATATAATTTGATATATTTGTGTGGAGACAAAATTCGGATCAAATTATTACTAATTGTATCGAATAATTATCTAATTGTATCAATTTATATCTTATTAAACCAATTTGGTTATAATATGATACAGTAAGATGTTCTCATTTTTCGGATAAATGATTTGTGACTTATCATGTATAATATGATAAGTCACAAAATAATTTTTTGCATGGGTAACTTCAATTTTAAAATTGGTTTTATTTGGAAGTAAGAAAAAGGTGCTTTAGAATCCCATACTTAATTTTTTGAATATTTCGTTTTTCTTAATTTATATTTTTAAACCAACCGTGAGATATTCGCTCATACACCACGCCTATTCTAAACATACTTGATTGTATTAGGAATGGAAAATCTATATAATACATAAAAGAACGTCGTTACTGAAATTACTATGTACTTAGAAATATACATGAAATCATGCATGGGGCTAGTTGATTGAATGGACTTCCCAAGTAAAAAAGTTTTGATATAGTCATATATAATTTTGTATAATTATATATTGTAACATATATACCAAATCTTACGAAATTATATCCTAAATATATAACTATATCTTGTTATATATTGCACAATATATAGTGCTACATATTACAATATCCAATTATATATAGACCTATATATAGTTCCAAATGCCTCATATAAGTATGTATAATTGTATGGAATTATATACCATTATATCTAGTTGGTTATGATTATATTATATTTGATACATTTGGATGAGGACAAAATCCGGATAAAATTGTATCAAACCATATCTTATTCCATCAAATTAGATCTAATTGTGTCAAATTAGCTCTAATATGATCATAATACGATCTAATTAGATACAATTAGATGTTCTCATTTTTCGGATATAATTATATATAATATCAAAAGTCATATCATTTTTTTTAGTAGGGTTATTAATTGACGATTGGCATTATGTTAATAATGTAATTTGTTGGTATCTACAATTTCTTCGATTAATACCAATTAATTTATTTAATTGCGCTCAAAAAATAAGTTAGTTGAAAAATTAGTAAAACATTTTGTATATCAAGTGTACTAATTTTCAGCAAATATTTTTATCTGAAATTGTGTTTTCAGCAAAAGTTTTATTCTTATCTTATTTTATTTTAATCTTTTGTATATTTTGATCTTTATTTTTCAATTTTTTAAACCAAACAATTGTTTGTGAGTATAATTAGTTCTTTTAGGCGTCGGTATCATTTCATTACCATTAATCAATGACAATTAAACAAAATTATAAAGTGCTCATTTATAGGAAGAAGAAACCAGCCTGTTACAGTTTCGTCCCATCTAAGGACGAAACTGTAGCGTAGTTTATGTACCAATTCGTTGGCATTGAATTGTGATGAATTTGTTTGACTTTGGTAATACAAATGAAAAATTCCCAAGTATGCTTAAAATAATAAAAAATATACCGACCTTTGTTTAAACATCTTTAAATCCTTCTTTCTTGATATTAATTTTTTATGTTTTTTTCATTGTAGCAATAAAGCATTTTAGTATAGAATAAAAAGTTTTTTTTCAATTTGCAGAGACAAAAAAAAAAATCCCTAAGGTTGTTGTTACACTACAACAGCCATAAAACAGTTCCCTTTTTCAATCTCTTTTAACCAATACCCTATGATTTTTTATCTTGTGGGTATGTGTATGTGTGTGCACATACACAATACTCGTATGTGTAGTTGTGAGATAGTGGGTTTACATACTCTTCCTTTATGGTTATTTTTGTGGCTTACGGCTAAAACTTTTGTTAATACCCATAAACAAGCTCTTGATATTCATGTGCGAATTGCCATGTTTTCACCTGTCATCTTTGAAAGAAGTGAAAGAAAACATAAAAACACATTTTGAACTAAAAACAACAACACTAGTAGTAAACCAATAAACTTGTAAATGATTGACTCACTACACAACGACTGCTGACACTCAAATATGAAAAGCAAAGCAATTTATACAAGTACACTGTTAAATTGTTGTACGGTTTTGTAGCAGTTTTGTTTTTTTTTCCTTTGATAAAATTAGACTGATGATGTTCCAACGACTGTCAGCTCCTACACCGTTGATTATTGTCCCGAAAGCAATCGCTTCTATAGGACCAAAGTAGAATCGGTTCCATATAATCAATTCTGAAGCTAGTAGTAAAACTGTTGCTCCGTCAGTTATGTCCGGGTTCCAGAACTAGTTCCATGGAATATATTCCAGTGGAACCGGTTGTAGAATTGGTTGACAACCGATTGTAGTAACTTCTTCTGGGTTGATATCACTAATGAAATGGTAAAATATGAAATCTGTTGTTGCAAAAAGTTTTTCACCGTAAAAAGTTTGTCGTGTCATAATAATAACGAAATGGCCGTATAACGGGATTCCTGTGAACATTTACATACACAGAGAGAATTTTCTTGCACACGTTTTAATGAAAACTCTCAGTTAACTAAAATGAAGTTTTATTTACAAAGTGATAAACAAATTACTTAAATTTAATGAAAAGTTTCATCACTTTTATGAAACTTGTTTTTATGAATTTACTTCATAAAATCCAAGAAAATTTATATGTATAAATAAAATGAAAATTAACAACGAATATAGAAACATACATTCAAAGAATACTTTTATGTAAAACTGCTGCTTTTAAAAGTGTTGATTTATATAATTCTCATTCCGCTAATTTAATTGAAAATTTGTAATGTCTCGGCTTATGTTACCTAATCATTATATTCTTATTGGGTTGATGCCCAGGAAACAATTGTATTGTCTATTAGGACAATGGCCATCCTTTTTGAAACAAGAAATAAAATCTAATATGACAATATCTTATTAGTAAGAGATTGGAGTTGAGTTAGAGCAATATTCTAACTAAAAATTTTAATAATTTTGAAATGAAAATTGTTCATAAAATATAATGAAAAGCTGCTATAGTTTAATGAAAAGTTTCAATGTACGAGCTCCAGCGAATCTTCATTGATTTTGTGAAAACATTCATTAATATCATGTAGATAATTCTCTCAATGTATAAGGCCATTTCCATTATTTACTTATGCTTATTTAAAAATATGCTACGAAAGGGTGGATCGATATTGCATTTCAGTGGAATTTAGATAATATGTTTCAAAATAAAAAAAAACAAAATTAGGGGAATTAGATGGAAGTATTCAACATTTAAAATATTGAAAAAAAAAAACAAAAACAACGACAAAGAATTTACACAGAGCAAATTTTGCTGGACGAGTTTTAATGAAAATTTTCAGTAAACTAATGAAGTTTTCTTCAGAAAGAAAATAAAAAATTTCTTAAATTTGATGAAAAAGCATCATATATTTTATGAATCTAGTTTTTATGAAACTTTTTCATTGAGTGTATAAAACTTTTAATAAATAAAGCGAAATTTTCTACAACATTTTATGAAAAACTCCATTAATTCAATGAAAAGTTACAATGGACGAGTTTCAGTGAAACTTCATTTGTTTAGTACAAAAATTCATTAATATCATGCAGATAATTCTCTCAGTGTACCATAATTTGCTTTGTAATCTTCCGAAACGGTTGCTGTCTGCTTAAGAACCGGTTGCAGAACTAGTTCTAGAATTGATTCTGGGTCAGTGAATTCTTATATTTTGACATTCTCATAATTATAAAAAGGAAAAAAGTTAACAGAACCTTAAGGTATTAATTCAATTATTTTGGCAAATATTTTTAAACTTTTTCCTTACCATTATGGTCACCAGGCCAGTGTATTCAAAATAAATAAAGTGTTCCTACCGTGTGTTAGTCTCAGCTTTGAATTCACTGTGGAGGTCGTAATTATGCCCTACAGCACTACCGGGATATTGAGTTTGTGGTGATGTTTGTAACATCAAAAAATATTGGACTTATTTCCACTTTTAAGTATACCGATCAACTCAGAATCACTTTTTGTCTGTTTGTGTTTTTCTCTGTCCATTTATTCTAGTGCTCACACTACAGCCTGCAATTATTAAAATATTTTAATGAAGGTTAGTAAACCGACTTATACACTTAAAATATTTTGTATGTAAAGACTGCTGCAAACGTATTTAAAAACATATTAAATTTCAAAAAAGAAAATAATTAATTTTTTAAATTTGACAATGAGGAATCAATCTGGAATTTATTTAACTCATTTTTTAAATTTAATGTGTTTCGTCAAATTTTCTCCACTGTGCGCTACACATGGCACCAGAACTTAAATTTTTTGGCCAAAAGTCTTTTTCATAGTCAAAGCTGGATGAAAATAATACCATATAAAAATTGCGGATCCAATATGGCTACAGAAAAATTAAGTTCTACCCAGCAAAATTTTTTTCAACTGGTTGCCTTTGAATCTGTTCTAGAATAGGAATATTTTTACCACCGGTTCCATGGAACTGGTTCTAGAACTGATTCCTGGAAGTCAAAATGGAAGGCTTCACTGTCGCATAACCGGTTCAATAATTAATTCTAGAACCGGTTCCAAAGCAACCGGTTCTAGTTTGGAATAACAGAATCTGTTGCTTTTGGAACAAACTCAAACCAAAATAACCGATGATAGAACATAAATTAGAACAGGTTGCATGCAAGTACAAGTTGTTCTACAGTCGGTTCTTTGCATCCGACAATTTTGCTGGGTAGTACAATTTTCTATTAACATATTATGGTATAAGGGTCAATAATTCTAATTTCATAGTAGAACATTCCAACAAATTTCTTACTATTGAATGAACTTAAATCTCATATCTAGTAGGTTTGAGGTTAAGAAGAAGAATAAACCTTCCTCAAAAGTTACAAACACATTAAATTTACAAATCAGACTAGATCTAGTTTCTGCCTTTTTATGGATAGGCTTCATCAGTGATCATCCATTAAATTGTATTATTGTTTATATTTTTATTGTCAGATTGTCAATATATATGAATAATTTCAGAAGTGATCAAACAGACATATACAAACATTCTACTTCAGATTTTCTGTGTTTATCTTCTTATTTCCTCCGTGTCACCTTTTCACAAATATTGCCACATTGACGTATGGTTTGTACGTACAAGTGCAGGCAATTTGTGTATATTGGAGATGGACAGCCAACAGGGCATTTCCATTCTCCATAGTAAAGTGTTGTTTTTTCAATCGCGTCGTATAGAGCAAATACAATTAATATTGTCATTAATATGTATTTTTATTAATTCTAATTTAGTAGGTTTGAGGTTAAGACTTTGACTTTGACTACACAGTGGGATTTTCAGAGGTAAAAATTTAAAAATTAAAAGTGCCCAGTCCAACACGGCGTAAAATTTTAGATTAATTTTTTATCAATAATTTAAAATTCCCGAAATCGACTTTTGGTAAAACAACGTCTTGTCTGGCGCTGTCAACCAGCTGTAAATAATTTTTTGTGTTCGTTATTATTCTCATTAACAGCTCGACAGTATGCCCCTTTGAGTAGAAAAGTTATATATTTATAAAAACCGAAATCGATCTACCCTTTTTTACTTCCAATACTCTTTTACTGACACTTTGTAATTTCCTGTTTATCACAGAATTGTAAATTTGACCCCTTTTGTAAATATTGATGATTGTTTTTATATTAATATAAAGATAAATACATATTTCCTGCCGTCCTTTTTTATACCCGTTTGTAAATAAATCAATGCCAATGGATATTTGTTTCATAAAGTAGAAAAAAAGAAAATTATAATTTTATTGACTATGAAACTACTTATTAACATATAAATATATAGGCAGTGAGAAAGTACAAGATAGGGAAAAATTCCTAACATAATTGACTATTTTGCCCAAAAGAACATGTTGTAGAAAAACACCTTTTGTGGTGCCTAAGAATTCTCACTTTATATTTTGTCTACAAACCGACTCCGAAACTTTTAAATCCTTGTATTTCGGTTACGAGAAAAGTTTCTGCATCTTGAATAAGTTGAATTTAGAACTGGTTTTAATTAGTTTTCCAGGGTATTTATTCTAGATTAAAAGAAAATACCATACAAATTAAATATATGTAGAACACGGTAGGTTAGCAATTTTATGTTCAAATTAGTTGCCTTTGTATTACAACAACCCAGCAAAATCTCAGTAATGGGTACTCTTTACTAATATCTAAATAATAAGCAGTAGAATTAGGGTATGCATATAATTCAGCGCCAAACCTATTATTTTTATTCGACAAGGTCGTTTTTGTAATTACTTCTCCATACTCGCTGCATTAAAAAAGGCAAAAATTTGAGCAGCCCCTTAAACAAATATAAAAAATAAGTATTTACCAAAATAAGTAGTTATTCGTATGCTGGTAAGTAGTTAAAAAATAAGTGGTTACAAGTTGTTAAGTAATAAGATTTTCTCATATATTTATTAATAGTTAAGAAATAAGTACTTACCAATATCACATTATTTTTATAATTAAATAAGTAGTCGCGCATATGCTAGCCTGCTTAAAAAACGTCTAAAAGAAATAATTAGTATTGAAGGCGAATTATAAGAAGTAACAAATTTTAGTTTTATCATATAACCACTTATTTGGTAATGAAAGATTTTGCTGGGAATGCATGTATATTGTTATATTTAACCACATTAATTCATATTTTGCCTAGAATTAAGTGTTACATATTCAATAGAATATTCTCACATCTACCACGGCATACACAAATTTTTAACCCTTTCACTACTTTTGCACATCTTTAAAACAAATATGTAAAATATAATAATGCAAAAAACTTAATGGATTTTATGGAAATGTATTTATTGCTTATGAAAAAAAATTTAAATATTATGTATAATGAAAAATATATTTATTCTTGTTCGAGGCCAATTATTTCCTTATTATGAAATAACATAATAAGTAATTTTTTTCTAAAAACTGACGTTTTTCTTCATCAGGATATTCTCCTAACAAATATGTACTTCACAGAGTTTTTGATTATAAAATATTCTACACCTTCTGGAATGAAAATATTATCGTTTCGGGGATTTTCCAGTTCTCCATTAGCATATCTCTCTACAAAGTGGTGGCATTACTGCAATTATAAAACATCAAATTTCATATTAAAACATAATTTGCTAACCAACTAGATGAGAGCAGCAAAAAATGTGTAAATAAATATATTTTCGAATTTTTTGTAGGCATAATCAACAATAGAAATATTTTAAAAGTTTTTGTTGATATTTTGTATGTTATCACAATTGGTAAAAAACAAGTTTTTTCTTTCTATCTTACTTCTTTGTTAATACAAGAGAGGCGTAATTTTAATTACTCACTGTATGGAGTAATTTTCTTCCTCTTTTTGTATTAATAACAAGAGGAAGAACTTTTTTCTGGCTGTAACTTTTTTTCTGGCTGAGAAAGATAAAGAAATTACATACACTCATAGAAATAAACCTGTGAAAATAGCAGAAAAAGCTACTAAAAATAAGTTAAAAATTACCTTGCAGTAAGAACTGCAGAAATTAGATAGTAAATAGTAAGATGAGAACTGCAAAGATAAAACTGCTAGATTTACAGAATTTTAGTTATTTTTTAATTAACTTGTAGTTAATTAAAAATTAATAATGAATTAATATTTTTTTGGAGGGTAGGAAGGAAGGTTGAGAAATAACTAATATATATATTTTTATAATTTGAGAAGCTTTAACAAATACCTGAAGTCAAAATTTAAGCAAAAAGTCGGTAGTGAATGGGTTAAGTATATATGTATATGAATAAGCACAGTGTTTTATTCCAATCTGCAGTAATTTTAAGGTCAATGCATTTATACAGATTTTCTGATTCAATATTCATAATTGTATTCATTATATTATGAGCACTAGGGATAACAGAGTTGATATTATGGACACTTTTGTGGTGCTATTTTAGCCTCAAAAGTACCATAGTACTCTTAGGGCTCATTTGGAAAAACAATAAGAGAACTATATCGGTAAAATTAACTGCATTTGTAGTTAAAAAGTGTGCAATTGCATTTTAATTATCTGCAATTTCAGTTATTTTTCATTGCAATCGTAATTAAAATAAGTGCAATATCAGTTAGTTTTAAATGCATTTGCCGTCTACACTTTTTAACTGTAATTGCGGTTAATTTTTTTCATTTTTTTTTTTAACATAGTTCATACAAACTACTATGTTTTTTTATTTATTTTTTTTTTAAAGAGAAGCAACACTCTGGAAATTCTTTCTATTAATTAACATGTTGCTGTCTTTTAAAAGGGGATAGAGAAGAAATATGGCAACACTGTGGGTGGGGTTAAGTTCTATGGGAACACCGAAGGAGGACGCTGCGATATGTAGAGGGAAAGAAAAAACTCATGCATAATATTATTTTTCATATATTGATGTTGCCTTGGCTGGGGATCGAACCCGCAACCTTATGTGTAACAGTCCAACGCGCTAACCATTACACCACACATTCGAAACATTCGAACTCCCTATACAAATATTGATTTTCACTTAAATGGAATTGTTGCGAGATTGCGGTGGAATTTCTTTGGCATCAATTTATTAGACAAGATCATTTCAAAATGCTGCGAAAAGTGTGAATTCGGTTTGCTATGCTATAGCCATATCTATACGGGATAGAAATCTTCTAGAGTGTGAAATAAATTTGTCATATCTAATATTGTTGGTACTAATATTTACCGTAAAAGTATCGTCTCTAAATGACAAGTATTTGTTTTTTGTTTTTTTTTTACTTCAAGCAATGAGTTTTTCTCCAAATACCAAAAAGTGCATTAAATAAATTAAAATAATCACAAATTTAACAAAAGGTTTTAAAAATTTATGCCATTTAATTAAGGAAATTGTGTGTGACAGAACCTTTAAATGATCTAGAAATTACATTTTGTAGACTTATACAGAGCTGCATTTTTCTCGCGAATTTTCTCTCGCACGTAAACGAGCCTGTGAAAAATTAAAAATTTCTTAATATACTGAGTAATACTTTGAGCAAACTACGCTAACGAAACTACTTATAGGTAGAATTTTCTAGGTTCAACTGGGAAATTTTGTGACAGCTCCAGTTTAAGGAATGCTAAATTTTATGATGTTGCCAAATTGATTCTGACATAATACTATTTAGTTTCCAATTCGAATTATCTTTAAAATTTTCTTTGTTAATACCTACGTTGCAATGTGACAGCTCTTAAATAAATTATTCTCCAGAAGCTATTTTGTCTTGTAAAATTCGTAATAAAGTACCGAGCCTGGTTGGCAAGAACCAGGCTCGGCAACCCTTAAATTGAAAACTAATTAAACCACATCTGAGAAACAGCATTCAAGGGTTAACTAGTAAACAGAGCTAATTTACATCCTTAAAACTAGGTCTTGACAAACTTTTTGTTGTAAATTTAGAAACCAGAATATATACTGGTATTATGGTACTATGGAGATTGAAAAATTAAAATTTTTAAACTGTTTGGTACTATTTTGTAAATCCCACTTGTCGTCCCAGATGTACACATGTACGTAATTCATAGATATTATGCTATTTTTGTTGTTGTTATTACAATTTTATTATTACAAACAGCTTTACATGCTGCATGTGTGAGTGTAAACCAACAAAGGACATAAATATTAGAATACAATATAAAAATTATACGCTTGTGTTTAAATATGAGACTGACTCTGGTCGTTGTTAGTACGGCATGCTGTGTTGAGTGAGACGATGTTGCCTGTAACCATTGTTACAGGGCATAAACCTCAAGATTCAATTAAATGTTTACAGTCACTCAGACTGTTTCGAAAATAGTTTTTAACTTTGCAGTAAATTTAGCAATTTAATAAATTGCTTAAGCTTATTTCTTTTAAGTCACATTTACATGTGAGGCTTTAAGAAATTGCTCTTTATCAGTTTACGAAATGCAATCTCTAGATAATTGACAGCTTCTGCCATACACAATTTCCGTAATTAGCAAACATTTTTTTAAAATGTGTTGTTAAATTATTGAACATTTCAGCTTATTATATGTACTTTTTGGTATTTGAAGAAAAAAATTGGCTTGGCATTTAGAGATGATAATTTTGCTGTAGAAGTTAATGCACAATTTTAAGATTAACTGTACATAAAAGAAAAGAAGCAAAGTCTTGATATTAAATAAAAAATTATAAAAAACAGCCTTTTATGTCTTCGAAAAACGTTTGTTTTTGTGTTGTTTGTGTGTTTATATTACACCGTGAGACAAAAAAAAAACTTTTGTTTTTGCTTGTATGTAAGTACTGTTTGTTATTTGTTTTGACTAATTTGTGGTTTATTTTATTAACAGTCAAAATCACGTAAGTTGAATTTAATGAGAAGTTCAAGTGGTCCTGTGTTCAAGTGAAATTTTTATATGGTTTTTAAATACGTTTGCAGCGGTCTTTACATACAAAATAAGTGCGTTCCCGCAAGTATCCAAAGTTACCGAAATTTACCCAAAATCGTTCACGTACTCGAAAACTGGGTAAATGAGAGTGCTCATGAAAATGTATTTGAGTTTCTCTTTTTACCAAAACTTACCCAGACTCTATTTTCTGGTAAACTTTGGTAACTTATAAAACGAATAGCTGATACAAAGATAAACAAAAAACAATTGTGGCAATAAATTCACAATTTTAATTAAATAAGGAAATACGCAAAAGAAATTTATTTTGTTATAAGAATTAATTCAATCTTGAAAAGGCCTGATGACATTTAGGAACTGTTGCAGAACTTATTTAGAACTAGTCACCATACATTGTTTTAAGGAGAGTCCACTAAAATGTACTACGTCAATCCTATGTCTCTAGTGGTGAATTTCCCAAATCTATGAACTCTAAAAAACATTATTTTTAAGTATATCGATTGGCTAAAAACAAAATAGCGGTGATTAAAAGACAAACCAAATGAAAGCGTGCAACATCTTTGCTGTTCCTAGAGCACTTAATCCCACCGAAGTAATATATTATAACCGGGCTGTGAAGTAAGCAGCGGCAAGAAGCTCGCCAATTCTCCAACGGATGGCGGACAACAGCTGTTGTAAAATTTAGCATGTCTTTCAATTATAGTGTTGCCTTATTTGAAAAGCTCTAAAAATAATATTTTAGGCTCTTAAAAAAAGCTCGAAAAAGCTCAAAAATAAGTAGTTAAATGAAAAAAGAGGTCCTTAAATCTTGAAAAAAAATTTTTTTTTTAACTTGCTGCTGCATTCTTTGGGGCTTTGGGAGTCAAAGAAGGTTGTTATTTAATTGTGCTATTGCAATTCAGGGTGGAAAACGCAAAACGTTTATTTTAAGATAACTGATTTTTTAAATTAGAATATTTTAAGAATAAAATTTTTAAAATTAATGCTATTATAAGAATAAATCAAAAATATGATCTACTTTGGAGGAAAAGCCTAATTTTTAAAGAAAATAGCCAATATTAACAAAAAAACAGCAAAATGCTCTAACAAATTAAAATTCTTATATTATTGTTAAGATCAGAACAAGTACTCAATCTTAGTTCTTCTATCTTTTCAAATAAAAAACAAGATCTGGCATTTTTGTTGTTGTTGCCCTACTATCCAAAGTAAGCAACACATTAACTAACATGATTAATTACCTCCTAAAAAATAAATAAAAATGATAAGTTTAAAATAAAAGTATATTATAAATTTTTACATAATACGGATGGTAGAATGTTATTAGTAAATATTCCATATACTTTTTAAACACATTGTCACTTTTTTCCTCCAATTTCTGAAAATCACATAAAATTACAAAAATACAAATTTTTTTGGGCCTGTCGGCTTGTGTCAGACTAAGTATATACATATATATATATCTGTGTGTTGGTTGGGGTCCTGTATTCAACTAAAATTGATGTCTAGTACACTCTTACTTTGCTTTTTCAAGCGTATTTAAGTTTAAGCAATAAACCAAAACATGTTCTTGATATTCTCGTTTGTGTGAAATATATGGATATTTTTATGAAAATAAATTGTGAAAAATTTTTAAATGAAATACATAGTTGAAAGTTAAAGAGAAAGTAGAAATTTGTTAAATAAATTTATTGAAGCGTTAAAGAATAATTTATTTAAAAAAAACAGTAGCTAAATTTAAATTTTCTTTTCAAATAACTTTTAACACATCAAAATAAAATCAATTTTTGTCTCTTTGCCAACAATGTTTTTGATAAAGATTTTCTAACAAGAGTTTTTTGTTTTCTTGAAATAAGATATAATACATTCTTTAATTGAATGTAAACTTCTGATTTGTAGTAGTAGTAGGGAATGAATGTATGCAACAAAATAAAAGACATTATCTCGGGCGTGAACGATTCTTAAACTGAATGAAAGTCATAAGGTTCGTATAGAAAATCCCAAAAAACCTTGACGCTATATGGATACACTCAATTTGTGTGTATTTAAAATTTTTACAACTTAAAAGTTAGTGGGAATTTAGTCGTTGGATGCCTACAATAAAATTTGATGAGGATTTTTTTTTTGAGAAAATATTAGTATATTTTTATAATTGGATCATATAGACCCCAAAAGCATTTAAGGGTTAATGGGCTGAAATTAAATTAAGAATGTTATATTTAGACCTAGGAAATTAATGTTAAGTAGTTTCATCAAATTTTGTTTGTAATATATGGAAATTTTTGAGAAAATTAACAAAAACTTTTGTTTCAAAAAGCCGTTTTCCCGACATTCAAATAGTTATTATTGTGTATTTTCAAGTAATACAAAATGTAATCACTTGTCATTACAATGTTTTTGCTGTGTAATATGTTATTTCTGAAGGTATATTTGCTCCTTAATATAGCGAGCGGCATCAGCGATTAATTTTTGGTAAAAGTGCCCAATTTAATTTTTGTTTACTAACGAAACTATTCAATTACATTCAAATTCTGGATAAAAAAAACTATTGAACAGTATTAGCACAACTGCAGGCTTTGATTAGGCGAACAAATTTTAAAAATCTAATCAGATTTATCGAAATTACGGAATGGTGAATATGACAAAAAGCAATTCTAACCATGCTTTGTGTATATTTAAGTTTCTGTTCAGTGCGACATCATGTTTTTTAATTCTATTTGAGCAAATTAATATTTATTTTATTTGAAGTTCAAGTAGTTTAGATTTAGGTTTAAGTTTAACTTAATTTGATTTTTATAATAAGTTCAACTTTTTTCTTTTTTTTTCTGAACAACTTGTTGCCATATAGGTTAAACTTTATAAATATCCATTAAAATTTCTTTTCAGTTTTAATAAGTTTGCTTAACAGTTTGTATTCAACCTTGATATCTTGTTTTATTTATACATAATAGTTTTGCACTTTTCTTTTTTATTCCTCCAGATAGTTCTTTCGTTTAGAAAGAATTATGTGAAACAAAGTATGGTATCTAACTTCATAAAAGTCTAAAGTTTTCGAAACCAAGACATTTTGTGGTTTAAACTTTTGGTTTGTTGCATTTTCAACGTAAAAATACATAAATGTCGAGATTGAAATTGATATTAATAAATGTTTGTGTTTGACATAAACGAAGTTAAGTTAGATACAGATACATTTACGAAATCATTAAAATAAAGTTAATTTTAACTTAGTTATAAACTAATGTTAAATGATTTTTGGCATTACGAAAGAAAAAGTTAAGTTAAATAATACTTTTTTTAACCCGATTATTTTTGTGCTAAACATTTGATTTATTTAAAAGATTATAGTTGTTATTTTTTTTAGTTTTTGGTTACATTGCAATTACAGTGCAATTGTGATAAATGGCCTCAACATAAAAAGTAAACATTATTAGATTATTTTATACCATTTCAGTGATTGCTATTTGTGTTTTTGTTGTTCTTTTTTTTTTGAAATAAATATCCAAAATATATTTATTTATTAATACACTATGTCTAAAAAATATAAGGACTTTTGAGAAAATGAGCTAAAAACTAAAAGTTGGTTTTAGGTTGTCCTTAAAAGTGTTTAAGCAGTCAGGGGTATTTACAAAACATATTGATAGTTGCTAATAATCATTTGACTCTTAAATGAAAATTAGCTTTAATTATTTTTAAAGTAAAATTTCAATATCTACTACATATTTAGCGAAGTCCCATCATCAAGTCACATAAATAAAACCTTTACTTGATGCTCCACACTTTCAACAAATCTTTACACCGGTTAATAATTATCGAAAACAAATTATTTGTTGTGCTTTTAAGTCGAAAAATTTAGAAAATTTGCAAAATTTCGAATACTTTTGTGTAGAAACAAGTAAAACAGCACAATGCAAATAACCATTAGAAATGAAAACAAATACAATTGATACAACTAAACCGAGTAAATCACAGTGGGATATTTTTATATTTATTTTTTTCTATCGAAAATAATTGATTTTTATTATACTCGTATATTAATTGGATTTTTAAATTTTTGAAATTCTAAGCAGTTGACAACATGTTGTATTATTGCATAAAAATGGGTGGTATTTATACCCTACACCACTACGTGGTCAGGGTATTATAAGTTTGTGCTGATGTTTGTAAAACCAAAAAATATTGGTCCTAGACCCATCTTATAGTATACCGATCGGCTCAGATTTTTTTTTATTTCGATTTAACGATGTCCGCCTGTCTGTCCGTCCGTCCGTCCGTCCGTCTGTCTGTCTGTCTGTCTGTCCATACATTTTTGTGCGCACTCTACAAGTCGCAAATATTAAGATATTTTGATGAAATTTGGTACACAGACCTATGTTGGCCCAAGGACGAATCTTATTGATATTGATGAAAATCGGTCCATGTTTAGACCTAGTGCCCATATAAGGGTCCTACCAAAATTATATTGTTTATATGCTGCAGGTCGCAAATATTAAGATATTTTGGTGAAATTTTGTACACAGACCTATTTTGGCCCAAGGACGAAGCCTATTGATTTTGGTTAACAGCGGTCCATGTTTAGACCTAGTGCTCATATAAGGGTCCCCCCAAAATTGGCTTGGTTACAAACTGCACGTCGCAAATATTAAGATATTTTAATGAAATTTGGTTCGCTGACTCACATTATAGAAAATTTTGATACAAGTCCCATTTTAACCCATTCGAATTTCGGATCCAAACATTAGTTGGCTTTTAACCAGACTGGTGTAGGGTATTGTAGAGTCGGCATGCCCGACTTTAACCTTTTTACTCGTTTTAATTTTTATTTCAATCATATTTAAATTTTGAAACACATAATGGCCAAAATTATGGGAATATGAACTAAAAGAACCCCCTTTTCTTTACCGCGTTTCTGGTGAAAATTAGGAAAACAAATACCTTATCAATGAATTATCTCATACGACAGGGAAAACATGTTTTGAATTTTGGGTGTCTAGGCAAACCGATTTGGGCAGGCTGTTAAGGTTGAGCCTTTTGCCTTTTAATCACTTTTCTGACAAAAATACTTAAAATTCAAATTTTCCTAAAATCGGCTTGCGCATCCGATAAGCCCTCCGTAGGAGGAAAATATGTACATGCCGAATTTCAGCCCTCCCATTTTTTCAACGTTCCTGTTCAAAATTCCAAAAACTAAATGCAATTTACTAACAGCAAGAATTTTCTTCTAAGTCCTAAGAGGAACTTCCTTCGAAATTTCAAGTTCCGAGCTACAGCGGTATAGGCCGAGTGTTTAGTGAGGGAGTGAGTCTTTCAGTCCCGTTTTTATTTTATATCATCGATGGTAACCGAAACGATGCGGTTATCGTAAAGGGTAACGCTATTTTAGATTATTACGGTAACGGTATTATAAGGGTAACGCTATCTGATTTATTTCGGTAACGCTATTTTAAGAATAACGGTTTTTTTGATTATTTCGGTAACGGTATTTTAAGGTTTACGGTATCTCAGTTATTTCATATCAAAGGAATTTTTCAGTTGTGACCACAGAATTATTCTTTATACGGCTGAAATTCCTTTATTACAGTTAAGTTAGCCCTGTCTCAATTGGTTTTCTGTTCTCACAATTAAAAAACTCGGCTACCACAACCGAAGCCCTCGATTGGCTACAAATAATTTATATGGCATACAAGGACATATAAATTATATTCTCGCTCTTTCTATATTCCTTTATCCTTAGCATAACCACAAATTATACCACTGTTAAATCATTGAAATAACGAATATAGATTAGATATCAGTTCATACATATAGTAGTATATAAATTCCATTAACAACAAGTATGTGCATTTTGCAAATACAAATTTCTTTTTATGACCACATTTAGTTGATTGCACACAATAATGTTCAACACCACTGAAGTGATGTCCTGAAAAGAAAGAAAAAAAAACAAATTCCATCGCGAATGCAAAATGTAAAAAGTAAAATGTTATATTTTACTACTATAATTTATTATTTAAAAGGTGTTTAATGGATAGTTTAGGAAAACTTTAAAATTCAACACTATATTATGATGAATTGTTAATTAAGTCTGGAAAATCTCTGGAGAATTTCTTTTTTAAAATGGCTTAACATAGATTTTAGTATTATTTCCGCTTTTTTAGTTGAAAAAGGTAGTCATGTATTTAAATCCCCTAACATAAATCATAACTTGAGCCAAAAATGAAAATAAAATAAAATTTCATATGATTTACAATGAAAATGTTGTACTAAGGATTTTCGCATAAAAAAAAAACACAACGAAACATATAAAAGGTGTTACTTAGCTTTTAGTCATACAATATGAGTACGTATATATTTGTTGTTATAACAAGTATAGTGTTCAAAATACCATTCGCTTGTTCGTACATACAAATATTTGTTAGATGCCAAAATATTATAAACTACAATTGTATTGTTGATATGTTGTTAGAGAACCACCAATATATAACAAAACAGCCTTTTTTGCTTTCTTGCTTTTTTTACTTCTCACATGTTTGTGAGTGAGCGAATGTGTGTGTGCTGGTGTCATACCATGCGAAATTGTTGTTAAATCCTAACATGACATTTTAGTTTTGTACCGAGGGTTAAATTATAGTTTTGCTTGTGTCACACAACATAAGCTTTTGACAATGAATGATGAAAAATAGTGTTGCAAGTTATTGTTGTTGATGATGATGCCATTGCTACTGCGACTACTGCTGTTGATGTTATGCATCGTGGTCAAGAAACATGAATTTGTTATATTGAGTTCTCAAAACAATATTTAAAAATATGTACACACAAAAAGAATTGTTGGCACAAACAACAAAGGTTTTGACAGGGTCAAGGAAGCAATATATTCTTTTTTTGTTTTCTTTTTCAAATACAATATAAAATGTATAAATCAAATGGATGAAAAAAAAGTACAAAAGATTTGTTTTACTTTTGTTACTTCAGATCTCATGACGTATGATTAATATTTAAATCAAAAGATACAAATAAAAATAATCATACGTCCGGGTGGCCTTATTATATTTTCTTTTAAATTTTAAAATGGAATTTCATAATTTGTTTGTTTTATCAATACGTACACTAATAAAAAAAATCGTGTACAAATAGGACAAAATTGTGCTGGCGCAAATACATGTAATATTTCTTGTTATTTTAGCAGAATTTTTACCTTTTTTAGAGAAAATAACAGAAAAATTAGTTCAATTTAATCAGAACGCGTTTAACAGACTTTTTTTTTATGAGTGTAATATAGAGCTTCTAAAACTTATGTATGTACTAGAGGGCTGAATCAATGTTTTACAAAATATTCTCCTGCATGCGCTCATGGCAGATTTGACGATTTTTAATACTAAATGTCACAAAAATTGACAATTTTTTTTTATTTGTACTTAATTACAGGATATTAAAATTTAGATCATTGCAAAAAAATAAAAATAAAAAATAAGACATGAAACAAATAATAATTGATTTGGTGTTGTATAAGAAAATATTTTGTGAATAATTTGCAAAACGAATTAGGTAAATTTTAAATGAATTCTTTTCACCAAGGAAACAAATTTAATGAAATTTGAATCAATTCAAATGAATTTGGCAAAATGAATTGAATTGATTTTGAATTAATTCAAATGAATTGCAATCAATAAAAGTAAACATGGTGTTTGGAGTTTTTTTCTTCAAATATTACTTATTTTCGTTTTGACATACGCTGAACGACAAAAAAACATTTAATATTCAATAAGCAATTAATAATTTCATTGAAATTCATTTTTCATTTCTCCAATTAATTTGAATTAGTTCAAAATCAATTCAATTCAAATGAATTGGAAATGAATTGCAATTCATGTTGCCAAATTAATTTGAATTGAAAATTAATTGCAATTCATTTTGCCAATTTATTTGAATTGGAAATGAATTGCAATTAATTTTTTGATTCATTTACAGCTCTGGTGTGTACGTGTCAATAATTTCTTTTAATTTAAATTGAAATAGTCTTGTATATAAAAAAAAATGAAGTTATTTGAATTTTTTGTTTTAAAAGAGAAAACAGCGGAAATACAAAACAAAAATTAAACGTTTACACGCAAATACCAATTCCGATACAGAGAAAACAGACTCATTGTGATAACCGAATTTTTTGCAACCGCACAGAATTAACTGTGTTATCACATTCACATTAAACCACACGTAAATATTCTATTTCATTTATATATTTCCACTCTATTGACTTTTGCTTTCAATCTCAAAAATCATTTGATGCTGGACGCGTTTTCTAAATATCTTTGATTTTATTTCAAATTATTATTCTACGCTTTCTACTCTCTAGAGGAATTGTATCAACAGCTAGACAAGATGCTGGAGAATTTTTTTTAAAAGAATCTGCACTCATAATGTAAATAGGCCACCTGTTTTGGCTCATCTTTCTTACTGCGTTGAACATACAAAAACACTAGTCAGGGGACTTCATGTTTTCTCCTTCATATTTTGTAATTTTTCTATAAGAAAAGAAAAACCATCTCAAAGAACGCCAACGGGAAAACAACTGGATGAAAATGAATGTGTGTTTTAATAATAACTATAAGATGAAATGCACATGGATTTGTTGTTAAGAAAATAACTGTGTGTAACTTAAAGTTTTATTTTTACAATTTGTATCTAAAAATACGGTCAGTAGGTTAAGTTTTTTAAAACTATAAATGTTTTAAATACAAATTCCAAATTTGCACACAGACCTTTAAAAAAACAGTTTCTTAATGCAGTTTTTAAATCTGATACAATTTTGTTGCTTTAATAAAACTCTGCAACTATTGGAGGATCATTGCTACGGGCCTTAAATAAACCAAATGGAAATGAAAGTACTTGTACCTCATCACAATTAATTTTTATTTAACCAAATACCTACTTTCCAGTGTTGGGTCGATGCTTCAAAGTTAAAAGGTTTAGAAATATGATGAAAGATCTTCATTTGTTTTGGTGGATTACTTAAAAACATAACAAACGGCTTGTTATACGAGTAGGTGTGAAAATTATTTAAATTATTTAATTATTATTTGTCTTCTAGAATATCAGCGACGTTTCTGTTCACTTTATGCGAATTGATTCTAAAAAAGAATTATTCTTTTCAAGCTCTGCTTGTACCAAAATTATACGGTCGTTACATTTTAAGGAAATTTCTATATAAACATTCATACAAACTATGTTTAAATTTATTTAAAATATTTTTTTTAATCTGCTAACTTATCTCAAAATAACCAAAGTTTTTTTTCGTAATCATAGTTATAAATGTCAGTTATTAGTTTTTACTTGGCATAACTCTTATATAAAAAAGAAGCAAAACCTAAGTGGTTTTTGCTCAGATCTAAAAGTTGTACAACTCTGCTTATTTTTCAGAAAAGTTACCTGCCCCTAAAGAAAAAATCAAAAGTTTACTGATAACTCACGAAGATTGTTGTTAAATAAAGTTCTTGGAACTATTTCTTTAAAAATAATTTTAAAATGTTTGCAGAACTGAGAATTAGTTATAGAAATCTAATCTTAATTCTTTTTATTTTTACAAAACAATAATAGTAAATTTTCTTTAGAAATTTGCATTTTAATGAGGATTTGCCTGCATAAATAGAGTTGAAATACAAACGAACGAACAAAAGTAAATCTTTAACATCTTAATGTTTGTTCGAAGCAATATGGTTACTGTGTTTGAAAGATAAATGAACCAAAAAGTTTTCCATAAATTAAATCAACTATATTTGTTTTTGGAGAAATTGTTGTGTAAAGAACCAATTAAGATTTAGGAAAAGAGAAAATAAGAAAAAGAACTTCGATTACGATGTAAAATGATAATAACAGTAACAATTACACACAAAAAATAAATCTCTGAAATGTAGGAATATTTAGTTTTTATCTCATAGCTCAAAAAATATACAAATACACTAAAAAAAAAGTCACTAAATTCAGATAAAAAGCTTGCTGACTTAACAAAATTTTAGTGCGGAGGATGCTAGTAGAAAATTAGCTATTGTCATCAAAATCGTTTTGCTGAAAACCAGCGAGCTGATTTTAAGAAAAAAAAAAAAAAAATTCTGTAAGTTCAACGTTGGCACGTTAGTTCCAACTTTATGCCAGTGCTAGCATTTTTGATCAACCACTAGTTATCCAGCTGCTATTATTCATTTGTGTTTTTAGCCACCAATATTTATATGTATCGTCTGGCAATATGACGGCCTGGGTTCAAACACAGCAGGAACAAAAAAAAGAACTTTTTCCAATTTTATTTTGGAAAATCTATTTCTAGATCAGCTATTTATTGGTTTTGCCAATGTTGAAAAATTGGTTTCCCTAGTGCGTTTTCCACGCTTTTTGAACAGCCGTTCCTTTTTTTAATGAAAGCACTTTTTGCTAGTACTTGTACCGCCTGTTACAGTCCCAGCAAAACCTTTCATTACCATGTAATGAGTTTTAGGTATTGAAATCTTAAGTGTTCACTAGTTACCTTTTAATTACTAAACTACTTATTTTAACATGGTGATGTCATTGGAGGAAAGTCATTACACTGATGTTACCTGTAAGTAGTTTATCAGCTGTTCTATAAATAGATGTTGAATATAGATTTTAAAAAATATAAAAATTATAAAACCAATAGGAGCTGACACGTATTGATCAGCGTACCCCACGATTGTCAGGCAAACACTCTAACCATTAGACCACGACATCACTATGATTTTTATTGCTTTAACTTATGTACACATTTATTGTGGCAACTGTTATACATGTCTATTTTTCACAAAACTTGTTGTTATTAAATACTGCTTAATGAACATCAACATTTCTATAAATAGATGTTTAATATAAATTACAAAAAAAAACAACAATGGAAGCTAACACGAGTTGAGCAGCGATCCTCATGTCTGTCAGGCAAAACGATAACCACTAGGCTACGCCATAGTTATGGTTTTTAATGATTTAGAACATATATTATTGGTTTCAGCTATTGTGAAATAGTAATGTGTGGGGTATAATTATCGGTAACTCATTACATTCAGTTTAAAAGTAATTCAACGGGTAATGAGATATGAGATCTAAGTAATGCATGTAGTAATGACCAGTCATTACCAAGGTTTTGCTGGGGTGGTATATGTAAAAAACATTTAATTTGATTTTGAGATATTTATTGCCTTGAAATTACGATTTAATATCAAACCGTTAGGTGTTTTTTTTTGGTAATTACAGGTTATTGGAAAACATTAAGTTGGCTTAAATTTTGTTGAATTTACGAACAATTTTTCATAACTCCAGTTATTTGGGTTAAAACAATGGCCTTTAAACCCTTTAAAAAAAAATTTTTTTTGAAAAAATATGCGGCTTGGAACAGGAACGAACTCCGACTGGTTAATCAGGGATGGAAAAGGCTCACTCAATCGGGCTCTTATACCAAAAAATGTTAGATCGCTCTTACATATTTAAAAATGTAAGTAACTAAAAAATAGCTTCCTCTTTGGTTCGTTAAAAAAATTAAAATTAAATATTTATTTATTAGCAAATATTAGCAAAAATTGCGGAAAAAAACATTTGAAAAAAGGAAAATTTTTGCAACAATATATTCGTTTGCAGAATGTCGATCACTCTTTTAATTAATTTTCTGTACCATAAAGCCTTTTTCTAATTCCGCCGTTATTTTGCAACTTTTTAAGTGCGGTTTTTTTAAATATATAACCTAGGGAATAAATTTTTATACCATAAAGTCTTTTTTCAAATTCCTCTATTATTTTGCAATTCTTTACGAGCGTTTTTTTTTAATTTATAATCTAGGGGCTATAATACACATTTAATACAACAAAATTTGGTGGCTAGTTGCAAAAAAAAATGTATCAATATATTTGTTTGCAGAATCTAAATCGCTGATTACGTTTCCTAATTAATTTTTTGTACCACAAAGTGTTTTTTCGCGTTCCGCTTTTATTTTGCAATTTTTTAAGTACGTTTCTTTTTAATTTATAATCTAGGGACTATAATACACATTTCAAATAACAAAGTTTGGTAGCTAGTTGCAAAAAAAAAATCGCGAAAAATAAAATTTGCAAAAAGGAAAAATTTTTCATCAATATATTTGTTTGCAGAATGTAAATCGCTGATTAATTTTTTAATTAATTTTTTGTACCATAAAGCCTTTTTTCGCTTTCCGCGATTATTTTGTAATTTTTTAAGTGTTAGTTTTTTAAAACGTATAATCTTGGTACTAATTTTATATACTAAAGTTTGGTACTTAGTTTGCAAAAAAAAAAAAACGCGAAAAACATATTTTCAAAAAGGAAAATTTTTGCGTCATTGTATTGATTTGCAGATTGTTAATCGCTGATTGAGTTTTTTAATTATTTTTTCTACCACAAAGTCTTTTTTCGCGTTCCTGTATTATTTTGCAATTTTTTAAGTGCGGTTTTTTAAATTTATAATCTACGGAGTATAATGCCCATTTCATAAAACAAAGTTTGGTGGTTAGTTGCAAAAAAAGAAAATTTTGGCATCGTTTGCAGAATGTAAATCTTTTAATTAATTTTTTGAACCCCAAAGCCTTTTTTCGCATTCCGATATTATTTTGCAATTTTTTACGTATGGTTTTTTAAAATTCATCATCTAGGGCTATAATACTGTTGGAATAGTATAATTCCATAGTATAGTTCCATTCTTGATTTTTATAACTAAATTATTATTTTCCATCCCTGGTTACAATCGATGTTTTGAGTCATACAAAGAGCGCACATAATGACCCTGCAAACATTTAAAAGATACCTTCCAAGAAGATATTAAAGCGATATCTTCTATTTGTCATTTGAATGAAAATAATCAAGTAGTATTTACTTGAAATTGTCTTCCTTTTATCATTTGGAAGATAATTCGGCGGTACTTGGAAAAAAAATAATTCAAAAAATTTTATCCTTTGTCATAACTTTTTATGACAATATTGCGGCAATATAAACTTTGTATCATTTGGAAGATAAAGCAAATTTGTTTGAAATCTTTTGTCAATTTGGAAAAAATTAAAACTAAATTTGTACAAAAACAATCAAAAGATATACAGGAAATAAACTAGCGAAAAGTCAAGATTAATTGCGCGAGAAAAATGGGCTAAGATGAAATCAAGATAATTTATAAGTTGGTCAATGTATTATGTATGCAGATATTTTATTTCAGGCTTAAATTTAATAATGAAAATATTAAATCGTTTTTTTTTATTGTACCCGGGAGTTTATTTAGCGATATCCCTTTTATCTTCCATATAAGTTATTGCTTTCGTATTGCCTGGAAGTATTGTTTTAGTGTAACAGTTGTTTCCGACAGAGGAAACTTCCGGAATACGAAATTGATATTGCCGGCAATAAATGTTTTCTTCCTGGCGGTATGATCGGAGAATCTTCTTCGTATTACCATGTTTGTTGGGTGATATTGGTTTGAGTATGTTCCTGTTCCAAGGCACATAATAGAACAAATGCTTTCTCAGTGATAGAGAGTCCCCCAATCTCTTTATTATGTATACTCTTTGTTTAAAATCGTTAAAAATTATGGTTTGTATATAAATCTATAAAGAAACTACAGTGGTTTGAATGCGACATAATTATTATTTTTTTTTCCAATACACATTAATTTTGATTTTTATATATTTTTTTTAATGGCATTATAATTAGGGAAGACTGGTCAAAAATAAAATAAATACAGCAATACACCACATCTTCAGCGCTTTATGTTGCACACCCGAAAGCCAAGAAAAAAAGTTCACTTTCCGAAGATAGTCGGACCAGCCCAGCAAAATCTCAGTAATAGGTGCTCATAGCTACTATATGATAAGTCGTGTAATAGACCCTTATTCATATAACTCAAAAGTCAATATTTATTTGACAAGGTTATTTTTGTAAGTAGTTGTACACTCAGAGAACTATGTCGGTAATACTAACTGCATTTGCAATTAAAAAAGTGTACATTGCAATTGTATTTCAATTAACTACAACAACTATGCAATGGTAGAGCAATGATTGGCAAGTTACTTTTGATTGCAATTGTAGCTAAACTGCAATATCAGTTAATTTTAAATGTATTTGTAGTGCACACTTTTTTAACTGCAATTGCAAATTGTATATTCGCTACTTGAAAAAAAACACTCAAAATTTGTGCACCTGCATTACAAAAATATAAAAAATAAGTTGTTCCTAAAATAATTACCCTGACAGAAATTGCCAACTGCACCAAACACAATACACTGGCAGAGCACTGATTTTATAAAAATTACTACGCTTTGGTTAAATATCGTTTAAAATCAGAAGGTCTCGAGTTCGATTCCGTTTTTCGTGTTTTTCGTGTTTTTTTTACTTATTTAATTTTATAAAATTGAAGTCTCTTTTATTAAATTTAATTGTCATATATTTAGTTAGAATATTGTTCTACCTCAAGTCCAAATTCTAATATGATATTATCATATCTTGATGTGTTGTAATTGATAGATTAATACATAATTGACTTACTTCGTATTAGTACTCTTACGCATCAGCTTACAAAGCATCAGAAATATGTGTTATTATATATCTTTAAGAGAGTTTAGAAAATATTGAGTCTAAAAATAGATTAAAAAAACATGACAAAAAAATCCAGAACACTTATATTTAAAGTAGTGATAAAAATAAGACATTTTATGTTTTAAATTAAGAAGGCAAGGAGATCTTGTGTACTATGGTAGTACAAAAATATTGATATCACATTACCGTTTCTGCACTGGGATAATGTGTTTATAAATATAAACAGTTGCTGGTGTTTCCTTTTATTTTCAAGACGTTTTTTGCACATTACTGATTATAACTTTGTTATTTATGTTTGTTTAATTTTTTTTTAATATAAAAATTGTTTTTTTTTGACGGTTAATTCTACAACGAAAAATTTGTATTTATTCTTGTTCGAGGCCAATTATTTCCTTATTATGAAATAACATAATAAGTACTTTTTTCAAAAACTGCCATTTTTCGTCATCAGGATATTCTCCTAACAAATACTTCACAGAGTTTTTGCTTTCAAAATATTCTACACCTAAATAAAAATATTTCACTAATATTTAAATAAATATTGCTGTCCAATTTATAATTTATGCAACCCGAGTAAAAAAGTTTTGATATAATCATATATTATTTTATGTAATTGCATATAGTAACTTATAGTAACATATGGCCAGATATGCTTTTAAATTCAAGCAGATATACTTTTATATAGTCATATGTTAGATATTTTTTCCTCAAAGGTTTTAATATGGAGACATATGTGATTTTATATTATTACATACTGGCCTACATATAATTGCATGTGATATATATAAATACATAAAGTAACATATTACAGATGTAATTACATATACGTTTATATATAATTTAGTATGACACTATACATAATAATATAAAACTATATGTGGAGCCATATAAGAAATATTTCATAATTTGTGTTAGATATGATTATATATTGACGAATAAGAACCCATATATAACTTAATACCGTTCCATATCTACAATATTTCATGATTTCTTTAATATACAAACAAAATAACGTTCTTTATAAAATCATCTATAATTATATATCATCCCACATAAGCAATTATTTCAAAGTGATTTTATATAAAAATATATAAGGTCCATATAAAACCGTATTATATTATATGTGGTTCTATGTTAACAATGATTTTGATCTAGTTTTAGATTTAGTAATTACTAGGGATTGGCGCGTGACTAGAAATGTTCGTGAGTCACGAACATCTCTGTGAATAACACGCGATCGTGAGTAATAATTACTATACTCAAGTGATTCGTGCGTGAGCGTGAATTAGAATATATAACCCGTGCATGATTCGTGTGTGAGTTTATTTTTTGCATCATATATTTTTAGTAATTTTTACTATTTTGTAATATTTTACTATTTTTTTTACTATTTTTCTTATATCTTGGTTGTATAACATGATCCTATTAACTTTAACATTTCAGTCTTGTTATTTTAAAATTACTAAAAATAAAGAAAATTTTGTTCATGTTTAATGCACTGTCATGGTAAATCTGGATAAAAGTAATGGAAGATTTATCGAAATTATAGGATCTCCAGCAGACCTTTGGGTTAATCATTATATTTGGAAATTAATAACACATGCAATTACACAATTACAAGTAATTTGTAATTGAAAATTTGCAATTATACATTCAATTACAATTACATTTTTTCGGAAAAGAAATAATGACAAAAAGCACAAGTGAGGGGTCAGCCCAACATGACGTATTCTTTTTATACTTATCCACGCCTATCCAACCTATCCCAGTCAGTTTTTTCTACAAACTTTTAACAAAAAACACTTTAATTCTAAATGTAATTGAAATCACTTTCAATTACAAGTAATTTTCAATTACAGTTACATGAAATGTAATTGTGTTTTTTTTTTTAATTTCAATTACATTTATTTGCAATTGTAATTGAAATCCCCCAGGTCTGATCTCCAGATATTGCATATCTTTTTTATTTAAAAAAATAATTTTTGTATATTGTTAGATGTGGTCTTATATAATATGATCAAAAGTATAAGGTCAATATTTAGATATAATTGTATCAAACTATGTCCACTTTTATAACATTTTATATAATTTTATACAAAAAGATATAATTTGATGTAATTGGATGAGGACAAAATTCGGATACAATTGTATCGAATTGCATAAAATTGTATCAAATTGTACCAAATTGTATACAATTGTATACAATTCGATACAATAAGATACAATAAGATGTTCTCATTTTTCGGATATAATTATATCTAATTACATAAAAGATTATATATAATTAAATATAACTTCATATGCCTCCATATGATTTTTTTTTACTTGGGAATTTATTTTTGTGCTTATTTCGTTTGTACATATCCCAGGTGAAAATGTTCATATATGGTCATATTTGGCAACATATATGTTCATGGAGAGATATATGGATGTTCATATATGGTCATATATTATTAGATTTCCTACATGCTCGTATATGAAAAAACTTTTTTTTTTCCTTTTTAATAAAAATATCGCTTTTTTTATTCAAATTAAATGTAAATATATTTCTATACATACGTTACTGATGAATTTGTACATTGAATGAAATTGAGAAATTATGAAATTTTTAATGGATATAAACATTTTACTTCAAGTTTAGAAATTATTTTATGACTGTTTTTTGATTATTTAATGATTGTTTATACACTAATAGAAAAGTCTGTAAAAAAGCTACTAAAAATTAGTTAAACATGATTATTTTATGCTAAATATTAATAAGATAGGAACAGCAAAAATAAAACTGTTAAATATACAAAATTTGAGATATAATTGAGATAAATTTCAGTGACTAGAAAATAAAATTAAATTGTCGTAGTAGACAAAAACATCACATAAAATTAAAAATTTTTAAAGTTCCTTTTTCGTTTTCTGTTTTTAATGTAAATACAAATCTAGCCTTCTGAAATCAACAGTTTAATATTTTTAGCAAATATTTCTGTTGATTTTATAAACTGCTATTTGCATTGAACAAAATTTCTCTAGATACAACATTTTGTATTTGCCATTTTTAGTTTACTAATATTTTGCAAAATTTTCTGCTTATTTTGCAGTATAATTTGTCATTTTAAATTAACTCAAATATAACTAAAATTTTATAAATTTAGCAGTTTTATTTTTGCTGTTTTTATCTTACTGTACCATTTCCAATTGTATTTAAAAAATTATCATTTTATTTCAGAAGTTCATATTTATCAATTATATTTCAGAAATTATCAATTGTATTTGAAAAATTATCTATTGTATTTCAGCCTTGTATTTCAACCCGCCCCATGATAAAACAAATTTACCCATATATGGAATAATATATGAATTCATATATGAAGATATATGAAATATATGAACCGATATATGGACCAATATATACAATATATTATCATATATGGATTCATACATTTGAATGTATTTACCCATATATGCTTCCATACATAACATATATGTTCATATATGAAACCATATATGCTCATACATGAAACCATATATGACAATATATGAGCATATATGAACATTTTCACCTGGGATATTGAAAAAATTAATTTTAATTCAAAAACTAAATTTCTAAAAATTTTGGAAACATGCGTATTCAGAAATATATTAAAAACTTTCTTATAATGGTATAAAAGTTCTAAATATTTTTTTCTAAGTGTATAAATGCCAGAGATGAAAAAAAAATCTAAGCAAAAACAAAAACTTTTTTTAATTGAAATAAAGTTCTTTTGTTGTATATATATTGTTTTTAGACTTATTGCTTTTTTGTTGTTTTTGTTGGCTATTTTTACAGTTACTTTGTTTTATTCGAATTGTCAACATACATAAAGTAACTGCTTATATAATTAGGAGCACTAAAAATATGCTTTATGGTCGATCAAAAATTCTCAAACTATAGAGAGAATGTTTTAGACAATAAAATTTCATTAATATTAAACGAACCCCTAAACTGACATTAACGATTAAAAATCCTGTCAGCTGACTATTGTTACCGACGTAGACTCAAAATAATACGTCTGTTGGCTGGACAGAAAAATTTGTTAATTTAACAAAATTTATTCCTGTTTTTTGGCTTAAAATAAAATTTGATGATTTTGAAATTTTTTGTGTTAAATTAAACAAATCTAAATTTAAGTAAAAAATTTGTAAAACTACAGTTTTATTTGTAATTATATTAAGTCGTAAAATTTGTTCAAATTTAGGGCCTCGGGACCCTCCCCGGTCCTAGTCCATATAATCTAAGGGCATGTGAAGTCACTCCGACGGAGCAAACATTTTGTCGGTTTTGATCTATCTCGCGATATGGGCCATTTTTTGAAGTAGAAAATTTTTATTAGAACTTCTTGAGGCCCAATGCCCCACCATGGTCTATTTTTGGATAGAGATAACCCCTTTCGTCCGCATATTATGTGGTTAGGGGTAGTCGACATTTTCGTAAATTTTGTTCTATCTCTCTTACTTTTCGAGATATGGTCCATTTAAAAAAATCAGGAGGGAAAGAAATAGCACCAGCTTTAAAACTTCGTATACAGGGGGCGCCATCTACCGGGTAATAACAGGAACATGAAAATATTTTTTGTATTTTTAATGCAAAAATTAAGATAATTGTTGAAAATATTATATTTTAACAATAAATTTTTTATAATTTAACGATAGGGTTCTTAAAAATTAGTTTTAAATAATTTTGAAAATTAACACTCAAAACTAGTTAAAATACTGAGGATTTTTAGTATAGTGTTAAATGAATATAAATAACTAAAATCTTTGTTTAAATTGGTGTTTCAACTTAAAATTTAGTTAAAAATTAGCCAAATCGATTTGAAACGCATTTGATGGATTTTTCTACTGACGTATTATTTTAAGTGTAGTATTAAAAAAAATCTAAAATTACCGACATTCTTAAATTTTAAAATTTTAATTCCGTAGTTGGTAAAAACGATTGTAAATTCAGTTATTTTAAATTCTTATTTTGTTCTTTTTTTGCGAAATGAGAAGCAATAATTCCATAAAATTGGGAAAGTTATGACAGATCCAGAAAAAAGAATATTATACTGATATAAATAGCCACGTACTGTATGTTGTTATTAAAGCCTAAAACAAAGTGTGTAATCTTCCAATTTCTCTTATATCACATTTTTTTCCCAGCTAAACTTAACTTTTTCGTTAATATAAATTAAATTATATATTGCTTAATTCTTTTTTCTTTGTAACAAAATGAATTTGTCACAAATCTCAGCTTAGTTTTATATTGTTCTATTTATCTATAATTCTTTGTTGTTGTTGGTATAATAAAATAGAAACTTTTTTAATTCTTTGAATAAAGGGAGGGATGTTGATCTCAGCATAACTTTTACAGCTCTAATTTAGTGTTGATAATTTGTTTTAATAGATTAAAATACAATTGTAGAATTTACATTGAAATGTCTTTATTTTTATTTCTCTAAAAAAGTTCAATAAATATAAATACTAACTAGATTTGTTTCGTAGATAATTAAGCAGGCGAACGCTATTAAGTAAAAGATTTATGGAAACATTTTTGGAATTGTCTAATACTAAACTAGTAAGCGATAATTTATTTACATGAAAATTTAATTGTCTGTTTTTGTAAAACGAATTGAACAAAATAATTTATAAATTGGCATTTAAAACATATTTGTTCCTTTTACTCCTGCAAGGAGCATAGGGCTTTACATAGGACTTATTAATTGAGTAGACTGTTTTCATTTGAATTGTATTGATATCAATTGTAATAGAAATATTTTTATTACTATTTATTGAACTGATGATAATGATTTTAAGACAAAATTTCATCGATGAATGGCAATGGATTAAAATTTCATTATCAGTAATAGTAAGTTGTTTGAATTTCACGTGAAGAAACCGTTATACTGTGTGCCTTTCTTATAAAATAAAAAATTGCTTATGTTTGTAATATAAATTACAGTGTCAGGCTTTTAAATTTTGAGGGAAAAATTTCCACGCAAAAAACAAATTAGAGATTCCAAACTGCCAGTCGATAGCTCTACCATCTGAGCTATCCCGACATGTTATATTTTATAGGTGAAAACCTTATTGACTTGCTGCGCGTAGGCATGCTTACGCGCCATCATACAAAAAGCCATAAAATATGTGGTTGCAGTTATCCTTACCAGTGTATAAATATTGAGTCTAAAATAGATTTAAAAAAAATGTACAAAAAAATCTAGAAGATTACTTTTTTGTATTTAAAATAATGAAAAACAAAATACATTACACTATGCGACAGTCAAAATCGGGATGGGATGAAACCAACGGGAAATGTTATATCGGTCAAAAACAAGTTATACGTGTCCCGGCGTTTCGCTGGGTCACCTCTAGGAATCGAGATATATCTTTTTTTTGACATAACTCGAGAACCACTAGTCCGATTTTGCTCAAACAATTTTAAAAAAATTAAAAATTACAATTTCTTTAATCTGTTCATATAACGTTTTTCTATATACTCAACAGTTTTGCCGGTAAAAGTAAATGTTTGTTACCGCTACCATATAAATCAATAACCTTTTGTTTATTACTTTTTTTTAATATTTTAGGCAAAAAATATTTTTTTCTTCATACATTTATTTTTACCGGCAAAACTGTTGAGTATATAGAAAAACGTTATATGAACAGATTAAAGGAATTGTAATTTTTAATTTTTTTAAAATTGTTTGAGCAAAATCGGACTAGTGGTTCTCGAGTTAAATAAAAAAAAACCACCAAAGGTCAAATCGATATATCTCGATTCCTAGAGGTGACCCAGCGAAACGCCGGGACACGTATAACTTCTTTTTTACCGATATAACTTTCCCCGGTAGTTTGAACCCTTCCCGATCACTGACCCCTACCATTTGTCTCACAGTGTTATTATTGGTAATGTATTATTTTCCATTTTGAAATAATGGAAAAGTTGCTACATATTAGTAACTCATTATTTTATGTTTTAAAATAATGCAGAAAGTGAGTATCATTACTGGTAGCCCAAAAACCAATGATATGTTTGAATGAATTTTTGCCCTCTTGTACTAGTTTAAACAAATGTATGTTTTAATTGTAATGAAAATTTAAAATTCCTTAACAAATTCGTCTGATTATTTTTGCAAAAACACCCTGTATGTATAATTACAACCATAAAATCTTTTATAGTATTAATTTCTCTATGCATTTGTTTTTTTTTTCTTTTAACTTTCAACTGGTTATCATATTTTGCAATTAATATTTTTGTCCTTTCTTAAATTTCATTCTTTCCCTTCATTAGTTACTTTTATAAATATGTTATTAAGTTTCTCAGAGTAATATACACCATTTGTGTGTTAATGTTATTTAAGGACTTTTAAAACAAAAACATGTTTATCATCCCTTGAGTAATTGGAAAATTCATTTAAATACTCAACACCAGTTACAAATTGATTTGATTCAATATTATTTGAATGCATGTGCAGACAATACGAATAAAGACAAAACCAAATGATCATTAAGATACATTTATATGCATAATAAGGTGACTCTGATTTGGCGAAATGTCATTTTTTGTCCGATAAATCTAAATATACAGTAAGTAGTGAACATTTTCGCCAAACTGAATAGTTCAAAATAGAATAGGTTCAGTGATGGGATAATCAGTAATCGCCATTTCGCCAATTAAGTGCCACCCTAATTTTACATACGGGTCATATGTATTTGTTCTTATAAAATATTGTCTTTTGTGCATACATAGTTATCTTTATGCGAGGGCAGATCAATAAGGCCGTGACTTTTTAAACATCCCTTGTAGCTAATTAAAAATCAACAATGCCCTCGTCAAGTACAATCTGTTCATAGACTTGAGTCAAATTTTGAGCAAATTCCGTCATTAAATTTGTGTGTTCAGCTATTCAAAGCATACCACCCCGCGAATTTTCGTAAAAATGGAAAAAAAAGTATATTTCGAGTACCAATACTCGTAAAACAGTACTTTTTGCGAAAAAAATTTTTTCTCAAACCGAACACCCAAAAAACAGATTCAGTTCTGATAACCGCATTTGTAGCCAATCGCATGGTTCGGTTTTGGTAGCCGAATTTTTCAGTTGTGGCAACAGAAAACCAGACAGGAATAATTTGACAGGAATAATTTGACTATGGCAACAGAATTTCAGTTGTATCAAGAATAATTCGGTAGCCACAACCGAAAAATTCATTTGATGCAACTGAACCATTCGATTGGCAACAAATGGGGTTGTCAGCACCGAATCTGCTTTCTGGGTGAAGAAAAGCCTAATAACTACTATGGAGATTCTTTTAAGACTGAAAGCCTTAACAATTGTCTTATAACAGTCACAACTCGCCAAAAGTAGGAATATGCACCTATATTGGGAAAACTATTTTTTTTTCTAAAACAACTATCTTCCATTCAAAAAGTCATGGATTTATTGATCCACCCACCCATGTCGATATATTTCTTTTATTGATTTTCTTTTACTTTTACAGAAATATGCTTTACAATAAATCAAATATAAAGGTTTTTAACAAATAATAAATACACTAAAGACCATGCATCATCATCAATCCTTAAAAAAAATGTGTTTTGTTCTGTCCAAGGCTAGAATTCCTTGAGCGTAATCGCAACATTTAGCCTTCGCCCATGTCTTCATTCAGTATAAACAAAGAGAAGAACAATGTAACTCATTTAACTCTTTAGAAGGACTTACCTTATCCTATACGCTCAATTAATAGCACCTTTGATGAAAAATTGGAAATTTCCCAATTGAGCACTTTGATTTAGCAGATAGTTGGATATACTCGTACAGTGGAAAACGATTATAACGACCACTGTAATAAATTACAATTTTCTTCTCTCTTATTGATCGTTATAATCGTATTCCACTGTATTTAAAAGGACACTAAATTAAGGGAGGCGTTTTTATTCTTATCAGTTCAAACTTGAAGTTATCTTTCCAATGCCCTTTCTTCTGATGGCGATAATATATCTCTATACATAAAAGAATAACGTGGCAGACAGACCGACTCACTTACTCAGCATCACCCAGCCTGAACCGGTGCACCTAAGAACTTGAAATTTGGTGTGTGGATTCCTCTTCGGGGAAAATATTTGAAATAGTAGTGATAAAGGCGGTTTTTGAAAATTTGTCCTAAAGTCGAACAATAACGATTTTCGAAAAAATTAAGACACCCCCTCGATTAAATAGACATTATTATGTGTAAATTTAAACAAAAAAAAAAAAAACAATAATTTACCATTTAAATGTGGTATTCGAAAAAAAAAAATTTAATAACTAAAAAGGCCTCCAAAAAAAGCTTGCTTTCGTTATTCAATTTGTCTATTTTTCTTTAAAATTACAAGAAATAACTTAACCCTTTGACACGGGAATTTTAATGGCTAGGAATTTTCCGACCAAACTTCGTGGAAATGTAGATATATGCCCAAGAAATATTGTTTATGACTTTTATGGCTTTGCAGCGCCCCGTAGCGGATATATTTGGAATCAAAGTTCAAACATTATCATGTTGCCGACTCCGAGCGGGTTAAAATTTTTTTAAAATTCTACATAAAACCTTTTGAATTTTTGAATTTTATTTATCACACAATTTTTGAGACTAAACTTTAGCCTTTTTTGAACTTTTAAATTTTAACACATTCTCAGCAGCGTTGATGATCACAAGACAAAACGCACTCTACTGCTCTTATGTTGTTTTGAAATTTCACAGCCTGCATACAATTTTAATAAGAACAAAATAACGAACCGATAACAGAAAATGAATAGCTCTTTGGTTAAAATTCAAATCAGTGACGAGTTGATGAAGTCGACGTACATTATAATGTACGCCACTCGCCAAAGGGTTAAAAATCTAAAAATATAATCATTACGGCAACCAAATTTCTTGCTAACCAAATCTTTTGGAGTAATCGGTTATGAACAGCTAATAATTCGGTTGGTGCACACTCAATTCGAAATTCGGTTTTCAGAATGAATCTGTTTTTTTCGGATTTCAGAATTAATCTGTTAAATTTATTGTTAAATTTATGCGAAATTTATTATCTGTAGATAAATTAAGGTTTTTGAGTGCAGATCCAAAATATTAAGCAAAAAGTTTTAAAATTCATGGTTTAGACCCACAAGAAGAACAATCTGCATTTTCTCGAAAACAATCTATAGAAAATTTGTTTTCTTGCTAGACTTAGATGCTGCACATCGAAGTCAGTTATAAAATATTTATTTCAACAAAATTTTTTTTAAGGCTGTTGTATAATGATATTATCAACAATCCATAATCGGAAATGGAGATAATGTCCGTAGGGGTTATGATATGTCACCGCTAAACTCATATACATCCTTATAAATTTAGTGTATTTTATATAATAATGTAAGCAGTTGAACATAATGTCTTACACACAACAAGAACTCAAAAAACTTTCACCTATTATTTTTTTCCCATTTTTTGGGACAATAAGTAAAAATACAATTTTGTTAGATTATTCGCCTTAATTCCACATCCAAATTTAATTATAATTCCATTTCACACTTAATAGAGTTCTGTTTATATTTCAAACAATAAATATTGATATATGTAGCTTTAGCTCACTCGTGTCAGAAGATGTTTCACATGATGTTGTGTTACATTGAAATGTTGAAATTTATTGTAACTTAAGCTTGAAATGCAAAACAAAGCAAGAAACGTTATGTCCAAATAAAATCAATCAATCAGTTACAAAAAATATCCTCATGAAAGTACTCACAGCTGTTGTTTAATCATTCCACTGTTTCAAAAAAAAAAAAAAAAACATGACGATACATTCAATGGAATCGTTAATAAAGCAATACACCTCTTAACGTTTGTAACAGACAAAACACGAGTTAATTAATCTGGATATTTTTTCTGTCTGTATAACAATGTTGCTCGTTAAGAGGATTTAGTATTAAAATGAGGATTTCAGGTTTAATTTGAAGATATGTTTTTCATCATTAAAGGCAAATAAAACTTGTAGATAAAACTAACATAACTGCAGTAAATTTCATACGAATTTGAACTTTAGAGTAGCGCTTCAACATTCTTAAACTTCTTAAAATTTTACACGTCAAACTTATAGCTTTCTATCCGATGCAGGCTTTCAAAATTACAAGGCATTCCTAGAACGTTTTACCAAAGAATTAAAAACCCACGAAATACCAATAATTTAAAAATTTGTGGGCATTTAAAACATTGTAGAAAATAGGATGAATTGAGCCAAAATTGGAACCGGGTTTTTACTCGAAATGAGCATGCTCTAAATAATGACTAAAATTATTTAGGTCCCATGCAAGAAATTCCTAAAAATCGCTTTGGTTTGGTGATATTATTTCGGCTCAATACGTTCAAGCTAATATACACTCAAAATTATACGTCTGTTGGCTGGACAGAAAAATTTGTTACTATAACAAAATGTATTCCTGTTTTTTGGCTTAAAATAAAATTTGTTGATTTTAACCAGGCACCCGATATTAATACTTTTAAAACGTTTTATTTTGTTTTTTCCTCAATAAAAAAAAATCACTTGTGTACAAATGAATTTATTTTTCTTGATGGATATTTTGTTTTCATCAATTTTTTTATTTTTTGTTTTCTTTTCGAAAACAAAATTTTAAAAATATCCGTACTGATATTTTCAGGAAAGTTAAGAATTATTTTTATTTTGTACTGAGGAAAAAACAAAAAAAAAAACGTTTTTTTTGTATTGAGGAAAAAACAAAATAAAACGTTTTAAAACGTTTTTTTTAGTTTTTTCTGATTACAATTACATATAAATTTTGTAAAAATTCTTAAAACAACATTCATATAGACATATTTCTGCATCCAATGATATAAACCTTTGCGTTATTAAAAAGTAATAAAAATTTCCGCCGAAAAGACTTCTACAAAGCATGATAATCAGCGATTAACATTCTGCAAGCAAATATATTGATGCAAAACTATTCCTTTTTGCAAATTTTTTTGTCGTGATTTTTTGTTTTTGCAATCTAACTAGCTAATTTTGGTATAGGATATATGTATTATAGTCCCTAGATTATGGATTTTAAAGAACCCCACTTAAAAAATTGCAAACCAATGGCGGAACGCGAAAAAAAACTTTATGGTACAAGAAATGAATTAAAAATTGTTATCAGAAATTTACATTCTGCAAACAAATACACTGATGCAAAAAATTTTCTTTTCGGAAAATTTTTTTCGCGAATTTTTTTTTGCAAACTAACCACCAAACTTTTATATGAGAATATTGGTATTATAGTCCCAAGATTATGAATTTTAAAAATCCGCACTTAAAAAATTGCAAAAAAAATCGCGGAACGCGAAAAAAAGCTTTTTGGTACAAAAAATAAATTTAAAAACTCAGTCAGCGATTTACATTCTGCAAACGAATATGTTGATGCAGAAATTTTCCTTTTTGCAAAACTTATTTTTCGCGAAATTTTTTGCGTACGAACTACCAAACTTTGGCATAAGATATGGGTATCATAGTCCCAAATTTATGAATTTTAAAAAACCGCATTCAAAATTTTTTAAACTTAATCAGCGATTAACATTCTGCTATACATATGTTACATACATATACATATGTATATTGATGCAAAACTATTCCTTTTTGGAAAATTGTTTTTCCCAATTTTTTTTGTTTTTGCAGTCTAACCAGATAATTTTGGTATAGGATATAGGTATTATAGTCCCTAGGTTGTGAGTTAAAAAAAACCGCTCTTAAAAATTTGCAAAATAATGGCGGAACGCGAAAAAAAGCTTTATGGTACAAAAAATAAATTAAAAAACTCAGTCAGCGATTTACATTCTTCAAATGAATATGTTGATAGAAAAATTTTCCTTTTTGCTAAATTTTTTTTCGCGAAACTTTTTGCATACTAACCACCAAACTTCGGCATAAGATATGGGAATTATTGTCCCAAGGTTAAAAATTTAAAAAAACCGCACTCAAAAAATTGCAAAATATTGGCGGAATGCGAAAAAAGCCTTTATGATACAAAAAAATAGTTAAGAAACCTAATCAGCAATTTATATTCTGCAAAAGAATACATTAATGGAAAAAAAAATTTTTTTGCAAATTTTTTTTGGCAATTTTTTTTTTGCGAACTAATTACCAAACTTTGGTATGAGATATGGGTATTATGGTCCCTAGGTTATAAATTTTAAAAATCTGCACTTAAAAAATTGCGAATTAATGGCGGAATGCGAAAAAGGTTTCTTGGTGCAAAAATTTAATTAGAAAACTTATACAGCGATTTCATTCCGAAAATGAATAATATTAGTGCAAAATGCTGGTCAATTGGCAAACATTTTAGCAAAAAAAAAAAAATATTTGCAATATATGTTTGTATGTATATACCGCTCAACAGTTCACTCTAGGATATTATATGATTTTCTACAGATTTGAAACCAAAAACCATAATAATCTCCACCATAAAAATAAAACAAAAATTTTAAAATTCTATTCATATTTTTGTACTTAGTACAAAGATGAAAAACAAAAAAAAACGTTTTTTAAAACGTTTTAAAAAGTTTTATTTTTTTATCAATTTTTTTATCTTTGATATTTATACCTAAAGATATTTTTCGAATTTCAACTTGAGGGATATTTTTGTTTTAAAGTACATTTGAAATTTTTTGTTTTCGATTGAGAAATAAAAACATTTTGAACTTTAGTGATATTTATTTTTGATAAAAACAAAAAAAAAAAAACGTTTTCTGGTGCCTGATTTTAACAAATTCTTTTGTTAAATTTAACAAATCTAAATTTAAGTAAAAAATTTGTAAAACTACACGGTTTGACAGATTTTGCTACTGACATATTATTTTAAGTGTAGTAACTTTTTATGGCAACTACGTCAAAACATGTAAAAATTTTATCCATTTTCAATATAATTCTTCGTTCAATTACATACATATGTATTTTAATTGCTACGGCCTTAGTTTGACCACAAACGTCGTTCATTTTACATGGACAGACGAACGGACATCGTTAATTCAACTCATAGAGTTATTATATATAAAAAGAGCGAGTCAGGGATCAACCGAACACAATGTATTCTTGTTATGCTTGACCACGCCTATATCAGCCACTTTTTTTATAAAAACAAAAAACATTTTCTTATTTTAGATGTAATTGAAATTTTGGAATTGCAATTACTTGTGTGGGGAATAAAAATCATTGTAAAGTTTAGTTCTTTTTATTGGGAATTTCTCAGCTACCTAATTGCATGACGTCAAATTTTTCTGGCAAAATTCTAGCCTAGAGAAGCCTTCAGTATAAACATCACACGGAATTTTTAATCAATTAATGATTTTAATTTAAAAATTGGAAAAAGAGAGGTGTGGCATGGTTGTCAAAATAAATTATTGTATGTAAATAAATGGCAAATCAAGTAATTTTCTCGTAAAGGCTGGGGTAATTGGCTACAGTTTAAAAAATATTGACATCGAAAGGTTAATTGAAATGTGTTTATACAATATAAAAGCAATGTGCACTTGAAATTTTTTTAAAGCTGTAGTTTTTGGCAGACAAAGTTTTCTGGCTTTTCTTTTTCTGCAAGCAAATTTATTTTTTAACAAGTTCGTTTGCCAGTATAGAACAGATTCCTGCTGACAAATGAATTTGTTGCCAATCGAATGGATCGTTTGTGGTAAACGAATATTTTAGTTGTGTCAACAGAACATCTTTTGAGGAATTTGAACGTGGAAATAAAAATTTGACCGTCTTAACCAAAATTCGCTGATCATAACCAAAAGATACGCTTGACAGCACGAATCTGTTTTCTGGGTGTTGTTTAGAGCAGTGGTCGGCATCCATAGCCACCAGTGGACGATCATAATCGGCTTTTCACACGTATACAACACGAATGGCAGCAAAACTATCAACTAAGAGCGTAAAATTTATTTAGTAGCATGGTAGCTTTCAACAAAGCAGGTTGACGTCGCTTTGTTTAAGAAATTTTAGAAAAATATTACACTCTTAAAATTTTACAAGAACAGGAAATTTATTATGAATTATTTTTATTTCTTTAGTTCATTAAAATTTACTAACTAATGGAATACTTTTTAAGAATAAATAATTTAAAATGTTGGGTTTTAATTTTTATTCAAAAAAAATAAAAATTATTTTTTCGACCTTTTTATTAATTAATTAGAAATTTATTAAAGAAAGAATATCCTGATGAAGAAAAATAGCAGTGTTTGAAAAAAGTACTTATTATGTTAATTCATAATAAGGAAATTGGCCTCGAACTGAATTAATAAATTTCTAATTACCCAGCTAAAAATCGACATATACGGATCCATACAGGTTAAATGTATGTACGTGCATGCTCATAAATATGCATTCATGACCAAACATGGATACATAAATCTCCATACATGTTTCATATATGACCATACGTGTGCATTAACGAAATTTGAGGTAATATCTACATGTGTGTACATCAATTAACATACATGAGCACGCATGAACATGCATGTTCATACATGTAGATATTACCTCAAATTTCGTTAATGCACACGTATGGTCATATGTGATTCATGTATGGAGATTTATGTAACCATGTGTGGTCATGAATGTATGTTTATGGCCATGCATGAACATACATTTAACCTTCATGGACGCATATATGTCGATTTTTAGCTGGGTAATAAATAATTTATATACAAAAAAAAAATACATATTTTTTAAATAATGTGTACAATAAAATTTATTATGAATTATTTAAAAAAATTAAATTACTATAAATTATTTTTTTTTTTATTTCTTTAATTCATTCATACATTCATTATTACATTTCTTCATTAATTCATGTTCTTAATATACAAATATAAATTTAAAAATGATAAACTAATTTCTCACAGTGAAGAAACACAATACATTCTTTCTTTGTGCCGACCACGGGTTTAGAGTCTTCAAGTAGTAAACAGAAGTTTGCAAGTACTTGATTACCAAAATTGACAAATGTAAAAATAATAAAAGCACTGGCACAGCCCTGGTTTAGAACTCTTTATGAAAACGAGCACTTGGCAAAACACTTCAACACTTTTCCATCGTTATAGACTATTTAAAAAAACCGGGTTTTTTTAATTAACAAAAAACACTATAGCTGGGTTTTATACTGAAGGTTTAAGTTTTAACTACACTTAAAATAATACGTCAGTAGCAAAATCTGTCAAACCGGTTTCAAATCGATTTGATTAATTTTTAACAAATTTTTAGTTGAAACACCGATTTAGGCAAAGATTTTAGTTGTTTTCATTTAACACAATACTAAAAATCCTCAGTACTTTACGTAATTTTGAGTGTTAATTTTCAAAATTATTTAAAACTAATTTTTAAAAACCCCTTCGTTAAATCTTACAAAATTTATTGTTAATATATAATATTTTCATGTTACTCTTATTACCCGGTAGATGGCGCCACCAATGTATCCGAAGTTTTAAAGATAGCGCTATTTCTTTTCCTCCCGGTTTTTTCAAATGGCTCATATCTCGAAAACTAAGAGAGATAGATCAAAATTGATGGAAATTTCGACTACCCCTAACCGTATAGTACCTCAGCGAAATGGGGTATCTCTATCCAAAAATGGACCTCGGCGTTGCCTTGGACCCTCGGAAACTTTTAATAAAAATTTTCAACTTCATAAAATGACCCATATCTCGAAAACTAAGCGAGGTAGAACAAAACGGACAAAATGTTTGCTCCAGTGGAGTGCCCTTATATGCCCTCACATGATATGGACTAGTCCCGGGGAGGGTCCCGAGACCCTAAATTTGTATAAATTCCACGACTCAGTATAATTACTGATAAAACTGTAGTTTTACAAATTTTTTACTTAAATTTAGGTTTGTTAAATTTAACAAAAGAATTTGTTAAAATCAACAAATTTAATTTTAAGCCAAAGAACAGGAATAAATTTTGTTAAAGTAACAAATTTTTCTGTCCAGCCAACAGACGTATTATTTTCAGTGTATTAGCTCCAAAATTTATTGCTGTTTTGTATTTAAAATTTTTTTTGACATTTTGTTTTGTTCAGTAGTTAGGTTTTCGGTTACGGTTAATTAAAAATACTGGTAAAAATGTTTTACCAGTAGTTTTAATTAATGTACAATTATTTATGAAATAAAAACTCTATAAAAAACTGACAACGCACTTTTTTCACAGATGCATACTAGTGAACAGAATATGGCAAAAATAAGTAACCAATTTTCGGGGGTGATCTTTATGATTCGTTACCAGCGATTGAAGTTTTTAATTATTTTAAGTATCAAAAGTTGCATAGAAAGTTGTAGAAACTTGCATTTGCCATTTCGGTTTTAAGAAAAATTGTCCGTTACAGAAAAAACACTAATAGAAAAAAGTCCGTAAAAATTTTACTTAAAACTAAATACTAAAAATGAGGTAAAAATGTTGCTGCAGAAAAAACTGCTAAATTAGACGATTATATTTGCTATATATTAGTAATATAGGAACAGCAAAAATAAAACTGTTTTATATACAGAATTTAGTTATATTTGAGTTAAATTTTTGTAAACGGAGAATAGCAAATTAACCTGCTTAAATCAAAAAAAAATTTTGCTAAATAAGTAGTAGCCTGAAACTAAAACTTAAAATATTTTTTTTTCACGGCGAACATTTTCATAAACATTTTGAGCTAAAATTCTTATTTTTTTTTTACCATCATACAACAGTATCGTCAAATTGAAACACCGGTAGAAACTGAAGATCGCGTTCAAAAATTACTTTACTTTTTTTTCCGTCTTCAGAAAAAATTATTAACCTTAAATATCTAATTAAACATATGGTTAAAATAAAAACTCTTTTTAAACAAATATTTTATTGAATCAATTATTATTTTAATTGACTTTTAAATATTTCAGTAAATATTTGTTACAAAATTATATTTTACATAATTCTCATACTTTTTTTCCTTAAACTGTATGTATAAATTGAACATTTTTAGTATATAAGCCAAATGCTTTGCAGTTTACAAACAAAACAAATACACATGCAGAAATTTAAATATATAAAAGTGACACACTTTTTTTATGTCAATATCACACTTTTTTTCATCTTCATATAATGATTTAATTGATATTATTACTACTTTAATTGAATTTTGTTTCAATTAATCATATACAGTTTTTAGCAACTAATAGTATCATTTGAGTGATAGGTGCAAAATCAATCAAAATTTTAATTAATATAATCAATTTCATAATTTAAACTCGTATTTTGTTTTTTTCTGTGCTCGTTTCCTTAAAGTATTATTACATAAATTTTCTTCCCATCGGGACACACTAGTGTTGATATTCATCACATGTTTATTGTATATTTTTTGATAAACTTTAATACATTTAATCATAATTTATGTACATACTTTTTTGTACGTGCAGATTTCCCGTTTACGACTCCATACTGCTATAGATATTTGATAAGTGCCATAATTTTTTATTTATACCACGATTTACAAATTTTATGGGTGTATACAAAATAAGAAATAGAAAACTCATATAAAACATGAGTGAATATTGAAAACGAAAACATAAAATACCATAAAGTACCAAAGAAAAAAAAAACCAACTGCAGAATATTGTTTTATGTCCACTTTTGAACACGAAATATATTAGTAATCCTTGAGGAGATTTATGGTTTGTAGTCAAATATAATATTTCTTTCCTATTTGTCAAACTTATAACATGGAAATTACCTCACGTTTTGAACAATATAACTTTCAAATCTATGAATCTCCAGAAATTATAACTACTTAATGGGAAAAAGAAATAAGAACAAATGTTTTAAAAGTAATTTGTTTAAGAGATTTTCAACATAAATTTTCATGAAAAAATTGTTACATACCAAGTACATTTTAATATTATGATGTACTTTGGAGGCCTTTAGTAGACAAACTTTTTAATAACCACATTCTTTTTTAACTACACGCAAAGAAAAAAGTGTATAATTTACAAAAATTAATATACAATTTGCCTAAATTTATTATATATTATACAACTGCAAACGTTAAACGATACATTATACAAATGAAATGTCAAAAAAATCCAATAATATTTATACTTGAAAAACTTAGGTAAAGTAACATTAGGTTTGTTTTTTTTCGAATTTTATATCTATAACGACTTGTAAATAAACGACTATCCGTACTTACCTGAATTTCCTTTTATTTTTTGTAAACAAATAAAATTTAAACAAAAAGCTGTTTTCGTACAAAGACTTCGCCGGAACTCGTAATGGAGCAATTATTTTGTGTGCGCCTTTACGAACAAACGCATGATTCATTTGTTAGCTTTTGTTGTTTTTAATATTTGAATTTGAATTGAAAATTTTAAAATTCCAAATATTTTTATGACAAATATTTCTGTTTTAAACAGAGACTATTAATTATAGAGATAGGAAATCAAAACTTACACTACTCACCAGTAGCGGGCGCTCAAATTTAGTATTACCTGAGCAACTATTTAGTATCAGTTTAGTATCAGTTTATTATCAGTTTAGTATCAGCTGAGCTTATATTTAAAAACTCAAAAACTGCTTAAAAATGCTCAAAATAAGGAAAAAACGAGTAAAAAGGTTAAAGTCGGGCATGCCGACTATACAATACCCTACACCAGTCTGGTGTATTGTTTGGATCCGAAATTCGAATGGGTTAAAATGGGGCTTGTGTCAAAATTTTCTATAATGTGAGTCAGCGCACCAAATTTCATTAAAATATCTTAATATTTGCGACCTGCAGTTTGTAACCAAGCCAATTTTGGGGGGACCTTTATATGGGCACTAGTTCTAAACATGGACGGATGTTCACCAAAATCAATAGGCTTCGTCCTTGGGCCAACATAGGTCTATGTACCAAATTTCATCAAAATACCTTAATATTTGCGACCTGCAGCGTATAAACAATATAATTTTGGAGGGACCCTTATATGGGCACTAGGTCTAAACATGGACCGATGTTCACCAAAATCAATAGGCTGCGTTATTGGGCCAACATAGGTCTGTGTACCAAATTTCATCAAAATATCTTAATATTTGCGACCTGCAGCGTATAAACAGTATAATTTTGGTAGGACCCTTATATGGGCACTAGGTCTAAACATGGACCGATGTTCACCAAAATCAATAGGCTGCGTTATTGGGCCAACGTAGGTCTGTGTACCAAATTTCATCAAAATATCTTAATATTTGCGACCTGCAGCGTATAAACAGTATAATTTTTGTAGGACCCTTATATGGGCACTAGGTCTAAACATGGACCGATGTTCACCAAAATCAATAGGCTGCGTTATTGGGCCAATATAGGTCTGTGTACCAAATTTCATCAAAATATCTTAATATTTACGACCTGCAGCGTATAAACAGTATAATTTTGGTAGGACCCTTATATGGGCACTAGGTCTAAACATGGACCGATGTTCACCAAAATCAATAGGCTGCGTTATTGGGCCAATATAGGTCTGTGTACCAAATTTCATCAAAATATCTTAATATTTGCGACCTGCAGCGTATAAACAGTATAATTTTTGTAGGACCCTTATATGGGCACTAGGTCTAAACATGGACCGATGTTCACCAAAATCAATAGGCTGCGTTATTGGGCCAACATAGGTCTGTGTACCAAATTTCATCAAAATATCTTAATATTTGCGACCTGCAGCGTATAAACAGTATAATTTTGGTAGGACCCTTATATGGGCACTAGGTCTAAACATGGCCCGATGTTCACCAAAATCAATAGGCTGCGTTATTGGGCCAATGTAGGTCTGTGTACCAAATTTCATCAAAACATCTTAATATTTACGACCTGCAGCGTATAAACAGTATAATTTTGGTAGGACCCTTATATGGGCACTAGGTCTAAACATGGACCGATGTTCACCAAAATCAATAGGCTGCGTTATTGGGCCAATATAGGTCTGTGTACCAAATTTCATCAAAATATCTTAATATTTGCGACCTGCAGCGTATAAACAATATAATTTGGTAGGACCCTACATGGACCGATGTTCACCAAAATCAAACTTGTTCGTCCTTGGGCCAACATAGGTCTGCGTACCAAATTTCATCAAAATATCTTAATATTTGCGACCTGTAGAGTGCGCACAAGATTGCATAGACAGACAGACAGACGGACGGACGGACGGACAGACGGACATCGTTAAATCGAAATAAAAAAAAATTCTGAACCGATCGGTATACTATAAGGTGGGTCTACGACCAATATTTTTTGGTGTTACAAACATCAGCACAAACTTATAATACCCTGACCACATAGTGGTGTAGGGTATAACAAGCGCGGAATATATTTAAATAATAAAATTTGAGATATCCTTTTTTTGCTTTGTTGTTTGTTATAATTTAAATTTAAATAAAAAAAGAAAATTGTCAATTTTTTGAACAAAGTGCCAACTAGTGACAACGATGTTGTTATAACTTATTTTTTTGGTGATGCCATACGTCTGGTTTTAAAGTTGTATTTATTATATTTTTGTTTACATTTGAAAGAGAAATTCCAAGAATTTTTAAGACTTGATAGTATTGTTATAACTACTTGAATTTTAAGAAGCTAAATTTAGTTTTATAAATTCTTAAATTTGTATGGATTATTAATACAAAATTCGAAAAAAATAAACCTACTGCGTGCCTTTAAAATTTAATAAAAAAACGTTAGTTTTATTTGTTTTAACTATAGAAAAAATTGCTATTACTATATTGTTATTATTTTTTTATTTCGTTTCTGTGTTTCATCATACGTATCATATCTTTTTCTTTTATTATATATTTTTTCTTAAAAAGATTCTTTTTGCATTTTACATACAAGTAGATATTTTTTTAAGAAAACTTTTTTGATGCTGGTAGAATTAAAAAAAAAAAAACGGGCCCCATTTCTCTACAAAAGTACACAACTCATAGAAATAAACCTGTAAAAATAGCAGAAAAAAATTGTTTAAAATGCGCTTGCAGAAAAAACTGCTGAAATTAACTGTTAAATTTACAAAATTTTATTAATATTTGAGTTAAATTTTAGTAAATTGAAAATTACAAATTATGCTTTAAAATCTCCCAAAAATTTTGCTAGTTAATATTCTTAACTAAAATTTTTAAATAGGAGATTATATGAATACATTTTTTCATGTTTTCTAATTCCATAAAAATTAATTTGTAGTGTACTTTTAACGGTCAACTACAATAAACAATGAAGTTTTTGTTACTAAAATTCTACTTAAAGAAATTTTATAAATATTACACAAATTTCTGAGTAGTACCCTCACTTCTTTACTTATTATTAAACAATTAAAATGAATTTGAAAAAAAATATTTCTATGAGTATTTAAATGAAGCTTTAAGTACTTTGATTGTACCACTCTTCAAAACACAATGAAATATTATATTTAAAAGACTAAAGTATGAGTTTTAGTTAACCAACAACAAAATGGTTTGCTGTTATAAAAAGTAGGTCAACCCAACTTCCTTATGTTATAATGTGTATGAATAAAATCTATAGTAAATAAATGTTCAAAATTTAATATATCGTTATATTTATTTACATATATTTTTTTTTTTTTTTCAATACCAAACAAATTTTTTATTTATCTTTATTATCCTGTAAATTTTAGATACTTAAAAGTTTCAGCTTCCTTTTGGAACACAATATAAGGCAAATTTCAAAATAAGAAATCCATTTTGTCCCTAAGCATGCTAAAAATGAGATAAACAATGCCACACCATATAATTGTACCATATATAATACTTCCAAGGTTTTTATTTATTGGAACAGACACAATGAAGTTAAACAAAAGGGACTTTTGTTTGGTTTTGTTTACCTTCTAGCCTTAAGACCTTACCTAGGTGAGTAGCTTAACGACTTTCTATCGGACATAATGGCCAGGTATAGGTGGAAGCTGGTAAATAAAAAAGCAACACACACACAATGCAGCAAAAAAAGAAAAAACAAACTGTCATTGGCTTGAGACACAAAGAATCCTCGCAGCCACCCACGAATAGACTTAAACAAAAAAGGGAACATACAACAAAAATATGTTATGAAAAAAACAGCGTTTGATGGGATTCATCAAACATCATAAAAAAGAACCGACAACTGTTAAAATGAATTAAGGATGTATTTTGTGTTTGGGTGTATGTTTAACGTGCGTTTGTTCAGCAAAGCAACAGTAGATATAAAAAGTTGATAGATGAATAAAGTGGGAAGTCATTGATAACTTATATTTGCACAATTGAAATTTACCGTTTGTTTATTTCGTGTTCATATTGAAGTTTAAAAGTAAGCAGGAAATCTTAATATAACTCAAGGCGTATAAGTGATATTTATATAGATCAAATTAAATATCTATCATACGCCTGAGTTACACAAGGGTTTTAGACAAAAAAAAAAACAAAACAAAAAATGGTAATAATACTACTTCTAAATTATTGGCCCGGTTTGGGCAAAAAAGTATGGCGGGAGGAGTAGGCCTATTATAGAATGTACTTTATAGTCCACTCTTGTCCTAAAAATTGTGAGATTTTTCCAAATTAGTACCTTTAACCATATACTTTATTCTCAAAAATAAAAAGATTTAAAATTGTTTTAAGTATTTGAGCAGAATTTTTATTATTTGTAATTTTCGGACATTTACAGTACGTCCAGCTTTGGTCATACATTGGTATTGGTTCGAACAAAGTTTAGGATTGCACACGTAGACACAAAATGGCACGCAAATTTCTTTACGTTTTGTAATGTACATAATATGCTAATATTCCAGTTCTTGCAATGAAATACATTTTAATTTCTATTATAAAATTAGACATAAGTAGATTTTCATTGTAAGGTAAATATTTTATTATTTTAGAGCCACTTCACATTATAAAAATACTAGAAAATTCAAATTTTAAACACACTTCTCAAATAAAAAAAATAAAAATTCAAATTAAATGATGCTGTAGTGGATCAAAATTAGTCTATGTAATTTTCAAAATATTCTTCCCACTATCAAATGCTTCAGCCCTATTTTGACCAAAAATTCAAGTAAAAATTTACCAAAAACTACACTACGAAGGCCAACTTTAAACGCGAGTAGCAAACTGTTAGTACAACCGAAATCTGTTTTAAATTTTTTCCATAACACAGTACCACACTAAAAATGCATCGGGCAGGCGACATATCAATTATGATAGATTTTAGAATGAATATCACGAATGTGAACACCAAATTTCAAAATTAGCTTTCGAAATATTTGCAAATTTAACTTTTAGCAAAAAGACAGTTTTTTTGTTAAAATTTCTTATGTATTCATATACCTGACTAAACCACGGTTAATTTTTAATATGGTTTAAAAATATTGACTTTGGGCTTTTAGAAACATATCAACTTATTTTGATTTGGTAAAGGATCTACGATATAATTGCAATTAAAATGAAAACTTGTCTTATTTTCCTATTTTGCAAATCTGGTAAAATCGCTTTATCGTATTTGTAAAATCTTTACATATGACGTAAATTCATATTCCACTAAATTCTTTTTATCAAAAGAATCACAACTTCTGCGTCAACATTTGCAGAAAATTCAATCTGAAATACACATTTTACATCTTTTTTATTTCAAATAAATTTTATAGGAATTTACTATGACAAAAGGAAATAAAGTACATTTTTGAACATGCATATTTTAAAATTATTATTTTTTTTCGAAATTTGCACTTTAGTTAACTAAAACTTTGTTGAAATTGATTAGAAAATATATGTTCTAAATATATTTCTGAATGGTTTTATCTGGGTTTTATATTTTAAGATTTATCACAGACTCCTTAATTTTTAGGTATTAGTCAGTCTTTTTCAGGGTCAGTCAATATTAACTGAAAATTAAAATTTTTTTGATGAATTAAGTAACATGAGATGTTTACTAAAGGTACAAATTCAAATATTAGATACTCCTTTCATCGCAGATTATTTATTAACGAAATCGTGAAAAAAGAGATATTTCAACTTTAAATAGGCTTATAGGGAATACTATCGCAGCTGTCAAAACGTGCAATACATCAAATTAAAGGGCATATTTCATCATTTTAAAATGTTGCAAAAAAATAGCCTTATTACTTTCAATTTTATATTTTTTTGCCAAAAGTTTATTAAAAAATTTAATTTTCCTACAAAAACGTTTTTGCAAATATTTCTTAAACTATAGCTAACTTTAAAATTCTAGTGTCATATTCGTGATCTGCGTCCCAAAGTATATTAGAAATGATGTGTCGCAATGCCGATGCATCAAATTTTTCTTATTTTGTTGTACTGTGTAATCAGCTTCAGAATTTTCGTAATTTAGGAAAAACTATTGTTCATGATGAATTGGGGATGAGTTTATATTTTCCTCTATATCAAGATTAGTTACTTTATGAATTGATACAGTTAAAATAAGAATTTTAAAACCGTACCTCAAAAAAAAGTTCGCCGTACACCCTCCAATATGAAGTATTTTTGGAAGGAGATTTCCAAAAAAAATTTTTTTTGCCGAACGTAGGGGTCGAATTAAAGTCGGATTTTAAAGTGTGATATATCGATTTGTTTGCCCCGAGGAGACCAGTATTTTGCTATAATGGAAAAATCCGACCCCTACGTTCGGCAAAAAAAAAAAAATTTCTGTTGGGTTTATTGAAAAACTTCCCTAGCAAAAGTTTAATGATTTTTTGCGAGCTTTAATTTTCTGACAATTGGGGGGTACATTAGGGTCGTAGCAACGGAGATCTGGTGGGTAAATACTAGAACGGGATACTTGAGCTCAATGGCCCTTAGAGCAAAACATTGGTCCCCTCGAGAGAAAAACATCGATGTATTAGACTTTACGATCCGACTTCAAATGCCAAAGATATAACGAAAAACATTAAATGGCGACCGCTACGTTCGGCAAAAAATACTGCCTTGCAAAAATACTTCATATTAGAGGGTGTACGGCGCATTTTTTTTGCCTGTAAGGTGGTACGGTCTTATGCGTATGCTTAATTTTTACACAAAAAATGCCCTGAACTTTAAGTGATTTTTTTGCTTGTTTTTTATATGCAGGAAGTAAAAGAAAGTTCAAAAAAGTTGCATTAATATCTCGTTCATATTATTTTTTCTTTCGATTTCCACTTCATTGATGTCTAATGTCATCAACATGTTATCTCTAGCCACATGTTGCGACATTAAAAACTACTTACACTGCTAACAAAACTCGTTACAAACTAGTACGCACAGGAAGTGGTCAATTTGTTAAGGACACAAATAATACCAGTTTACTATTGCATGCTGACAAGAAATATACTTACTGCTCTGATTCGGTAGAGGACGCCACCATTTACCATTTAATATCAAAAACATATCCCGAAAACTAAGAGAAATAAAGTAAAGTGGATTAAAATTTCATCTATCCCTAAGTATATAATACTCCCTTGAAAAGGTTATCTCTATGCAAAACCTTGGACCTTTGAAAATGTTTAACAAAAAAAAAATATCCATTTCATAAATTATAATTTCGAAAACTAAGCGAGATAGAATAAAACGGACAAAAGGTTGGCTCCTTCGAACTTCTATTTAAATGTGGACCTAATCCGCGGAAGGTCCAAAAACCATTGTATCTTAATAACCTGAATAAATTTAATATGTTGTAAAAGTACAACTAAATCCATTAACAAATCCTAAATTTAGATTTGTTACACTCATAGAAATAAATCTATCAAAATAGCAGAAAAAGGAGATAAAAATTAGATAAAAATTATGCTGCAGAAAAAACTGTTAAATTAGCAGATTTTTTTTTTGCTAAATACTAGTAGATCTTTTTGCTAAATACTAATAAAATAAGAACAGCAAAAATAAAACTGTTAAATTTACAGAATTTTAGTTATATGTATATAAGTTAACTTTTAGTTAATTGAAAATGACAAATTGTACTGTAAAATCTGAAAAAAATTTTACTAAATATTAGTAGAATAAAAATAGCAAAGATAGACTGTTATAGCTACAAAATTTTCGCTATTTTTTTTTAATATAAATTTTATTACTGCTGTTTTCAAAAGGCTCGATTTTTATTTGCAAAAAACGAAAAATTCGAAAATTTAAAATTTTTTTGTGATTTTTAAGCTACTAGTTATTTAGCAAAATTTTTTGCTGATTTGAGCAGGTGAATTTGCTATTTTCCATTAACAAAAATTTTCCTCAAATATAACTAAAATTCTGTATATTAAACAGTTTTAGTTTTGCTGTTTTTATTTTACTAATATTTAGCAAAGTTATCTGCTAATTTCAGCAGTTTTTCCTGCAGCATCATTTTTAACTAATTTTTTAGTAACTTTTTTTTTTTGCTATTTTTACAGGTTTATTTCTATTGGTGTAGTGACAGGGCTATGTAATTATCTTACTCTATGTTAACAGATTGTACCTGCAAACAGTAAACGGGATAGTTTTAAGGAAAACCAAAGATCAATTGATAAATTTTAAGCTTAAATTATAATAAATGGGGCGAAAGCTAGAAGTAGCACCATTAAAAAAATATCATATTATCATTAAACATTCCAGAAAACATTTAAATCTCCTATTTGCAACAACATTTTATATATTTTTTCTCATTAACTGAGAGGATTGCATTCTCTTTATTTTATATATTGTTTGATTTTACTATCCTTATAGTAGCTGTGTTTGTGCGGCAAGCTATCAACGTTGGCTCATGTCATTCCCATATAAATTTGACATTAGCCAACATTTAGTGTTAACTCTTAACGTTACTAATGTCAAATTTATATGGGAATGACATTAGCCAACGTTGTTAGCCTGACGCACAAACACAGCTAGTATGAAACATTTTTTTAAATTTTATTATAAATTAACAAAAAAATTTGACGTATAAAAGTTGTTTCGTACATTAAGAACCGTAAGTTGTTTTTCACGTGGAAAAATTTCACTCAAACTTTAAAGGCCTTAAATAGTAATTTAGGTTCTAAAAATTAAAATTTTTTTTTATGTAATTGGAAAGTCAAAAACACAAAATATCACTTTTAACAAGAAAAATAATAGTCTTGTATATTAAATTTGCGTGAAAACAAAGTCTACACAATTTTCACTTGAAACTCATTGTCATGAAAAATTATTTTTATACCCTAACCACTATGTGGTCAGGGTATTATAAGTTTGTGCTGATGTTTGTAACACCAAAAAATATTGGTCCTAGACCCACCTGTCCGTCTGTCCGTCAGTCAGTCCGTCCGTCTGTCTGTCCATGCATTCTTGTGCGCACTCTACAGGTCGCAAATATTAAGATATTTTGATGAAACTTGGTACACCGACTTATGTCGGCCCAAGGACGACGCCTACTGATTTTGGTTAAAATCGGTCCGTGTTTAGACCTAATGCCCATATAAGGGTCCTACCAAAATTATATTGTTTATACGCTGCAGGTCGCAACTATTAAGATATATGATGAAATTTGGTACACCTTCCTATGTTGGCCCAATAACGCAGCCTATTGATTTTGGTGAACATCGGTCTATGTTTAGACCTACTGCCCATATAAGGGTCCTACCAAAATTATACTCTTTATACGCTGAAGGTCGCAAATATTAAGATATTTTGATGAAGTTTGGTACACAGACCTATATTGGCCCAATAACGCAGCCTATTGATTTTGGTGAACATCGGTCCATGTTTAGGCCTAGTGCCCATATAAGGGTCCTACCAAAATTATACTGTTTATACGCTGCAGGTCGCAAATATTAAGATATTTTGATGAAATTTGGTACACAGACCTATATTGGCCCAATAACGCAGCCTATTGATTTTGGTGCACATCGGTCCATGTTTAGACTTAGTGCCCTTATAAGGGTCCTACCAAAATTATACTGTTTATACGCTGCAGGTCGCAAATATAAAGATATTTTGATGAAATTTGGTACACAGACCTATATTGGCCCAATAACGCAGCCTATTGATTTTGGTGAACATCGGTCCATGTTTAGACCTAGTGCCCATATAAGGGTCCTACCAAAATTATACTGTTTATACGCTGCAGGTCGCAAATATAAAGATATTTTGATGAAATTTGGTACACAGACCTATATTGGCCCAATAACGCAGCCTATTGATTTTGGTGAACATCGGTCCATGTTTAGACCTAGTGCCTATATAAGGGTCCTACCAAAATTATACTGTTTATACGCTGCAGGTCGCAAATATTCAGATATTTTGATGAAATTTGGTGCACAGACCTATGTTGGCCCAATAACGCAGCCTATTGATTTTGGTGAACATCGGTGCATGTTTAGACCTAGTGCCCATATAAGGGTCCTACCAAAATTATACTGTTTATACGCTACAGGTCGCAAATATTCAGATATTTTGATGAAATTTGGTACACAGACCTATATTGGCCCAATAACGCAGCCTATTGAGTTTGGTGAACATCGGTCCATGTTTAGACCTAGTGCCCATATAAGGGTCCTACCAAAATTATACTGTTTATACGCTGCAGGTCGCAAATATTCAGATATTTTGATGAAATTTTGTGCACAGACCTATGTTGGCCGAATAACGCAGCCTATTGATTTTGGTGAACATCGGTCCATGTTTAGACCTAGTGCCCATATAAGGATCCTACCAAAATTATACTGTTTATACGCTGCTGGTCGCAAATATTAGGATATTTTGATGAAATTTGATACACCGACCTATGTCAGCCCAAGGATGAAGCCTATTGATTTTGTTTAACACCGGTCCATGTTTAGACCTAGTGCCTAGTGTCCCCCCAAAATTATATTGTTTATACATTGTTGTTGAACATCGGTCCATGTTTAGACCTAGTGCCCGTATAAGGGTCCCCCCAAAATTGGTGCGCTGACTCACATTATAGAAAATTTTGACGCAAGCCCCATTTTAACCCATTCGAATTTCGGATCCAAACATTAGTTGGCTTTTACCCAGACTGGTGTAGGGTATTGTATAGTCGGCATGCCCGACTTTAACCTTTTTACTCGTTTTATTTTTTTTTGTCCATATAGTTCCAGAACTAGTTCCAGAACTGATTCCAGAGCAACCGGTTCCACTTTGGAGCCATAGAAGGGGTTGTTTTTGGGACAATTTCAAACAAAAAGAATCGGTGTTAGAATCGACAGTAGCCCCTTCTACTGAATGGAAAGTAGCTATTGTACAACCGATTCTTTGGAACAGAAAATTTTACTAGGTACATAGATGTTAAAGTTCGACTTACAATGCTAGAATAATCTATTCTGCAAAATGTATTTGTTCCTTTCTTTTTCGCACTTACTTTTTTTGTATTATTCTTTCCATTTTCTGTTGCCTCCAATCTGCAGCTTTGAGTATTTTTTTTAGCGGCCAATCTCCTGTTTAAGGATTAAAAGGTAGGGTAAAACTTATTTAATTTTAAGCTTTTTCTAAATTTATATCTTATAATTATAAAAAGCTATTGACAGATTGGGATATGTCCAACTTGTTTTGTTATTATTTTAATCTCTCATTTTTCCTTACACTTGGCATAAAAAGACACTTAGTAAAAAGTCTTATAGTTAGTGGGTTTATAAATCACCTTCAATGAATTTCCATTAATTCAAAAGACATTTTTATATTAAAAGAAGTGAGGTAAAATGCTTTAGCGTGTTGCGTCGGTAAATTTTTGTTTTTAAGAAAATGCGTTTATTCAATTTCATTCTCCTCTATCATACATCGGAATTTCACTCAAACCAGGGAGAATCCATCCGGAAATCTAACTTGTGAGTCTCAGTTGACTCCAATAAATAAATAACCCACTCATTAAAAATATTTGAAGTTAAGGGAAATTTTGTTAAAATTTATTAAAAGTAAAGTTACCCAACAATCTAAATTAAATAAAATCAAATGAAGAAACTAATTCAACTCAAATAAAACTCAGTGAGATGTAAAACATGTAAGGAATTTTTCGGTGTAGTTCGTTACAGACGTGGTAAAAAAAATCACACTTTACTGATTTTATCTTAAATTTGCCTAAGTTTTAATATTTTTGTAATTATTTTTATAATATCCTTACTAAATTGACAGCTTTCTGTAAGTATAGTTACATTGGATTGTGGTATTAACAACCATCAACTTCAGTGATGATTTTTATTACAATATATTTTATGCTTCTTCTTTTCCCATACAAGAATTCAATTTAAGATAAAAATTTATGAGTTTTAAAACAATATAGTTATTAAACAATATTGATTAAAATGTTTAGTAAAAAAAGCTACAAATACTTTGTTGCGTGACTACATAAGTTGTTAATATTTGTAAAAATGAATTATCTGTGGGATAACGAAAACAAATTTTATTAGCCTATTTCGCATTATCTATAAAGTGAGTCATTCATTTTAGATTAAGGCAAATTCATTTTTTTTAACAAAAATGCATGGAAAAGGCTAGTATTTTCAATAAATGCTTTTCAAAGATTTATTTAGCGGTCTATAGTTACAAAGTGGCTCATCTTCCTTATGGCAAATAATCTGCAGGGAATAGAAATCTCGCAGGGCTTGGCCTAATTTTGTCATCTCTAATGTTGTTGGCACTAATTTTTATTATAAAATTTCTATCTCTAGTTGTCAAGTATTTATTTTTTATTAAATTAGTTGTATTTCAGAGAATAATTTTTTCCCCAAATACCAAAAGGTGTATTTAATAAACTGTTGAATAATATTAGAATACTTTTTAAAAATTGTTACTAATTAAAGAAATTGTGTATGACAGCAACTCTCAATAGTCTATATATTACATTTCGGAGATTTATATGGAGCTGCATATTCGTAAAGTTTCGCAAGTTTCCTGATCCGTGTAGATGTGCCTTTATAACTGTTAAAGTATAACAACAAAATTCAACTAACTTTAAGTAGTAATTTGACTTAAGTTTTTCTAATAGGTGCCCGAGTAAAACTATTTTTTATATAATCATTTATGATTTTATAGAATTATATATTGTTGAGTATTGTCATATGTAATACCAAGTATAATTTTATATGATTATATCAAAATATATTTAGTTATATAAAATTATATTAACCGGATCCAACATTTTTCGGATATAATAATATATTTTGATATATAATTCTATTAACCCATATATGATTTGATCCGGAAAATGGTGGATCTGGTTAATATAATTTTATATAATTAAATATCTTTTGATATAATTATATAAAAATATACATTTCACTATACTCGACGAGGTATAATTGTATAAAAATCATTTTTATTAGGGTGTATATTTATTTTCTTTTTATCCTGATTGATTTCGTTTTAAGTTTAAGTATTGCGATTTTCCATTAAATTTAATCCTAATGATTAAACAAAAAACAGATTTGTCCATTATATACAATTTAGAGATTAAACAATTGACTAAAAATACCTCAACCTTATAGTGGATTTAAGTTTAGATGTTACACAGTAAGAAAACTGCCAACTCGACAACTGCCTCAGGCGTTGGTCGAAAATTAACAATTTTGGAGACAATTTTTCACTTTGGGAGTGTGGTAAACAATTGCACGCTCAAGAATAAATTTTTGATATAGTCCTATATTATCATATAAAATTTTGTGTAACTATGTATTGGAACATATATGTATGTATACCAAGACATAATTATGTAAAAGTATATGAAATTATATCTTAAATATATAAAAATATGTAGTTATATACTAGGGTATGGGGGTTTTTTACAAAATTGTTCTAGGTTTTTTAAAATCGGAGAAGGTCACATATGTTGATAGTAATCCTGGGCAATTGTCATTTTTAAATACACTTCTAAGAATTGCCAATTGGTTGATGAAAATTTTGTATAAATATATGGATCTATCAGCCCGATTTTTATTTGGTTAAAATACATTACACTCTAATTAAATTCTGTTGAAATTTATCCAACTTATAGTAGGAAACTGTATGCTTATTATAAATTGTTTTGAATATTATTCAGTTCGGGGTAAAATTAAGAAAGTGGAGTTAATCGATTTGGTAACTAAAGCATCCATATATAACCACATATTTTTGATTTTTTATACGTTGGTGCGTAAGCATACTTGTTTGCAGCAGGTCAGTTATGTTTTTATTTGTCAAATATAACATATTTAGATAGCCCAGATGGTAAAGCTATCGACTGGCAATCTGCAATACCAGGTTCAATCCAGGCAGGAGCAAATTTTATTTAAAAAAAATTGACTATAAAATAAAAAGTTTTTTATAAAAGCTATTTTTTGAAAATCTATTTTAAGAACCATTATTTTTCGTCAATACTAGTAAGCATATAGGTAATGACATATTTTTTAGTTTTTCGTATACTGCTGTGTAAGTATAACTCATTATTTAAGAAGAAATGTAATAGAAAAAGTAACTGGATATAAAGTTACATAACCACGTATATTTAATCCTTTAATTCCCAGTGGAACATAGGGCCGCACATTTATATTTGCATAGGTTTCAGTAATCATTTCAATTTCTGGGAGAATAAGTGATTGGCCTATAGCTCTCCTAGGCTGGTGCTGGGGATGCCAGCTAAGCCACCAGCCTGGCTTGGTGAAAGTCAGTAGCAAACTTAGCAAAAATGCCTACTCCCCGAGACGTCACTTTATTTTCCCTAAGTGACCATTCGGACATGCTACAGACCGTCGCTCGAATTCGCTTCCATCTCAACAGAGGTGGTCCCCAGGGAGTACCACGAGGAGGCCACTGCCGTAGCAATGGGATCAGCACGCTGACCTACGAGTCGACTTGGAGTGACTTACTAAGGATAATGGGAACACTTTACCTTATACTTTTCAATTTTAAGGATGACAAGTCTTACTAAGGAACGCTTTAACCAGTTTGCCTTACACACTCCCATACTCCCCTACATAACCACGTATCTGGTAATAATTTTCTACACTGGGTATTTCTTATGTTAGAAATTTTCAAAGAAATTTTTTAACTTAAAAAATATTTAAGAAAAAATCGTTTTCCGACCAAACTTCGTGTAAATGTAGATCTAAGTATACCAAATAAATATTTTTTATTACTTTTATGGCTTTGCACACCCCCTAACATTAACATGCTACCGGACCCGAACGGACCCGAACTCTACACAAAGGTTTTTGATTTTTTGAATTTAATTCATCACACAATTTTTGAGACTAATTTAAACAAAAAATTTATTTTTCCATAAAATTTGCTGTGAGAAAAAATGTTATGAACACTAGGAAAAACAGTTCTCAAATGAACACTATCAAAGCCTGCTTGCTATATGAAATTTATACACAGGCATTGTGGAACTGCACTGCTACTGAGTAAAAAAAAATCGTTATAAAAAAAATAAATATAACGGGAGTTATAGGCACATAACAACGAAGTTGCTTGTAGGTAACTTTGGGGTCGAAAGGGTTAACGAATGTTTCATTGATTATTTTTTTTTTTGTATTTTTCAATAGAAAAAATTTGTGGATTGATGAACAAATTCATCAACTCTTTGTTCAAAATTCTATCTATATTGAGTAACATGGCTCAAAGTGCGAAATTGATTAGGCTCTAAAAAGGGGCCAAAAATATTATATCAAAAGTTCCATCATAGAAAGATTCGTGTTCTCACCATCTGCATTATTACATTACAATTAAAATACATCTACTGTGGATTTTTTCTACAAGCTCATAAAAACATATTTAGTTTAGGTTTTACTTATAATCACCTTAAAACAAAAATAAAATCAATATTTATGGTTTTGTGGTCACAATTAAGAAGCGATAACAGAAAATAACAATTCATGATCATTAAAACTTAGAACAAGACATTAGTGAAAGAAAAAACTAATCTATTTTAATATCTAATTGAGCTCTAAATGAGTACGGTGCGTTCAAAAAGTATGGCAATAGTTTGTCTGTGGCAAAACGAAATATTTTGTATTTCAAATTATTTCTGTTTCACAAGAAATTAATATACTCAGCCAGCAAAATTTGGATATTTTATTGCTAACTTTTTGGACAAAAATATGAATCTTCTAAATTGAATCATAAATGGCACTATAATTTGAGGCAAATTACAATTCAATCCTTAATATGGTTCAGAAATATCTCAAAAATGCAAAAAATGGATTATTTTACACAATTTGAACAATTCAAAAAAAGATCAGAAAAAAGATTAATTTTTTAGCCTATAGAACTTTTTAAAATTAGTTTTTTTGTGTAATTTTGTAACCAAAAAAGAGGGTTCTTTTGCATGAACTACTTTTGTAGAAGAATTTTAATTTTTAATAATATATTTTAAACTTTTTTTTGATTAATTTTAGGGCCCGTTTGGTGGCTGTGTGGTTATTAAAAATCAATCGCCCATACTATCTAAATTTTTCAAATATACACCCAGAAAACAGATTCGGTGCTGACAACCCCATTTGTTGCCAATCGAATGGTTCAGTTGCATCAAATGAATTTTTCAGTTGTGGGTACCTAATTATTCTTGATACAACTGAAATTCTGTTGCCATAGTGAAATTAGTCCTGTCTCAATTGGTTTTCTGTTGCCACGACTGAAAATTCGTCTACCACAACCGAACCATGCGATTGGCTACAAATGCTGTTATCAGAACTGAATCTGTTTTCTGGGTGGCAGTATGCCATGACTTGGTTTATTTTTGGAGCATGCTGATTGGTTAATTTATTTTCAACCAATCAAAATGTTTGAAAATTTTAATATATTGGTAGGGTTTTATTTCACAAAATGAACGAAACCGTATGATTAAAAATAAAGTCGACTTTAAATTTAAAATTCCTTTTTATAGTAAGGCCCAATGTTTTTTGATAACTATAGCCATAAAGAATATTCCACATTTATAAATCTTCCCAAGGTGTTAAAAATATATGCGAGAAAGTGTGAAAACTCTTTGCCCAAAATTTTCTAGGCAAACCAGTTATCAAGTCAATACTTTGCCATTGTTTTTGTAGTAGACATCGATTCTATTTATTTATTGTACAAAATATGAGTAACAAAATAGTTACAAATTTATTATTCAAGGATGTGTTCTAAAAAACGAATCCACTTAAAATCATGACATTTTTAATAATAACAATATATATGAATTCGAACGATTTTATCAAATTGTTGACTGTTTTTTTTATTTGAAATTGTTCTGTATTTGTTATATAAATTGCCTCAAAGAATACTTAAATATTACAATTAATAAATATGTACAGATTTTTAACAAATTATTTCAGCAACATTTTTATACTATCCGATGCTAGTTTAAATTAATATGCCAACTTTGCTCGATTAAACTTAATTTAAAACACTATTAACTATATTTTAAAAACAGCAAACTCTTAATTATGCAAACGTGACTTTTCTAAATACTTTTTGGACGTATTGTTATCATGAATATAATTATGTATGGATTTCATTAAGCTCATTTATGTCCTTATTTCCGCCCATTGCACTTTATAACCTTAAACAGTAAATATATTCTAAATACAGCATAATTTATCTCATTCAGTCACAAATACAAATATAAAAATATTCACTTACACAAAGAAAATTTATGTTTTCAAATGCTGTAAACATTAAATAACATTGGCTAATGACATGTCATAACACTACGGTTAATATATCAACGTATGTATGTATATATATGCATGTGTGAATATCAGTCTGTCTGACTGTTATGTATTTTTGTTACTAACTAAACATACACCTAGAAAATTAATTCATATCGACAACCAAATTTGATGTTAAGCGAATTTGACTGCCAGATTTTTGCCAAGGCAAATAAAATTCTGTTGTAATAGACAATCTACTGATATCGTAACTAATTTTCTGTTATTACTAAAGAAAAATGCTGTTACCATTCGATTATAACTACCAATTAGTTTTTGTTTGTGTATCTACACAGAGAGAATTTTGCTGGACGAGTTTTAATGAAATTTTTTAATAAACTAATGAAGTTTTCTTCACAAAGTAAATGAAAAATTTCATAGATATGATGAAAAAGCATCATATATTTTATGAATCTAGTTTTAATGAAACTTTTTCATTGAGTGTATGAAAGTTTTCATAGACGAAAAGAAATTTTTACAACATTTTATGAAAAATTCCATTAATTCAATGAAAAGTCTCAATGGACGAGTTCCAGTGCAACTTCGTTATTTTTATGCAAAAATTCATTAATTTCATGCAGATAATTCTCTCAGTGTACATACCTACACTCACAATACCGTAAAAATTCCATGGTGATTTAAAAAATAAATCGGTAAATTTGTAAATTGTAAAAGTAGTCAGGTTACAATCATTCAATAGACAATTTACACAAAATATGGACTTTTGGTAAAAGTTAAAATATTCAATCAAATTTATCTGTTAAAAACAATCAGTTCTTATAATATCATTAATTTTAAAATAAACGAGAAATAAATTATTTTTTACCAACATTGTCAGTTTATTAATAAACAATTAAAAATAAACGATAAGATACAATTGTTTTAAACGAAAAGTGGGTAGTAAATTTTTTATACTTATTTTCAATTGTTTTCATGTGCATTTTCGGTAGATTTTAAGGAAAAAATATTGTGAGTGTACGTATCTTTCTATATAATATATGTATGTGCGCAATTTGATGAATGACTGCGTGTAGGTATTTGAATTGTATTTACTGGTATAAATTTTGACAGCTATCTTTGCGTATACATCATTCTATCAACAGTGAATGACCACAGCGTAACTTGTATATATTCAAACAAACGGAAGTATTTACCAGTTACACTTAGCCATTTGGTTTTATGGATATTGCACCACAGAACACCAAGTACTTATGAAAAGCTATTTAGAGTTTATGTGTAAATATATATTGGTTCCATAGTTCCATAGAATATCATTAGGTTACTATAATTATTTTGAGGTTATTCATCTCTCCTCATTAGTAGTAATATCACAATTTTTACAACCATAGTGTGTGTGTGTGTACGTGTGTCTGGACAAGGGTCATGAACATGAATAAACATTAATGAGGCAAAAAGTGCCTTTCATTAAATTATTAAATGGTATTGTTCATAATATTCGTTGAATATAAGTAATGTGTAGTAGTTACTAGTAAAGAGCGTTATAAGTAGAAATTTCTAATGAATTTTTGGCACATTAGTCTCTATAATTTTTTTATTGTGTTTCAATTTTATATTGTTCTTTGTCATTGTTATTATTCATTTTGTTAAGTAACGAGATAAAATATAAAAATCTGGCATCAGCCTTGGTTTATACTTTTATTATACTGTCCTTTTTCCTTTGAATTCCCACTTTAGTGGTATGTTATCAAGTGTCTTGTTAATTACTTAAATACAAAAAGCAGAATACTTAATTGATTAGCTGTTGTTATTCATTAGTTTTAAGTGTAAGTTATTTTGCCCTTAAATTATTATTATTAAAAAACTGAAATAAAAAAACAGGCAGGGACTAAGTGGAAGATAATTAAAAATAAAAAAGAAAACAGACTGCTTTCTTAATAGTCTTAAAAATGTCCTATAATATATCCTAAATCATTTTGCATCTATCGTTTAAAAAAAGATTATTAGATTATTTTTTATGGAATTTGACATTGATGAGACATTTTTTATTTATATTTGTTTAATTTTTAAAGATTTAAAAAATCTTGTTTAACACAACTACTATAACACTGTGGAACAAATACAGGTTAGCAAAAGTTAGGTCGATTCTGAGAGTGAGGGGTGAAAATAGAGGCTTAATTAGAAAAAAAAAAATTCTAAATCAATTTTTTAAAAAATTTTAATTGTTGCACAGGTCTCTAGCAATAATTTGGCTTTTACAGATTTAAAAATTAGTCGACGAGCTATAGCCAAAAAAAAAGCATATAAACAATATGCTGAAAATCGGCATTTTAGGTACTGCGAAGTTCGAAGGTCGATTAAAAAAAATTCGAACTAACATAAACAAACGCCGCGATACGGGTCTTCTAATTTAGCCTCTATTTTCACCCCTCACTCTCAGAATCAAAATAACTTTTGCTAACCTGAATTTGTTCCACAGTGTAATTCTTTGTCGCCATAAGAAGGTTCGTTTATTTTAGCTAGACGTGCGGACAGCTTATGAACCATTTTTTTTTGGTTTTTTTGAAATTACAAATTTTATTATAAATTATGAAACTTGAAGCGATCATATATTGTTTGTTTTCAAACAAATTTATATCTGGTCAATTTTGTTGGATTATATGTTACATTAGCCATTGAAATTGCAATTAAGATCCTAATTTTGAGGTGACTCAATTTTTTCTTATTATTACTTTTTTTTTTTAATTTCAACTTTATGGAGTATAACTCCAAAGCATCATGAGTCTTAAAAAAATATCTTGTTACATAGTCTGAACATTTGGCTTTTGCGATACCACATTGGGTGCGTCAACGTTCGCCCCTGGGAGCTAGCACACTTTTTATCCTACAAGATCTAAAAACTTTTGTGAAAAATCTGTTTTATGTAAGCATTTAATTTATAAAAGCTAAATTTAATACCTAAATTTAGAGATCAGCAAGTGAGACGAATTTCTTTTCGCGGATTTGCATCATTTACGTGAATTAAGCGGGAGTGTGAGTGAAAACTAACTGCTGTCACCTGTGTGAGAGTGAGTAATTATGTGTTATTGGATATTTTTTCTCGTGAGGGTGAGGGAGTCTGACTTAAATTTCACTCATGTGACTCAATTTCGCACACGATTAAAGCTGAATTTAATGCCGCGTTCACATATACGTGTTTAACTCGATTTGACGTGTTTAAGCGTTAAACATGTTTAAGTGAGATGTTTTACAGTACATTTTTTCTACCCTTAAACACGCTAAATTATCGTGTTTAATTTTTAAACACGTTGTTAAACATGATAAAATTGATATCAATTGGTGTTGAATGACAAGTTTGAGGCAGAAGAAGACACATCAAGTAAAATAAAAAAATTAAAATTGAATAAAATAAACTAAATTTAAATAAAAACCAGTTAAAATGTGTTTTTTTCTTATTAAAGTGATAGATGAACAAAACAATTAATTAAACTTGGCTTCCGGTGAACGAAAAATATAAAAACAGCCACGAAGTTGTCCCTTAACTAAAAATTGAAAAATCCTTTTTCCGACTGGGGCGGATAACGTTTTTTCACTTTTAAAGCAATTATAACGTTGGATAATGCCTAAAATTATTAATTATTGCCTCCGGCCGAAGAAAAAATAACTTTTTGGGAAATTTTGTCAAATGATTGTATTTTTTTTTTCAATTGTTAAGGAACAGCTGTTCGAGATGTTTAACTTAAACACTTAATTTTTAAGTATGAACTGATATGTTTAACTTTTACGTATACGTGTTTAACAATCGTACTGTGGACGTAGTATAACGGCTGAAAATTTACAAAAAGCACGAGGTATGAGTGATAAAACCTTTATATATTTATATTCTTTTTGTTGCTGAATTTTTATGCTCGATTTCTTAAATGAAAGCTACATGTCTTATATATTCAGTCAAAACATCAAATCGTCAAAACTTTAATAATCAAATATCTTTATTATTATAACCCTAAAATCATAATATAAAATTTAAGAAATCTCACCCGGTTTTCGGTGTCAGCTGTAATTTAAGAAAAATTCTAAAGTTCTTATGCATAATAATTTGAAAACCTTATAACACGTTTATAAAATGAATTTTGTTTGAAAAAATTGTTTTATAAGTCAGTTATAAACTTAAAAATTGATTATGCATATGATAAGGAAACTTTCAATGTAAATTGATTTTGTAACAAAAAGAATTTCTATAGAAATAACTCAGCAGTTCACCGAAGTGTTTTAGAAAATTTGATTATATATGTATTGAAAATTTTCCATATCCTGAAATTAATTGTTCGAAAGCAAAAGTTCACTTAAAAAAAATCCTATCGAAAAAACTTTAGGTTCTAGAGATATTTCTCAGGCACCTACTAATGAATTTACATGAAAAGAGTCCGATATGAGATATACATCATATCGAAAAACACGTTACATTTATTGGAGAAATTGGCCTCGAACTAAATTAATAAATTTCTAATTATTTATAAATCATCTGAATAAATTTTCAGATTTATTGATTTAGATAATGGAAAAATAACGTATTTTTGAACAATTGCTGCTATATTTCCCATTGAAAAAATCGTCATTTTGAAGAGGAAAATCGTCAAATCGTCATTTGGCTATTTTCGATAGTAAAAATCGTCAAACTGACGATAAATCGTCAAAACTGGCAACATTGAGCACAGCCCTTATAATTTCACCCGTAGCGTATGAGTGTTATTTTTGTTTATAGCATTTTATAATACTCATACGCCTTCGTTATGGATTAAAAAATATATCATGTACTTATATGTATAAACTATACCAAATCAGGACGTTTAACTTAACACAAAAAAAAACATTGGTCCCAGTTTAACTACAGTCATGAATGTCAAATAATGTGGGATTAACTGAGGTTAGTGCTTAACTCTGGTTATTTTTTAAACAAGTTGCATATCCTAAGAAAATAAATAAACTTTAGTCCAACAAGGTACGAGTATTTCTAACAATACATAATGTATGTAGGTATAATTGCCGTATATGGTTTATCCAAACAAAACACCTTTTTATTAATTAGATTAATAATATAAAAATATACATTGTTTATTGAATTAAATTCTTAAGTTAGATTAAAAACTTTATTTTATCCATCGGTTTTCACTATGCGCGTATAACTTTCAACTACTACTCTTTTCACTCCATATCTGTCTGTCTGCGTTCGTTAACTGCCAGTCTATTAATTCAAATGTCCAAGCCCTAATCGTGTGTGCGCATTCCATCCGGAACACTAACATCCGTCCGTTATTTGTCCGGCCCTACACGTAAGGGCCACGGAATTCCATGTAAATGCATGGAATTCCTATTCCGAAACAAATATGGATTAAATATTTATTCGAATCATCAAATTTTTAATAAAATATTATCGATTAGGGTACCGTGAAATAACTCCCAAATGAAACAAGTCCCAACAGCAATGAAATAATTCTCAATTCAAAGATATCGAATACTACAATATTTATTTAACACTCTAATGCCTAAAGGCCGCCTTTTGGCGGTCTTCAAATTTGAAATAGTTTTTGGCGAAATAACAATATTTTATTAGAAACCCTAATTGCCTACTTTTTTTTGCCTTCAAACTTTTTTTTGTATAAGGAACGGTTTTCAAGCGAGAAACATGTAAAGTGAAAATTTAGAAAATTTTGAAAAATTAACTTTTTAAAACAGAAAAAAATATTTGAAAAATTGCCAAAAATACATTTATGTTCTGGCGTACATTACCGATAATAACAAAGCTAGTTTAGAGTCTCTAAATGTAAAATAAGTTAAGAATTTTTCTGCAGGACTCACAGGATAACGCCAGGATACGTTTTACAAATATCTCTCTAACTCAAAAACTACCCAACAGATTTTCTTGAAATTAAACACAGATTATATACTCAGAGGTAGCAGTAAGAAGAACTAATTTCGTCGACATTTATTGTGTTATTTACAGCAAAAACCGATATTATTTGACTGCTAGGTTTCAAGATACGTCTTCGACCTTTGTTGTGTTATATCGCCTAACTAAAGCGATAAATTAAAATTTTTATATTTTTTCCATAGTAGATTTTCAACGCCAAATATGTGGTTAAAATATTATTGTTATCAGAAGAAAGAGCATTAGAGGGTTAATAAGTACACTCTAAAAATGTTTGTAAATTCGCTGCTAAAACATAAAGTTGGTAATCTTTATGTAATGTTACTCAAAATTCTTAAGTATAGACATCAAATTTGTTAAAATCTTGTGTACACATCTTTGCCCACAAAAATATGCATTTATTGTAAAATAGGCACTTATTATTTAGAACTACACATATTGCGTGTGTGATTAAAATTTTGTGATTAAACACAAACATTTTTACTACAAATTTTTCTTAATTGAATGTGTTGCAAAATAAATGTATATTTACAAAAGGCTAGTTGAAGCAGTCATTCAAAACCAGAAAGTCAAGACTAGTCAAGAAATTAGATTAATTGTGAATTTTTTTATGTTTGTTTATAATTAAAAGTAAAAATGTATAAAATCATATTTCTATTATATGGGTGTTTTTCTAGCGATATCTACCTTTTATCTTCCAGAAGATATATCGGCAGTATTTGCCACACTTTTGTATATCTTCTAGATGATAATCTAGCAATATCGCCTATTTATCTTCCAGGCGAATTGCTTTTGTATCGCTGTTAAGTATTGCATTCGGGACACGTTTTCTACTAAATAGTGTATCTGCCGCAATGTGAGGGCGATTGTTGCCGCAACAAAATTTTTCTTGCATGCAATACGATTGGAGAATCGTATTCATATTACCATGTTTTCTAGAATACTTTCAATTAATTTGTAAACAATCAAAAATTGCAAAAGCATTACTAAGTTAATATCTAATACTCTCTGCATTATAAATCCATACTCTAAATAAAAAAATTATTTTTAAATTATAATGCTAAAAATAGTATTACTTTCAGAAAATGTTGAAATATTGCTTGGTTCATTCCTTTCTGACTTTTTTCCTTATGTTCTGGGCAACGGCTCCACTCTTTTGTAGTTTACTTTTTATTATGGCCCAATAGCTTTCGTTGGGGTGACACTGGGGGATAATTGGTGGATTTATGTCTTTTTTAACATACTAAGTATTGTGATCATCGAGTAGTTTTAAAGTGGATCTAGCGTAATGCGTGATCCTGCGTGGTGTTTATTGAATGGTAGTAGTATTATTTTTAAATCTTCTTCCCGGTAAATATAAGTATATATATTCTGTCAGTAGTAATGACAAAAGATATTTTGATGCACTAATAAATTGACTTCCAGACTAGGAATTCACCAAAAAAAAATTTTCTATGCAAATAAATGTTTGGGAAGCCGGAAGTTCTTGTACTATAAATGCGCTGTATAGAATTGTACACACTGTGCCGATATCTGCTTTAACATATATTTCATCGTTCATTACATTATACATATTTTTTTACCCAAAAAATCATACAAGTTTCCAGCTCTTGTTTTGATTATTTTTTCTTAGAATCTGATACTTTTGCTGCCTTACGTTTTTCCTTCCATTTGATTCATTATTTTAAATCAAGGTTGAAGTTAATTTACTAGTTAATTTACTAGCACAAAGCATTTTAACCTGCTGGGAATTATTCTTGAAATATGTGTTAATATTTATATTTAACAAAATGAAATGAAAAATTCAAAAGATTAACCTTGACATAAAAAACAACCCGAAGAATTATTTTTTTTAATAAAATATTTAAGCACTTTTAAGTATTTTTCTACAGGGCTAATTTAGATAATAATTAGAACTAATTTTTAGTAGCTTTTTCTGCTGTTTGTAGGTAAGGTGAGTCGGTCTAGTTCTTAAATGTTTAACAAACCCGTGTGTAAATTTTAGCAATATTATTATAGTTTATAATTTAAAAACATTTTTTTAACTTCAACAGCTTTCTATGCAGCATTTAAAAAAACCCTTTCTTTATTTTCTTTCAAAAATGTGTTAATATGAACACGAAAGTTGAGTGAATGCTTGAGTTAATTTACAAGTACAAAGCGTTTTAGCCTGCTGGGAATTGTCCTTGTGATGTGTGTGAATATATTTTGTGTAACAAAACCAAAATGAAATGAAAAACTAAAAAGAATAATGTTTATATAGAAAACTTAATTTTTTTTTAAATAAATTATTTAAGGAATTTTAAACAAATTTCTTAAGTTTTTAAATTATTGACTATAACACAAATATACATAAATAAATTTGTCTAAAACAGCAAGTTTAAGATTGAGGAGATTGAATAAAAACCAAATGAAGTTACTTGTCATGATGCTCGTTAGCAGACAAAATACAAAAGAAAGAAGTAAATATGACATGAATGTGACTTCTCAATATCAATTTAATTATTGTCATTTAATATAAGAAATATGTCAGTATGAACTTCTTGTTGCTGTTTTTTTATATTTTCTTTTTTTTTAAGTTATATACACCATTATATGTAATACATTTTTTAACTACCCACCAAAACTTTCTATTACCAAGTAATGGCTTTGGTAAGCAGAAATAAGGGTAGATAACCTCTTACTTTTCTATTACCAAAGCTATTATTTTAACAAGGGCATGTCCATCGATGTAACTCCTTACTTTATTGACATCATATGCCTTGATAACATTTACTAAAATCATCATTAAGGCATATGATGCCAATGAAATATCTTCAAAGGATAATATAAATCAGTTTTTTCGCTCTCTTGAAAACCTGATAAAAAACTCATAGCATTACTTGCAGGCAAGCCGACGATATTTGTTAATGTAATTAAAGAAAATACCTTTTTTTTGCTGGGGAAACTTTGTGTAACATAAGGCTTAAGATAACACATGTACATACATTTACCATAAAATATACATTTTAAATCTTACATTTCATTTTGATTTTAAATTAAAATTTATGTTTACTCTATCCCAAATATTTACCTAACTAAATCCCTGCAAACATTTGTGAGTTATTTTCAAAGAAGCTGAAGCTGTACCAGCATTTTATACCAAAACTGTTTAAAATGAATGGTAGGTTTTAAAATTTATCGTACGATTTTTATGGTTCAAATAGTGGGTTCTCAAAGGGCATGCCAATTGTTATACAAAATCATACCATGTTGAAAATTTTGGGTACGGGGAATAAAACAATAATTCGAAAACCAACTTTTTGCCAGTAATAGGATTTTATTTTAATTCAACTATTTTATTTGAAATATCTGAAGCAACGAATGGACACCAAAATAACTGGATTGTTTATAAAAATGTTTAATACAAATTTATCAAAAAAAGTATCATCAGTAAGCCTAATGTATATTTTCTGTATTGCTGATTAAGGCTGGAAGTGATCGAAAAAGTTGATTTTAAGCTAAAATATTTTCTATCTTTGTAAGGCGTTTTAATTCAAAACTTTGTAGTAGATACCTATTTTAACATTCTGATTGGTTGATTTATTTTCAGCCAATCAAAATGTTTAAGAAATAAATATTTTTTTAAGCAAAATGAATAAAACCGTAAGTCTGAAAAAAGTCGACTTTAATTTTAAAATATTAAAGGGTTTCACAAGGTGTACTAATTGTTTTATGTGTTATATTTTCCTATATAAAGCGGAATTGGTCGGACTGTTTGTCTTTCCATATATTCTTGTTTTGTACGCTACTGATTCCACGTCAGTCACACCTTACATATAGGATCCCTGGAACTGGTTCCGGAGCCAGTTCCATGGAATCGGTTGCAGTGAATTCAGTTGTAGAATAGGTGTCGTTGGCTAGTGATAGCAACTACGAAGATATTTTAATAAAATTTTGTAAGCTGATTCCCATGGGCCTAAGGACAAATATGATTTCAGATAGAGTCGATCGACATTTGGATATCTCCGATTTTCTCTTCAATACACATAACATTCGGTAAAATCAAAAATTCGTACTTATTTTATGATTTTATACCATTTAATAGCCAAATTTTGGCACAAGTCTATTTAAAATCATTCAAATTTCAGATCCAAATATAAGTTGCCTTTCAACCAGGCTGAAATATTAGAAAATTCTTCGCACAAAAAGATTGTGTCGTTTTTTTTATTTTACAAAAGTTTTTTATTGCCACCACCGGGTATCGAACTCGCGACCTTACGATGCAAGTTCAGCTCTCTACTGCTGAGCTAATCTTTGATATGAAAGTTGACTGGCACTGCAATTCAGTATTGTTTTCTGTACTATTGGCATGAGCACACAAAAAGCAATTTTCATTATTTTCAAATATTAAAAAAAAAAAATTAAAAAAATATTAATGCCTCCAGGAATCGAACCGCCGATCATCTGTTTAGAAATACCAAATGACACCAAAATCACTTTTTAGGGTCACTTTTAGAGCAATTATGCTTTAGAAGCAATACTTAAGTGATTTTTTGGATGTTGTTTGCAATGAAAGAAGTGATTTTTAGAAGTTTTTCAGAATTACATCTAAAAAATCAGTAAAAATATACCCAGGAAAATTTTTTACAATCGGTAGCCAACCACACCCATTCTACAACTGGTTCCACTGCAACCGATTCCATGGAACTGGTTCCGGAACCAGTTCCTGGGATCCCATATGGAAGGTGTGGGTGACGTAGAATCAGTTCCAGAACTAGTTCCAGAACTGATTCTAGAGCAACCGGTTCCACTTTGGAGCTATAGAAGGGGTTGCTTTTGGGACAATTTAAAACAAAAAGAATCGGTGTTAGAATCGACAGTAGAAGGGGTCGTGAATGAAAAGTAGCTATTGTACAACCGATTCTTTGGAACAGAAAATTTTCCTGGGTATTAACGTCCCAGGAAAATTTTTTACAATCGGTAGCCAACCACACCCATTCTACAACTGGTTCCACTGCAACCGATTCCATGGAACTGGTTCCGGAACCAGTTCCTGGGATCCTATATGGAAGGTGTGGGTGACGTAGAATCAGTTCCAGAACTAGTTCCAGAATTGATTCTAGGGCAACCGGTTCCACTTTGGAGTCATAGAAGGGGTTGCTTTTGTGACAATTTCAAACAAAAAGAATCGGTGTTAGAATCGACAGTAGAAGGGGTTGTGAATGAAAAGTAGCTATTGTACAACCGATTCTTTGGAACAGAAAATTTTCCTGGGGTATACTTGTGAAGCAGTAAAGCATTACTTACAATTTTTTTTGCTGCGATTCAATAAATTTTTTGTTTAAAATCAATTTTTTTTGTAAAAAAATCCTTAACTAGATATGTTTTGTGTATATGAGTGATATCAAAAAATGTGATAAAAACCGTGGAATAATGCATGGATTACATTTGAGTTATATATTTTGATATATAACAGCGCATTGTCACCTGTTTTACAAAATTTATAACAATCTGACCAATTTTTGGTTAATACATAAAATTTAGCTATTGCACAACCGATTCTTTGGAACAGAAAATTTTCCTGGGAAGTAACTCATAAGGTTTTTTAATTTTAATAGCTTATATTTTAATAACCAATAAAGCTAAACACTAACTGTAAGAATTTTTATGAAGAGGAAAAGTGCCGTTTTTAATAAAAATTAATACATTTTACAAACTTTTTCGTATATCTTAGCTATCACGACTTCAACTCTGTAACGATTTTTCGTCATAATTTTTGATAAAAATGCATATACCAGAATTTTGGAGTTATCTATTATTTATATTGTGAAAAGTATAATGTTATTTATACTCAAACGATCGTTGGACTGTAAGTAATCATCCAGTATAACAGACTTGAAGCTTTTCTGGAGCATGTAACATTCTTGAGATGAAAAAGGATGTCTTTAATAAGATTTGAAAAAATGTTGTAAACTCCGTTCCTAATTTTTACACCAAACTATTTAACGAGTAAGAAAAATAATGTCATATTTGGATTCACCTTGTAGGCATCATGCGATTTTGTTTCGGAAAAAAAAATTCTGACAAAGCGTTTCTGAAAGAAAACGAAAAAAGCAACCAAATGTAATCTCCGTAACTGTAAACTCCGTAACCACAATTGTTTGCATCAGATTTCATTCAAATAAATGTAGATAAATGTTTAAAATATTTTCAAATAAACATAAACAGAGGTGATTCAACTAATATTTATGCGTCAAAAGACGATTCAACTAATAATTTTGCGTCAAATCAAAAAAAGTTATCAGTTTTTTACCCTAAGCTGCTGGAGCGAAAAACGATTGATTTTGCATTTCATTGGTTTTGAATCGATATTTTGAGTCATTACTGACAATTAAATTTGTTTAACACAATTTAAGAATTTTTTAATCGCGAAATGTTATGTTTTTAATATATTATTTTGTAACTGCGCAACCGCTGTTTGTATTTTAAAAAAATTTTATATTTTTGAAAAGCATTTAAAAGGACCAAAAATACAAAATTAAAAAAAAAAATTTTTTTCGCGGAATGAATTGTATTTTTATTCGCGAAATCGCCAATTTGATAAACACAAATTATATATCATTGGAAAGCAAGTTGAAACCCCAAATACGAAAAACTAATAAATTGAAGAAAATTCGTACGCAATGTTTTTTGTTATATCTTTTACTTGCAGAAATGTAAACTCCGTTACCACAAAAAGAAATTAAAATTGTGCAAAAAAAGTTATTGCGACAACTTGTACAAGAGATTTTTTGCAATTAGGTTTATAATGACTAAACTTACTGATTCCATTAAGAAACGAGTAAAAAGGTTAAAGTCGGGCATGCCGACTATACAATACCCTACACCAGTCTGGTGTATTGTTTGGATCCGAAATTCGAATGGGTTAAAATGGGGCTTATGTCAAAATTTTCTATAATGTGAGTCAGCGCACCAAATTTCATTAAAATATCTTAATATTTGCGACCTGCAGTTTGTAACCAAGCCAATTTTGGGGGGACCCTTATATGGGCACTAGTTCTAAACATGGACCGATGTTCACCAAAATCAATAGGCTTCGTCCTTGGGACAACATAAGCCTATGTACCAAATTTCATCAAAATATCTTAATATTTGCGACCTGCAGCCTATAAAGAGTATAATTTTGGTAGGACCCTTATATGGGCACTAGGTCTAAACATAGACCGATGTTCACCAAAATCAATAGGCTGCGTTATTGGGCCAATATAGGTCTGTGTACCAAATTTCATCAAAATATCTTAATATTTACGACCTGCAGCGTATAAAGAGTATAATTTTGGTAGGACCCTTATATGGGCACTAGGTCTAAACATGGACCGATGTTCACCAAAATCAAACTTGTTCGTCCTTGGGCCAACATAGGTCTGCGTACCAAATTTCAAATATTTGCGACCTGTAGAGTGCGCACAAGATTGCATGGACAGACAGACGGACGGACGGACGGACATCGTTAAATCAAAATAAAAAAAATTCTGACCCGATCGGTATACTATAAGGTGGGTCTACGACCAATATTTTTTGGTGTTACAAACATCAGCACAAACTTATAATACCCTGACCACATAGTGGTGTAGGGTATAAAAACCGAAATATTAACACTTTTTGCTTCTCACAAATTTGGCCCAAAAATTTATCACATTTTTTGATTTCACCCATATAAGATACAATATATATATTTAATCCTTTAATTCCCAGTGGAACATAGGGCCGCAGACTTTATGTTGTTTAGTGCTATAACTTTTTATTTTGTAAGATGTAATAAAACTGGAGAGTGCCTAAAGCTAGATTTTTAGAACAAACCCAAAATTTTAATTTTTTAAATATTTGTTTTTAATATTATTGTTAATATTTATACCCTACACCACTATGTGGTCAGGGTATTATAAGTTTGTGCTGATGTTTGTAACACCAAAAAATATTGGTCGTGACCCACCTTATAGTATACCGATCGGCTCAGAATTTTTTTTATTTTGATTTAACGATGTCCGTCTATCCGTCCGTCAGTCCGTCTGTCTGTCCATGCAATCTTGTGCGCACTCTACAGGTCGCAAATATTTGAAATTTGGTACGCAGACCTATGTTGGCCCAAAGATGAACAAGTTTTATTTTGGTGAACATCGGTCCATGTTTAGACCTAGTGCCCATATAAGGGTCCTACCAAAATTATACTCTTTATACGCTGCAGGTCGTAAATATTAAGATATTTTGACGAAATTTGGTACACAGACCTATGTTAGCCCAATAACGCAGCCTATTGATTTTGGTGAACATCGGTCCATGTTTAGACCTAGTGCCCATATAAGGGTCCTACCAAAATTATACTGTTTATACGCTGCAGGTCGTAAATATTAAGATGTTTTGATGAAATTTGGTACACAGACCTACATTGGCCCAATAACGCAGCCTATTGATTTTGGTGAACATCGGGCCATGTTTAGACCTAGTGCCCATATAAGGGTCCTACCAAAAGTATACTGTTTATACGCTGCAGGTCGCAAATATTAAGATATTTTGATGAAATTTGGTACACAGACCTATATTGGCCCAATAACGCAGCCTATTGATTTTGGTGAATATCGGTCCATTTTTAGACCTAGTGCCCATATAAGGGTCCTACCAAAATTATACTGTTTATACGCTGCAGGTCGCAAATATTAAGATATTTTGATGAAATTTGGTACACAGACCTATGTTGGCCCAATAACGCAGCCTATTGATTTTGGTGAACATCGGTCCATGTTTAGACCTAGTGCCCATATAAGGGTCCTACCAAAATTATACTGTTTATACGCTGCAGGTCGTAAATATTAAGATGTTTTGATGAAATTTGGTACACAGACCTAAATTGGCCCAATAACGCAGCCTATTGATTTTGGTGAACATCGGTCCATGTGTAGACCTAGTGCCCATATAAGGGTCCTACCAAAATTATATTGTTTATACGCTGCAGGTCGTAAATATTAAGATATTTTGATGAAATTTGGTACACAGACCTATGTTAGCCCAATAACGCAGCCTATTGATTTTGGTGAACATCGGTCCATGTTTAGACCTAGTGCCCATATAAGGGTCCTACCAAAATTATACTGTTTATACGCTGCAGGTCGTAAATATTAAGATATTTTGATGAAATTTGGTACACAGACCTATATTGGCCCAATAACGCAGCCTATTGATTTTGGTGAACATCGGTCCATGTTTAGACCTAGTGCCCATATAAGGGTCCTACAAAAATTATACTGTTTATACGCTGCAGGTCGCAAATATTAAGATATTTTGATGAAATTTGGTACACAGACCTATATTGGCCCAATAACGCAGCCTATTGATTTTGGTGAACATCGGTCCATGTTTAGACCTAGTGCCCATATAAGGGTCCTACCAAAATTATACTGTTTATACGCTGCAGGTCGTAAATATTAAGATATTTTGATGAAATTTGGTACACAGACCTATATTGGCCCAATAACGCAGCCTATTGATTTTGGTGAACATCGGTCCATGTTTAGACCTAGTGCCCATATAAGGGTCCTACAAAAATTATACTGTTTATACGCTGCAGGTCGCAAATATTAAGATATTTTGATGAAATTTGGTACACAGACCTATATTGGCCCAATAACGCAGCCTATTGATTTTGGTGAACATCGGTCCATGTTTAGACCTAGTGCCCATATAAGGGTCCTACCAAAATTATACTGTTTATACGCTGCAGGTCGCAAATAGCAAGATATTTTGATGAAATTTGGTACACAGACCTATGTTGGCCCAGTAACGCAGCCTATTGATTTTGGTGAACATCGGTCCATGTTTAGACCTAGTGCCCATATAAGGGTCTCACCAAAATTATATTGTTTATACGCTGCAGGTTGCAAATATTAAGATATTTTGATGAAATTTGGTACATAGACCTATGTTGGCCCAAGGACGAATACTATTGATTTTGGTGAACATCGGTCCATGTTTAGAACTAGTGCCCATATAAGGGACCCCCAAAATTGGCTTAGTTACAAACTGCAGGTCGCAAATATTAAGATATTTTAATGAAATTTGGTGCGCTGACTCACATTATAGAAAATTTTTACACAAGCCCCATTTTAACCCATTCGAATTTCGGATCCAAACAATACACCAGACTGGTGTAGGGTATTGCATAGTCGGCATGCCCGACTTTAATCTTTTTACTCGTTTTGAGGTGCAACCATGCACAGCTTAGAAAATAATAAAAAAATAGTTTCAGAAATTTTTTATTACCAAAGCCAACCAAAACTACAGTGGTTAAATATATAAAAATGCATGTTTGTATTTTCGGTGATAGAAGGAATATATATTCTTCTTAACAACTAGGTGACAGATTACTTCCAAAGAAAGAAATTTTCGCAAAAAGGATGAAATTATTGCCGCAATGAAATATTTAATCCAGGCGATACGATTACGAAACATAGTGCAATGTTTGCAGGGATAATACTACAGTAAGCGAAATTTTAATAGATGCATTTAAATTTTGTACATTAAAAATTATTATCTTTTTATATAATAGTAAAAACTGAAGGGTAAATTTACACACTGAATGATATTCCAGCTTTAACTATTATTAAAGGTGGAATAACGACGTTTTTTTTTTCTAAAACACCGAATTTAGAGCGAAACTTTATTAGACGCACCAGTTCTAATTACTTTGTTCAAGGATTTAGAGCAAAATTAAAATATGTGTTTGTAATTTTTAAGTGTATTGAACTCTGGGCAATTAAAATAATATATTGTTTCCGAAATCCAATCATAAGTGCTGAATTGGAAAACAGAAAACCAAATTTAATATCATATATATCTCCAGGCTAAAAAAATAAATGTTTACAGAAGATTTGTTTGACTAAGAAATGTTATACAAAATAAATATTTTCGACTCTTTAGTACACAGATATATACAAAAAATTTGTATTAAAATATTTTTCCTGACGACATATGTGATATTAAATTTGGTTTTATGTTTTCCGTTACCATAAATGCGGTACATTTAAATTTAGCTCTAAGTTTGGTGTTTTACTAGAAAAGCCACCCTTATTCTACCTTTAATCAGGTTTATAACTGTAATATATTGTAATGTGTAGATAAAATAATTCTAATCTGTATTAAATAAAAAGTGAGCAAAGTTTAAATACGTATATTATAATTTTGCTTACTGTATAAATTTACTTATATTAAATGCAGTGAATATCATGCTCATATCGAGCTTAACGCTTTCTTGTTTAGAAATACAATACATATGTACTGTACTTATAAATACACAACATATGGGACACTTCATTTTAAACAGCAAATAGATTTTTTTCAAGATTAAGACCGTTTTGGTATCTTCAGACATCCATCATTAGCCATTTTATCGGCAAGTCAGACTTCAAACCAGGTTTATTAAATTGGACATAAACGCACTAATTAATAAGAAAACAAAAGTTATTAGATTTTTGCAATACAATTTTTCGTGTGAAGTGCAAGAATGTATCTAAATACGACATTTTAGAATAAACACAAATTTTAAAACTACAAACATGCTTATGTTAACTAAAAATTGTTAATAACCCAGCAAATAAAGATGGTCATTAATGACTCAGAAATGAGCTCCAAAAACATAAAGAAAAACTATGAATTAACTACATTGCATTCAAGGCCTTGCGTGGGTGAGGTGGCTAAGCTATTGCTACATTACTACTGTAATGTAGGAATAGGCACAGGTTCGATCCCTACACCCGACGGGTTGTTGAAAAATTATCATATAGAGATAATCTGACAATAAAAATATAAACAATAATACAATTTAATGGAAAATCACTGATGAAGCTTGTCCATAGAAAAAGGCAAAAACTAGATCTAGTCTGATTTGCAAATTAATGTGTTTCTAATTTTTAGAGAAAAAAGGTTTATTCTTCTTCTTAACCTCAAACATATTAAAAAAAACCTGAGAAGTGTTGAACAGAAGAATTTCTCAATTTTTGGTAGCTCTAGTAATCTTAGATTTAGTCGATGAAGTTCTAAATTTAGGTGCCCATCAAAATCTACAAAGACCCAGCAAAAAAAAAATGCCAAAGCAGTGGCAAAGGCACTACAAATAATGATTTATATGTACTTCCTTTTTAACAGAAACACTAATGATTTTATCATGGAGTTGTCGTAGGGGAGGAGTTAACATTTATTCAGTACTTTTATAACGAGTGTAAAGGAAACTGTTTTTGATCATTTAAAAATAAAAAAAAATTCTTGGCTAAAAAATTTAATTTTTTTTACAAAAATTTTTTTATTGCTGCCACCAGGTATCGAACTTGCGACCTCACGATTGCTAGCCTAGCTCTCTACCGCTGAGCTATTATTTGGTATGAAATTTAACTGACATAAAAACACCACTTTCTTATTGCGAGATATTGTGCTTTATTCTCTTCAATAAAATTTCTTATTAAACAAGTGCAAAAAGTGCACTCCAATTCAGTATTATTTTCACTACTATTTTCACAGGTGCATAAAAAGCAATTTTTCATAATTTTTTTCATATATATTTTTTAAAAGTAGAAAAATTAAGAAAATATTGAATTTAAACAAATTAATTATAAATATTAAAAAATAAAATAAAACGAGTAAAAAAGTTAAAGTCGGGCATGCTGACTGATTTAAAGCCAACTAATGTTTGGATCCGAAATTTGAATGGGTTAAAACAGACTTGTGTCAAAATTTTCTATAAAATCATAAAAGAAGAGAAAATCTAAAATGCAGCGTATAACCAAGCCAATTTTGGGGGGACCCTTATATGGGCAATAGGTCTAAACATGGGCCGATTTTAACCAAAATCAATAGGCTTCGTCCTTGGGCCAACATAGGTCTGTGTACCAAATTTCATTGAAATATCTTCGTATTTGCGACCTGCAGCGTGTAAAAAAGAAAATTTTGGGGGTACCCTTATATAGGCACTAGGTCTAAACATGGACCGATTTCAACTAAAATGAATAGGCGTCGTCCTTGGGCCGACATAAGTCGGTGTACCAAATTTTATCAAAATATCTTAATATTTGCGACCTATAGGGTGTTCACAAGAATGCATGGACAGACAAACAGATGGACGGACATCGTTAAATCGAAATAAAAACATTCTGAGCCGATCGGTATACTTTAAGGTGGGTCTAGGATCAATATTTTTTGGTGTTACAAACATCAGCACAAACTTATAATACCCTGACCACGTAGTGGTGTAGGGTATAATTAACTCTAACCATTGAATTAATTGAACATAATTGAACCTGTAGAAATCTGTTATTAAATCAAGAAATATAGGAACTTGGTAGCTTTTAAAACCCACGACGGAATAAAAAAAATTCTAGATTTGTTTGGCGTAAGAAATTAGCAATTTAATCGAATCGGATTTAAAGAAATCAATATTTTGGCATTTCTAGAAATCCGCAATTGAATTAAGCAAATTCTTGGTTTATTCTAAGAAACTTAAAATTTATTCCAAGAATTCTTGATTTAGCAACTTACAATTGAATCGAAAGATTTCTCGATCCTAGATTTATTTTCTCTTTGATTTTTCTCTTTTCTTTTCGAAAAAGAAGGATAAAAATTCCAATTTGTAAAGACACAGTTTTGGAAATTTTCTTTTGATTTGGAGAAAAAAGCGAGAAACAACCCATTTGTATTATGGAATGAAAAATATTCATAAGAAATACAGTTTTTTTTTGTTAGTTTATATACTTCCGCTTCAACGATTTTCACTCATATGTAATTCATATATTTGAACACTTGTGTACATTAGAAACTTTGAATTGTTTTTAACCCATGACCTACCAGTCACACACTTTATATCAAATAATTCAAAATAATTTACTCTTGATTCTTTAACTTTATAGTAAGATTTTTTTCTGTCATAATAGTCGACTGATGTGAGCTTAAATCCAGTTGAACCCACTGGTCACACAAGGACTAAACAAACTATAACTTTTGTTATGTATGTATGTGTGAATGGATGTGGATAAAAACATTTGAGGATGCTAACTATAGTGTGTCATGTTTATAAATGTGTTTGTAATTGTTATGAATTTCATAATTAGTCAAGCAATTTAACAATATTAATGAGTTACAATTAATACGTATTTGTCTTTAAGGTATTATTACTAACACAAAAAATCTTAACTTATGGTAAAAATTTATATAAGGATTAGTTATGATTGTGTTTCAGATAAACAATTAAAGAATATGTTAAGAATTTCTGCAGACTTAAATAAATATAAAAGGGGACATTCTTTAGACGAGATAGATAAAGATTATAGCTAAATACTTTTACTACAAAAAATTTATGGAACTTATTTTTTTATTTTACTTCTTCTTCAAGTTCAAAGTTTATACATTCCCAAAGATGTTTTAAGATTTATAAATAGTTTTTTCTTTTTTAAATTTACCCAAAACGTCATATGGTATGGTGTATGTGACATGAAATTGTATAAATATCACTCATACGCTATAGTGATGCCTGACATTTTATACATTCTGCACATAATACTACTCATACGTCTGTGTAGTACATTGATGTACATATGGGAAAGAATTTCTGAACAGTCCACATTAAAAATATAAAGTTTTTAAATTGCTGAAAATTATATTTACGTGCCTATTCCCACGAAAAGTCTGTGACCCTTAGTTGTGACTGTATTCCCCATGTATTTGTTGTTGCAAAGTCATAACAAATTATATTTACTCATATTTTTGTTTGAAAACTTCAAAAAAAATTAAGACCTGGTATCGACACAATCATAACATTGACAAATAAAATTTGAATTTTATTATTGTTTTGTATGAAAAGTTATGACTCTCAGTCTTAAAAATAGTCTTATGATGGTCACAATGAGTCACAAGTAGGAATAGCAACTTAAACTTCATAAAAGTTGAAATCAAGGTTGGTTACCGAAACGAATAACGAATAAGGGTAATGTTATCAAATTTGGTTTGTTTCGGTAACGGTATACCGTCATCGAAATAGCAATACCGGTAGGTACCGGTATTATAAGTTGCGTTAAAAACATATGGAAACAATTAAAAACCTACCCCATTTTTAATTTTAAATGTTAAAAATACATATTATAAGTTTCAAATTCAATGCTGGTTAAATTGTTATTTATATTTTTTTTGCGTTAAATATTTTGACATAATAACGGAAAAAATTAGGGCGCTCACTTCCGTAGTTTAAAAGTGAACGAATTAAAAAAAAGACCTGTAAAGAAATATGACATCATTGATGCCACAATCGTTATATAATGTTGTTAGTAACCGATTGCAAAGTACGTGAAAAATACTATAAGAATCGATTTTTATTATTTTTACTTTTATGAAGTTTAAATATAATTCTAAACGATTTAAAAAATGGTGTTTTTAAAAAAGTCAAAAATTTCTAGCCCTATAACTTGCAAAATATTTAAAAAAAATCATCCCATAATATACATTTGAATCACCTGTCACAGTGTTAATAGTTTACCAAAATTTTATTAAAATTGGACAACTTTATATATTTAGTGTGGACAATTTAGGAATTCTTTCCCATATGTACATATGTATTTTGTTTGTCTGTATGACTGCGTGTGTGTTACAAATTGTTATATGAATATATGCATGTGTGCTTGTGGTGGTGTTGGTGCGTATTTGTTCGTTATTAAAACATTGTTTGCATACAAAACATCGGATTTGTTTTTATTTTGGAAACAAAAATCAACAAAACTTAACAGCTGTATTAAATTGTTTAACTTTTTTAAATGTTTTTAAAATACAAATATCAACAGTAGCATAATTATAAATTCTAGTCATATTTATGTATTCACATACATACATATATTCATATACAAACTAACAATACAGTTTTGAACACACGCTCCCAATCATACTAGGACGTTGGATAAGTTTTAAAATATCACAACGTTTATATACACTTTTTCTTTTATATGGCTTTTTTTTAGAAATTTCCTTAAAGTTTCTTAATTCATATTTACCAGCTCGAAAAAACTTTATACAGAAAAAGCTAAAAACACCACCAAATTGCTTAAATCACTCACAATAGAGCTATTTTTTGCTCTATCATCTCAAGCAGTTTTCTCTCTCGAGTGGATGTGCCTTTGTGTAATTTTATTTTTCCCAAACCCAATGACTTATCAGACTACCTAGTATTCTTATATATATTCTTAAAAAAAATCTTTAGTTGGTTTCTAAATAATGACTTAATTGTTTTTGTTTGAAATTTTTTCTTATATTACTCATGCATGTCATATAATTTCAACAAATTATAGCCTGACATGACATGCTTTAAGAAATACTTATACTCGTACCATTCATAAAAACAAATACAAAGAAACTGAAATCAACTTTATAATTATTAAGTCATAAATATGTTTTTTTTTATATATTTTTGCTGCACATTAAAGTTTATATAATTTCCTTTTTAAAATGAGATTTCTGGCACTTTGAATAATTTTGTTTTTTTCTTTTGCAAAGTGCATTTATTTGTCAACACAGTCAGTATTTAGCAATAAAAACTGTTTTTTATATGTTGTTGGTTTGTTGATTTTTAATTATTTCATGTTGTGATTTGTTTTGTTATTAAAATAACGTTATATTTCGTGTTTTGCTATCATTATTCTTAAAAAGCTAATTAGCATTAAAAAGTTTCTTTTCTGTTAAGATTTAATTGTAGTATTCGCTTATTTCGTGATGGTAAAGAAAGTTATAAATATTATAAAAATATTTAATTTGTATATACATATCAAAAATTATATCATGAAATTTTCTTTAAAAACACTACACTCAACATAAGGGATTTCAAATTGAAAGACGTTGATATTTTCCAGCTTTTTTCTAGAGCACATTAATGTGACTACCTATTCGAAGATTGGGCAATCGAAAAAAAATTTAAAAAGTTTACATCTTAACATCTCTAAATAACGAGAAAGTTACGTCTATTGGTGAATAATAAAGTAAAATTTTTAAATAGGAATAAGGGCAAATTTATTACCAAACATTAAATATATTTGATATTTTGAGGATAATTATGATTAAAATTTTTCTTAGCAAAAGTTTAATGATTTTTTGCGAGCTTTAATTTTTGACATTCGGGTAGTACGAACTGAGATCTGACGGGTTAATACTATAAAGGGATACTTGAGGTCAATGGCCCTTAGAGCAAAACTTTGGTCCCTACGATACAGAAACATCGATGTATCATACTTTAAGATCCGACTATAAATGCCAAAGATAGAACGAAAAATTTCAAAAGGCGTTCGGCAAAAAAAAAATTTTTTTTTAACCTTTTTGTAAATATAATTTAGATTCGCCGGTGTACGGCGAACTTTTTTTTTGTGTTACGGTCTAATGTTCACCTTAGGCATGTGTGATACTTGAAAGTTTTCTCAATAAATTTTAGTAAATACACAAAGTCATAAAATATAAAAAAGGTCTTACCAATACCTACAACATTTTAAACATAAATTTAATAAATTATTTAGAAGATCTTAACAATCAACCACTTGTCAAACTGAAAAATGTGTGTATATTATATTAGGTGTATAACTTTTTAGCATTTTCCGCAAACAACTAAAATAGCATAGCACAGCTATCTAGGCCGTGGTAAAATATAAAGAATTTGATATTACTTTTTTGGGATCTTCAATAAAGTTCCCATACAAATAAAATATATAATTTTCAACTTATATTATATTTAATCCGAATTTGGAGTAACATCAAACAGTTTCAAATTATAGCGACATTTTTTTTTTGAATATTCACATATTTCTCAATTTCTTTTAATTTCTGGAAATTAAACCCTTTGGTCTTACAATTTTTGTATAGTTTTGATGTCAACATAAACTAACCTTTACTTTGAGTAAAAGGTTAACCATTTTCATGATAGACAATAGAATTGTTTCGTGGGCATCACCCCAAGTCATAAGTTGTCCGCAATAAGAAAATAATGACTGGAACATACAAACCAAGATATTACATAAGGTACAAAAATTTAACGTGACGAGAATTTTGTACTTTTGTATATGAAGTGTCTGATTTGGTAAAACCAGTCATGAAGCAACACCACAATTACATAAAAGTACAATTCGAGTACCTACTATTTATATGTATGTTTGTGTGTTCGTTGTCAATAACATTTGTAAAAACAACGGGATTTATCCCAAACAAAATAAATATATTTTTCATGAGACTTAGCCGTGGTTTTGAAGAAATCGCAAAAAATAAAATATTTTAGAAACTGACCTCGGTGCGAAACGGGGTTTCCTCCGAAATGATCCAAGAGAATAATTACACTATGCTACAGTCAAAATCGGGATGGGATGAAACCAACGGAAAATGTTATATCGGTCAAAAACAAGTTATACGTGTCCCGGCGTTTCGCTGGGTCACCCCTAGGAATCGAGATATATCTTTTTTTTTGACATTACTCGAGAACCACTAGTCCGATTTTGCTCAAACAATTTAAAAAAAAATTAAAAATTACAATTCCTTTAATCTGTTCATATAACGTTTTTCTATATACTCAACAGTTTTGCCGGTAAAAATAAATGTTTGTTACCGCTACCATAAAAATCAATAACCTTTTGTTTATTACTTTTTTTTAATATTTTAGGCAAAAAATATTTTTTTCTTCATTCATTTATTTTTACCGGCAAAACTGTTGAGTATATAGAAAAACGTTATATGAACAGATTAAAGGAATTGTAATTTTTAATTTTTTTAAAATTGTTTGATCAAAATCGGACTAGTGGTTCTCGAGTTATGTCAAAAAAAATACCACCAAAGGTCAAATCGATATATCTCGATTCCTAGGGGTGACCCAGCGAAACGCCGGGACACGTATAACTTCTTTTTTACCGATATAACTTTCCCCGGTAGTTTGAACCCTTCCCGATCACTGACCCCTACCATTTGTCTCACAGTGTTATTATTGTCAGTACAGTACTGCTCATATCTTGGCGCTATGTATTGTAATTTTTCGCTTATAAAAAGCTATACCCCTAATGCACATATTTAAATTTATTTGAAAAATATGTAAAAATTGTCTTGAGTCATGTGTGTTAACAATGAGAAAGAAAATGGCTTTTTGACATTCTGGTATACATATAAAGCAAAGTTTAACTATCAACTATCAACAATAGGAAAATCTCTGTTAAAATATAAAATTTACAAAATGTCATTGTTTAACTACAGGAGTAAGGGAATGAAAATAACTTAACAGAATGAGTCAGTTGTAAAGAATTTAATAAAGATTGATGGATGGATTGATTCATTCATTGGTCAATAAATACATGTATCCAATAAACACACAGATTGTAATGTGCTTCAAAATAGAGATGGGCACGTAATTGATTTTCGACACACGCACGCTGATGACAACAAATTATCACAGCCGTGTTTTTTTTCCTACTCACGCATGCTTACGTGAGTATAATAAAAAGTTACTAACTATTACGAACTTCTCACGAAAAACAGTAAAAGTAATATATAATAAAAAATCTAAACTTACCTCTAATTCACGCACGAGTTTTTTATTCTTACTCACCCTCACTCACGTGTAATGTGAGTACAGTACCCATCTCTACTTTAATATTGGAAAAAGTGTGTACATTAGGACGAATTTTGAATCGCGTTAACTATTAGCATGGGCCCTATGGCCTCCGAGTGAACTCGCCGTTTTGGCGGGCTCCCATTCAACCTAACCTAACCTAACTATTAGCATTAAAACGATGCGTAATTTTAAGCAGATTATGGGAAAAATATCCAATAAATTTTTCAAAACGTATCTCATTCGTTTCGTAAAATAAAACTTATTAAGGAAAAAATTCAAAAAAAAAATGTTAGGGCATCAATTTTGGTCCACAACTTAATTTTTAGATTTTAATCAGGTTCTATTTTTTCAGTAAGCTAAAACAATTTATTTTCAAATCAACACTTAATTATTGTAACATATATTGATTGCCAAGTTTACTACAAGAAAAATATTAGAAACATATTTAAGATAATTGATTACCGCCGTACACGGTTGAATATGGATAAACGATTTTTAAACCGTGATCGGCGGTCAAAAAGTACATAATTTTAAAATTTTCCAGTAATATGCTCGACAATATGCAATACTTGAGTGCAAATTTCAAAACGATTGCTTTAAGTTTTTACTAAAAATGTTTCCTGTTGCTAAAAAGCAATTATGGACCAAAATTGATGCTCGAAAATACAGTGATGTGCCATAAAATAGAGCCATTCAAGTTTTTTTTCTAATTTTATTCTCGTTGCCTTTATTTTTAAAGATCAAAATAGTGGATAAATTCGCTCAAAAATGCGAGGAGGTAGTTCAGAAAATTATGTAGAATTTTAACGTGACGTCTGCTTTTTTATTTTGTTTCTTGTTTTAAGAAGGCGTGGCTTTTAATGAAAAATAAGTGATATCGACCTTCTATCAAATTACATAGTATAATTTTGCGAGTACTGATCGTTTCTGAAAAAACTGTATATTTTAATTCCTATAAAATTTCCTTAAGTCTTGCATTATTTTTTTCTACAAATGGCCGCCAGACTTAAAATGACAGTGCCTGAAACATGGCCAAATTTTTATTTGTTTTTAGCGATTTTAAAATAAAGTTAACAAGACTGAAATTTAAACACGGAATTAAAGCATACTATAACGTAAGAAAAGGCCTGCCTGATTTGTAATATAGCGGTAAGTAAAGAATAAGCCCATTCACTTTAAAGTTTTAGTGTTGTTAACTTTATTTTAAAATCGCTAAAAACATAGAAAAATCTAGTCATGTTTAAGGCAGCGTCGTTTTAAGTCTGGAGACCATTTGTGGATAAAGATAATGCAGGATTTAAGGAAATTTTATAGAAAGTATACAGTTTGTATAGATCCGATCAGTGCTCGCTAAATTTTACTATGTAATTTGATAGAAGGTCGCTTATTTTTCAATAAAAGCCACGCCTACTTAAAACAAGTAACAAAATAAAAAAACAGACGTCACGTTAAAATTCTACATAATTTTCTAAACTATCTCCTCGCATTTTTGGGCGAATTTATCCACTATATTGATCTTTAAAACTAAAGGCAACGAGAATAAAATTAGAAAAAAACTTGAATGGCTCTATTGGCACATCACTGTATGTTTGGAAATTTTCTCTTAGAAAGCTTTTTTCTTAAAAACGTTTGAGACCTAGTTTTTTCAGTCCAATGTCGAACTTCATACAAACTTCAAACTTCGTATTCGGCTTCAAACTTCAAACTTCGTATTCGCATAAATTTTGTGCTACATATTGTAATAACACTGTGCTAGTTGAAAAATTCGGCAAGCGGCGCACGCTGTGGGTAAACATAATTCGAGTACGCTGAATCCAGTGGTGCTAGCCGTTTTTATAGATTAGCTCTTAAAAAAATATAATTGTGTTTGAAAATTATGATTCCAAGATCCCAAAACATTCAGAATTTTATAAATTTTAGTTGGGTTAAAAATCATCAATATCCGTGCAGCGGTTCAAAAGTTGTGAATGAAAATGTGAGGACACTTCGAAATTTTCCATACAAAATGGTACAATTTATTGCTTTGTTAAATGGTCGTATAATTTATTGAATTTTGTATTGAAATGAAAAAGTTGTATGGAGCTTTTTAAGGTCTTCTCACAACTTTTGCACCGCCAGACCGATTTTGATTATTTTTAACACAAAGCTTCTTGGTACAGTAACGAACAACCTGACTAAAAATTAATTGTAAACTAATTAAAAAATCTCGTGATCTGGGAACCATTGGGCCATAATTTTCAGATTTAAATATCTTTTTTTAAGAGCTAACCTAGAAAAACGGCTAGCACCACTGGATTCAGCGTACCCGTATTAGTTTTACCTCGCTTGGAAAAAAAAATGTCCCCGATTCGTGCGCAGTATAATTAACGCGATTCACAAACTTGAGAAATATCGGTACACCCTAGTGTGCATAAATTAAATGTTTTTAATATAAATAATCTTATAAATATTTAATAGGTCAGTCTAAAGTGTTAACAAAATAATATATGCATAGCTACCCTTTTCAGAGGGTTACAGTCTGTGATAAATTCCACAGCCTAGTCACCACACATTTACAGCCCACACTCTGGAAATGGTGTGTACAAATATTGTTATTTTCAAGTTGAATGCCTTTTTTTTGTCAGCTGAAAACAAACATTACGAAATTTAAAATTAAAATCAATTTTTCTATAGTGTCTTAGATACACTCGAAAAATATTTTTTTTATTCTATAAATTTATTTTTTATAGAATTTTGTTTGAAAAACTTTGATCAATAGTACAAAAATCTGTCCGATAATCAAAACAAATTTTTGCATCTATTTTTCGAATTAATTTTTAACAAAATTTGTTTGACTGTAGCTTGTAAGTAAACTATATGTAACGAATAACAGGAAAGTACATACTTGCAATAAAGCTTTGTGTGGAAATCTTTTAAAATTGGTTTGGAAAATTCAACAGAAAAGGTTTTATTTACAATATTTGGGTAATAAGCTTTTTGTCTTAAGTTGTTTGCTTGATACATACATATATACCCCTCAATTCATAAATGCTTTGTAAAGTTATAGCAGGTTTACAAAATGTCATTTTCATACAAAATTTGTTCAATAAACCTCCTATAATTTTACAAAGCGTTTATGAATTTAGGGGATAATATTTGAAATTCCTTATTGAGCATTATTTTATTTTTCTTATACTAAAATCATATTCAATATATTTAAGAAGAGTAATAAACTAAATAATACCTAAGGATATATTACACCTTCCGACAGAATAAAATTTCTGGTTGCACCCATTAAAAATATCCGATATATTGTCTATTGATTCGTTTAAATCATTTTTGCACATAAAGTAAATCGGAACAATAACAGTGACAACTTTTTCAAAATCAAAGTAAGTCGATTCTGAGGCATTCAAAGACGTTTAAATCTTCCAATACTACATTTGCATTTAAATTAACTGCAATGTGAAGTTATTTTTAACTGCTAAAAATCTACTGAAAAATGTAGTAAAAACAACTACAAATGCAATTAAAATAACGTACATGCAAATTATTGTAAAACTGTACAAATAACTACAAATGTAGTTAAAATAACATAAATAAAAATTATTAATTTAATAAAAACACATTTATTTACATACTCTAACGTAATTTTATTCCATAATAAATTTAAAATTGAGAAATCAAAATTTACCTACATTTAATATCACTTTTATTGTTCACTATATTGTTCTAGATGTCCGTCTGTGAGGGATGAAATATTGTTTGACTTCCTTTTTATCTGCAGGTAGAAAGGGACGAAAATATAAAAGAACTGAAAGAAAATAAATAAAATATATTTTAATATTTCCGTAAATAAATTTATATTTATGTTATAAAACTTACCTTATTATTTTAATAATACAATAAAATATATAACCTCTTCCTTATTACGCGTCTTCACTCTTAACCCTTTGACGACCATAGGCAAGTATGCTTGCCAAAGAGTTTTTCGCACTTATAATTGCCCAGACAAAAGATAGAGTAAATATGTCCAAAGGTGATTTGTATAGGAGGGTTGAGGCAATAAAAGTGTAGTTGGCGCTAAATCCTTACCTGGTGCCCCTTTCCCCTTGCGAGCCCTCGAAGTTAGTTAACTAGAATTCTTCATTTTAGGGTAAAAAGCACAAACTTTGACAAGCGAAATGAAGGCAAGCAAGGGGTCTATGAGGCCAATTTTTTCTGAAGTATCTATAATTTATTTGCCGATCACAAAAATATAATAATAATAATAAAAGTCGCTTCGTCCGAAACGGCGGGGTCGTCAAATGGCAAATATTTTTGGCAAGCGAAATGAGACGTAAGGAGGGGTTCAACGGAACAAATTTTTCTTCCCATAACTATTATTAGGTCAGAGATCATGAAAATCGTAAAAACTTCAAAATCGCTTCGGCAGGAAATGTATGGTCGTCAAAGGGTTAAGCATTGTTTTATGACTAAGACAAGAGAAAACATGTTCTTGTCATATTCTTTTACTAGAAATTTCTAAACAAATGCTTCGTACACACATTCTTCTTTACGTCGTACACATACGTACTTTAAAAATTGAAGTATTTGTAACAAAATTCAAAATAACTGCATAAAATAAATGTTACTACAATGTAGTAGTTTTGAAGTTTGTTTAAAAAAAACAACTGTCAAAAACATTAAAAAATGTTGCTCTAAGTAAATTAACTCCAATAACTACAACCACATTACTACACAAATAACTGTCATGTAGTAACTGCAGAACTTTTCTGAGTGTAGCACTACTTGCAGGCAAGCCGACGTTTTGTCTTTTTATAATAATTAAAACTTCTTACGGATTTCAAATTAAACAAAGACTCATCTTTTAGGAAATAATCGACTTGACAATTACTTTCGTAACAAATAGGTACATAGGAAAATATCATTTCATAGTGATGCTAATATCTTGTAAAATTTGTTGCTAATTTTAGCAAATATAGTTAAATTTCCCGTAATAACAACAATTACATAATTTTTTTGTTAAGTGTAACGTACCTTTGGCATTTTATAAAGCATTCAGCAGGATCTGTGCCGCGTTTACTCACAACTGGCTATAAACGCAATCGTGTCACTAATGGGCTACGAATTTCTACCACATCCGCCATACTCTTTAGATTTGGTTCCAAATGACTATTTTCTATTTCCAAACATAAAGAAATGGCAGCGCGGAAAGATGTTTAACTCCAACAATGAAATCACTGGTTACACAATTTTGTCTATGGGCTGAAACGAATTTTTCCTAAAATGGGAAAACAAAAACTGTTCTTAGTTCCGCCAATAAAACTGGCCCTATGACTATGACTATTTGGAAGGGATAAAAGAATGAACCTCTATTGGTCAAAGTATATTGAGGCAAAAGGAGACTTTTATGTTAGGAAATATTTTGTTTTGCAAAAACATCCTTTTATACTATTTTAAAAAAAGTAAAACGAGAATTGTAAACCAACTAAATTGCATAAAAAATAAATCACAAAATACTTAAACAACTATGTACCTAATTTAAATGTTACTCCGAGTAAAAAACTTCTGATATAGCCAAATAATTTTTTGATGTACACAAAAAGAATTTACAAAATTCTAATTAAATTTTTAAACATCTTTCTCATACCAAATTTGTAAATACAAAGAAAAAACTTTTTAAAAAGGCACAAACAAAGAAATTTGTAAATCCAAAAAAAAAAAATTTTTTTGTAGCTTTGAATTTTTATTTTTAAACAATTTTTATATGAAAGATAACAATTTTCAAACGAGTTACAAATATTTCAAACAAAAAAATTGTTGGGAATAAAATTTCAATTTAAAATTTCAAATTCCCATTGTGCCTACTATTTTTTCTGTGTAATTAAAAATGTTTTTATGTGTGACTATGTGTATGCGATTACTGCGACTTAGAAAAATATATTTAATCTACTTTATAAACTTATATTTGGTAAAAAAATCGGATCTAATAGTATCTAATTATATCAAAATTTAAAAAATGATATATAAATTCATAAATGCTTTATAAAACAAATTTGTCACAATAATTTTATAAATCATTTATGAATTTACACATTAATCTTTATTTTATACAATAATATTAATTCACAATTTTCAGATATATTTAATACGGATAAACTCTTGTTCAATAACTAAACACCTTTTGGCGTTTATCATACTAAAATGGCTGTAATTTGCAGTTAAAAAACACTACTTTCAATTATTGCACAAATAACTGACATTATTAACTGCAAAACTTTTTTCAGCGTACATTTTTAGAGTTTAATAAATACAGCATTTATTTACTTCAAATTACATAACCAAAGCCCTGGGGCCATATATGATTTTATGTAGCTTTGAAGTAAATTTCGTACGAAAGACTCTAAAAACTTTACATTATAATTTATATTTCTTATGCCTAAGGATTTTTTATTTAACTAGTTACCCTTTTTAAAGTTTACTAAATATTGAAATTTTTTCCATTTACAAGGAATTTTTTTCTGGTGTCACCCACTAATTTCACTGAAATTTGGATGTACGAATATCATAGAGGAGAGAAAATTAATGAATATGTTTATTTCTTAGCAGCTCAATCGTATATTTAGAGGAGAAAAGGGAAGGATAAAACATTTTTTTTTCTAATTTTAAATTGGATATGTAATTATAGGTGTATCTAGAAACGTACAAGATATATACATACAATTATATTAAATTGTTAGAGAGATCGATTTTGTTCTCAAAATATAAGCAATTTTGATTGAAAAATATTTAATAAAAAATTTATCTTAGTTCAGACTATAAAACTGGCCCTTAATGTTATTTTTAAGAACACAAATTTTGCCCATACCAACAGTTTTGGAATCAGTGTGTGTCCCCGGCAATACATTCCTTGTTAGCATTTTACGCATATACGCTTGTGCTACTCTTGTTGTCATTGTTACGTTTTTTTATATTAACAAGTTAGATATTAAAAAAAAATAAATAAAAAAAATAAAATGATAAATTCAGTTATGTTGAATTTCAAATACCCTAAAATCTTTGTAGAAATTGCATGTTAATACAATCTACCCAGAAGTAATAGATTACATAGATCTCTTACTCTTTGACATTCGCTGTCAGTTAGACATACGTGGTATACCTATACAAAAAAAATGTCAATGTTTGTGTAAAAATTTGTTTGTTGACAAAAGAAGAAGAAGAGTGAGATATCTATGTAATCTATGCCAGAAGTTTCATTATAATCGAAAACACGGAATAACATTTGCGTCAAAAACCACTAGATGACGGGACGTTAAAACGATGGCTAATGTAATTCTAATTAACAAGGAAAGTATCTCATATGATAGTCTTGGATTCTTATGAAATTCGGATAAGTGATAAAGAATGGAAATCTGTTTCATTTTGTTGGCCATATCGAGGATTTAGAGAGCAAAATATGCAAAAGAAAATCAATAATTTTTTCGTACTTTTTTGTTCGGCAGCATGTTAGAAACTTTCGAAATTTTATAAAAAAAAACTGCATAAAAATAATGTTTTCATTAAATGAGGAAGTTTTTGCACATGGTTTCCAAATTGTTCAAAAATGTACCGAAAAATTAATTCGGTAAAATTCGATATAAGCCAAAGTAGAACGATTATCGAAAAACGTAAAAACACGTGTCCGCTCGAACTTAATAAGGATTAATATACACTAATAGAAAAAAGTCCGTAACAAATTTATTTAAAACTACTAAAAATTAGTTAAAAATGATGCTGCAGAAAAAAACTGCTAAATTAGCAGATTATTTTTGCTATATATTAGTAATATAGGAACAGCAAAAATAAAACTGTTAAATATACAGAATTTTAGTTATATTTGAGCTAAATTTTTGTAAATGGAGAATAGCAAATTAACCTGCTAAAATCAGCAACAAATTTTGCTAAATAATTAGTAGCCTAACAAATCATCAAAAAATTTTAAATTTTCGATGTTGATTTTTTTAAATGCAAATAAAAATCGAGCCTTTTGAAAACAGCAGTTTACAATTTTTTAGCAAATATTTCTGCTGATTTTAGCAGAATTAACTGCTATTTGCATTCAACTAAATTTAGCTTAAAACTATCAAAAATTTTGTAGATTTATGGTCTAATTCATAAACTTTTACAACAGTCTTATTGCAGGATTTTAAGCTAATTTGTGAAAAACAGTATTCATATTTACTTAATAATGAAGAAAATAATAAAGGTTTATAGTTGGTACTCACTAACTTTAAACCTTTTATAAAGTTTGGAGTGAAGAAGCCACCATTTAATTGTTAATTATTTCATTTTCAGGCATGAAATGATTTATTAAAGCCATGCCATCCCTAGAATGTGTGGCTTCCAACAACTTGCATCCATCAAACTGAAAAAAACTACAACAATTGCGTAGCCAATGACCATTTTCGAAAAAATTTCCAAAAAAATGTAAAAATTAAATTAAAAAGAAAAACAAAACAATAGTGATGTACAGACTGTCAAAACATTATTCGAAATTCGATTACTTTTGTATGCTTTAAATAATATGTTCTAAAAAATTACTTTTTTACACACATTTCCATTGATTTGCTTTATAAATATTTTTAATGGCTTTTAAATTTATCTTAGCACATCATTAGTTCTCTAATTTAAGGAAATACATTTTCACTTCCGATTACCGAGTCAATCGTTTACTAAATTTGTAAATCACTTACGACTTATTTGGGAGAAGAGAGAAAATAAACAATAGTGTTGCCAGTATCAAATCGAAAAATTAATTTATAGTTAAAATACGATTATGAATCAAGATTTCTAATAACTCTTTATTAATCGAAATATCTACTTTAACTATATCAAGCTTCAAATACCAAATAAATTTTTTTTATGAATTAGCACATTAACAGTTTATTTTTGCTATTTTTAGTCTACAAATATTTAGCAAAATTTTCTGTAGATTTTACAGTACAATTTGCTATTTTTAATTAACTAAAAATTAGGCTAAATATAAGTAAAATTCTGTAAATTTAACAGTTTTAATTTTGCTGTTCTCATTTTACTAGTATTTAGTAAAAAAATCTGCTAATTTTAGCAGTTTTTTCTGCAGCTATTTTTAACTAATTTTTAGTAACTTTTTCTGCTATTTTTACAGATTTATTTCTATGAGTGTATGTATATAATTTTGACAGTCGTACAAATGCATGTGTCCATATATAAAGTATCCTAAAATAAATACATTTTTCAATACATCTTAACAACAAAAAAAGTACCAAAAAGTTACCGTTGAAAATCCTGATCCAAAAACATCCTTCATATAAGCACTTGTTCTTAACATGTACCGATCTTAACCAAAATCAATTCGCTTCATTCTTGAACCCACCCAGAAATCAGATTCGGTGCTGACAACCCCATTTGTTGCCAATCGAATGATTCAGTTACATCAAATGAATTTTTTGGTTGCGACTACTGAATTATTTTTGGTACAACTGAAATTCCGTTGTCACAGCCAAATAAGTCCTTTCTGAATTGGTTTTTCTAAGTCGATCGGTATATTAAAAGGTAGATCTACAATCTCAAAACAATTCCGTTGTGACAACCGAATTTTTTCCAACCGAATTGGGTCGGTTGCTGCAACCTCGTAATTCGGTTGGCAAAAAATTCCGTTGCCACAACGGAATTGTTCTAAGAGTGTAGGTACAACATTTTTTTGTTTAACAAACATCAGGACAAACATTTTATATCCTGTCCACATATTGGTGTAGGGTAAAATAGAGTAGGAGTTGATATTTTCAATTAAATGTTTATGGTCTAATTCATAAACTTTTACAACAGTCTTATTGCAGGATTTTAAGCTAATTTGTGAAAAACAGTATTCATATTTACTTAATAATGAAGAAAATAATAAAGGTTTATAGTTGGTACTAACTAACTTTAAACCTTTTATAAAGTTTGGAGTGAGGAAGCCACCATTTAATTGCTAATTATTTCATTTTCAGGCATGAAATGATTTATTAAAGCCATCTCATCCCTAGAATGTGTGGCTTCCAACAACTTGCATCCATCAAACTGAAAAAAAACTACAACAATTGCGTAGCCAATGACCTTTTTCGAAAAAATTTCCAAAAAATGTAAAAATAAAACTAAAAAGAAAAACAAAACAATAGTGATGTGTAGACTGTCAAAACATTATTCGAAATTCGATTACTTTTGTATGCTTTGAATAATATGTTCTAAAAAATTACTTTTTTACACACATTTCCCTTGATTTGCTTTATAAAAAAAAAAAATATTTTTAATGGCTTTTAAATTTATCTTAACACAGCATTAGTTCTCTAATTTAAGGAAATAAAGTTTTCACTTCCGATTACCGAGTCAATCGTTTACTAAATTTGTAAATCACTTACGACTTATTTGGGAGAAGAGAGAAAATTAACAGTAGTGTTGCCAGTATCAAATCGAAAAATTAATTTATAGTTAAAATACGATTATGAATCAAGATTTCTAATAACTCCTTATTAAGCGAAATATGTACTTTAACTATAGCAAGCTTTAAATACCAAATAAATTTTGTTTATGAATTAGCACATTAGTATTTAGTTTTCTAAAAATATGAACCTAAGTATTGTGTTTTACAAATTAAAAAAAAAAAGAACAAAACTCCCAAAATTTAAAACCAAACTTTTTTCTGGCGTTTTATCAATTAAATATTGAGCATTAATGTACTTGCGATTGTTTTTACTTTTTTTATTCACAAATACTCAATTGATTTCAGTTTTTAAATCAAGTTTACAATGAATTCAATTAAAATTAAAAATTTTAGTTTTTTGAATATTGAGTAAAAATTATTTGTATCTATTAAATAATTTATTATACACAAATATATTTTAATTAAATTGCAAATTTTTGACACCTTATGGAGTCCCTTATGAAAATTTCAAAATGTTACAAACCTAAATCACATCTGTATTCACCGCCTTCCATTATGGAGGGGTATTCAAAAAGATACAACCAATTTTAATTTAACTAAGCTTATTAAGCTTTTTGAAGTTGTGCCACTTTTATTTTGTTGATTCTATGTTGTTGTTCTCTTTCATATCTTGTTTGGGCTTATTATGATGGGGTTCATCAACATTACCTGACATATTTGATACAAAAAATTCGATTAAGATTAGCATTGATAAAGTTGATACTTAGCATAGCAACGGATATGAGTTGAGTTTTAACCAGAGCAAAAATAGATAAACATTTAAATTATATAAAAAAATTTTAACTTGAATCACCTTTAATCTAATTTTGACTTTTAAGGTGCGATATCAAATTACTAAATAAGCATATCGCAGCACAGAAGAATTTATTTCCAATATAATTTCAATTGAATTTTCACTCCAAATTAATTTTCAATTAAAATTTTATTGATAGTAATAACATTTTTTATTTTGAGAATGCATTTTATCTGAAGTCAACATATTAAATACACAAGGGCAACATATTAAAAAAAATGCAAATATATCCTTATTATGAAATAACATAAATTCAAATTCAAGATATTCTCCTAACAAATACTTTCCGCTTTCATAATATTTTATCACTTCAAGGAATGAAAAGACTATCGTTTCGGAGATTTCCCGGGTTCCCATCATCAGTTTTCTTAAGAAAGTGCAGCAATACTGCAATAATACATTACATTTTATAAAAACTAGATGAGAAGGGCAACAAAAATATATTAATATGTTTTCGAAGTTTTCTGCAAGCCAAGATATTAAAAATTGAGAATATGCGCCTACAAAATGCAACTTAGAAAGATCATTCCCCCTGATTATGTAAGGCGTAGGCGTAGACGTTTTTATGCGTTTTTACAGTAAAATCGTTAAAACAAATGTTTTTGCAATATTTAACAGTCAAGTAAGACTTATATTTCACTAAAATTGTATTAGATTCGCCAAAAAATTTAACTTTTTGTTAATTTCGATTTTGAAAAATTCGATTTGTATGGAGGCGTTTTTACTAAATACGCCAACGCCTTACATAATCAGGGGGATTGGTTCTTCACAATCATCAACGAAGAAAGGGCATACACAATTATGTTTTGCCGGTCTTAACGCATAACGTCAAATATTAAAGAAATTATAGAGATTTGAACTTATCCGCACAATTGTGCATATACGGTCGGAAAGGGATATAATGTTGATATAGATTAAAAAAAATCAATATTTTTTTCTGTTTCCATTTAAGTATATTTTCGTTCAAGAAGCCATAACAAAAAGAAAAAAAAAAACTAAAAAATTACCGCAGCAGCTGTAAATATAAATACCTTCAATTTATAAATCTTTTGTTATCTTTTATTACAGCGTCAATGGATCAACAACAACCGCAGCAACGGCCAATCGAATTTACTTCACAATACTCACAAATATTGACACATAAAATGATGACCGGTTCTTCAACAACGAATACGGACAATAATGAACACAACAACAATATCATAGACATAAATTACAATTCATTGAATGGCAACCACAATAGACGTCACATGATCAAGGATACATTGTACTCATCAATGTCAGGCGAAAGGGCACATGGTGGTGATGGTGAGGAAGATTTTCCAAAAATTCCTCAACCATATTTTGATTTGACAATGCCGCGTAATATTACAGCACGTGCTGGCCAAATAGCAGCTATAAATTGTCGTGTGGAAAACTTGGGTGATAAATCAGTAAGTCATGGTGTTAAGCTAAGCCAAGTTATACGGATACTCACAAGGAATGTTACCCATGGCAAATACATGGATATTAGTAAACATGTATTTATGAATAAAATTTAAGATTGTTTTAAATACTCACAAAAGTTTTCTGCCAGGTTAATAGCAGATATTCTAAATATAATGTAACATATTTTTAGGCTTCAAATTTAATTAGGAAATGCATGAAAGTTCTTTCACTGTTTATAAAATGTAGGCAAATTTCGCTGTGTTTGAGTGTGCTATACGTATTAATGTTATCTCAGAATTATCTCATGCGCTAACGCCGATACGCAGCCACACAAACACAATCAGAAAAGGCCAATGGTACAAAACCAATCCATTGCACAAAGGTACAAAATCAATCCAGTCTTGAAACAATGATTTAAAAAAAAATTATGACGCTTTGTTAAAAAAGTTTTTGTCAGATCATATCCGGTTGCATTTATAAATTTCTTTAGAATTTTTTTAATATAAATTTTTTTTTCTTTAATTTGGTATACCGATTTATGTCGGCTCAGGAACGAAGTCTATTAATCCGTCTATGTTTAGACCTGATGACCATATAAAGGTCCCCCCGAAATAAATTTTTTCGTATGGTTCAGGTCTCACAAATACGAAGATATTTCAATGAAATTTGATACGCTGACTTACATGTACTCAAGTACAAAGCCTATTGATTCTAGATAGGATCGGTCTATGTTTGGACCTGTCGCCCATATGGACTATATTTCTGAGCTTTCTCAGATCTGAGCTTTTTTCGATATTCGTTATTGTTTCGATTCGCAACGACTTCTCCCGTAGCGTCCTTTTCACCTATATTTTAAATAGGTGGCAACCGTGGGTCCTCGACATTGGCAATATGGGTATAAATATTTTAATTTTTTCGAGTACTTTAACGCTGTTTACAAATAAATTTCAATTTCGTAAATTTTATAAATATTTTCATAGAAAAACCGGTTAGTTTTTGATCCCACTTTTTAACCCTTGGGCAGCTAAGAAAATACGTGTTTCTTATTTTTTTTCTCCTCCATTACATTTCAAAATTTCCTTAAATTCGGAGAGAACCCATTTGGATACCTTTCATCTAAGCGAGAGATAGCTAAACGAGGAATTTTTATTTTTCCTCCATAATTCATCAAAGGCCGTAAAAGTGAAATGTCAAAAACCAAACAACAAAACCCTGCTTATATGGCTTGGCATACCTTCCTCGTCTACTATAGGGGCTGTAGCTATTAAATACATATATTTCTTAAATTAAAACAAATTTGAAAGAAAATAACATAAATCTTTCTTTAAACTCTTTTTTATGCTTTTCTATGGTGGCTGGCTATTTCCTATGTTCAAAATAAATTAGGTATCATGGATACGTAAAAGAGATTTACACATTTTGACAGCTGGTATATTGACATATACCTCGGACGAAAGATTTAAGGTACATATTTGGTTTGAAACCTCCCTTGGGTTATTGGTCTCAATTTTAGTTTTAAATCTAAGTTAATTTAAAATTCACTTCTTAATGTTATAATTCTTCCAAAAGGTTACACGCACATTGGATCGAAAACAATGGGCAATGCATATAAAATATGCGCAACCTCGTGATAGTGGTATTTATGAGTGTCAAGTTAATACGGAACCAAAGATGTCAATGGCTTTCCGTTTAAATGTTATTGGTAAGTTGAAATTGTCGCTGCTGTTGAAAAAATCTATTTTTTGTTTACTTTATATTTTTTTTTTGAAAGATTTTAAAACATGAAAATCACACACACACATACACACATACACACATATGGATTGTATTAATTGTTTTCTTTTCCTTTTTACTGTTCTTCTGTCTCTTTTGTTTTGTTGATTCGCTTTTAAAGTGACACCACCAGATGCTAAAGCTTCAATTTCCGGTCCAACGGATTTGTATGTTAAAATCGGTAGTGCTATCACATTAACGTGCCATATAAAGCAACCCTCCTCTGCCCATGATATTGGACCAATTCATTGGTACCGTGGACCATACATATTAACGCCATTTGTTGTGCATCCCAACGATGCAGCCATTGATATGCAACGTATTTCAATGGAATCAAAATTGGGTGATAAATTGCAAAGCAGGTTGGTATAGCATTTTAAGAACATACATACATACATACAAACATACATATAAACATTGCATGCATGAGTAGAGTGTCAGTCTTATTTTTTGAAAGCAATTTGAATTTCAAAGTTTGTAATTTTATTGTATTTACTATTTACCGTAATTTTTAAACCATACATCACTACTTTGACAGGGTATAATGAGTTTGTATTAATGTTTGTAACATACATATATACATATATTTAACCCAGACCCAATTTTTGGTATACCGATCGACTCAGAATCACTTTCTTATGTGATTTAATGATACCCGTCTGTCTGTCTGTCTATGTAATTCATACAAAGGTCCCCCAAAAGTTTCTCTTTTATGTTTGTTGGCACGCTGCGGCAAGTCGCAAATATTCCATACAAAATTCCATATTTTAAAGCAATTTGGTACGCTGACTCAATGACCCCAAGGACAAACCCTATTAATTTGGGATAAAATCAGTTCATACTTGGACCTAGCGCCTATAAGGACTATGTTTCCGATTTTCTTTTAAATACGTTTAGCGTATGACGAAATTAATATTTCTAATTTGAAGTATTTTACTTCAACTTCCAGTTTGAAGGTAATGTGAGAAATATTTTTTAACATAAACAAAAAACTTGAATTTCGATTACTCTCCATTGGGTAATGTCATTTCATCCTCCTGTCCTAAAATAGCGCATTTGGGGCTTCGTCTATACAGTAAATAAATATGAAAGCGCTTCGGGGGAACTCCTGTTAAACCCAAACGAGCAAGAATTGCGAAAAAGCCGAGGCACTCTCCGAATTTAACGACAATTAAAATCTGGCATGTGATAAAAATCGATCGATTTCAAATCGATCGTTGTTGAGATTTCAATCCATAATATTTCGTATATTTTTGATATAAGAAATATAAAAAAGATATAAATCAATATATCTGATTCAACGGAAGCGATTAAAAATAATTTCAATCCCCTTAGTCTTTTCTCTTTTTTTAATTTAGATTTTGTACCAAAACGATCGAAATAAATATCAATCGATTTTCATCATATACCAGAATATTTCCATTTTAACTTTTAAAATTTTTGAGTAAATGTGGTAATCGGTTATTCAAACACTGAGAGAAATATCATCACTTCAGTAATGAATTTCTAAATAGTTTCAATGAAAATTGTCACTGGAACTCGTCCATTGAAACTTTTCATAGAATCTATGAAACAGGTTTCATTAAAGTCAATGGTTATGAAAAGTTCATAAAATTAATGAAACTCTTCATAAAATTAATAGGCCACTCGTCCAATGAATAAATCATTCAGCTAATGTAGAGCTTCATAAAATCTATAAAGCAATTTCATTTACTATTATTTGTTATAGTTGGTTGTGGCTAAGCTGGAGTGGATAAATAAAAAGTACTTATCAAATGCAAAAGGTGTAATAAAATCGTAGCATATTTTATGGATGTACGAAATACATCTAACAAAAGAATTCATTAAATTAAAAAGTTTTGAAAAAATTAACATGATTTATAAAAAAATTTCATAGTCCAAAATTAATAATAAAAAATTAATTAACAAAAATTAAAATTATAAAAGATTATTCTCTCAGGAAATGACGATATTTTATAAAAAAAAATTAAAAAAAGTAAATACTACACTGAGAGAATTATCCTTCATGATATTAATGATATAATTTCATAGAATTTTTTTCATTGGCTGAATGATTTATTCATTGGACGAGTGGCCTATTCATTTTATGAAGAGTTTCATTAATTTTATGAACTTTTCATAAATATTGACTTTATTGAAACCTGTTTCATATATTCCTTGAAAAGTTTCAATGGACGAGTTCCAGTGACAATTTTCATTGAAACTATGAAGAAATTCATTACTGAAGTGATGAAAATTCTCTCAGTGTATTAAGCAATTTCATATACATATACAAAAGAACATTTTCATTGAATTTATGGAGATCTAATTTAAGAAATTCAATGAATTTTTTTAATGAAATTATGAAATTTTGTGAAAGAAAAGTTATGAAAAATTTCATAAAATTAATTAAATATTATATACCTAATGTAATTCTTCATTGGTTCTACGAAAAAAATTCTATGATATTTTATCATTAATATCATGAATGATAATTCTCTCAGTGTATGGTATGTTGCCGAATTATATTTTTTAGATCAGTTTAGTTTGGTAACACATTCTTGTTTAGTTTTGCACCATGTCACAAGGTGTCTGATTGCTGGTAAAATTTCAAAATAAAAATATCGTTGATGAAACGGGCTTCACATAACCCTTTGGCGACAATACATTTTTCTTCGAAGCGATTATTACTGATTTTTATTTTCGTTATGCCCAGGGATGGAAAGGGCTCGCTCTTACTCTTTTTTAAAAAAAAGCGAGCCCTAAAAAGCTCGTGCGGTATTTAAAGCGAAAAACATTTAGCTCGCTCTTGTGGTAAAAAAAAACATAACTGCAGTTATTATTTTAACCTTTTGTGTTTCTCTAATTTTTTGTTGGGAAAATTGAATTGCTTTCTGTTTTTTTTTTGTTAATCATGGTAAGAATATTTAATATAATTTGCATGAAGATTATATTTTCATCCATACACTTTACTAGCAAATATAAAATGTAAATCAACATCTTAAATATCTTTTCCCCAGACTACGCATATCGAATGCCCAATTGGCTGATTCTGGGAATTATACTTGTATGCCTACAACAGCCGAAGCTGCCAGTGTTGTGGTGAATGTGATAAATGGTAATTAAGAAATCATTTCATATGACTCTCTATGACTATATTTATTAATATTTTAATTAAAATTTACACATGAAATTAATGCAAATTTTAACACCCATTTTTCCACATTTTATCAATATATTTACATTTTACATATGGTGTGTCTGTCTGTTCTCCTGTCGCATTTATTATTGTGTTAATTAGATGAAAGTCCAGCTGCTATGCAAAAAAGTTCAGCTTTTGCATTAAAACAACAACAGCAACAACATTTTATTACAACAACAATAATTATAATAATATTAATACAGACGAATCCAGTATTATGGCAAATAATTAATAGTTATTATCAAATGAGATCATGATAGTATTAATAATTTGATTTGATGTTGTTTTTTTTTTTTAATAATTTGTTTGGTTTTGTTTAAGTTTAAAAGATTTAACTAGTTAAATATTGTACAAATATATAGATTTTTTAAATGAAATTAACATTTAATTTTATGACTAAGATAAAAATATAAATTTCTGTAAGATTTAGAATAATAATTACTGCAGTTTGAAATGAAATTAACAACAAGAAATTAAGAAATATTCCAATTAATTTTGCATTCGTACACATTTGAATATTCGCACACATTTCAGTGTCGAAATTTGTGAAAGATGAGTCATGGTGGCCTAAGTAAATTTATTTAAACTACCCGTTACCCCGAGTATAATAACCCTTTAGAAAAATGTAATCGATTTGGTGTACTTCATTTTGTGAGTACTTACGATATGGGATACCTGTGTATAACGATTGTATATGAAACACAAAATATTTGAAAATTTTCAAAAATTTTGTCTAACTTACATGCCACTATACTTGTGTGTACTTACGAAGTATATTGGCTTGTGGGCCATTACAATGCGATCATACCCTGGGTAAAGTAAGCGAGCTTGTGTGTAGAGTTTGAAAGAACTCGGAGATACTAGTAAGTACACACAAGTATTCGTAAGTACACACAAGTATAGTGGCATGTAAGTTAGAAAAAATTTTTGAAAATTTTCAAAAATTTTGTGTTTCATATACAATTGTTATACACAGGTATCCAATATCGTAAGAACGCACAAAATGAAGTACACCTAATCGATTACATTGTGTGGCCTTACACGTTTTTCTAAAGGGAATATACTTGTAATTTTGAAATATAAAATATAAGTATATTTATTTAAAAATCTTTAAATATTTACACAGGTCTACTTTACAGCTACGAAAATTATGCTCAATGTTAACCTTTTCTACAACGAAACTTCAATCTAGAATCTAGTCTAGAATATTTTAACGCAAGCTTTGATTAACCAGTTAACTACTTAACAAATTATTCAAAATGTATTGTTTGTCATTATACGAAATTCTATTAAAAGTGAGCACATCATAAACAGTTAACAGGTTAATAAAGTTTCATTAGAAATTTTCCATGTGTATTAAAGTTTAAAAATATTATGAGATTTTGTTCATAAATAGCACAAATTAATGTAACCATTCAATAAGCCATTATAATTACTTATATATATACAATAAAAAATTGTATACCCTATTAAAAATGGTTTTAATAAAATATTGTATAATTTGATATAGTTATATCTAATCATGTATGGTTAATATGCTACCATAGATCTAATAACATTGGGTCAATTTCCCTATCAAATTTTATATAAGCATATAAAAATTGTTACACTATTTGGAAAATGACACAATGTTATTATATATAGGTGTATATTATTTTTTATATTGACGAAATTATATGCAATTTTATGTCACATCACATTAACTACACCTAATTAGATATAATTATATAAAATTATATAATATTATATTAAAAACATTTTAAACCGGGTATATAAAATATTACTTAATCCCATTTAATTTATACCAGTCAGAGCTTTGAAGAATTAATTCCTTTTTGAATGAATTCACTACCAATCGAATTCAATTTTCTCTAGAATTGAATGAATTCCTTTTCTTAAGTAATTCACTGAATTCGTTCAACTGAACGCGTTCATCAAACAACAAATTCAAAGAATTAATTCAATTGCAATAGTTGTTTTTATTAAATCAAGTGAATTAATTCACCGGTAAACGCGCTCAATTTTATAAATCGAACGGAAAAAAAAGTGAATTAATTCCTTACTGAATTAATTCACTACTGAATTCGTACAATTTCATTTTCGGTCAGTGTATTAAAAAAAAAATAAAATTACGTTCAGTGAATTAAAAAAAAAATAATAAGTTCACTGAATTGAAAAAAAAAAAAAATAAAATAAGTTCACTGAATTCAAAGCCTGTTTTCTGCCGTTCAGTAGAAGAAAACAATAACGTACAAATAAAATTTTTAAATAAGCAATTTTACAGCGTGTGCTAGTAAAAATAAACAAATTAGAAACCGGATGCTGTTTATCAACCTTTATGATTCAAAAATAAAGCCTTTTACTATTAAAAATAAAAACTTTACAGATATAGATAAATTTGGAAAAAAATATAACTATCCCAGCAAAATCTTTCATTACCAAATAAGTGGTTATATAATAGAAATTCATAGCTCCGCACAACTTATTTTTTGGCGTCTAAACTCATTATTTTTGTTTGGCGTGGCCGTTTTTATAAGTAGTCACGCTTACCCGCTCGCTTACGAAAAAATGAGAAATAAGTGGTTATGAGATTTTGAATAATAAGTGGTTACACACATGCTTACAAAAAGTTGAATTATAAGTGGTTATCCAATTGCTTACTTGATTCTTAAAAATAAGGAGTTAAGCAAATACTACCCAGCAAAATATTGGTAATGACACCTCATTACTATCTGCATTACCAAAAATGATACATCATTACCTTTTGCATTATTTTATAATATAAAATAATGACTTCCTAATAACAGCCTATTGTATTCATTGTTTTTAAATATAAAATAATGACTTACTCGTAATAGTTTAAATAAGTACTGTTTACACAGTTAAATTTTATACATTTTTATTTATTATATGTAGATATGTTTTATATTTAAATTTTTATGACTAGTCCTAAAATCACACACTTGAAAAACTTAAATTTTTGTGAATGTATTTCTTTAAGCTAATAGTATTTGTGTAACTCTTTATTTTTAAGAATCAAGTAAGCAATCGGATAACCACTTATAATTCAACTTTTTGTAAGCAGGTGTGTAACCACTTATTATTCAAAATCTCATAATTACTTACTTCTCATTTTTTCGTAAGCGAGCGGGTAAGCGTGACTACTTATAAAAACGACCACGTCAAACAAAAATAATGAGCTTAGACGCCAAAAAATAAGTTGTGCGGAGCTATGAATTTCTATTATATAACCACTTATTTGGTAATGAAAGATTTTGCTGGGTATTAGCTTAAGGAAATACATTCAGAAAAATTCAAGTTTTCCCTAGTGTGTAATTTTAGGACTCGTCATAAAAATTTAAACATAAAACATATTTACATATAATAAACAAAAATGTATAACATTTAACTGTGTAAAAAGTACTTATTTAAACTATGACGATTAAGTCATTATTTTATATTTGGAAACAATGAATACAATAGGCCGTTATTAGGAAGTCATTATTTTATATTATAAAATAATGCAAAAGATAATGATATATCATTTTTGGTAATGCAGAAAGTAATGAGGTGTCATTACCAATATTTTGCTGAGAAAACATATTTACATGTAATAATATAAATATAAATGTATAAAATTTAACTTTGTAAAAAGTACTTATTTAAACTATTGCGAGTAAGTCATTATTTTATATTCAAAAGCAATGACTACAATAGGCCATTATTAGGAAGTCATTATTTTATATTACAAAATAATGCAAAAGGTAATGATATATCATTATTGGTAGTGCAGACAGCAATGAGGTGTCATTACCAATATTTTGCTGGGTATATAACTAGTTTGAAAAATTAATAGTTATATTTTTTTTACAAATTTATCTATATCTGCAAAGTTTTTATTTTTAATAGTAAAAGCTTTATTTTTGAATCATGTAGGTTGATAAACAGAATCCAGTTTCTAATTTGTTTATTTTTACTAGCACACGCTGTAAAATTGCTTATTTAAAAATTTTATTTGTACATTATTGTTTTCTTCTACTGAAAGGCAGAAAACAGGCTTTGAATTCAGTGAACTTATTTTATTTTTTTTCAATTCAGTGAACTTATTTTATTTTTTTTTTCAATTCAGTGAACTTATTATTTGTTTTTTAATTCACTGAACGTAATTCTGTTTTTTTTTTTAATTCACTGAACGTAATTTTATTTTTTTTAATTCACTGAACGAAAATGAAATTGAACGAATTCAGTAGTGAATTAATTCAGTAAGGAATTAAGTTAATTAATTCATCGAATTTTTAATTCAGAATTGAAATATTGAATTAAGGAATTAATTCTTCAAAGCTCTGATACCAGATATATTGAAAACACTTGTTTATAGTGTTGTGAATTCACTATGAAAATCTGTTTTTAAAATTGATATAGAAATAAAAACTTTTTTACAAAATCACTCACTTTAAGTATGACTTTCGTTAATTTCTTAATTAATTAGTTTTTTCAATTCATGACATTTAGCTTTAATAACCTTGTATGATATGTACAATAAAAACAACACTTAAAATATAAAAAAATAAATTAAATAAAGATGTGTATGGTTATAGTTATTTTCAAATGTTCTCAGCAATAGCAGGAATATTTGTTTTCTCCTTTTAACCATTTCAATTCTTGTTTTCAATAAATATGTAATATATCTTTATATTCAGAAAATACTCGTATGTATTGGTTTCTTTTAAGTGGAAAAATTGTACGTCAAAACACATGGAAACCCGCATTGTCATCATGCATTATTTAAATGTTTAACAAGGTGGTATCCCAATACGTTCTCTCCGATATTAATGAGATTCTGGTATGTGATAGAGGATGAAAAATATAAAAATTTTTAAGCTTTTGTCGATATTCGCTCTTGTTCGGCCTTAAAACTTAATAGTGGCTTTTTCACCAATATTCAAATAATTCAAATAAGTGGCAACCATGGGTCCACAACACGGGCAATATTGTTATCAACATTTTTATGTTCTCGAGTACTTTAACGTTGTATACAAATAAAACTAAATCTCGTAAATTTTAGACGTGATTTCATATAAAAATAGGTTAGTTTTTGACCCCACGTTTTAACCCTTAAACACGTGATTGGGTCGCAAAAATAATACGTGTCTTGTTTTTTGACTTCCTCTATCGCATACCGAGTTGCATTAAAATCGGAGAGAACCCATTGGGATACCATCCTTGTAAGATGTTTTCATATTCTGCGTACTTTATTTGTTTTTTTACAGTGGTTATTGCCGAAGAAAATCTTAAAATCAGTTATTTTAAAAACTTTAATTTTTATAACTTCCACTAATTAAATCGTTATGGAGTTTTTTTTTCATTTATAGAAGTAGATATAATTATTATGCAATCGGAGAAATAGATAACTTAGTTGGTTTCCGATTAACCAATATTGGGCACACTGTTCTATTTTCAATCAAGTGCTTTAAAACTTTTATAATTTTCATTACTGGATAAATTTGATGGGGTGTTTTAAAAATAATAATATACTTTATTATCGTGACGTTAATGGAAAAATAAGTTAATAGGATTGGTAAATGTATTTTTGATTAATTAATTTGTTGTCCTTTTTTACATAGACCAATTACCAAAAAATGTAATTTGTAATGTTATTCAATACAACAACATTTCAAAATCTAGGATGGTGGCCATGGTCGGTTTTAATATTCTGTACACAACCTGACTCGCTTAAGATCACTGTATACCCTCAAATATTAGTTTAGAAGCCTTTATTAGGACAGTATATTAAGAAGAAAATTGAATTATCTTTTCTAGGGATGTTTTACATTTAATAAATTTCTGAAACCTATTAGATTTCTAGCTTAAAGCGTTTGCATGTGTCCTTTAACCATATTTCCCATAAATCCCATTTTAGGGTATATCGACACCAGGATAGGAACATATACGCCAGGTTTCAAGTTCCTAGCTTCAGCGGCTTTAAATGGCTGCTTAATAGGAGCCATTTTTCCCTTCCGAAATCCGTTTCTACCAATTTCTTATTGAAAGTTCCACTAAATAACCCTTAAGTTGATCAGTCCATATTCGATAGAACACATATTTTAAATTTCAGATTTCTATCCAAATCGATTTGGGCCTTTTGACACACTTTGTCATGTACAAAAGTTTGAAAAGTAGGCGTCCACCAATGTAAGTTGCACACCGATTTGCAGAAAAGTTGAATTGGAAATTAATCGAGCTAAGTTCATCTAGACTTAAGATGTTATAAATAAGTTTCATAAGTAAGCTCAGCACACTTTTAGAACTCAGTGTTTAAGTATTCAAGGAACGAAAAATGTTGATACCTATATTGTTTATATTTGGGACCAGAGTTGCACCTTCTTAAGAAAGTATGTTTATAATTTCTCACACTTCTTTGTATATTTTTTTCACCTAATTATCGGTATGACAATTAAAAACAAAAAGCTCAAAACCCGAAATTTTTTTAGATAATATCCCATTTTTTATTATACTCCAGCAAAACCTTGGCAATGGCTGGTCATTACTACATGCATTACTTAGATCTGATATCTCCTTACCTTTTGAATCACTGCCAAGCTAAACGTAATGTGTTACCGATAATTGTACCCCACACATTACTATTTTATTATTCATTACCCTCAGAATTACATGTAAGCAGTATGTAATATCAACAGATTTATGCTAAACTCGACATACAATAGCTGCAAAAAATAATATAGACCATATCGAGCCTTTGGTGCAATACCGTAGTAACTCAAAATTTGAATTTTTTGAGCTGGGTATGCAGAAATTATCTTTGGGGAAATATCTATCTAAAGAAAAAAAGATTATGGTTCCATCTCTAACTGTTCAGATTCTACAGCTAAAAATGTCTTTATTGCCTCTAGGTATTTCCAACAATATTTATTTGCAATAATGAAATATTTCCTTTATGACAAAAAATTTACTAACAGAAAACAAATTGCGAAAAAAGAATAAAGCAATATTATTTTTTGCTACGTTTTAGGCACAAAAACACAACTGCATAATTTGATTTCTTTTTTACTTGTTCGTATTATTTCATATTTCATCTTTGTTGTAAAAATAATGTTTTTTTGCTATAACGATATATTCCGAATTAATTAATAAATTTGTCGTTGGTTTTGTGACAATAACGATACATCATTGATAGGTTGATAAAAAATACTTAAATATAAATAAATATTTCATATTTTTAATCATTTTTGGCCTTTTTTTAATTAAAAACATTCCCCAAGTAAAAAAAATGATATGGAGCCATATGAAGTTATATTTAATTATATATAATCTTTTATGTAATTAGATATAATTATATCCGAAAAATGAGAACATCTTATTGTATCTTATTGTATCGAATTGTATACAATTGTATACAATTTGGTACAATTTGATACAATTTTATGCTATTCGATACAATTGTATCCGAATTTTGTCCTCATCCAATTACATCAAATTATACCTTTTTATATAAAATTATATAAAATGTTATAAAAGTGGACATAGTTTGATACAATTATATCTAAAAATTGACCTTATACTTTAGATCATATTATATATGACCACATCTAACAATATACAAAAATTATTTTTTTAAATAAATAAGATATGCAATATCTGGAGGTCAGACCTGGGGAATTTCAATTACAATTGCAAATAAATGTAATTGAAATTAAAAAAAAACTCAATTACATTTCATGTAACTGTAATTGAACATTTTCAATTACAAGTCATTGTAATTGAAAGTGATTTTAATTACAAATTTCAATTACATTTAGAATTAAAGTGTTTTTTGTTAAAATTTTGTAGAAAAAACTGACTGGGATAGGTTGGATAGGCGTGGATAAGTATAAAAAGAATACGTCATGTTGGGCTGACCCCTCACTTGTGCTTTTTCTCATTATTTCTTTACAATTATATGTAATGTATAATTGAAAATTTTCAATTACAAATTACTTGTAATTATTTTTTTTTTTTTTTAATTACAATTACATGTAATTGTGTAATTGCATGTGTAATTAATTTCCAAATATAATGATTAACCCTAAGGTCTGCTGGAGATCCTATAATTTCGATAAATCTTCCATTACTTTTATCCAGATTTACCATGACAGTGCATTAAACATGAACAAAATTTTCTTTATTTTTAGTAATTTTAAAATAAAGTTAACAAGACTGAAATTTTAAAGTTAATAGGATTATGTTATACAACCAAGATATAAGAAAAATAGTAAAAAAGTATTAAAATATTACAAAATAGTAAAAATTACTAAAAATATATGATGCAAAAAATAAACTCACACACGAATCATGCACAGGTTATATATTCTTTTTCCCGCTCACGCACGAATCAAGTACGAATTATATATTCTCAGACTCACGCACGAATCACTTGAGTATAGTAATTATTACTCACGACCACGTGTGAATAACGTGACTCACATTTCTAGTCACGCGCCAATCCCTAGTAATTACTAAATCTAAAACTAGTTCAAAATCATTGTTAACATAGAACCACATATAATATAATACGGTTTTATATAAAATCACTTTGAAATAATTGCTTATGTGGGATGATATATAATTATAGATGATGTTATAAAGAACGTTATATTGTTATATATTAAAGAAATCATGAAATATTGTAGAAATGGAACCATATTAAGTTATATATGGGTTCTTATTCGTCCATATATAATCATATCTAACACAAATTATGAAATATTTCTTATATGGCTCCACATATAGTATTATATTATTATGTATAGTGTCATTCTAAATTATATATAAACGTATACGTAATTATATCTGTAATATGTTACTTTATGTACTTATATATAGCACATGCAATTATATATAGGCCAGTATGTAATAATATAAAATCACATATGTCTCCATATTAAAACCTTTGAGGAAGAAATATCTAACATATGACTATATAAAAGTATATCTGCTTGAATTTAAAAGCATATGTGGTCATATGTAACTATAACTTACTATATGCAATTAGATAAAATAATATGTGATTATATCAAAACTTTTTTACTCGGGTCCTCTTTATTTAAAAACTTGTAAAAAAATAACTTTAGTAAACGAAAATACTATCAACGAGTAAAAAGGTTAAAGTCGGGCATGCCGACTATACAATACCCTACACCAGTCTGGTGTATTATTTGGATCCGAAATTCGAATGGGTTAAAATGGGGCTTGTGTCAAAATTTTATATAATATGAGTCAGCGCACCAAATTTCATTAAAATATCTTAATATTTGCGAACTGCAGTTTGTAACCAAGCCAATTTTTGGGGGACCCTTATATGGGCACTAGTTCTAAACATGGACCGATGTTCACCAAAATCAATAGGCTGCGTTATTGCGCCAATATAGGTCTGTGTACCAAATTGCATCAAAATATTTAATATTTGCGACCTGCAGCGTATAAACAGTATAATTTTGGTAGGACCCTTATATGGGTACTAGGTCTAAACATGGACCGATGTTCATCAAAATCAATAGGCTTCGTCCTTGGGCCAACATAGGTCTATGTACCAAATTTCATCAAAATATCTTAATATTTGCGACCTGCAGCGTTTAAACAGTATAATTTTGGTAGGACCCTTATATGGGCACTAGGTCTAAACATGGACCGATGTTCACCAAAATCAATAGGGTGCGTTATTGGGCCAACATAGGTCTGTGTACCAAATTTCATCAAAATATCTTAATATTTGCGACCTGCAGCGTTTAAACAGTATAATTTTGGTAGGACCCTTATATGGGCACTAGGTCTAAACATGGACCGATGTTCACCAAAATCAATAGGCTGCGTTATTGGGTCAATATAGGTCTGTGTATCAAATTGCATCAAAATATCTTAATATATGCGACCTGCAGCGTATAAAAAGTATAATTTTGGTAGGACCCTTATATGGGCACTAGGTCTAAACATGGACCGATGTTCACCAAAATTAATAGGCTGCGTTACTGGGCCAATATAGGTCTGTGTACCAAATTTCATCAAAATATCTTAATATTTACGACCTGCAGCGTATAAACAGTATAATTTTGGTAGGACCCTTATATGGGCACTAGGTCTAAACATGGACCGATGTTCACCAAAATAAATAGGCTGCGTTATTGGGCCAATATAGGTCTGTGTACCAAATTGCATCAAAATATCTTAATATTTGCGACCTGCAGCGTATAAACAGTATAATTTTGGTAGGACCCTTATATGGGCACTAGGTCTAAACATGGACCGATGTTCACCAAAATCAATACGCTGCGTTATTGGGCCAATATAGGTCTGTGTACCAAATTTCATCAAAATATCTTAATATTTGCGACCTGCAGCGTTTAAACAGTATAATTTTGGTAGGACCCTTATATGGGCACTAGGTCTAAACATGGACCGATGTTCACGAAAATCAATAGGCTGCGTTATTGAGCCAATGTAGGTCTGTGTACCAAATTGCATCAAAATATCTTAATATTTGCGACCTGCAGCGTATAAACAGTATAATTTTGGTAGGACCCTTATATGGGCACTAGGTCTAAACATGGACCGAAATCAATAGGCTGCGTTATTGGGTCAATATAGGTCTGTGTACCAAATTGCATCAAAATATCGTAATATATGCGACCTGCAGCGTATAAAAAGTATAATTTTGGTAGGACCCTTATATGGGCACTAGGTCTAAACATGGACCGATGTTCACCAAAATCAATAGGCTGCGTTACTGGGCCAATATAGGTCTGTGTACCAAATTTCATCAAAATATCTTAATATTTACGACCTGCAGCGTATAAACAGTATAATTTTGGTAGGACCCTTATATGGGCACTAGGTCTAAACATGGACCGATGTTCACCAAAATAAATAGGCTGCGTTATTGGGCCAATATAGGTCTGTGTACCAAATTGCATCAAAATATCTTAATATTTGCGACCTGCAGCGTATAAACAGTATAATTTTGGTAGGACCCTTATATGGGCACTAGGTCTAAACATGGACCGATGTTCACCAAAATCAATAGGCTGCGTTATTGGGCCAATATAGGTCTGTGTACCAAATTTCATCAAAATATCTTAATATTTGCGACCTGCAGCGTTTAAACAGTATAATTTTGGTAGGACCCTTATATGGGCACTAGGTCTAAACATGGACCGATGTTCACCAAAATCAATAGGCTGCGTTATTGAGCCAATGTAGGTCTGTGTACCAAATTGCATCAAAATATCTTAATATTTGCGACCTGCAGCGTATAAACAGTATAATTTTGGTAGGACCCTTATATGGGCACTAGGTCTAAACATGGACCGAAATCAATAGGCTGCGTTATTGGGCCAATATAGGTCTGTGTACCAAATTGCATCAAAATATCTTAATATTTGCGACCTGCAGCGTATAAACAGTATAATTTTGGTAGGACCCTTATATGGGCACTAGGTCTAAACATGGACCGATGTTCACCAAAATCAATAGGCTGCGTTATTGGGCCAATATAGGTCTGTGTACCAAATTTCATCAAAATATCTTAATATTTGCGACCTGCAGCGTATAAACAGTATAATTTTGGTAGGACCCTTATATGGGCACTAGGTCTAAACATGGACCGATATTCACCAAAATCAATAGGCTACGTTATTGGGCTAACATAGGTCTGTGTACCAAATTTCATCAAAATATCTTAATATTTGCGACCTGTAGAGTGCGCACAAGAATGCATGGACAGACAGACAGACGAACGGACGGACAGACGGACATCATTAAATCGAAATAAAAAATTCTGAGCCGATCGGTATACTATAAGGTGGGTCTAGGACCAATATTTTTTGGTGTTACAAACATCAGCACAAACTTATAATACCCTGACCACATAGTGGTGTAGTGTATAAAAATTAAAAACCAACATTTTAAAATATAATATTTTGCTTTTTCTGTTATTACCCGGTAGAGGGCAACGGTGCATCCAAAATCTCAAATATGGCGCTATTTCTTTACCTCCCGATTTTTTAAAATGGCCCATATCTTGAAAACTGTGGGAGGTAGAGCAAAATTGACTAAAATTTCGACTAAAGCTTAGCGAGATAGAGTAAAACGGACAAAATGCTTGCTCTTTGGGAGTGCACATACATGCCCTTAGATAATATGGTAATGAAAGTTTTGTTGGCACTTGTCAAAAATAGAGAAATAAACTTTTTAATCGACTCGAAATTACTTTTTGATTCGATTTAGATATATTCGCCCAAGGACGAAGCTTATTGATTTTGGTTAAGATAGGTCCATCTTAAGACCCAGCTTCCATATAAGGGACGCTCGCTAAAGGTCGCAAATATAAAAATATTTTATTGAAATTAGGTGTGCTAACTCATATGGGTCCAAGGATAGAATCTGTTGATTTGAGATAGAATTTGTTCATATTTAGATCTAGCGCCCATATGTACTATATTTCCAATTTTATCTTAAGTACACCTAACATTAGGCAACTTCAAGATTTTTAATTTTTGTTTTCTTAAAAACCCCTTTTCCGGTCCCACTGTAATGTGTGAATTACCTACATCCAGAGAACATTTTATGAAAGCAATACACTATGCTTAACAAATATCCGAAATTTAAGTGATGTGATGAAAAAACAATTTTTTCTATCAGATCCCACTCTTAGAAACTACATACTATTTCTGAAAACCCATTCTATGGAACTTAAATGTAAAACATAACTGATGGAGAAATAGTTTCAGAACTTTTCCCAGAACAATTTGTTGATTTAGGAATTTTGATGAAGTAGCTGAAATTATGTTGTCACGGCTGAATTACTTTACTCTCAACCGAAAAATTCGGTCATCACAATCGATAAATTCGATTAGCAATAAAATCTGTTTTTGGTACGAATCTGTTTTCTGTGTGTATGCAAATTAATAGCAAATTATACGAAATGTCTATTACTCTAGACTTTAGGATTTGTTGTTGGGATTTTTTTTTTTTTTTTTTTATTATAGTACAGTAAGTTTAATCAAATTTTATATGGTTTCATAAATACTGATATTTGAATGCCGCTTCTTTTATTACACCCTACACCACTATGTGGTCAGGGTATTATAAGTTTGTGCTGATGTTTGTAACGACAAAAAATATTGGTCCTAGACCCACCTTATAGTATACCGATCGGCTTATTTCGATTTAACGATGTCCGTCTGTCCGTCCGTCCGTCTGTCTGTCTGTCCATGCATTCTTGTGCGCACTCTACAGGTCGCAAATATTAAAATATTTTGATGAAACTTGCTACACCGACTTATATCGGCCCAAGGACGACGCTTATTGATTTTGGTTAAAATCGGTCCATGTTTAGACCTAGTGCCCATATAATGGTCCCCCCTAAATTATATTGTTTATACGCTGCAGATCGCAAATATTAAGATCTTTTGATGAAATTTTGTACACAGACCTATGTTGGCCCAAGGACGAAGCCTATTGATGTTGGTGAACATCGGCTTAGACCTAGTGCCCATATAAGGGTCCTACCAAAATTATATTGTTTATACGCTGCAGGTCGCAAATATTAAGATATTTTGATGAAATTTGATACACAGACCTATGTTGGCCCAAGAACGAAGCTTATTGATTTTGGTGAACACCGGTTCATGTTTAGACCTAGTGCCCATATTAGGGTCCCCCCAAAATTATATTGTTTATACGCTGCAGGTCGCAAATATTAAGATATTTTGATGAAATTTGGTACACAGACCTATGTTGGCCCAAGGACGAAGCCTATTGATTTTGGTGAACATCGGTCTATGTGTAGACCTAGTGCCCATATAAGGGTCCCCCCAAAATTATATTGTTTATACGCTGCAGGTCGCAAATATTAAGATATTTTGATGAAATTTGGTACACAGACCTATGTTGGCCCAAGGACGAAGCCTATTGATTTTGGTGAACATCGGTCCATGTTTAGACCTAGTGCCCATATAAGGGTCCTACCAAAATTATACTGTTTATACGCTGCAGGTCGTAAATATTAAGATATTTTGATGAAATTTGGTACACAGACCTATATTGGCCCAGTAACGCAGCCTATTGATTTTGGTGAACATCGGTCCATGTTTAGACCTAGTGCCCATATTAGGGTCCCCCCAAAATTATATTGTTTATACGCTGCAGGTTGCAAATATTAAAATATTTTGATGAAATTTGGTACACCGATTTATATCAGCCCAAGGACGAAGCCTATTGATTTGGGTTAACACCGGTCCATGTTTAGACCTAGTGCCCATATAAGGGTCCCCCCAAAATTATATTGTTTATACGCTGCAGGTCGCAAATATTAAGATATTTTGATGAAATTTGGTACACAGACCTATGTTGGCCCAAGGACGAAGCCTATTGATTTGGGTTAACACCGGTCCATGTTTAGACCTAGTGCCCATATAAGGGTCCCCCCAAAATTATATTGTTTATACGCTGCAGGTCGCAAATATTAAGATATTTTGATGAAATTTGGTACACAGACCTATGTTGGCCCAAGGACGAAGCCTATTGATTTTGGTGAACATCGGTCTATGTGTAGACCTAGTGCCCATATAAGGGTCCCCCCAAAATTATATTGTTTATACGCTGCAGGTCGCAAATATTAAGATATTTTGATGAAATTTGGTACACAGACCTATGTTGGCCCAAGGACGAAGCCTATTGATTTTGGTGAACATCGGTCCATGTTTAGACCTAGTGCCCATATAAGGGTCCTACCAAAATTATACTGTTTATACGCTGCAGGTCGTAAATATTAAGATATTTTGATGAAATTTGGTACACAGACCTATATTGGCCCAGTAACGCAGCCTATTGATTTTGGTGAACATCGGTCCATGTTTAGACCTAGTGCCCATATTAGGGTCCCCCCCAAAATTATATTGTTTATACGCTGCAGGTTGCAAATATTAAAATATTTTGATGAAATTTGGTACACCGATTTATATCAGCTCAAGGACGAAGCCTATTGATTTGGGTTAACACCGGTCCATGTTTAGACCTAGTGCCCATATATGGGTCCCCCCAAAATTATATTGTTTATACGCTGCAGGTCGCAAATATTAAGATATTTTGATGAAATTTGCTACACAGACCTATGTTGGCCCAAGGACGAAGCCTATTGATTTTGGTGAACATCGATCTATGTGTAGACCTAGTGCCCATATAAGGGTCCCCCCAAAATTATATTGTTTATACGCTGCAGCTCGCAAATATTAAGATATTTTGATGAAATTTGGTACACAGACCTATGTTGGCCCGAGGACGAAGCCTATTGATTTTGGTGAACATCGGTCTATGTGTAGACCTAGTGCCCATATAAGGGTCCCCCCAAAATTATATTGTTTATACGCTGTAGGTCGCAAATATTAAGATATTTTGATGAAATTTGGTACACAGACCTATTTTGGCCCAAGGACGATGCCTATTGATTTTGGTGAACATCGGTCTATGTTTAGACCTAGTGCCCATATAAGGGTCCCCCCAAAATTGGCTTGGTTACAAACTGCAGATCACAAATATTAAGATATTTTAATGAAATTTGGTGCGCTGACTCACATTATAGAAAATTTTGACACAAGCCCCAATTTAACCCATTCGAATTTCGGATCCAAACTTTAGTTGGCTTTTACCCAGACTGGTGTAGGGTATTGTATAGCCGACATGCCCGACTTTAACCTTTCTACTCGTTTTTATATATATTTAGATTTTTAATCAAATCATGCCGACAATGTCGAAGTCTGGAAATTTTTATATATTATAAAGTTTTCTAGATAATTTCAAAAGAATCACAAAAATACAATTTCTAGATTTAAATTTTCAGCAAATAAATTAACTAAATTATAATTTCTCTACAAATTTTTTGAGTTTTTTCAGTCTACTAATATTCAGCAAGAAGTTTTATTGATTTAAGCAAGGCTTTTCTCATTTGCAATTGACTAGTGCTAGTACAAATTTTGCTGAATTTACTGTTTTACTCACATTAGCAATTTTTCCGCTTGCACCCTCCTGACTAAAGTTTTGCTGACTCAGCAAATCTTTTTTGTTGACTTTGCTGACTTTTATTTTTTTTTAGCTGATAGTTTTCTTTTTTATCAAGTTTTCGGTTTAAAATTTGTATGGGATTTCGATAAATCAATTTGAATACTATTAGTTTTCGATATGAATATGAATTAGGTGTTACATAAAATATTTAAATCTAACAATAATTCTGTAAACTTTTTGAACACAGTGTAGATTTGAAATGTACCATATGATTCTTTGGATTTTAAGTTGTTGTTTTTTGTTGGTTGTTGCATTCTCTTACAATTTCTGTGGTTTTTTTGCTTTAGCAAATGCTCATAATGATGTTGATGACTCTGCTTTTGTAATTTCTTCTAGAGTTGTAGTTAGTGTTCTACAGTAGTGTTATTTTCAACTTGAATTGAGTGGCATGCAATTAATTTTGACTACACAACACGTCAGTTGTTTTAGTGAACATTAGTTAGGAGCGCTAAAATATTTTTCCATTTGGGCGCTATAACTAATTGCATAAGTAAAAAATGTAAATACTTTATTAATTTTTCATAAAAGCAGGCGAAGGAGGGAGGTGTGGTTAAACGAAATCATTTGAGATAACGCTACACTCATTTAAATAATTAAGATGTAGTTAAAAAATTTTAAAATTTTGAAAAGTCCATTTGAAATTTTTAAAAAATATTTTCTTTTTTGGAAGACCGACCGTCTACATGAAAAGCAATCATCCTTACTTAAAATACATATCGAGGGAATAAACTGATAACTCATAAATGATAATTAAATTATCATAATGAACCAATTGACATACCTACCATACGTTTTAATTAAATCGTCAGTTACGAGTTATCAACTTATGACCATCGATTAAATTGAAAAAATCATTCCACTCTAATGTGTATATGAACATGTGTATATGTGTTAGAGAGAAAGTTTTCATACTCGTATATAAGTATGTGTAGTTGTATCAGTTTTGTTGTAATTTTTCCTTTTAAAAGAATTAAAAACGGCAATCAATTTTTTTTATTGGTTTTCTTTTAAAAGACGAAGAAAAAGTGAAAAATGATTAGAAAGCAAAAATCAATCCCAGATATAATTTAATAAACGAGAAAATTAGTCTTCAGAAGAGTAGGACGAATTTTAAATACCTACATTTCCTTTAAAAATAAAAACACTCAGAAAACCAATTCGCTTTTACCAAAAAAAAAAAAAATATTACAATTTTTTTTTTTAAATATGATTAGGTTTATTTTAGCGGTATATTTTGTGCTCGTACTCTAACTTTTTCAAACACTGGTTACCAGGCTAATTGTTATCATCTCAATTACGCGATAAAATTACATTGAAAAATGCCTTTGTCGTGCTGGCAGATTTATTCGCAGATTGATTAATTCATTTATATTTAAAGTAGCGGTTTGTAAATAAAACAGCAAATTTAGTCAACTCGGTGTTTTTCAAAATTTATATTTTAATTTAAACTTTATTCTCATAGTATTCATCACAGTCATCTTCTTCCTCATACTCATAGCCATCCTCTTCATATTCATTGTTCTTTCTTCGACGATATATTATTAATAATACGCTCCACACTAACACTATAACTGAGAGAAATGCTATCGTATAAATTTGAGCAGTAGTTGTTTTAAAAACATCTCCATGTGGATTTCTTAATTTCGAGCCTTCGTCGGTTGGTTTATTTTTAATTTCGTTGTGAGCATTACAACCATCCGTATTACAGAGATCACAATAAAATTCAGCTGGACATGTGAAATTTTGTTTAACACATTTTCGTGTTAACGTTGATATTCCATTGGTTTTCCTTACCGCAAGGACACATTGAGGATTATTTTGCGGGCATTCATCTAAATATTCAACTTGATACTCTTCAATATTGCGACACTCTGAAATGCGCACAGAGTTACACACATGACATTTTAGGCTAAGAGCTAAATAAAAAAAAATATTTAATCAACCAGAAGTGAAAACTGTTGCGCCAACCGAAGTTGTTTGCTAAAACTAATCGTTTTCATTGGAACTAAATTTGTTCTTAACGTGCTTATGCGTAAGTCCTCACTTAAAAAATGGCTCTAGTCGAAACGTTCGGTTGCTGCAATCGACAATCAGGGGTGTGATGAAAATCGAAAACGAACAGTTTTTCAATCTAGAATAATTATATTCGCTAAATAAAATTGGCCTCAAATTATTATTTATCGGTTTATTTGACTCAGAACATCTAAATTTAAATTGATTCAGAACATCTTAATATTAACCACTGAAAATCAGATCGTTTTCGTTTTCGATATTCATCACATGTGAATAACTCATAACCATATTTCTGTTGTCTCAACTAAAATAGGGATGTGATTATACTTTCATTTGTTTTAAATACCAGTAGATATTCCCAATATTCCTATTACTGCAACTCCAATCAAGCGTTTTAACATTTTTTATTTATTATCCGTTCGAACATCCGTATTAATTACAGATACAAATTCAACTGAATAGATGATGCATATTATTTAATATTATTTACAAATTTATTAATAAAACTTTTTCTAACCACAGAAATGATTCAAATGAATTGGCTAATTTAGTATACCATTAAAAGCAGAAGATTGGTAGATAAAGACCATAACCATACCCAAAGTTAACAAAAAGTCTATAAATATGCTAAAGATAAACTCACAGGTTTCTAACAGACTTTTTGCCGACATCCGGCATTAAAAAGACATTTTAGTTATCATCACTTAACACAATAGTTTTTACAAGGAGTGCATCTTTGAGGATTCCTTTAGATTTCAATTAAATTTGGATATGTGACAGAGGTGAACAAATAAAAAAAATGTCGGAAAATTGTACATAGTAAATTGTTCTTCTCGTGAAAAGATTCACTTGAACTTCAAAGGCCCCAACTTATAATTTAAACTGAGAAATTGAGGAACTTTTTCATTCTAATAAAACTGTACCCAATCAGTTGCCAACCACACCAATTTTACATCTGGTTCCACTAGGACTGATTCCACGGAACAAGATCCACAACCCGTTCCACTAAACTTAAATATAAGGTGTAACATACGGAGAAAAAGTTCTATACCAGATTCTACAGTATTTTCAAACAAATATTGTCGGTGACAGCAGAAGGGGTTACAAGGGAAAAGTAGCTGTTCTGCAACCGATTGTTCGTAAAAGAAAGTTTTGCTGTGTAGATTTACAAATTTTTTTTATAGAATTTCATTTTACTTTTTTTAACCAAGGTTGGTTACCGTTATCGTTCTAATACCGTTACCAATACCTCTAAAAAATTTTACAAATACCGTTATTTTTTGGGTAGTTACCGGTGTTTTACCGGTATTTATTAATTTATATAAAAATGCAAATTTTTTTAACTTTTTTGTAATAATCTTCAGTTTTTTTTTACAAAAAAATTTATGGATAATAATTTTAGTTATTAAAACTTCCAGCGTGGAATTTGAGGCTTGTAATCTGTATTTTATTTGATCTGAAGATTCCCTACGGGAAATTTTAACAAACAATTTTAACACGCAAAATTTAATATATGTGAGAGTGCATAGAGAAAGGGACCTAAGGGTAAAAAAATCAATTTTTTTTTTTTTTGGTACACCAAAGATACACGTATTTAAATCTTTAAAATGGCTCTCCTGAACAAAACCCTTTTTTACCCTTAGGTCCCTTTCTATTTTGCGCGTCACATATGTTAAGTTTTTACTTGTTTTTATATGTTTTTAACATAATTTATAATACCGGTACGTACCGGTATTGCTGTTTCGATAACGGTATACCGGTACCGAAACAGTCTTAAATACCGTTACCTTTACCGTTACCGAAACAAACGAAATTCGATACCGTTACCCTTACCGTTATTCGTTTCGGTAACCAACCTTGATAAAGACAAATTAACAATTAATACTTACTTTAATCAACTGAACATAAAAATATTTTCTTCTTCCTGTGCGCCTTAAAAAAAAGTAACTAACAACGTCGTAAAAAATAACAAATTTTTATTATCAAAATTTTAAAGCAACTGATAAAATGGCAAAAAACTATTGTTTTTCACAGTCAATTTTTTGGTTTTGACTACAAAAATATGTGTAACTACTTTAGCCTATTTAAAATTTAAAGTAAAAACTCCTAACGGTTTCCAGTTATTGCATAGGAGACACAATACAAGTTTCTGATTTTTATTTACAAACTAGGAATCAAGGTTGGCAACCGATATCGTTATAATACCGTTATCCGTTTCAAAACCCTTTCAAATTGACAACAGATACCGATACCAATACCGAAATTCTTGATTTCAAAAAATACCGGTATTCAAAAACCTTTTCCCTTAATACCGGTGTCGTACCGGTATGGAATCGGTTTTAAAAAAAAATTGTTTTTTTTCACGTTTTTAGCAAAAATACAAATTTTTTTAATATAAAATTTCCAAAATTGTTAAACAATTAAACTTTATTATTCATTGTTAATAGAAAATCGTGTTATAAATTCAAAGTGCGGTTATCAGCTTTTAGTTTGCATTGACAACATTGTTTTTAATTTATTTAACTTCATAAATATTCTCTAACTTGTGACAAATTTAGTAAATATAATTTAATATATAAACTGGTTTCTTAAACCTTTAATTGAATTTACAGTTTCTTTTAGAGAATTCTTTTATTAATTTTATAAACTTATTTTTTTTTATTTTATTATATGATCTCAATACAAATATAAAATATTTGTATTGAATCAACTTGTGTTCCTAATAGATTTAAAAAAAATTTTGTGTTAAAAAAATAAAACACTTACAATAAGAAATTTTTAATAACTTATTGTTTTTTGTTCATATTATAAAAACGTTTCCATAAACTATAGTTATCCTTTATAAAAATTTAATAAAATTGAGTTTTTTATATAAACGTTCTTTTTTATATTTTCGTAAATTTTTTCAATAATACCGGTATATACCTGTATTAATGTTTCGGTATTGGTTATACCGATACCGATATGATTAAAATACCGTTACCGATACCGAAACAAATAAAAAATCGATACCAATACCGATACCTATACCGTTATTCGTTTCGGTTGCCAACCTTGCTAGGAATATATCAGTAATAAGAAATATAAACTAAACAAAAATTTTTAAAATTCAACGAAATTCTTATTTTTTTAAATAACTAACAAAAATTACAATTTATTTCAAAAATATTGTTTTTGTAGTTTGTTATTATGATATTAAAAATAACTGCTTTAAATAACTGTTACAAAATGACAGTAGTTTTCGTTAATTGTTTTCTTAAATGACTGTTATAACAGTTTTGTATTTTTCCGTATTTACAAACAACAACTACTGATTACTACACAAACAGCCGTTTTGTAGTAACTGCCAAACTCTTTTGAGTGAACGTATTTATTTCAGACTGCCAAAGAAAAGTGTGTTTTCATAAATTAATTCTGAACGAGTAAAAAGGTTAAAGTCGGGCATGCCGACTATACAAAACCCCACACCAGTCTGGGTAAAAGCCAACTAATGTTTGGATCCGAAATTCGAATGGGTTAAAATTTAAAATTTTCTATAATGTGAGTCAGCGCACCAAATTTCATTAAAATATCTTAATATTTGCGACTTGCAGTTTGTAACCAAGCCAATTTTGGGGGGGACCCTTATATGGGCACTAGGTCTAAACATGGACCGATGTTCACCAAAATCAATTGGCGTCGTCCTTGTGCCAACATAGGTCTGTGTACCAAATTTCATCAAAATATCTTAATATTTGCGACCTGCAGCGTATAAACAATATAATTTTGGGGTGACCCTTATATGGGCACTAGGTCTAAACATGGACCGATGTTCACCAAAATCAATAGGCTGCGTTATTGGGCTAACATAGGTCTGTGTACCAAGTTTCATCAAAATATCTTAATATTTGCGACCTGTAGAGTGCGCACAAGAATGCATGGACAGACAGACAGACGGACATCGTTAAATCGAAATAAAAAAAATTCTGAGCCGATCGGTATATTATAAGGTAGGTCTAGGACCAATATTTTTTGGTGTTACAAACATCAGCACAAACTTATAATACCCTGACCACATAGTGGTGTAGGGTATAAAAATATAAAATTTGAGTTAAGAATCTATAAAAATTATTTATATAAAAAACGGTATTTAGTTTGGCATAGAATGATTCATCTATCCTAGAGAAACATTGTTTTTTCTTGCTTAAACATATCATCACCTAAAATGAAAAAGGGCGTAACAACACTTTATTTTTTTACATTAGAAATTAAAATCGTTGCAGAACCAAGGATATTTTAGATTTAAAAGACATATTTTCCTCCCTTGTTAAAATACCACTATAGACTTACAATACTTCTTTATAAAATTTAAAATTCTGGAGTGACATACATGTAGTTAAGTCTAGTCTATTTTTGTTGTTACGCCCTTTTGAATTTTAGGTGACGATGTGTTACTTTTGAAATATGTAGACTAATGTTTTATAAATAAATCTCGATTTATTATGACAAAGTATTTAAGTCACTTAACAAAGTCGACCAAAATAGCATTAGCCACAAATGCTGTATACAGAAAAATGTATGGAAAGCAATTACACTAATCACAATCATAGTATATTACTAAAATTCAAACATTACGGACCATTTTGTATTTAAATATTGAAATCTTACAAATATGAAGTTCAAATACGAAATATCATTGTTTTTACTTATTTCTATTAGTCATTTGGTTAGATCTTCAATTGATTTGAATACCATAAAAAACATACTTCTTCCTCCAAAGGTAATTAAGTGTTATGATTGTAACGGCGAAGGAAATCCCGCATGTAACTCAACAATAAATGAGAAAAACTTGGTAAAAATAAAAGAATGTGAAAAGGGCGCTAAGGGCTGTGTAACACAATTGGCAGAAACAAGTAAGTTGAATTGGTCATTTTTGAGATATCATAGCTAACTTTTTAGGCCAAATCTAAAGCAAAATAACATCTCTAAACACGTCCACTGTAAATGATTAGTACTCGCATTAATTTATTTTATATATTTTAATATTTAAATCATATAGGTCTCCTCGACGAGAAGATAATTATAACAAATCGTGGCTGTTACTTTGAACACATCGAATATTTTTATACAACGAATTTTACATGTGGAGGAATGAATAACAACGCCAATGAGAAAAACCAGATATGCCATAAATGTAAAGGTGATTTGTGCAATTTCAAAAACGGGGACGATATCACCTACGCATCCAATGGACTTCTAGTATGGTGTATAATTGCTGCTAGTTTTGTTGTAATAATGATATTAATAACTTGTCTTATTAATAAATGCGTATAAAGAATTCGAATGCAGTAAAACTTTATATGTATATGCACTACATGCGTGGATGTAGCAGATTTTATAGATTATCCTTGAAAATAGGACACGTCTGAATATGCTTGGATATATGTTATATAAATATACCGATGGACGCGCCTTAAAAAAACCTTTTCTATGATACCCATATTGAGTATGTTGCCTTTAGCTAAAATGCAAAATTCTTACAAAAACAAAAGACCTTTTTTAAAAATGGTCCAGCTCGTGAGATATTATTGCTAGACCCGAAATATTTTGGGAATCATCATAAAACAAACCAATTTATATTTTGAGGGGGGCACTTTTTTATTTTTTTTTCTGTCTATGTAAGGTGATTCGCTCTACATGTATCGACAAAATAGATAACAAAATCTTAACGGAAGCTATGAGAATTTTTTATACAACATACATGGGACTAATTAATTAGGTGAAATAATTAATTGATGATTTCATTATCATTGCATTGATATCAATTGTACTGAAATTATTTCCATTACCATTTTTTTAAATTAATGGTAATGATTTTAAAATTTAATTTCATTAATTAATGACAATGGTTTTAAATTTCATTACCATTGATAATGAATCAATTAAAAAAAAATAATTGCCATTGACAGAAAAACGTAAAATTGGAGAAAAAGTCGCTGAAATCGCGAATGGAAATTGCTCAGTCAGGCTCATTGAAAATTAAATATAACTTTCCATCCCATTGTTTTTTGTATCCAGGTGAAGTAGAACGGAATGGAATGAATCCTCCTTAAAAAATTATGTTTTATAACTTCCCTGGCCAAACCCATTGTTCGTTTTCATTTTTGTGAATTTATTCGTAAACAAATGGTTTTTAATCAATTGTAATTATTTTTTTTTATACATTCGTGTAATTTTATTACCATTAGTAATGTTTTTTCATTGTCATTACACTCAACCAAAAAAAGTCTGTAATCGCTACTGAAAATTTTGCTGTTATTACGGGAAATTTATCTGTTTTGAGCCCAGCGGTATTTTTGATAATTTTAGCAACACTTGTCTGCTGATCTGTAGTACAATAAAATTATTAGAAAAATTTAGTAGCCGGAGCTAAATTTTAGTACAATTTTTGTAAACTGCAATTCAAAATCGTTTTGCTAAAATCAGTTAAAAAATTTACTAAATATCAATAATTTTAGTACAATGAAATTAGTATAAATAATTAATTGCAGCTACTATATTCCAGTAAATTGTTGTAAACTGTAATTTAAAATCAATCTGCTGAAATTAGCAAAAAAGTGTACTAAAAAATAAAAAAACTGTATAACCTAAAAAAATTTATAAAAAAATTTTGTAACAAGCATATAATTACTTCATTGTACTTGAAATTTGGAGTCAAAATTGCAACCGGTTCTCCAGTTATGACCTTTTTATGCATTGGAGATACAATAAAGTTTTCTGAGTGTTATTTCCAAACTAAGAATATATCAATAGTAGCAAATATAAACTAAACAAAAATTGTAAAAAATCAAAAAAAAAATTTTTAAATTAGTATATTTCTGCTAAATTTAGCACTCGGTTTTGAAAAATTAGTAAAATGTTTTGTTAAAGTCAGCAGCGAAAATTAGTAAAAAAAATCCGTAATTTGTAATAAGAGAATAGCAAAAATGATTACTTAAAAAAATTGTACTAAAAATCAGTATAAAAATAGTAAAGTTCGATTGGAAACTGTTTACAAATTTTTTTACTAACTTTTTTATCTGAGTGTATGCATATGGAACTAAAGCTATAATGGTAATGGACTATTGCTGATTGGGTCAACATTTTTAAACAAAAAATAATAAAAAAATATGACGCCCTCTAGAATTAAAAAAGAAAAAACCGAAATTAATTTTGGGTGAGGCTCGGACCCGGGAGGCCCGTAGGGGAAAACGGGGGAATATAGTAACATGTAAGTCTGGATACTCAAATTAAAGGAAATTGTTTCACGATTCTAAAAATATTATTTTTTTTATCCGTAAAACGTAGCCCCTGAAATTAATTTCCGCTATATCCATCTAGGTAATATAATAGTTATGCCGTTCTACGAAGACTTATGAAAAAATCACTCCTTAGTGCCACATTTAGTTTTGTAAATATGGTCAAATACCAATCTTTTTTTCAAAAGTATCATTGTATATGTAACTCTTTATTACTAAAGAGTTACAGAAGAAGCCACAAATCACTAACACACTCTTGTATGCGTATAAAGGCCAACACTCATAAATAATGTTGTTTGCGCTTGTCTTGTGTCACGGAAGTGTAATGACATACTTCTTTCCGCTAAATATAATTAATTAGCTTTTATTAATTGGCTGGTGTGTATGTATGTATTTTTGATGCAAAAGACATATCACATAAACATAATATTGTGACAAAGGAAACAAGACTAAAAATAGAAAAATAAAACAAACCCAACGAAACCATGCCATACGTAGACATTAGTAGTTTAAATAACTATGTATTTACGTGGGACACCTGAAATTTTTTAGCGTTCTATGGACATTTTCATAGAATGAAGTAAATTTTCTTATGACACAGTAATAAATTGACATATCATTAGTTTAGTATCCTCCTTCAGCCTGTGAATTTTAAATTTAGTTAGATGGCTAAGCGGTCGCACCTTTGTAATGTAGGAATACCCGAATTCTCTAATCCTACAGTTGAAAAATTATCATATAGAGACAATCTGAAAATAAAATATAAACTAGATTTGTATCGTTCGTGAAAGAACTAGTTCAATTGAATTCGTCACTCAATTGAACTAGTCACTCAATTGATCGAAAGACCTAAGTAGTTCACTCCTACTCGCTCTTTTAGTTCAATCGTTCATTTTATTACCTTTCGTCAGGGATTAAAACAAAAATTTTACAAAAAAAATTTTCCTTTTTCCTTAAAATTCTTAATTTGTCTGATATTTCATATATTCTTTAATATTTTTAACTAAAAAGCGAATGATTGAAAAAATTGTATTATGAACAATTGAAAGAAATTATCCAAGAGCAATTGAACTAGAAGAGCGAACTAGTTCTGTACAACAAACTGAACTAGAAAGAGCGGTCACAAAAACGAACTGGAATGTCCAAGTCTAATATAAACAATGGTAGCATTCCACAGAGAAACCTTTAACTGATACCGGTGACTCGTAGGGCTTTGTGATTACTTACTCTGTTGAACGATGTTTTCTTTCTTTTGATTTTAAATACACTTTTTCTAGTGTTTCCTTTTATTTTCATATATGTACATATTTGGTTAGAATATTGTTCTACCTCAAGTCCAAATTCTAATATGATATTCTCATATTAGATTTTATTTTGTTGTTTCAAAAAGGTTTGATTGATGCCCACAAAACAATTGTATTCTCTATCATGAAAATTATCAACCTTTTTGTAACAACTAAATAAAATCTAATATGACAATATCATATTAGAATTTGGACTTGAGGTAGAACACTATTCTATTTTTTAATGCAAAAATTAAAATAATTGTTTCCTTTTATTTTCCCGTGAAAAAACGATAAGATTCAATGAAGTTGTGCTTGATTCAATTGTATCTATTCATATTATAGAGTGAATAACAACGTATAAAATTAGATTCGAGTTTATCTGCCATGCCGATTTTCAAAATTTTCTTATTCGTTGCCTTATATAATCATATCCGAATATATCTTTTCTCTTATATCATTTTTTATGTCATATACATATACTTGATCAAATTATATCTCGTTGAATATAAATTTGTATATTGCTTATAAAACTAAATGTAACCCAAGACCAAAAATATTTTAGATAGATATGCTGATTTAAATTCAATTATATACTTTTGCGTAAAATAATAATTTCACAAGGTAAATGAAAAATTTTTTTAACCTAGATGAAAAAATATCATAAAATTTATGAATCTAGTTTTAATGAAACTTTTTCATTAAGTGTATGAAACTTTTAATATATAAAATGAATACTTTCACAACATTAATTCAATAAAAAGTTTCAGTGGCCGAGGCCCAGTGAAAATTCATCGGTTTATGCAAAAATTTATTAATATCATTCAGATAATTCTCTCAGTTAATTTATTGTTTTCCTACACTATACATATTCATATAAAAAAACATAATTTAATGCAATTGAATAAGACCAAAACTCCGATAAAATTGGATGAAATTATATCAATTCAAATATCTTTTTTATTCGTTTATATACAATTTGATTAATCCATTTTCCGGATGAAATTTTATATAATTTAGTGTGATGCCAAATACAAAAAGATATAAATAAATAAATTTTTTTTCACGGGTTATCAAATTTTTGTTGTCGAATTATATTTGTATGTTTTTATTTGTCATTCTTACAAAATAATTTTTATTGTAAATGAACCACAACAAATGTATCACTTATTGACCAAAAGCAGCAAACAATTTTACACTACCAAAATATGACAGCGCTACCTGAGCGGTTACGGTGGGTCTCATACTGTAGATTTAACTTTAACTTAACTAAAAACAAAATAAAATGTCAAAAAAATGTACACAAAACAACAACAAATTTTTGGGTGAACTATTAACCTAATGTCGTTTTCTTTTCTGAAAAAAATGTTTGCCTTTTTTCTGCCCTTCTTTTACAAAATGTGTTTTTGTGCATTGAAACAAGAAGTAAATAAAGTCAAATTAGGTGTCGAATTAAAGGTATTTAAAAAACCTATTTATCTGTGTTTAAAATATTTCCAAGCATGCTCAACTTATTTAATAAAATATTAAAATATCAAGAAATGCGACAATTTGTTGAATTGCCCAAAAATTAAGGCATGTTTGGACATGTTTTATGCACAGTCAGATATATCTCTAAAATACCTTTATTTTGATACCAGACTTGTATATGTTTACTTTTTATTACTATGAACTAAGAGACTTTTTGTACAAAAAGGGCAGAAAAAAGGCAACACTTTTTTTCAGAAAAGAAAACGGCATAAGTTTAAACCTACAGTATGAGACCCACCGTTAGTGATCAGGGGTCGTTCAGCAGATGGTTGTACAACTATTGTAGAACTGTTGACTATTAAATTGTATCTGCCGAACGCACCCAATAATACAATTTAATGGAAAATCACTGATGAATCCTTTCTATAGAAAAAGGCAGAAACTAGATCTAGTCTGATTTGGAAATTAATGTGTTTATAATTTTTAGAAAAAAAGTTTTATTATTCTTAACCTCAAAACCTACTAAACTTATTTAATTTTCAATAAATTAACAATTTTTTAAAACAAAGGGAAAAAATAATAAATAAAATTTCAAAATGTTTGGTAAGTTCGTATTTTTTCGTGGAAAATAAAATATGTTTTAATCATTTTCAATACATGATGCTATTTTAAACTATCAAATCGGTTAAATAATTGAAATTAATTGTAAACTTTGTTTAAAAATTTTCATAGTCAGAAATTGATAATTTTTTTCGGTATAGTATAAACATTATTTATAGATTTTAACTGCAATTACAGTTGTTTTTACATGTAATAATATATAACTAGTATGATAGTTATTTAATGGAACAATAATAAAAAAATATTGTATTTCGTCACAGTTGCTTGAAGCAATTATTTTTAGAGAACAAAAAAAAAATAATTTTTAACTTATATTTGTTATTCTTAGTTTGTAATTTAATATTAGAAATTTGTTGGTATCGTTAATTCATCAAAACAAAAAAACTGGGATACCGTCTAAAATTTAGTGTCTATATTTTCGGAAGAACACACTAATTGCACATTTTTTGTAGTCGAAATAAATAACTTGTGTTTTTATACATAAACAAATATAAAAATTTTAAAATTTCAATACAAATACTTCCCGGAACATTTTTTGCAATCGGTAGCCAACCACATCAATTAACTGATTCAAATGCAACCGATTCCATGGAACTGCTTTCCGAACCAGTTTCACGGATCACATATGGAAGGTATGACTGGCGTAGCATCAGTTCTAGAACTAGTTCCAGAACTGATTCCAGGGCAACCGGGTCCACTTTCGAGCTATAGAAGTGGTTGCTTTTGGGACAATTTCAAACAAAAATAATTGGTGTTACAATTGACAGTAGAAGGGGTTGTAAAGGAAAAGTAGCTATTCTACAACATATTCTTTGGAACAGAAAATTTACCTGGGTTGTTATTTTTTAGTAAAATACTTCCTAATCATTTTCATGACGCTGACAGTTATTTTTACTGCATTCGTTAGTTGCTTTAAACAGCTAAAGGTAACTAAATTTTTTGTTATTCTAACGAGAAAAATTTCTAAATTTTCCATACTAAAAATATAACGTTGTCTGATTTTAATAAATATTAACATTGTAACAGGTAATCTATGTGTAGAATATGAGCTCATTTGATTAAATTTTTTTCGAGTTATAGGGCTCGAACTTTTTATTTAAAAAAAAACCGCTTTTTAAATTATTTAAAAATTTTTTTAAACTTTATAAAAATGAAATCATAAAACTCGATTCTTATAGTATTCTTCACGACTTTTGCAAAAGCGATATTGGTTATCTTAAAAGAATAATATTTGACCTTGAATTTCAAGGTCGAAAAATATAAATGAATGTATTTCAAAAACATTGTTTACTATTATTATGTAATGTTGTGTAGCGTCAATAAGGTGACATTTATTTATAGATTTTTTTTAAAATTCATTAACTTTTAAATTACAAAAGTGGTTATTAGAAGAAATAATGTCAAGCTTTCTAGTACGCTAGATTAAAAAAAAACGAGTAAAAAGGTTAAAGTCGGGCATGCCGACTATACAATACCCTACACCAGTCTGGTTAAAAGCCAACTAATGTTTGGATCCGAAATTCGAATGGTTTAAAATGGGACTTGTGTCAAAATTTTCTATAATGTGAGTCAGCGCACCAAGTTTCATCAAAATATCTTAATATTTGCGACCTGCAGTTTGTAACCAAGCCAATTTTGGGGGGACCCTTATATGGGCACTAGGTCTAAACATGGACCGGTGTTAACCAAAATCAATAGGCTTCGTCCTTGGGCTGCCATAGGTCGGTGTACCAAATTTCATGAAAATATCTTAATATTTGCGACCTGCAGCGTATAAACAATATAATTTTGGTAGGACCCTTATATGGGCACTAGGTCTAAACATGGACCGATGTTCACCAAAATCAATAGGCTTCGTCCTTGGGCTGACATAGGTCTGTGTACCAAATTTCATCAAAATAGCTTAATATTTGCAACCTGCTGCGTATAAACAATATAATTTTGGGGGGACCCTTATATGGGCACTAGTTCTAAACATGGACCGCTGTTAACTAAGATCAATAGGATTCGTCCTTCGGCTGATATAGGTCGGTGTACCAAATTTAATCAAAATATCTTAATATATTTGCGACCTGCAGCGTATAAACAATATAATTTTGGGAGGACCCTTATATGGGCACTAGGTCTAAACATGGACCGATTTTAACCAAAATCAATAGGCTTCGTCCTTGGGCCGACATAAGTCGGTGTACCAAGATATCATCAAAATATCTTAATATTTGCGACCTGTAGAGTGCGCACAAGAATGCATGGGCAGACAGACAGACGGACGGACGGACAGACGGACATCGTTAAATCGAAATATAAAAAAAATTTTGAGCTGATCGGTATACTATAAGGTGGGTCTAGGACCAATATTGTTTGGTGTTACAAACATCAGCACAAACTTATAATACCCTGACCACATAGTGGTGTAGGGTATAAAAATTAAAAAGGAACCCAGTTTTGAGATATATTTATTTATATTTTTCTACCTTAAATTTCAAAGTCAAAAATTATACTTTCAAAATAACCGATATCGCCATTGCAAAGGCTGTAAAAAATACTATAAGAATCGATTTTTATATTTTTACTTTATGAAGTTTAAATATATTTTTAGAAATTCAAAAATAGTGCTTTTAACTTTTCATTTTTAGTGTGAACCACTCATCAATTTTCCCCATATATCTTTATCACCTTTTTTAATGTGTAATAAATTCATAGTGTATATTCCTTTGTTTAAAACATTCTACGGATAAACTCTTTTGATTGTATGAACAGTAAAAAATACAACAATATGATGTTTTTATTTATTTATTTTTTTTATTTTTCTCTTTGATACCGAACTGTACACTCACAAAAGTTTGTCGGTAGAATCTACTGAAAATGACAATTAAAACAAAGGTATATGCAGTTAAAAACGCGACAACGGTATTTACCTTTAAAATAACTAAAACTTTTGTTATTTTTAACTGTTGTAAAACAACTAACAGATGCAATAAAAGTAACTACCAATGTCGTAAAATTAACTGATAAATTTTTACTACAAAAATTTCAAAACAACTGACAAAATCGGATTGTTTTTTTACAGTCATTTCTTTTTGTTTATAAAAGTATATTTTAATAAAAAATGATATTTTTTTTCATTCGATTACAAAAATATGTATTATTACTTTAGCCTATTTCAAATTCGAAGTAAAAGTTCCAAACCGTTCTCCAGTTATTATGCTTTTATGCATTGAAGATACAATACAAGTTTCTGGTTTTTATTTGCAAAATAGAAATATATCAATAATAACAAATATAGACTAAACAAGAATTTTAAAAATTAAAAAAAATTCAACGAAATTTTTTATTTTCTAATAACTACCAAAAATAACCGTTTACTGTAAAATTACTGTTTTGGTAGTTGTTTATTATGATATTAAAAATAACTGCCTTAAACAACAGTTACGAAATTACAGTACTTTTCGTTAGTTGTTTTCTTAAATAACCGTCATAAAAGTTGTTTTGCATTTTTCTATATAAAAACAACTACAATTACTGTTAAAAACAACAACTACTGATTACTACATAAACAACTGTCGTGTAGTAATTGTCAAACTTTTTGAGTGTATAGGAAAATTTATCGACTATGGTTTCAATATCTAACGAGTGGAACATGGTTTCAATACTTGACAAATATCCCTCGTATATTCACATATGGTATTTTCATACTGTCATCAAGTTTAATTAACTGAATTATGTTTATGGTAGCGTGGATCGGATTCGGCCTTTAACAATGTAAAGGATAGTAGTAATTATAAGTTTTTTGTTTAATATTAAAAACTCAAAGTTAAAAATCTTTCAAAGTGAAAAAATTTGTCTGATAGAAGTGTTTTTTTTTCCTTAATAAAAAAGAATTAAGAAATATTTTTTGGAAATGTTGATCTCGAAAAAAACTCAGCGTGTTCGAAAATTTCTTAATTTGCAAGTCAAAGATCAATTCCGATTTTGCTGAATCTCAGCAAAAACATATTAATGACAGTTCATTACCATATAGATTACCAAGTATTGGAAGGTTATTACCTTTTGCATTACTTTCAAATACAAAATAATGACTTAGTGTTAATAAATTATAGCAGTACATATATATTCTGCAAAATAATCACTTTGGTGATTTATTTAATAACTAAATTTGTGTAATTTATTTATTTATTTAATAACTAAATTTGTTTTGAAAATTTTACAAACAAATAGAAAATTTTCCAAGGATTTCAAAGGGTTCCAAAAAACGCTAAAGCTTTTTACGGAACTTGATCCACCCTTATGCACGTATAAGTATAGAAATGTTTTGCGTTCATAACAGAACATTTATTAACATTTACAGATCCTTTTGGTATGCATTTTAATTTAAAATTGTTAAATTTTTAGGACAGAAACTTCAACAAATGTGGAAATTTCATAAAGTTGAATTTTTTTCTATAAGGATACCAAAAAATTTTCCAGTGGCTGTTTCCAAAATCAACCGTAATCTACAACAAATAAAGTCTGTGGCGATTTGCACCTAACAAAAATTTTAAAAAAGTGTCTAAAATTTGTTGAATAATCACTTTGACATTATTTAAAACTACAAAAGAATAATATAACATTTTACAGATATTTAAACATAGTGGTATAAAAACTTCTTCCGTTTTTTATAAATTTTTATCAAACAAAAGTCTCCTATTGTAACAATAGGTTTTGTGTATTTTTTTGTGTATTTTTTTTTTCATAAACTCCTTGAGTTACTTGAAAATGTCTCCTGCATAACAGCAAGAAGGAGAAAAAGTTAAAATAAACTATTAAAAAGAAAACAACATTTTAACGCTTGAAGTAAAGTTAAGTACCATAACGAAGCAGCAGTTTACCGGTAGTATTGCGAAAATAGCAAATCTTCTTGTCGTGTCCTAATTACTGTCAAAGGTAATGATCTCATCCTCATCTCACTGCGTGTGACAGTATCAAATAGGTCATTAAAATCTTACTTGGATTTATGTTGAATTATATGTAGATGGAAAATTAACACAAAGCTAAATAATGGGAAAATTAAAACCACTTAAAATGTAAATAAAAAGGAGTGTAATACAGTCCATTTCAGATATGAAGGGTTCATTGTGAAAGTGGTGTGGACATATTTCTAAACGAGTAAAAAGATTAAAGTCGGGCATGCCGACTATACAATACCCTACACCAGTCTGGTTAAAAGCCAACTAATGTTTGGAACCGAAATTCAAATGGGTTAAAATGGGACTTGTGTCAAAATTTTCTATAAAATAATAAAAGAAGAGAAAATCGTAAATATAGCCCATATGGGCGATAGGTCCAAATATGGACCGAGTCTATCTAGAATCTATCGGCTTTGTTCTCTGGAACATGTGAGTCAGTGAACCAAATTTCATTAAAATATCTTAATATTTGCGACCTGCAGCGTGTAACCAAGCGAATTTTGGGGGGACCCTTATATGGGCACTAGGTCTAAACATGGACCGATGTTAAACAAAATCAATAAACTTCGTCCTTGGGCGAACATAGGTCGGTGTACCAAATTTCGTCAAAATATCTTAATATTTTCGACCTGCAGCGCATAAACAATATAATTTTGGGGGGACCCTTAATGGGCACTAGCTCTAAACATGGACCGATTTCAACCAAAATCAATAGGCGTCGTCCTTGGGCCGACATAAGTCAAAATATCTTAATATTTGCGACCTGTAGAGTGCGCACAAGAATGCAGACGGACGGACACACGGACATCGTTAAATCGAAATAAAAAAAAAATCTGAGCCGATCGGTATACTATAATGTGAGTCTAGGACCAATATTTTTTGGTGTTACAAACATCAGCACAAACTTATAATACCCTCTCCACGTAGTGGTGTAGGGTATAAAAACATTAGTTAATGCTGCAGGTCCATAATATTTTCTGGCTTCTATTAACTGCACAAACAGATTTTGGCTAAAAATCAAAGGCCGCTGAAGTTGTAACGGATTTCTTGTATTGCAAATTATCTAGCTTAGCACAAGAATCTTCCGCATAAAAATAAAATCTAAACCTTATAGACTTTGATCCCCTAATTCTAAATTTGTTTTAAAATGTTTCCAACAAGTAGAATTTTTGCGAAATTCAGCGATTTTAGTACACTTAAAATAATACGTCAGTAGAAAAATCTGTGAAACGGGCTTCAAATCGATTTGACTAATTTTTAACATATTTTTAGATAAAGCACTGATTTAACTCAAGATTTTAGGTGTCTTCATTTAACACTATATTAAAAATCCTCGCTATGTACTTTAACTAATTTTGAGTGTTAATTTTCAAAACTATTTATAACCGCCATTAACAATAAACAAATAACCTAAAGTTAACACAAACTGAAAGTTAAAAAATTCAAATTTGTATGGAATTTGACGTCTGTGAATCTAAATTAGCTCAAACTTTAGGTTAATTTGTTTATTGTTAATGGCCCTAACTAATTTTTAAAAACCCATTCGTTACATTTTACAAAATTTATTGTTAAACTATAATATTTTCATGTTTCTGTTATTGCCCGGTAGATGGCGCCACCAATGTATCCGAAGTTTTAAAGATGGCGCTATTTCTTTCCCTCCCGACTATTTTAAATGGCCCGTATCTCGAAAACTTAGAGAGATAGAGCAAAATCTATCCAAAAATGGACCATGGTGGGGCCTTGGACCCTCGGAAATTTTTCACTTCATAAAATAATCCATATCCCGAAAACTAAGCGAGATAGAGCAAAACGGACAAAATGTTTGCTAGTTTGGAATGACCTTATATTCCCATGATATGGACTAGCCCCGGGGAGGGTCCAGAGACCCTAAATTTGAATAAAGTCTACGACTTAGTATAATTACAGATAAAACTGTAGTTTTACAAATTTTTTACTTAAATTTAGATTTGTTAAATTCAAAGTAATAAATTTTTCTGTTCAGCCAACAGACTTATTATTTTGAGTGTATGATAACTCAATGTTAAAATCATTAATGTTTGTGTCAAAAAAGAAGTACATCTAGATCATTACGAGTAATTGTAGTGCTTCTTCTATTGCTTTGGCATCTCTTTTTTTCTGGTTATTTACATATAGTATTTAATTTTGTTGGTTTTTGAAGCATGATACAAATATGTGGTAAGTGCGAAGAAGAAAGAAACAAAATCCACTCTGTAGAGTGGATTATCCCGTTATTGTGAATACAGCTTTACAGTTGAATAAGATAAATATTTATACGCTACACCACTATGTGGTCAGGGTATTATAAGTTTGTGCTGATGTTTGTAACACCAAAAAATATTGGTCCTAGACCCACCTTATAGTATACCGATCGGCTCAGAATTTTTTTTTATTTCGATTTAACGATGTCCGTCTGTCCGTCTGTCTGTCCATGCATTCTTGTGCGCACTCTACAGGTCGCAAATATCAAGATATTTTGATTAAACCTGGTACACCGACTTATGTCGGCCCAAGGACGAAGCCTATTGATTTTGGTGAACATCGGTCCATGTTTAGACCTAGTGCCCATATAAGGGTCCTACCAAAATTATATTGTTTATACGCAGCAGGTCGCAAATATTAAGATATTTTGATGAAATTTGGTATACCGACCTATGTCAGCCCAAGGAAGAAGCTTATTGATTTTGGTTAACACGGGTCCATGTTTAGACCTAGTGCCCATATAAGGGACCTACCAAAATTATATTGTTTATATGCTGCAGGTCGCAAATATTAAGATATTTTGATGAAATTTGGTACACAGACCTATGTTGGCCCAATAACGCAGCCTATTGATTTTGGTGAACATCGGTCCATGTTTAGACCTAGTGCCCATATAAGGGTCCTACCAAAATTGGCTTGGTTACAAACTGCAGGTCGCAAATATTAAGATATTTTGATGAAATTTGGTACACAGACTTATGTTGGCCCAAGGACGAAGCCTATTGATTTTGGTGAACATCGGTCAATGTTTAGACGTAGTGCCCATATAAGGGTCCCCCCAAAATTGGCTTGGTAACAAACTGCAGGTCGCAAATATCAAGATATTGTGATGAAATTTGGTAAACAGACCTATGTTGGCCCAAGGATGACGCCTATTGATTTTGGTGAACATCGGTCCATGTTTAGACCTAATGCCCATATAAGGGTCCTACCAAAATTGTATTGTTTATACGCAGCAGGTCGCAAATATTAAGATATTTTGATGAAATTTGGTACACCGACCTATATCAGCCCAAGGACGAAGCCTATTGATTTTAGTTAACAGCGGTCCATGTTTAGACCCAGTGCCCATATAAAGGTCCCCCCAAAATTATATTTTTTATACGCTGCAGGTCGCAAATATTAATGTATTTTGATGAAATTTGGTACACAGACCTATGTTGGCCCAAGGACGAAGCCTATTGATTTTGGTTAACATCGGTCCATGTTTAGACCTAGTGCCCATATAAGGGTCCCCTCAAAATTATATTGTTTATACGCTGCAGGTCGCAAATATTAAGATATTTTGATGAAATTTGGTACACCGATTTATATCAGCCCAAGGACGAAGCCTATTGATTTTGGTTAACATTGGTCCGTGTTTAGACCTAGTGCCCATATAAGGGTCCCCCCAAAATTATATTGTTTATACGCTGTAGGTCGCAAATATTAAGATATTTTGATGAAATTTGGTACACCGATTTATATCAGCCCAAGGACGAAGCCTATTGATTTTGGTTAACATTGGTCCATGTTTAGACCTAGTGCCCATATAAGGGTCCCCCCAAAATTGGCTTGGTTACAAACTGCAGGTCGCAAATATTAAGATATTTTAATGAAATTTGGTTCGCTGACTCACATTATAGAAAATTTTGACACAAGTCCCATTTTAACCCATTCGAATTTGGGATCCAAACATTAGTTGGCTTTAACCAGACTGGTGTAGGGTATTGTATAGTCGGCATGCCCGACTTTAACCTTTTTACTCGTTTTTTTTTATTCGATTGTTAACCCGAGCTTATCCAAACGACAGTCACAATCTAAATTCTGTGGTTTTCAGCAATAACCACGTTTTTCTGGTTAAAATAGGATGATTATACGCAGTTATTGCTGAAAACCACAGAAGCTGATTGGGGTAATTATATTGGAACCATACTTCCTAATTGTGGCTATAACATTTCAAAAGCTTCCTACAATAACCCTGCCAGCAGCCCTAATCATCTTTAATTACCTTAACATTAGATTCTTTAATATACACAATTTAACATTTTTATAAAAGTAATTTATTTAAACCTGGTTATGTTGGGACGTGTCCATTTTACAAATTTCCTAAAAGAATTTACTTTACACTTTTATTGTTTACTTTTATACAAATGTCAACATAAAAAACTTTGCATTTATAATAAATTGCTCAACTTATGCTCCTATAAAAATGACTTTATGTCATCAATATTTTTCTTCGAAAAAACATCTGTTGGTGGTCTGTAGTCTTAACTATAACCAAACTAAAAAAAAAAGCTGGAGAGGCATGCATCATTTTTAAAGAATAATGTAGAATGAAGAAGAACAAAAAAGATGAAAATTAAAATTGATATCAGCATGACTTTTACTACAACTCATTGTTTAGGGAGTTTGTAGTTTTTTTTTTAAATTTACCATGGTTGTTTTGAAGTATATTCAGTAATTTTTCATTTTGCAAAAAGAAGTCGATTTTTTTTTCTTATTTTGGTTGACAGTATATAACATTTTTTTTAACCTGAAGGTATCAAATATAACACACTGAAAAACAAAAAGTACAATAAAAACAAACAATTAGGATATTCCTTGCTAACATTTAAATTCTAATTTGGTGCATCTTTAAGTTTATCTGCTTTTAACAAAACTTCATTTGTTATCTAACTAGTAGTTCTTTTTCAAATTTCACTTTTCGAAATTTGATAAAATTGTATCCATCAAAACGTGTTTTATAGATTTTAATTTTTCGCGAGCTTTTGCAGAATTACTAATAGTATTTGCAAGTTCTCACTTCACTATTTAAGATTTACTAAAGGCAGTTTGGCCGTTAAAATTTTGTATGTAAATTTTAATTCCGCTTCGGCGAAATATAGTGAATACCCTTAATTTTAACATTCTAGCGTAAGAAAAATTTATAAAAACAAACAAAGGCTGATGGCCATCAATATTATTAAGAGTTGAATGCAAACAACTGCGGAACCCAAAGCACGAGTTGTTGACCGTTACTAAAGTTTTCACTTCCGCTGACTAAGCATGCTATATTACATAAGTATTACTTTGAATGCGAACAACAACAACAGAAACTATGACAAACAAAATGGAAAAAATTTATATTATTATTTGATGCTCTGTTTTTTTTTTTTGGTCTTGTGTATCCTTTTCTACTACAATTTAGTTTTTTAGCATCTCCTGTCGTTAGTATTTTTTTCAAGTTTTGGGATTTCGTATTGTTTTTATTGCTTATTTTTATAATACTGATGAATAGAGTTTATTTTATATTCTCTAGTTTTGTTTTAAGAATATAAAAAGTATCAGTCATTTTGGGATTAATTACCTAAATTGTTCAGACTTAAGGCTCAGTTAACCATACGTGACGTAACGTGACGAATCAGCTGATTCAATCTAAAATAAAGAGTAAAAAGAAATAAGCTGTCAGTTATGCTCTTTTAACTCATTAGACTTTCCATAAGGAGATACGTCACCTTACGTCCACGTATGGCTAAATGAGCCTTTAATTCAAAACATTATCGATCTTTGATTTGGTGAAAATTAATTTGTTGAGAATTACGTGGATTCAAAACTATAAATTTGCTCTAACAAGAGAACAATCCCAAGTAGGACTTTCGATTTCGGTTTGTGATAGAAAAGAAAAAATTAGCAAACCTGCATTTTTTAGGTGAAAAAAAACAAAGCAACACTGCCAAAAAGGAATGATTTTTTCTCTATATTTAAAATAGAAAACTGCAAAAACAAAACAATACAACGCAACTACATATTGGTGAACACCGATTTTTGCCCCCCTTTGGAATAAGGTATAAATCAAATCGGCTGTTCCGTCAATTTGGCATTATGCATTTTAGTGGATTAATTTTGAATTCAAGAAAATATTTTGAATTTAAAAAACTTCGTCCTAAATTTACGTAACTGCCCCGTGTAGAAACGGTAATGACATATCATTATTTTTTGGACTAACAGTAATGAAACCGATTTACTTTCTGCATTATTTTAAAACATATAATAATGAGTTATTGATAATGGCTTTTTTTTATTATTATTTCAAATAGAAAGTAATTTTTTTAGTTTTTTTGCAAATTTTTGAAATCTATTTTTAGACTCAATATTTTTTCAACACTGGTAAGGATATATGTATGTAACCACACATTTTTTTTATTTTTTGTATGTTGGCGAGTAACCTGACTTGTGAGCAGCAGGTCAATTATATTTTTATCTATCAAACATTACATGTCGATATAGCTCAGATGGAAGATCTATTGACTGGCAACCTGGAGTCCCAGGTTCGATTCCCCCACTAGAAAATTTTATTGAAAAAAAATTTTACAATAAAACGAGTAAAAAGGTTAAAGTCGGGCATGCCGACTATACAATACCCTACACCAGTCTGGTGTATTGTTTGGATCCGAAATTCGAATGGGTTAAAACGGGGCTTGTGTCAAAATTTTCTATAATGTGAGTCAGCGCACCAAATTTCATTAAAATATCTTAATATTTGCGACCTGCAGTTTGTAACCAAGCCAATTTTGGGGGGACCCTTATATGGGAACTAGTTCTAAACATGGACCGATGTTCACCAAAATCAATAGGCTTCGTCCTTGGGCCAACATAGGTCTGTGTACCAAATTTCATCAAAATATCTTAATATTTGCGACCTACAGCGTATAAACAATATAATTTTGAGGGGACCCTTATATGGGCACTAGGTCTAAACATGGACCGATGTTCACCAAAATCAATAGGCTGCGTTATTGGGCCAATATAGGTCTGTGTACCAAATTTCATCAAAATATCTTAATATTTGCGACCTGCAGCGTATAAACAATATAATTTTGGTAGGACCCTTATATGGGCACTAGGTCTAAACATGGACCGATGTTCACCAAAATCAATAGGCTACGTTATTGGGCTAACATAGGTCTGTGTACCAAATTTCGTCAAAATATCTTAATATTTACGACCTGCAGCGTATAAAAAATATAATTTTGGTAGGACCTTTATATGGGCACTAGGTCTAAACATAGACCGATGTTCACCAAAATCAAACTTGTTCGTCCTTGGGCCAACATAGGTCTGCGTACCAAATTTATCTTAATATTTGCGACCTGTAGAGTGCGCACAAGATTGCATGGACAGACAGACGGACGGACAGACGGACATCGTTAAATCGAAATAATAAAAAATTCTGAGCCGATCGATATACTATAAGGTGGGTCTACGACCAATATTTTTTGGTGTTACAAACATCAGCACAAACTTATAATACCCTGACCACATAGTGGTGTAGGGTATTTTTATTGAAGAGACTAAGGAACATTAGCCGTTTTTTCTAATCACTTGGATTTAATAAATCCAAAAAGTATTTCTAAAAGTGCTCAACAGATGGGGTTAGATTCTTCCTATTTTAAAAAAAATTTTGCCCGACACTTCTTCCACCCTAATTTTTAATACCGAATTCGATGATGAAGGATTTTACTTTAACTTTTAATTTATAATTATATTTTACATAAAACAGCAATAAACAGTCTGCCTTTTCAGTTTTATCACTTCAATTTATATTTTTACACAATTGAAAAATTCCATTGCAATATTTAATATTCACTAATTAGATTTAATTAAATTACTTACTGTAGAGTGAAAAATTGCCACTTCTATTTGAGCTATTTCTCCTTGTCCAAGATGAAAAATATGTATTTGGTGAGGTGTAGTTTTTATGCCCTACACCACTATGTGGTCAGGGTATTATAAGTTTGTGCTGATGTTTGTAACACCAAAAAATATTGGTCGTAGACCCACCTTATAGTATACTGATCGGTTCACAATTGGCCCTATGTTGGCCCAAGGACGAACAAGTTTGATTTTGGTGAACATCGGTCCATGTTTAGACCTAGTGCCCATATAAGGGTCCTACCAAAATTATATTGTTTATACGCTGCAGGTCGTAAATATTAAGATATTTCGACGAACTTTGGTAGACAGACCTATGTTAGCCCAATAACGCAGCCTATTGATTTTGGTGAACATCGGTCCATGTTTAGACCTAGTACCCATATAAGGGTCCTACCAAAATTATACTGTTTATACGCTGCAGGTCGTAAATATTAAGATATTTTGATGAAATTTGGTACACAGACCTATATTGGCCCAATAACGCAGCCTATTGATTTTGGTGAACATCGGTCCATGTTCAGACCTAGTGCCCATATAAGGGTCCTACCAAAATTATACTGTTTATACGCTGCAGGTCGTAAATATTAAGATATTTTGATGAAATTTGGTACACAGACCTACATTGGCCCAATAACGCAGCCTATTGATTTTGGTGAACATCGGTCCATGTTTAGACCTAGTGCCCATATAAGGGTCCTACCAAAATTATACTGTTTATACGCTGCAGGTATTAATATTAAGATATTTTGATGAAATTTGGTACATAGACCTATGTTGGCCCAAGGACGAAGCCTATTGATTTTGGCGAACATCGGTCCATGTTTAGAACTAGTGCCCATATAAGGGTCCCCCCAAAATTGGCTTGGTTACAAACTGCAGGTCGCAAATATTAAGATATTTTAATGAAATTTGGTGCGCTGACTCACATTATAGAAAATTTTGACACAAGTCCCATTTTAACCCATTCGAATTTCGGATCCAAACATTAGTTGGCTTTTAACCAGACTGGTGTAGGGTATTGTATAGTCGTCATGCCCGACTTTAACCTTTTTACTCGTTTTTTCTAAACATATTTCATAAAAAAAATTTAATAAAAACCTTTTATTTGTTAATTTTTCAATTTTTTTGTTTCCCTTTTAATTTTCATTCGTATTTTTTTTCTGACATTCAATTAATAGGCTGTTTCATATATTTGTGCTTGTATTGTGGATTTATTAAATCCAGCTTTTTTTTTGGATTTTATAAATCCATTTTTTGTATGAAAAATTCTAAATCCAGGTGATTAAAAAACACGCTAATTATCTCGCAGTAACAAAGTGCTGTTTTTATACCAGAAAACTTTCATATCAAGAAATAGCTCAGCAGTAGAGTCCTAGACTAGCAATCATGAGGTCGCAAGTTCGATACTCGGTGGCGGCAATAAAAAAAACTTTTGTAAAATAAAAAAAATATATTTTTTTTGCGAATAAATTTTTTAAAATTTTATTTGGTGAAAAAGAGCTTCCATTCGTTCAAAAAGTACTTAAAAAATGTTGAAGTGGGAGTACTCCTCTCCTATGACAACTCAATGTTAAAATCATTAGTGTTTATGTTAAAAAAGAAGTACATCTAGATCTTCAATTGTAGTACTTTTTTTACTGCTTCGGCATCTCCTTTTTTGCTGGGTGCATATAAAGCAAATATACTGGGTACATATAAAGCAAGTATTAATATATACTATCCCCTAAATTCATAAACGCTTTGTAAAGTTATAGCAGGTTTACAAAACGTCATTTTCATACAAAATTTGTTCAATAAACCTCCTATAATTTTACAAAGCGTTTATGAATTTAGGGGTATATGTATATGTATTTTCGATTTAGAATATTAACCGAATATTTTTTTCCAAAAGCAAGCCAAATAACATGTTGCAACTTTTTCAGTTAATTCTTTTTTTAAATTTTTTTATAAAAACAAAAATTATAAAAAATATTTTAAATTTGTTAATAGTAAGCATTTCCTAAGTATTATTTAAAATTCTTATAAAGAGTGCGCCATTAAAAAATAAAACACAGGTAATAATTGCTGGTTTTTTTTTTGGAAGCACGCGGACTTCTGTTGCAATTTATTTATAAGTCTACAGTAGGTTATTTTTATAATATTTTTAATATTTTTTTTATGCACTTTTCCTTGATTCTCCATTGTAAACAAAGAAGCAACTTGAACTTGACAAACCGATGCATTTTCAAATCTGTCGTATTTCTCAAATCTATTTTGATCAAGGAAAATAATTTTAATTAAAGGTGAACAAAATTATGAAGACAAATGTATGTTACCCTTTTTAACTGCGCACTTTTAATACTTTACTAAATATGTTTTGACATAGGAAATATTTTGACAATATTTGAAACAACAAATAAAATCTAATATGACAATATCATATCTACTTGAGGTAGAACAATATTCTAACTAAATATATGAAAATATAGAAAGTCCGAAAAAAACAATTTTTGTATTTTTTAATGCAAAAATTAAAATAATTATTTAGGTTACAGTTAACAAAAATTGTATTGAATAGAATGCTTTTTTTTATCTTTTGTAGAAAATCCAAAAAATATTCGCCCTTACTATCTAAATTTTTCAAATGTATATTTTAGTTAAAGTCGACTTTAGTTAAAATATTGGGTGGCAGTATGCCTTGACTTGATTTATTTTTGGAGCATTCTCATTGGTTCATTTATTTTCAACCAATCAAAATGTTTGAAAATATAAATATTTTTGTAGGGTTTTCATATGCAAAATGAAAAAAATCGTATGATTAAAAATAGAGTCGACTTTAAATTTAAAATATTCTTTTATAGTAAGGGCCGTTGTGTGTTACTGGACCTAAAAATCAGCTCTGCAGAAAATAAATACAACATATATTTCTGCAGAGAGAAAATATACTCACTGTGGCAACTTCGATGGTTTTGTTGGAGCCACAAATATTTTCTTTTTTATGTACAGCAGATTTATGATTAGAAAATTCTGTTTTTTAATTGACCCAGAAATATATTTGATTGTTACAACCAATCAATTAAATTGTTGCAAAATTCCGTTGTCACCATAAATTTGTTTTCCCAGTGTAGCATTATTGACTCCAATTTATTATTTTTCTTTAAGGGCAATATCAATTATTATAATTAAATTCATTATTTATTTTGTAATTTTGCAAAACAAGTACTTTTTCTGCTTCGCAAATTCAAAACTGTTTTTCTGTAATAAAATTATGAATATACGATCTTTTATATTGAAATGTACGAGTATTATTTTAATTATCATAAAAGGATAGACACACAAACTTTCACAATAAGCAGACGTCCTTGGAATATTGATTATACGTATTTTAAATTTGCCAATGTTAATGATACTCCTGTCAATCTACCAAAAAATTATACAACATGCTTTTTATGCATATTAAATTTTGTTGGTTCTGCTTCAATTGTACCCTACAACACAGTGTATATTGAGTTTGTGCTGATGTTTGTCACTACCGTAAAATAAGAGTGCTAGACCCACATTACATGAGTAGTATACCGATCAAATCAGAATCACTTATTAAGTCGATTTACCGATATCTGCTTGTCGGTCCACATATTTCTGAAAGCAAACTGCAGGCCAGAATTCTGAAAACAAATTAAATTTTTGTACATAAGTTAATATTGCCAAGGACGAACCCTATTGAAAATGTTAAAAAGCGGTGTATATTTTGACATAGTTACCTCTTGTAGATTAGGCACGAGCAAAGTTTATAAAAAAAATTTTTGACATAGTAACTATTTCTTATGAAACTTATTTTTTTGAAAATCTATTTCTAGACTCATTTATTTATTTTATTTTTGGATTTTTCGTATGCTGATTTGTACACGCAGAAAACAGATTCAGTGCCATCAACCCAATTTGTTGCCAATCGAATGGTTCATTAAATGAATTTTTCGGTTGCGACTACCGAATTATTCTTCATGCAACTGAAATTCCGTTGTGACAGTCAAATTAGTCCTGTCTCAATTGGATTTCTAAAAAAATCTTCTACAACAACCGAACCATTCGATTGGCTACAAATGCATATGTCGGCAACGAATTTGTTTTCTGGGTGTAAGCATAACTCATTATTTTGCATGACATCGCCATACAAAAGTAATAAGAAATATAATAAGAAAAGCAACTATAAGCAACTTTTTAAGATAAACATCGGGTTTATATTCAAATCAATACTCTTTGTTTTTGGAAATTCCTCAAAATACCTTCCAAAAAAGTACTAAAAGAACACTAACCGAAACTTAGGACATAATAAAAGAAGTCAGTGTTGTCAGTTTAGGGGATTTATCCCCAAATTGGGGATTTTTTTCGTCAATGGGGATAAAAATTTCCGTTTGGGGATCCGGGGAATTATTGGGGATGACACGAAATTTTATGGGATTTTTTGGGGATAACATATTATTGCCTTTTTATGTTTTTATAAATTTAACCCTGATAATTCTAAATATTTATATATTTCTTTTAAGTATGATGATAATAGTGCATGATTTTAGGCTACACAAATTTGTGTCTGGAAAGTTAATGTGCGTACAAACCTTAATTCCTTTTGGTGAAAATTTAATTCCTTTTGGTTCCAAAATATTTAAGGTTATTCGGATGTAATATGAGTTATAAGAAGCTCTTCTTAAATTAAGTATATACTTTACATGTTATTCAATTGTCAAAAATTCAATCCTTCTGCTGAAATATTAAAACTTTTTTATACAGTACCATACGCAACAAAATGTCTGAAGCTGATGAATATTTAAATTTATTTGTTCTTTTTTGTAATTTGTTAGAATTACTGAAAATTGGGGATAACAATTTGAAAATTGGGGATAAAGTCTGAAAAAAAACTGGCAACACTGAGAGAAGTGATAACCAGAGAAGACAAAATTGCTGTTTTTGCTTTTCTTTTTAAATCTAATTTGCTTTTGGATTTTCCGTTTTTAGCTTTAAAATTGCTTTTTCTTCAGACTTTGGAGCTTTAAATTACTTTTTTTTTAAATTATTTGTCCAAAAATGCTTTTTATTCACAAAAATATATTTTTTCTCTTAATTTTGAACTTTTTTTTTTCAAAAACTTGTTTTTCCAAGTTTTTTATCTTTGCGTTTTTTAAAGCCTAGATGAGAGCCAGATAGACAAAATGAAGATGTCTCAGCTTGTCTAGATGTAGTGCCGACAAAGGAAATGATAATCGAAAAAAAAACTTTACACAATTGTTAGATTTTAATTTCCAGCAAATAAATTAACTAAAGTTTCTCCACAAATTTTTTAAGTTTTTTTTCAGTCCTTTAATATTCAGCAAAAAGTTTTATTCCATTTGCTGTCGACTACGTGTTAGCAAAACTTTTGCTGAGAATACTATATTTTTTGGTAAAATTTTTTTGATGAAATTACCAACTTTTTTGCAAGCACCTCCTGTCTGTAAATTTGCTGACACAGCAAAAAAAATTTTTTTTATACTCATGATCATTAACAATTATGCATCATAATTATAAAGATTTAATTTGGTCAATGTAATTATTTGCATTTAATAAAGAGCGATTAAAATTAAAATATTTCATTATAAAGATAAACATCAGTAAGCAAATTATGACATTAATACACTCAAAGAAGTATGACGGTATAATCTACTGCAAATGACAGATAAAATGCATAACTAAAAACATTGCTATTTTTAACTTTGAAAAATAACTATTAATAAACTAAATTGACTGACAAATTTTAAAATAACTGACTGAAAATGAGTAAAAACTACTGTTTGTTTTTTAAATTAATGTTTTGGTATTATAAAAGTATATTTTAATAAAAAAAAATTTTTTTCTTTCGATTATGGGTAAATAATGAAGGTATAATACAAGTTTCTGATTTCTATTTGCATACTAGGAATACATCAATAAAAACAAATATAAACTAACAAACATAACTGTTTACTGTAAAAATACTGTTTTGGTAGTTGTTTATTATGATATTAAAAATAACTGCCTTAAGCAACTGTTATGAAATTACAGTACTTTTCATTAATTGTTGTCTTAAATAACTGTCATAACATTTGTTTTGTATTTTTGGTAGAAAAACAGCTGTATATATATTCCCATCATTCCTATAAGGAGCATAGGGCCTCAAACTGTAATTATAGTTAAAAACAACAACTACTGATTACTTGATTATGACACAAAAAACTGTCATGTAGTAACTATCAAACTTATTTGAGTGTAGGGTTAATTATATTGAAATAATCAGTGCGTTCGTTTATTCGAAATTCTTACTATTTTTACTACAATTGGAAAGTTTTGTTTACTTTTTGTACTGAATTTTTCCAGCTGTAGTAAAAGTAGTAAATTCTAGTAAGTAATCGAACAAGCCTAATATATTATACTAAATTAAAAGTTAATTAAATTACATAAGGGGATTTTGAAATTTTGTTGAATTTAACGTAGTGACCTTTTTATGGTTATTGCAGAAATACGATAATATAAAATTGTTCTAGCCCTAGCGAAAAATATGTTCTAAAATATACCTATTTGAAAACCCACATTTTAAGCCGATATATCTTAGAACATAGTGTTAATTTTAGCCAAACTAAAAAAATTATCACACTTGTTAAAACTATAATTTTATTTTTTTTACCATGAATCAAAACATTTCATTCTCTCTTTAATTTCCTTTTACTAATTGCAATGTTAGTAAAACATTTAAAACAACTATGAGAATATAAGAAGAAGAAAAAAAAAACACAAAAGTATGAACAATATTTAGAACAGAAAAAAGCAATTTGCAAATTATAATTGTCATTTGTCAAAAGACTATAAATGAATGTATAGATGGATGTTTATACATCGTCATCATTATTCTACCCTCCAACATCTGACAATTGTCATCGTCACCATCATCACTATTAACCCTTAAAAGAACAAGACTTCCATACGTACAATTGCTATAAAGAAGGTCGGGGTATAAGACTTAAATGTTCAACACAAAAATCGACTGTTCGACACTTTGTAGGCCTTTAAGGTTTACCAGTTAAAATCAGATTTTTACTTTTAAATTGAAATTCCTATTATGTTTTTACAATATTACGAAAGAATATTAAAGCAATTGTAAAAATTTTCAAACACAAATAATGCAGTATGAACTTAAGTCGTAAATGCCGCACTAAACTAACTTATTTTCTTTTGGGTATTCATAAACATTTAAGTTCCCAAATTTTTAAAAAATATACCATGGCGGCTTTAGTAAATTGATTAAAACTACCCATTACCCTGGATAGGTGTGTACGATGAATTTAAATTAAATAACACTCTGAATTTTATTTACAGTTTTTGCTAAATAATCTTTGCCAAACTAAATTCCAACCAAAGAGTTCTGTTACAAAACACCAAACCATTGAATGTCTATAACCGCACGCTATAGTAGAAACTAAGTTGAGTTGAGATACATTTGAATTTGGTGGTTTAGCAATTCTTTTATTAAAAACAAATTAAAACTACTTAATTTCATCATTGTTTTCTTAATTCAGCTATTAATCAAATGTACTAGAAAATCGTGTTTTTGTTAGAACTCTTAAGGGTTAAACAGCATCAGTTCGTGAAGGCAGCATAGCACAACTTTTTTTTTAGAAAACAATAACAATGTTTGTTGCAATATACTGTACATTAGACCGTACCACCTTACCCGGAAAAAAAGTGCGCCGTACACCCTCCAATATAAAGTATTTTTGCCAGGCAATTTAAAAAAATTAATTTTTTTTTGCCGAACGTAGCGGTCGCCATTTTACATTTTTACATTTATTTTTACGTTATATCTTTGGCATTTACAGTCGGATCTTAAAGTATGATACATCGATGTTTTTCTCTCGAGGAGACCAGTGTTTTGCTCTAAGGCCGATTGACCTCAAGTATCCCGTTCTAGTAGTTACCCACCAGATGTCAGTTGCTACGACCCTTATGTACCACCCTAATGTCAGCAAATTAAAGCTCGCAAAAAAGCATTAAACTTTGGCTAAGGAAGTTTTTCGATAAATCCAGCAGAAATTTTTTAAATTTCTTTTGGTTGCCGAACATAGGGGTCGCATTTTTTAATTTTTTTCTTTTGATTTTTCCTTTATAGCATAACACTGGTCTCCTCGAGGCAAAAAAAGAGAGAAATATATCACACTTTAAAATCCAACTTTAAATGCCGAAGCTATAACAAAAAATTGAAAAAGGCGACCTCTACGGTCGCCTTCCAAAAATTCATCGTATTGGAGGGTGTACGGCGAACTTTTTTTTTTTGAGGTACGGTCTACTGTACATTCAACCTTAGCCTATATCTTCTTTCTATTACCGCCCCAGAAAAAAAGTTTTATTACAAAAAACAAAACAAAAATGAAAGAAAATTTTATAATTATTATGACAAAATTGCAATTTGATTTTCAACCATTTTTTTTGTCATTACGAATTAGTCAAAATACCTATTAAAGAAATTATGTTTAAATGACCGTGACTAAATTGATTATTTGGCCATAACACAAAAAAAATATATATATAAGTATATAAAACCGGAGGAAGGTAATGGCACAAGTAATGAATATTGATTGTGACCCTAGCATAATTACGATTAGTACTACTACAATAAATTATGATTAATATGAATAGGAATTTAAAATTATAAAAAAAAGAAATTTTAATGTGTAAATTCATAAATGCTTTATAAAGTTATAGCAAGCTTATGAAACAAATTTTGTATGGAAAATTTGTTTTGTAAGCCTCCTATAACTTTATAAAGCTTTATGAATTTACACATAAAAATATAAAGTTATGATTTATTTATTACATAAAAAAATCGAAATATGTAGTTACCCAACAAAATTTTTTAAGACCGGTTACCTCTGAATCTATTCCGGAATAGGCAATTTTACTGACAGTTCTATGGAACCGGTTATAAAGCAACTCATTCTAGTTTGAAGGTAAAGAACCTATTGCTGATAGGTCAAACTCCATACAAAAAGAACCGGTTGCAGAACATATATTAGTACCTACCCAGTCAGAAAAATACAAACGGGAATTTCACTGGTATACTTTTTGGTGGTTTTGAAACTGTTGCTTTAAAACATGTATAATATTTTGGGTACTTTCCACCGAGATCTACGCTGCTATGACTGCCAAATTCACATATGTATATTAATTCTTAATAAATTTCAGCAAAAACGAAGTTTTTCTTTTTTCGACATTCGTATTAGCTCAGCTCTTGTTGAATTGTTACCGACGGAATTTTTTTGGTACTTTGCGAAACAACTTTGCAACATTGTTCAAAACATAGTCCTTACGCATATCAAACTTCCTCGTTTGATAAATACAATACTTTTATGCAAGTTTTATATCGAATTTCGAAATTTTCCGACATGCTCTAAAAAAGCCTTTTTATCAGAGACCCAAAATAACTGTTATATTTCTAAAAAAGTCACCACCCAAATTTATTTAATTATAATACTTCAATAATGCACTATATTTTATAAATCATATTGCACAAAAAAATCACAAAGTTCGGCAAAGATTTTAATTTTTTCAATTTTTATATTTTACTCTATAAATTTCTGTTGTTTTTTGATTTTTATTTTAAAATTTTTTATAAAAGTTACAGAATGATTTTTTTGAAAAAATTAATCAATAACTTTTTTATTTGATAATAAAATAAAAATTAAAAATTAAGCTAAATGGAATGCCGGAAGTTGCTGGAATATACATATTTACTCACTTTAAATCACTGTTCAATCTTTTATTAACACTAGTTGACATCATCAGGATATTATAATTGGTGAAGTCATTGGTTCTATGGCTTTTGATTTATATTCTTAATTGTTATTTTTTGATAAAGAAAAAAAATTACAAAATAACTTTTATTATTTTTGAAAAAATAAAAATCGTGTTTGGATTGTTTTTGTTTGAATTAAAAATAAAAATCAAACAGAGCAAATAAACAGAAAATTAAAAATACTCAAACAAGAAATAATTGTAAAACAATCACTTTTTTGAATAAAAGTTATAACTGTTACGTCCCTGCTTTTTATATATTGCCGATATTCTTTAACACATAACTAAATTTCATAAAAAGCGGAGAGTTAAGCTTAGAATACTTCCCTTGTTAGTTTTAATGATTCAATTTCCTTAGAGATTGTTTTCATTGTTGTCCAATTTTCTTTCACTTTTCCATTCCTCCAATTCTGAGATGTTTTTTACACAAAATCCCTTACTTAAGAAATATATAAGAAAAAATCAACCTCAGTTCTGACTAAGAGTATAAAACTGATCCTTCAACGTGCCACCTAAAATCTGCTTGCGTGCCACTAGTTTTACCAGACCTGAACAAAGCAGGGAATTCTATGCAAATGCATGTTTTTTCTCGAAAACCGATTTGGACTAAATACAATATTTATCGGAATCACCAAATTTAGAATAAAATGTCATCGATTTTATGCATATGTTTCGTTCCTAAGTTTAAATTGAAAAGGAAATGGACAGATTTCCGAACAAAATCTTTTTCTTATTTTCAAAAATACAAACTCCTAAAAATACTGGTGCATTGACAAAAATGTTTAATTCTGTTCCTGTTGGGAAATAAAACTTCTCGTTTTGTATATATTTTTCGGTTTACATGTTTTTAAGTGCGTTTTTTTTCTTTTTCTTTTGCAAAATAACCGTTTTTGTGCATGTTTTTCTTTTTTTAACTACATTTTGTTGGCATTTATTTTAAGTTTTTAAGTGTATGAAATTCCTTGCCCTACTATTAATATATCAATAACAAAGTAAAAGATAATTAAAAGATAACTGAAAAATTCTGTTGTCACAACCGAATCATTCGATTGGCAATAAATTTGGTTGTAAGCATGAATCTGTTTTTTTGGTTTTATCATTATACCATTTCCATAGAAGTCATAAGTATTTTTAACCAACCAAATCATTTCGTACATGTTGTATATTCTTTATACAACCCATTAATTGGTAATGTTATTCTTCACTGGGTATTTCGGAATTTTAAAAACAAAAGTTCTCGTAAAGCCATTTTTCAACATTTAAACAATACTATTCTAGCAATTTCAATTCATTTCCACAACAAAGAAAAAATATAACGAGACAAATTACGCTGATTACATTAACTGAATCGAAAATTGCCTGTGGTTAGTTTGTTATGTTAAATAATTAAATTTAATTACATCCCTTAAAAAAAAAATTGTTTACCATCAACCAAAAAAAAAAAAAAAATCTGCTGATTTGCATAAAAAATAAAAGTGTCGATGGCAAATAGGAGTTGTTTTCGTTTTTTCCACTGTGTAAAAGTGAAAACATTTAACACGTGATTCAATTTTTAATGGTAGCAAAATCCCACTTTAATGTTTAAAACACATGTTGCATGAAAAAATAGGAAAAGAAATTTGTTATTTAATTATATTCATGCCATGATGATTTTTACAACAAAAGGTCAACAATTATATTCACCCAGAAAACAGATTCGGTAATTGAATTATTGTGGTAGCCGAGTTTTTTAGTTGTGAAAACAGAAAACTAATTTAACTATGATAACGAAATTTCAGTTGTATCAAAAATAATTCTGTAGCCGCAACCGAAAAATAACATACATTTCATGCAACTGAAACATCGATTGGCAACAAAAGAATATGTTTTCTGGGTTTAGGCTTAAACCAAACTAAATATGCAAATGGTGTAAATTTGTCCCTGTTTAATTTTTGTTTTTCTAAAATTAATTTTCTTTAAACTTTATGAAGTATTAAGTGTGAAATGTATGAAACACCTTAAAAATTGTTTTCGGTTTTGTTGTTAAGTTTTGAAAACTTTTTGATTTTAGAATTTCATACATTCAGTTAATAATAGAAATGCAAATGCGGTTGGTATAGACAAGAAAATTATTTTCGAAAAGAGAATGTTTTGAAAAAACCTTTAGCAATAGGGAACAATAAAAACTCACATTCTGTATAGTAAAGCGTTTAGACTGATAGCACGGCATATCCACCTAAAATATATCTGTGGCTTTTTGCCAAAAAAAAAACTTGTTTCCCTAAAAAAATAAGACTTTTTCGGGATACTGTTTTTGTTAGAACTTAAGCCTAAACCACATAAACGCAGTGTCGACCGCAGTGCGACGTTTTGTCGATAAAGCAGTTTTTTATCTTCTCTATTTGTCACTGCCGAGAAATTAGAAAAGTTTCTAAATAAACAAGAGCTGTTTTTAAACAAAACGCAATAAGAATTTTTTAAGAATATTAAATCGTTTTCGCGAAATTCAAGAACAAAATTTGACAGCACTGCCACTGGCACTTTCAATATGTGGATGGAGCTTTAAACTTAAAGAAGTAGGCACGAACAGTGGAATTTGTAAATACAAACAACTTTTTTTTTAATTAAAACTCCAATTCTAACATTTCCTTTGTTTGAAATATTTCTAAATTTTACAAATTACAAAAAAATAACAAAAAATTGTTTGTATTTACAAATTCCATTACTGGTGATTATTTAAAAAGTTTTTTGTTTGTATTTACAAAAAAAGTATGTAAAAAATGTTTAATAATACAAACAGAATTTCGTAAATTATTTTTGTATATATTTTCACAAAAATGTCCAATTATATCAAATGAATTTTTCAATCAAAATAATTTTGTAAAAAATCTCAAGAATAAATTACAGCTAATTTTGTTTACAGTTTTCAAGCGAAATTCGCAATGGTTGCGGTCGGCACATACACTTTGATGGTCAGCGACTGTTTTACAACTATCTCCTAAACGACCTGATTACTAACCGCTCAGTCTGAGCGCTCAGGTAGCACTGTCATATTTTGGTAGCGTAAAAATGTTTGCTACTTTTGATAAAATAATGTACATTCGTTGTTGTTGATTTAAAAAAAAATTGTTTTCTAAGAATGTCAAATGAAAACAAACAAATATAATTCATAAACAATAATTATAAAAATCAAAGGAAATTATAGAAAAAAGTATTTGAAAACAAAAGAAAGATAAGATCGTTCAGCAGAGTTAGTAATCACAAAACGCTTCAAGTCACCGGTATCAGTTTAAGGTTTCTCTGCTGACTGCTACCAATGATTTTGCCTTTCTTCTTCGCATTTACATATTTTAATTACATTCTTTCTCGTTTTTCTCGAATCCAATCAGCCACGTAGAGTACTCCTCACTGTAAATGAGACTTGAAAGAAAATTAATATAGGATTCAATAAAAAAGAGTTCAAGTACTCTCATTACAATTTCATTGTGACAAGCGATTTTTTCCAAACGTATTAAGTTGGTTGCCCCAACCTCGTAATTCGGTTGTGGCAAATTAATCAGTGGCATCATAAGCGGAAAATAAACCTTATAAATATCAAAATTATTCTTTCCGGACGCGAAAACCAATCAATATAGTTAACAGACAATTTTTCCAAAATAAGATATTTATATTTTTTTTTTTTTTTTTATTAATAATAATAATTCTTTATTTAGGAAATTTCAAAAAAAATATGTTACATTTTCAAGGTTAAACATTCAATTATTTAACAATTTTGAAATTTTGTTTAAAAAAGAATAAAATATATAATTAACGACAATGTTTTTCTATTAAACATCTGTCGGTAAGATAAGATATTTAATTGTCAAAAAACGGTCATATAGACGTTACAGGTTTTCAATAGGATAAATGTCGACATTTTCGACATCTAAACGCATTATTTTCATGTTTTCCAAATATATGTACCTGAAAGAAGTTACACACTTTCATACATATATGCTTACATCCCACATATGAGGCTTGCCACACCAACTGTGTAGCTAAAAAAACTATATCGCATGAAACTTATAATATTTATTGCCCTATATCTGTGGTTGCAAGACTCTTTCCATTGCGTGCCGACAAAAGTCCAATTTTTTTTGCAAAAATAAGTCGGGTGCCACCTTAAATTTATTTTTTCTTTTAAAACCCTATTTGCATCGAAATCTTTGAAAATTTGGAAAGATTTTTCTTTTGAAAATGTTACTTCAAATTTATGTATTTTTACTCTAAACAGATCTCACTTTTTTAGATACATTTTTATAACACGTTGTTTTTAATATTTGTCCAATTTCCTGGAAATTTTTAAGTTCTCTGTTTCTGAGGCTTTTCTCAGAACTTCTATCTATCTAAAATTCTAAGATATTTTTAAAGAAAAATTGCACAAAAATGTCATATTTTTATTTTACTAATATACCTATGTCAGAGAAATTTCGATACTTCTGCTGGTGTAAATGTACTCAAAACCATACTGTGATATTCCAAAGCAAATTTGAAAGTGTAACATTTAAAGCAAAATTTTTAAAACACTTCTTTTTTAATCATTTTAAAAGTAGTATAACTCTTTTTCCAATTTTTATTTTAGTAAGGTTGAGGTTAAGAGGCAGAATACACCTCTTTCTCTAAAAATTATAAACACATTAATATTCAAATGAAAAAAAAATAAAAAAAAAATTAAAAAGGCGAATATAGAATACAGTTAATTTATTTCCTTTTTTGTAATTTAGAATTGTCTATTAATTTGGAAGTCTTTATATTTTTATATTTTACGAAGTTTCATAAATAATGTTCAAAAGAATCACAAAACACACATTTTAGATTTAAATTTTCATCAAATAAATTAACTAAATTAAAGAAATTATCTTTACAAATTTTTTGAGTGTTTTCAGTATACTACACTCGCAGAAATAAATCTGTAAAAATAGTAGAAAAAGTTACTAAAAATTAGTTAAAAATGATGCTGCAGAAAAAACTGCTGAAATTAGCAGAATTTTTTGCTAAATAATAGAACAGCCAAATTAAAAATGTTAAATTTACAGAATTATATTTACGTTAATTTTTAATTAATGGAAAATAAGAAATTGTACTGTAAAATCTGCAGAAAATTTTGGTAAATATTAATAGACTAAAAATAACAAAACCGTTATATCAATAAAATTTTTCCTATTTTTAAGCTAAACTTAGTTGAATGCAAATATCAGTTTATCCTGCTAAAATCAGCAGAAATATTTGCTAAAAAATTGTAAACGGCTGTTTTCAAAAGGCTCGATTTTTATTTGCAGTAAAAAAAACTTCGAAAATTTTAAATTTTTTTACGATTTTTTAGGCTACAAATTCTTTAGCAAATGTTTTTGCTGACTTTAGCAGGTTTGATATTTTCCATTAACAAAAATTTAAGTCAAATATAACTAAAATTCTGTATATTTAACAGTTTTATTTTTGCTGTTTCTATATTACTAATATATGGCAAAAGTAATCTGCTAATTTCAGCAGTTTTTTCTGCTAACTAAATTTTTTACAGACTTTTTTCTATTAGTGTAATAACTATTCAGCAAAAAGTTTTATTGATTTTAACAAGGATTTTTTTCAATTGCATTCGACTTTGTGTAAGCAAAACTTTTGCTTAGATTACTTTTTTTTGCTGAAATTACCAGCTTTTTTACAAGCACGCTCCTGACTAAAAAGTGGATGATGCAGAAATTTTTTTGCTGGCTTTATTAACTTTTTTTTTGAGTGTAGGAAATTTTATTGGAGGCATAGCTCTAATCATATATGATAAGATCTATGGCACATTGGTAAAACTTAAGCCCCGATCTGACTAGACCTAGCAGAAGGTCTGTTCATATCTAAAGTTATTTGGATAACTGGATGATTTTCACCAGATCTGGCCAGATTTAGTACCAGATCTGGCCAGATTTAGTACCAGATCTGCCATTTGAGCTGGCACAAACATAAAAATACACAAAAAAAATTTGTTTGAAGAATTTCTCGGAAAGAAGATCAGCTTATAGGTATAAATTATTTAATTATACCCTACACCACTATGTGGTCAGGGTATTATAAGTTTGTGCTGATGTTTGTAACACCAAAAAATATTGGTCCTAGACCCACCTTATAGTATACCGATCGGCTCAGGATTTTTTTTTATTTCGATTTAACGATGTCCGTCTGCCCGTCCGTCTGTCTGTCTGTCCATGCATTCTTGTGCGCACTCCACAGGTCGCAAATATTAAGATATTTTGATGAAATTTGGTACACCGTCCTATGGCAGCCCAAGGACAAAGCCTATTGATTTTGGTTAACACCGGTCCATGTTTAAACCTAGTGCCCATATAAGGGTCCTCCCAAAATTGGCTTGGTTACAAACTGCAGGTCGCAAATATTAAGATATTTTGATGGAATTTGGTATACTGACCTATATCAGCCCAAGGACGAAGCCTATTGATTTTGGTGAACATCGGTCTATGTTTAGACCTAGTGCCCATATAAGGATCCCCCCAAAATTATATTGTTTATACGCTGAAGGTCGCAAATATTAATATATTTTGATGAAATTTGGTACGAAGCTTATTGATTTTGGTGAACATCGGTCCATGTTTAGACCTAGTACCCATATAAGGGTCCCCAAAAATTGGCTTGGTTACAAACTGCAGATCGCAAATATTAAGTTATTTTAATGAAATTTGGTGCGCTGACTCACATTATAGAAAATTTTGACACAAGCCCCATTTTAACCCATTCGAATTTCGGATCCAAACATTAGTTGGCTTTTACCCAGACTGGTGTAGGGTATTGTATAGTCGTCATGCCCGACTTTAACCTTTTTACTCGTTTTAGTTTAAATTCAAAATAAAATTGGATCTGGTTATAATTTGTTCCCAATTTTGAGATCTAATTAGATCTGGTACCATCAGATCTCGTCTTTTTTACACGGGTAGTTTGATATTTATACACTTAACCAAAAAAATCTGTAATGGCCACTGAAAAGTTTGCTGTTATTACGGGAAATTTAACTGTTTTGAGCCCAGCGGTATTTTTTGCTAATTTTAGCAACACATGTCTGCTGATCTGTAGTACAACAAAATTAGTAGAAAAAATTAGTAGTCGCTACTAAATTTTAGTAAAATTGTTTGTAAACTGCAATTCAAAATCGATTTGCTAAAGTCAGTTAAAAAACTTACTAAATATCAATAATTTTAGTACAATGAAATTAGTATAAATAATTAGTTGCAGCTGCTGAATTTCAGTAAATTTCAGTAATTTAAAATCAATCTGCTGAAATTAGCAAAAAAGTGTACTAAAAATTAAAAAAAAAAACTGTAAAGTCTAAAAAAAAATTTATAAAAAAAACTTTTTTCCTTTCGATTGTTATAATAATGAATAATATTTCATCGTACGTGAAATGAAATTTGGAGTAAAAATTGCAAACTGTTCTCCAGTTATTACCCTTTTATACATTCCAAACAAAGAATATATCAATAGTAACAAATATAAACTAAACAAGAATTTTAAAAAATCAAAAAAAGTAAAATTTGAAATTAGTATATTTTTATGCTAAATTTAGCACTCGTTTTTAAAAAATTAGTAAAATGTTTTAATGAAATCAGCAGCTAGAATTAGTAAAAAATCCGTAATTTGTAATAAGAGAATAGTAAAAATGATTAATAAAAAAAATTGTACTAAAAATCAGTATAAAATTAGTAAAGTGTGATTGGAAACTGTTTACACATTTTTTTTACTAACTTTTTTATCTGAGTGTACAATATACCTATTCCTAAAGTGGGGCACTTGGTATGGTAAGCCTCATATATAAAAACTGCACATTTACCTTGCAATATTCTAACAGAATTTTAAATAATCAATTCTTTCAATAAAATCAGATTTAAATTTATATTGGTAATATGCTGGCTTACCAGTTCGGGGATAGTGGGTTCGATTCTAAGAAATCGCTCTTATCAGTTTACACTAAAATGATATTTCTCCAATCCAAGGCTAACATTAAATTTTAATAAAATAGTAAAGGCATAGAGTGAGCTTGAGCGAGTCAAGTTATATACTGATCATGATCATTAAACTTGGACGCAAACATCTTTCTGGATAGGTTATTGTTCTGAATAACGTCAGAAATAACAGTCCTTGGTAATTGGTATATAGGTGTATCGATTGTATTTTATTTTTGATTATGTATTCGTAATACAATAAGCCTACAAGGCCAAATAACGCATTACTAAGTAGTACTAAATATTTAACTAATTATAAGAAAAATTATAATTAAATACATATATAAATTTCATTATTATTAACAGTAATAATAATAAAAAGAAAAAATATAAATCAATATAAAGTAGCAACCTAAAAAAAAAAGAAAAACACTCTTGTAAAACATGGCAAAGATACACATGTGAAATGACTATTATGAATTAGTAGTCCAAATTTCATCAAAATATCTTAATATTTGCGACCTGCAGCGTATAAACAGTATAATTTTGGTACGACCCTTATATGGGCACTAGGTCTAAACATGGACCGATGTTCACCAAAATCAATAGGCTGCGTTATTGGGCCAATATAGGTCTGTGTAACAAATTTCATCAAAATATCTTAATATTTGCGACCTGCAGCGTATAAACAGTATAATTTTGGTAGGACCCTTATATGGGCACTAGGTCTAAACATGGACCGATGTCCACCAAAATCAATAGGCTGCGTTATTGGGCCAATGTAGGTCTGTGTACCAAATTTCATCAAAATATCTTAATATTTACGACCTGCAGCGTATAAACAGTATAATTTTGGTAGGACCCTTATATGGGCACTAGGTCTAAACATGGACCGATGTTCACCAAAATCAAACTTGTTCGTCCTTGGGCCAATATAGGTCTGTGTACCAAATTTCATCAAAATATCTTAATATTTACGACCTGCAGCGTATAAACAGTATAATTTTGGTAGGACCCTTATATGGGCACTAGGTCTAAACATAGACCGATGTTCACCAAAATCAATGGGCTTCGTCCTTGGGCCAACGTGTGTCTATGTACCAAATTTTATCAAAATATCTTAATATTTGCGACATGCAGCGTATAAACAGTATAATTTTGGTAGGACCCTTATATGGGCACTAGGTCTAAACATGGACCGATGTTCACCGAAATCAATAGGCTGCGTTATTGGGCCAATGTAGGTCTGCGTACCAAATTTCATCAAAATATCTTAATATTTTCGACCTGCAGCGTATAAACAGTATAATTTTGGTAGGACCCTTATATGGGCACTAGGTCTAAACATGGACCGATGTTCACCAAAATCAAACTTGTTTGTCCTTGGGCGAACATAGGTCTGCATACCAAATTTCATCAAAATATCTTAATATTTGCGACCTGTAGAGTGCGCACAAGATTGCATGGACAGACAGACAGACAGACAGACAGACGGACGGACGGACAGACGGACATCGTTAAATCGAAATAAAAAAAAATTCGGAGCCGATCGGTATACTATAAGGTGGGTCTACGACCAATATTTTTTGGTGTTACAAACATCAGCACAAACTTATAATACCCTGACCACATAGTGGTGTAGGGTATAAAAATATAAATTTATGTAACTTTAAGAACAAATTTTCGTATCAATATAATTCGACTTCTAAAACTCTGCATCAAAGCTGTCTTTAAAACGCAAAATAAGTTTTTTGCAAATAATAAAAATTAAATAGAATTTTAGCTGTCTCAAAAGGAAAACTTTACTAGTATTTGTCAGGTATGTTTGCATGTTTGTCGATCTGCCGGTCTGTCGTTATGTTTTTCTATTTCTCTATTTTCTTCGTATATTCTAGTTGCTATACGAATAATTTGGATTATTGATATGCTGCTATTACCTACAACAAAAATTTAAATTGTGGTTGCAACTATAACAACAACCATAAAACTAAAGTTAGAACCAAAGCTGAACGAACTAACTACTAACCATATGTACAACTACTGCAGTTAACCACATATCCTTTATTTTATAGTTTTTCTTCTTATCTTTCTTGTTGTTGTTGTTAAATCCTCCGCAAGTAAAATTTGTGGTAACAACTTTAGATACAATTACGTTAAACGAAAGTGTAAAACCACAACGATTTAAATCAACAGGGACTTTTCTTGCATAGAAGTGAAGTGTGTTGTATAAGTTTTGTCTACTTTACTGTAAGTATAAAATAACCATGGTGCATATTTCCGATATGAAAACAATAAGTTATAATAGTTGAGATGACTTTCTTAGAAATTATGTTTAACACTAATCTTCTAACAATTTTAAGATGCAGTTTTAATTTTAATTACAAAATTTACTGATTCATACAACATTTGAGTAAATTTTGTTCTAAAAATTAAATATCTTTAACTGGACATTTGGAATTCATTTTAGTGTTAAAAACCTAATGCGAAGATATTGTTTTCTAAAACAGATTTAATGTATCAACCGAATTTCTTGCGAAGCTAATATTTTTTGGTTTGCGCAACCAAATGTATACCTGCGTCAATTAAAATACAATGTTACAACCGAAGTTTTGGTGTATTCATCGAATTTCGGAGGCTGCAGTTGGCTTAAATTCAGTTGTCTCAACGTATCTGTGTGGAGTGCAAAAATATTTATGGATTATGAAGCATCGTCTCCAAGTTTTATGAAATTCGGATATGTTAAAGATAATGGATTTAAAAAGAACCTTTATTTTAGCCATCTCGTCGATTTAGGAGGCATAACAGACGAAAGAAAAATTTACCTCTTTTTGTTATTTACTTTTTTTGTTCGGCAGCAGGTCAGAAACTATCGACAACAATGCTGTGTTTTTGACTTAACTATATCTGTTAGCTCTTAAAAAATTCAAAGTGCACAAAAATTCAAAGTGATTGTACTCCAATCGGTTTAACGTAGATTTCCTTTTAATACTTAACGTTGATAGGCATGATCGAAAAATATTCATAAAATAAAACTAGATAACAATATCCGTGTTTGTGCGGCAAACTATCAACGTTTGCTTATGTCATTCCCATGTAAATTTGACATTAGCCAACGTTTAGTGTTAACTATTAACGTTACTAATGTCAAATTTGTATGGGAATGTAATAGCTAACCGCAGAAACACAGCTAATAATAATGAGTTCGAGAAAGTTGATATACATAATAACATAGCTTCGGCATTTACAGTCGAATTTTAAAGTGTGATATATGGATTTTTTGCCTCGAGGAGACCAGTATTTTGCTATAAAGAAAAAATCCTATGAAAACAAAATTAAAAAAGGCGACCACTACGTTCGGCAACAAAAAAAATATAAAAAAATGTCTGCTGGAATTCTCGAAAAACTGACATTAGAGTCGTACATTAGGGTCGTAGGAACTGATATCTGGTGGGTAACTACTAGAACGGGATTCTTGAGGTCAATGACCCTTAGAACAAAACATTGGCCCCCCTCGAGAGAAAAACATACTTTAAGATCCGACTGTACATGCCAAAGATATAACAACAAATTTAAAAAGGCGATACCGGTAAAAAAAATTTTTTTTTTGAAACCTCCTTGCAAAAATAATTTAGATTCGATGGTGTACTGCGAACTTTTTTTTGTGGTACGGTCTAATGTACCATGCGCGGTTCCAGCAATTAATATAAGGGGAAAAATCATACGCCTCAGTGTCCAACTCAATGTATTTGTCTACGGTGGCGTATGATTTTCCCCTTATATTAATTGCTGGAACCGCGCATGAATGTACATACATATATTTTTGTATCCAACATAAAAGAACCGGAAAATTTTAAATTGGATAATTTTTGATCCACGCTTTTAACCTCCAAAACTCAGATAACATTCAAATTTGTTTTGTCGCTTAAGGTATTTTGGCGGCCATAGCTCGATATATACAATTTTAAAGCAATTGCTTCGAGAAAAACCAAATGAGTGGAGCAAATTTTTGGACAAAATTTAACAATTTTCGACAATTATTTTAAAATATTAATTTAGGAAATTTTCAAAATCTAACCAATAGAAATTTTTCAAAAAGTTTTTTAAAATATTGGTTTGCCAAGGTATAGGCAATCTCAGAAAATGTTGCGGAAGAAATTTCAGCTAAATATTAAATAATAAAGAAGTTAATGGTTAAAGGTCCCAAAAAGCCAGTCCGAAATAAAAAGTATTTGTTGGAAAATATCCTGATAAAGGAAAATTAAATTTTTGAAAAAGAATTAACAAGAATAGAAATTTTTTAACACGTTTATTAAAAACTTTATTTTAAAATAAGTTATGAAGCTTTTATGATTTTATTATGCAATTGCCTGTGAAAAATTAACAAATTTATTTAAGTTATATTTCTCATTGCAAAAAAGTTTTAGAATGTTAATTTTTAAACTTTATTTGTTATTTTTAAAGCCTTGAGTCATTGAAGAATAGCTAAATGAAACAAATAATATTGTATAAGAATTTTCCATTTTTTTTGTTTTTTCTTTTATTTCTTTGTTTTTGTCAATGTGCTGTAGAAAAGATAAATTACTTTTAAATTGAATGCCCACAGCTGAACAAATGACTTTTCCTTGTTGACAATTTGCAAACTTTTTGGTGTTAATTTCAATGAAGAATATTGATTGATTTTGGAGCTAAATGCCAAAGGGTTTATGTATATAATTAAAATTTAATAAAAAATTAAACATAAAAACCTACTTACGAAAAACTATTCTACTTTTGTGCAAAGAAAAAGTTAATGAAGAAGTATAATCGACTTAAGTCGGCTTAAGTCAATGTGTGTTATTGGGAACTAATTAAACACAAAGAATTTATATTTGAGACTTTTGTTATGTTACCACAAAAAAACCTTAATAAGCTCAAGTCAATTATTGCTGTTCCGTCTTAAATTTTAACTGGATTTTTGGAACTATATTTCGAGTTAATTCAAAATCTTTCATTTATTGTTAGACATTGAATTATGCCTTACTCATATAAAATTGTAATTCAAAGTCATTTAGTCACAATCTGGCATCAAATAACTTTGGTAAAGGCAAAGAAAGCTCGACAAATAAGAAAATAGTTTTAAAGGAATTTTACAAACAAATCAAGAAAGTTTTCTTTTCAAATTTTACTTTGTCAAATCTTTGTTTGAACTTATTTATTAAAGGAATGTTAAAAGTTTCTCTATTCAAATAAATATCTGTATTTATAATAAATATATTAATAAATTTTTGTTAACATAGCATTTACAAATAAATCTAAACATGACATTAAAAGTCTTTAAATTCTTGTTTTATATGATTATGAATAAATAAAATGAAATAGATTAAATTTTGGAAAATGGTTTAACAAGAAAAATGGTAGTCAAACACATACGTACATATCGTTAGGTGAAATTCAAAACAACTTAACTAATATTTAATTTTTTTTTAAAGGAGAAGCAAAAAATATCGACACACATTTTTACGAGTTCGTTTATATAGGCTCTATGAAAGTCGCTCACCTACTGTTACGCGCCAATTAAATGTCTCTGTCTGACATTTCAAGAAATTAAATTGCAGTTAATGGGTTTAGTTTTTTTTATTATATTTTAGTATGCATATTTATTGAAATTTTTTTTTTGATAATTAATAAAATTTAAAAATAAAATTTAACCTACCACCTTCTAATAAAATTTCTTTAAATGTCGGCTAGAGCCAGTGAACAGAAGTAAAGACGCATGCATACTCTTGAGATTTTTTGCTCGTTGGTTTATAATAAAGATAGTTTTGATTATAAGAACTATAAAATGTTGTAGAGAAATCTAGTTCAATAAAACCAGTTTTGTAGATTTTGTGCATTTCACCTGACGATATTTTATACGAGAAAAAATGACTTGGAATTTATTAAAAGCAGAGGGTTTTGTACAATTCTTTTTTTTCTTTGGGTTCAACACATTTTGTTCGGCAACAGCTGTTGATTTATTTAAATTTTAGTTAGAGAATTCTAATCTTCTTGGAATACATACAATTAGAACATGCATATGTTTTATGTGTGTTGGTTTCGGTTTGGGATATTTTTATATATTTTTATACCCTACACCACTATGTGGTCAGGGTATTATAAGTTTGTGCTGATGTTTGTAACACCAAAAAATATTGGTCGTAGACCCACCTTATAGTATACCGATCGGTTCAGAATTTTTTTTTATTTCGATTTAACGATGTCCGTCTGTCCGTCCGTCCGTCCGTCCGTCCGTCTGTCTGTCTGTCCATGCAATCTTGTACGCACTCTACAGGTCGCACCTATTAAGATATTTCGATGAAATTTGGTACATAGACCTATGTTGGCCCAAGGACGAACAAGTTTGATTTTTTTGAACATCGGTCCATGTTTAGACCTAGTGCCCATATAAGGGTCCTACCAAAATTATATTGTTTATACGCTGCAGGTCGTAAATATTAAGATATTTTGATGAAATTTGGTACACAGACCTATATTGGCCCAATAACGCAGCCTATTGATTTTGGTGAACATCGGTCCATGTTTAGACCTAGTGCCCATATAAGGGTCCTACCAAAATTATACTGTTTATACGCTGCAGGTCGTAAATATTAAGATATTTTGATAAAATTTGGTATACAGACCTACATTGGCCCAGTAACGCAGCCTATTGATTTTGGTGAACATCGGTCCATGTTTAGACCTAGTGCCCATATAAGGGTCCTACTAAAATTATATGGTTTATACGCTGCAGGTCGCAAATATTAAGATATTTTGATAAAATTTGGTACACAGACCTACGTTGGCCCAAGGACAAAGCCTATTGATTTTGGTGAACATCGGTCCATGTTTAGACCTAGTGCCCATATAAGGGTCCTACCAAAATTATATTGTTTATACGCTGCAGGTCGCAAATATTAAGATATTTTGATGAAATTTGGTACACCGACTTATGGCAGCCGAAGGACGAAGCCTATTGATTTTGGTGAACATCGGTCTATGTTTAGACCTAGTGCCCATATAAGGGTCCCCCCAAAATTATATTGTTTATACGATGCACGTCGTAAATATTAAGATATTTTGACGAAATTTGGTACACAGACCTATTTTGGCCCACGGACGAAGCCTATTGATTTTGATGAACATCGGTTCATGTTTAGACCTAGTGCCCATATAAGGGTCCTACCAAAATTATACTGTTTATACGCTGCAGGTCGCAAATATTAAGATATTTTGATGAAATTTGGTACACAGACCTATATTGGCCCAATAACGCAGCCTATTGATTTTGGTGACATTAGTTGGCTTTTACCCAGACTGGTGTAGGGTATTCTATAGTCGGCATGCCCGACTTTAACCTTTTTACTCGTTTTTTTGTAAAAATATTAATTAAATTATATTTTTTTGTAACATTTGTGAAGACTAATGTATTTTGTTAAATATGACAATGAAACTTAATGTTCAAAAAACAGAGATTTTTAATAATTAATGGCCTGTTAAAAGTCTAGATAAAAAAATATAGTAGAAATCAGAAATGTCCGACCGAAGTCACGTTTTAAGGCCGATACTGGACATCGGAAATATTTACAATAATCGACCTAAGCCTATGTCGATTATTTTTATTAAGCCCAAATAGCATTATACATACAATTTTAAGTCCGGGAACACATTTGGGCTACCGCAATAAAGTAAGGGAACAGAACATTCTAAGCAATAGTTTACAAGGGCAACTCAAAATAGCCCAAAAGGGTTTCCGTACAGAAAGATTAATCTGCATATCAGTTTTTGTTTCCAATATTAAATATGCTAAAAATTACGTTACTCAGAGAATTATATCGATAAAATTAATTGCATTTGCTGTTAAAAACAAGTGTACACTGAAATTCATTTGGCTAGGGTCACCAAATTTCAAAAGTCAAAAAAACCCACCTATTGGGAATAAACAGCTTGTTTTGAAAAAAAATTACTTGATAACCGAAAATTTTTTAAAAATTGGTTAGTTAACAATATAGGTTTAAAAAATATTTTCCCATAACTTGCCTACTAAACTTAAAGTGCTGAGTCGTTATCTTAATTTTTTTATACTCAAATATTTGTTTATTCAAACTAATAACGTGTGTAGTTATTGCAACTAAATATATATATCGTCACCTTAAATGCAAACGGACGTAACTACACTTTTATTTATTATTTTATTTTATTTTACAGGAGAAGCAAAAAACGTTATAAAATCAATAATAATAAAGTATTCTTTGCAGTTTTTTCAAATTTTACTTATGGTATAGAGATTTATTTATTTTTTAACAACTTTTGTTTTATTTTCATATATTTATGTCTTTAAGTTAGTTACGTCCTTTTGACTTGCATTTTTCTGAAACAAGAAGACGTAACTCACTAAAGTCATTTTTAGATATGCAACCAATAACGCCACAAAAATTAAAACATTGCATGTTATGTTAGTATATTTTTCAAGCTTTTTTAATAAAAACACATGTTTATATTTTAATTAATTTTTTATTTAATCTAAATTTTTATATTTTATTAAAAAAAAAAGAAAAAGGAATTGTTATTCAATTTTAAACTAAAAAAAATACATGTATTTTTAATACAGATATTTAAGGTATTTTATATGAACAATAAAAATTTCCACAATACGGGTACCCAGTCAGAAAAATACAAACGGGAAAGCGGTGGCAAAGCACTTTAGCAGGTGGTACAAGTACAGGCAAAAAGTGCTTTCCCATTCCCAAAATGATAACATCATTAGACAAAAGGACCAGCTGTTCAAAAAGCGCCGGAAAAGCACTGGAGGAACAAAATTTTTAAACGTTGGCAAAACGCTGGCAAAACCAATAAATAGGTGGTCTGGAAATATATTTTCCAAAATAAAATTTAAAAAAAGTTCATATGTATTTTTTTTTTGGTCCTGCCGTGATTTGAACCCAGGCCATCAGATTGGCAGACGATTGCTCTACCCACTGAGCTAACGAGACATATAATATTTGATGGCTAAACACATAAATGAGTGATTATAGCTGGACAACTACTGGCTGTGCCAAAATGCTAGTACTGGCAAACAATTTTTTGTAACTAGTGTGCCAGTGTTGGGAGGGTAAAAAAAAGTTGGTCTTGAAGGAGCTTTCCCACAAACAAAAAAATTGATTTTATAAAACAAAAAAAAATTTAAATTAAAAAAAATCCAAAAAAAAAATTTTTGCATGCAACCGGATTTGAACTCAGAACCTTCTGACTACAAACATTTTTTAACGAAGCGTCAGCATTTTTATAAATTCATTGGTCTACCAGTGAATTGATTTTTGTACGTCTGGTAGCATTGGCTAGGTAGCGCTGGATAACCATTGGTTGCAAATCTTGGCATATCACTCTAAGCCAATTCTTTGCCAGTGGTTTTTTTTTTATAAACCACCGAAATTTTTGTAAAACAAATACTGGTAAAACGCTTTTTTCAAACGCTTGCAAAGCGTCCCAAATGAGTGTTCTGCCAGTCATTTATTTTTAAAACCGTGGTTACCCAGTGGTATGCCAGTGCTTGATTTTTTGTACCACTGGCGATTTCTGACTGGGTAATTACCCAAATCGCGGGTAATTTTTGATTTGATTTTTCAGATAATTCATTAAAAAAAAAATTAGAAGTTCTGCTGTAATTTATTATACACAGAGAAAACCAATTCATTGTGACATTTTCGAATAATTTAAAATGTCCAAATTTCGAATAACGAATAATTCGAATAATTTGATACGATTAATCGATTAATCGAAATTGTTAGAAAATTACAAAAATGATTGAAAAATATAAATTTTTTATTAAAGTAAATGTGCTAAATTCTCAAAAATTTTTTAAAAAGTTGTGATAAATAATTTGCTGTAGGCTTGTAACTATCCGGATTTCATTCTGGCCTAAGAAAATAATTAAGGGACGACCTTTTAGAATTTCTAGAAATATTTGTTAGCTTCAGCTCAATAAGAATTTCATGTTTTCAAATAGGAGCGTTAATAAACATCTTAAATCCCAAAGAAAAAACAACATAAAATTATCACAGTTTGCTTTGTCATCTTCCAAATTACTACTATGTTGTTGTGACTTATCTAGTAAAATAGTGGTATATATTTACGTATAGTAAATTTTTAATTATTTTTACGACTTTTTTATTAAACAAAAGCATTAATAATTACTGTAATTAATGATTATTATAATTATTAATTATAATTAATGCTCAATGTTATAAAGCTTGTTTAGTGAGCACTCTGAATTAACAAAATAAAGTAAAGGGATGGAGGTACGGAAACGTAGAGGGAAAATCAATTCTCAACAGAATTCCTCTCTACATTTACGTTTTTTTATGTATTCAATGCATACGAAAGAGATACAAATTAATGTACGGGGTCTTTTATTCTTCTTTAACTCTTTAACTCATTGCGGTGTGTTTCTCCCCGATTTGGATAAAATTTTAATATGTGAAAGAGGGGACAGAAAAAATCAAAATAATGACAAAAACTGATCTCAATTATTAAATTTTTTAATTTGTGTGAATTTCAGAAGAGGTACTGAATTTATTTTTGTTACTTTTTTAAATAAAATTATTAATAAAACACAGCAAGTGTATGATTATTATTTTACATAAAATTTTTTCGATTAATTTTAAAATTTTGTTCGATTAACCGGTTAAGAAAAAAACCCAAATAATTATTTGCACGATTAATCGATTAAAATAAAAAGCCGATTAATTGAATACCCTAATCAAGACATTTGTGACTCATATACAGCATAGTTTGGGCACATTTTTGGCCATGTCTCCGAACTATGCGCACCACATACATATATATGTATATATATTTATGCCTCAAATAACACAGTTGCTATTTAATGTTATTGAAAAAATAAAACACATACACATACTTACAAATAAGTAACTGCAGCATAACTTTTCTACCTAATGTAAAGAAGGATAATTTACAACGTAAACATACACTTAACAAATATATTAACTACATACTTGTCAACTAACTCACCAACAACCAAACCAAACGAACCAACGAACCAGGCAGCCAACTAAACTGACTGTTTGATTGTCAGTCACATATTAAAATTTTCAGACTAAATGTCAATTTGTCTAACGTAACGACTAACTCTACATTGACTAAGTAGCAGCCTGTTTAAAATACAAACTTAACTTGTAATAAAATTGTTTTAGTAACTAAAGTAGTCGTTTGTTATAAACAAATACACACACACATACTCTTACCACACATGCACATAGAACAACTTATCATAACATCCTAAGTAAATTGTACAATACATTTTATGTATTTATTTAAACAACAACGCCATTTTCTGTTTTTAAACTACATAATTAAATTTACACACACACACACCCATACACATACAGATACCTTAAACTAGTTTATTTTTTTAAACTTTTACATTCATCATCAACCGTAACTAGTGCAACTTAACTGATCTCAAACAAACTTATTTGAACCTCAGAGCTCAGATTGAATTAAATCTTTTATTCGATTTAAATTCATTTTTATTGCACACTAGAGTTGTGAAATGGCGATACTTTTGAATATTCGATACTCCTCAATACTTTTTATATTCATACAAAAACAGGGTTTGTATTTTCATACCAGAAACCATATATGGGAATTTTTCATTACCATTAGTTCATACTAATGACAATGAAAAAAATGTTATTACAATTTAATGGTAATGAAATATTTTTCATTAGAAAAATCATTACTAATGATAATGAAATTACACTAATGTAAAAAAAACTAATTACAATTGATTAAAAACCATTTGTTTACAAAAAAATTCAGACAAATGAAACCGAACAACGGGTTAAGCCGGGGAAGTTATAAAACATAATTTTATAAAGACATGCGCGGTTCCAGCAATTAATATAAGGGGAAAAATCATACGCCTCAGTGGACAACTCAATGTATTCGTCTACTGTGGCGTATGATTTTTCCCCTTATATTAATTGCTGGAACCGCGCATGATAAAGAGGATCCATTCCATCCCGTTAAATTTTACTTGGATACAAATAACAATGGAATGGAAAGTAATATTTAATTTCAAATCAGCATGAGCCTGAATGAGCACATTCCATCTTCGATTTCAGCGAGTTTTACTCCATTTTTACGTTTTTCTGTCAATGGCAATTATTTTTTTTAATTTATTCATTATCAATGGTAATGAAATTTAAAATCATTGTCATTAATCAATGAAATTAAATTTTAGAATAATTACCATTAATTTAAAAAATGGTAATTAAAATAATTTCATTACAATTGATATCAATGCAATGGTAATGATATCATCAATTAATTAGTCCACCAAATTAACTAGTCCCATGTATGCCAGAAACATAGTTTCATTTTTATAGTTTTTTCTTTGGAAAAGGGATTTTTGACGGATTTTTATTGGTACCTTATTTTGGTACAAAATCCTTTAGAATTTGCTGTTTTAAAATTTTCCAAAGTTTTGGGTACTTTATATGGATACTTCCCATGTGTGTTTGCGTTTTCAGTATTCTCTCTACATTAGATTTGGCAACATTTTTACCTAAACACCTATTTTGGTACATTTTTAAAGAAGTTAGGCCGCTTTCTGTGCTAAACATAGGAAATATGTATGTATATCAAACTTTACATTTTAACGGATACATTAATGATGTGGTACAGTTTTTTTTTAATTTCGTAAATTTAAAATGTGCTCCCATTCAAAAAATTTAAGAAAATTTGTTGTTTTATATAATCCATTTTTTATATGAAATGTTTTACCTATTTCTACATTAGATCATGAATTTTCTTGTAAGCTTTCCAGTGATATATAATATGGTATAGATATATAACGTACGTTAATCAGAATAAGGGAATAAAGATATTTAAATTATGCTCTCTTACAAAAAACTACCAAAGGGTACTTTTTATTGCACTATAAATGCATATTTTGCTGAAAATGCATATTCCTAAGGTTTTTTTTTTTGATAATGTATTGTAATTTAGTGATTTGCGAAATTTATATCTTTTGTGAAAATAGATAAATTTTAAAATTTAAAACAATTTTTTTTTTATTATGGAGACAAAATATTAGATAAATTAAATTCGGACGATGATGCGAAGTAAATTTCAGCGTTTAAGCCACTCTAAAAATAAAAAGTAATACTAAAATTAGTTTGACAATATTGAAAGTGTTGGAAAAACGCAATAATAAATGCATATTTTTAAAATTTTAATAAATATTTTTAGATTTTTAAAACATATATTATATACATAAAACACGATTATAAATTCATGAAGTTCCGAGCGCTACTTATTGCATATAATGGAAAAGTTGTGTAGGCCAAAGCAACCGAAAATCGGGTTATTATTTCGGCTATACTTCGACTTGGCTTCTGAAGACATAATCTGATTCCTATTTAAGATCAGAGGGGCAATTCTGTAACTTTTTAACGACAACATTCGGTAGTTAAGTTGTCAGTTTACTATGAAAACTTGTTAAAAAGTTAGAGAATCCCACTACAGAAGCTAGAAGTCAGTTTGAGTATTACTCTGCTTCGCCCTGTAGCCAAAATATACGTGAATAAGCCAACAAGATGCCTATTCGACCCCACAGTTAGATCATAGCGTACCGACCGTAACCGAGACCTTCAAATTCATCTTAATATTTAGAACAATAGCCGAGATCTCCGAATTTGTCTCCCTATTTATTTTGCCTCAGAGTAATCGCCGAGATCTCTCACATTCGTCTAGCTATTTATTTTAACTTAGACCAATAGCCTAGATCTCCCGAATTTATCTTGCTCAGTGCTGCCACCAGTAAAACAAAAAATTACACAGCTGTAGGTCAAAAATTATCCAAAACTGTATGAAATTACAAAAAAAATTTATAAATTTTTTTTATATTTTTCCAAATAATATATGAGGCCATTTAGACAAATTCTTCTGCGCGTAGTGGGGCAGAATCAAAATATTTTGAAAATAATGTAGTGGTTTATTATGCAATATGTTTTTCAGGCTTAACCCTTTGACGACTAATGGTTGATATATGTCCCATTTTTACTTTTTGCTGTTTAAAGAAATCTTGTAAGACAATTTTAACTAAAATATCTGAGCATTACAAAGTCAGCTCGAAAATTAAAAATTTTGTTTTTTTTTTAATTATTTTTAGTTTTTAATTTTGAAAATTGAATTTGAAATACAGACAGAATTATTTATTATTTATGGATTGCGTGTAGTTTAGAGCAAAATAGAATATTAAATGCATTAAAGGAATTAAAGTCCCAAACGTATTTAACAAATTGTGAAAAATAATCCGTTGTAGGCATGTTCCTATCCGGATTTTATTCTTGCCTAAGGAAATCGTCAGGGGACGACGTTTTTTTAAAGTTTAACCCAATCAGGAGCGATAGTCTATCAACATTATAGCTTTAGTTCCATATTTTTAAGATATGGAGCGTAGTAAAAAATAGCATAACAATAATTCTCAACCATAAGCCCATGTCTTCCAAAAGTTTCGATAGGAAATCTGCAGTGGTTCAAGATTGGTCGTCAAAGGGGTAAAATAGTGAATTATGTGGTGTCGTTCATAGGTTAACTATTTCTAAATTTCTGAATTTTTTACATGAAGTTTGAAAAATATGTTCGCAAAACATGAACAATATACGGGGTTAAAAATATAAATTAAATATAGAACAATGTTTTTGATTTTGAAAAAATTTACGAAATAATTCGTCGGAAAATAGAAATTTGTGGTAAATGTTTCACAAACTCATTTAATCGAAATGTCGACTAATTTTCATTTCATTATTAAAAAGCTCTGTAGTGGGATTCTCTAACTTTTTAACGACAAAATTCGGTTGTTAAATTGTCAGTTTACTATGAAAACTTGTCAAGTTAACAACCGAATTTGATCGTTAAAAAGTTACAGAATTGCCCCTCTAGAACTGAATTTACCGAAATTTCTGTAAAAAGTGAAATTACACGAAAACTACACAAAAATTTCATTATTCAAAAATTATCCAACGAATGTTTAAACAGTCCTGTTTTTGAATAATTATTCAAAAAGCATGGATGGTAACCGAAACGATGCGGTTATCGGTAAGGGTAACGCTATTTTAGATTATTTCGGTAACGGTATTTTAAGGGTAACGCTATTTCATTTATTTCGGTATCGGTATTTTAAGGATAACGGTTTTTCAGTTATTTCGGTAACGGTATTGCATTTATTTCGGTAACGGTATTTTAAGGGTATCGATATTTCATTTATTTCGGTATCGGTATTTTAAGGATAACGGTATTTCAGTTATTTCGGTAACGGTATTTTAGGGGTAACGGTAGTCAGTTGAAAGGGTTTTAAATCGATAACGGTATTTTAGCGGTATTGCCTGCCAACTCTGTCAAAAAGTGGCAACACTAATCTTGCTATTTGTTTTTTGCCGATTTACCGAGATGTCCCGAATTCGTCAAACTATTTATTTATTTCAGAGTAATGCCGTTTCGTTTTTTTATTTTTTTGCCGATAGATATTTTCTTTTAGAGCAATAGCTGAGATCTGCCGCATTCGGCACGCTATTGAATTGTATGCCGATTTCGTAATCAGACAGTATTCTACTTCACAGATATATCATACCGTCAAGGGGTGAGTCGTGTTTTTATGCACAGACTGAGGGAATAACCATGTGGAAATAATACTTCTTTTCGCAGATTTTAAAGTCTTCATAGTCTAATCGTAAAGCAAAGGGCAAATCACAAGTCGACTACCCCTTAATACGGGTAAGTAAAAATACGAATAGGGGATACGAATTGTCAAAATTTGTAAATTATGATTTGAAAATTACCTTGCATATACCCAGTACTGGGAGATAGTAGATACGGATGGACAGGGATAGATAGCGAGACCCAGCAAAATCTTTCATTACCAAATAAGTGGTTATATAATGAAGCTAACATTTTTTACTACTTATAATTAGGCGTCAGCACTAGTTATTTTTGTTAGGCGAAGCCGTTTTTATAAGCAGTCTAGCTTACGCGCGATTACTTATTTATTTATAAAGATAATGTGAATTTGGTAACTACTTATTTTTTAACCACTAGTAAGTATATAAGTAAGTCGTACTATTTAACAACTTGTAACCTCTTATTTTTTAACTGTGTGTAGGTAACTACTTATTCTATATATTTTTGTAATGCAGCGGGTAAGCGGGTGCACAAATTTTGTGCGTTTTTTCATGCAGCGAATATGGACAACTACTTACAAAAACGACCTTGTCGAGCAAAAATAATGAGTAGACCCTAACTCTACTGCTTATTATTTGGATATCAGTAATGAGCACCCATTACTGAGATTTTGCTGGGGAGTCAAGCAAGCTTAAGAAAACGTAAATTCCCAGTGTAGAAACGGTAATGACATATTATTACCAGTAATGACACCCACTTACCTTCTGCATTATTTTGAAACATATAATAATGAGTTACGGATAATGACTTATTTTTATCATTATTTCAAATACAAAATAATTTTTTAGATTTTTTTGTCTATTAAATATTACATGTCTATATAGCTCAGATGGTAGAGCTGTTGACTGGCAATCTGTAGGCCCAGGCTCGATTCCCGCACCAGCAAATTTTATTAAAAAAAAAAATACAATAAAAAGTATTTTTTTTATATAATTTATTTTTTAGAAAATCTATTTTTAGACTCAATATTTTTGTCAGTACTGGTAACGTAGGTAACGATATATTTTTTGATTTTTCGTATGCTGGTGTGTAACGACAACTCATTATTTTTCGCGACATCGCCATATAAAGGTAATAAGAAATGTAATAACAAAAGTAACTAGTTACCATTACCAAGTATGTAGTTACATAACCACATATCTGGTAATGATTTTCTACACTGGGTTGTATTGAATTTGTAATTTAGTAGTTTTGAGGTTAAGAAGAAGAATAAACCTTTTTTTTCATTTGTTTTCACTAAAATTGTATGTACAAGACTATTATTTTTCTGGTGAAAAATTTACATTTTATATTTCCTGGACTAAGGATTTCTAACAGCACAGAAAATTGTGCATTTTCACAATTTTAACAACAATTTGAGGCCTTTACAGTTCGAGTGAAATTTTTCCACGTGAAAAACAAATTACTGGGCCTTAAAATAAAATCAGAAAAAAACGAATATTGACTATTTTTTAGAATTAACAAAAATGATTCTTTAATCAGCTATCAAACACATGTGAAAATGTAGTTGGGCATCACTGCATTCAGAAGTGATGAAAATAAACTTTTAAAATAACTGCATTTGCAGTTGATTTTACATACATAATTCCCTGAGTGTAGTACCTAATAGCTAATTTTCAATTTGCTCTGTTTAAAGTAAATGTGATCATTCTAAAAACAATTCATTCTTCGACACTACAATTTATTCCTCGACACTACAATTTTGTTATTTGTTTGTATGTAAGTAAAAAATTTTACATGCAAATTGTTTCACGTATGCATACAACATGTACATTGTATAGGGTTTTCCAATAGGGATGGGTAGATGTTAAAATGGAACAAGTTCCTTGTGAAATATCAACGATTTTTTTCTTTAATTTCAAAGAATATTGATGGGATTATGTGCGGAATATGACATCGTTCAAAGAGCCTCCTCTAGCTTAGCTGGGTGGCGCGCATCCGAGAGGTGCAATTTTCGATGACTCTGGTGCATAGACCGGAATTAATTTGAAAGACGGCATGAGTTATGCTGACTTTAAGGGCACCAGTCTCATATGTATTTTTGGCATAAACCTGCGACTTATCAAAACCCTACAAGAAAAATCTGACGTAAATCGTAAATTACAAGAGATAATAAAGTTTTATCATTTGCAAGTGTTGCTCGATGCTGTTATTTGACATGATGATTTGACTTTATTGGCTGAAATATAAATAACAGGAAACTTAACAAAAGATAAAACAATATAACTGTCAAAATTTACCCATCCCTATTCCAGAACCCTATAAATTTAAGTGTAAAAACATGTAAAAAAACGCGTTTACATTTACACTTTTCATGCGTATTAACTTATTATAAGTGGATGTAATTCCTATCGAAATAAAAACTTCGCATGGTTTTTGTTTTGGAAGGTGAAAACTAGAGGGGTCCAAAAATGCAAAAGTTGGAATTCACGGTCTCCACCATGTTGCCCTTATTAAATAATGCCTAATATGCCAAGTTTCAGGTTAATGTGGTAACCTGTACGAGGGTAACTATTTACATTTTGAGTCTAACAATGAAAAAACAGAAATTTGTTATTGAAAATATCTTTATTGTTTTTCAAAATATTCTCCTTCACGATCCATTCCCCTATAAAGGCGTTCGAACCACTTGCCGTAGCATATGTTCCATTCCACGCCAGGCACCTTCAAAACATGGGTTTTTAATAAATTTACGGCTTCTTCTACTGACGTAGTTTATCTTTGATGTGCCGGACCAAGATAAAGTAATTGGGTGCCAAGTCAGGGTTATACAGCGAATGAACCATTAATTCGATCTTTTGAGTGCTCAAAAAGTCACTTGTTTGTAGGAATAGGCACCTCAGAGACTATTAATTATAGAGATAGGAAATCAAAACTTAAACTACTCACCGATAGAGGGCGCTGATATTTAGTATTACCTGAGGAACTATTTAGTATCAGTTTAATATCAGTTGAGCCTATATTTATAAACTCAAAAACTGCTGAAAACTGATAAAAATAAGGAAAAAGCAAACGCGGAATATATTCAAATAATAAAATTTTAAATATTTGTTTGTATTTTTTCCTTTGTTGTTTGTTATTATTTAAATTTAAATAAAAAAAGAAAATTGTCAATTTTTTTTACAAAGTGCCATCTAGTGATAACGATTTTTTATAACTTATTTTTTTGGTGATGCCATACCCCTGAGGCACCTTAATGAATTTAAATAACTTTAATATTTCAATTGCGATCTTTAATCAAACTTTTTTTTCAGTTTTTTGTCATACCACACTTTTCTTATCAATGTCATATTTGTAGGGTTGCTCGTGAATTCAAACTTTTTTTTGTGGACCACCTTAGTGAACACATAATTTATGGTGGTGTCCAACCGAAACATGAAACGTGTTGTTACGAATATAGAGATTGAGCTGACTTTTTACGAATGCCAGTTCTATTTTTTTTATTATTATTTTTAATTATAAATGTGCCTACTAGGAATATAAACTGGCAAATTAGCGTTTAAGAAAACTTTCTAATTGATTTAAATAAGAGGTTACATCCGGTATCTATCGATAGATTTCCTTTAAATATAAATTGTTTTCTTCGGAAAGATGCAGCCGTCTTTTTAGTGCTCTAACAAATTTTATTATTTTATAAACTAATGTTGAATTTTGCTATCTACATTCATTCGGACATAATAAATTATTCGGCCGACCTTTAATATTTGGCCATCAACAGCAGCCATTTCTTTTTTAGTTTGTTTAACAGTAGTGCATTTATAAATTTTATAGCGCATGAAATAAATAACTTTGTACATTTTCAATATTAATTTTTTATCGTTAAATAATTTATACACGTGCATATTAAAATATTGTCATTACAATGACTTAATGGACAAAGTGAAAGAATCAGTTTAAAAGTTTCATAGTAGAATTTAAATGTTATTACTTTAAAAAAAGCACGATATATATTTTTATACCCTACACCACTATGTGGTCAGGGTATTATAAGTTTGTGCTGATGTTTGTAACACCAAAAAATATTGGTCCTAGACCCACCTTATAGTATACCGACCGGCTTAGAATTTTTTTTTTATTTCGATTTAACGATGTCCGTCTGTCCGTCCGTCCGTCTGTCTGTCTGTCTGTCCATACATTCTTGTGCGAACTCTACAGGTCGCAAATATTAAGATATTTTGATCAAACTTGGTACACCGACTTATGTCGGCCCAAGGACGACGCCTATTGATTTTGGTGAACAGCGGTCCATGTTAAGACCTAGTGCCCATATAAGGGTCCCCCCAAAATTATATTGTTTATACGCTGAGGTCGCAAATATTAGGATAATTTGATGAAATATGGTACACCGACTTATGTCGGTCCAAGGACGAAGCCTATTGATTTTGGTGAACATCGGTCCATGTTTAGACCTAGTGCCCATATAAGGGTCCTATTAAAATTATATGGTTTATAAGCTGCAGGTCGCAAATATTAAGATATTTTGATGAAATTTGGTACACAGACCTATTTTGGCCCAAGGACGAAGCCTATTGATTTTGGTGAACATCGGTCCATGTTTAGACCTAGTACCCATATAAGGGTCCCCCCAAAATTGGCTTGGTAACAAACTGCAGATCGCAAATATTAAGATATTTTAAAGAAATTTGGTGCGCTGACTCACATTATAGAAAATTTTGACACAAGCCCCATTTTCACCCATTCGAATTTCGGATCCAAACATTAGTTGGCTTTTACCCAGACTGGTGTAGGGTATTCTATAGTCGGCATGCCCGACTTTAACCTTTTTACTCGTTTTTAAATCAAGTTGAATAAAAAAAGTTAGAAATTCAAATCACCAAATACTTTTTATACCCTACACCACTATGTGGTCACGGTATTATAAGTTTGTGCTGATGTTTGTAACACCAAAAAATATTGGTCCTAGACCCACCTTATAGTATACCGATCGGCTCAGATTTTTTTTTATTTCGATTTAACGATGTCCGTCTGTCCGTCCGTCCGTCTGTCCATGCATTTTTGTGCGCACTCTACAGGTCGCAACTATTAAGCTATGTTGATGAAATTTGGTACGCAGACCTATGTTGGCCCAAGGACGAAGAAGTTTGATTTTGGTGAATATCGGTCCATGTTTAGACCTAGTGCCCATATAAGGGTCCTACCAAAATTATACTGTTTATACGCTGCAGGTCGTAAATATTAAGATATTTTGATGAAATTTGGTACACAGACCTATATTGGCCCAGTAACGCAGCCTATTGATTTTGGTGAACATCGGTCCATGTTTAGACCTAGTGCCCATATAAGGGTCCTACCAAAATTATATTGTTTATTCGCTGCAGGTCGTAAATATTAAGATATTTTGATGAAATTTGGTACACGGACCTATGTTGGTCCAATAACGCAGCCTATTGATTTTGGTGAACATCGGTCCATGTTTAGACCTAGTGCCCATATAAGGGTCCTACCAAAATTATACTCTTTATACGCTGAAGGTCGCAAATATTAAGATATTTTGATGAAATTAGGTACACAGACCTATATTGGCCCAATAACGCAGCCTATTGATTTTGATGAACATGGGTCCATGTTTAGACCTAGTGCCCATATAAGGGTCCCCCCAAAATTAGCTTGGTTACAAACTGCAGGTCGCAAATATTAAGATATTTTAATGAAATTTGGTGCGCTGACTCACATTATAGAACATTTTGACACAAGCCCCATTTTAACCCATTCGAATTTCGGATCCAAACATTAGTTGGCTTTTAACCAGACTGGTGTAGGGTATTGTATAGTCGGCATGCCCGACTTTAACCTTTTTACTCGTTAAATAGATCATAAAAAATCAAACGAAATAATTTTGATATCATAACAAAATCATTTCGGTGGTAACTTTGTCCCGAGACAAATCCAAATGGCTTGTTAAGTACGAATTTTTGTTTTTCCAATAGTACCAATGCAGTCTTTAGTAGTGACACTCTGAAGATTAGAAAAGAGTTATCGCCAAAGATATAATACTACTTTTAAAATTAATAAAAAAGAAAATGGATTTCAAACAGTTTAAAGTTTTCGTTAACCCATTTTTCGCCGACCGAAAAGTTAAATGTTTTTTTACGAGTATTTAATTTATTTTTTACATGAATTATTATGGGTCCTATTTATTTTATTATATACTCAGTATAAAAACGCTTTTTATTTACACTTCAAAAATATCTGTCGTGTAGGTATACATATTTCGCCAATGGTGATTACAATCTCCACTAATTTTCCGGAAAATTGGAAAATTTACTGAATTAAAAATTTAGAATTTCCTTAATTGTTCCCAGAATAGCGTTGATATACATTTTTATCAAAATCTGTCAACGGGAACTGGTAGCGGCGAAAAATGGATTAAACACGAGTTTTCATAGAAAAAAAGGTTTCCAAGCCAAAAATGGATTGATAAATATAATGGTGCATCTCATCAGTTAGGACTTGAGTTCTATTTTCCGAAGTGGTACGATGATTAATTCAACAATTTTATACTGAAGTATAAAAGCACCAAGAAAGAACAATTACGTTTTCGAACTTTTCGGCCTTTATTAATATTAAGCCAAAGCTGTCAACTTTCGCCCTTGAAAAACTTGCTTAAAATAGCTTTAGTTTGGTAACACTAATTAAGCGCAATACATTCAACTTTCAGAGAGGATTCGGTCTTGTGAATTTGCCAACTTATGTACCAGATTTCGTACAATTATCGTTAGAATTGCAGGCTGTAGTTTCATTACATGGACAGATGAACGGACCGACAGAAATTGCATAATCGATTCATAGTCACTTCTGAATAGGTTTGCCAGATATGAAAACGACAAAAAAAGTACCTCGAGAAAAAAAGGCAGTACAATTGTTAAAAAAAGAGGTACACTTTTCATTAAAAATATATTAAAATTTATTACATAAAAATATATATTTATAAAAAAATATGCCAATTACCTTTTATTGGCCCTTCCACTACCGACTTTTTGTTTGTGTTTGTGGTACTCTAAAGCGTGGGTCTAGGTTTAACATTTTTTGGCGTTACAAACATCAGTATAAACTGTCCACTTAGTGGTGTAGTGTATAATTAACTTTGTCAATACAAACAACATTTTGAAGTTGTTATGTCAATAATGTGTTCAAAATTGTGAAAATTAAATTAAAATAAATTATTAATTGCCTGATAGAATCAAAGTCGAAAATAAATTACTAAACCCCCATAATGTTATATTTTGATTGTATCCACTAATTATATAAAATTTTTAATTCAGGTATAATGCAAAAGTGAATTATACCATTTTTAAAATTATAAAATAATATAAAATTTATTTTTCTAAAATATATACATTAAACATTTTTATACAATTCATAATAATACTTAAGCAATAATTTGTAAATAGTTTTTATTTTATTTTAAAATCTAAAATAAAATTATAATTCTTAAAAAAAAATGGAGGGAATGTTGATGTTTTGTAACATTAAGTTAAAACTAATAAAAAAAAAATCTCATCATTAAAATACTAAAAGAAATTAACAATTTAATAAAAGTCATACTAAAATTATAACAAAAAAATTAAATTAAATTTTTGAAATGTGATGCTAAAAAACAGGACAACATAAATAAATATTGCATTGTTATCAAGATAAACTCCCTAATGTAAGAGATCAACAATATGTTGTGTATTGAATAGGGCATTCAATCGAGTCAAAATCGAGTAAGAAGTTTAACTAATCGTATTGTAAATATGGACCAATATAAAAATCAAAACTTTTGGCAGCATTCATAAGACAAAGAAACAATTGGAGTAATTCAAACTATTAACCTTTATTAATTTAATTACGTAGTTTTGGTCAAGTGACGGGTTTTCATAAACAAACGTGGCTTTTCTTCGAGTAATTCTCACTCGAACAATTTTTCGAGTAGGGGTTAAAATCGAGTACAAAGAATACCCACAAATTGTTTTCCCTTAAAATAAGTACTCAACTAGCCATGGGTTCTACTACATATTGCAGAATTTTTAATTTTTTTCAAATTTATTGATGAAGTTATAAGTAATTTACTACTTATTCGGTTTACTCGATTTGAATACACTAGTATTGAAATTATAAATCTAGTTTGTTTAAATATATTACTGACATTGTTAACTCTTACATTGAGGTCTCTAATGGTTGGCTATACGACCGTCCATTGGCATCCATGGTCGGTGTACTGTCCAGATCAAGATCAGTCTCTAACAATGCCTCAGAGCGTGAACGTTGCTTATATGCAGATTTACGTTCATCGGACCGAAGAGATGAAGGTATGGTAGATGTGGCAGTGTCACCATTTTCATAAACTGTTTTAGGTCTTCTGCTGGCCATATGGGCAGTAGGTGTATCGTATTTTGGTGTATTACCACCACTTATAGAAGACGCTGGCCTTGAAAGACGATTGGTACCTACTGCTGTCATATACGAATCGGGACGTCGTATTTCGGCCGGTTTAAAGCCAGCACTGGCGTTACTTACTTGGCTATTATTATGACTACGTAATTCAGCTAAAGAACTAAAATTCATATTATCGATTTTTTGTTCGTATGTCAAACTATCAGCATGTGAATTATAGCCGAAGGGAGTTTGATTCGTTGTTAATGGCGATGGGGTTTTATTGGAAGCGGGTAGAAATGAACTTGGTGGTCTATCGGACAAGACACTTGTACGTTGTTCGGGTATATTTCGTTTTAATTCCGACAAAAATGCTAAATTTTCATTAGGATCATGTCTTAATGGTAACGTACTAGCATTACCATAATAATCGGAACCAGTCTCCTCTACATCGGTTGCGTGTATTATGGGAGTATCTTCAGCTATGCTGGTGCTAATGGAATTATTACGTGTGCCCGAATATGTGGAGTTATCACGGAATCCTTCATTGCGATAGGAGAGTTCAAAATCATTTGGTTTTTGTTCGGACCAAGCAGCTACAGCAGCTCTGCCTCTGCTAGCACTGGCTTTAGATGCAGAGCCTATAGTTGCCACTCTTTGTGGTCCCTGTGTAGAAGAACCTGACCTTACCGTACTGGTAACATATTCATTTTGTGATTTTGTTGGTGTTTGATATTCAGATTTATCACCATCGTTACGATGATTTTCATAAGGCCCAAAACTGGCCTCAGAACTTAAAACACTTTTATCGATAGACTCAAAAGAACCATTACCCATCATCTTATAATCTTGAGCCATAGTTTTGGTTAAAGTACCGGTTGATGTCGACATGTGCTAAAGAATATAAAATTGAAAACGAAAAAAAAAATAAATAAAAAATAAAAATGATATAAAAAAATTAATAAAATCATACAAAGTTTCTTCTTCTCAAGGAACCCTGTGGATCTATACTATTTAAACTGCGTAAACTTTGGCGTATACTATTGCGTCTTTGTAAACGCTGAACATGACGATGTTTTGATTTGGCATACCAACATATTGCCACTAATACCAACAAAATTATGGCTAAAATAAATGCGGAAATAATGCTGATTGCAAAAATATCAGCTCTCCAGGACAAAGGATCAATGACCACCTAAAAGTAAATAAAATATTGACTTTGCATTAAAATTCTTTAACATGTTAGAATATCTGCAAACCTTAGGATCTATTTCACATATAAAACCCAGTTCTTTATTACAATCCTCTATTGTCACCTCCATATATGCAAAACTGGTGCAACGATCTATATGGTTAAAGTCCTGAATCCATACTTTCTCAGGATATCTATAAATTTAAAAATTTATTAGTCTACGGTTTATTCCTAATCTCACAAACTTACTTCAAGTGTCGCATTTGTGATTGTAAATATTTCCATAATGTTGTACTGTCTGTTTTTATGAATGGCATCGATGAATTCTCAGATCTACAAAAATCTTTGGCCTCATGGAATGCCATCGGTACTCCCACATACATGAAACAAGTATCGTGTACCAAACCCCAACCTGGCGGGCATTTGCCATCCAAAATAGTCAAATTATTCATTTGAAACGGCACTGCCTGCACCTCTAATAACTGTGGATCATCTGAAAGGTAACAGTGTTTACAATGAACAATTTTTAATTACAAAGTTCTCTTCTTTACCTGATTTATCCTTAATTCTTGATTGCACAGATATGCTGTTATTATAGCTCCAATAGTTGTGACGAGCATCAATTTTTGAACGCCATAATTCGATTGTACTGTTGATTATAAAAAAATAAATATGGAATTAGTATTAAATGTATAAAAGTTTTACTAGAGCAACAAGTTTTACCTGTTCCGATAGTCAAAACTCGTACTAAAATAAAGAACATGCAGAAAATTTCGATACAAAATAAAGAAAGATAAATAAAATAGAGAAAGTAAAGATATTAGTTAAAGATTTTTAAAATCATGCTGATGGTGAAAGTAAAGTGTATGTAGGATGAAATGAAATATTCCCAATTAAAGCAACAGCAATATTATTCATAGAAAAATTAAAGAAACAATATGATGGACAGACCTTTTGCTTACAAAATGCAAAGGCCGATAATGGGATTTAAACCAGTACCGATGTTCTATAACTATGTGAGAAGTTCCTTACATAAAAACTGCAACTCTACTATATTTAAAACATGGAAAGTCGAATAATGTTCAATTTTCCAAAAAAGAAAAAAAAATTACTTATATATAAATTTTAAATTATATGACTCGCCCTGCGTTAAACATGACAGAGTTGAATTTTTCTATGTGAGAAATTTCTCACGTATTTATAATCCGCCAGTACAGAAGATATATTCATTCTGTCGACCGAATTAGTTAGCAATTTTTTGTTGCAACAACAAAATAATTCGAGTACTACAACTAGGACATTCGATTGTCAAACTAATTCAGTTGCTGAATCGGAATTTAATCTCTGTTGCTTTAATTTCGAAAACGTGAAGTCGTGTTTTGAAATTAGTAAATCGATGATTCTAAATTGCCCTAGTAAAAATGACTTTTATATAATCATTTATGATTTTATACAATTATATCTTGTCGAGTATTGTGAAACATATATTTTTATATCGTCATATCAAAATATATTTAATTATATAAAATTATATTAACAAGATCCAGCATATTCCGGATCAAATCATGTATGGGTTAATACAACATTTTTCAGCTCATTGATGTGGAACTTAACACGGTATAAAGGTATTAGTCGGTATTCCGTACGGTATACCGAGATATAACCGTGTTAAAATATAGAAAAATGCTAAAAATCCGCCTTGAGTCAAAAAATTCGTATGGCCATTAAATTAATGCAGCCAACTTGACAAAAAGAATGATGCAGAAGTTCTTATTTTTGGGGCTACTTTCACGTGCAATTCTCAGAATTGAGTCCCAAAATTATGTGTTGCACTGTGTAATTATATATAGAAATATATTAATATTATTTGATCCGAAAAATGGTGGATCTGGTTAATATAATTTTATATAATTTAATATCTTTTGATATAATCATATAAAAATATATGTTTCACAAAACTCGACGAGATAAAATTGTATAAAATCATATATGATTATATAAAAATCATGTTTACTAGGGTATTTGGACTTTTTTCAATTTCATTGAATTTTGTTTGAGAGTAACCCTTGTTTATTTATAAACTTTTCTTCTAATTTCTCGACAGTGAGATAAAGAGAATATAAAAAACCTGTTTTATCGACAAAACGTCGCACTGCGGTGAAACACTCTACAGCCTAAAGCCTAAAGCCCAAATTAGTTTGGAAGTAAAGTGCGGCGAAATGAGGTATCGTGAAGTAGAAATCTATTTTCAATAGATTTTCTTACATTAAATGTACTTCCAAATTAAGTAGTTATGTATAATGTCATTAAATAAAAGTAAACAGCTGACACGATACTTTACGATACTACTAGACTACTGGAGCCTTAAACCACATAAACGCAGTGTCGACCGCAGTGCGACGTTTTGTCGATAAAGCAGTTTTTTGTATCTTCTTCTCTATATCTCGGTATACCGTCGACACTACGTTATCTGGTTTAGTCTTAGGGCACACAAACGCTTGTTCCCAGGATGGGGGTTTCTGACATTTTTCAATTTTAAGCAGGAATAAGGAAAAAAACATTTTTCAAATCAATATTTTGTTAAATAATTTAAAAATTATAAAAAAAATTGTTTTTTTTTTAAACTTGTTTTATGTTTTTTGTCGGAACTCTTCGCGGACCTCCTGGAATTCTGCTACGGACCACTGTTTTCTGAACATCAATTGATATTTTTTGAATTTCAAATAATATTTTCTGAATTTCAAATGATATTTTCTGAATTTCAATTGATATTTTCTGAATTTCAATTGACATTTTCTGAATTTCAAATAATATTTTCTGAATTTCAAATGATATTTTCTGAATTTCAATTGACATTTTCTGAATTTCAAATGATATTTTCTGAATTTCAATTGATATTTTCTGAATTTCAATTGATATTTTCTGAATTTCAATTGATATTTTCTGAATTTCAATTGTTGTTTTCTGAATAATAATTGATATTTTCTGAATTTCAATTGATATTTTCTGAATTTCAAATGATATTTTCTGAATCTGCTAATTTCAGCAGTTTTTCTGCAAAGTAAGTTTCAACTAAATATAAAAATTTTCTCTGCTCCAAGAAATTACTTCGCAAAACAAAAATTGCAGTTATATTTCATAACTCATTATTTGATAATGAAAGTTTTTTGCTGGGAGAATAAGTGATATCAGATTATGAACTATAATTACATGGTACTGTTGACTGTTATTATTTCATAATCATTATCTGGATTTTCAAAAATATTATCCACATATTGTTGCCCAGCAGTTCCGGCAACAATTGTAGCACGACCCATCCAATTGGTGGCAACATTTCTAAAATGAAATAAATAAAGTTACATAAATTCCTATTAGTAATATGTAACATCATTCAGGTTTACCTATAAAACCCATTATGTGAAGTACTCTGGTATATTGGTAAACGAACTTTTTCAAAACCAGAAACTTCCACTATGCGACCACCAATATTGCTGTGAACATAGTTATAACTAAAATTAGAAACAACTTGCCGCAGCCGTATAACGTCGTCATAACCAGCTTGATTTTGAGCAAAGTAATTCCGATATAATTCCACTTCTTGATAGGGGGATGACTGGCGACCTTCCACGAACAAAGCAGGACGATTACGGTTTTTGAGGAATAAATTGTGATGTATGAAGCCCCTTAGAGAAGTAGCAGAACCACGGGAATCCGCACGTAATTTAAGACCACCCTGATTATTTAAAAGTAAATTGTTCTGCAAGAGACGAAACCAAATTTTGAAGTAAAAATTAGATCAAATGAATGTAAAAATTTCAAGTTTACCATAAAATAAAATGAATTCATATTTTGTACATCGACATTTATGGCTGAGGGGCAGGTCGAAAAATTACCATATAATTGCCTACAATTATTTTGTATACGATTGGAGGTCAATGTTAAAGTGGGAGTTATTTCACCAGCCGATGAATATGTTATAGCACCTTTGGTGGCACCCGTTATATGAGAGTAAGTTACGTTATGTAATGCATCACGATCTGAAAGCAGCAGAATTTGAAATTAATTTTGGGAATAGTCAATACAATTTCATCATCACTGAAGAATATCTTAAGATCGATAACAGTTTTCCAAATTACAGTTTCTTTTCGGTAAAATATTAATACAAGTTTTAAATTTTTGATCTGGTACAATCAAAATATACATCATTGGAAATCACATTAAATTATAATTTATTTGAGATACATTTTAATTAATACAAGTGTAAAGCAAAAGGTTCTAAAATCAAAAACTTATTTGTAGTGGTTTAATAATTAAATAAAATATCATTATCATACCTGTCCGTGTACCTTAAGAAGGGAAACATCTTTAAATTTTAACATGCTGCACCACTACCTGGACAGAATATATTGAGTTGGTACTGATATTTGTAGCAGACCATGTAATTTGTAAACTAAAATGTTCACTTACAATTACAAACAATTGCAATTGAAATTTTAAAAACTCAATTACATGCAATTCTAGTTGAAAAATTGTAAATACAAATCACATGTAATTGTAATTAAAAATAATTGCAATTGCTATTACATTTTCAATTCCGTATGAAGAAATTTGTCTTAAATACCAACTCCTGATAAAAATTAGGTCTACCGAATAGACCTTGGGGATATCCTACCCAAATCTACAAAATTTTAACTGCAAAATTTTCTGCAAATATTTTACCGAATAAAAACAATCTCCAATAGGAAATAAATTTTGGTCGATCACTATAATTTAACTTAAACTATGTAAACTTACGTTGACCAATAGTTGATATGGGTACTGTCACCACTTCAGCTATAAAACCATGATATTCTGGAGCACCACTAGCCATTAGATGAACACTTAACGTGGGACCCTGAGTCTTAAAGAAAGCTTTTTGATTGCTCGTATCCGATTCTATTTGACCCATAAATATTGATGTAACATTATAAACATCACCATCATACAAACGTATGGAATCCATGCGTCCATATAATTTCGAATGATTGAAGAGATTGGATTGCAACAAACGAAACCCAACTGGTTTTGCTCGATAGGCGGCAGTAAACATTTTAACACAATTCACAGGATTATTATCGTATTTATAATAAACCAACACACGTTCTTCGACTAGAATCGACTTTTGAGGATCACAAATATCAATCATTGAAAATAGTTTATAAGGAATATCCAAATTCTTTAAGGGTGTAAAACTCGATTCTTCGCTTTCTCTACCCTCACCGGTTATGGATAGAATATTGATGCCTATACCCAGCGCCTGTGAAATATTTAATAAATTCAAGTTTATTGCACCACTGGGAGCAACAAAGTTTACACCATGATTGGCGGAATTGTGTATAGTAACAGCTGATATGGACGGTGTTTTATAAATAGCTTGTATAGCTGCTGATTTTTGATTATGTAATATACCGGCATTTTCAATTCTAACAAATTCCAATTTACTTTCTTTGTTCTTTAGCAAACCATGCGTGTGTATATCATGATAACGATGTTCATATTGATTTTCCTCAAATTCTGAATTAGCAAAACGTATACCGCCCCAATAGACTTCATCTTCTGGTGTGCCCTTACAACTGACAAATACAAAAATATCATCCCAACGACATTCATGTCGATGACCATAAACCTGACCATTCAGACGTTCTTCGCAATCCGACATGCGAGTCTCATCTCCACGACACTCCAGGGGTTGAACCCAAGTCCATATACGAGTTAAGGAATTTGTATGGAATTCTATTCTGCGATCATGGGCATAGTAAACATTTAAAGGATCATATCCCAATTCTCGGCATACCACTTGAGCATTACGTTCAGTAAAACGACTATCACATATAGGAACCCATTGAAGAGTAGTGTGGTTAAAATACTCCAAGAAGCCTTGATTGATATCAAACATGCCATCTGTATCAGTGCTACAATTTTGGGAATTTGTGCAAAGTCGTATGGTATCATATGTTTGCATATGTGACATATCTTCTAAAGCACGTTTACTTATCAGTGAGTAAGATTCATGGGTAGCATTTTTAAAAGGTCTCATTACTATGGGCGATTCTTGATAGCCAACAGCATTTAATGTTCCCAATACCAACATGCCTACACTAGGTTCAAATTCCAGGTGCACGCCATGTTGTATGGTCAATATTGCCCCAGGCATAACAGTTATATCATTTTTGATAATATACGGATCTTCACGTTTACGCAGGATGACATCAGAAAATATACGTCCACCCCGCCAGCTGTTTAAGTCAAAAACATCTTTATTTTCCTTAACCAGGGAGACACTAGCATCGAATGTATCTTCAATGAGATAAGGTTGATATATAACATTAGCATGATCATTCCAATTATCAAAATCGAATATTTTCGATTCTATATAGTAAACATCACTGGAACCCCACCAGTTTTCGGTGGCCGAGAAAAAGTTATCCAGTCTAGCTGATCTTAATCCAGCTACTAAATTATATCTTAATGAATTGTCGGCTATAAGATTGCGATACAGTTTAACATTTTGTATGCCATCTATACGTATAACTGTCGTAGGTATTGTATTTTGTGTAGCTAATTTGCGAGCATGTACCAAGGCCGGCAGATGTCTAAGGGCTTCATAATTATTATTCTTCTTTATTGTATTGTACTCGATCAAGGCGCGGACTTCTCCCAACTTTTCACTCAAACTATCTGCCTTAAATTCCATAATAAACTTGGCCATATTTTGTTCTATACGATTGTAATCAAATTTAATACGTTTTTCCATACCGGAGACGGCAATTAAACTTCTAGGACATTGATTATTTAGAAATGCATTTGAGGTTATATTGAAATCTGCATAATGCCCCGAAACATCGATATAAAAGTTACGATTACGTTGCCAGGTGGTATTACCAAAGTGTATGCTATGTGTAAAATTTTCATTATACTGCCATACATATGGCAATGATACTTGGAAGCCACCATTTTTATTATCTTCCACGGTCGTATCTTGTATGACATAATGGAATAGATTATTGGAGGATCTTAAATCTTTCGACAATTGTCGCACACCGTAACCATTTTGGGTAATAGTAGAGCTATTGAGGTGTATAGTTACTTCCGAAAGATTACTACTAATAACATCCCAATATGGTGACGTAAGTAGTACCGCTTCTAATTCATTATTGTTTATTTCACTATTCACGATCTTAATCGATTCATTAGCTTTTCTCAGATAATATTCTCCTTCATTGCCACGATAACGATTATAGTATACAGCTGAGATGCCTCTTAAATTCTTTTGTATCTTAGTAGATCTTATGTGAAGTGATGGCACTGGTCCTCCTACAACACGATTGCGTAAATTTTGTACCGGAGCGGCAACAGTGGTTAGCATTAAAACAGCTCCTCCCAAAGCATTCAGACCACTTTCGTAGTAGATGATAATACCATAACTAGTGCTGGTAGTAGGAAATACATTTAGATCACGTTTAACATCCCATACTTGGGATCTTTGATTTTCACTTTGAGAGTTGAGTATGATAAGACTTTCGGTGGATTGATTGTGTATGGGATTCAAGAGCTGTATACCCAATACGTAGCCAGCTGGGCATCTTACAAATAGTTTCTTATTTATAGATTCTCCCAACAATTCTTCGGTGCGTATATATTTACTTTCCCAAGTGCCTAGTTCAATACGGCCATCATCACTGGGTATGTTATAGGGCTCATAGTTTGTTTCGAATGTATTAAAATCTATGGCCATTTTAAACCAACCTCCAATTTCCAACTGATCATTTGCTGCTATTACTGGATCATGTGATATGCCACTGCCTTTATTGTTTTTTATTATGGAACCCTGTATTCGAAAATCCAATTGCTTCATGCTGATACCACTACCTCTATTACCCACAAATTCTGAATTACGTATATTATTTATTGATTTACCACCGTAAATATCGGCATAAATAATACCTAAACCATCATCCAAATTATCGACAATTCGTACGTTCTCTAAGTTATGGCGGGCAAAATCCATTTGTAAAGCTGGCTTAAAGGAATTGGTGGTATAATCAAATAATCCTGCCTTTTCAATGGTAACATACTGCAAATCGGCTCTTTCTGCCAGCATACTAAATCTCATACCAGCCCAGGCTCCTTCATAACAACGTATGCCCACATCATTTTCATGAGAACAAGAATTTTCAAAATCACCTCTGGATAATTGTTCAGCCCTACATTTGGTAATATCACGATCGTGAGCGGTGCAGCGTACATTTGAAACTATAACATCTTCCGTAATGCCAACAGCTGGCATTTGTGATCTTAATAGCCGCCAATCTTTAGGATTCAAGGTATAGCCCAAATGATTACACACTAAGGCTGCATTCAATTCAGTCCAACCATAATCACATACAGTACCCCATCGACCATTCAAATACAACTGCAAACGTCCTTCATAGGGGCCGGCACCACCCAACAGTCTAACATTAACTGTGGGCGCTTCACCGGTATTTATAACAGTTTCAGTATCCATATCTATAACCTCCATATCAATCATTTCATGATTAGTTGACGAATCCACATCCATAATGGTATTACGTTTAAGGGTTAAAAATATATCATCAGGTCTTCTACCGCGAGCTTCTAGTTTACCCGCCACCATCATACCAACACTGGGTTCAAACTGTAGCGTTACTCCGGGTTGTAATATCAGTTTACCTCCAGGTCGTATATTAATATCTCTGTTGACGGTGTAAGTACCAGCTGGTATCATCTCTTGACCGTCTACTTCTCCCCCTATATACTCAGAACCATCTCGATAAAATCTAGGTACAAATGTTGATATCGATATAACAGTTGTGGACCCAGGATTTGAATTGTGCAGCAGATATGGTATATACTCAATTTTAGCTAAATTATAACGATCATTACGATGAAATAAACGCGCATATATTTTAGTTTCATCCGTATGACCCAACCAATTATAGGTGGCGTTAATAATTTGACTTTGATCACTTAATTGTGAACCAATTTCATAGGTTGAATCCAAATTGTGTAAGATATTTCGATAAACATCTACATTACTGGAACCCACCACAACAGGAGCTGCAACACGGGAACGAGGATTCAAACGACCAGCCCCATCTAAGCCTTCGCTACCCTCCATAGGAGGACCAAAGAATTCCGTGATACGATTTTCTCTTACAAAATTGCGGGTAAACAATAGATTTTGCACATCTTTGCGACTATAGGGTGATAGACCCATTGATACTACATGAACACCACGATTTTTTATAAAATAATTACTTTGTATCAATAGATGTACTGGCATAAAATTGAATTCTTGAAATATGAAATCATTACGTATAAAAATACAGCCATATTGACCATAACGAAACTGATTGAACTCCAAACGACCTTGAAGATTTAAAGCAGGACTTAGATAGATTGAGTTTTGTTGACTTTTTTCAAATAAATTATGACCGATTTGTAGATTTGTATTGGGTTCATTTGTTTCCAGAGAACGCCGCCAACAACTTTCCACTCTTATATCATTATCAAAACTACCATTGAAATAGTTTCCAGTTATATTTATCCATATAGGTTGACAGAAATTGCCATGTAATATACCAATTTCCATATTGGAATTCAAATGTGAATACTCTACGGCTGTAGTTTGATTGAATGGTATGTATTCCACACGATTAGGATCAGTGGTCTCATTTAACCATACAGCTATACCGTAACCTCTATTGAAATTGACATAGCTTCGGGAAACATTACGATTGCCTCCAGTATATGTGATATTAACACCAGCTCCATGATTATAACTTATATTGGTCTCTGTGATATTGACATCACCGGCACCACTTGCTATATGAACACCAGCAACATGACCATTACCCGACACAGATGAGGTATGAACATGAAGTCTTGATCTTAGACTATCGACTGCTATACCACGACCACCATTATCTTGTACGGTCGAGTCGGAAACGCGTAAATCAAAAGCACTTGAATCTCCCGTACTAACTCTGATGAAACCATTAACTTCCTCACGCATATCGGCTTTTATTCGTATAAATAATTTCTCTCTCGAGCTTGTTATACTCTGAGGTCGAGTGTAATTTCGTGCTTTCCAACGAAAGAGTAAACGATCATTAGCAGAAGCACCATCAAATATTTCCACCGACGCAGTTTCATTATTTTTCAATACAAATTGCTCAAATTGTACGGTTAACATATAACCAGGTTTGGTGAAAAAGTATTTTGAGCATTCCTTGCTAGAGCCAGCATAAAATTTCTGTATAAATGATAATGTAATGGGATAGGTTTGTCCCGAAGTAGTGGGTAAAGTACAAAAATCATATATGGAAGATCTATCTGGTCTTTCATCCACTCGCAAATCATGACCCACATACTTGATACCATCTGCTGCATTATCTTGAATATTACAACCACTTAGCTGCACATAACCTTGGCTGGAATTGAAAAAGGCTCCTATGCCATTGCTCTTACGTATGGTAACATTTTGCATTAGGAATCCGCCATAGGGTCGGGTGGCATTAAATCCTGTATAGGCTGAATGTGTTATGACTACATGTTGAGTAACTGGTGGTATGCCAATGGATTCCAAAGCAGATTTGGCCGACTGTTTAACACCATTGCCGGCTCTTATTATATCTACATATTTCAAGGTTGATTTCGATCTGATATAATATACAGTATTATCTTTAGCCAATGCCTTTGTAGTGGGTGCATTTTCAAAATATAATCCTTGCCAGTGTGTCAGCTGCACATTATGTATAGCCTTGCATTGAATACCAATATCACTATGATAATCACAAACTCCTGAACCCAATTGTCTTGTAGACCATTGACAGTCTAATAGGGAATTTTCTGATCCCTTACATTCAGGCAATTCATATAACAAACGGGGTCTATGACCTGGTGTACGATCAACCCAATTCCAAAACCGTCCACCTTCAAAACCCAATTGACGACAAGCCACAGTATAATCCACTATAGTCCAGCTGTAAGAGAAAATTTATTATTGTGTATCTTTAATACTCTCACACTCTTATGAAATATTTGCATTACTTACTTTTTTGAATTAGTACAAACAGACCGCCATGATCCCTTGTGAAAGATCTCTAACCTGCCCTCTAAGGGTGTAGGCCCATCAACTAAGCGTATGCCGCGTTCTTCTACATCAGGCAAATCTACATTATGACCTTGTGCTGTTAAAGTAATACGTGCCGTTGGTGTGCCCTGTAATAAATAATAATAATAATAATAATAATAAAATTAATTAAGTTAGCATACAAAACAACAACAAAAAATACAAGAATAATATGTTTAACCCTCTTAAGGTATTAATTCATTTTTGGCCAATTATTGGAATTGTTAATCAAATGTGTTTTTATCGAATCCGTCCTTTTGTCTAAGCAAACAAGTAAAAAAAAATCGACAGAGTTTGGCACAAAAACAGGCCAAGGATGAATTAAAATTAGTGAGAGGTAGGGCATTTTAAAACCTACCTCTCACAGGAATGTTGTCTAGGAGTTGGGTTCAAATGGCTCTGTTTGGATGAATTTAGCTCTTATGTTTCTATCGAAATGTAAATTTCATTAAGGCGTAAATAAAGCCACTAAAAAATATTAAGAAACATGATATTATTTTTTCGCACATTTCAAAAAAGTTCCCGGATAAATTTTCTTGAAGTTGGCATCATATTTTTCTTATGTACAATAATCAAACTAAACACCAATATTTCACCAAAATATTAATGTAATTAATTTAATGCTATATATATCTAGACGCTCAGACATTGATATGTTTATAATTTTAAGGTTCTCGGTTCAAATCGCTGTCACGGCAAAAATTATTTTTTTTTATAGATTTTTGTCAGGGTCATTTTAGCAAAAGCAAAAACCTCAGACGTGTATTTAAGACGCCTTTGGTAAATGCCTGCATCTGCTGACTTGTCACCTAAACGGCGCTGCCGACATTGTCTTTAAGGCACATTTCCAACTGGGGACTTTCAGCAATTGACAAACTCTTTGATTTTTCTATACTGGAGTCGTTGGAAAACAGTCCAAATTTTATTTACATTGTACATTAAAGACTTAATCATTAATGTAATGAAGCATGTATTTGTCCACACTTAAATACAATTAACTCATAGTGACCTGCTAACCCAAAGATGTGTCAATATGACTATGGTTTTTTGTATAAACTGCAAACGAAAAAAATATGAATTTAAAATCTCCATACAATAGGAAGTTATTTATTCTTTTTGTTCAGCTTATAAATAAAAAACACATTCTTCAATTAAGTGTCTTCTATTTTTTCCACATCTTCATCTCCAAACCAAAGCTTTGTATGATTTTAGTGTCGGTATGTAGTTAAGTTTGTTTCCAATTCAATGTTGATCTATCTTTTCATATGGCAGTAAGTGAATTATAATTATGAAAATGAAATTATGCGTTGATTAAGTTTTTAAACAAGATGTGTCATGTACATCGTTGTCGTATGAATGCTTTAACATTCATACATTGACCTCTGCTTCCGTAGAATATATTTTTTGCTATCGCACTTTTTCTTTACAGAAAAACATGTTTTTTCCAGTTAGTGTTTTTGTTAGTCATATGGTTCTTGTTCTTATTGATTGCATTATCGTAACTTTGTAGACAGGAAATAAAGATATTTAAGAATTTCGAAAATTGTTGTTAAGGGGAGGAAATATAAGTCTACCAACATTTGTAAGGTGTTTACTAACTCTTCAGTCATACCTTAGTTAATTTCCCATTACGGTTGTATCAATGATAAGTTGTAAAAACGGATATTGTTTACATTAGGATGGAAGTTTTTCTTTAATGCTATACTAACTTCCGAATGCTAGGTAATTATTGCATTTCAAAGATTTCACTATAATGTAGCTTTATGTAATTGTTCAAGAACAGTTTGTTTCTTAGTTATGTAAGTTCTAACAATTACAGTTGAATATTAATTATCCGGGCCTCCATTAACCAGGTACATACACTGGCGAACAAAATTGAGTGTATGTCAGTACTTGAGGCGTAAATATATCAGACACGGGGCCTAAAGTTAACTTTTCTGAAAGCAGAAGGTTCGCTTAATCTAAATCTGGCCTCAGAAATGTCCTCCCATATCAGACCTTCGAGCTATATAAACGGGAAGAACTTAACTTTTCATCAAAATATTTCGAATCGTATATTTCCTCGAAAAATATTTTTAACCAGATTCGTAACGACATCTGAATACATAGCTCTCCCTTTTTAAAATGGTTTTTGAATTTTTCTAATAACATATTTTTTACGAATTTTCGTTTTTGAAATTTGTGGCCTTCACCGCAATTTCCAAGAAAAATTGTAAAAAAATTGGTTCAATTTTACGAGAGCAGTACGAAATGTTCTTAGGATGATATAGAGATGGTGGTATAAACACCAAAAAGCTTTCTATAATAGAAACTTCCATCCGTCATATGAACACATGTTAAATTTCATTTCGATCTGTCAACTCATTCGTTTTGTAACAGGTGTTCAAAAAGTCGCTTCAGTATTAAAATATTTATTTACATAAGAAAGGTTTATCAGGACAAGAAATTCATAATGATATGGTGAATATGTTAGGTGAAAGTGCTCCTTCATATGGAACAGTAAAAAAATTGGGTTGCTGAATTTAAACGTGGCCGTACAAGCATTGAAGATGAACCACGAAGTTGACGCTGCAACAACGCCAGAAAACATAGCTAAAGTCCATGAAATGGTATTAGACGATCGACGAGTGAAAGGACGTGAAATAGAGAATGCCATAGGCATTTCAAATGATCGAGTACTTTTAATTTTGCATCAAAAATTACAGATGAAATAGCTTTCTGCACGATTGGTGCCACATTTGTTAACAGTTGAACAAAAACACATTCGAATGAAAATTTCTCATTTCTCTGATTTAGCTCCCTATGACTTCTACCTGTTCCCAAATCTAAAAAATTCCTTGCTGACAAACGTTTTAGCTCGAATTAATATGCAATGGCAGCTGTAAACGATTATTTTGAGGAGCTTTAGGGAAATTATTTTAATCAAGGGATGGAATTGCTAGAAAAACGTTGGACTAAGTGTATTGAAGTTTCAGGAGATTATATTGAAAAATAAAATAATTTTAAAAATCTAGCTCTTGTTTTTCATAGTTAGCCTAAGAACATTTCGAACTGCCCTCGTATTAATCTCTTATAGGTAATTAATTTTGATTGAAATCCCACTAAAATAAATAATATCTAGTCTTGAATATTAAAAATGCATGAAAAAAATATTCCTACACAATATCCCCGTGAAACTCATTGTCGTAAAAACCGATTTTTCTAAATAGACTATAAAATTTCTTTCACATGAAATCGAAATAACTTAAGCAATGTGCTTAAATCTGTTATTCCAGCTGGAGTAGCGTGTACTCTGTAGAGTGGAGTATTCTAAAATAGAGATGCCATGAACCAAAAAATAGGTGAGTGCCAAAAATAGGAACAAAATCCACTCTGCTGAGTGTTGTACTCTACTAGTATTGTAAATCCAGTATAAAACTCAAAATTCTAAGCAAAAATTTTCCTTAAAAAGTCATATATGTTTTGTTAAACGGAAAGTATACAAAAACTTTTCCTTAAAGAAAAATTATTTTCTTTAATGCGTCTAATGGTGATTAAATGCGTTATTGCATATTTATCCGTGTATTCGGATAAATGAGTGTAACTAATGCTCTTTCTTCTGATTGGGGTAATATTTAAACTATATATTTGAAATTAAATATCGTCGATGTAACAAATTTTAATTTATCGCTTTATTTAGGCGATATAGTACAATAAAAGTTGAAGACGAAACAAGAAATCTAATCGTCAAATAATTTAGATTTTTTCTATAAATAACACTATTAGTAAAATAAAATTATATACCGAAAATTGTTGATCTACTATTGTTAATTCAAAAGTTGTGGCGAATTTGGCTTTCTAAAAATTACGAAATTTATCCAAATTGGCACTAAACATCAATAAATTTTGACGAAAATAGTTTTGCTTACTGCTAGCCTTGAGTATATAATATGTATTTAATTTAAAAAAAAATCTGTCAGCTAGTTTTTAAATTAGAGAGATATTCGTAAGACGTATCCTGACGTTATACTGTAAGTTCTGGAGCAAAAACTGTAACTCATTTTACAAGTAGAGACTCTAAACTAGCTTTCTTATTATCTATAAGGTATGCCAGATCGTAAATGAATTTTTGACGATTTTCAAATATGTTTTTCTGTTTTAAAAAGTTAATTTTTTTAAATTTACGAAATTTTCATTTTACATCTTTCTCCCTTGAAAATCATTCCTTATAGAAAAAAAGTTTGAAATCAAAAAAATAAGTAATTATGTTTTTTGCCGATATAATATAACTTGTTTAATAAAAAGATTTTATTAAGCCAAATACTATTTAATATCTGAAGACCGCTTTTTGGCGGTCTTGGCCATTAGAGGGTTGAGTGCGCAAAAATTCTGCAATTTTTCGTTGCGCATTTATCAGGTTTCTCAATATTTTTAAAGTAATTTATGGCTAGGATAGGTTAAATTTTATGTTTGCAAAAAACATCAAAAGTTATAACCCTAGCGTAAATACATACATACAATCATATTATCTATAATTAAGATAACAGTTTTTTTGATAAGAATCTAGCAGAATAAGGTCTTTAACAACAGGTGAATTTTATACTAAACCGAATTACAACAACAGCAATTACTAAATAATTACGTATATAAACAAACTTTTAAGCGAATTTTGTAAGAGACAATGAATCACTGTTTTTTGATATGAAAAGAACAAAAAAGCGAACGTGCTTAAGTATGTCAATCGCACTTGTTAGTACAGAATATAAAAAAAGCATAATAATGACATACATACATATGAAAGTAATAATCAGATCTTTAAAAAGATTCATTCTATAAACACATTTTTATTTGAGAACTTGTACATAATTTGATGAAATATTTAACGACTATTTAAAACCAAAGTAACATCACTCCGAAAATTTGAATATATAATTTTATTTTACGAGATTTGTAAAATTTGTATCTGTTTCGGTAATCCAGGTAATGAAATTTCTTAAAAGACAAACCTTCTTTACAAAAGTGTAATGATTTTTATGAGAGTTTTTTATATAATTTTATGAACCTTATTTATAATGAAAAAGTTCATCTGTGAACTAAACATTTGACTTAGCTATTAAATAAAACTTTATCGATTTCATAAAATAATAATAACAATATGCTAGTTGAAAAATCCAACAAGCCGCACACCCTGTGGCATAAGAAGGGTATAAGACTAGGAGATACAATCGCTATTGGATCGCACATCGGCCGGGACATCGCGCAAAACAAGTGCGTAAATGACGGTATGATGTCATGATGGCATATAAGAATATAATGATATTTTCGCAGAAAAAAAAATAAATAAAAATGTGAATACAGAGCGATTTTTAAATTATATATAAAAAAAATATTGACAAAAAAAATATAGAGATAAAAACGTGCAATAATTTATAAAATATGTGAATTTGAATTTTTGAGAATGAAATTTAAACATTAATTTTTGCTTATTTTTTATTTGCGATATTTTCATATTTTTTTAGTGGAATTGGAACGTTAAAATTGGGAATTGCAATATAATGGCGAATAAGTGGAATTAAAACACTAGACAAGAGGAATGAAATTAAATTGAATGGGGAAGGAGTGAAACCGAAACACTAGATAAAAGGAACGAAATGGAATGGAACGAGGAATGAGGGGATTTGGAGCACTAAAATTTGGAATTTAAGGGCAAGCGAATGGAATTAATACACAAGACAAGAGGAACGGAATGGAATATTAAATGGTGGGAACGAAATAAAATGCACAGGGGGACAAGTGGAATTGGAGCATTCAAATTTGAAAACGAAAATGGAATGTAATGATAACGAGTTGAATTGAAACACTAGACATAGGGAATGAAATAGAACGATGTAGTACACTTCTACTTCGTTGATTATTAGAAGAAAACCCTTAGAAAAATGATTTGTTTACAATTTTTTTCTAATTTTAATAAAATATTTTGCTGCTTTTAACTAAATATTTTTATAATTTTAATTTTTTACCAGCAGGAGGTGTAATGTAGAAGGCAAGACGGCATTTTGATTTTTTTTATTTGTAAACTTTTCTAGACCGTGTTTGTACTAACACGGTAGAAGGCAAAATAACAAATTTAGTGTTATTATTCATTATTTTAATTTAATGAAAATGGTAAAAAACAAAATCAATGGTTTAAAATCCAAATTACTATTTGAAATAACAAATTTAAATGTAACTATATATAAAACGTAATATTTTCTGCGATCGGTTGTAAATAAATATAATGGCAAAATTACCAGATCTGTCAAAACAACAGAGTAATATTTTCGAAGATGGCAAAGCAAATTGTGGCAAATTGTTGTTATTTTTGTTTTTTCTTTAATATTTTAAATGTTAAATAATGCTCCTTGACGATAAAAAGAAATTCTCATTGAGTCCGTAATTTAACCTAACAGATATTTATAAAAATTTTAAAATTGTTGTCCCCTGACGACTTTCGTTTGCAAGAATGAAGAGCGAATAGGAACATGGCTTTCACAATACATTAAATAAGTTTTGAGATTATAGCACATTTGATTTCTTTAATGCAATTAATGTTTATCCGATAAAAATAAATTTGAATTTACTATGTTTCTAGTTGAGAAAAAATTGCAAGTAATTCTATAAATACACTCTAAAAAATCAGGAAATTTTTAGTCAGGAGCGTGCCTGCAAAAAAGTTGGTAATTTCAACAAAAGCTGTTTTTTGAAAATCAGCGAGCTGATTTTTACCAAAAAAAGTAATCTCAGCAAAAGTTTTGCTAACACTTAGTCAAATGCAAATCAAAAAATTTTGTAGAGAAATTTTACTTTAGTTAATATATTAGCTGAAAATTTAAATATAGAAAATGTGAAGAGTTGTTTTTTTTAATTATGATTTCTTTTGTCTGTACTACATCCAGACTAGCTGCGACATCTACATCTTGGCTATCTGGTTGTCATCCACGCTATAAATGCGGTTATCAACACAATTTTTGTAGCAAAATAAATTAGTAAAACATTAGTTCAAAATTAGTTTAGTGCTAAAAAAATATAACTAAAACTTTTACTGAAAACGGAATTTCAGCAAAAATATTGCTAGTTCACTTGATATAAAAGACGTTTTACCAATTTTTCTACTAACTTATTTTTTTGAGTGTAAGTATTAAATAATTCGAATTATTCGAAAAATAAGTGATTGTTTAATAAAATTTTATCAAATTTTTATCGCAATTAATTTGATCTCATATTTTTCTCTTTCTTTTATAAGAAAACATAGCGTTACCACATTTCTGCAAAACTGTATTATCATGAACAAGTAAATAATTTTTTAAGATAATACAAATAGGGTGGGCTTTTTTATTTCCGCCAGTTTTCTACTTAGCTGCGGTAACAGTCAACATAATTACATTCAACTGAAATTTAACGAACAATTGGCAAACAGGTTCTGCTGATTTTAGCAAATTTTACCACAAGGTCCTTCTAAACTAAAATTTAGTATATTTCCTGCTATTTTTACTGATTGAAATTTAAGTCAAATTACATTCAGTTTTGCAAAGTGATTGAAAGAATTAGTTCTTTTCTTTGTAATGACAATTAGTTTCCGAATACATTTTGTTTGTTAAATTAAAATTTCACAAAAGAAGACACTATTTCAAAGTAAATAAAAAAAAAAAGAAATTAAGTATATATGCACTACTTACCACAGCATGTAAAATTCCCCTAATTGTAATGCCAACAGTCGGAGCAAACTCAATTCTAACACCAGGCTCAATTATTAGTTTAGCACCCTTTTCGATTACTATTTGCTCACGCGCTGCATAAGGACTTTCGTTAGAGCGTAATATACGCTCAGTTGTTATACTACCACCAGTCAACTCTCTATACGACGACGATGGCCTAACAGAAACTGATGACATCAGCGTATTGTCATCATCGTTTGCTCCCTTTGATAGGGGTGGTGCTGGTGATTTTGTTGTTGCCAAAGGCGGCGCAAATTGCAATTGTGTATTTGTGTTGAAATCTGGGTCGGCGTCATATTGGCTGTTAGGAAACTCCGCAGATTCAAATAATTCACTATTTTGCGATATAATACTTGTTATGAAATTTAAAGCGATTATTACAAAAACAAATCGATTTACTAAATGACGTCTAGGCGTCATATTGTTAGGCACTTAATGGAGTTTTTATGTACTAACTAATTTTTTGTGTTTCACACACTTTTTTGTAAAAACAAATTAATAGCAAGTCCAATTTATAATAACACTTTTTAAAGGCCACATGTTTAATTTTTTTAAGTTGTTTTCTACTTTTACGAAAATGAAACTGAAATTATACAAAAAAATTTAAAGTAACCAAAACGAATAGCCTCACACACACAAACAAACACCTTTTTGAAACTAACGGGTTTCTATAGTGTCGTCATTTATCGGTTGAAATTTTAACACTCATGTTTTCCCCCATTATAATAATAACAAACAATTTTTAAAGTTTTTGTTAACACAATAACACAAGAAATAAAAACAAAACTACAACAAGAACAAAGGTTATAATTTGATACGTTTTTCCTTTTTGTTTTTCTTTTTAAACACGTCTATACGCAAACAACCGTTATAAACTACTAACTTGGTGCTGCGCTTGTTTACTTTAAGAACTTTCCTACTGTGCTTTCATATCTCCCAAGTTGGGGTCTTGTTGGTCGCTCTCTTCATTTACAATTTAACTACTCGTATAATGCACAATAACATTAAATGTAACCAAATTAATTTCATCGACTGTATTAAACTTAAATGCCAAACAATCTAAACAACACAAAAGCAACATTCTTTAAGAAGTTTTTTTTTCTTTATATTGTACATATATTTTTTATCAGAAATACTTGTAACAAAGAGAAAGAGCAGAATCGAGGGTCTTTTGAGAAGAGAGTATATTTTTAAATGCAAACAAAATAACTGTAAATTATTGAATATTAATGAGTAAACTTATGAATGCACGTACAAATGTATGTTGTCTGCGTTGAAGATGTTCCCATATGTGTTTGAATAAAATGCATTCATTCAGTCTGCCGTAGCTTCAAAGAGTCGTGTCATAAATATTGATATTTTAACGTTGTAGGTGCTTATTTATGACTTTTTTATTACGAATTTATTGGGTTTTTGACCTTTTTATGTAACGAATTGTTATTTCCTACAATCTACATTTTAAAAATGGGCTTCGATAGTTCAAGAACCCAAATCCGTTGCAAATGGCTTGGATTGTGTGACAAAATAACTGTTGAGACAACAGTAATGTCAATACAAATGTTGTTTCCAAAGATTGTCTCTATAAGCAACATAAAAACAATTGTGTAAATTATTTTTGTCTCCTCTATCACATATTCGAATCACAGTAAGAACGGAAAAACAATTTTTTTTCAGGCATTTTGTTTAAAATAATAAATTTGTTTTCACTAGATCGACACTAGATTCGTTTCTTAACCCTTTCAGGACCATACATTTTCTGCCGAGGCGAATTTGAAGTTTTTGCGATTTTCATGATCCCTGACCTAATAATAGTTATGCCATGAAAAATTGGCTCCGTTGAACCCCTCCTTACCCCTCATTTCGCTTGCCAAAATATTTGACATTTGATGACCCTGTCGTTCCGGGCGAAACAATTTTCATTATTATTTTATTTTCGTGATCTGCAACTAAATTACAGATATTTCAGAAAAATTGGCCTCATAGAGGCCTTTCTTGCCCTTCATTTCGCTTGTCAAAGTTTGTGTTTTTTACCACTCAAATGAAAAATTCTAGTAAACCACGATGCTTTAACGACATAACTTTTCTTTTAAAAAACAAAGTCCTTACAGGTGGCTATTTTACTATTAAGGCAGGTGATTTTCAGGAAAGTATTGATGACAAGGAAAGTATTCGTGACATTCTATTGGACGGTACTCGAAAAAAACGAAAAAGTCACATAAATATTTTTGACTAACTTACTATACAGTGTTAAATTTACGTTCTAAGCTAGACATTATCATTGTTTATATCAAAAGAACAGTGATAACCTGCTCAAATTCAGACGATGCGTCAACAAATATAGCTAGAAAATAAACTTTAAAGTCTCTACTCATATATCGGAGTTATATATCATTTCCTGTACGATCTATAGGGTGTTTCTTTTAGATGTAAATAACTTTAAATCAGCAACACTCTTTTCAATATCGGCCATTATGATATCTGTCATGTTATTTATGTTTCATTTGGTTTGCCGTTTTATAATTAATAGATTCGCACCTGAGCAGCCCATGCGAATTGCAAAAATTTTATTTTGAAAAACATGGTTCTAGTCGTGAGACGTATCGCATTCTACCTTTATTTTATGGTCGACATAATCGTCCATCACAGCAATTATTTCCTTAAACGATGAATTCAGTGAATGGCTACTCTACGACGATTAGCCAGAAACTATTGAGGATTTGGAAAAAAAAACATTCGCCCTCGTTATTACCGAAATAAGGCCACAAATACTGCAAAAAGTGATCGAGAATTGGTGATCACTATTGGGCCATATGCCATAAATCATAGTCCAATCAAAATACGAAAAAAAATACTGTTTCATTTTAAATTTCTATACACTAAATATACAAGAGATCAATCAAAGTAAAAGATATTCTTCTTTCTTTTGACACTAAATGACATTTTTAATCCAGCGGTTATCAAACTTAATTCCCATACCTATCATACATCATCAAGAGTACCTGATTCCTCTTTTTTAAACAGACAAAGGAAAATAAGTGACAGATAGGCATGGCAGTCATCTGCGTCAGAATATATAAGTTTTAAAGTTAGAGCAAGAATGTAATTAGAACCTTAAGATTAATATTAATAGCAAAAGAAAGAACTTCTGGATCGACAATACTTAAAATATTCCTTCTACCCTAACTGTTCGGCGCATTAATATCAAAGCTTAATGCTTTTGGTGTCGCTAACGACCTTTCTCGAGCATTTTCAGGGGTAGGTGGCACTATATGTGCTATATATTGGTCTTCAGCCAACAAGTTTTAGCTGAATGAAGAAGTACCGCAGATTTCTGTTCTTTCTCCTTTATTATCTTCCTTAATAGCCTTTCACTATTTCGCAGATAACAGAAATATTTGTCAATAATTTTCTTTCGATTGTAAAGCTTTTTGGAGATTGCGGCAAGCGTCAGATTATGAATAACACACTCAACCGGGACCATTTGGCAATCTTAGAATAGGACTGATTTTAATGCACTATAGGACCAATATAGTATGATGACCTACAGGCCTGTGAAACCAAGACTGTCTCTTCTGTCCATACCATATAGATGGTATCGATATACATATAGAGAAATCGGATAAAAGCATTCAAGTGTCTACCCAGGTAGAAATTGCCGACGTTACAACAAAAGTTGTACTGGGAGTGCACTGTTTTTTACGAAATTCCGGTACTACTTAAAACGTGCTTTGCCAGTACTGTTTTCTGAAAATTAACGAGCTTTTTTTAATTTATTAAAATTAACAATTTTATAAATTTTACGTATTTTTACATCTATTACAAAATTATTTATGTAAGAGAGACATCGCCATTCTTTTCTAGTGAAGTTTCGAAAGAATACATTTGAAGAAATTCCATCAAGTCTCAAGACATTGACAAAATAAAAATAAAAAAAAAATCTGTGATGTACACTAAGAGGACAGTAAAGTTCTAGCAAACTACTAAATTTGTTATTAAATGTACTGGAATAATACCAAAAAAATAAAATCCCAAGCTTGCGCCAACGTTGAGAAATAACTACGGCCAAGCGTTTATTGGTGTTATCATTTCGACAACATGGCAGTACAGTGAAAGTTAAAAATCCGACGCATTGCCAGTACATGCACTACCGCCTCCAATACCGGGCCAACATTGTGCCGTTTGTATTTTTCTACCTGGGTAGTTAGGTTTTTTAAAGCGAGTTAAAAATTACTTTGCCCCACTTGACTTACTATTCATAACACTTTTATCCGGCCGAAAATAGAATACATGTCCCATATATTAGCAGGAGCCTGAAAATTTATTTTGCAGCTTTCGAATATTTTACAGGAGATTGCGCTTGAGTTGGGATTGATTTGGGGGTCTTTTTCTTAATATAAAATCATTGATCTGGTTTTCTCTAAATAAGACGATGAGAATGGTGAATCTTGACATACTTGAGTATTTTTTTTTCTCGCCCGCCCGATATTACTAGATTTTTAATTTTACAATTTTCAAAACCCCTTTCGACGCTGCATGAGATTGTTATTAATACCATTAAGCCCCGATTACTGAATGTCCAACAAAAATTTATCCGAAAGTTAAATTCAAATTTTATATACCTAGGAAACAAATGTGTCAGTTTAAGTCATAGTTAGTAGCTAGCTGGACATTCTGCAATCGGGTCTATAACAAAAATTTAAAATTACACAAATTCTAAATACTTACTTCATACTTACAATAAATAAATAATAAATAAAGTAGACATATATCGATATAAATGTCAAGGTTAATTGATAATTGCACTTAAACAATAAAAAAATATATTTCTGAATGGCTTTTTAGAGAAATTTCGTCTCATATTAGTAAATGCCAACCTAAGCATTAGTCACTACTATAGTGACGAAAACAAAACAAAGGTTCTTAATGAATGAATGTGGAGAAAAAAAAACAACAAAACAACAGTTATAATTTTCACAGTCAATAACAAATTACTAATGTATTGGATGAAGTTAAAAATGGTTTAAAATCATCTCCATAATTTTATTGTTTAAAAAAAAATAGTAAAAAATCTAAAAACAACAACAGCATGTCACACTCAGATACAACAAAAGCTAACGTTGCTTCTGAGTGTAACGACATTTATTTCTAGCGTGCTTGCTACAAACTCACTAACTCTTCGCTCTATATGAAATCAGAGCTTTAAAAGATTTTATTAAATTTTCAATTCAAATATAAATAAATTATTTCAAAATTCAATTTAAAGAAAAAAAAATGCAGCATTTTCTTTTGTTTGATTAAGATTTTGAATTAACAACTACAAAATTAATCAGTTTCTAATAATTTGAATTTGTCTATAAACATTGGAGTTTCATAATGGTACAAGAACCTTTGAGCCTGATGCTTCTAATAATAACGGTTTTTAAAGGAAATACGATTACAGATTTTCACAAAATTTTAAAATTCCCATCCCGGGTGAAAATGGTCATATATGACGATATATGAACGAATATATGGGATCATATATGATTCCATATATGCTCGGATCCGTAATTTGAGGGTTTATGATCGTATATGATCATATATGGACATATATGAGTTCATATATGCTCATATTTGGACTCTGTTGGCTGAACAGAAAAATTTGTTACTTTAACAAATTTTATTGCTGTTTTTGTTGATTTTAACAAATTCTTTTGTTGAATTTAACAAATCTAAATTTAAGTAAAAAATTTGTAAAACTAAAATTTTATCTGTAATTATACTGAGTCGTAGTATTTATCCAAATTTAGGGTCTCGGGACCCTCCCCGGGACAAGTCCATATCATGTGAGGGCATAAAAGGGCACTCTAATGGAGCAAACATTTTGTACGTTTTGCTCTATCTCGCTTAGTTTTCGAGGTTTGGCCATTTTATGAAATGGAAAATTTTTATGAAAAACTCCGAGGGTCCAAGGCCCCGCCAAGGTCCATTTTTGAATAGAGATACCCCCTTTCGCTGGAGAGAACGAAATAGCGCCATCTTTAAAACTTCGAATACATTGGTGGCGCCATCGACCCGGTAATAACAGTAACATGAAAATATTATATTATATATATATTCGTTCCTTTTACTCCTGCAAGGAGCATAGGGCCGCAAAATATTATATTGAAGATAACTAAAATCTTTAGTTAAATTAGTGCTTCAACTAAAAATTTGTTAAAAATTAGTCAAATTGATTTGAAACCGGGTTGACAGATTTTTCTACTGACGTATTATTTTAAGTGTACTTAACGTTGATAGGCATGCGACAAAATACAGCTAATATTATACATTCATTTTAATTTAATCCAAAATCTGTCGTATAATACATCCATTTTTACGCTATTAACAATTTTAAATTAATAACTGTACTGCAAGTAGAGATTAATCAACAACTTTCCAGTTGTATGTATACGTTTTCAATTGAGATCCAAAATGTATCAAGTTTTTACAGATTATAAAAGGATACTCTGACCATACTCTCAATATTGCTTGCAAATGAAAGCTGTAATAAAAAATAGTAAATTTTAATACAATTGTTGGAAATTAAATTAAGAGATTTCTATTGTTTTAATTTGTTAACCCGCATAATGTTTTTTCAACAAATAATTGATAAGACTTTCCCCCTGTTTTTATAAAGCGAGCGGAATAATTCCGCCTGAGGAATGTGTGTATTTTGTTATTGTAACATAAAAAAAATATACACATTCCTCTGGAGGAATATTTCCTTTCGCTTTATAAAAATAGTAGATTCTCTTTTCTTCTAAAAGCAATATATCTGAACAAGAAATTAATTTAAAAAACTCCTTTTCCCCAAAAAGAGTATAGTTCCATTGGGTTGCATTCCATTAAATAACATGCTCTTAATTAACAAAAAAAAAAATATATTCTTAATTCAAATTTTTCAAATTGTTTTTTAAACGAATTTCAGTTTGGTGATCATAATTTATTTATTGCAAAGTCCAATTCATTCAAGAATCCATGTAAACATCGTTCAGTAGATCTAATGAAAAATCAAAATCAAAAAATGCGGTTAATTACAATTTCTTAAAAAAAATTAAAATTTTTTAGTACTATCATTTATAAATATATTCATACCAATTTTCGTTTAAAAATTCATACGGATCTTAATTCTGTAGACGTACGTGACATATTATCATATATGGAACAATACATAAATTCATATATGAAGATGTATGGCATAATGGAAATGCAATATATTATCAAATATGATGTTATAAATTTCCATATATGAAATTTTTTTTTAATGCATTTACCCATATATGTATGCTCCCGTATATGTCAGACATGTTCATATATCATTCATATAAGATCATCAGAGAAGACAAAATTGCTGTTTTTGCTTTTTATTGCTTGTTTTACTCATATTTGCTTCTTTTTGCTTTTTTTAGATTTTCCGTTTTTTAGCTTTAAAATAGCTTTTACCTACACCCAGAAAACAGATTCGGTGCTAACAACCCCATTTGTTGCCAATCGAATGGTTCAGTTTCAGCAAATGAATTTTTCGGTTGCGGCTACCGAATTATTCTTAGTATAACTGAAATTCCGTTGCATCAGTCAAATTAATGTTGTCTCAATTGGTTTTGTGTTGCCACAACTGGAAAATTCGGCTACCACAACCGAACCATGCGATTGGCTACAAATGCGGTTATCAGAACTGAATCTGTTTTCTGGGTGTAAGATTTTTGAGCTTTGAATTGCTTTTTGTAAGACGTTTTGACCAAAAATACTTTTTTTGCTCATAAAAAAATATTTGTTCTCCTAACACTTTTTTCTTGCTTTTCTTACAATATTTTTTTGCTTTAAACACATCGGATTTTGCTTTTTTCTGTCTTCTCTGATGATCATACATGCAACCGAATATGCCAATATATGAGCATTCAACCGACTCACGAAAAAAAGTAAAAAAGTGCGCCCCTCAAAATAAACCTTGGTTTGTTATATGATGATTCCCAAAATATTTCGGGTCTAGGAATGAGATCTCACGAGCTGGACCATTTTTAAAAAAGGTATTTTTTTTAGTTTTTGTAAGAAATTTGCATCTTAGCTGAAGAAAACATACTCAATATGGGAATCATATGAAAGGTTTTTTAGAAGCGCGTTCAGCGGTATATATAACATGTTCAAGCATATCCTGACATGTTCTATTTTCAAGGATATTCTTTAAAATAAAAAAATTTATGACTCTTTTGTACGGAGATGTTTGTGTTTGAAATGTGAAACTTACACATCATAATCTATAGTCGATTTAAGTGAACACGTGTTTCAGATTTTTTTGAAATTCGCGATTGTTTGCGTTTTATCAGAAATTCAATGTGGTAGATACAATATGTTCGAAAAGGGAAATATTGAAACCAAAGCTTTTATCGTTACCTATGTGCTTACCAGTACTGACAAAAATAATGAGTCTAAAAATAGATTTAAAAAAAAATAAATTATATAAAATAAATATTTTTTATTTTATTTTTTTTTAATAAAATTTGCTGGTGCGGGAATCGAACCTGGGTCTACAGATTTTGAAATAATGATAAAAATAAGTCGTTATCAGTAACTCATTATTATATGTTTTAAAATAATGCACAACGTAAGTGGGTGTCATTGCTGGTAGTCCAAAAAATAATGAAATGTCATTACCGTTTCTACACTGCGACGATAAAAAGGGGTAATTGGTTATCAAACGAGAGGTAAGTATTTGAGCGATCAGTCTGAAAATGTATAAAATTTTTTACAGAATACTGAAACAAACATCGTTTATTCTAATTTCATCAAAATCTCCGAGTCCTCTCCCAAGGAAAACTTCGTTGTTAATGTATGATAAAAATTTAGCTTTAAGTATCCCAATAGAGTTTTATGCAAAGCTTATATTTGAATCAAATCTAGTCAATTAAGGATCCTTGAATATATTGTCTATACTAAAGTATAAATTTAATTCGATTACAAAAAAAGAATTCACCCTTTGAAACTCTGCTTAGGTTATTGGCCATCAGTAGTAAGTAGTAGAAACAAATAAAATAAGCAACTAACGTAATTTAACCAACGAAGCAACAACCTACTATAGTTACGAGTATATGTATATACAACCATCCAACCAACCACTTTAATGCAGTTCCAACCGATAAACTGCAATTTAAAAGCGCAATGTTCTTAATGTGCAACTAAGCGTTCCCAAAAAATTATGGGTAGTTTGTTGTTGTTTCTATTTGTTTTCGATATAGAAAACTTTAATTATTGTTGTAATATGATTTTATTTTCTTGTTTTGGTGTGATAAACACAATCTTTTCACCAAGTGTAGGTGGTAGTTTGCTGGTTAAATTGTTTTTGTTTTTCAAGTGTAATAAAATGGGTTGCCAACAGGTTTCTCTAATGAAATCGATTGCAACGTATAAAGGGGGAAAACACTATGATTTTGTTAAGATTTATTTATAATCCATTTTTCTTTGTTTGCAAATTAATTTGTTCGTTATTTTTTTGCAGTAACCATCATCAACTATCAAACAAAAGTCTATCGTAGGGTATTTTAAGTTAATAACATTTTTAATATTAACACACTCATACACATATAATTTTCTGTTACCACTACACTAACATTTTCATTAATTTTTATTACAAATTAGCCATTTTAAAAATGGCTTATTTTCTTTAAATTTTCATGAATTCTTTGAAAATTTTGCTTAATTTTTATAGTTTTTCAATAAAACTATATTATTTTGTTAAATTTATTTCATATATTTTGTGTTTTGTATTAAATATTTCCACTTTTCTATAAACTTAGGCGCGGTCAACTTTGTTACTTGTCACCATCACTTTATCACATTAGCACACGGACACACATCTACATACAAAAACGATCGTACCCGCAGCACCAATATTAACAAAGTCAATAATTGTATTCAACAAGTTAGCAAATCGTTTACCGTGTTAACGTATTTCAAACCGTAGAAAATATACCAACCGCCCAAGCTTACAGTCGTTTAACTTCTGAGAAAAGCTAACCAAGCAACCAACTAAACGACCAACATAACCAATACACTCTTTACTTTGCAATGTGAGAGAGCTTTTAGGTCGATTTGTTTGTGTTGGTATGTTATGTTTATGTATTGTTAACTTTAGCTGAATTTGATAACGTCCATGTTGTTTTGTTTACGTTTTGTTTTATGTTGTGTGCCTTAGTGTGTGTTAGTAATTGTTAACTTGGCTTTTTGACATTTTGTTAAGTTTGACATTTGCGGGTTGTTAAAAAAAGCTGTGTTTTGTTAACACTAAAATGTTAATCGTTACTTTTGATGTGAAGTTATTTATTATGAATGAATACTAGCACAAATTAAATTGCCAACCCTTTAGAAGGTTTACACTTAAAGAAATTTAGTTTAATTTATTTCCTTTAAGACATGAATATCAGTAAGTTTTATTGAAAATAACAGCACATTTAATAAAAAGTATTCTACTAGCGTTGACATATGTATTTAAAGTTTGGTTAATGTTTCAGTTTATCTATCATGCCGAAACCAAAACAAAATTTATAAAAGAAACAATATCGTAAAGCTGCCCACACACTAGGGAACATGGTTGACGGAACAAAAAATATCAAAAAATTTTGTAAACACGAATTGCACGCTCTCAACTCGCACACACACACACAAACGCACTCACACATTCACAAAAAAATGCTCTCTTTTTTAAGAATGTTCCCTAGTGTGTGGGCAGCTTAAAGGTTTAATAGTTAAGGTGCGTTTACAATGATGGAGTACTCCAATCTGTAGCAAATTTAGTTTTCTTCTCTTTCATACTAACAGTTTTTTATATTTAGCTATCTCTTTTTATTCCACTCCAGAGTAAAACTTGTTTGACTCTGGAGTAAAAATTTGCTCCACTCTAGAGTTAACATTGGTCTGTTAACTGTTTAACATGACAAATATACCTAAAAAAATACATCACTAATTTGTTCACATCTCTAATTGTCAACAAATTATAAAAAAATATTTAGTTTTTTTCTCTTTCTTGCTAATACATTTTTGTATTTTGCTATCTTTTTTAATTCCACTGCAGAGTCAAAGTTGTTTGACTCTGGAGTACGGATTTGTTGCACTCTAGAGTTAACATTGATCTGTTAACTATTTAACATGACAAAAATACCTAAAAAAAGCACATCTCTAATTTCTTACCATCTCAAATTGTCACCAAATTAAAAACAATTTTTTAAAAATATGGAAAATAAAATAGAATTTTTTGAAGAAACGGCATAAAAGTCCTAGTAAAAAAATTAAAAACAAAAATAAATTGCGGTGGAGATAAATTGTCATAAATTTTTGAAGTAACTCTACTCTGCATTTGGAACAGTTAACATTTCAATATGTGCAGCAGGGTAGAGTCACTCTACCATTGTGAAAGCACCTTTATTTAGAGAGTAAATCAGTAACGTGGTTTTGAATTCAATAAGTACACCCAAAAAATTCAATACTTGATTGTAACGAATATTTCAACTATATCATACGTGAAATACCCCTAACTGCTACTTAGTTGAATTGATATCGTTGATAGTAACTAAGTTTTTAAATACCAATAACTCAATTGCAAATTGCATTTCCAACGATTTCAAAGCTGAAATTTAAGAAATTTCGCTAGTCGTAGAATAAAACAATTACAAAATGAAATTAATTTTTGACAGCTAAATATTTTTTGATTTGAAATGATTTTATCTTACAATTTTTATTTCATTTTTAATTTCAGCATCACAAATGTTACATATAAACATTCAAATTTAATTTTTTTTTTTAGTTAACCGCTTTTAGTATTCCAACGTATCTCTACAAACTAGTTATATTTGCGTTTTTTTTTTATTAAATGTTTTGCGAATAAATACACTCATAACATACATATTTACCGTAACGGTTCAGCAGTTATTTAAAAGAAAGCCAGTAAAGTTGTTTCAATTGATTAAATTGCCAACAAATATATTTTTTAACTTTTTCTGGCACTTTACAATTGTTTTAAATGAAAAGTAAGTAGTCCTTTTTTTAACTCATTTTTAATTGTTCCGATGCCCAGTTGAATTAAAAAACAAAAGTATTGTGAGTGTATAAAAGCTACAGAAAAGTTAGCGGATTTTAGGCCAGTAGACTGTTTAGCAAATTTTAGTAACACGTACCTGTAAGTATTAGTAGAGAAAAAATAATACCAACATTTTATAACTATTACTAAATTTTAGTAAGAATTTGCAACTTTTAGAGGCGATTGGTATATACATAAGTTTTTTCAAATTAAAATTTATTTTGAATATCCTTTGACTTTTTCTTTATTATGTAGCTTAAATCTAAAAAAATTGTTTAAAGTATTTTGCTAAAATTAGCAATGAAAATTAGTAAGAAGAAATAGTAATTTGTATATAGAAAATAGCAACTATTTTTAATAAAATATAATTTTGTACTAATTTTTACACTAACAGTTTAGTTTGAGTGTAGGCATAAAATAATTCAACTTTCATATAGCCCCATTAACTTAATGTCCTGTTAGCTACTAACTGGTACTGTAAGTGACACACTTGTTGTTGTTTACCATATAAATTCCAAATTTAATTTTAGGTTAAATTTTAACGAGCTACTTATTGTGTTATCCGGCCATAGATGGATTTTCTACAAGGTGACTAAGAAAAGGTGTAGCATATAAAAATTTCTTCAATTTTCTCGAGAATTTACTATTTCTTGTCCCCAAATATAATATTTTCGCATCAATAATCAACAGTTTTTAAATGTTAGTACCCCCTTAACATTTATGAATCAACCATAATCTGTCTGTTCCGCATACAAAGTAGTAGTATGTATTTCAGTTAATATTAGGTTTCCTAATAATATTTTTTTGAAATATAAAATTCTCCAACTGAAGATATTAATCATATTTTAGTAGTTTTTTGTAAAGTGAAAATAACTTTATTTGGCACTTCATACTCAAATAGCCAAAAATAAATTGAAGGCACTGAAACATCTACAGGAATGAGTTAAAATTAAATATAAAAATACATTCAGAATGCAATGCACGTACTTAATATTAAAGTGAAAAAAAAAACTATAAAAAACAAACTTGATGGAATGATAAACATCTTGTGGTTTTACATACAACTCTTATTGTAGAGAGGTTAGTGGTTTTTTTTGTTAGTTTCAACGAAAAAAAAAAACATACATGACAATTATTCCTATGAAAATGATGAATAAAATTTACGTGCAATTGAAGCCCAATTTCTATGCAAATGAATAACTGAACGTGATCAAGTAAAAGGAACTGTCAAACTAGAGATTTTTTCTAAAGTTTCTTGAATATGTTGCGTCGGGGATGAAATCCATAATTTTTAATCAAATGAAAAATAGTATGACAAGTGCGGTCTCTTTAACTGAAAACGATCTGTCACTTTTATATGACATTGTGTGTGACAGGTCACAAAACAAATTTAGCACTGATCACTGTATGTAATATCCTAAAACCACCGTTTAATGCAATTCCCTACGACATGGCATTTGTATCATGTAACTGAGCCCTTATAAGAGCTCTATTCTTCGACATGTCACAAGGGTTTCAGTTTAATATTTATTTGCAATTTAATCTGAGAAAAATGTTATTTCAGAGATAACAATTTTCATTGATATTTTTTTTTCTGCGGGTTAGGATAGCCGGTTTTTGGCCAAAATTATATTTCAGGCAAAGGGAAATATATTTGTAAGTTTAAAATCTAGAAATGTTTTATTTTTTTCAATGATGAATTAAACAATTATAAATAAACCATAATTTGTTTTAAAACTATCTCGAATCAAAAAACTGGAAATATTTCTCCAACAAAATCAGAAAAATCGCAAGTTTTCGCAAAAATCATATAAAATGCAACACTTCTTTATTGTAGGGTGGGTCGCAAACAATAAAATATATTTAAAAACAAACAAGCTATTAACGCACTGCATGAAACACATTCCTCTATCCAATTATGTATTTTACAAAACATAATGCATCAACAGTTATATAATTTACAAAACTAAAATATTAACCACTAAAATTCTAATCAAATTTATCATCCCGTAACTCCCCCTGTATAAAGAGCAGGATGACCATGAATTTCTCGATGCGTAAATTTCTCGCATTAGATACAGGAACGGGGTGCAGTACCCGAAGCTACATGATAAGTTTCTCACATCCAAAAATACAACTCTACCATATTTAACGCAGGGCGGGTACATAAATTCATATTATGTAAAAGCTTATTCCGTACCTCTACCTAAATTTTACATTATGCGACTCTCTCTCTTTTAAATGTGGTAGAGTTGAATTTTTTATTTGAGAAACTTTTTGCATAGTTACAGAACACCGGTATATTTAAATATTTATGAAACTATAATAAAAATTCCAAAATTTTCCAAAAAGCTCCAAAATATTTAAGTAATTTTATGTCTACTAATACCTAGTCTTTTCCCGACCTTTGCGACCGTTTATAAACTTTCAAGATTTTGTGCCTTAACTGGAAAATTGCCTCCAGATCTTACTTTACCACTAAATATGACAGGTTTCAATGTCCAATTTTTTCTAAACTACATTGTGGAGAAAAATTTAAATTTAGAGGGTGTTGGAGATACTCCATCCCCATCTCAAATTGTAAATCAGAAGTTATAAAATCAAAATCAAAATGGCGAATATGACGTCCATGATTTTTACATTTTTATAATATTTTATATTTATTAGTCAATTTTATATCGCTCATTATGATTTTGAAATATAACGTTCAAAATTCAAAATTGCAAACACAACATGGCGGCAATTAACATTTCATATATTCGAATTAATATAACTTACCTTCATCGGTAAACTATTTACTTCTGATTGATTTTTACTCTGAAATCAAGAATTTAAAATTAAAAAATCCTCATTCAATATAGCGGCTTTTTACTCTTTATATATTCGATTTTAAATAACTTCACACGGATAGAAAATGTTGGCCAATATGAGCCATTTTTAATTTAAAATTCTTTATTTCAGGGTAAAGCACCGTAAGTTGTTTTTTACATGGAAAATTTTCACTCGAACTTTAAAGGCCCCAAATTGCAATTCAAATTATAAAAATGTACAATAAATACAAAGTGAAAAACAATAATATTGTACATTAAATTGGAAATCAAACTCTACACAGTTTTCATGTGAAACTCACTGTCGTGAAAAATCATTAGGTCTGATATAACAGATCTAATTAGATCTCAGAATTACGGACCAATTTCAAATATTAAACAAAATAAACTAAACTTACATTTTTTACTGGGTAATTCTGTAAAGAAAATTTGAGCATTTTTATTTTGGTGCCAGCTAAAATGGCTAATACCAGCTGTGGTACCAGATCTGCTAATATCTGCTCATGAAAACCAATTTTCCAGATATGGCTAAAGCTTGTATCGGATATGCCATATCTATTCATATATGATTTAATCTGGCACCAAATCACATTTAATTCAATAAAATCTAATTAAATCTAAACAGTTTAAATCTAATCTTATTTTTAGCACGGGGGATCAAAGTAAATCAAATTGAAATAATAATATTCAGGATTCTATTGATTTACCCGAGAATTACCTGAAAAAATAATGGGATCACTATAAGCTTCTCTAATTCCGATATTTCTTGACCGCACACTTTATTTTAAGCTTTTTTTCATTTTTGGCGAGAAATATTTTAATTAAAACCAACAACTAAGATATTTTTATACTTATGTATCAAATAGTTTATTAAAAGTTAAAGTATTTGAATTTGTTGAAACAGAGGAAGACATGGTAGGATAAAATAATATTTAATAATATTAAAAATAGTTATAATTATTCACTATTATAATCATAATTAAAGTAATACTTTAATATAAAAGGTTAAATATTTATTTATTTCTAATTTGCATATAAAATAAGCAGAGTTGTTATTTGTTTAAACTTGTATATAATATTTTTATACAAATATTATTTTAAACAAAGAAAAAATAAAAATGTTACGAAAAAAACTTAAAAATGAATTGCAAAATGTGTGTATATGAACACTAAGTGTTCAGGCAAGTACACTTAAAAGAATTATATGCTTCTTACAATTAAAAATATATGAATGATCAACATTATTTTCATAAAATTTACAAAATTTAATTAGATTTAGGTTAAACAGTAGTAGTCACACATAACTTAAAGAATACGAGTTGAAAATTCTGTTTCTAGAAACAATATTGAAAAAGTTAAATCTATGGAGAAATTAATTCAAAAATTTCCCTTAATCTGAACAGATAACTTTGAATTCCTCATTCGAATCCTTGAATATAATAAAATCCCATTGGGAGGATGAAATTGAAAATACTTAACGACCGACTTTTAAAACGAATTAAAGAATTATAATTTTTCTTTATAATTTATCTCATTTTGAAAATAATAGAAACTAACTTTGTATTCAAACTAAATTAATAAAATTTTTATTTAGCGTCTCATGATGTCTTCAATGCTAAAACCGGTACGTTTCACTGGTGGCGGCGGTGGTGGATTGTTAGGTGGCTGATTATGGCTTTGGCCCGCTGACGAGGAAGATAAAGACGGTGGTGGTTGTTGCTGTGCTATGGCTGTCGAGGAGGATGGTAATGGTGGTGTAGGCGTAGAATCTATATGCAAATTGCGATTAGGATGACGTAAATACGACTCTGTTAATAATGAAGCTGTAGGTCCCGTCTTATCTGACGCAGTCTGATTAAGATGATAGTTTGTTGGTAAATATGGACCCGGCTTGTTAGACATACTGGGTGGTGGAGGACCCAAATGAGAAGGAGGAACATTCGGTGGCCCAACAGTTGCTCCCAGCTTAATGACTGTAGCCGCTGCAGCTGATTGTAATGCATGTAAGTGGGGACGTGACATATTTAAAGCATACATATTGGGATTGGTGGCAAATGTTGGTGGTCTTTGACCTAAGGCGTGTATGTGTTCGAATTCAACACCCAAAGAACGCTTGCGTATGGGAATTGAACCCAAAAAGCTGGGTACTGGTTCATGAGGCGAGTGTAAAGGTGCGGGAGGTGCAGGAACCTGATTCTTTGAAGCATCTATTATTAACGGTAAAGATTGTTCAGTTTGAACTTTCAAATCAGTTGGACCTTGCATAAGGTTTTTAGAATGGAGATCTCTTCTAACATGTAACAGGGGCATATATGTATCTGTGGACTCGTTAGAATTGTGATTGGGTAAAGTGCCCATATAGTTTGTAATAGCCGAGCTTGTACTAGGTAATAAATATTCCGGCGGAGTTTGCAGCGGACCCAAACCATTTATGTTGGCTGCATTTAACATAGCCAACTCTTCGGCAGCTCGTTGTTGATCCGGTGTGGGTCTCATGGTATATTGTGTACCACCTTCGTGATGACAGTGTGTAACACCTTGATTTTGTACTGGACCATCGACTACATCTGCATCACTCTTACGATAACTCTTTTCCAAGACTTCCTCTTTTAAAATTGCATTTTCTTCGGCTTCTGGAATTTCTTCTTCATCCTCATCATTTTCCTCTGCCAATTCTTCGTCAGATTCATCTTCTAACAATTCACGATCAAATTGCGCTTTACGTTTCAAAGTCAAACGTTCGGCCATTGAGATTCGTTGATCTCCTTCCAATTCCTCATCCGCCTCATGATCTCCATCCAATTCATGAGATGGTGATCCAGCTAAGTGTCTTTGTACCGGAGATTGACGTGGTGAGTCCACTTCAAGTAGAGAATCGTCTTCTTCACCGCTTAAATTGCGTGAATCATCTTCCTCTTCGACCACATCTACATATTCACCGGGTACATCGCCTACGGCATGAGTGAGAGTATGACGGCGTAAATCACAATTACGACGAAACACTTTACCACAAGAGTTACATTCATAGGGCTTATGATCGGTGTGGGTTAAGAGATGAGTCTTCAAATTGGAACGTTGATTAAAACTACGACTACACACTGGACACTTGTGAGGTGATTCTTCCATATGTAAAATCTTATGAACGGCCAAGGTACGGGATTGACAGAAACCTTTGCCACACTCGGTGCATTTGAAGGGCTTCTCTTTTGAGTGAATGTATCTGAAAACAAAAATAAGATTTGAATAGGTTCATAGAAGTTGCTTTTAAACGTCCAAACAAAAACCTACCTGTGATCTCTTAAATGATCTTGGCGTCGAAATGCTTTACCACAAATATCACATGAATAGGGCCGTTCATCGGTGTGCGTTCTTTCGTGAATAAGCAAATTATACGATTTCGTAAATTGACGATTACAAAATTTGCAAATAAATTGTTTTTTAGGCCTAGATGCTCTACCAGGAGCACGTAGCAGACGTCTGTCTAAGCCGGCATGCATGGTAGGTGGTAAACCCGGAGGAAACAATCCGGCTGTTCCCGAAGGAAATGTAAAACTACCAGGTCCTGTTGGTGAAGGTCCTGGCCCACCTAGGTATGGTGGTGGATACATAACTGAACCAGGTACCCCGGGTGGGGGTACTTGACCAGGGCGAGGCATTAACATAGCAGCTGCAACAGCTGCTTCTCTCAAAGCCAATTCTTTTCGTTTATCCGCCATCATAGCCATTATTTCAAAATTCGATCCCCGTTTGGGATCTTTGCCACCCTCCGACTCCATCATGCCACCGTAGAGGGATCCAGGACCTCTCAAAGGATTACGATGTGAAGGCAGAACGGGCACAAAAGCAGAATTAGATGGATTATTGTTAGACATTATAGCTGAGGAACTAGAAATTTAATTTGAATGATAATTCAGTTCGAATGTATTCAAACTGAAACTGTCCAGCCGATGCTCTATTGTATTTACACTAAACCGTGTGTTATCCGATGAAGATCCAGTTGAGATTCATGTAGTGTGTTCTGTTAGTGTGTACTTCTTAATTGACACATTTTAACGTACTACAATTTATATACAATAAGTGATCTGAAAAGAAAGTAGTAAGGAATAATTTAATTAGATTTTTTACATTTTATAAAAATGTAGAAATTTTTCCGTTTAAAATTCATTTTTTTTTTCCTTAAACCTTTCAAGTTATTTGTACGTTAATGTTTATCTTAATTCTTTTTTCTACCTATTTTTATATCACAAGCAAATTCTGTTAAATTTTCTATTTTGTATAGAAATTCCAGATTTTGTTTTTTCTGTTTGTATATCAACTACAACAGATAAGGTTTTTATTTTTTCGACTAGCGACTCAATGTCTGATAACATGCCCACAAAAAAACTGGCTGCTTTCTACATGGTATCTAACTCGGCGGCGGTATAGTAGGTCCGCGGTAAACAGTAGTTGGAAGGTTACTAGCAACTTTAACAACAGCAACACAGTCATCATCATACATATGTACAGAAATACAATTTATACACATTAGTAGTCCACGGTTATCAGAACAACAGCAAATGTGAGCAACTTGTTGAGTACATTATCTATAACTTCGATATTGAAAATTTTTTAGAGAAATATAGACAAATTGGAATTTTTGCTCGATATATTTTTTTGAAGAAGATGATATTTATAATAAATATAAATAAGAAATGTTAGACTTAGGGCCAGTTTTACAGTCCACCCAACTGACATATCTGACTGCCACTTTTAGTACCATACACGCAGATAAAAAAGTTAGTATAAAAATTTGTTTTCAATCTATTTTTATACTGATTTTTATTACAATTTTTATTTTTAGTAATCATTTTTGCTATTCTCTTATTACAAATTACGGATTTTTTTACTAATTTTCGCTGCTGATTTCAGCAAAACATTTTACTTTTTTTTTAATTTTTCAAAACCGAATGCTAAATTTAGCAGAAAAATATACTAATTTTAAAATATATTTTTTTTGATTTTTTACAATTTTTGTTTAGTTTATATTTGTTACTATTGATATATTCTTAGTTTGGAAATAACACCCAGAAAATTTTATTGCATCTCCAATGCATAACTCCAAATTTAAAGTACGATAAAGTAATTATACGCTTATTACAATCGAAAGAAAAAAAGTTGTTTTTTTATTATTTTTTTTTTAGATTTTACAGTTTATTTATTTTTTAGTACAATTTTTTGCTAATTTCAGCAGATTGATTTTAAATTACAGTTTGTAACCCCTCAATTCATAAATGCTTTTTAAAGTTATAGCAGGTTTACAAAACGTAATTTTCATACAAAATTTGTTCAATAAACCTCCTATAATTTTACAAAGCGTTTATGAATTTAGGGGTAAATTTTTCAACTGATTTTAGCAAATCGATTTTGAATTGTTTACATAAATTTTACTAAAATTTAGTAGCGGCTACTAATTTTTTCTACTAATTTTATTGTACTACAGGTCAGCAGACATGTGTTGCTAAAATTAGCAAAAAATACCGCTGGGCTCAAAATAGTTAAATTTCCCGTATTAACAACAAAATTTTCAGTAGTCATTACAGACTTTTTTGGTCGAGTGTAAGATCTGAAGTTAAGTAATACAAACATTGCTCAGTTAGCCAAAAATAGTTTTTGTAAGCCAAGAATCCTCAAACTTTAATCAGTAAGTTCGTGTTTCAATTTTAAATCCGTTTCAATTCATCTGTTCCACTCTCAAAGTTTGGACACCTTTTAAAAGGGTTGTTTTACAGCTGGAAACTTAAATATCATCAAACCTGATGTTCCCAAGAATTATATAATTTCGCTTCAAGCGGTCTGCGAGCAATTTTTTATTGTTATTGTGCGTTTTACATCATTAGACAAAATTCCAAAAAATAAAAAAAAACTAAATAGTTTCTCAGGCATTTTATTCCAAACACTGTTATTGCTGTTGTTGCTGATGATGATGAAGAAGGCAAAGTCAATGTCTAAAATGGTGAGCTCATTATTCAAAATGTGTGGAATCGGCACTTTTTGAAACGAAAAACAGAAACAAACAATAAGAAAAACGAAAACAAAAACAACGATAATGTTAAGCGGCAGCAGCAGCAGTCAGAGCCAGCCCTAAACAAATAATGGCCATTATTATACCATGGGATAGATGATGATGATGATGGTCGTTTAGTTGTTTGGCTAGTTGGTCGAATTGACAGACGGACAGTCAATCATTTGGTCGTCAAGTTACTACGTACTTACTTTTATTTATTTTTCATTATTATTAGTATTGTTGTTGTTATTGTACGGGTTCATTAGTTTGATTATTTATGTTGTTGTTGCCTGTTATTGGTCTGAGATGTTAATGCAAGATCTTGTGTGTGTACGAACAAACAAATGTACGTGTGTTCTCGTGTTTGGGTAAGAGTATTTAAGCCTTTAAGATCAGTTCAAATAAATATGCACTTAAACTCCACTCGCATATAGAGGGAGATCAAATAAGACCTTTTATTTTCAAGAATTTTTAAAGATTTATGAAACATAGTAGTGGCTTTGTATATACACTTGTGCTCACGAAATTAAGTCAATTCAATTTTTTTTAAATTTTATTGTTGTTGCCTTTATTTTTAAAGATCAAAATAGTGGCTAAATTCGCCACGAAATGCAAGGAGATGGTTCAGAAAATTGTAAAAAATTTTAACGTAATACTTGTTTCTTCATTTTGTCACCGATTTTAAGTGGGCGTGGCTTTTAACGAAAAATTAGCGATATCAACCTTTTATCAAATTACATAGTAAAATTTAGGCAGTACTGATCTGTTCTGTACAAACTGTATATTTTTGGAAATCCTATAAAATTTCCTTAAGTCTTGCATTATCTTTATCTACAAATAGTCACCAGAAATTGCAGCACTTTAAACAAGACCAAATTTTTCTTTGTTTTTAGCGATTTTAAAAGAAAGTTAATAACACTGACATTTTAACATGAAATGCTTTTTACTCTAACGTAAAAAAAATCTTGACTGATTTGTTATATTGTGGTAAGAAAAGCATAAAAATATTCACTTTAAAATTTCAGTGCTGTTAACTTTATTAAAAATCGCTAAAAACAAGGAAAAACTTGGTCATGTTTAAAGTGCTGCAATTTTAAGTCTGGCGACTATTTGTAGATAAAAATAATGCAAGACTTAAGAATATTTTATAGGAATTTCAAAAATATACAGTTTGTGTAGAACCGATCAGTACTGCCTAAATTTTACCATGTAATTTGATAAAAGGTTGATATCGCTAATTTTTCGTTAAAAGCCACGCCCACTTAAAACCGGTACCAAATGAAAAAACAAACATTACGATAAAATTCTGTACAATTTTCTGAACCATCTCCTTGCCTTTCGTGGCGAATTTAGCCACTATTTTGATCTTTAAAAATAAAGGCAACAACAATAAAATTTAAAAAAAAATTTAATTGACTTAATTTCGTGAGCACAAGTGTATATAATCTTCCTTGTTTAATTTAAGGTAACTTAACTAAAATTTCCAGAATTTCATTAATTTTAATACTCTCCAAGCCACGCCTCATCCGAATGAACTTTAGCTGGAAGGTGCGATCACCAGAAATATTTTTCTTGATTATGAATTAGGGATGTCTCAAAAAAATATTGCGATAACAATCAAATTCATCGATCGAGATGTTTTTGCAAACACTACTTCGAGATTGCAAGAATTAAAATTTTCGAAATTATTCGAAAATTATATGAAATATGAAAAAAAACCATTAAGACCAAAATTCTTGCTCGGGAGAAATACAATTTCATGGCGTACTCTAAACTTTTCATGGTAATATAAAAAACGTCAAAAATTTTAAATTTGAATTCGCGAATATATGTTATTAAAAAGAAATTAGAAAAATATCACATATAACATATTTCATTATTTAAAATTAATTTAGAAAGGATGTGAAATCAATTTATCGCATTATTAAGATGTTAAAGTATTGAGGATGGCAGGTTCAAACGCTATTTCACGGAAGAATATATGTAAGTCCTTTCTGCTTCACGCCTCGTCGAAATCAACTTTTATTTCCCACATATATTTAAAGAAAACATTTCTGGTGTTCATACCATTGTGTTCAAGTGAAAATCGCTTTGTCGAAAAATGTATGCTCGACAAAAAGTTAAATTGAATGTTCTATCAAGGAACATGTAAACCAGGAAGTACAAACTTAATGTTGTGCGGCTTGTTCGCCGGGTTGAATTATTTTTTAAGCGTTCGCCAAGCGTTCGTTTAGCGTTAGCGGAACTATATTATAAAAATTAATAAAAACTCCAACAAAAAACCTGTTCCATATTTTTACAATTTAACCGGATTATTAACGAAATAGTTTTTAGTGCCATTACTTGCAGGCTACTTGTTGAATGTGGGCTCACGCTAAACGAAAGCTTGACGAACGCTTAGAAAATAATTCAACCAGGCGAACAAACCGCACAGCATTAAGTTTGAACTTCCTGGTTTACAAGTTCCTTGGTTCTATTTTGATCACCCTCTACACCAAAAACAACAGAGAAAATAAAACTACAACCAATTTTGCACAGAGATAGAGAAGTTATCTAATATGGTACCAAAATTAACTATAATGGTACCATTTTGTTGATGGGATCTAAAATTTTATGCCGAATCCATACGGCAAGAAACTACTTTTGGAGGTTTTATATTGCCAAAAAAAAAAAAAGCCTGCTAAGTAGTAATTGTCACTGAAGAGTCTTTGGGTGAGAAGAAACTGCGTGATACCCTTATGTCTGTTAAATTTTTCAATAAAAATGTTTTCTTCTTCTTTGTAATTAATTCTAATATTAATGTACGATTGTTCTATCGGACGGTTACAAATATTACTCGAAAATAAATAATTTTCTTTCTAAAAAATGTTTATGTCACTCGAATCTATGACCTTCTGGTTGCAGCGTCCACAACAGGTACCTATTATGACAGTTATTTTTAAACACTAAAATACTGTATTTCGTAATATTTAGTAACTTAGAGCAGTTATTTTTAATATTACAATAAACAACTATACAGAAAAAACTAAAAACGAATTTTAACAACGAAATTGATTATATCAATTAAAATTTTAATTGATTTTGCACCTATCACTCAAATGATACTATTAACTACTAAAAATTGTATACGATTAATTGAAACAAATTTTGATTAAAGTAACAATAATATCAATTAAAAAATTAATTGAAAATAAAAAAAATAATATGAAATTGTAAAAAAGTGTGTTTATGTCATGTTTATATATTTGGAGTACTGCATATGTGTTTGTTTTGTTTGTGAACTGCAAGGGTTTTGGTTCTTATACTAAAAATTTTCTATATACATACACAGAAAGAATTTACAAAATTCTAACTAAATTTTTAAACACCTTTCTCATACCAAATTTGTAAATACAAAAAAAAAAATTTTTAAAAAAGCACCAACAAAGAAATTTGTAAATGCAAAAAAAAATTTTTTTTTTTGGAACTTTTTAATTTTTATTTTTAAACAATGTTTATATGAAAGATAACAATTTGCAAACGAGTTACAAATATTTCAAACAAAAAAATTGTTGGAAATAAAATTTTAATTTAAAAGAAAATATGATTGCTTCTACAAATTCCCATTGTTGGTGCCTACTGTTTTTTCTGTGTATGCATACAGTTTAAGAAAAAAAGTTTGGGAATTATAAAACACATAATTATTTAACAAACATTTGCAAAAATATTTAAAAGTCAATTAAAATATTAATTGATTTAATTAAATACTTGTTTAGAAATAATTTTTATTTTTAATATATATATTTAAGGTTAATAATTTTTTCTGTGTACCGAAACAACATTTTAGCAGTAAATAGTCATTTTTATTAGTTAATTGCACAAAATAACAATTCGTTAATTTTTTGAAAATTCTTGTTTACCTACTTCTCTATTCTTCTATTCTATCTTCTATTTGCGTTTGGCAATAAAAACCAGGAAATTTTATTGTATCTATATCGCATATGTAATGTAACAACAGAAGAACCGTTTTTAATTTAATTACATTTATTTCTATTAAAATAATTTTTTAAATAACAAAAAAGAAAAAAAAAACCAAATTAAAAAATTAACTGTAAAAAACACTAATTTTTACTAATTTTCTCAGTTGTTTCCCAACTTTTTAAGTAAAAATTTATTAGCTTTTTTTACGACATTTTTAATTGTTTTTACTACATTAATGTTTAATGTTTAAAAACAACAAAATTTTTAGTTATTTAGGTAATAGCCTCTGTCCTTTTTAACTGTATATACCTTTGTTTTAATAGTCACTTTTAGTTCATTCTACCGACAAACTTTTTTGAGTTTTCATGTTTTGTTTGTGAGCGAATAGTTCTGATAAAAAGTACCAAATTAAGAACTATTTATTAGTACATTTTTCTAAATTTTATTTAACATCACTTGTAAAGATACATTTATAAACATTTAACCAAGAAGATTTCAATCATATTTATTTATCTATCTTTTTGCGTTTGGAATTTTGCTTAGATCTGGGTTTAGAGCAAAAATACTCAAGTATCAATAAAGAAACCCCAAAAGATGTGAGCATGAAAATAAAGAATTTAACAAGATAAATTCGTGCACACCTCGTGAGCCTAAGACACAAAGAGAGACAGAGAAGAAGAGAAAGAATGAAATCGATAAATGGATTTAATCCAGCCAAATATTTAACATTGCTAATTCGTCCATCGTTAAGCTAACATGAAAAGGGATGACTAAATGAAATTATTAAAACTTAAAGACGGAATAACTAAATAGAAAAGTATTCTATTTGGTGGACAAACAATAAAAAGACAAAGCAAATTGTGATAAAGATTTATTTTATTTTTTGAAATGTTTAATAACGCTCCTAAATAAAAATAATAATATATTTCCAAAAATTCCCGAAATTCATTCGCTGACGATTTCCTTAGTAAGAATAGGAATAGGGACCACCCGACAAAAAATTATTTTTCGCCTGTCATTAAAAAAGTTTTGGATTTTTAGCAAATTTAACTAATTTAATGCAGTAATGCCCAAACTAAAACCGCATTTTTCAAAAATTTTACTTAAGTCAGAAATTTTCTAAAAAAAATTTCTTACTTAAGAAAAATCTTTAAATCAAAAAATTGTTCTAAGTTCTCACTAAGGACCCTTAGTGTCGATCACGTTGAAAATAAATTTCAAATAAGTTGTTTCAGTAAATCCATTCTGACAGATTAATTCTTCAGAAAGTCCTCGACTTTGTAAAGAAAGAAAATAATTTTTAAGTAATGTCAGAGTATGTCTCACCAAAGAAGTCATATTATTACAGCCTAAACTTTTAAAATCTCGTTACTCGTATTTACCATAGAAAATGAGAAGAACTTGAGTAAACATGAAATGTTTCTGACATTAACTCCAAAGGGCTAAATTCTGAAAACTTTAAAAAAAATCAAAATTTTCTTTACTCTTTATTTCAAAAGACTATAATTTTTAAAAGCATTTTATTTTAAACGATTTTTCTAAACAAAACCAAAAATTTTATTACTTTTTGTGTAGAACAAATTTTTGGTTATACATGGATATATGCACTCAACCAAAAAGTGTGTAATGGCTACCGAAAATTTTGCTATTATTACGGGAAATTTGAGCCCAACGGTATTTTTTACTAATTTTAGCAACACATGTCTGCTGGTCTGTAGCACAACAAAATTAGTAGAAAAAATTAATAGCCGCTACTAAATTTTATCAAAATTGTTGTAAACTGCAATTCAAAATCGATTTGCTAAAATCAGTTAAAAAAATTTAATAAAAAATTTTAGGACAATGAAATTGGTATAAATAATTAGTAGACGCTACTATATTTCAGTAAATTGTTGTAAACTGAAATTTAAAACCAATCTGCTGAAATTAGCAAAAAAATTACTAAAAAATAAAGAAACTGTAAAATCTAAAAAAAAATTTAAATCAAATTTAATAAAAAAAAAATCTTTCAATTGTAAAAAATGTACTTGAAATTTGGAGTAAAAATTGCAAACGGTTCTCCAGTTATTACCTTTTTATGCATTCGAGATACAATAAAATTTTATGAGTTTTATTTCCAAACTATGAATATATCAATAATAACAAATATAAACTAAACAAGAATTTAAAGAAAGAGAGAAAAGAAATTAAATTTCCTTAAAGTATCTACTTGTTGAATGAGTATATTTTTGCTAAGTTTAGCACTCGGTTTTGAAAAATTGGTAAAATGTTTGGCTAAAATCAGCTACGAAAATTAGTAAAAAAAATGCGTAATTTCCCAGTGTAGAAAATCATTACCAGATATGTGGTTATGTAACTACATACTTGGTAATGGTAACTAGTTACTTTTGTTATTACATTTCTTATTACCTTTATATGGCGATGTCGCGAAAAATAATGAGTTGTCGTTACACACCAGCATACGAAAAATCAAAAAATATATCGTTACCTATGTGCTTACCAGTACTGACAAAAATAATGAGTCTAAAAATAGATTTTCTAAAAAATAAATTATATAAAAAAAAATATTTTTTATTGTATTTTTTTTTAAATAAAATTTGCTGGTGCGGGAATCGAACCTGGGTCTACAGATTGCCAGTCAACAGCTCTACCATCTGAGCTATATCGACATGTAATATTTAATAGATAAAAACACAATTGACCTGCTGCACACAAGTAAGTTTACTCGCCAATATACAAAAAATCAAAAAATATGTGGTTACATATATCCTTTCCAGTGTTTAAAAAATATTGAGTCTAAAAATAGATTTCAAAAAATTTTCAAAAAAATCTAAAAAATTATTTTCTATTTGAAATAATGATAAAAATAAGTCATTATAAGTAACTCATTATTATATGTTTTAAAATAATACAGAAGGTAAGTGGGTGTCATTACTGGTAGTCCAAAAAATAATGCTATGTCATTACCGTTTCTACACTGGGTTGTAATAAGAGAATAGCAAAAATTATTACTAAAAAAAATTGTACTAAAAATCAGTACAAAAATATCAAAGTGCGATTGATAACTGTTGACAAATTTTTTTACTAACTTTTTTATCTGAGTGTGTCATTATATTGCTATACTTAAAATAATTTGTCGGTAGAATCTACTAAAAGTCACAGTTAGCTAACTTTAAAATTCTAGGTCCACATTCGCGATCTGCGTCCTAAAGTCTATCAAAAATGATATGTCCCAATCCCGATGCATTAAATATTTCTAATTTTGTAGTACTGTGTTCTACTAATTCTTATCCATAGATTTTTTGTTAAGGTTTCATATTTTTCTCGATTTTATTGTAATCACTAGGGCAAGGAATTTCATGCAAATGCATGTTTTTTGTCGATAGTCCAAAACTAATATGGACCAAATATTTATTCGAATCATCAAATTTAGAACAAAATGGCATCGATTTGTAGTTGCATATTTTTGCATGTTTTGTAATAAATGCATGTTTTTTGCATATTTTGATTTTAAATGCATATTTGGTGCCTTTTTAATGCATATTTTGTACTTTTTAATGCATATTTGTGAATATTTTTAATTTTTGGGAGCATTTTTTATTTTGTAAAAAAATATAAAAATTAAAATTTTTATATATTGATTCAATCAAAATAAACATTCTTAAAAACCTTATTGACCTATGGTAAATCTTTGAGTTCTGTGTCTGTTTGCAAAATAACTAATTTAATTATATTTTTAAGTTTTAAATTACATTATTTTTGCAAAAATAATAGTGTCTAGTGCATATTTCTTATATTTTTAATGCATATTTTTCTTTTTTAGCCGTATATTTTAGACGCATATTTTCCATTTTTAAGTGCATGAAATTCCTTGCCCTAGTAATCACCCTAGTTGCCTTCAGATATGTTCTATGTTGATATTATGATCAGTAAAATATTTTTAAGTTACTAAACTGAGATTCTATATTTAAAATTTCTGTTTTGTTGGGATATGTATAGATACGAGTACCTCGGTAACTTTAATTCGCTAAAACTTTAAGAATTTTGCCAAATTTTGGTAAATAAAATTGTTTTCCAAAAAGGTAGGTATAACATTTTTAACTATTTATTTATAGCCATAATGTAAGCAGCGAATTTTCGATAAATCTGTTCCAACATAAAATGTTTTATCGCATTCCACGACTATATAGCAGCTTTTTAAACAATGTCTTTAAATAATTATAATATAGGGACTGTGCACATTTCTGTGGTACCCACATACCAGAAAGTACGATAAAATTTAAAGAAATATGTATATCAGACCTTCTCCGAGAAAAGGGAGCTAGTGTGTGAAAATTAAGTTTCTTTCTAACTCATTTCAGCTTATTCTACACCCTTTTAGGTACCAGAATCCACTCTTAAGTCCAAACCCGTTTTTTGACACACTAGGTCCCTTTTCTCGGAGATGGTCACAAATGTGTTTGCTGAAACTTGATAATAAATAACATATTAAGAAAAATTAAAATTGGTCGATTTTGGACACGGTTTTCACTCCTTAAGTTAAAAAAGCAAATTTTATTACAGGCGTTTAAGTTAGCTTGGAATACCTTCCTTGCTATATTTGTTATCCCATAAGGAATACTTCTCAAAAAAAAAAAAAAAAACGCTATAGTTTAATGAAGTGAATGACTTGGTATGTATATATGTGTTGGTAATATTGTAAGAAATCTGGACTAAGAAAAAAAACGTTTGGTTAAATTTGTTTTTAATACAAGTCTCTAAACGTTGATGGTTTAAAAGATATGCTGAATTATTTTTTAAGTTTCTTCTGGCTAGAAGTAATAAAAATAAAAAATAGTTAAACCTGTGTTAAAGAAACATACGGATAGACCGAAAGACAGACACGCTGATGGTATTTGTTGGTCAATGTAGATAAGAGCACCACTAATGGAAACAAAAAAAATTAAAATAATATTAACGATTTTAGGTTTCAGTTCAGGTAACTTATTTTTGTAACATTACAACATAACACACATTCATTCATCCCATTCAATATCATACTTGGGAGTTTTTCATTAGCATTGAAATTTTATTGGTAATATTTGTAATAAATGGTAATGCAAAAAAAAATTCATTACTGTTTAATGCAAATCATTTTGTTTTCATTGGCATTGTTTAAACTAGTAATACAGTAACACCAATGCCTAAAACAATCAATTATAATTGAGATAAAAGCATTGTTTATAAATCTTTATAATTATTAATGTCATTAGCATTGATAGAAACAATTGTAATGCCAAAAATGTCAATAACATTGACAAACAATGCCAATAAGATTGTAAATTAGTCGGTACTTTCAGTTAACTAGTCCCATATATGGTCCATATCGAGGGTTTATATTCAATAAGAGCTATCTACAAATAAACGATTTTTTCAGGAAAGTTAAAAAACCGTTTAATTCACGTAGTATGAATATTTTACTTAATGAATCTTATAAATTAATTTAAAAAATGTTTACTAATTCTTACTTACACATTTTTTGTTTCATGTTTTTTACAATTTCAATTGCTTTCGGATTAAGATGATTTAAGTTTAAAGATCAATAGTTTTTTTTTAATCTTTTGTACCATAAAGTGTTTTTTCGCATTAAGTTATTTCTTTTAGTTTATTAAGCTCTGGTTTATATACCAAAAAGTTGTGACGTGATGCACCTACAAAAAAATATGTTGACCCAACCGAGTTTGGTTCCAACCGAATCATTCGATTGCTTCAATCCTATTTTGGTTGTCACAACCATATTTCGGTTGCCAAAACCCTACTTCAGTTGAAACGACAGAAATAGGGTTGTGAAAACCGAATTATCGATTGCGGTAACCGCACGATGCAGTTGAAACCAAATTTAGTTGGGACAACAACATTTTTTTTGTAGGTGTAGGTACAAAAATTTCGAATACTGGTTTAGAATCAGTGAGTTAAAATCCACACCAACTCGCAAGTCTTAGTCGAAAATATATCTTTATATAGACGTTAAATTTTCTTGATTTTCAGTAATGAAATGAACTTTGAGTAGATAGCCCATATAACATTTATAAAAAATTGTTTGCTAGATGGCAAATTGACTAAAATATTAAAAAAGTGGGTCTGGAATTAGTTTTTTTTAGTCTAATACTGAATTTAGACTGAGCAAAAGCTAGCTGGGTTTTGTACAAAACTAAACTGCAAAAACCAAGTCATTTACACCGGTTATTTAGTTTTTCTTTGTCACAATACTTTTTTATTACACACTTTTCTTTCGTTTTTTATTGTTAAATTAATGTAAAAAAATATTAATACATTTAAAAAAAATAACGACACACAATTTCAAATTAAACCAGAAATATTTTAAAAAATTAAAAAATATATTTTTGACACTTTTACTTCTTTTACTTCTATATCCGGGTGTATTAAGATTGAAAATTTCAGATATTTTTACTTGGTTTTTGGCAAAAACCAAGTATAATCTGGTTTTCAGTTTGTATGGAAAAACTAAATTAATTTTGTAGTAATTTTCTTCAAAACTGCAGATGGCCCCTATTGAATATAAGCCATCGATATGTATGTTTCCTTATAAATACAAAAAGGGTTGTTTCATCATATACTTTCCTATTGTTCTTGATGTTTGTGCTAAGATATTGTCTAGTAATTACCAAGTAATTAAGGAAATCTAATGATAGAGCTTCAGACTCTTCAGCTAAGGCATACAAAAAGTTGACGTTATTATTAGGGTTCTTTATTTCATAAGACATGTTAGGATTTCTTTACGTAGTTCTTGCAATTGTTTTTATTGTAAAACCAGAAATTAAATAATAAAATCGATGTACGATCATGGAAATACAGATAATCTTAGAAATACCTTCAGTTAAAAATGTTCAGTGGCAGATCAACATGTAAGTATTTATATCCTTTACTCCCCTGGACGAGAAAGAAATTTTATAATTATGTTTGTAACTAACAGAAATATGGTTATAAAACTACATAAAATATATTTTCTTGCCCTAAGCGGATCGATCAGTTTCGTACTAAAATGAGAAGATCCTTTGAGTAAAAATATAAGATGGCATTATTTTAGACACACAACAATATGTTATTGGTGGCATTCGGCAGAGAAACCTTAAACTGATACCGGTGACTTGTAGCTCTTTGTGATTACTTACTCTGCTGAACGATGTTTTCTTTGTTTTGTTTTTAAATACATTTTTTCTATATTTTCCTTTGATTTTTTAAATTTTTTGTTTTTGAATTATATTTGTATGTTTTTATTTGTCATTCATACAAAACAAACATTTTTTAAAATCAACAACAACAAATGTATCACTATCTGATCAAAAGTAGCAAACATTTTTTACGCTACCAAAATATGACAGCGCTACCTGTGCGCTCAGACTGAGCGGTTAGTGATAAGGTCGTTCAGCAGATAGTTGCACAACTGTTGTAGAACTGTTGACTGTCAAATTGTATCTGCCGAACGCACCCATTGAATCACTCAAATAACCAGGAAGCCAATATTTCTATTCCTTACAATTTTAGCTGTTTTTTTTTTGTTTTTATTTCTTATTGGAACTCATTATTAGTCTGTATATATAACAAGCCAACTAATTAGTAATTAAACTACCTGTGAAGAACTGGCTCTTAAACCTCAAAATTTTAACACGTATATCGTATTTCCAATCATTACATTGTATATAAGCTGATACATTAATTGACTTTTAAATGAAAGTAACAAAATATAGGGTTAGGAGATTTAAAAAGATTTTCATAAGAGGGCTGAACAAAATAAAATCGTTACTAGGGGGTACAATTAATCGACTTTTTATTCTAATCGATTAATCATGCGCATAATTATTCGGATTTTGTAAACCAATAAATCTAATAAAATTTAAAAATTAATGAATTAAGCCACATTCACAATGTTCCTTTCTTTTTCGCACTTACATTTTTTTTTGTATCATGCCACCTCTATTTTAGTACACTCGACTCTGAAGAGTGGAGTACTACATCATTGTGAATGTGGCTTTAATCGAAAAAAGTTTTATATAAAATAATATACATACATAACATTGTTGTATTTTTAATAATTTTATTTAAAAAAAGGAACAAAAATAATTTCAGAAACTCTCCTAAAATTTATAAAAATTAAACATGCAATAATTGACCATATTTTGTCAGTTTTTTTATTTAAATCGGAGAGAACCACACTGCAGACCTTTGAAGTAAATTTTCCATTTTATAAAGTTAAACCTGAATTAGTCAGAAGTAAATATAGTGCTCTAGAATATGTTCAATACGTTAAAGAAGAATAGAAAAACTCATACATTAATTTTTGTCTCTTTCGTATTCATTGAACCAGTTTTGCCATTTCAGTGCTTTTCGGGTATTTTTTGGTGCTTTTTTCAGTCCGGTACCCGGTGATTTTTTACAAATACCCGTTTAAAAAAAGCGGGTATTTACAGTGCTTTTTCAGATTTATGGCAGTGCTTTTAGTGCTTTATGTACAGTTTATATTTTTGGTATTTGTTCTCGTTTTTTTCAATTTTTCTTGAATTTTCTGCCAAAGTTGAAAAAATAATACGAACTATACAAAAAATACATTTTTCCACAACCCAGCTAAAAATCGACATATATGGATCCATACAGGTTGAATGTATGTACGTGCATGCTCATAAATATGCATTCATGACCATACATGGATATATAAATCTCCATACATGTTTCATATATGCCCATACGTATGCATAAACGAAATTTGAGGTAATATGTACATGTGTGTACATGCATGAACATACATGAGCACGCATGAACATGCATGAACATGTGTGATCATACATGTAGATATTACCTCAAATTTCGTTAATGCACACGTATGGTCATATATGATTCATGTATGGAGATTTATGTAACCATGTGTGGTCATAAATGCATGTTTATGGCCATGCATGAACATACATTTAAACTGCATGGATGCATATATGTCGATTTTTAGCTGGGAATGTTTGTAGTACAATTTTAAACAGCAACTTCGTTATATTAAAACTTCAAAATTTTTAAATATTAGTTTGATGCTTTTTACCCCTTTTTTTGTTATATTTTGAACCTTTTTTACACGATTTTACAAAGCTAAAGTGTGTTTTTAAATTCTCGATTTAAATTTTTCAAAAAATTAATATCGTGCTTTTTTACTCCATTTTTAGTAAATTTGTACCCTTTTTACCCGTTTTCATAATGCTCACGGTGCTTTTCTGCCTTCAAGAGTTGGCAACACTGCATTGAACACATGAAAAACGTAACTGTAGAGAGAAATTCTGTTGAGAACTTGTAGAATCCCTCTACAAGTACGTCCCTCCATTCCTTTATTTTATTTGCTAAAGACTATTTCGAACGCAGAGTGCTCACTAAGACGCTTTATTACACTGAGCATTAAATATAATTAATAATGACGATAATTATTAATTAAAATAATTATAAATTATAATAACTATTAATACTTTCATTTAATATCCACATTTACAAATCGAAAAAAATAGTAAAAACTTTGGTAGGACGTAAATAGATACCACTTCATTGTTAGATCTGTCAGAACAACAAAGTAGTATTTTGGAAGATGATAAAGCAAACTGTAATTTTTTTTTTTAGAAGTTCTAAAAAGTTGTCACCTAAAGATTTCCTTACCTGGTGTTTTCAAATGCATTAAATTATATGATATTAAATGTCAAAACCATTGCAGAGAAACGTTAAAATGATATCAATTGCAAAGTGGATAAGAACACTTGACCATTTCATGGCTAAGAAATATCATAGATTTTTCTTCGAAAAACATAATATATGATCAATTATTAATTTTCATCTACAAATAATAAATAATTAAACTCATTCCCATTCTTTTCTACCAAACTTTTATTACAAAATTTAAATTAAAACGAAAAGTGAGATTTGATAGCAGGCATCATTGCAAGAGCCGCTTGCGTGTCAGCAATATCATGATATTGCAATAAAATTTAAATTGAGTGTCTTCACTTGAGATGAAATTATATTGTCAATTTCTTGCTATCTTTTTATTGCATGTGAAGACACTAGATTAGGGCAGAACACAATACGGATAGGTGCAAGCCTATAGCAAATTATTTTAGCATATTTAATTCAATAAAAAACATATATTTTTTATACATTTATGTAATTTTTTACGAATTTTGATTAATCGATTAATAATATTAAATTATTCGAATTATTCGTTAATCGTAATTTGAACATTTTAAATTAGTCGAATAATTTTTAAGCAAAATTGTTCGATTAATCGAATAATCGATTGAATGCCCTAATCGTTACACACACAAAATTATTAACCTAACCTAGTGTCTTCAAATGCAATAAAATATGCCATAAAATTTACGAATTACACACAAAGCAAAAACAAAAAATTTTAATACAGAAAAAAACGATTTCTCAATACTGATTCGGTATTGGAACCCCTAGTTGATATCTTTTTACCAAAAGTACGAACGAAATACCTTTACGAAACTGTTTTTATTTAGAAACAACGCTTTTAAAAAGAACAAGATTTAGTTCTAAACGTAGATTCACAAAAAATAAGAAAACTTCACTGCAGATTGTTTTTAAGCAAATAAGAGACAGTATGATACTAAATATGTTAGTGAGAAGGAGAGGGGAACAAAATGCACTCCAGCATTGTGAATCGACTTTTAATGTAGTTTCAAGATTTTTTGCAATTTCAATTTTTTTTTTCTTTTTTCAAATGAATGGTACATATATATCCCAGCATTGAAATTCATTACCAGATATGTGGTTATGTAACTAGATACCTGGTAATGGTAACTAGTTACTTTTATTATTACATTTGTTATTACTTTTATACGGCGATGTCGCGCAAATAACACAGTAGCACATTATTCAACTTCAAAATCTTGAACCAATTGAGACCCCCAAAATCTGAAAGTTTATGATAGTAGACGAAAAATCCTAGCTGGGTTTTGAATTATTAGCTAAGGTTTTTTTTTAATTCATTTTTGAAGTTTTCGACTGGGAGGAGGATTTTAGTACATTTTTCAAAGAACATGTACTGATTCTTAAGTCTATATCTCGTGAAGTATGCGGAATATTGCTTTTCTCTCTTCAGCAAATTTTTACCTCTTAATTACCCAGTGTAGAAAATCATTATCAGATATGTGGTTATGTAACTACATACTTGGTAATTGTAACTAGTTACTTTTGTTATTACTTTTCTTATTACCTTTGTATGGCGATGTCGCGAAAAATAATGAGTTATGCTTACAAACCAGCATACGAAAAATCTAAAAATATGTCATTACCAGTACGGACAAAAAGAATGAGTCTAAAAATAGATTTGAAAAAAATAAATTTTATAAAAAAAAATTTTTTTTAAAGAAAATTTTCTAGTGCGGGAATCGAACTTGGGACTCCAGGTTACCAGTCAATAGCTCTACCATCTGAGCTATCTCAACATGTAATGTTTGATAAATAAAAACTTAATTGACCTGCTGCACACAAGTCACCTTACTCGCCAACATACAAAAAATCAAAAAATATGTGGTTACATATATTCTTACCAGTGTTGAAAAAATATTGAGTCTAAAAATAGATTTAAAAAAATTTTCAAAAAAATCTAGAAAATTACTTTCTATTTAAAATAATGATAAAAATAAATCATTATCAGTAACTCATTATTATATGTTTTAAAATAATGCAGACATTATGTGGGTGTCATTACTGGTAGTCCAAAAAATAATGATATGTCATTACCATTTCTACACTGGGTAGATCTAAAAATTTTGCCTTGAGATAAAATTAATAAACAACAACATCTTACTCAAAACAGCAAAACTGTCAAAAAACGTAAAATTTCGTTATATTTTTCTATGGTTTTTCACACTTATTTCAGAAATTGTTACGAACTCGACCAGCCAATATATTACAAAAAGATAGTTCAGTAACCTGTCCTAGGATTTGTCTTGTGACGTGACCACTCTATTTGATATAAAGGGGCCAGTTCGGTGACAGTTTGTTAAAATTTTACGTTTTTTGACAGTTTTGCTGTTTTGAGTAAGATGTTGTTGTTTTTTGATTTTATCTCAAGGCAAAATTTTTAGATCTAATTCAGAGGTAAAAATTTGCTGAAGAGACAAAAGCAATATTTCGCATACTTCACGAGATATAGACTTAAGAATCAGTATATGTTCTTTTAAAAATGTACTAAAATCCTCCTCCCAGTCAAAAACTTAAAAAATTAATTTAAAAAAACCTTAGCTAATAATTCAAAACCCAGCTAGGGTTTTTCTTCTACCATCATAAGCTTTCAGATTTTGGGGGTCTCAATTGGTTCAAGATTTTAGTGCTGCACAGTATAATGAGTTATGGTTAAACACCAGCATACGAAAAATCAAAAAATATATCGTTACCTATGTGCTTACCAGTATTGACAAAAATAATGAGTCTAAAAATAGATTTTTAAAAAAATAAGTTTTATAAAAAAATACTTTTTTATTATTGGTATTGGTAATGCATTATTTTTTATTTTTAAATAATGGAAGAATTAACTAGTTATTAGTAAATCGACATTATATGTTTTAAAACAATGCAGAAAGTAAGTCGGTGTCATTCCTGGTAGTCTAAAAAATAACCATTACCGTCATTACCGTTTCTACACTGGGATTATATGATGTTACTAAATATTAGATGTGTAAACTGAGTTAGAAAAAATTTAGTAACTGGTTTTAAGAAAAATTTATTGGAAAAAAGTGTTTACTTTTGCTCTATAGTGTTTTTTACTAATTATATTTTTGTCCCGTGTTTTTTTTTTCATAAAATGTTAATTACTGGTCATAAGAACTACATACAAGTCAAAGAAAAAGGCTTTGTAACATACAAAACATCATCAAGACCGACTACTAAATCGAGAATAATTATTAAAATTATTATTAACAAAAAAAAAATCAAACTGGAAGCACAAGAAACAAAAAACATTTTAAAAACCACCTTTAGGGAGACTTAAGAAACATTTAAGTAAACTTTTCTTTACATACGAGTAAGTATTTAAAACTGAACAACATGACTTGCCACATGAGGTACAACAATAAAGAAAAGAAGAAAAACAGAACCAACTTTTAAAAAACATTTAGCATGAGATAGAGATCCAAAAAAAAGTAAAACATTTAAGCAGCAACAGCACAAAACTGGACAAAAGATAAAATATTAAAAAAGAGATGCTCCAGGGAATTTGAAGTGGTAAATAGGGGATTTGGGGGAGTAAAAAGATGGGGAGCATAAATGGTGACGTAGAAGACGGTCACAGTTGATTTGTTTATTTAAAAAACTACAACAAAAACAAAACTGGATTTAATTAGGCTTGGACTAAGACTCAAAGATAAATATTGGAGATGAAATTAAGAAAAAAAAAGACAGAAAAAGAGTTAAAACAAAATGGGAGATCATGCTGAAGAGAAGAAGAGGCTGTTGTTTTTTCGAAAGGTTTTTTCATCATCTTCTATAGAAAGAGTACATGAACATTGTACTCGTTTAGAGGTTTGTCAGGTTTTTATTGTTGCTATAATGTTGTTGTAGTCTTTAACATTTTTTTTTCCTTTCATTGAGGCTGTGTATAGTTTGGCTTTAAACCAAGTTAGGTTTTTTGCTTACTGGTTACGGCACCACACTGTGTTCGGTGGCAATGACAGTGGCAGCTACAGTTGTATGGTAAACGTGTGTGCGGTTGCTCTATAAGCCGCCAACGTAGAGAATAGTTTTGTGAAACATTCACGCACGCACACCATGACAACAGCTTAACACATACATTGACAATGAACACAACTTGACTAATGTGTGGAGACAGGGGATTTAAAATATTTGTGTATGCAGTAATGCTAACTGTTTTATGGAAAAAGGCTCAAATTAATAGAGAGTTAAAATGTTCCACAAAAATATTTGTCATGAAATTCTACTGTAAGTCTCTGAGGACATCAAAGTTACATATTTAAGTTCAATGCCAGAAATAAGTCAAAACTTAAAATGTGTTTAGGGGTTAATGTCCCACAAACCTGGATTTTAGGAGGAATCCATGTGAATCTTCCATTTCAGCTATAGGGTGTGTTTAACGAACTTATGGAAAACAATACGAAGAACATTTTAACCCTCTAGCTCTTCAACTTACGGGTCTTTTTTGTCCCTTGTTAAAACGAGGCCTTTATTTGAAGAGTTAGAGGGTTAAATAGTTCCACAAAACTGTACCTCGTAGTGTTTTATATAAGTCTGCTGAACACGTCCTATAGCCAAAATCGAAGAGTCGTATGGTTTCCTAGTGCACATATGTAATAAATCTATAACTCAGAATCAGTTTTTGGTGTTTCTGTCATGAAATGGACGAAATATTTAAAAGAAAGCTTATTTGGCTTTTAATCTGCGCTAAATTTCTTATTATATAATAAAGAGTTTATATATTTAAAGATCTCCAAAATTAAATGAGAGACATTCATAGTTTATTTTTGACCTGAATTTTAAAACAGCGATTTCTTAAAAACGATTCATTAAAAAAAATTTTGTTGCCAAATTCGGAATCTGTGTAGAATATATTATTAGAAAATATACATGTCAGGAGGGGGTTCTTCACAAACTTAAATTTGTTGAATATTGTTATTAAAGTCGCCTTATTTTCACTCGTATTTTCGTTATGTACAATAATATGATTCGAAGATTTGTGTTATTTTGTCTTACTTCACCTTTGGCTTCCGGCAAACAAAAAAATATAAAAATATGGCTGCATATAAGAAATTAAATTTTCCCACCTTTTTAACAAAACCCATTCAAATTGGTAACCGTTACCGATAACAATACCGAAAATCCTTTTTTTTTAAATACCGGTATTCCAAAACCTTTCCTTTAATACCGATATTCACATCAGTTTTTAACATTTTTATCAAAAAATATAAATTTTTTTAATGCAAAATATGACCCTAACGCTGGGTTTACTCAGAGACTATTAATTATAGAGATGGGAAATCAAAACTTACACTACTCACCGGTAGAGGGCGCTGAAATTTGGTATTACCTGAGCAACTATTTAGTATCACCTGAGCCTATATTTTAAAACACAAAAATTTGTTGTTGTTTTGTATAAAGGTTTTTGACATTTTCTTTTATTTATTAGTTAAGTTAGAGTTAAGGCTGAGTTACCCAACCGTAAACGTATCTGTAACGAATCAGCTGTTTCGATACCACAAGAAGAAATGTATACGAATGGTTACTAACACGTAAATGTAAACGAACTTGCCGGATCATTCTGTTGAAATCAGAATTTTCTATCCGGCATCGAAACAGCTGACTGATTTTAGTCGGAAAAAATATGAAATGAATAAAGAAAAATGATTCAGACAACAAATAAGGAATAAAAATTAACAAATAAATGAAAAAATTTAGAATAAAATATAAAACCACATGAAATAGATGCTAAATAGTAATGTCGTTTACGATAATCTATAAGTGTACTTTTTAGCTACGGCACGGTACAGTTACATCATATTTACGTTTACGGTCCCATAATCCGCCCTTTAAGCCTGCAGCATGAGCAGAAAACGTATCAATTCATCTTTGGTTTTCTTTAAAACTGACCGGTTTCCTTTTTTTGCAGGCACAAGCTGTTAACATAGGGTGCGAAAATTATTAAGCTCAAGTCGCTCACGTACTGCTACGCGCTCCCTCACTGGCTCTGTCTGAGATTTCAACAAATTAAATTGCAGTTATTGGGTTTAGTTTTTTTTATTATATTTTTTTTATATTATTCATATTACTATGCGACAGTCAAAATCGGGATGGGATGAAACCAACGGGAAATGTTATATCGGTCAAAAACAAGTTATACATATCCGGCGTTTCGCTGGGTCACCCCTAGGAATCGAGATATATCTTTTTTTGACATAACTCGAGAACCACTAGTCCGATTTTGCTCAAACAAAATTTTAAATAAATTAAAAATTACAATTCCTTTAATCTGTTCATATAACGTTTTTCTATATACTCAACAGTTTTGCCGGTAAAAATAAATGTTTGTTACCGCTACCATAAAAAGCAATAATTGTTTATTACTTTTTTTTAATATTTTAGGCAAAAACTATTTTTTTCTTCATACATTTATTTTTACCGGCAAAACTGTTGAGTATATAGAAAAACGTTATATGAACAGATTAAAGGAATTGTAATTTTTTTAAAATTGTTTGAGCAAAATCGGACTAGTGGTTCTCGAGTTATGTCAAAAAAAAGATCACCAAAGGTCAAATCGATATATCTCGATTCCTAGAGGTGACCCAGCGAAACGCCGGGACACGTATAACTTCTTTTTTACCGATATAACTTTCCCCGGTAGTTTGAACCCTTCCCGATCACTGACCCCAACCATTTGTCTCACAGTGTATTTATTGAAACAATTTTTAATATTTATTTAAATTTAACTATAAAACTTAAGCTATCACTTTCTAATAAAATTTCCTAAAATGTCGGCCAGCGCCAGTTAACAGAGGAAGAGTCGCATGCATTCTCATGAGATTCTATGCGCGTTCGTTATAGCTACTACTACTATTATAAAATTGAAGATTAACCGTTTCTAGATTTCATTTTCACATTCAGAAACCAACGAACACCCATCTGATTTTTATTTTTGTCGTACTGATACAAAAGTTATTAAAATTAAAACAAAAAGTAAAATTAAGTATCCTGACCTGCCATCTGCTGAAAGCCTGAAGAACTACCGGTAACAGAACCTCCTCAGAATTCCGATCAGTCCTCTAAGCCAGAAGCAATTGAAAACGAAACATTAGGTCTTGACTTTCAAGAAGCATCCTCATCTAATGAGCCACATCAACCATCTCAAGGAGATCTCAATGATTTCTTACGTGATTCAAATTTGTCCAAACAAATGGCAGAACTTTTGGGCTCTCGATTAGAGGGATGGAATTTATTACAACCAAAAATAAAAGTAAGTTTCTTTCGCGTTTATTTTTCGATGGTTCAAAAGTTAGTTTAAAGGATGTTATTTTACATATCGGCAATATACTCGCCCCTATACCATTAGGTGAGGCTTGTAACATGAAAGAGTCCCCTGATACTCTTAAATTTATTTTGTAAAAAAATTTGTGGAAATTTGAAGGATATTGCCCTAATTTTAGTATTACAACTAGGATATACAAAATACTCTTGTTTTATTTCTGAGTAGGACAGCAGAGACCGAAAAACATCATTATTTTAAAATCCTCCTTTAGTGCAGCCTGATAATATGTTTTTAACAACTTTGTACATAAAAACTTCGTGAAAGCTATGGATAGGAGTGGTGATGGCTTTTTATATAGTGATGCAAAAATTAAAGAGGGCATATTTCTTGGTCCTCAAATCAGGCAATTGATAAAAGATAAAATAATTAAAGAAAATCTAAGTGATTTGGAAAAATCAGCTTGGGAATTTTTCATGAAAGTGGCTTTCAATTTATTCGGAAATCAATTGACTATAAGAGTATTGTCGCGGAGCTGTTATCTACTTATACGGCTTTGGGCTGTAATATGTCGTTGAAAATACAGTTTTTACATTCACATTTAGACTCCTTTCCTGAAAATTTAGGCGCCGTCAGCGATAAACAAGATTCCACCAAGACATTTCTACGATAGAAAAAGATATCAGCGAAAGTGGAGGCCACGTATTCTGGCGGATTACTGTTGGACATTACAACAAGATGTCCCTGAACCAAAATTCAGAAAAGAATCATAAAGTTACATTGATATTAATATTGCAATAAAACGAAATAACTTAATTTTATTGATAAAAACTGAAATTTTATAAAATATAATAAAATCAAATTCCAAAAAAAACTATTCGTATTTGAAAAATTCTATTTCTATTATCCTTATCCTTGTTCTAAACATAAATATACAAAAGTTTTCATGTTAAATACAAAAAGAGTTTTTTGTTGATCAGTGTAATTTAGATTCGAAAAAGTTCGCCAATTCTTCATCGTATGGTGCGCAATAAATTTTCTAACCATTACAGTGTTGCCATATTTGAAGCCCTTCATTTTTCACCACCTTTCATTTCTTCTCTATCCCCTTTCCAAAGAAAGCAACACGTTAATTAATAGGAAGAATTTCCTGAGTGTTACTTCTCTTAATCAAAAAAAAAAAAAAAAAAAAAAAAAAAAACGAAAAAAATTATAAGAACTTAATAATTTCCTCATAATTAAAGATAAAAATTTATACAGCAGAGAAAGCTACTAAAATTTTGTAAAAATTACCTTGCAGAAAAAATTGCTGAAATTAGCAGATTTTTTTTTGTTAAATACTTATAAAATAATAACAGAAAAAATAAAAAATAAAACTTAAAGGAATTAAATATGCTAAAATACCAAAGGTATTTAACAAATTGTGAAAAATAATCCGTTGTTAAATTACAAACTCAATTACAAACAAATATTTCCAGAAATTCTAAAAACGTCGTCCCCTGACGATTTCCTTAGGCAAGAATGAAATCCGGATGGGGACATGCCTACAACGGATTATTTTTCACAATTTGTTAAATACGTTTGGGATTTTAGCATATTTAATTCCTTTAATGCAATTAATGTATATCCCGATAAAATAAAATAAGAAGAAAAAAAATAAAACTGTTAACTTAAAAAATTTTTTTTTATATTTAAGCTGTCTATTAGTTAATTAGAAATTACCATTAATCCTGTCAAAATCTGAGAAATATTTCGTTGAATATTAGTAGATAAAAAACAGCAAAAACAAACTGTAATACAAAAAAATTTTAGTTATATTTAACTTAAATTTAGTTGAATGCGAAAAAGAGCCTAACCTGTTAAAATCAACAGAAATATTTGCTAAAAAAAATAGTATACTTCAAAAGGGTAGATTTTTATTGCCAATAAAAAAAAATAAAAAAAAAAACTTTGAAGATTTCAAATTTTTTAAGCCGAATTCACAATGCTGGATTACTCCACTCTGCAGAGTGGAGTGTACTAAAATAAAGATGGCATGATACAAAAAATATGTAAGTGAGAAAAAGAAAGGAAATAAATCCACTCTTCAAATTGGAGTACTCCAGCATTGCGAATCCGGCTTTAATCTGCTAATTATTCAGCAGGTTAAGTTGTTATTTGTTACTAACTAAAATTTTACTCAAATATAACGAAAATCATGTATATTTAAAAGTTTTATTTTTGCTCTTCTTATCTTATTACTTAATATTTAACAAATTTATTATTAAATTATTATTAAATTTTTGAAGACTTCTTTTTTTACTAATGTAAAAAACCTGCAGAAAATTGTATTTATCAGGGACACGTGATGTTATAACTTTTATTTGCAAAATTTTTACATATAGTGATGGGTAATACTACAATATATTAATAAAAAAAATTTCGTTTTTCCGGTAATCTTAAAACAAAAACCTCCTGCATAAGGTGCGATTTCTAAAATGTTAATTTTTCATGTTTTTGCCGTAATAGTGGCAGTAGTGAACCAAAATCGGTCCAAAATGTTTTAAAATATTTTTTTTTCATGATGTGTTCGTCGTTCTACAGATTTTGATGTACATATCGCAAAAAAAAATGCTATAATGTTTTTTTTTTTACCAAAATTCGCGAAAACTGTCAAATTTAAAAGCCTGTGCCTAAAAGTACTCTTACTGATTGATATGCATTGTCTGGCTGCAATTACAGCCGTGTTTTCGACTTAACTATATCCGTTAACTCATAAAAAAACTGAAAGTGCATAAAAACGCGTTTAAGACGAAAACTAACACATTACTTTTCGTATGCACGTTAACTTTCAACACCGATAATTATCAACGTTGAAAACTCATCATTTATACATTTTCACATCTAACGTAACTTATTCCCGTTACCTCCTAAAAAATTTTGCTGACGTGCGTTGGACTATAACGGAACAATTATAAACATAACCTGTTTAAAAATTTTTTATACTACAGCCGGTTTAACACATATTTGCTTTAAATACTTAACGTTGATAGGCATGAGACAAAATACAGCTTACATTAAAATTTTGGTGAAATATTGATGTTTCATTTGGCGAAGTAACAAAAATGTATTGCGAACTTCAAAAATTTCCTATCAAGAATTGACAGGCAGTTTTATATAGATTAATAATTTTTAAAGTAATTGAATGATTTTATGGTCCAGAATTGAAAACTCTGCAAAAAACTGGTAAAAAATTAGATATCGAACACAAATATAAAAACAGCGATTTTTTGAACATTTTTGTCACATTTAAAATCAGGGTAATGAAACGAATAATTACAAAAGAAATTATTCTTTTTAAAAGGAGGTTCTTCAAAAACATAAAATTTGTTGAACATTGTTATTTCATAAAAATTCCATTTTTTAATTCCATGCTAAAGAAAGTCAATTTTTGCTGATTTTTCTTAGACTTTTTTTTTAAAAGTGCCGCAAATGTAGTCGAAATCCAACTTTTACAAAAAACATAAAAAAAATAAATTTAAAAAAAATGTTTGTATAACTTAAATTTTGGAATATTTTCTTTTACATCAACGAAAATTTAAACTTTAAAAATCATACTATTGTAATTTGCGACAATAGGATTTAACATGTACTCAAAAAAGTTTTAGTTTCTTTTTTATAAGTGGAGGACTTTTTTAAATAAATGCACTATAAATTTTATCCAAGAAATATTTTTTCACAAAAACAATATCGTTCAAGTTTAATTTGTTACTAGTTAAAAATTTTCTTTGGAAATTCTTTTTTTCTTTTCTTGAGTGTTTAATGTTTGTACTAGCACTAGATCTAGTGCTAAAAGCACTTACTTGGCATCACTTTTTAACATACGTGTGGTTTTTTAATGGGATTTATTCCGAGATTTTGTGTTATAATTTTTTTTTAAGTTTTTTTTAATTTTCTTGAAACAGTTTTCTAAATAATTTTTTAAATGTTTAATTATACATATTTAGTTTAATTTATATATTTAGATATTTTTACAACACTTTCACTGTTTGAGTTTTGAAATTATTTGAAATTTTTAATTCTGTTATATTTTATCAGACAATTTTTCTTTTATGTTAAATTTAAAACAATTTTCTACTGTATTCGATTATGTTTTAATCTATATAATCTTTTTACATTTTTTGTTTAAAATTTATTTCAAGTTTTTATTTTATATTTTTTAAATTTAGAAACTTTTTTATTTCAAATTTGATTTTTTTGTTGTTTTATATTCATCGAAATAGAAGAATTAAAAACCTGTTCATTTATTTACACGTTTGGAATTTTTTTAGATGCATCGTTGTCTTTCTTTTCATTCTTCGTTAACGAAAAAGTAGAAAAAGAAAACAAATCATATCCTAGTCTTTACCAGAAGAAAACAAAAACAACGACGTAAAAAACAAGTAAAGATCTTAACGATCTTAGCATAAGCCGCTCAGCTAAGAGAAATATAAAACTACATAAATGAATAACATCAATACTTTTAGCCAAGCAACTATCTATCTAACTAACCGACTAAGCAAACAGCATAACGACAAACCAACCAACCAACTAACGAACGAACGTAGCAACCAATCAACCAACCAACCGACATAACAACTGATCAATCGTCTGCCAATTCATACAAACGTGTTATTAACGTTTCTTCATAACAGGCCTGGAGAACAACGAACCTTCGCGTTCACATCCAGCCAGTCAGCCAACAAACCAACCAACCAACAAACAAACGAAACGATCAGGCATCCATCTAACCAACTTTTATTTAATGTTTTTTGTTGTACCAAGACTTTTTTAAACTACATACATATTCGTATTCACTACACGGCAGTTAAAATGTGTTTTTCTACATTTTGTTTTGAAATAGGAGCTGAAGCCAGTGCAGCTACCAAAACGCTCCTCAAGTAGTCCCAATGTCTTCCCACACGCCACAATATAAAAATTGTAGACTACGTTTAATGTTAGCTAGACACAGCAACACTCATACACTCTCCCAATCACAATCACACACACACACTCAGATTCTCAACTGAGATATCTAACACAAACTTACTTTTTTCTTTCTATTTAACATTCGTTAATTTTTCCGAGATCATAGATGATTTTTTTTTTGTATTTTCTTAGTTGTCTTATAGACCTTGTTTTTTTTATAATATTTTTTAATTTATTTAGTTTTCTTGAAACAATTTTTGATGTTTTTTTTAAATAAATTTTAATAATATTTTATTTATCACTGGCACTGTATTATCACTCATACACTCACACACCACTATTTAAATGTAGTGGTGTTTACAATAATAACAAAAAAGTGTTAAACATTTTTTCCAGTTTTATCCGTTAATATTCCGTATGTTTTAAATTTACAGGTGCGCTAGCTACGATCAACTCTTTTAGACTAATCCGAGAGTATCTCTGTTGGGGGGCAATGAGCCTCAGTTTTATTCAACAAAACCTTTTTCTTACGTAAATTCTCAATTATCTAGATAAGAACTTACTCTCTTTCCTTAGGTTACCCTCTCTTTTGGACGATCTTTTCAATCTCCAATAAGTTTTCTTACTTTTTTTTCCTTATATTTTCTGTTCATAATTATTATACCTGTTTTTTTGGCCGTAAGGTATTTTACCAGCTATGAACTGGTTTATTTCAAAAGTGTGTATGTTTGTTTTAAAATTTTTATCTTTTTTTTTTTAAAAACTCAGTTGGATTTCTCTGTGATGATGATTGCCTTGCCTTGTAGTATTTTAACTACTGCTAACTGTTAGCTAGATATTTTTATTTTCTTTACTGGTCCCTCTATAGGTTTTATTTGTTCGTGAGTTTATACTGTGTGCCCATAAAAATATGAAAAAATACAAATAAACAAAAAAAAAAAGAATTGTATACAAAAACAGTAGGTAATAAACGATCACTTGATAACACTTCTTCATATCTTCATATCGATTAATGATAGACTAAGTTACTTATATGTCCGTGTCAAGTGATCTAAAAAGTCTTGAATTCAAAATTTGGTCTATATACCCCATAGATTACATAGATATATTACTCTTCTTCTTCTTTTGTCAACAAACATATTTTTTTACACACATTTAAATACTCTTTGTATAGGTATAGAACGTATGTCTATTAGAGGGTTATGGCATCACCAAAAAAAAATAAGTTATAAAAATATTGTTATCACTAGATGGCACTTTGTTCAAAAAATTGACAATTTTCGTTTTTTATTTAAATTTAAATAATAACAAACAACAAAGCAAAAAAAAAACAAACGGATATCTCAAATTTTACTATTTGAATATATTCCGCGCTTGTTTTTCCTTATTTTGAGCAGTTTTCAGTTTTAAAATATAGGCTCAGCTGATACTAAACTGATACTAAATAGTTGCTCAGGTAATACTAAATTTCAGCGCCCTCTACCGGTGAGTAGTGTAAGTTTTGATTTCCTATCTCTATAATTAATAGTCTCTGGTCTAGCACATTCCACATGAGATACGTGCACTGACAGCTAATGTCAAATAGTAAGAGATCTATGTAATCTTTGATATACCTATCCATTCAAACTCCGGTTATTGTTGTGGTTTATTTTTTTTTTTAAACCAAAATTACTGAATAAAATGAATATTTCGAAATTTCAGTATTTTATGTAGTTTGCTTTTTTAATGACTTACGAATGTGGTTTATATGGTATTTCTTTTACAAATTAATATAATTTTCATTTGGAGCAACAAAACTGAAATACTACTTAAATAACTAACAAATTCTGACTGCGAAAGTTCCCTGAGGGTATGTAATTCCCTCAACTTATGTATGTTAATAGATGAAAAAGACTTCTAAATTTAAATTGATCTATGCTGATCCAGAGAGACACGTCATAAGTTTTAGGACGTCAACAAAAAACAAAAAAAAAACACTGGGCCAAAAATATTTTGCTGGTAATATATATATATTTATATACGTTTTGGAAAACTGTCTATATGCGCTGTCGTATGCGCTGTATTTCTAGTATCCCAAAACAAATATTCAGGACTTTAAGAGCAATGCAAAAAAAACGCGTTTTATAGAGCTACCAGGCGGTATTCATCGCTCTCTTTCGAAGATTTACATTTTGTATCGAAAAATGTTAGCCTTTACAGACATGTGTAATTCATATGGTAACATTTTTCGATACAAAATAAGAAGAGAGTGATTTAAAAGAGGTTAAGTGAGTTGGTACCTCTTTTAATGATATGCTCGTTGGAGCTACTATCATTTTCCAATACCAAAAATGCAACAGAATAAGCAAAGTATTTGATGTTATTGAACAAACATCATGTCATATACCCACTTTAAAAGAAGTACTACTTTTTACTGCTTCAGTTTTGTTCGCAGTTCCTTACTTAGAAGCAATAAATTATAACAAAAGTACAATAACAAACACAAAATCTGCCTTCCCTCTGCATTTTTGTTGTCGCAATCGAATTTGGTTCCAACTGTATTATTTACATGCCGCAACCGAAAATTCGGTTGCTACACTCAAAAAACGAAAAGAATCGACTGATTTGTAACTACCAAATTTTTGATGCGGAAATCGAAGTTTAGGTATACCAGTCACTTTATGGTTGGCTCAACTAATATTCTTCTGCATTAACAATTGGGTTACCACAACAGATCCATTGGATTGGAAAAAATAGGTTTTCAGTCCGAATATGCTTTCTCTGTGTAACATTTACCCGACGATTCTAGCACTTTTAGCATATTCTGGATCAGAGAAGTACAGTTGTATTAAAGCAATTTTGTTGTAAAAGCCAATATTAAGTTGTGCGAACCGATTTTTTAGTTGTAGTGCACGAATTTTTGTTTGAAATGGAAAAATGCTTCTCCATCCTCCGAATTCCCAGGTTTATGTCCCGGGAGAGTACTCCACGCAGTCGGACACGGAATCCAGTTCAAGTGCAAAACCATAACTGTGGTACACCTATGGGGAAAACAGTTCTCTGTGTCTCTCATGCATTACAAATTAAGCATAACTCGACTCAAACTTTTTCGGTTTCGGATTCATTGGAACTTTATATTGCGGATTTCATGTAAATGGTTTGCTTTTTTTCTTTTTTTTTTGTCGGGCACGTTTGTTTCGCACATTTAGAAGAGAATCATGCCATATTCTGCCAATAGCGATATGAACAATCTGATTCGCAGTGTGATTTTCAGATGACGGGTGATGGTAAATTTGTGAATTCTCTTGTGACAAAAGTTTGTACTGCCAATTATTAGATCACTTAGACGATCGTTTTGGGTCATTCATCCCAAATCATGACAGCCTATGCCCACATGTCTAACCGCGAACGAGCCATAGCTCAGTTAGACATGTGGGCACCCACTTGAGCACTGAAGTTACCAATCATGAAAAATATGGTATCAGAAATTTTCCTCGTCGCAGAATCTACTAATTCAGTTGGTGCAAAACTGTGAACACATACGTTGTTACGTGTTTGTGTACGAAAATGTGCTGTTATTATTCTGTCGGTATGTGAGTGCCAGCTTAGAATTTTAGAAATTTTTTCATATACTTTGTGAAGAAAACTTCATTAGTTTACTGAAAAATTTCCTTATAATTCATCGAGCAAAATTCCCTCTATGCATATTGACAAAGCGTACCTTCATTCGCAGTCTATGACGCTTCCGGTAGCACTCAGTTGTGCTTTCCACAGGCAGATGATAAAATATTTATACAATATCATTAGAATGAATAAAATTATTAGATTTTCAACATTTTTTGTTTATTAAGCAGGATTCACAATGCTGGAGTACTCCACGTTCCAGAGTGAATTTTGTTCCCTTCTTTTTTGCACTCAGATAGTCTTTGTAACATGCCATCTTCATTTTAGTACACTCCACTCTATAGAGTGCAGCACTCCAGAATTGTAAATCCAGCTTTAGTGTCTAAATTTAGTTGGCTGTAAGAAAATTAAAATATAGAGTCATAGAAAATCGACAGGTTAAAAGAAAATATGGAATTTAATAAAAAAATATAAGAAAACCCAACGTTAAAAATATTTCAATTTTGTTCTAGCGTAAGCATCGATGGCGATAACAACAATAACATATTTTTGTATACATATACCCCTATTGCTCGAGATCATAACAACCAAATGTAGGGTGAATAAAATTTAACCACCTTACTTGTAATTATCTTTGGACAGAAACACTGGAGCTTTTTCTTCTGTCTTTTAACTTTTTTCATTTTGTATCTGAAAACGTTTTTTTTTTTGTTTTTTGCTTTTGCTGTATTGTATGATTTACCAGTCAGTAGGCACATCAAACTGTAATCTGCTACCATTTTACTGCAACCGTTGAAAACGTATCTTTATTATAATGTATGAAGTGTAGTGCATGTTTGAATGTAGATATGAACAACAAGTAACAACAACAACAAAAGTTGAAACAAAATTCTATAGCACTGCCTAAATGGCTGGCTGGCTGGCTGACTGACTGAACTGACTCTCTGCATATTTGTTCATATCTACGTACTAACACACGTGTGTATTTTTGTTGTTGTTGAATATAGCATGTATACACGAACAATACTATGAATATGTATGAGATACTTAGTGTAGTTGAGTAGTAAAATTGTAGATTCACATTGTACATTTATTATTACTTTTGATGTGATGTGATGCTTTTTGCTACTCGTCATACTACTTACTTACTGCTGCTCCTAACTAACTACTTCATACTGCTACTACTTTTATTTAATATTTTATTTATCGTATATGCATGAACCGAAACAACCAGCTTAGCCAGTCATTTAGCTAGTCAGTCAGTTGGTCCGTCGGTGTTTCGTTCGTTCGGTAACAAACAATCTAACAAATCGTCCGACCGACCAAACTAACTTATTTATTCTCTTATTGTATGTGAAATTTATTGTTCGATGGTTGCTACTTGCTAATGATCAAATCTACATACATACATTTCACATACAATATATTTTTTCACATTTGTCAGCAAAAATGAACTCAAATGCAAAAAACAGAAGTAAAAATCCATCCAACAGAAAACATTATCAAATTGTTAATGTTTTTTCTGTTTTAATTTGTTGTGTGTGAAATTTTATAATTTTGTCGTTTTAAGAAGATTTTTATGGGAATGCTACTGCCAGTCAGTCATCTTTTTAACTGTTTGTTGTTTTTTTGCTAACGTTTTAATTTTACAAACATTTTAATTACTACTGTCTGAAATGTTGCCGTTTTTTTGTTGTTTTTTGTTGGCAAACGGCAACCTGTATTTAGATAATGCGATCAATAAGTTGACGAAAAAATGGGTGAATTTGTTATACAGTACAGTGTTTATGATATTGGAAAGTTACAAATATCCGATATATCATTTGGATATTTGCATTTAAAAAGGACTATGGGTTATACTCCGTTCACAATCAAGTTTTGTAAGCGATTTAGCATTTGGATTTAAAAAATAATCAAAACTGTTCACATAAGTTTGAAGGGGTTTTCATTATCTCGTTAGCAGCTGTTTGGCTATTTTTTTATTTTTAAACAAAAAATATTTGTGACCTAACAAAATATTTTACACAATATTCCAAAAAACATAATCCTTTCTGCCCACAGATGGACTGGAATTAAGTATTTACAAAGAAAAATGCTCCACAAAAAGTGAGTATATGGATTGAAAGTATATTAAGAAAAAAAGCATTTAGAAAAAAATCTGTAGACGAATTTAAAAGTTACGACGATTTAAAAGTTTTGTTTAAAAAAATTGGGGGCCATTGGGAAACTCTTGAAAATAAAACTGCTAAAATAAATATTTACAAAATATACATAAAAAGTTTTAAAGTACGTTAGTTTCTTTTCAAAAAAAAAATATTCTTAAAAAAATCGCACGACGAAATCAAAAGTTATGGCAATTTTAAATTTTTTATTTGGACAATCGCAAAATGACAGCTGGAATAAAAATAATACTGCACTAAAAGTAGGCATATGGCTTAAAAGCAAGTACATTTCAATTAAATAAGCGCATATGGCTTAAAAGCAACCCGTGTAAAAAAGTTTAGATCTGATCAGATCTTTTTAGATCTAAATAGATATGATTGAATCTAATTAGATCCTGTACCAGATTTCATCAAATATGATCAGATATGGCATGTTGGATAATACCTTATGGCAAGATCTGATCAGATCTAGTACCAAATCTGTTCAAATCTAAAGTAATCTGGACAATTGCGCCAGATATGCCTAGATCTGATCAGATCTAATTAGATCTCAAATTTGTCCCCAATTTTGAGATCTAATTAGATCTGGTAAGATCTACTAAGATCTGGCCAGATATGCCTAGATCTGGTAAGATCTACTGAGATCTGGCCATATGTGATCTTTTTTACACGGGAAGTTACTTTCAATTAAATAAGTGCAATTTTGAATTTTTGTTAGGTCAAAAATATGCTTTAGTGATGAAAACTGCATGAAAGTTAGAGTTTGCTGTTCGGTATTAATCGAAACCGAAACCGCGGTTTTTCAAGCCTAAAAACCGTAACCGAAAACCGACAAAAATAAGTCGGTTTTTAATAAATACTTAAAACGATTAAAATAATTAATTAAATTACATATATTTGAAAAGGGCTCAGCTCCTATTTTACAAAATTCTGTATTTAATTGAAATGAGCAATTTCTCCATTAAATATTACTTTAAAGATTTTTTTGTTTTTATTAAGTACTACAGATAATATAAGCTGAGGATTATAATTTTAGAAAAAAATTGCACCAAAAAGTCATGTAGTTTAAGAGATATTGAGTTTCACGTATTCAGTTCAGATTTTCACCGCTTATTTTTCAAAAAGTTTTATTTCGTAGTCGGCGAAATTTATTGTATAAAATTTTAACTTTGTATTGTTTTAAACAAATTGCTAAATTTCAAATTTAAAATCTTTAAATCGGCATATAAAAGACGAAAAAAGAATAAAAAATTTTAATTTATAGCGGTTTCCGCGTTTTTTCCCCCCGGCAATGACTTTATTGCCTTTATTCGAGTGAGAATTCAATCAATATCTTGATTGTATTAAAATATTGAAATTTTATACATATTAAATTATTTTAAAATAATTCTATTAATATCACAAACAACCGAAAAATAACCGTAACCGCGGTTTTTATAATTTTGAAAAACTGAAACCTCGGTTTTCAAATTTTTCGGTTTTTAGCAAACTCTAATGAAAGTGTCTTCCTAATCTCAAATTTAACCAATTACTAAGTCCTGCATTAGAACTTATTAAGTTTATTCTTTTAAATTCTTGTCGTTTATTTAACCTTCTTTTTCAATTTTTAACTTCACAATTTTCTTGAGCGTAAGGTTTGTTTTTTATATATATAAAGTTTACTCTTTTATAAATACCAAATTGTAAATTTTTGCAACTGGTTAGTAAAAATAAAATTACGCAATTTTTTCCTCTGGAGGTAAATTAAAACCGCTTAATTTGACGAGAAAATTGCCAAATTGGCAACAGCGCACTTCAGAGGTTTTTTGAGGCAACTTTTTCCGTGCAAGAAATGTTGAAATATTTTTGACTGAATTTCAATGGCTGCCATCGCTAAATTAAACTAGGGAAATAAGTAATAGTTCTCAGTTTTATTTCCTAAGGTAAACTCAGTAAATTTAAATTGGAGCTTTGAATATGCTTTAAAAAAAATATCATTTTTGAATAATACCTAGCAAATAAGTACATAAATTTTTAATTTTTTTTTATTTATTTTATTCGCAACCTCTTTTTATTATTAACAATAATAAATGTTCATCTTTTCTAATAAATATGTAGAAAATAAAATTAAACAAAAACACAACTTTAAACAAAAATTAATAAAATGTTTAAATATACAATATTTTTAATATCAACAGAATAAATAAATAACAAATACATGTTTATGTACGTATGCACTGTGTGTATGTTTCTATCTTTTTGTATATAAAATAAAACTATAATTATTATTAATATAATTGTATTTGTGTCGTTATTAGTTTTTCATTTTAAAAGTCGTCACCTTTTTTTTTAATTGTTTTACAAAAAAGAGGACTTTTTTAATTGTTTTAAATAAAAAAGTTTGTTCCAAAAATCAGTTTTAATTTGTTTTTTATTTTTGTTCTAAACATAACAAAGTTTTAGGGGTTTTTTTTAAATATGTTATTTAATATTAGGGTGGCACTTATTGTAAAACATTGCATTTTTAAGGATACTGAATTACTGTAATATGAGACTCATTTGCACAATGTCCATTTTAATATAACAAATATCAACATATATTTTTTAATATTAAAATAAATGATAATAGCTGTATTTTGTCTCATGCCTATCAACGTTAAGTATTTAAAGCAAGTCTACGTTAGACCGATTGTAGTACAAAAAAATTTTAAAAATGTTATGTTTATAATTGTTCCGTTATAATCGAACGTAAGACAGCAAAGCGAATAAGTTACATTAGATGTGAAAATGTATAAACGTTGAGTTTTCAACGTTGATAATTATTCGTGTTGAAAGTTAACGTGCATACGAAAGGTAATATGTTAGTTTTCGTCTTAAACGCCTTTTTATGCACTTTGAGTTTTTTTTTTTATAAGTTAACGGATATAGCTAAATCGAAAACACAGCTAATATAAAATAATGTATGCGCACTTATATATTTTTATATGATTATATAATAGAAAACTTTCCGAAATTTTTCTAATAAATATGCAATCATATTCAATCATATATTTAAATTTGCTTTATCGTAAATTGTTTATATTGCAATATATAATCAAAGGTTTAAAAGGCTTAATTCTTTCATTCACTTTTTAAAAATTAATGAAATTTGGGTTAAATTTCATTCCCTAATAGCATTCTTATGGAATTAATTCGATAGCTTAATTCCCTATAGCTTAAAATTATATGAATTCATTTTATTTTGATTGAATTCTAACTGAATGAAACCCAATTTACCTGAATTCATTTAATAAAAAAGTGAATGAAAAATTATTTGTTTTCATTCACTTAATCAAATGAAAAATTTTAATTTGTATGTAATTGCTGAAATATTAGCATAATACAATGAAAAACGTTTAAAATTCATCTAACAGAAATAAATAGTATCGTATGCTTTGTTACAGCTTGTATGCTTTGGTTTTGATTATATGTTAGTTTCATACTACACTGCACTAAGTGAATAATAATAAAATTTCTTCATTCAATTAGAAAAATGGTGAATGAACATGCGATTTGAATGATTCAAGTTAGGAATTCATTCAATTCATATTAAAGCTTGGGGAATGAAGCTTATGAATGAATTCTTTACGAATGGTTTAAGGGAATGGTACATGAATCTTTTTAAAATCTGAATTTAATTTTTAGTGAATTAAGCTTAAATTGAATTAAGTTTTTCGAAGCTCTGTATATAATTGATAAAATCTATGAAAATTTTATATATAGTTGATATCAAAAAATGTGATAAAACCCATGTAACCATTTCACATGCATTGATTACATTTTAGTTTTATATTTCGATTTTATAACAATCTAATCAATTTTTGGTTAATACATTAAATTTATGACCGATTTAATAGGGTTTTAACTTTAATAGCTTTTATTTTAATAAACAATAAACATTAACTGAAAGCATTTCTATAAAGGGGAAGAGTAACGCTTTTAATAAAAATGAATACATTTTACAAACTTTTTGCTATATTTTTGAAATTATTTCTGATAAAATTGCATATACCAGAATTTTGCAGTTATCTGTCAATTATATTGCGAAAAGTATATTATTCTTTATACTCAAATGATTTGAAGTTTTTCTGCATTATGTAGCATTCTGGAGATGAAAAATTATGGCATTAATAAAAACCAGGGTTTGCAGGTAATACCGATAAATACCGTTATCGATTCAAAACCCTTTCAACTGACTACCGTTACCCCTAAAATACCGTTACCGAAATACCCAGACTACCGTTATCCTTAAAATATCGTTACCGAAATAACTGAAACACCGTTATCCCTAAAATACCGATACCGAAATAAATGACATATCGATAACCTTAAAATACCGTTACCGATATAACTCAAATACCGTTAACCTTAAAATACCGTTAACGAAATAACCCAAAATATCGTTATCTTTAAAATACCATTACCGAAATAACTCAAATACCGTTATCCTTAAAATACCGATGCCGAAATATATGTAATAGCGTTACCGAAATAACTTAAATATCATTACCCTAAAGATAACTGCATTCGTTTCGGTTACCATCCATGATAAAAACTGAAAAAATGCTTTCAAAAACACCTTACGCAATATTTTCCACCAAACTATTTAACAAGTAAAGCACCGTAAGTTGTTTGATATAAAAAAATAATTTTTCACAACAATGAGTTTCACGTGAAAATTGTGTAGACTTTGTTTTCAAGCAAATTGAATACACAAGACTATTATTTTTCTTGTGAAAAAGTGGCATTTTGTGTTTATTGTGATTGTGGCTTTCTAATTACATAAAAAAAGTTTCATTTTCAGAACTTAAATTACTTTTTAAGACCTTCAAAGTTTGATGGAAAATTTCCCACGTGAAAAACAACTTACGGTGCTTAAGGGTAAAAAACCGTTATAGAGAAAAACGACAAAAGAAGGTTTAAATTTTTCCATTTTTGTATGCAAAATTGGCAGTTAAATCAAAGTCGATACCTCAGATATAATTCAAAATCAAGAAGCGGATATTAACATTTTATGTAATCTAAACTGTAAACTCAATTTCTTCAAAAACGGTCAGTAGGTCAAACCGACGAAATATATTATTTATCTCTCCTTAGAAAATTCGTATTTTTGAAACTACCGCTTTTGTCAAAAGTCCACAAATATGTATTCTGAATTTTTCTAATTGAAAGATTTCATATAATGTTACCGTATTTCTGATTCTCCAATTTAAATTGAGTTTGTTCTTAATTTGTTAAAATTATCCTTCAAAATATGTGCCACCCTAATAAGAAAACGTATGCATCTTGCACATACATACATTCATATTTGTATATAATTTTTTATTATAATTTTTATAATATTTTCATATTCGAATACTCACTAAATGTTGTTCTGTTGTTCTTGGTTTTAAAAGTGATTTTTATAGATTTGCTTTATGGGGTCATTTTGTAAAACGAAACTTTGCTTTCGTTTGAACATTTTTTTGTTTTAAATTTTTTTAAATTTTGTAAAACTCAAAATCAAAATCTTTTTTTTTCAATCTGGCAATATTATAATCGAAGACAAACTCCTTAACAAAACGGTATTTTATAAGAAGTAAGTAAACGTTTGCAAACGAATATTATGCCATATTCAAACGAACAGAAATAGTTGTCGTTTCCTATTAAAAAGTTAAAGTTTTTGCATAAAAAGTTAGGTAGTTGCAATTTTTGGATTAAAAATTGTGTAAATATGGGTTTAAAAATATGAAGTAGTTAAATGTGTTAGTCCTCTATTTTTTATTCTCAATAAAAAATATTCTTTTAGGGTCATATGCATAATCACTTTTTAAATTTATAAACGGCTTATAAAACAAATTTTTCACACAAAAATAGTTATAAAAAATCAAATTATTATGCAAAGCACTTAAATTTATAAGCAAATTAGTGAAAATTTTGGCAATTTTAAAAATATCTTATTTTAGATGCGCTAAGACACGATTTACGTTTAAAAAAATTTTATTTATATATAAACTTCTACGTTTGAGACCAAATGAAACAAACTGAGGGGTTTTAAAACTAAAAACTGACAATTCGAAACCTTTGCTATCCGCTAATGGAAGATTCTTCTTATTAAGGTTGATTTTCTGTACAATATAAAATTTTTCTTAAATATAATTGTTTCATATTATTAGGAAAAAATGTCCAAAAATATATCATAAAAAAAACTACTAATAAAAAAAATTGCCCCACACAGGATTCGATACCTGGACCCAAAAATATTAGAACTAAAAATAACAACTCATTTACCAATCAGGCTAAAGAGACTTGGAAAACTCTATGAACAAATTTTTATTTAAATAATTTGTAATTCCATGTCACAAATATTACTTTTTTTTGTCTGGCAATAATAACTCGCAAATGGCAACAAACGCAAACTACTACCCGTTTTATAAAATACCAAATATTTTCGTTTACGTTTCAAACGAAAACGAAAAAACGTTTTTCATTCGAGTTACAAAATGACCCCATTAATATAAATTTGCATTTTATTCGGTTTATTTTTTTGTTGTTTTTTTTTTCTTGTTTAGTTTTGGTGCTAAATGTAGAACTTGTTTGACTTAAGGTTTTGAACTGCAAATTATTATTTTTTTTTGTCTTTCTATAAATCTTAATTTATATTCCATTTTTGAATTTTTAAAAATATTTGGCTTGAATTTTATAAATTTGTCATTTTTAACTACGCAACGTAGCGCGTTGTTAGTAACATCATCCGTTCTGTTGCGTTACTGTTACCAATCTATTCCATAAAATAACTAAAACTACGTCTCTTCTTTTTAGTGCTGTGTATCGATTTTGGCATAGTTTTCAACCTTAGTTACCCTGATTTGATCCAACGGTCTATCGAATATTCAAGAGCGGATATCCATCTGAAAGAGGGTGAAAAAATGTTAAAACCAGAGTAGGAAAATAAACTGTACACAACATGTAGGGTACGGTTAAGGAACACATACCGTATCTATCGTTTTAGCGGTTGTGTGTTTGTACACAAACCGAATGCGGTACACTACAATTGTCTGATGAACGCAAACGCTACGATTGTGTACTGTACCGTATTCGGGTTGTGTGTATAAACACAAACACTAATTGGAGAGAATAGCGTATGTGTTTTCTACGCAACCAATATGCGTGTGTACTGTATTCGCGATGTGCGGTACGCAACCCTAAAAGTACGGTTCGTTAGAGTTTATTTTCCTACTATGGTTAAAACTACAGTTATTCATATATAATATAAATTAATTTCTAAGACTTTTCGAATTATGGGAAATAATGGATATAGTTGGGATGAGTATACTTAAAAGCAAGGGGATGCAAAGTTTTAGGTTGTCACGTCATCATCTATGGAATTGAAAGTATTACTACATTTAGACTAAGCAAAACTACCTAGTTTTTGGTTCTTGGTAGTTTTTAGTTGTCAAAACGCATATATAAAAAACAAGAAAAAACTTATTTTGTACGAAAACTAGGTAGCTTTTGCTCAGTCTAAATTCACTATCAGAGAATGAAAAATATGACTTAAAGCTTACAAGAGTAGTTTATTCATTTCGTTTTATAATTTTTTAAAATCAAATTATAATCAATACAAAATGGAGTCACTAGACTTTGGAGATATATTCAATACATAAATAATTTCCATATCGCTGTATGCTGAAAAGTTGTACTCGTATAGTGGAAAAATCGCCAAATAATAGAAGAAAAAAAAAGTTTCAAAAAAAAAATTATACAGTTTTTTGGGCTTTATTTCGTAACTTCCGTTATGAAAAATCACCCACAAATAAAATACATAATATTGGCCAAAGGTTTTGGGCGAGTTTAAATTCTCTTACAGGAGCGTTCTGGAAAACAAATTTATCGAATTCTAGAAAACAAATCGATAAGGAAATCATACGAATTTTAACAACAATAACACGTGATTTCGTATAAAAACGAAAATTTATGTGAAAATTTCGTTTTTCAGTATCATTCGTTTTCATACAAAATTACATGTTGTTGTTGTTGTTAAAAATCTCATAATTTTATGTGGATTCGTTTTCTAAAATTTGTGTAGAAATAACACTTTAATTAGAAAACAGTCGTTGCCAAGTTTTTTTTTCAAGTATTGCATTTTCTGAATTTAACATATGTATTGCTAATATTAAAAGCGATACACATCCATCAGCAATAGATGTGTTTGATTGGCCGAAAACTAAAAACTGTTAAAATGGGAGTTTTTAAGCAACTTTTTCTACCTTTAATAAAAATTATTTTTCTTGATATGAATATCTTTGAAATATATATATCAGATTTAAAAATCCATCAGTATATTGGTTTATAAATTTACAATGGCGAATCAAAGACAAGGGCACAATAAAAACTATTCAAAATAGTGCATTTTGAACTTGGAAAAAAATGCAAAAAAGTTCACATGATCAGAAAATAAGTTTCTAGGGTGGTCAAAAAGTTCAGCAAGGACATATTGATTAAAAGAAAGCCTGGAATGGGTAAATCAAAAGGACTCAGGAACAATCCCAAAGCCAAAAAAGTGGAAAAACATTTGGGAGCTCTTCAAATAATTTCTGATATTTCTTAAGTCCGAAATATTCAAACAAAATTTCTAACTTAAGAAATATTTAAGACAAAAAGCGTTCTTAGTTCTGACTACAAAACTGACCCTTGGGAGTAAGTATGATATATTTCACTATGCAGCAAGCAAATAAGGGTAATGGCATGTCCCACTTTTAAGATTCAAAAACGTCCATGTAAACTGTAAAGTTATTCTAGACAACATCCAAGAAATCAATTAAGTATTGCTTTTAAAGCGAAATTGCTTTAAAAATTATTTTTTTTTTTATTTACAATTAATTTGTTTAAATTCAATCTTTTTTTTATACAATGATAAATTCCAGTGAACTTCCATACCAAAGTATAGCTCAGCACTAGAGACCTAGACTAGCAATCTTGAGGTCGCAAGTTCGACACCCGCTGGCGGCAACTATGACAACTCAATGTTAAAACCATTAGTGATTCGATTAAAAAAGAAGTACATCTAGATCATTAATTTTCGACTGCTTTTACATCTCTTTAATTTGCTGGAAATATGTAGATCCATGATCATAAGTCGACATCTCGTAACTGACGATTAATGAGATCCTTAAACAAGTAAAGTATTCCTAGCTAAAGACTCTTATAGCAATTTAATAGATTTTTTCCAAACGAAATGATTCGGTTGCCCCAATCTCGTAATTGAATTGTCACAACTAAATTCGGATCGAAAAATTAAAGATTCACATAACGCTTTAGTATGAAGTTGGCAGCAACTAAACTGTAGATACTTTGACATTTGAGTTTTGTTTTGGAACTGGTTGTAGTTTAAAATTTGGCATTTCCATCAATGAATTGGCACGTGCATTTCATAAGAAAGAGCCGATACTGTTGCAAATTTAACAAATTTTCAGTAAAAAAATGTGATGTCTCTATGTGTTGTTGTATTGTATTATTTAATTTTTTCATGTTATTTTAATAGATGTAGATAAAATAATCATGCTTTTTGAAGAAGTCCTTAATATTTTTGCTGGGTCACGAAGCAATTAAATAAAAAATCATAAACTATTATTAATTAGTATCAAAAAAGTAAAAAATAGTATCAACTTCTCCATCCCTGATAGCTAACCAAAAAGTATTGTTTTCTTTTGTTTTGATTATTGTTTTGTGCGTATTGCGGTAGTACGGACTCATAAAAATATCCCTGACGTAAGCGTCACACGCGACTCTCATATTAATTTTGGGATGGGAGTAACATTAGGCAAATTCAAAGTTTCTTACTAATTTCCTATTTTTCACCATTTTATATGTAGACAAATTTTGACATCCTTTCAAAATTCGCCTGATGAACAATTTCAACAACTATTTTTAAATTACGGGTAGTATAAAGGCGTAGTTTTTTTTAAATAAATAAAAAAAAACCATAACAAAAGCGTAACCTAATATAGGTCAAAGTTCTAAATCTTAGTTCCAATTCTAGATACTCTATCAAATCCAATTCAGAGTTTTTATTCGACTCATTCCTTTCCTAGAAATTTATCTTCTCACCTCTTTTTCTCCATTTCGGATTCGGTATAAAAATAATAATGTCTTAATTTCGATTCAGGTGGTATAATTTCGAATGAGTTCTTTTTGCCCGAAGCAGCAGCCGTCATTGATGAGACTTTGTAGCCATGTAAACAAACCATTCCTGAAATTGAAAATAAATTATATAACTTATTCTTTAAATTCAACATCGCAGTTATAAATTAAAAGAAAAAATAAAAAACAACCTTACCCAATGCAGATTTTGAGTTACCATCTTGATAAAAATATAAGCAGGCATCTTTTAAAACACAATAACGTTTAGACCAACCACACCACTTGGAACCCAATTTCATTAAAAAGCCAAAACAATCTGGACGTGTTATGCTGCTCGGTTGCTTATAAAGATTACGAGCACTAACAAAATGGAATAATAATGAAGATTATAATTCTTCTGTTTTTATATACATAAATGAAATCGCACCTTTTATCCAGCCATGAATTTTCTTGATTTGCTGATTTTTTCAATATATTTATCCAACGATTGGCTAATTCTTCATTATCTGCTGCCACATACATGGGTATACCCTCGCCCGAATCCACTTTAAATGCATAAGGTTTACCAATATTTGGGGGACATGATTCAACAATATGTTTGGCCATAATCATAGCGCCCACAGGTTGAGTATCCTGAAATAAAATGTAACAATTTATTAAGAGTCTTCATGTAGAGATTAGTGCATTTAAAGATCTATTCTATTTACCTCTTCAGTCTTGTAATAATATAAGCAGTTATCTGAGCGCAAAACAAACCATCTTTGGACCCATTTTTTAGTATTTGGCGAGCCTTTGGCCTGGCCACTTTGCCGCCATAAGTACCCACTGTAGATAACTTGTACCGGTGGTTCTTGTTGTTCATTCATTAATACGCCCAGTGTGCGCGCCACCTCGAGTTCCAATTTTTCACAACCATCGTGGGCTATTTTCACCACTTCCGTATGATGTTTATCCAAAACTTTAACACCATTCACCGATATTATGATATCACCGACTTCTAGACCAGAACTTTCGGCTGGTGTATCTGGTTCTATGGCCGCCACAACCACTGGTTTCGAACCGTGTATGCGAAAACCAAATTCTCCAGAATCACTTTTAACCACAACTGTCTTATCAACACCTAAAATACGACAAACATACAATTAGACATATTAAATGACATGAGAAATGTGTAGTATCGCTCATTTGTGCTGCGAATAACTTAGATACCATATTCTCCATGTGTTAGTTTTGATAAAACATGACTCTCTCTGGCCCACAATAAAAGCATTAATTTTAAAACCTCCTCTAAGCGCCGTCTCAGCGAATCTTGCGCTGAATTTGAGGTAATTAATTCTATAAAAAAATCAAATTAAACGTAGGTCAAGTTTTTCGTTTGAAGTTAAAATGCACTACTGATGCAAAATATATTTCGATTTTGTGCCCCAAAAAATTCTATAAATTTACGCACCCAACATTTTGCTGAACTCAATATGTGTTGTTGTAATGATGTAAATTTCTATGAAGTAGTTTATTTCAAGTCTTTCACACGCGTTTTTTATATTTTACCGAATCGATTAAATTTTTTATTTGTTTTTGTTTAAATTGTTTATAACACAAAACTAAATTAGTGTGTCTGCCTGTTCCATGCGTAAGTTCGGCGATGACTACATTTTGAATTGTTCTATAAATTTTCAAAAGGCCTCTTGATACGATTTAAATGCTCAGTAATTTACTCATGCAGCAACAACTACATGCTGCCAAAAAAAAAAGTTTTACAAATTTTTGGCGTTCCTTAGGTTCTCTTTCGACGGTCATACAATGTTGCTGTTTTTTATTGTTTGTTTATACACTCAGTGTTTCATTTACATAATGTTCCAATATTAGAAACACGCGCCAAAATACTGGGTATCTAAACTATCCCGTTGCTTTGTTGTGCTGGGAGGGCTCATGATTAGCATACAAAATTCATTTGCACACAGAACTTTGAAGAATGAATTCTCCTCTGAAAAAATGCTCTAAAAATCGATTTCAATAATCTTTTAAGTATGATTTTCACATTGTGCCGTTAGCTAGTAACTCAGACGTTAAGTGGCACATTTGTTCTTATCTCCCATTGGACATTCAGAAATCGAGCATAAAGCAAATGAATTCAGTTCTAAACAGTCGTTATGAATTTAATAAATAAATTTAAAATTTTATTTACTAACTCATTTAGGGTCCATCACAGATCCGCTGGACATATTTTAAGCTCGTTAACTGAATATTCAGTTAAATTCTAACCAATAGATAAATTCAAATTTTACTTGGGAAACAACTACAAATGTGACAGTTAAAGTTCCCGTTAGTAGCTAACGGCACATTGTGAAATCAGGGTTAACCAAATTTTTTAGATGTATAGAAAAATGTTTAATTAAAAAAAAAGAATTTTAACCAAAATTTAAATTTCGAATCAAAAATTTCATTTAACTGATTTTTATATTTTCGGAGAAATACGGTTGTTTTTAAAAATTGTCATTTAGCAACCCTAACATTATTTGTATCAGATCTGAGCGTTAATCATACAAGTACTTTTGTTATTGTTTACAAATGCAATTACACAATTACACGTAACGGCAATTGAAAATAAACTCAATTACAATCACATATAAAATTAAAGTTATAATTTAAAAAATGAAAATTACAATTACATGAAATTTTAATAGTAATTGAACATCTTCAATTACTAATTACTAGGGCAAGGAATTTCATGCAAACGCATGTTTTTTCTCGATAGTCCATAAATAATATGGACTAAATATTTATCCGAATCATCAAATTTAGAACAAAATGGCATCGATTTTGCATATTTTTGCATATTTTGACTTTAAATGCATATTTGGTGCCTTTTTAATGCATATTTTGTGCTTTTTATGCATATTTGTGCATATTTTTCATTTTTAGGAGCATTTTTTATTTTGTAAAAAAATATAAAAAATTGATACGTTTTCATATTTTGATTCAATCAAAATAAACATTCTTATAACCTTATTGACCTATGGGAAATCTTCGAGTTCTGTGTCTGTTTGCAAAATAACTAACTTAAATACATTTTTAAGTTTTAGAGTGCATTATTTTTGCAAAAATAATAGTTTTTAGTGCATATTTCTTATTTTTTAATGCATATTTTTCTTTTTGAACCGCCTATTTTAGGCGCATATTTTCCATTTTTAAGTGCATGAAATTCCTTGCCCTACTAAGTAATTACATGCAATTGTAATTTAAAAATATCAATTATAATTTATTTGGAATATACATAATGACAAAAAGCGTGAGTTAGGGATCAACCCAACATGACGTCTTAATGTTATGGTTGACCACGCCCATAATGCCTATCCTAACCAGCTTTTTTTGAAAAATTAAAAATCTAATTCTAAATGTAATTGAAATTTTGTAATCGCAATTACTTAACAAAAATCATTTGCAATTATTTGTAATTGCAATTGTAAATTATCAATTACAAATTACTTGTAATTGCAATTCCCGGGGTCTGACTTATATAAAATTAATAAACACTAGCTATATTTTATATCTTAAGTGAAAACGGAGTAAATTTAATTATCATTGTGACGTTGTCTATTTAGAAATGTCATGGTCCGATCGGTCAAATTTCTATACAATTAATAAACTAATTTTTCCCACAGGAGCAAAGTTTCGTATATTCTCGTCAATATATCGGTTAAATACAAAAGAAGGTTCCAAGTTCAATTCCGGTTGCGGGGAAAACATTTTTTTTTTACTTTTTCATTTAAATAATTTTTTGTTTCATAAAATAATTTTTTTTTTTTTGTTGTGGAAAAACTACCTTAAAACCAATATTTCTTGTTTTCCAATACCAAATATCCGGATTTTTCTTACATGTACTCGAAATTGTTAAATTTCCACTGGTTTTCCAAATGGAATCAATAAGAAATTAAATATACTCGAATTTAAAGTCAACATAACAGCCCAAGCTTTTAGAAATCAGAAAATCAATTTATAATTTGAATGAGACCAAATAAAAAATCATTCGACTCATTACATTGTTGTTGGAGAATTCATATATTTAATGTTCATTAAGATTTCAATATCAAATGAACGAGTAATTTCTTTAAAAGCTCTGTTTGTTCGACAACAACGAGTACATACCAAATATGTCATTCTTTTGACGATGATACATTTCCAACGTACAACGTCGCTGCACCAAACGATGTAGTATGACTTGATATTTGGAGTAAAAACTTTTTTCAGATTCTGTGGATGAACGTCTGCCACGATTTCGTTCTATGCAAAGAAAACTATCAATAAGTTATTTACACATTTTTATTTTATTTGAGTTTACCTAAACTTTGATGATCCAATTGGGCCCATATATCAGAGTCTGTTAGTCGTGTATATCGAGAACACTCATAGTGTCCAGCATAAATAGTTTGTTGCTTGTTATCACTTATTATTTCGGGCAGTATACATGGACTAGAGCCAGCTGGGCGTAATTTCGGTGTAGTTTTCTTATTACACTCTTGATTTCTTTCTTCGCTCTAGGGAAAATAAGTTTGTGTTAAGATATATGTACTTCAAAGGGCCATTAACAATAGACAAATTAACCTAAAGTTTGAGCTAACTTAGAGTTACAAAGGTCAAATTCCATACAAACTTAAATTTTTTAACTTTCAGTTTGTGTTAACTTTAGGTTATTTGTTTATTATTAATGGGTGTAACGTTAAAATTCAAATTAAAAATCTCACCTTGGCTCTTATATTATCTTTACGGCTTTTATAATGTCGACCCCTTTCAGTATTATATCTTTCTTCGGACCGAAAACGTTTATCCATTTTCTTGTACAGGCGCTGGGGAGTTTTGCTTGTTACAGGCGAATCAGCAAAATCGGACGGTGGCTTAACAATATCCGGTTCGTTGTCTATATAAGGTAAAGATTCTACCGAATCGCCACAAACAACACTAGGTTCTTCTACCTCTTTGCCACAGTGCGAACAATGACCGCTATGGGGTTCGGCATTATTGCCATCAGCTTCGCTATAAAATACTGAATCGGAACCAGGCGATACCGAACGATTAAGAGATTCGATTGATTTCGCTTTTAATTGACATGTTTCTGAGGCAGACTTAACATAAGATGGTGATAGCGAAGTAGATAGTTTGATGGTTGTTGGCGCCGCCGCCAGATCTTTAGTCTTACAGGAAGAAACATTATCTTGCAGCTCTGTTGAAGCTTTGTGTATAGGAGGAGAAATTTTCGGCGATATTACCGATGACGACATGCTAACATCTAATAGTTTTTCTTGATTCCCTTGGGGAGATAAGGAAGAAGCATTTGGCTTACGTTGTTTCGTTATACTTTCATCACGTGAAGATCGTCTTAGTTGACGACGTATTTTAGGACGGAAACGTTTAATTTTTATCGGACTAGTCGACTCAGCCAATGCACTTGCTACTTTTTGCCTTTCAGGCGATTTCTTCAATTGTTCTCTTTTAATAGGACTTGTTAAAGCTCTCATATTTTCTTTTTCAATATCAATTTTCATAGAAGTTTTTCTGCGCTTACGTTCTTCTTCCTGACGTTGGCGACGTGTTTTCATTTTTTGATATTCATCATCATGGGGACTCTCATAATAACCCGACGAGGAATAACGCATTTCACTTCTCTCGTCATCTGATATAGACTCCATTTTAATGCGCACCTGTTCTCCTCGTTGGGCCAGGGGGGATGTGGCGGATTTTATTGCTGAAGGAGAGATCATTTCTATTTCGGGAGTTTTGTTTTCCCGTCGCACATTATAACTGCCGGATGATGTACTACTAACCGAATGTGTAGGTGATTTTTTGGGAACCTCCATGGGTGTTGCGGATAAATTAAGACTCAATTCCATTCTTGATTTGGATTCTCTACGGCTGTCTTCAGGTTGTACAATATCTTCAGTTAATATTTCCGCCTTGGATGAGTATAATGAGGAAGCGCTTTCAAATGAAGATTCACCATGACTTTTATCCATTTGTGAGCTTTGTGTGGAAACTTAATACAAATAGAGGAATAAAGAAATCAATTAAGAAAACGGGTTAATGCTGATATATTGACATATACATATATTAATATTGTACAATAAAAAGACATTCCAAGCTTGGCTTTGTACACGCAAAGCATCATCATACATCAAGCAACAACATCGATTACCATCTATTATGGCCTAAACTAAGTAAATAAAACATTCACGATGCATCCTAATTTGAAACAAAAAATTTAAAAGAATTTAAACTTAAATTAATCATACAAAAGTTGTCCTAGTTCCCAAAAGGACTAGGTAATATGATATTTTGCCTTTTGAATGCATTACAATAAAATTTTGTGAATCACTCAACACTGTTTTCTACTCTATAGAAAGATTATCACATTCAGACGTATTTTTCGAAAGAGGTTTTAGCTTTGGATGGATGTTCTCTTGCTTTTTCTAATGAACAACAAAAAAATTCCAGAACTGGCTTTTGAAGATGTACTTCTCGTTTTGGAGTTGAAGTGTCGATTGATAATGAAACAGTAGTCAATAAGGGCGAAAGACGTTTTATGCAATATGTTGCATTGTAAAGTTATTTGTTGTTCACTTGTTGGTTGTTCTGCAACATTATGTAGTACATCTTTCTTTACAAACTATTTTTGTCCAAGTTTTTTGCCAACTATTTAGTTGATAGAAGTTTTATTAAGTTTAAGCATTACAGTCCAAGAAATAAATTGTGAAACAGCTCTACAAGGTATAATTCCATTTATACAATGTGGTAGAACTAATATATTCAAGATCATGTTATCGAACTCTCTTATGACATATTAGAAGGAGTCAATTGCTCCCGCCTATGGCAGGTCCTTTTCATATAAAGAATCCAGTTTTTGTAAATTTCCAACAGGGATGTTTCAAGTAGAAATAGAAGAACATCTTTAATACAAAGTGAACCTCTCTTGAAATAGTTTTACTAAATTGTTATGCTGATTGATACAAATTTAGAACGTTAACACTACAACTAATATTAACTATTACAATATGTATTTATCTGAACAATCGTGCTCTAGTTTTATGTTTGAATTTGACATGTAAGAGTATATATGACAGCTGTCTTGTATTCAAACCTGGTACTTGTGTAGTTGATGATGAGCTTGTTGTGGTAGTGGTTGTGGTTAAGGTAGTCCTCATACCTGCCGTACGCCTGGAGTTATCAGTACAAGTTCCATATTCCTCGGTGTTGGTACTACATTCTGAATTATCTGCATTACCGGTAAAGCTTTTCGGTATATCTGCCGCGGATGACACGCCCAATGAAATATCCGATAATCTAAAAAACATCATTATATTAAATCGTCATAAACTAAATTTCATGCAAAGCAATTATTCTACCTTCTTTGTTCTTTCTGCGGTGTCGTGATAATACTTTTTCGTGGTGAGGCTATTAAAACATTGGAACTTGGCCTTGTTAGTGAAGAGGTTTTATTAAATGAGGGTGTTATTTCTATGGAGGGTGAAATCATTTTCGTTTGTGGTACCGCATATAATTTGGATTCCCTTTCATTTTGTGGTGTTACCGGCGAGCGAGACTTGATGCTTAAAGAACCTTGACTAAATGTGGGACTTTGATCGGTAAATTGTTCTTCGAGATCTAAAGCATCCGTGTCCACCGAACTTCTCTGTTGATGTTGCAACAGCAAATGCTTACGTTTAGTAGAGGGTGTTAGCAGTAGATTTGAATTATAAGATGCCTCTGATCTTTGCTCTGCCGTAAGCACCGTAACCTCAGATTCATTCCAATGACCATCTGAATGATCTCTTGTCACGTCATTAGCTAATGAATCCGAAGACGGATAGGTAGATGCACGACCTATAGGCTCATCTCTTAATGGACTAGGAGGTGCAGAAATTCCCGAACCTCTTCCCTCTTTCTCGTCCTGCTCACTACATTCTGCCTCTTGTACATCTGGAATTTTACACAAACAGGTTTGAATATTTTCATAAACCGGATCTTGATGTTGATCTTCACTATGATCACTCTCCATAGAAATAGAATCCAAAGGTTCATGTATTCCATAATCAATGTCATCTTCTTGCTCATCAAAGTTCTTGGAAAACTTTTGTCGAAAAGGTTTCATTTGAAAATCTGATGTAATGTAGGGTTTAAAATCTATAATAATCTCTTTTTCGTCTGACATATCATCTCTGAAAGATTTACGAGAAAATCTACGAGAACCTTTTGTTGTATAATCCAAATCTATTAATTTCTCAGTTTTAACATAAACTGGCATGGATTGACGGCGTATGTCGTCCCGACGAAATGGTGTATCAATTTGGGGTTCCATAGAACCAATCATAGACTTGCGACGATTCGTAACACTATATTCCTTGGGAAATGTTTGTGTTATATCTAAAGAATCATCATCGTCGCGGCAGTATTCTTGTGGTGGTGGTAACAGATCCGAAGTAAAGTCAGACGAACCGTCTGCCATAAGTTCTGAACATTCTGTTATATGTTTGCAAACATCTTGAACATTATGCATATCGCGACGGGGCAAACTATGGAAATCAGTATCCAAACGATAACCACAAGTTCGGCGTGGTAAACTGTTACTTTCGTAAGAAAATGAATCTTCCTTCTGAATGGGTGCATGTTCCCTTTTGGGCTGATAGTAAAGCTCATGATTTGTATTGTATTCCAAAGGTGGTGGTGGTTGGTAGTAGGGAAAATTACTTTCCAGCGGAGACTTCGGAGGTTCTTCAGATTGCGTACGATGTAGAGCCTCGTGTTCGTCTGCATTAGCAGTAGTGGATTCATCTTTTCTACGATTGTCATAGGGTATTTGGGATAAACTTTTGGTTAGGGCTTTGCCATTTTGCATACCATTAGTTTGGGCACCCTGAGATACCACTTTAACGCGATGTATTGTTCTAGGACTTAACGCTAAATTTTGTTCAAATTCACTTTTACGAACATCCGTTTGTGTTGCTTGGGTCTTCATGGCATTGCGAAATTTCTTTTCAACCACTATTACTTCGGGACTTGGTGGAGCTAGTGGTGCCAGCGTACAAGTTCCACTTGTCACCAACGAACTCATATTCATTGCTGACATATCTTCTATTAATGGTATAGCGGTCATTAAGGTTGTTGGTTGCTGAGTTTGAATATGCTGCTCGGTAACATAACTGGGAACATATGTAGGTTGCATATGCCCCATATGATACTGATGTGCGTGGTCAAGTTGATGAACAGGAACAGTTGACTGTGGCAGCATATGTATAGTGGATGCGGATCCCATTATGGCAGTGATTGGTGGCCCACATATAGGTATGGTATCATAATATGAACCAGTCGAACCTATAGGTTTTTTCCCACCAATAAGACGTTCTTGGGATTGGGCAGTTTTCATACGGCCCGAAGAACGAAAGCCCACATTAAAGTCATCGAAAGAAGTTAGAGTATGTGAACGGGCAAAGCTTACGTGCTTAGTTCTGTGAAAAAATAATATTATACATATTAAATGGCTTTAATAAATTAAATTTTAAAATATCTTACCTGGGTGTTGTTGGTGCCGCAGAATGTTGTAAGCCTGTATTTACTCCAATATGTGAAGGGCAGTGATAAGAGCTAGAATGAATTGTATATCGAATTTTTGTTTGAAATCTGTTCCGTAAACACTACTGAAATGAAATCTATCTATTTTCAAGTAAAGACAATAAATTAAATATCATACGACTCGTATAGCAATATGAATACACATACACCTCCATGGAATATGTTCTATGTTACTGTCACTGTTCATTATTAGGGGGTTTCACTGTACCCTAATTTAGGCCTTACACATTAAATTGTCAAAACTCTTCAATTAAGTGGTAATTAAGTAGGTTTGAGGTTAAGAAGGTGAATAAACCTTTTTCTCTAAAAATTATACACACATAAATTTTCAAATCAGACTAGAACCTGTTAACTTATCTATAAATAAACAGAGTTATGTGCTTTACAGTAGTTATGAATGTCAAATTTATATGGAAATATCTGTGATTAACGTTTAACCTTGGTTATGTTGGAAATAAGTTACTCGCTAGATCTACCCTACGGGGAATGAGGAGTCAATTGCCCTCCAAGGACCTATCTATGAATGAATTAATTTTCTAATTATTTTCTGATCCGTTATTTCCACTGCTGCCTTTAAAAAACTTGAACGATACCGAAATAAAAAAACAAAATTCGCGGCATATTTTTAAAAATATTTTTTTACTCTTTTATTTATTTTGAACTTTATTTTTTAACGATTTTCATATTTTAGCTCTTATTTTAAATATCTATAATTTTTTGCTAAGAAGTTTCAAGTTTTGTATTTTCAACGATTTTCTTATGTTAAAGCTGTTTTTATTTTAACAATTGGTATTCATTTAACTTTTCTTTTTAACTTAAGGGGAATTTTTTAAATTTTTATTTATATTATTATCAGAGTTTTTCAGGTAATTTTCTAATTTTCAATTGATTTTTTAAATTAATTATGGGCAACGAAAAAAACGAGTCAACTGCCATTAGGTCCTTTAATGGCAGTTGACTCGTTTTTTTCATTGCCGATAATTAAATTAAAAAATCAATTGAAAATTGAAGTAAAAGTGACGTGTCTCTTTCAAAAAAAGACCGATCCAGGACCGATCCCTGCCCCCTTGGGACCTATTCTGCGTGTCATTTTGGAGCAGTCCCTTTCCCCGTAGGGTAGTTTCTGCCTTTTTTGGGACAGGCTTCATCAGCGATTTTCCATTAAATTGTATTAATTGTTTTTATGTATATTTTATTGTCAGATTGTCTCTATATGATAATTTTTTCAACAACCCGTCGGCTGTGGGAATCGAATACATGCGCCTATTCCTACATTACAAACGTAACTATACTAAGGTGCGACAGCTCAATCATCTCACCCAAGTAAAGCCTTGAATGCAATGTAACTAATTCGTTGTTTTATTTCCTATTCAGCTTTCTCTTATTGTTATTATTCAGAAGTAATCAACATAGACCCATACAAACATGCTATTTTTAGATTTTTGTTTATCTTCTAATCTCCTCCGTTTCTCCTTTTTCGTAAATATTGCCAAACTGACGTATGGTTTTTATGTTCAAGAGCAGGCAGCTTGCGTATATATTGGAGACGGTTTAGTAATTAAATTCAACATAAGTTAATTAATAATTCTCGTCTTTATTTGGGAACGTGAATGAAATTAAAGTTGATTGTCATCTGAATTTCAGTAGTGAAATTGTGGCCTATTTCCAGAACAAATTTGCTTCAAATTCAAATAAATTTCATTTAAATTTTCTGGACAAATAAACAGTAGTACGTGTCATGGAAATATAGTGGTAATTTAACCATCTTTATACCTTTTATCGTTGATATAACTGATGGAATCATAATTTGTATAGGCCTGTTGTTGTTGTTGATTTTGATGTTGCTGTTGTTGCTGTTCCATCCACGTTGTATGTCGATTATCTGTAGAGGCATCTACCATTTTAGATGTACTTAATATTGAAGCCGGTTGTCTTCTAAAATAGGAACTATCCAAATCCATATTATTAGCAGCTGCCGCTGGAGGATATTGTTGAGGATAACGTGAATATTTATAAAACGGTGTATAAGGTGCCAAGTTTTCATCAGATGGTACACGTCTTCCTACGCAACCGCCCAATAGTGACTGAGGAGCACTACGCCGTGATAAACAGCCAAAAAATCGTTCACGTCTAGAACGTTCGATAGTATTTACTTGACGATCTGTTAAACAGTACTGTAATATAAAACAGAAATAAACACAACCTTTCGAGGATTTATGAATGTCTCTAGACTCTTACCTGCTCTCTGATATCTCCCTTGGAGTATTGTGAGGGTCTAGCATATAATTCGGTCGATGATGTATGTCTTAATCTTCTGCGATGCGTATTTTCATCTTCAGAATCATAATTTCGCTCAGCTTGACTTGAATAATTTGGTTTAGTATTTGAATCTATAGTGCCCATCGAAACTGCATGGTGAAGACCTGGAAAAATTGGCGGTAATAAATGTTTATAAAGAAATTTTGACAAATTAAAACAAGTTCCAGCCTATATTTATAATCCTATTTAATTCAAAAGCAATACAGAATTACAATATTTAATAACTCATTATATGCATCATAAGTGCTTCAGTGAGAATGTTAGCAGTATGCCATATTACTATTTCAAATTGTTAGTCTCTTCTGAAATCGACTGGTTTTCAATGTAGGCTTTGTGGTGTACTGGTTAGCATGATTTTTGAGGTTTCGCCAATAGAAAGTTCACAGTAAAATAAACGATAAATTCTAACTTGCTACTTGAAATATTACGAAATCTGAATTCTATCTATTTATTTAATCCCTGGATTTTTAGCTTTTTTCACTGATAAGTTACTTTTTGGAATTTTCATCAGGAATTTTGAATTATTTCAATTGTTTCTTTATTTTATCCATGTTACCAAAAGTTTAAATTTTTCTATTGGTCATTATTTAAAATAGTTAAAAGGCTAACTCGATTTATATCCGATCGATTACCCTAGTAAACATCCATTGAGGATATTTGAGAATACTACGGGGCGGATCAAAACGAGGAAAAGAACCCTTTTAAAGACCTACACAAACCTGACAAAGACCTGTGCAAACCCTTTAAGCTAGAAGTATGAATCTTCAAGCCAGCATTACCAACACGTAAACGTCTAATTGTAAGCCCTTCAAATAATTCATAATACAAATAACGCACAAAAGATATGCCGAAAGTTGGAAGAAAATGTACCATTTCGGAAAAAAAGTGTATTAATATTAAAAATTCCCAAAATTCGAAATTTCGAAAAAAATTATTTTTTATTCTATTTATTCATTTAATATAGTCAAAATGATTCAGACATGGAATTTTGACCTCATCAGATACCATTAACCTACTTTAACCTGGAATCCAAAATGATCCACGAATTTGATAAAAATGCAAAAACATGTTTTTTTCTTTTAATTAATTTTAAAGGTTTTTTAAAATGCCTAATTTGGAGATGTTGATTGCTAGTTGTTCCACATAATAGTTGATATTAAAGGAAAAAAATAAATTGGAAAAATGATAATTCGAATTTGTGTTTGGAGCGACTGCTTTCCAGGACATTTTACAAAAATTGCTCATTTTGTCAAAAATTAAACAACATTTGAATAATTTCATCAAATTTTACACAGTTTTCGGAAAAACATCACTTAAATTTGGTAGAAGGGATTGTGAATGAAAAGTAGCTATTCTACAACCAATTCTTTGGAACCGAAAATTTTCCTGGGTTTCCTCGGAAGTGTTGTGTTATTTACAAATGAATGTACGAGTAAACAAAGTTTAAAAGCAACTAATTGCGAAAAAATTAATGATTAGAAGAAAAAATAGCTGTTTTAATTTATTTGTTGTGTATTCCGATAACAGTCTGAACACTCGATAAAAAAAATTATACTTATTATTGACAACCAGATAATTTCAGCATACTTTTCTGAAATTATCTGGTTTTATCACTCTTGTGTGATAATGTGACCGTGGCGTTATTTATAGTGAACGGGGGGTTGTTTTGTTTCTTTTTTTAAATTAACGGTAAAAATTTGATTTTAAATCAATAAACGAAAAGACATCTTTTTTAAATCACTCAACGGAAAAAGGATTTTTAAATCACTGAATGGTTGAGCCAAATCAAATTTTATAAACTGAAGGAATTATTCTTTTTTTCGTTCGTCGGTGAATTAATTAATTTGATTTGAAAAATCAAATTAAATCCACTCAAATTAAATCCACTCAATTCAGAATTCAAAATTTAAATTAATGAAGCTCTGCACATAAATAGCATTTAAATAAACTTTAAAGCGCGCTGACAACGTGGCGGGATTTAACTGCTAGTATGACCATATTTCAAGGATAAAACAATTATCGTAAATATTTCTCAATCAATTTAAATTTGTGCGGTTGTTTCTTAGAATTTCCCTTTTGTATTTAATATATTATACCCATAAATAGTAGCTAACTATTTTTAGAAAACATAATCTTATTTCATATTGAAATTAAAATTCTTGCATGAATGTAAAACAAAAAAAAAAGAAACACATCCTTTCTTTGAACCTATATGCCAACTTAATAAATATCCCATTTCCATTCTCATATCCTGTTTAGCACAATAAAAAATTCTCAAATAACTACTACTAAAGTAACATGGATGGGTAAAGAGAAACTCCTGAAAGAGGATGCTATTTACCCAACTATGCGGTGATGGTGATGGCGATGATGAAGATAGTCTTGTCTACGTACACAATTACAAATACTCGTATACCCAGCATAACAAAGTGTGTCAGTACTGTGCAATTATTTACAATTACTTAAAATTCCGTGGTACTATTTACTGTATGGTAAAAATTATAAATGAATAAAACAAGAAGCAGCTAAAGAATGGGAACACTAACACTAAGTAGAAGAAACTGCTGCAGCAGCAACGGCAGTGGAGGAAACATAATACTACAAATGGGTTTCCGTTTTTTTTTTTTTTTATTTGTGCTCGTACATATTAAACATTAACATAAACAGCATACAATTACAAAAACAAAAATGCACAGTGGGATGTTTAGAAAAAATAATTTACATATATGCGATTTAAAGCCATAGGTTTGGTATCACATTTTGGCTTACTCGTACAAGGGAATACTTTGGATAACACTTTCATATCTGATAAAGAATAACAAACTAAGTATGATCCAATTTTTTCATGTTTATGTCTTTACAGGGTTAAAATAAAGGTGCAGAAAGATTTTGGTTAAAACAAAGGTAAACAAAAGTTAATTTTTGGTACTTTTTTGTTTAGAAGCGTGTCGAAAACATTGGAAATTCGAAGTAGCTAATATTGCGTTCGTAAAAGTTTGTCAGAGTCCAAACAACCACGAATATAGAAAAAATACGTATTCGAGGAAAATTAATAAGAAATAATAGCAGTATTTTCTTTTTTCCTATATCCCTTAACTTATTAAAAAAAACTCAAAGTACACACAAATGTGTTTTAGACTTGCAGTCACTATTTTGTGTTGGATTTCGTTCATCATGAAACACCCATACATTCGACTGTTGTTTAGTGTCAGGCTCATTTGCATAGATCTATGATTTGTCACCTGTAACGATTTTACACGCATCTTTTGAAGCGGTTCTTTTGTATTTCTTGAGTATTTGTTTGCACCAATAGACCCGATAATCTTTTTGAGCTCTTGTTAAGTTATGGGGAATCGAACGAGAACAAATCTTTTTTACGGCTTAATTTTTATGTAATATTTTATTTATGCTCCTGGAACTTATACCTGAGGTAGGCTCAATCTCAGAGTATGTCGCATGATGATCTTGCATTATCAGTTTTTCCACAGCATCAATGTTTTCTGGTACAGGAACTGATTTTGGATGGCCTTCTCGAAATTCCTTCTGGAGCGAAGGACGCTCGCGATTAAGTTCATTATAGCAGCGTTTCACAGTTGCAAAGGATGGAGCTTCCTCTACCACCAAAAATTTAATTTAATTTGTCTATGCACTCTTGTATAGCTAATCCACATCGAAAATCGTAATAATTATTGCCGGAAAATTTTCACGCATTAATTCTATTTTTTTGCTGAACACACAGTTTTTACTTTTTTGTAAACAAGAACAACAAAATATAAACTTCCCAGAAATAATATTTGTTCCAAGTAATCGGTTGTAGAATAGCTGTTCTTGCTTTGTAACCCCTGTTACAGTCAATTCTAACACCAAGGATTTTTATTTGAAATTGTCCCAAAACCAACCACTTCTATAGACCCCAAAGTGGAATCGATTGCGCTAGAAACAGTTCTAGAACTGATTCTCCGCCAGTTATACCACATATATAAGATTTATGAAATGAGTTCCGGAAGCAGTTCCATGGAATCGGTTGTAGTTGGACCAGTTGCAGATTTGGTGTTGTTTGCAACCAATTATGACGTCATGAGAATTAAATCGTTCTTATAAAATCGGTTATAAATTTTGATCTGGTCAAAATGCAATTTTGCTTTTGGTTTTCTTTTAAAGGTGAAAATTATATCCATATTGATTTTTTCAATTTGATGTCTTGAGAAAAAAGCCCATATTTGAAAAAACTATATTTTTGAAAATTCTTAAATATAAATCCCTTTAGAAAAACATGTAATTCCACACAATGTAATCGATTTCGTGTACTTCACATTGTGTGTTCTTACGATATGGAATACTTGTGTATAACAATTGTATATGAAAATGAAATATTTGAAATTTTTAAAAAATGTTCTCTAACTTACATGCCACTATACTTGTGTGTACTTACGAAGTATATTGGCTTGTGGGCCATTACATTACGGCCATACCCTGGGTACCCAGTTAAATTTTTTACAATCGGTTCCACTGCAACCGATTCCATGGAACTGGTTCCGGAACCAGTTCCTGGGACCCGATATGGAAGGTGTGGTTGACGTAGAATCAGTTACAGAACTAGTTCCAGAACTGATTCTAGAGAAACCGGTTCCACTTTGGAGCTATAGAAGGGGTTGCTTTTGGGACAATTTCAAACAAAAAGAATCGGTGTTAGAATCTACAACCGATTCTTTGGAACAGAAAATTTTCCTGGGTAGTATTATTATTCTGTATGCATTTTTTTTTTTTTTTTAATTGGAAGAAGTGAAAAATTTTCTATATTTTGAGATTAGATATGCTTGAGTTCAAGTTAAATGAAAGGTCGATGCCTATGGGTATGGGTTTATCGCCCGAAAATCATAATAAGGGTTTTCACAAGGGGTGTGCTATTTGTTGTATCGTTGTATCGTCCTAACAAAAAACAGAGTTGTTAAAAATTAAATTGAAAAAATACAACATTTGAGAATAGCACGATACAACATTTTTACGTATGTTTAGTGTCCTATGTTTGAGTGTGCTAACAGATAGAAAACTGAATAGAAAATCGTTGTTAAACACAAATAAAAATTTTAACAACTCTGTTTTTTGTTAGGACGATACAACAGATAGCACACCCCTTATGAACAACCTTAATATTAAAAAAAAAATTCAAATATTTCTTTCATTGTTTTACGGGCCTCCATATATTGCTCGTATGTAAATTTTAGTCTGCATAATAACAAAACATTAGCGAAGTGGTTAAAGCAGTATCAAAACTTCGCGAAATGTGTAGTGAATCAGATTGAAAATATTTTCGCTTCCTTTTACTAGCTGATCGGATTTATTTAAAATTTTACACACTTGCAGATGTCACCTAGACAAGCTTAATTTTAAAGATGGGCTTAATTTACTTATTGAATCAACAAACACGTAACGATCACAGTGATTTTTTTTTGGGGGGAAATCGACCTTTAATTGAACTTGGACTCAAGCAGGCCTTGTCTTATTATTCACATCTTACTTTAGTTTTAGTTTGTAAGGCCTTCTTTTATACTTTTATTCTTTATCGAATTTTTTCGTAAGAAGCACACGTGGATGGGTAATTTAAATTGTCAGACAGACATCGCTAGGCAAATAACATTATTGGATATATACGGCAATAAAGTCGTTGTTGTTTGCAAAAATGCAAAGTTTTTCATTTAGCCAATGGGTAAAAAATAATACAATCAACTGATGCATTTGCCCCATCTATATGACGTACCTTCTAGAAAACCATATTAAAGTAGTGAAGTGTAATTTAAGAGAACTGTAAATTTCGCACATCTTTCCATAGTACCCACTGTGCAGCCACAGTAGCAACACTATACAACGACACTTACCATTATTTATACGCATCGCCACACTCATCCTAGTGGCAGCCTTATGATATTTTTTTCTTTTGGTTTCGTTGGATGTTAAATAGATAGAAGCGTTCCTTATTTCTTTTTTACTATTTGATAATGCTGTAGATTTCTTGAGTTATATATTTTTAATGAAAGAAAGTCTCTAAAGTGATTATAGTACATAGGGTATATACGTTGTTATATTTGGCCATTATAGAGGTTGATTTTATATATAGAACAGCGATATATATCTACATATCCAATGTATTGTCCTTAATAATAAGGCATTTAAAAAGCAGCCTTGTTATTATTATTATTTTTTTTTTTGTTTTTAAAACATCATTAACTGTACATTGTTTTTAAAGCTTTTATTTCATTATAAATTATGAATTATTTCATTATTAACTGTTAATTTTTAATTTTCTTTATGTGTTTTTTTATATATTTTTAGGTAAGTTTTTCATTTTATAAAATACCCGTATTTTAAGGATCCGTATTCGTATTTTTTGGTATGTATGCGTAAGAAATTTTCATCATTTTCAGTATGTAGAAAAAAAAAACACACAGAACAAATCAAATTTTTTTATTCAACTTATGCAAGAACACAATCAAAAATTTCAACACATGATTATTAAATAAATTTTCTATGATATTTTTACACATTTTGTTTGTAAAATTACTTTAAATTATTGTAACAAAATAAAGTAAATCTTTTTTATATTCGTTTGTTTAAAAATATTTATTTTTGATTCGTTTAAAGGAAAGATAAATGGAATTGTTAAACAATTTTCTTTCTTGTGATTTTAAATGAAATCAATATACTAGTACTAGTAGTCGTTATGTGGTATAATGGAGAGTATGTCAAGTTGTTCTTTCCTTTTTGCCCGTATAATTTTTATTTATTATGAGTGTGTATTTGTGTAGAGGAAATGAAACACTTCTAAGATGTGAACTAGATAACAATGATGCTGAAACTGAAACACACATTAAGGAAAAATCCTTTTTCATACGCATCTACATCCACATTTATCCACAAAGCTTCTGAAAGCCAGCTATTCAACAACAACAAAAACTAAAACAAAAAAACAGAAAATTGAAAACACTCACTCTTTTTATGAAATTAAGTATTACTCCACGAACACACACAGCTTCTTTAAAGAGAACTAAAACCCAATTCAAAATCTTCAAAAACAGTAGTGACGTAAATCCTTTTTACAAAATTTGGGTCAATTTTGTAAATTTCTTTGTAAGACATTCACTTTTTAAAAGAATTTTTTGAAACCGTTATCATTTTTTGAACTTCATTTAATTTGCAAAACATATGTCTAATTCTTTAACTTAAATTTCTGACGTTCTTTTTCATCGCCATATTATAGAGTGTGCATAATTTTGCAAAATTTCCAAGAGCGTTTTTAGATTCTTTAAACGTGCGCATGTCTGTAGATTGCAATACTTGTCAAATTTTGTTGTTGTCATTACATTTTGTTTATTTTTGAGTCCTAGTGAAAATATAAACACTGTTCTCTTAAAACAACAAAAAAAAAAAAAAAACTATGTGAGTAACTTTTTTGACATCTGTCAAATATTGCAGAAACAAGTGCACTGTAAGAAATTATTGAGTACAGCATATTTATTCGCTAGGGGGCGCATAAACCAAATGAAAAATATAGAATTATTTATAAAGCATTAAAAAAGTTGCCCAGCAGTTTCGTTTAAAAAGATTTTGACTGTACACAGGAAACCGATTTCCTGCAAACAGGAAACCGATTAGTTTTACGGAAATCCAAAGATGAATTGTTATATCTTATGGTAAATTTTAACAAATATGACGGAATCTATCAGTAGCGACATTAAAACTATCATTTGATCATTAAAAATGTGCGGAAAAATTTCATTTTCATATTTGTAGGCAGATTTTATATACTTTTTCTTAATAACTGAGAGAATTGCATACTTTTTATTTTATAAGCTCTTTGCTGTTATGTTATGTTAGCTGTGTTTGTGCGGCAAGCTATCAACGTTGGCTTATGTCTAGTAGGTTTGAGGTTAAGAAGAAGAATAAACCTTCCTCAAAAGTTATAAACACATTAAATTTGCAAATCAGACTAGATCTAGTTTCTGCCTTTTTATGGACAGGCTTCATCAGTGATCTTCCATTAAATTGTATTATTGTTTATATTTTTAGTGTCAGATTGTCTCTATATGAATAACTTCAGAAGTGATCAAACAGACATATACAAACATTCTACTTCAGATTTTCTCTGTTTATCTTCTTATTTCCTCCGTGTCACCTTTTCACAAATATTGCCACATTGACGTATGGTTTGTACGTACAAGTGCAGGCAATTTGTTTATATTGGAGACGGACAGCCAACAAGGCATTTTTATTCTCTGTAGTAAAGTGTTGTTTTTTCTGTAGTTTTTTCTGTTTCCTCAAAAGTTATAAACACATTAATTAAATTTCCCATATAAATTTGACATTAGCCAACGTTTAATGTTAACTCTTAGCGTTACTAATGACAAATTTGTATGTGAATGACATAAGCCAACGTTGATAGACTGCCGCACAAACGCAGCTGTTGTTTTAGTTTTTATTAATTTTTCTGTTATTTATTTTTTAGACAATAAAGGCTTCCATGGCAAGTTACAGAGGCGGGCAATACGTGAAAGTGGAGCAGTTGGAAGCAGAACCCGATTTCAGCAAAAGAAAATCATCATCAGCGACAAGACCTTTTTTTGGTTGAACGGGTACTTCAAAAAGCATAATTGTCGGATTTGGAACGATACCAACTCACGCAAGGTCCACCAAGTGACAATACATCCGCAGAAAGTCACTATTTCGTGGGGTGACGATATCGTTCGTTCTCTCCCCATTAGAATTTTTCTTAAGCAATAAATTAAAAAATTAATTTCCAGAAAATCTTACGGTCAGGTTTATAGCCAGAACTATGAACTATTTTTGTCCTAAATATTACTTAATACTGCTTTCAGACTGAGGGGTAACGCTAGTCAGTTGAAAGGGTTTTGAATCGATAACGGTATTTTAGCAGTATTGCACTTAAGGCTTAATTTTCTGAAATTGAATTAAGAATATTATTTTTACATCTAGAAAAATAATAATAAGATGTTCCATGAATATCCGCTCAGGAATATCTGTTATATTAATATGTTTAAAAAAAATTAAAATCTCCTCAAATTTGACCCCTGACCTTACACAGCGGCAATTTAATGTATTTATTTTTTGCCCTAATTTTCAGGATAGAAGTATTTAATCTTGTGTTGTTATATTCCGGCCAAAATCATGTGGAATTAAAAGAAGAAAAAAGAAAAACTTGCCTAAAAGCTAAATAAATGCCTTAAATCGCAGTTTTCTCGAAATCCGCTGAAAGAAAATGTCTGCTCCCGGCAAACGAAAAAAGGAATTCCTGAAATTTTTGTAGTTTTTAATCTCTAATATGTTCTTAATAAAACCTTAAAGTCCAATCGTTGATTTTTTTAAATTTCTTAAAAAAAGATTTTAAAAATTTTAAATTGTAGATTTGAAAACAGTGTTTAAGAATTCTGGCCTTTTTGGCACTAATTTAAAACAAGTTAGCAAAACACAATAGAAAAAACTAATTCTTATCTTAGTTCTTGGAACTTATAGAATAAAAACATGTTTCTGTAGTAGATTATTTCAACAAATTTTAAAATTTGGACCCGATTGTCATGATTAAGTGGTCTGCGACACATCAGTCCGCTGTTTTTCAACTGATTTAAATTTTTATTGCTTTATTACAAACAGAATTCACTCCAAATTACGATTATATAATGTTTCTAATTCGAATTAGATTTAAAATATCAATGTTTTCGAGAAAATGAAAAAAAGTCATATTTTCTTCCCGATGTCCGATTATCCTAATTATTTTCCTCCATACAAGCTTGGAACACCCTAATATACATATTTGTAAAAATTTTAAAATTAAAAAAATATTGAATTTAAACAAATTAATTATAAATATTTAAAAAAAATTAATAGAATAAAAAAAAAATATTGGTACCGCCGGGAATCGAACCCGGGACCCTCTGTTTGGAAATACCAAATGATACCAAAATCACTTTTTACGATCACTTTTAGAGCAATTGCTCTTTAGAAGCAATACTTAAGTGATTTTTTGTATGTGGTTCAGAAGTAATTCTAAAAAAGCTGTAAAAATGTAATAACTAGGGCAAGGAATTCCATGCAAATGCATGTTTTTTCTCGATAGTCCAAAACTAATATGGACTAAATATTTATCCGAATCATCAAATGACATCGATTTGTAGTTGCATATTTTTGCATATTTTGTCATAAATGCATGTTTTTGCATATTTTGACTTTAAATGCATATTTGGTGCCTTTTTAATGCATATTTTGTGCTTTTTAATGCATATTCGTGCATAGTTTTAATTTTTAGGAGCATTTTTTATTTTGTAAAAAAATATAAAAATTTTATACGTTTTCATATTTTCATTCAATCAAAATAAACATTCTTAAAAACCTTATTGACCTATGGAAAATCTTCGAGTCTGTTTCCAAAATAGCTAACTTAAATATATTTTTAAGTTTTAAGGTGCATTATTTTTGCAAAAATAATAGATTTTATTGCATATTTCTTATGTTTTTAATGCATATTTTTCTTTTTTAACCGCATATTTTAGGCACATATTTTCCATTTTTAAGTGCATGAAATTCCTTGACCTAGTAATAACAGATATTTGAAAGCAATGAAAGAAGTGATTTTTTGAAGTTGTTCAGAATAACTTCTAAAAAAGCAGTAAAAATACACTAACGGATACTTGTGAAGCATTAAAAGAAGTAGTTTGTAAAGCATTACTAGCAAGTTTTTTTGCTGGGACTTCCAAATAAGACACAATTCAATTAATTAATTTGATTTCTCTAAACAAAATGAATAAATTTTACCGGTGAACAACATATCAAATGGAATGGAAAAAAAGTGAATTAATTATTTAAAATTTTCATTCCCTAACGTAAAATATATCAAAAGTTATTGAGCTTCAACTACAATATGATTTTGCCCCATATTCAGTTTTGCTCAGTTTTTTCAGTATTTTGCATTTCATTTTACGCGAAGCAAGAGTATACCCCAGCAAAACCACACATTACCAATAGGGGCCGATGCATTACTCTACACCTTACTTCACTTATGAATTTTACAGGCGATGAGCCCCAAAGTAATGTATGGGAAGGAATTGATAAAGTAATTGGTTACTTATGTAGTTACGAGGATGGGGAAAGTAATGGGTCTAAAAATAGATTTTCGTAAAAAAAATTTATTTTAAAAAAATTTATTAGAAATATTTTTTTATTAAATATATAAACGTGGTCACGCTGGAATTCTAACCTGGGATCACTGCCAAGAACTCTACCACCTGACATTTGACAACATTTGATTACTTAAAAAGTAAATCAATTGTTTTGCTTCGTATATTCTTTCGTAATGGCGAAAAATATACACCTTACACCCATGCTTACAAAAAAACACAAAGTAATGTGTCTAAAAATAGATTTTCAAATATGTTTTAATCATAACTTTCCGTTTATAAATCATGCAATACGTAATCAGTAATTGGTAAGTCATTACTATTTATTTTGAAATAATGCAGAAGAAAACGAGCTATCATTACAAGGTAATGCGTGAGTATATCGCACCCATTACCAAAATTTTGCTGGCATGTTTTTAAAATGAACTTACCCTGAACTTTGTGTTTTATGAGAGGTCAGTAACCTTTCCTAGGATTTGTCTTGTGACATGTCACAAGGGGTCAATTCTCCCCTCCTATGACAACGCCATGTAAAAGTGACCAGTCTATTTCATATAAAGGGGCCAGTTCGGTGACAGTTTGTTAAAATTTCCCGTAGGGTATCTATTTAACGGAAAGAGCCAGATGCATGAAACTTCCCAGCAAAAAAAAATTGGTAGTCATGCTTTACAAACCAAATATATCTCGCAATAATAAAGTGGCATTTTTAATTTCAAAGAATAGTTCAGCGGTAGATAGCTAGACTAGCAATCTTGAGGTTGCAAGTTCGATACCTGTTGGCGGTAATAAAAAAAAATTAATAAAAATTTATGAATTTTTTTGCGATTTTTTTTTCTTAATCTTTCAACTGATGAGAAAGAGTTTTCTTTGCACTCGTTCAGTATTCCTCTCCTATGATAACTCAATGTTAAAATCATTAGTGTTTCTGTTAAAAAAAAGAAGTACACTCATAAAAAAGCACCATACAAATATGTAGTACAAAATTCTGCTAAAATAACAGGAAATAGTACCTGTATTTGCGCCAGCAGAATTTTTGAGCTAAATTCAACAGAATTTGAGCTAAATTCAACAGAAACATTACCTGATTTAACTGAACATTTCTGCTAAAATGTCGCTTACAGTCTTTGTTTCTGGGCTCTACGGATCTGTCCCGAGACAGGCCTATATTTATTTTTGGGAGTATAGGTAGCTTATAAAGATTTATAAGTTCATAGTATCGAATTTTTGTCCATTTTGCTCTATCTCGCTTATTTTCCGAGATGTAAGCGATTTTGTGATTATACAATAAAAAAAATATGAAAATATAGCGCCATCTCTTATTGATAGCAGAAACATAAAAATATAAACTTTGGTAAATAATTGGGGTTTAAATTAGCCGAAAAATTTGTAAAATTAAGAAACATAAATTACTAAAAATTAGGATGCAAAGTTAGTTCAAATACGGATGAAAGTAATTGTTATGATAAATGGGATTTACAAAAATATTATTTCAATTCTAAATTTTAACACAAAATAACAGAAATAATCAGTTCATTTGCACCAGAACGCGTTTAACAGACTTTTGTACTAACTTTTTTTTTTATAAGTTTAGGTACATATTTATAAACCATTAATTGTAGTGCTTTTTCTACTGACCTTGCATTTCTTTTTTTGCTGGGTTGGTATATATAGTACTAATACAAACTGACCGCTTGATTTTTAAAATGGGTCTGACGGGTCCACGGGCACATGTCGCTCACAAAAAGCTCTTAATTTCACAGGTATAAAAATTTGCTGAAAATTTGTACGTAAACTCACACTAACATATATATATTAGACCGTACCACCATACAGGCAAAAAAAAGTGCGCGGAACACATTCAAATATAAAGTATTTTTGCAAGGCAATTTAAAAAAAAACATTTCTTTTTTGCCGAAAGTAGGGGTCGGCTTTTTTAATTTTTCGTTATAGCTTCGCCAATTACAGTCGGATTTTAAAGTGTTATATATCGATGAGACTAGTGTTTTGCTATAAAGGAAAAATCCAACGAAAAAAAATTAAAAAGGCGACCCCTACGTTCGGCAACAAAAAAAAATAAAAAAATTTCTGCTGGATTTATCGAAAAACTTTCTTAGCAAAAGTTTAATGATTTTTTGAGAGCTTTAATTTTCTGACATTAGGGTGTACATTAGGTTTGTAGAATTTGAGATCTGGTGGGTAAATACTAGAACGGGATAATTGAGCCCTTTAGAGCAAAACATTGGTCTCCTTGAGAGAAAAACATCAATGTATCATACTTTAAGATCCGCCTGTAAATGCCAAAGATATAACGAAAAATGTAAAATGGCGTCCCCTACGATCGGCAAAACAAATTTTTTTTTGAAACCTCCTTGCAAAAATAATTTAGATTGGAGGGTGTACCGTGAATCTTTTTTATTTTTCTGGTATGGTCTAATATATGTACACCCAGAAAACAGATTCGGTGCTCACAACCGCATTTGTAGCCAATCGAATGGTTCGATTGTGGTAGCCGAGTTCTTTAGATGTGACAACAGAAAAACAATTGAGAGAGGACTAATATGACTGTGAGAACCGAATTTGAGTTGTGTCAAGAACGATTCGGTAGTTGCTACAAATTGAGTTGTCAGCACCGAATCTGTTTTCTGGGTGTACATACATACACATAGACAAAATAAAACCACATATGTGAATATTTTCGTGAAATGTTTAAATTTGTTTTACATTTTATTAAAGTTTTAACATTAAAATCTAATAATTACTATAAAAGTTTAAAGCGTTTTTATTATAAATTTTTCATTTAATTTTTTTTTTTTTTTTTTGTATCAATTCAATTAACTATGTTAGGAATTTTTTTAAAACTTATTTTTCTCAACAAGAAATGTCTATAAATTTTTTCATATGAATTTTATAAAAATGTGAAGGTGGTGGGGTGGGTAGTGATGGTTGAAAAGGGGCAAGGTGAGGCGGATATGGTGATATGGCTAATAAGGGTATTTTTATTTTTTTATTTTATGAACACATAAATATTTTATTTAGTATTTAAATTTTTTGTAAGGGTGTAAATGTATGAATTGCATGTAGAGTTTATTTGTATTTTATTTTTAAATTATTATAATCTTCTTAAGGCTCACGTAGCACAACAATAAATTTTGAATAACTATTTTTGTTTTGTATTTAATTGAATATTAATTTAACAAAACAAACATCCTAATTCAAAAAAAAAAAAAAAAAACACTAAGGTGAAGTGAAAATTTTGCAAAAAAAAACAATTTCTAAAGAAATAACGCAACACTTCACCCAAGTGTTTTACAAAATAAAGCAAAGAATGTGTATACCTTTTGAGACCCAGCCTGCATGCAAAAAGTTTTCAAAATTTTCAACTTTAACGTGAAATATTGTACAAAATTATTAAACTTTCCTTATATTTATAAATATTTTATAAAATATAATTAGATGATCGTACTTCTTCATTCAAATAAATATATTAGTTTTGAAAATAATCGACGTTTTAGACGGTCAAAGCTAGCAATATGTAGTGTAAGCTGGTTCTCAAAGGGATAAAATAATAATGGCATTCATGGTAACAATAGTCTGGAATGATCCTCCCCATGTGAAAATCGAAATATATATGAACACACATGATCATACATTGACTTGTATATGATCATGCATGGGCATACATTGTCATATACGTACATGCATAGTTCAATGTATGACCATACATGATCTCATATATTTCCATATATCTTTGGATCCGAAATTTGAGGGTATATCACCGTCCATGTTAATATATGACCATATATGCTCACATATGATTCATGTATGCTCATATATGATCATACATGGCCATATACCTCCATATACCCTCAAATTTCGGATCCAAAGGTATATGGAAATATATGAAATCGTGTATGGTCATACATTGAACTATGCATGTACGTATATGACTATGTATGCCCATGCATGATCACATACGAGCCAATGTATGATCATGTATGCTCATATGTATTTAGATTTTCACATGGGTCCTTAAATAAAATTTCTTTTTAGTTAAAGATTTAGCCGATGTTTCCCAAAGACGGCAAAAAGTCGAATTTCCGTCTTGCACATATATTCTGTTTGTGTAGACAGCATCAATACGCGCATACAAGACGGATATTCGACTTTGTGTCGTATTTGTCAATCCTTAGGTTAATCCTTCTTTACAGATTGCAATTGTTATTAAACTATTATGCAAGAAAAAATGTTTGTGAATATTAATAAAAATTCACATCATTTTGTTTTCGTTATTTTGTTTGTATAAATCTTCTACATGAAGATTTTATTTGATTTGAGTTTAATCTATAATGTATTCAAAATTGTTTAAAAAACTTTTGAGAGTCTATGTTATTTTTTATACAATTTCTTTTTGTTAAATTCTAAAAACGTCTAATCATTCTTTTTGTTTTTCTTATATTCGGTGGATTTAAAAACCTGGACATATGTCTTTTAATTATTTTAAACATTCCTTTGCCTAAGGCTGGAAAATGTATGTGTGTGTGTATGTGTGTGTATGTGTGTATGAGAGTGTACGAGTAGAATTTTATGTGATTGATTTTTTTTCTAGGTGTTTGTAAAAAGGTAAAAAAGTTTTGAGGTTCAAGATTAAGGTTAGAAAAGTTAAGAGGGTGTATAAGTGTGTGAGTTTTGATTTTTGGTATCCAAAAAAATTATCGTAAGGTGAGTGTTAGAAAGTGCTAAACTCTAAGATGAGTGTGTAATAGTTATTGTATAGTTTAAGTAGTAGGTATCAAAAATTTATTCATATTCTTTTACGTTTTTCCAAATATTTTAAAAGTTTCAAGTAAAAAATAAAGGACTAGAAAATTGTTAAGTATTTTTATATTTGTTTAAAAGTCATTTTATCTAAATTCTCTACATAGTAGTTTATGGTGTGATAGTATAAAAAGAAAATATGTAACAAATGAAAATATTCCTTTGAAATAATCTACACAGAAGTGGTCATTTGTTCAACATATGTAAGAGGTCTCGATAGGGATTGTGAACGTTTAAGTTTACATTTAGGTATTGTAGCTGTGGAATGTGGTCCAGTATCCTTAAATGTTGCTTTTGTTGCTTGGGAGGATGATGTTGCTGCTGCTGTTGTTGTTGTTGTTATTGTTGCCGCTGCTAGAGATTTATTTAAATTATGACAGGAACAGTTATGAGTTTGTTGTGATAATTGTCGTGGCACATAGATGTATTCCCGTGACGGTTGTGGTTTACATTTACACTGTTGTGACATTACTGAGAGGCCCTCTGGTACACTTTGACTCCTACAATTTTGGAAATAGTTGGAAGGGCTACAAGTACAGAGTAATGGTTGAGCAGAATCCACTCTAAAATTAAGAAATAAATAAAGATCATTATTAAACGATTTTGGGTAAAAAAAAATAAATTTTATAAAATATGTTTTAAAATTAATTATTTGAATTTCTTTTTTTAAATGGTTTATGTCTTTTTTTGTTTACTTATGTATAACTACACAGTAGGCACCAACAATGGGAATTTGTAAAAGCAATCACATTTTCTTTTAAATTTAAATTTTATTCCCAACAATTTTTATGTTTGAAATATTTGTAACTCATTTGTAAATTGTTATCTTTCATATAAAAATTGTTTAAAAATAAAAATTTAAAGTTACAAAAAAAAAGGAATTTTTTTTTTGGATTTTCAAATTCCTCTGTTGGTGCCTTTTAAAAAAGTTTTTTTTTGTATTTGTAAATTCTTTCTGTGTAGCTTTCATCCTCTGTATATTTACAAAAATAAATCAAATTTAATATTTTAAGCTAGGTTGATACATGCATTTCGATCCGGCAAAAGATCTCACCACAACCCGAAGTTTTGGAAAAGCTGGAAACTTTAGAATAGGACTTTCCATTCAAATAAAAGAAGAAACAAGTAATAAAATTAAAGTCGGTTGGGCGTCATAATACAACAATCTGGTTAAAATTCCACAAAAACTTTTGTCCCAAATTTCAGTGGGTGTAAATAAACGTGTGTTCAAAAATGTTAAATAAGTCGAATCAATGCACTCATAGAAAAAAATGTATTAATCTATAGCGGCCTATACGTTAAAATCGCGATTTTTCAAAAATTTTGTATGGCAGCATAGCTTTCTAAGATGTCCCCAAAGTCCAACTTTTAGTATAATATGGGATCACCTCTAAAAACTGTTTTTGCAAAATTTCAAGCAGAACAGTTTCCATTTGCAAAAGTTAGGGTAATAAATACATTTTTTACTAAGGTTAGTATCGTACTAAAGACGTTTTAAGATACTAAAGTGATTACGCCATTGTAATCAGCATGTCCGAAATATATAGAATTGATGGTCAGATCTCTATTAATTTTTAAAAGTCAAGATTTTGTCATGCAGTGTAATTTAAATATTTAACTGATTCAATAAAATATTTCTTTAGAAACTAATTTTAATCTATTTATTCGTTTTATTTAGATATTTTAGTTTAAGAATTGTTTGTGTATATTTAAGCCAATTTAGCCACTGTCAATGTTGTCAGTGCAAGGTGTTGAAAAAGTTACTCAAACGGTATCTTAATATCTTGCAAGAAGATCCGGTATGTATTTTCTGTTACTGAACTTTAAATTCATGTGAGTTTGGTTTGAAAATAACTTTTTCATTTGATTTTTATATCATCGATTTTTATAATCTATTTGGATTTGGATAAAAACAAGTAAATGTGATTTTTTTTTTTTTAAACAAGGTGGCTAAAAACGTTGATTTTTTAAGCAGAGCAAAAACTGTTCTCTATATATTGCAAACCTGACTTTAACGCATTTCACGGCGGTAAACTAAACTAAACTCAAACTCAAAAAATTAAAATAATAAAAAATAATAAAAATATATATTGAGCTGGAAAAATGGTGGAAAAAATTTTAATCTATCGCAACACTGACTGACTCACAAAAAATTATTGAGCTTAAAAATTTGATATTTGTCCACTAAAAATTTTTTTTTAAATAAAAAAATAACCTGTTTTTAATCAATCTGACGACTTAAAAAAATAATTAAACCATTATTATAATTATTATAAAAAATAATTAAAAATTATTAAATGATTTATTGTAGACTTTTATAAAATAGATTTTTTTAAATTGGTAAGACCTAATTATACGCAGTTTTTTAAGTTTTTTAACGTTTTGACGTTTCAAATTTGTTTTCGTACAATTTTTTTCAGTTTAATATACTTTTTCACTGTGTAATTTAAAACAATTCATTTTTAAGTTTTTTTTTTAAAGAAGAGTAAGAAAAATGCTCATGCCTGGGACTCGGAAGTTCACACATTTATAGTCGTGTTTTATATACACAAGATATGTATGTATTCAAACACGCAAAATATGTATTTAATATTTTAAAATATGCATTTATTATTGAGTTTTTTCAACGTTCTCAATATTATCGATTTAATTTTAGCATTATTTGTCTTAAGAGTGGCTTATACGCTAATATTAGGCGTTTATCCTCGTCAGATAGTAAATGAATAATTAAAGTGTACACAGCAATTGCATTTAAAATTAACTGTTATTAACTGCAATTGTAGTTAATTTAAATGCAAATTGTAGTGTAGACTTTGTTAACTACAATTGCAGTTAATTTTACCCACAGAATCCTCATGACACTAATTTTTGTTGCAGGATATAAGAGCAAAGTTAGTTTTGCAATATATTCATGCTTATGTTTTTGATGTGTAGGATTCAAAATCTGCATTTTCCGCCTCCTTAAAGGAGTTGAAATTTTCTCAAAAAATTTTCACCATTCAATTTTTTATTCAAATATATTCCTAAAAGTGATGATATCCCAAAATCTAATTTTTAAAATGAACTTTAATATGTAGTTATATATTGGCCTCTTTTTTTAATCACTGGATTTATTTAATTTTGTTAAAAAATACACATTTTGTTTTTTAATTTTAAAAATTTTATATTTTTAATCAAAATCCAATACGTATTCGATAATATAATGTGAAATAAAATCATAAAATTTTGTAAAAATCTGAACACAGGAATTAAATTAAGCTAAATCCAAAATGGATTTATAAAATAAATAAATCCGTTTTGGATTTGGCTTTTAATTCCAGATATTGCATTTTCGCAAAATTAAAATTTTTTCTTTCATATTATATTAGCGAATAAATGTTAGATTTGGATAAAAATACTAAATTTTGAAAACTATAAAGCAAAATGTGAATTTTTTAACAAAATAAAATAAATTCAAAAATAAATCCAGTGATTTTTTTTATTAAGCGATACAATTTAACTAAAAAGATTATGGGAATAATATGCTTTGAATATTTGTATACAAACATTTTAAAAACAGTTAAAATTAATAAATCCAGATATCTGATAAAATTTGTGGTAGATACAAATAACATTTACTTTTTTCATATTTAATTAAAAAACTTATTGGTCAGTTGAACATTTAACTTAATCAAAATTTTATTTAAAACAAAACTTTAATTGAATATTTTTGAATGAATAACTTTTTCTGTATACTTTAATTTATTTTTAATAATCTAATTATTTTACCTACCTTAAATCTCTATTCGACCATTGAACATTAGCTTGACATTGCAATTGATTTGATCCGCAACAATTAGCATTTTGTATAAATGATAGACTACGTCTTAAATAATTTCCAGCACCATTATCATAAATGTAAGGATAACGATGATCATGACCAATTTCACCTATATGCAAGCCACCCGCCGCTCCAATAACCCCTCCTCTACTGGTGTCGGCAACAAAATGTCGTCTTAGTTGTGTTGGTGTTTGGTGGTAACTGCACAATGATCTCACCGGTTCACACATACAAGACGAACTTGCACCCAATTGATTTAAACTAATACAACTACGATTTATTAGATCGGGGGCCGGATAATCACAGCCATTTGGTTTCACATAATCCACCGTAAATGCCGGTTGATATTTATTGCGCACGTATTGCGTAGACATCGAGCGCATCCGAGGTGGTGTGGGCATGACAATGCCATTCTCATTAGAACGTTGCGAAGGATTGTGAGGATATGGTGAATAGCCTATAAAGAATATAATAATGGCAGCTATAGCCGCAGCAGCCGAACATATATAATAACCAGCTCTGCCATATTTTAGTGAATAGTCATTGAGAAAGATGGTTAAAGGTACGCTTATTAACACGGGAATAGCTTCAATTCCTCTTATAAAAGACCAAGTTTTGGAAAATTTCACTTTAACTCTTTCCAAGGCCAACATTTTCAAAGAAAATCGGAAACCACCAAAGCCAACACCATAAATACCCGATAATATGCACAAGCCTTTGTAGCCCATAACAAAGGACATGAATAGTATCGAAATAGCAACGACAGTAAGAAACACCTGGAAAGTGTTAAAATTTGTTAAATCAGATCTCTATATACATATGTTATAACCTGGTGATATGTAAGTCACTCGCCTACTGTTAAACTCTCTCTCACTGGCTATATCTGACATTTCAAGAAGTTAAATTGCAATTAAGGGATTCAGAGTTTTTATTACATTTTATTATATATTTGATGAAACAACTTTAACCATAAATCTTAACCTATCACCTGCCATTAAGACTTCTTCAAATGTCGAACAGAGCCAATGAACAGAGGTAGAGATTCATACATACTCTTGAAATTCTATGCTCGTTGGTATAACTGATACTACTTACCTGTGATACTATAGGTGTTGAAAATACAAAATTATGTACAATAAACGGTCTTCGTATCAATACACCCGCCAGTACTACTCCCAAAGTGGTAGACATACCCAGCATTGTTTGTAACAGTACCAATTCTTGGACATCTGAACCTTCTTTGGCAGCATTTAAAGACTACAGTTATAAAAAAAAAATAAAGCTTATTCATATAAAATTTGTTTAAGATCTCTATATTCATACCATGGTAAACATGGGCGTATAGATACCCAAAGCAGCCACAGCTGATGTTAATAATAGGATCTTTACGGTACCCGATTTTAAATTTGATATGTCTTGTATTAATTTTTTCAAAATATTCGGCTCCTCGGGAATATTATTTGTTTTATGATCTCGTAACTAAAATTATTTAAGGTTTAATTTTTCAAATTATTTCAACTGTAGTCCAAAATTTACCTTTTTTCTTTGATTTTTCAAATGTTGTATGGCTCTACGCTGCGGATGGTATAAAGAGGCTGGTCTATATAATAGACCCACAAAAAAACTTATTGAAGTTAAGGCCGCAACTATTTGTAAACCACAACGCCAACCCATTTTTCTATAAAATAAATTAAAAACTTGAAATTTAAAAATAATTTACAAGTATTTCGATTAATCTTACCCGACTCCTTCTTTTAGAAGTACCGAAAATAAAGCTATACCTACACCTTCTCCCGACATGGCTACCATTTCCACAAAAAGTCTTCTTTTCTTGAAATAGTTTCCCAGCATAATAGTCGATGTTTCTCGTACCATAGAAACACCAATGCCGAAAACAAAACCTAAAAATTAAGTTATATAAATATTTATGGAAAGAAAAGTAAGCGAGAGGCCTAGTTTTTGGGAAGTCATTTAAACTTGGTTTAGCTGGATCAACAATGAATTTTATCAGCCAAGTTTATTAAAACAAAGTAAACCACATTTCATAAGCAATATTTCCGTTACGAATTACATTATGTTTAAAGATCATCCGCATCCGGAAAACTCAGCCTAAGTGACTTATCTCCATTACAATAATAAATATTTGCAATAGGTTTTACACCCGTATTCTAAACTTTATAACAATGACCAAATTGTGACAACACTGTGGTGAATGGTCTGTTTTGTCACAATTTTGTCATTGTTATAAAGTTAATAATATGCGTGTTAGTCACACTTTTCATTAATTTAATACAATTTTCGATCAAATTTTATGAAATATTTTATTTATTAAAAATTTCGTACAAAAATTATCATTTTAAATCTTCTTTGATAAAAAAGATGAAGCTTTTCATTAATGTTAAGTAAACTGTCGTTCATTTAGTGAAAGAAATTTGTATTATTTTTGAATTGCATTAGCCAAAAATTCTCTCTGTATATTATAAGTAAAAATATTTTGAAAAAGAGTCTATCAACTTACCATAACTGAATATAACTTGATCCACATCTGTGGCAAAAGATGTAAAAAGTATACCCAAGGAAAGCACCAAACCACCGACCACCGCTAAAAGTCGAGTAGATTTACGTCGACATAATGTTTCCACAAATGGTGAAATTAACATAGAAATTGACCAACTTAAAGCACCCAACCATTCTGAAAACAAAAAACAACGGTCTGTTAAGGTTGCCACATATTTAGGAAATAAATGAAGTTTACAATTCATGGTGGGTTTCATACTGACAAGTTAATTTGAACTCAATTATAAAACAAAAGAAAATATCAAAAAAATTGTACACAAAACAAAGCTCATAAATCGTCTGTATAGAACGCACCCGTTATAAGAAATTAAAAACTCATAGACTAATGGCCAGTTTTATAGTCAGAACTAAGAACGATTTTTGCCCTAAATATTTCTTACTGCCTGTTTTTATTTATATAAAAAAAAATTATTGCAATTTGAGGCCTTCAAAGTTCGAGTGAAATTTTTCCACGTGAAAAACAACTTACGGTGCTTTAGATGTGACTATGAAACTGGGCCTAGGGATTTGAAAATATTTGAAAATTTCTTACTTAGGAAATATTTAAGAAAAAATCGAACTTCGTTCTGGCTACAAAACTACACTTGGAATAATAAGTGAGTAAAAAATTCTGTACAAAGTCCCAGTCATAAATTGCCAGTGGTACAAAAAATCAAGCACTCGAATACCACTGGATAATCATGGAGTTAAAAATAAATGACTGGCAGAAAACTTATTTGGGATGCTTTGACAGTATTTGTTTTTTAAAGATTGTGCAGTGGTTTATAAAAATAAAGCACTGGAAAAGAATTGAGCGCTATTCCAACATTTGCAAAAAGCGATATTTTTTTTCAATATTACCCAATAGGGCTATAACTTTTGATGTTTTTTTCAAATACCAAATTTTACCTAAAGAATAAAAAATATTAAAAGTATTAAGAAACATGATATTAATTTTTCTTGGGTTTCAAATGATCCCGTATAAACCTTCTGGAATTTCTTGACCCTAGCAAAACAAATTATGTGACTTGTTGTTAGAAATGTCGGAGTTTAAAATAAAATAAAAGAAATAAGTTGTTTTAATTATTGATTTTTAATATAAAATAATCCGAACAAACAGCAAAACTCATTTGAACATCAAAGGTCAACAATACATACTGTCAATAATTATTTTCTATTACAAAGACTTTTTATTACGCTTTTTGTAATTTTATAACGCTTTTTAAATACTTGGTTCTTTAGTCTAATGCTGCTATCATTTTGGAATTTTGAATTCCTCTTTGGCGAAATTAGGCTCAAATTGAATTAATTCCTTTCAAGCTCTGGATAGAGGAGACAAAAGTAAAAAATATTGAATAAGAAACAGAGCAGCCCATCCTTATATTGGTATACCGATGCTTTCATTGTTTATTTATCTACCGGAAGCCGACTTTCTAATTCTACTTTAATTAAATATATTCTTTCCAATCTCACCATTTCCAGTAGCATTTTGAATATGTTGCACCGCATAGAATAATGTCAGGCCATATGACAGCTGTAGTCCCGTTGTTAAAATATGTACCAAAAAAGACATTCCACATATAATCCAACCCCAACCGCCGTCGGGATAGAAATGTTGTCGTATACCAATGGTATCGACGCCAGTACGCCTTAAAGCCGGTATATTACGATGTAGTAGATAAAATTCTTGATCTCTTAAACCGGGAAATCCAGAATCTTGATCCTCATATTGATGCACACAAGAATCCGGCCCTAAAACCAACAAACAAACACAACAAAGTAATATTAAATTGTTTCCAAAACAACACTTACTTACCATAATAAAAACCATGATTACATCCTCCACGATTAGTATTAGCATGTTGGGGTGGTGGAGGTGGTGCCAGTGTTTCTTGAGGTCGAACCTGTTGATGATAAAGTTTGCCACACATACAAGAAGGCATTTGCATTTTATGGTCTATATTATAGGAACTACAACAAGTGTATTGTTGTTGATGATGTTGATGTGGGTGAATGTGCTGATGTTGTTGTTGTATTTGTGGCTGCTGGTGTTGATGATGTTGCTGTTGTTGATGCTGCTGCTGTTGGTGTTTGGCATGACGTCTACATGACATTGTATTATAATTGGTAGAAGGAACATGTGTTGATGCACTACTACCACCACCATAATTATCATATAAAGTTGGCAACGCTGTTATAGAACGATGATGATGAGCTCTGATTAGTGGTGGTGGTGGCGGTGATGGTGTTGCATTTGTGGCAGTAGTTATAGGCTTCATATACGCTGGATTTGTTATTGTTGTTTGTGCTGTTGTGGTGGCTAACTTTTGGGCAGTTGGTTGAACTATAGATTTTTGCGACATTTTGGTTGTTGAATCGGCTGTTCGAAGAGGAGTATCAAATGTATTTTGTGCTCCCAATTCGTTGTTATGCTGTGATTGTTGCCCAAATAGGAAAGGCGATGTTCTCGTTTTACTATACTCTTTTAAACTTTGTGTGGATCCCTGCTGTTGTTGAGCTAAACGTGGACACGATACCCACCAAACTACCGGTTGATCGTTAAAACGACAATTTTCACATAAAACTCTTTGAGTTGTTACAGCCGCAGCTGTTGCTATGGAAATATCCTGAAATGGTGCAGGTGCTGGTAGTGGCTCCGACTGTTCTTCGGTCAGTGAAACTTGCAGGGAATCGTTTGAGTTTTTACACTGTTTTCTAGGTGGAATTTGTGGTGGATGTTCACAACTTAAATTATACCTTCGTCACACTGCGCATTTGCTGCATAAAATTATTTGTTTATTTTTACTATTTGTGCTTTTGATTAAAGCTGATCTTCTTAGTTCCTGTTCCGAATTCGTTCTCGGTGTTGTATTGTATACACAATTTAGATGCTGATGTTGTTGCGTTTGTTGTTGCTGTTGCTGTCTTAATGCACTGTAGATGTTTCGGGGTAAACTACGATACTGATTCAATTGTGGACAACTACTGTAGAGGGATGATGGTGTTGGTGAATTCGTTGTATTGTCCGGGTAGTCACCACTACCAGTGGCCATATTATCATGACCTAAACGACAATTATAATTACAGTTGAGCTGTTTGTTGTGACCACATTTATATTGGCATGTGGCATAAAATTTCATTGTTTGTTTTACGATTGTTTGAAATCGTAGAAATGTTGTGTATGTGTGTGTGTGTGTGCCTGTGTAGTTTTGTTGATGTGTGCGTATGTGTGGTTAGTTGGCAGTTAGAGAGAGGAAAATGTTTAACCACAGTCAGAAATTATGGATGAATTTCTCTGTAGCTGATTGAGAAATTCATCATTTGATGAGGACATTTGTGGTAGCCATAATTAAATGATCTGAAATGATTTAAAAAATTTAAATATTGAATAAGTAAAAATCGAATTACTTTTAAAGAATATATTAAGTAGAAAGCATTGAATCCCGAAATTTATACAGTGAACAAAACAATTGAATTTTTCTTTCAAACAACATAAGCACATTATACGTAAAATTAACAGTAAATTTGTGCTCTTCAATATCTTCTTTCGTTTTTTGTATTTTTTTAAATTACAGCTCGTTTTATCTCTACAGTAGTTTTGATTTATTTGCCTTTTTCTTAAGTGCACATTTGCTATAACTGCACAAAATTTTCGTTTCGTTTCTATTTTACAAAATTATGTACGCAATTGTCTTCTTTACGTGCACTTTTTGTACCTGCGCATTTAAGATAACTGCCTCATATTTTTTGGCAATTTTACCTTATTTTCATAAAAAAGATCACCGTTAGCTGCCTCTTGTGTTTTGCTTTGTTTTTCAATTCTAGGAAAAAAACCACATATAAAATAAATGTGTTGTAAACTTTTTTTGTGACAAAATTTTCTACTTTAGTCGTTTTTTAACCATAAAAATTGCAAGATCTGGTGCAAAGCACAAAGTTGTCATCATTTTTGTTTTTTTTTCAGTCTGTAGTGGTATACCTGCACATTAAGGCAGGTAAACAATTTGACTTAACTGCGTTTTTGGCTTACCTGCACAAAAATTCGTGCAAAAGTTGGTTGTGCAGCTAAGTCAAAATTGCTGTATATATAGAAAAGAATAACGTGAGTGACTGACTGACTGACTGACTGATTCACTAACTCAACATCGCCCAGCCCAAACCGCTGAAGCAAGGAAGTTGAATTTTGGTACGCTGATTCCTCTTTCGGCGTAGACGTCCGCCAAGACTGGATTTTTGGAAATTCCTACCGGAACGGGCAAAAAAGAGGAAAATCTCCCCCTTGACTGCCTACCAAAACCCCTTTAGCTAGAAAGTTGTAATTTAAGATATGTGTTCCTTGGAGTAAGGGCTAACTTTACTGGAGAGTACTTTCTAGAATTTAGGACAGGAAGGTTGTAAAACTGGAGGATTAAAAGGGGGAAAGTGCCCCTCTTGACGGCCTGCCCAAACCGCTGGAGCTAAGAAGTTGAAATTAGGTACGAAGGTTTCTCCTCTGTCGTAAACATCCACTAAGACGGGATTTTTGGAAATTCCTACAGGGAGGGGCAAAATGGGAGAAGTCTCCCCTTTGGTGGCCTGCCCAAACTACTGGAACTAGGAAGTTGAAATTCGGTACGTAGATTCCTCTTCTAGCGTAAACAACCGCTAGGAAGGTATTTTTGGAAATTCCAACCGGAAGGGGCACAAAGTGGACAAAAAAAGTACTTTTTATAAAAAAATAATCTTTAAATAAAGTGTTTTTCTCTAAAAAAAAAAGTACCTTATCATACTCCGACATAGACCACCCCCTCAAAAACAAGGTATCTTTTAATAATAGTATCTTTTTAAAAATAGCACTTTTTCCAGAAAGGACATTTCCCAACAAAATTACCTTTACAAAAAAACAAGTTGGCATACATTTTTTAAATATTCCAACAGTGAGTGCCTTAAAGAAGAAAACGTCCTCCTTTTTGCAAAAAAAGATATTTTCCACAAAGGACAGGGACTTTGTAAAAATGGGGGTTAAAATTGGAAAAGTGCCCCCCTTAACGGCCTGCCAAACCGCTGGAGGTAGGAAGTTGAAATTTTGTAAAGTGGTTCCTCCTCTGTCGTAGACATCCATTAAGACTGCGTTTGTAAAAATCCCTGAGGGGCCAAAAGGCGAATGTCTTCCCTTGACGGCCTGCCCAAACTGTTGGAACTAGGTTGCTGATAATCGGAATGTAAGTTCACCCTACTGTGTAGATGTCCGCTAAGAAGGGATTTTTAGAAATTCCTATTGGGAGGGACAATAAGAGGAAAAGTGTCCCTCTTGACGGCCTGCCTAAACCCTTTTGGCTAGAAACCTTAAATTTGAAATATGTATTCCATGGAGTAGGGCTAACTCACCGGCAAGATACTTTTCGATTTTGAGACCAGAACATGGTAAAATTAGGGGTTGAATGGGGAAAACGTCCCCAATAACTGCCTGCCCAAACCGCTGAGGCATCGAAGTTGAAATTTGATATGAATGTCCTCCCTCTATCGTAGAGAGCCGCGAAGATGAAATTGTTGGAAATTCCTGCAGGGTGGGGTAAAAAGAAGGAACGTCTACCCTTGATGGCCTGTCAAAATCCCTTTGGCTAGAAACCTGAATTTTAAAACATACACCCTGGAGTATGGGCTAACTTAAAAGTAAGGTACTTTCCTGAATTCTAGACAAGGACGTTATAAAATGGGGGCTCAAAAAGGGAAAGTAGCCCCTTAACAGCCTGTAGGTCCAGCTCGTGAGATCTCATTGCGAGACACGAAATATTTTGGGAATCATCATAAAACAAACCAAGGTTTATTTTGAGGGGGGGGGGGCACTTTTTTTACTTTTTTCGTGAGTCGGTGTAATATATATATATTTTACTTGAAATATTTTTCATGTAAAATGCATACATAAATACAAAAAATATTTAAAACTTGTGATTTAACCCTCTAATGCTCTTTCTTCTGATTGCGATAATAGTATTAAACTACATATTTGGCATTCAAAATCTACTATGGAAAAAATATTAAAATTTTAATTTATCGCTTTATTTAGGCGATATAACAGAATAAAAGTTGAAGACGAATCAAGAAATCCAATAATAAAAAAATTTCAGTTTTTTGCCAATAAATAACACTATTAGTAAAATAAAATTACATACCAATTGGGTGATCTAGAGTTGTTATAGCAATTTTCGCTTTTCAAAAATTACGAAATTTTGGCGAATTTGGCACCAAACATCAATAAATTTTAACGAAATTAGTTTTGCTTATTACTACTTCTGAGTATATAATCTATGTTTAATTTCAACTGTTAGCTAGTTTCTGAGTTAGAGAGATATTTGTAAGACGTATTCTGACGTTATCCTGTGAGTCCTGGAGAAAAAAATTAAACTTATTTTATAAGTAGAGACTCTAAGCTAGCTTCATTATTATCGATAATGTAAGGCAGATCGTAAATGTATTTTTGACGATTTTTCAAATATTGTTTTCTGTTTTAAAAAGTTAATTTTTTCAAATTTACGAAATTTTTACTTTACAGCCTTCTCGCTGGAAAATCGTTCATTGTAAAAATAAATTTTGAAGGCAAAAAATTAGGTAATTATGTTTTCTATTGATATAATATAGCTTGTTTAATCAAAAGTTGTTAGATAATCAGGTCTGGATTAAATTAATGGTAATGAAAAATTTCCAAGTATGATTCTAATTTTAGTATAAGTTTAAATTATTAGTTTTTTTTTTTTTTAATTTAGTTTAGTTTAGTGAAGCGGTTATATTCAAATAGGAATTACGTTTCATATAAAACTTTTTTAAATATATATTAATTTTTACTTTAAAACTTTTGCATTGATTTATTTTCTTCATGTTTACCTTATGGAAAAATTAAAAGTTTTATATGACAACTTAGTTTTGTGGCAAGCGCTTTTAATCCCTTTTTTAATTTTCAAAATATATTTCAATGTTCATGTTGAATAGACTCCCATCTTATAAAATATTGCCGTAGTTTTCTAACAAAAATACACTAAACATACACAAACGCTTCGAACATATTTTTATATACACTCGAAGAAAAAAATGTACTTTGACTGTCAAAATACTTTACCACAATACTAAAACAAAACAAAATTGACAGGATATTTTTAAAAAAAGAATGGAATTCAAACCAACAAGATCGTTTATAAACGATTTCGCTAGAAATTGGGTTTTCATAAAAAGTTTTTTCTTTTTGTTTTCCTTAGTCATTTTGTATAAGAAAACAGTTCCATTCCTTTACTTTGACGATCTTGATTGTTAACTTCATGTTATAATAACGAAATATTTAGATGTTTTCTTTGGCTTTCTTCTAACAAAACCGGAAATTGACATTCGTTTATTATTTTGACGAAACGAATAAGAAATTCTGTTTACAAAAACATGCGGTAAATTTTTGAATAGCTTCAAAATGCCTTTTTTGTATGGGGCGAATGATGAATATATCATTTTACAATTAATATTGCTCATACGTTTCGTGTACTCTTTGCATGAGTAAAGCGGGGTTTATATTATACCCTAAGTCATAGGATCTTTCAAAAATGTGAGTCAAATAGCCAAAATCATATAGTCTAAACACATTTTGTCTGATACGTACAGAAAATCTGGTTGAAATGTTGACTGTCAGATTGTTTTTGAAACATTTCATTAAGTTATGAGAATCCGATTATAACAGCTGTTTTCACCGCATTGAATTTGATGGTGTAAACACATCAAGATTTTTTTGACAATCACATAATTTATTAGGATTTTTAATTTGATTTGTGAGGCGTCAGATCAGTTAATGTAAACCCGGCCAAACTGATATTAATTATTTGAGATTTTGACGAAATATATTAGGCTTTATTTACGCTTGTATCAATTTGTATTCACTACTCGGAAAAATTAATAAAGAAAAGCTTATAGGAAAAAATGTAAATGCAGCTTTAGCCCGAATATTTAAAAATTCCAAATATTTTCTAAAAATGTTTTTATAAGTGTAGCCTACATATTGATATATTTGTTACTACTCCTCTTATGTATATATATAGTTTTATCAATGACTATATAAACACAGGATGGCCAGATTTGAAGTTATCGAGCCATCAAGCCACCGAGACAAAAAAAAATGCAACTAGCGCGCCTTGCATGACTGACAGTGATTTTATGCGACAGTTGATTTGAAGTAATTATTTTTCAAGTATTTTGAATCAAAAAAAAAACAAAATATGTAATTTAAAAACATATATAGAAATAAATTTAAAACTCATTCAATCAATTGAAATTATTAAATAAGAATTTTTAAAATTATATTATTAAATGCAAAAGGTTGCTTTTTGTATTTAATGTGGTCACTAGACCGTTCTAGTGAGGGCTAAATTTATTTCTCTGTATTTTTTTTAATTGGAATTTTTTTTTAATGCAATATACTCTAAAATTAATTATTTCAAACAAACTGTTATGCAAGGCGCGCTAGTTCTATTTTATTGGCTCGGTGGCTTGATGGTTGGCTCGATGACTGGCTAGATGGATGCAACTCTGCCCATCCTGTATTTATATAGTCCTTGGTTTTATAACCTCATAGTCAATTAAAAATTCAGTTTGAATATTAAATTGGTTTTTCACTACATGAGATGGCAAACAATCAAATAGGCAGACAAACAAACGAACAAACAAACAAGTGGTATTCGATTTTTTTCTACTGTCCTAGAAAATTACAACTCATCACTCTTTACATACAACTAATACATGCACGTGAACATGTATATGTGCACATCGGGTACTACTACTACTAAGTACTACCCGTGCACTCAGCTGGTAGTTATCTATATTTCCTAGACACCATTGTACTTCCGTTTTTTTTGTTTCCCTTCCATTCATTTTCTATAAAGTGCATAACAATATTGTTTAAAACATTTTGTACAAACTCGTATGTTGAAAAACAAAATATAAATATATTTTTTTTTTTCAATTTTTCAATTTTCTATTTTTGTTATAGTCCTATTCAGGCACGAATCTGTTGTAGTACAAACATAACTACTTTGGGAATATCCATTCACATGCTCACATACATAGATTTATTCATTCATAGCATCCAACTCACATACCTAGTTATTTTCTATTGTTTAAATAACAACAATTTGTTTAATTTGTCATCTCCTTCAATTTGCAAAAATACCCCATAACGGGGTAAATACTAAACAAGAATAGCAACAAAAAATAAAATGTGCCAACTTGCATATTGTATAGTTATAGTAAGTGTGTAAAACCAGAGCAATATTTACTCTACACCAGTGATTCTCAATATTATATGTTCAAGTACCATAAATATAAAATTTAATCTTTTACTATTTTACCTACGAAGAGGTTTTAAAAGATTACTTCGACCTTCAAACTTGATTTCATTATAATTCAATTAAATCTGCTGAAATTTTTTTATTAGAAAATCTTAGACCCTGTAAATTCTAATGCAACTAACAACACATCTAAAAAACGGAAAGCTTTTTCATCAGTCTAAAAAGGTTTTCAATAAGAAAAACTTGCTGGAATTCGGAGGTTTTATACAATAAGTATACCATCAATAAGATCAGAATTTATCGACACGAAAAAATATGGTTGGGATGACCATATTCGAAGATTAAAGTCTGGTAAAATAAGAGTAAATAAATAATTATCGCAAAAAGTGGTAAAAATGCTCACAACATGCAATACCGGGAACGCACAAAACCCCTTTTCAAGCCCAAAAATTAACGTCAAAGTTATTCATATAAACAAAAGCTATTTTCAAGAATAAAATATAGAAGGGAATAAAAAAATTATTAGAACGTGGTATTTGATAACTCTGTTAATTATTGTTTACAAGTTTTGTTAATTTTTTAATTATTTTTCCAAATTTAAAACAGCTAATTTATAAACAATTAGTGATTTGACAGTTCTACCATTTTACCCGAACAAAAAGTACGGGTTACTTCTGGTAGAAAGAGAAACAAATTATTCTCTCATCAACGCTCTCATTTACCTAATTTTCAACAATAGAAACGCTTTTTGCTTAGATTGGGTTCTCGCGGTACCCCCGGTAACGTACATGCAACAAACCTAATATATTTTTGAGTTTAGGATTGCGACAATCATAAATAGTTGTGGCAGTCATACTCATTATAATTTTTCAGCACAAAAGATCTATTCGTTCAACTGAACGAGTTCAACAAAACACAAATTCAAAGAATTAATTCAATTGCTATAAATCTTTTTATTAAATCAAATGAATTGAATCCCTACTGAATTCAATTCATTCAATTTCATTTTCGTTCAGTGAATTTAAAAAACAAAATTACATTCAATGAATTGAAAAAAAAATTACGTTCACTGAATTAAAAAACAAAAATTATGTTCACTGCGTTAAAAAATTAAAAACTAAGTTCACTAAATTCAAAAGCTATTTTCATCCGTTTTTGAATGGAGTGTTTTCAAAATATTTTGTCAATAACTCAGCCATGTATTGTAATAGAATAAAGAACTAAAATGGGAAGTTGTACAATAATATTGCAAGTCTATGGTGAGCTTTAAATAAATGAAAACTCAAAATTTTTGGTTTCAATAGAGATTTTTATTTTCCAAACTTTATAAAACTCTTATTTTAGGATTGACCCTACTTTAACAGAATGTTAAATTATTCATTATTAACCCTTTGCCCAGACAAATGATAGAGTAAATATGTCCAAAGGTGATTTGTAAAGGAGGATTGAGCCAAAAAAAAGTGTAGGAGGCGGTAAATCCCTACCTGGTTTCACTTTCCCCTTGCGAGCCCTCGAAGTTGGTTAACTAGAATTCTTCATTTGGGGGGTAAAAAGCATAAACTTTAACAAGCGAAATGAAGGTTAAGCAAGGGGTCTATGAGGCCAATTTTTTGCGAAATATCTATAATTTAGTTGCTGATCACGAAAATAAAATAATAATAAAAATTGCTTCATCCGGAATGGCGGGATCGTCAAATGGCAAATATTTTTGGCAAGCGAAATGAGGGGTAAGGAGGAGTTCAACGGAGCCAATTTTTCTTGGCATAACTATTATTAGGTCGGAGATCATGAAAACCGCAAAAACTTCAAAATCGCTTCGGCAGAAAATGTATGGTCGTTAAAGGGTTAAACGAATTATGCATACTATTTTTGCCAAATTAGCTTAAAAACGTTTAATTAAATTGTTAAAGAACTTTACACATTCGGCTGTTAATATAGAATTAAAATAAATATAAATTTTTTTATATCATATCCATAAGTGCTTTTAAAATAATCAGCTGATACTAAAGTGATACTAACTAGTTGCTCAGGTAATACTAAATTTCAGCGCCCGGTGAGTAGTGTAAATTTTTCAATGTGTGGTTGCCTCTGATTGCAATAAAATTTGAATATGTGAGAGAGGGGACAAAAAATAAAAATTGTGACAAAATATGATCTCAATTAATACATTTTATTTTTATGAATTTCATATAAATTTCTAAAATTATTTTTGTTTTTTTAATTATTAAAAATACAACGAAATTTGTACATTATTTTACATGAATTTTTTATCGATTAATTCTAAAATTTTATTCGATTAATTGGTTAAGAATAATTTCAGATTTTTTAGTTTATATTTATGTGATGTTGAGAACCACTTTCTTTTATTATAAACTCAAAAAAATATGTCAGCAATAACAGTTGGTTACACTAATTTACACCCATTTTGTGCAATTAATGCTACACTCAGGGAATTATGTAAGTAAAATCAACTGCAAATGACAGTTAAAGTAATTGCATTTACAGTTAAACAGGTGTAAACTACATTTGCATTTAAATCAATTGCAATATGAAGTTATTTTTAATGAGTGTTATTTTTGTTTGATTTTAAGACTAAATATGACAAATTCCCAATAGAATTTACAATTTATTTTACAACAAATAGAGAAAAACCTTATGATAAAAAATTTCCTATAACCTATGGTTGACAATTAATGCATTTTCTAGTGCTACCAAGCACTATAATCGGATTGTTTTTTTCTATCTAGGTTATAATGTAGATTTTAGTTTTTGTATTAATGTAAACTCCCTAGTAAATAACCGAATGAGATATAAATTCAGAAATTTTTGCTGGTTATTTATGTATGGTATCACAACGAAAATCACATGATTTTTTACAAAGCTATTATTTCTCTCTATTTTATAGCTGTTGCTAAGACAAAAGCTCCTTTAGTAGTAAAGCAAACGTTTGTATGTTGTGTTCTCTCATTCAAGCTTTTAATTATATTTTTAGTAATTAGAATGAAAGTAAAGAACTTTACAGCGATTATTTGTTTTTTGTATAACACCCTAACCCAGCATGCCATATAAGTGACTGGTTAAAATCAACTGACAAATGTATTAAAAATAACTACAAATGCAATTAAAACAACATACATGCATATTATTTTAAAACTGTACAAACAACTACAAATGCAGTTAAAATAACATAAACAAAAATTATTGTAAAAATATAAAAACTAATTTTTTTGTTAGTTAAGCTTGCTGCCTAAATTACTAACACCAATTATTAATTTAATAAAAACAAACTAATGTAAATACTCTTAATTTAATTTTATTCTCGAATAAATTTAAAGTTGATAAAACAAAATTTGCACTTAATATCTCTTAAATTGTTCACTATTAAGACATTGTTCTAGATGTTTGCCTGCGAGGGATGAAATATTGCTTGTTTTGCTTCCTTTTTTTCTCCAGGTAGAAAGGGATGAAAATATTAAATAAATATGTATGTATATATTTTATAAAAATTACCATATTATTTCAATTATTTAATAAAATGTATAAACTTTTTCCGTATTAAGCGTTTTCACTCTTTAGCGTTGTTTTATGATTAAAGACACAAGAAAAAACATGGTCTTCTCATATTCTTTCACTAGAAATTTCTAAACAAGCGCCATGTTACTTTTGTAACAAAATCTAAATTAGTGTTACTACAATGTAGAACTTTTTGTAGTTTGCTTAAAAAAAATAACTGTCAAAAACAATGAACTATTTTGCTCTAGGTAAAATAACTGCAATTGTAGTTAAAATAACGACAACCGCATTACTACACAAATAACTGTCATGTAGTAACTGCAAAACTTTTCTGAGTGTATGTGCAATAAGCTAAAAAGAAGAATATAACAGCTCCTATATTAATTTGTATCTCTTTCGTATGCATTTAACACATAAAAAACGTAAATGTAGACAGAAATTCTGCTGAGAATTGATTTCCCTCCTACGTTTACGTTACTCCATCCCTTTAAATTATTTGCTATGTGAAATTATGAATGATATTTCCTCTTTTTTTCTGCTATTTATTTTACCGATTTTTTCCGAAGCTTTAAAATCTGTATTTGCTTAAACACGTTTTATTATTTTTTTTGCTTTGAGTGTAGGAAATATATTTTTACTAATTAAAATATTCAAACAATACCAATTTATTTTATAGAAGGGGTGAGAAAACAAAATTAGAAAACTGCAATAAACTGTAGTAGTTCACTCACAATAATTTTACCGTAAAAGTTCCATAGTTATTTAAAAAGTAAATCAGTAAAGTCGTTTTAATAATTGAATAAGTAGTTAAATTGCAAAGAAACATAGTTTTTAACTTTTCCTATCAATTACTCAATAAACAAAATAAACAATATACGGACTTTCGGTGTAAGTTAAAATATTCTGTTAAAAATAATCAGTAGTGGGATTCTCTAACTTTTTAACGACAAAATTCGGTAGTTAAGTTGTCAGTTTACAATGGAAACTTGTCAATTTAACGACCGAATTTTGTCGTTAAAAAGTTAGAGAATTGCCCCTCAGTCCTTATAATTTATTTTAATATAAATTTGAAATCTATTATTTTTACTGACTTTGTTAACAGTTAAAAATAAACGACAAAATACAATTGTTTTAAATGAAAAGTAGGTAGTCCGTTTTTAACTTACTTTCAATTGTTTCACTGTGCATATTCAGCCAGAGCTTTGAAGAATTAATTCCTTAATTCAATTTTTCAATTCTGAATTAAAAATTCGATGAATTAATTCACTAAGCACCATATATTGAATGGAACTAATTCATATTTGCTTTCGTTTGATTTATTTTGTTACGAATTAATTCAATTGCAATAGTTCTTTTTATTAAATCAAATGAATTAATTCACTGGTGAACACGTTCAATTTTATAAATCGAACGGAAAAAAGGGAATTAATTCTTTACTGAATTAATTCACTACTGAATTCGTTGAATTTCATTTTCATTCAGTGAACTAAAAAAAAATAAAATTACGTTCAGTGAATTAACAAAAAATAATAAGTTCACTGAATTGAAAAAAATAAAATAAGTTCACTGAATTGAAAAAAAAATAAAATAAGTTCACTGAATTCAAATCCTGTTTTCTGCCGTTCAGTAGAAGAAAACAATAACGTACAAATAAAATGTTTAAATAAGCAATTTTACAGCGTGTGCTAGTAACAAATTAGAAACCGGATGCTGTTTATCAACCTTTATGATTCAAAAATAAAGCCTTTTACTATTAAAAATAAAAATTTTACAGATATAGATAAATTTGGAAAAAAAATATAACTATATAACTAGTTTGAAAAATTAATAGTTATATTTTTTTCCAAATTTATCTATATCTGCAAAGTTTTTATTTTTAATAGTAAAAGGCTTTATTTTTGAATCATGTAGGTTGATAAACAGCATCCAGTTTCTAATTTGTTTATTTTTACTAGCACACGCTGTAAAATTGCTTATTTAAAAATTTTATTTGTACATTACTGTTTTCTTCTACTGAACAGCAGAAAACAGGCTTTGAATTCAGTGAACTTATTTTATTTTTTTTTCAATTCAGTGAACTTATTTTATTTTTTTTCAATTCGCTGAACTTATTATTTTTTTTTTTTAATTCACTGAATGTAATTTTATTTTTTTTAATTCACTGAATGTAATTTTATTTTTTTTAATTCACTGAATGAAATTGGATGAATTCAGTGGTGAATTAATTCAATAAGGAATTAATTCACTTTTTTTCCGTTCGATTTATAAAATTGAACGCGTTCACCGGTGAATTAATTCATTTGATTTAATAAAAAGAACTATTGCAATTGAATTAATTCTTTGAATTTGTTGTTTGATGAACGCATTCAGTTGAATGAATTTAGTGAATTACTTAAGAAAAGGAATTCATTCAATTCTAGAGAAAATTGAATTCGATTGGTAGTGAATTCATTCAAAAAGGAATTAATTCTTCAAAGCTCTGTATTCAGCAGATCTTAAGAAAAAAATATTGTGAGTGTAGCAGTAAAAGTTATCAGATTTGATGGTAGAAACAAGAAAGTTCAAGAAATATAAAACAACAATATTCCCAATCTCTAGAATAGATATTTATTTTAAATTAAATAAATTAAATAATATCTGTAATCTGCCAAATTTTGCGAGCGAATTCAAACAATTATATAGGAGTATTTATGGTCCGTATTCGAAAAAGTTTGAATAGAAAGTTATATATAATTATTAATAAAATTTATTTAATAAAATATTGTGTAATTTGATACAAATATATCTAATCAGGTGTGGTTAATGTGATAAGAATTGAATCAACATACATATATGTATTTAGACAACTTAGATGTAATAATATTGGGTCAATTTTTCTATTAAATTAAATATAAGTATATATAAATTATTATACCATATATAGCCATATAAAATTTTATATAATTTGATAGGGAAAATGACCCAATGTTATATGATCTAAGTTGTACAATTTTGTTTAGATTGATGAAATTACATACAATTTTATATGATATCACATTAACCACACTTGATTAGATATGATTGTATCAAATTATATACTATTATATTATAACCATTTTTAATAGGGTTAATAATTTATTCAGCTATATTGTACACACCTTATGTAAGCACAAGTTATCTTTGATTAGCTTGTTAAATTTTTAAATCTGTAGTTCGTAATTTTAAACTAATATTTTTTATGAAACGTACTGTATTTTTGAAACTAACTAATAATTGTAAAATATGCTGAAGAAAGAAACTGCAAAACATTTATTGTCAGAGTTAACAAATAATACTATGCTTTTGCTGCTTCTTCTTCGTCTTTTGTCCCTATAGAACTTAATCCGTTGACAAATATTTTAAATCTCAAGTAATAAATTTTATTGGAAATCATTCATAGGTCCAAGTACATTGCAATTGCGTCTATGTGTTCTTGTTTGTATGTATATGTGTGTTTATAGGAAACTCCAATAAAATTAAGCATACTATTTCAATTGACTGGATTTTTAATAAAAAAAAATGTCAAATAAGAATATGTAACTATATATTTACTACATTGCAATTGCCTTGGACAAAATTGTTTTTGTTTTTTTTTCTTTTTGTCACTTTTGCCTTGTGGCAACTTAATTTCATATAGAACGATATTTTAAACGGTAAAATTTATTTTTGCTGCCAAAAATTTAAATTTTAAAAACATGAAATATGATAAATCTTCTACAACAGGGGTATTTTTCTTAAAAACCTCATACATTCGAAATATTAAACCTAAGGACATATAAAAATTTGCCCAGCTTTTATTGCTAATCACAGTATTGTAGATACTTTTAATTAATAATGTCCTTATGAGCAATTGTTCTATTTAAGTATGTAGGGGAAGTGCGACACACTTGATCCCGAAAAATTTGAAGCCTAATATCTTCTAAACTATTCAATATTTATTCTTGTCTTCAATTTCTGAGAAAAATATTCTGGGTTCATACATTTTTGAGTAATAACTAAAAATATAAATCGCCATAAAAGGATCAAGTGTCTTATACCAACCGAATTTATTGCCAGTCGAATGCTTCCGTTGTAGCTACAAAATTTTTCAGCTGTGACTACCGAAATATTATTGAGGCAATAGAAATTCTGTTGCCAGTACTTTCGGAAATAATATGGGGGGAACAAGTATTTTAAAGGATCAAGTGTGTGGCATTTCCCCTACTTATTGTACATATAACCTTCTTTGTATTCATTGGACAATTGTAATAATTTTCTATTCTAGAGAACAAGAACTATTTGAAATTCATTGTAAGTGCCTTTTTTAGTGATTAAAATCTTTTATGGGGATTTATTACACATCTGATAATAACCAACCAACTTTTGACTATGGCATCTGTTGAATAAAATGCAATTAAATTTTCTTGCCTCTGAGCTTTTGTCTTTTTTTGTAAATTAAATTATTAATGAACTTTTTTTATTAAAAAAAGGCAACATTTTTCAAATATTTATTTTAAACCTAGTGGCTGTTGGTTAGCTGCACACTGCTGCCGCCTGCTATTGTGTTGATATGTTTGTTGTCGGAGATAATGGTTTTGAAAGCTTCGCTCGCATAGACTGAGTTGAACAAAGGCACGCACAATAAATGAGTTAATTATAAATCCACAAAGTTCACACAAATTTTGTTGGGGTTTTTTTTCAGTTAGTTACTCTCGTTTATATGCATTATAGTGTTTGGTATCCCTGTTTGTGGCAAATGCACACAATGTGCATAAGCTTCAGCTCAGCTTAGTTCAGCTCTGTTACCCCAACGACCGGGGATAAATAATCAGTGGTGCCAGATATTTCTGGACAAACAATCGTTCATAATTTAAAAATAAATCGCCAAAGTACTCAATAATTTTATGACCAGTGTGTTTCATAAAATCTCTAGCAACAATTCATTTCAAATGCTATTACCGCTCTTAATAACTTTCAAAACTTTTAAATTCTGAATTTTCTTTAACTGGACGAGGACAATTTTTTTTTTTTGTTATTTTGTTTGTCAACATGTGGCATTTACGTTACGATTAGTATCAGATAAAACATCCCAACAAGAGTTATGCGGTAAAGGTAAATTTCTAATAAATGATTTATACACTCAAAAAAGTTTAACAGCTACTACATGACACTTGTTTCTATAGTGATCAGTAGTTGTTGTTTTTTACCCTAAATACCGTTGTTTTTCAATAGAAAAATACAAAACATCTATTATGACAAAGTACTGTATTTCGCAACATTTGTTTTAAGCAATTGCACTATACAACAGCATAAAAAAACTCATGTTATAATTTATGTTTTCTAATAAAAGTTGGGTTTGCTGAATCCAAACTTGACAGGAAAAGGAATTTTAAATACACCATTTTCGAGAAATCGCGATTTTTGTATTTTTGGTTTATACCGCCTTTTTAAAAACTTTTTAATTAATATTTTGGTATTCAAAAATCATTAAATTTACCAAGTAATAAATCTACATAAATTAATCTTTCATTTGAGTATAATCATGAATGTGGGTGTTCGAGCACATTTGACTTGCGATGCAAGGAAGTTGGAAATTACTGTTTTTTATTTTAATCCTTATAAATTTCATATTTTCTAATCAACCATGTCATTTTCTTCCCACGCGTAAGCTAGATACTTAAATAAAGAAAAAATTGTATAAAACTTGAAATTCCCTTCAATGGCTCTGGAAATATAAAACATGATATATCAAAATTTTGAACAAAATTTGGATATCTTTCCTTAATATATTTATATCCATATGTTGAGCATTAAGTTAGTGCCATGAGTAAAACTTAAGAGTTTTCGTTATAAATTTACAAAACAAAATTAAAAAGTGATAAAAAATAAATTATAAATTTATTAATTCTAGTTCGAGGCCAATAAAATTCTAATTTATCTATTAGAAAGGTTAAAAAAACAATTTTTTATATTTTAAATAAAAAATAATTAAAAACCAACAGTGATAAAAAATTGTATTGGGATCCAAATTTTGATATATTTTCTCAAATATTTTCGAATTTACTCCGCAGACTTAAAAGCTTACAGCCAATTTCCGCTCATTAGGGAGACTAGTTAATGTACATTTAGAGAGTGACAGAATTGAGTAAGAACAGTTATGTTTCTAAAGATAAACTTAAAAAAATTTCAAAAAATTCAAAATCCGTGAATTTAATTTAGTTAAAAACGACCAGCCCAGCTTGCGCCTTCGCCTTGTGATCGTCATATCGAGAGATAGACAGACATACGGATATCGGTAGATCGGCCTAAAATTTCAGAAGCATCCAAATTTTGGGATCTTAGACCAATATCTCCACATGTTACTAACGGAATAATAAACTGATATATGCCCTCTCATATACATATGTGCAGGGTATAAAAAACAAAAAAAAAATTAGAAATATGTTAAGTTTTTGTTGACTGTTTTTTGGTTAGTTTACTTTAAAGATGCCTTTAGCACACACTATAATGCACTACACCATATCAGAGCTTCTCAAATGTGAAGATTTAACAAAAGTGTTTGTAAAAATTTTCATTTAAACTGAACGCCAGCAAAATATGATGTCCCGAATTTGATGGAAACATAAATAAAAAACTATTTAGGAGAAACCTCTTATGAAATTCACAGTTCGTACTAATTTAAGTAGTAAATTACCCAACAAAAGCTCGATTATGATTGCTCATTCCCAGTGTAGAAACGGTAATGACATATCATTATTTTTTGGACTACCAGTAATGACACCCACTTACCTTCTGTATTATTTTAAAACATATAATAATGAGTTACCGATAATTACTTATTTTTATCATTATTTCAAATATTCTAGTTCGAGGCCAATAAAGTTCTAATTTATCTATTAGAAAGGTTAAAAAAACAATTTTTTTTTATTTTAAATAAAAAAAAATAAAAACCAACAGTGATAAAAAATTGTATTGGGATCCAAATTTTGTTATATTTTCTCAAATATTTTCGAATTTACTCCGCAGACTTAAAAGCTTACAGCCAATTTCCGCTCATTAGGGAGTCTAGTTAATGTACATTTAGAGAGTGACAGAATTGAGTAAGAACAGTTATGTTTCTAAGGATAAACTTAAAAAAATAAAAATTTCAAAATCCTTTAAGTGTCATTCAATTATCCTTGAACAACTACTGATATGATTATACTCAACTAAAAGGCAAATTTATGCAATCGTTTATAAAAAAGTATTAATTAAAGGAGGCGGCTCTACAAAAACTTAAAATTTGTAAAATATTGTTATTTTTAGTATTATGATAAATGACTACTAAAACAGTATTTTTGCCGTGAACAGTTATTTTTCTTAGTTATTTAAAAAATAAAAAATTTCGATGAGTTTTTTTAGGATTGGCAATCGATTCATAAAGTTAGTGATAATTGACTTAACAAATATTCTTATAAGTTCTAAAAACGGCGTCCCCTGACGATTTTTAAGTCAAAAATGAAATTTGGATAGGGATATGCCTTCAACAAATTGTTTTCCACAATTTGTAAAATTAGTTTTGGGATTTTAGCATATTTAATTCCTTTAATCCGATAAAGAATAACGTTATTTAAACAGTATTTCGTTGCAGTATTTTAAGGAAATCGGTATTTTATGTCACTTCGTTAAGTTATTTTAGGGTTAATGGTATTCAAGGTTATACGTATGGTTATTTTGAGGTTAACTGTTTTTTTTTTATTATTAAAATATACTTTTATTATATCAAAAAAGTTAACTGCGAAAACAATAGTTTCTACCACTATTGTCAATTGTTCTAAAATTTTTGTACTAAAAATATGTCAGTTAATTTTACAACTTTGTTAGTTATTTTTAATGCATTTGTTAATTTTATTTAGTTATTTTAAAGTTAAATAAATACCTTTGTCGCTGTTTTTACTGCATTTATGTACTTTTGTCATTTTCAGTAGATTCTACAAAAAACTTTTTTGAATGGATAGACTCTAAGCTCCTGAACCCGAGGCCCGCCTTTAAAATATTCCGATACATCATAATTGCTTTATAATTTCCACAAAAGTACACTCAGAGAACTATGTGGGTAACATTAACTGCAGTTGCAGTTACAAAAGTCTACAATGCAATTGCATTTGAACTAATTACAATTGCATTTATTTTTGATAGCAGTTATAGTTATGATAACTGCAATATCAGCTAATTTTAAAAGAATTTGCAGTGTACACTTTTTTAACTGCAATTGCACTGAATTCTACCGACATAATTCTCTTAGTGTAAACAAAACCGCATTCCTGCATTTTTAACCGAAATCGTTTCAAAACTGTGACAGGAAGAAGAAATCCGTAATACATATTGAGAATCAGCGTGTCCAAATCTATCAAAATTTTGCATTTGGTTTTGCTTAAAATTCGTTAAAATTAGCGTGTTTTTTAATCACCTGGATTTAGAATTTTTCATACAAAAAATGGATTTATTAAATCCAAAAAAAAACTGGATTTAATAAATCCACAATAAAAGCACAAATATATGAAACAGCCTATTAATTTAATGTCAGAAAAAAATACGAATGAAAATTAAAAGAGAAACAAAAAAATTGAAAAACTAACAAATAAAAGGTTTTTATTATTTTTTTTTTTATGAAATATGTTTAGAAAAAAAAACTACACCGCACTAAATACATATTTTCGATCTTGGACATGGAGAAATAGCTCAAATAGAAATGGCAATTTTTCACTCTACAGTAAGTAATTTAATTAAATCCAATTAGTGAATATTAAATATTGCAATGGAATTTTTCAATTGTGTAAAAATATAAATTGAAGTGATAAAACTGAAAATGCAGACTGTTTATCGCTGTTTTATGTAAAATATAATTATAAATTAAAAGTTAAAGTAGAATCCTTCATCATCGAATTCGGTACTAAAAATGAGGGTGAAAGAAGAGTCGGACAGAAAATTTTTTTAAAATAGGAAAAATCTAACCCCATCTGTTGAGCACTTTTAGAAATACTTTTTGGATTTATTAAATCCAAGTGATTAGAAAAAACGGCTAATATCTCTAGTCTTTAAAAATTCGTAAAACTTATTGCATTTCTACCAAAAAAAAAAAACGAGTAGCGTCATTTGGGAAATTTTCACTAAACAAAATCGTCACAATTATATAAAATCGTTACATCTGGCTCCACTGCGAAAAACTTACAAACGTCAACAAATAACACTATTACCAACACACACACACTTAGGAACTCAAATGCACTCAGCCAACACACACATCGACAACAAAAAAAGGTACTAAAAAACAACAACAGCAACAAAAAGTACTTTATGAATGCAAGCAAACACTCACTCATTCAGTACTCTCGCACACACCTAGATGGTTAAGAACAGGTACTTGATACGTTCATACATGTTTCTACTATTTACTACTATGTTCGTTCATACGGCCAAAACAACCATCCCATACATCCACTCACTCTTTATCATGCACAGCATTGTAAGCCATATTTGGACTAGCTTTCCTAAGCGCTCTATATATTTCTTCTTTGTTTTCTCAAATGCTATTGCTGCCAGGCATATGAATATATGAAATTTGTATACTTATATTGTATAGAGTTTGGCAGAGCTTCTCACTAACCTTAACAGAATGCGGCTAACTTGAGGCAAGGAGTCGATTATGAAGAAATTTCAAAATTAATTTTAAGAGCTCCGATTGAGCTTCTAATTTTTTTTAGTTTGCATATAAAAACGAGAAAAAAAGTTAAAGTCGCCCATGCCGACTATATGATAACCTATTTATATCAGTTTGTTTGAAAGCCAAATAATATTTGGATCCGAAATTGAAATGGGTTGACATGGACTTGCATTACAATTTTTCCATAAAATGATAAAAAAAAATTAGAAAAACTTTAAGAAATTTTGATTTTATGGGCGATAAATCCAAATACGGAGCGAAACTATCTAAAATCAATGGTCTTTGTTCTTACGACGTTGTGAGTGATTGTACCAAATTTCATTAAAATATTGTCGTATTTGCGAACTCTACCCTGAAAACAAGCAAATTTTTGGGGGCACATTTAAGTAGGCACTAGATCTATCTATACTTGGACCGATTTTAGCCAAAATCAAGAGGTTTCGTCCTTGGGCCAATATAACTCGGTATGCCCAATTTCATTTTAATATTTGCGTAGGGTGCGCAGAACAATACATTGCCAGACAGACGGTCGGACAGACAAACGGACACACTGAGAGAATTATCATCACTTCAGTAATGAATTTCTTCACAGTTTCAATGAAAATTGTCACTGGAACTTGTCCATTGAAACTTTTCATAGAATCTATGAAACAGGTTTCATTAAACTTCATACAATTAATGAAACTATTCATAAAATGAATAGACCACTCCTCCAATGAATAAAACATCCAACCAACGAGGAGCTTCATAAAATCTATGAAACAATTTCATTTATTATTATTTATTATAGTTGGTTGTGGTCGTTGCTAAGTTCGAGTGGATAAATAAAAAGTATTTAGCAAATGCAAAATGTGTAATAATATTGTAGCATATTTTACGGATGTACAAAATGTATCTAATGAAAGAATTCATTAAATTAAAAAGTTTCATAAAATTTTATAATAAGCTTAATTCACTTAATGAAATTCCTTATTAATGTTTCAAAAAAATTAATATGATTTAAAAAAGAATTTCATAGTCCAAAATTAATAATAAAAAATTAATTTAAAAAAAAAATAAAAATTATAAAAGATTATTCTCTCATTATGGAAATTAATGCACATCACTAAAACTCGCCCTCATGGTTACATAAAACTATTATATTTGAGAATTAAATGTTTAGTATAAAATTCTCATTGTATGAAAATTTTTAGAAATTAATGAAATGACGATATTTTATAAAAAAATTAAAAACAAGTAAATACTATTGAACAATATCATATATATTAAGAACGTTTTCATTCAATTTGTGAATTTATGAAATTCAATGAATTTTTGTAATGAAAATATGAAACTTTCTGAAAGAAAAGTTGTGAAAAATTTCATAATATTATTTAAATATTATATACATAATGAAATTCTTCATTGACTCAACGAAAAAAAATCTATGAAATTATATCATTAATATCATGAAGGATAATTCTCTCAGTGCATTGTTAAATCGAACCAAAAATTTATTCCGAGCTGATCGATATACTATAAGGTGGGTCTAATATTTTTTGGTGTTACAAATATCAGCACTAACTTTTTTTACCGGTCTACGTATTGATCATACCATCTATAAAAAAATATATTTTATTTTTTATCTTTATCTGGAATTTCATAACAATGAATTTCGTTCAGTTTATAGATTTATTTATACTTAGGTGCACAAATATCTCACAGAAATTATTTTTCTTCTTTTTGCTGAAGTATAAACATTCTGTCAAAGTTTTTTTGAAATATTTTAAAGGAAAATAGTTTTGTTGAAAACTAGAATAAATACAATTTATTTAAAATAATTTTTAATTTATTTTTTATGAATTTTAATTTCAAAAATTACATGATTATTTTATAATAATTTTATAACAATGTTCTAGAATAAATGAATAGTCAGATTTAATATGGCAAAATTAAAATTTTTGACTAAATAAAATAATAAACTTAATGAGAATTTAAAGAATCTTATAAAAATTAATTTAAAATAAATATCAGTTACCAAAACATAAACATTTATAAAAAAAGCAACTAAATAAATAAAACAAACAAAAAACAGCAACAATATGTTGACAGTTTTTCTCTTTTTTTATGAAATGCTTTTGAGCGATAGAATAAAAAAAAACTTGTCCAACAAATTGCAGTTTTAAACAATTATTTATCTATTGGATTAATTTTTAATGGACACCTTTTAAAATAATTCAACAAATCATTTTAATTAAAAAAAGTTTAACAATATTTTTTTTTTGTGTATAGTATTTTAAAAATATTAGATGTAACTTTTGTAAAATTTCAATTTATGGCAATTACAACAAAAATATACACAAACCCAGCAAAATATTGGTAATGACACCTCATTACTATCTGCATTACCTAAAATGAAATATCATTACCTTTTGCATTATTTTATAATATAAAATAATGAATTCCTAATAACGGCCTATTGTATTCATTGTTTCTAAATATAAAATAATGAATTACTCGTAATAGTTTAAATAAGTACTTTTTACACAATTAAACTTTATACATTTTTATTTATTATATGTAAATATATTTTATGTTTAAATTTTTATGACGAGTCCTAAAATTACACACTAGAGAAAACTTAAATTTTTCTAAATGTATTTCCTTAAGCCAATAGTATTTGCTTAACTCCTTATTTTTAAGAATCAAGTAAGCAATCGGATAACCACTTATAATTCAACTTTTTGTAAGCATGAGTGTAACCACTTATTATTCAAAATCTCAACAACTTATTTCTCGTTTTTTCGTAAGCGAGCGGGTAAGCGTGACTACTTATAAAAACGACCACGCCAAACAAAAATAATGAGTTTAGACGCCAAAAAATAAGTTGTGCGGAGCTATGAATGTCTATTATATAACCACTTATTTGGTAATGAAAGATTTTGCTGGGAATATGCATTAGAAATCACAAAATTTGCTTTTAGAACGTACCAAATTTGCATTAGAATTCAAGATATGCAGAACCATGTATTTTTTCAAAATATGCAACTATAAATCCATGCAATTTTATTATAAACTTGAGTATTCGTATAAATATTTAGTCCATATGAGTTTAATACCAATCTTAACTAATCGATTAAGCATTATTTTGTTGTTTTTAGATTTTTTCTTATTTTTTTTTTTGGTATAATGCAAAAATATTGTACGCCCAAAGAACTTTCACTGTATAGGACAAACTCTTAAATTTTTCTTATAAAGAAAAGGGGAAAAATCACGGACGTCATTTCGCCAACTTATATGAAGGATGTTGAAAGGGGAGTTAACACTTCTTGCTAATTTTAAAATACCTTTCATGTGATACCCATTTGTGTATAGGTTCATTAAAACCAGAGCTTTGAAGAATTAATTCTTTTTTGAATGAATTCACTACCAATCGAATTCAATTTTCTTTAGAATTGAATGAATTCCTTTTCTTAAGTAATTCACTGAATTCGTTCAACTGAACGCGTTCATCAAACAATCAATTCAAAGAATTAATTCCATTGCAATAGTTCTCTTTATTAAATCAAATGAATTAATTCACTGGTGAACGCGTTCAATTTTATAAATCGAACGAAAAAACAAAGTGAATTAATTCCTTACTGAATTAATTCACCACTGAATTCATTCACCACTGAATTCATTCAATTTAATTTTCATTCAGTGAATTAAAAAAAAATTAAATTACATTCAGTGAATTAAAAAAATTAAATTACGTTCAGTGAATTAAAAAATAAAAAAATACGTTCACTGAATTGAAAAAAAATACGTTCACTTAATTAAAAAACAAAAATTACGTATGCTGAATTAAAAGCCTGTTTTCGGTCGTTCAGTAGAAGAAAACACTCTATTGTAAAAACGTATAAATGAAATACGTCATAGTGAAGCATCTATATTTTACTGGGAAGCATAAGTTTCAAAAACCAGTGAATTAATTCATTTGATTTAATAAAACGGACTATAGCAATTGAATTAATTCGTAACAAAATAAATCGAACGAAAACAAATATGAATTAATTCCATTCAATATATGGTGCTTTGTGAATTAGTTCATCGAATTTTTAATTCAGAATTGAAAAATTGAATTAAGGAATTAATTCTTCAAAGCTCTGATTAAAACCAACATGAACAAAATGCAAAATATGTGTCAATTTTCATCACACTTTTGAACCCTTAAAAGAGAGTTTGGGCCGCTAGAAAATAAGCATATTGATTATTTTTGTTCTCTTTATAATATATCCAAATTTAATCTAAATCGGAAAGCCGCCTTAAAGTATTTTCCTTGTCAGTAGTAGTTTCCTATTTAAATTTTTAACGCAACAGTGAAGGAATTCACAATTTAAGTCCTAACGTGCTAATGTTGTATAATATCATGTATTTTGAAGTTTAACCCATAGCAAATTGTAAAATTTAAGTGCTCCCAGCAAAATCTTTCGTTTCCAATAAGTGGTTTAATAAAGAAACTAAACATTTTTACTACCTATAATTTGCCATCAGCACTCTTAATTTTTTTTTTTTTTGACAAAGTTGTTTTTATAGCAGTCTGTCTTATGCGCGACTACTTATTTTATTAAAAAAAATAATGTGATATTGGTAACTACTTATTTTTCTACTACTTATTTTCCATTTATATTTTAACTTCTTACCAGCATACGAATATAACTTACTTTTTTTGGTGTTTTTTCATGCCGCGAATATGGACAACTGCTTATAAAAACGATCTTACCGCATAAAAATAATAAGTTTTGACACTGAAATATATGAAGTAGACCCCAATTATACTGCTTATTATTCAGATATTAATAATGAGCACTAATAATTGACCTTTTGCTGGGTAATTTACTACTTTAAACGAGTAAAAAGGTTAAAGTTGGGCATGCCGACTATACAATACCCTACACCAGGCTGGGTAAAAGCCAACTAATGTTTGGATCCGAAATTTTATATATGTTTCCATCAAAATCGGGACATCATATTTTAATGGCGTTCAGTTTAGATTAAAATTTTTTGAAACACTTTTGTTAAATCTTCACATTTGAGAAGCTCTGATATAGTGTAGTGCATTATAGTGTGTGCTAAAGGCATCTTTAAAGTAAACTAACCAAAAAACAGTCAACAAAAACTTAACATATTTCTAATTTTTTTTGTTTTTTATACCCTGCACATATATGAGAGGACATATATCAGTTTATTATTCCGTTAGTAACAAGTGGAAATATTGGTCTAAGATCCCACAAATTTGGATGCTTATGAAATTTTAGGCCGATCTACCGATATCCGTATGTCTGTCTATCTCTCGATATGACGATCACAAGGCGAAGGCGCAAGCTGGGCTGGTCATTTTTAACTAAATTAATGGACATCCTCCCGTGGAGTTTTATATTGAAAATGAAACAAGTCGGTCAAGCGGTTTAAATGTTGTGAGCGAAAACGTGAAAGTACCTGGAAGTTTTAATATAAATTACTGTAGTTTAGTACAAATTCATAGTAGCATCTGGTGAATAAAATATTTTGTTATATTTTTTCACCAGACGCCTAGAGGTGAATAATTTTATACTCACCGAAAATGTTATTTCAACAGAATTTTTTTTTTCAATACAAAAACTGTTTTTTGCTTCCATATTCCTCTATAATATTTTTTTAATCAATTTATTTATTATTTGCAACAAAGACATTGTGAAGGGTATAAAAAATTCCATTAATACCACATTTTAATCTTTTACTTGTTTTTTGTTGCAATTGAACGTTGTTGTTGCCTATGTTGTAGGTACATACATACATAGTAAAGGCCTGCATGAATGCATTTAAAACATCCTGTAAAACATTCACTACACTTTTTGCAATTCAGAAATCATCAATTGAAATTTAGAAAATATCAATTAAAATTCAGAAAACATAATATCTATCTTAATACATGATTTCTATATTTCAATTGATATTCTCTGAATTTTAATTAAAGATTTCTGAATTGCAAAAAGAGTAGTGAATGTTTTACAGAATATTTTAAATGCATTCATGCAGGCCTTTAATACATAGTTATTGTAAATAATGTTGAACGTAAATTGTGATAATGTTTAAAATATTGTATAAGTATATATTACAAAAATTGGATACTCGCTTAATGGGGGCTCTTGTTATTTATGTAGGGATGTACATATTTATGTAGTATACATAGTCCTTGTTGCAATACAACCCTTTTTCCAATTTAAAAACATTCAGTTTCAATTTTTCTTTTAAATATTTATTATATTTTCAATTGTAACGGAAGGAGGAAATATCTGCAAAGATAATCATTGCATTATATACTCCACAACATCAAACACAAACAGAAACACTTGACAAGACAGAAGCAACCAACATACACATAAATCCAAAAGCATCACACGATCAGCTATGAAATACAAAGTAAAGGAAAGCAATTGCACATTAAAATACTTGTAGTACTTTTGCTTTATAATCAAACACGTATACTGATGTTGACGACAACCAACTAACCAACCAGCAGCATACGATTGTTTGCAATCACATCCTGAAGCGGTTTTTAAAAGTAGCAAAGCTAAAGGCAAAGTGTAACGAGCCTACAAGAGTTGAAAATTATTGCTCCTTTGTTAATAAAAATCACCTAGATTTTATTTATGGAAAAAGAAAAACTACTAGACAACTGTTTTATCACACGAGACAATAGACAATATATAGACATCGGCAAGAAATTTACTTGGATTTAATTTATTTAATAATACAAATTGTAGCAAAATAATTGAACTTTACTAAAACATATGTCTTATTTTAAACATCGTATGTTTTTCGATTTTAAAGGTTTTTTTTTATTATAATTTTTTTTTCTATTAATTGTGTCAAGTACAAACACTTCAATATATTTTTAGAGTTAACGTTCAGATAAATCAAAATTTGTGCTATTGTATATTTATGAAATCGTGTTATATCTCAAGTGAGTTTCACTTCCAGATTTTCAATAATTTCCCAGCGAAAAAAGAGATGCCAAAGCACTAAAGTTAATGATTTAGATCTACTTCTTTTTTAATAGAAACACTTATGATTTTAACATTGAGTTGTCATATGAGAGGTGTACTCCCACTTACACATTTTGTCAGTTACTTTTTGAACAAGTGCAAAGAAAACTCTTTTTCATCAATTAGAAGTTAAATAAAAATCTTCGCAAAAAAAATATTATATTTTTTTTACTTAAAAAAAATTTTATATTAATGCCGCCACCGGGTATCGAACTTTCGATCTCAAGATTGTCAGTTAAGCTCTCTATCGCTGAGCTAGCTATTCTTTGATATGAAAGTTGACTGACAAACACCACTTTGTCTGTGCGAGATCTTTTGCCTTATTCTCTTCAATTCAGTAATATTTTCAGTACTATTTTGACAGATGCATAAACAGCAATTTTTCATCATTTTTTTATGTACCTATACACTGAGAGAATTATCTGCATGATATCAATGAATTTTTGCATTAGATCTATGAATTGTCACTGGAATTCGTCCATTGAAACTTTTCATTAAATTAATGCAATTTTTCATAAAAGTTAATGAAAAATTTAATATTATTTATTAAAAATTTAATACGCCTAATGAAAAAGTTTCATTAAAAATATTTTCATTAAAACTATGAAGCTTTTTCATAGAGTTTAAGAAATTTTTCATTCCTATTGTGAAGAACACTTCATTAGTTTAGTGAAAAAATTTCATTAAAACTCGTTCAAGGAATTCTCTCTGTGTACATATTTTTAAAAATTGAAAAATTAAAACAGTATTGAATTTAAACAAATTAATTATACATATTAAGAAAATAGAAAAAAAATTTTAAATATTGGTCACGCCGAGAATGGAATCCGCGATCATCTGTTTGGAAATAAATTGTATCAAAATCACTTTTTAGGATCACTTCTAAAGCAATTATGCTTTAGAAGCCATACCTAAGTTATTTTGCGGATGTTGTTCAGAATTATGTTTAAAAAAGCTGTAAAACTATACTAACGGATATCTTGAAAGCAATGCAAGAAGTGATTTTTTCGAAGTCGTTCAGAATTACTTCTAAAAAAGCAGTTAAATTACACTAACTGATACTTTTGAAGTAGTGAAAGAGAAGTTGTTTGTTAAGCATGACTTCCATTTTTTTTTTTGCTGGGATTGGTTAGAGTCTATTTTAGCATTCACCACAAACAAAACTAACAAAATTACCAAAAGTGAGGTGGTTGGTTAACACACGTTTTAGACATAACTCTGTTAAAAATCATTGGGGAACCACAAATTTATATTTAGTAGTAAAGTTGCAAAGAGGTCAAAGTAATATAATATTTAAAAATTTTAATAAAATTGATTAACTTACAATATTTTGGACACAAACTGTTCCAAATGTGGATCATGTTGGGTAGTACCATGAACGTTTGAAAAACAAAAAAAAATTAAAACGTTTTTTACGTTTTAATCGTTTACTTGCCACTTTTCACCAAAGTAATTGTTTTTAAACTACTGCCGCCTTCTGTGTTATGTGACCTCCCATGAAACTCTAAGATTTTTCTTAGTGGAGAAAAATTTCTCTATATGGCAGTTGCCGGCGTTGGCATAATGGGTTAAATGTCTAGGCTATGTAACCAGATAATTTTTTTTTAACACTTTTGAAGCTTATTAGTATACTACTTACAAAAAGTTGGACATATTTGGAATATATAGAACTTTAAAAAAAAGTATATGTATATATACTACATATAATTTAGTGATAAAGAAATTCGGATTTTAATTGCATTAATAGCTAAAGTACCATGTAATCCAACAAAATTTCCTAGTTATAAATCTATTTTAAAAGAAATAAAATATGATCTCGTCAAAAATTGGTCGTTATCCTGACGACGATAGCACAGACCATTAAGCATTAAGAAATATTTTTATTAGGTAGCTTTTCCCTTTTGATCATTTTAAAAAAGGTTGTGTATACATCTCTTGTAAAGCCGAGCACACACGGTCAATATAATTTATTTCAATTTAATTGATCTTTTCACACACACTTTCAATGCTATTAGAAAACGAGTAAAAAGGTTAAAGTCGGGCATGCCGACAGTACAATACCCTACACCAGTCTGGTTAAAAGCCAACTAATGTTTGGATCCGAAATTCGAATGGGTTAAAATGGGACTTGTGTCAAAATTTTCTATAATGTGAGTCAGCGAACCAAATTTCATTAAAATATCTTAATATTTGCGACCTGCAGCGTATAAACAATATAATTTTGGGGGGACCCTTATATGGGCACTAGGTCTAAACATGGACCGCTGTTAACCAAAATCAATAGGCTTCGTCCTTGGGACAACAGAGGTTGGTGTACCAAATTTCATCAAAATATCTTAATATTTGCGACCTGCGGCATATAAACAATATAATTTTGGTAGGACCCTTATATGGACCACTTTTCACCAAAATCAATAGGCTTCGTCCTTGGGCCAACATAGGTCTGTGTACCAAATTTCATCGAAATATCTTAATATTTGCGACCTGTAGAGTGCGCACAAGAATGCATGGACAGACAGACAGACAGACAGACAGACAGACAGACAGACAGACGGACGGACGGTGGGACGGACAGACGGACATCGTTAAATCGAAATAACAAAAATTCTGAGCCGATCGGTATACTATAAGGTGGGTCTAGGACCAATATTTTTTGGTGTTACAAACATCAGCACAAACTTATAATACCCTGACCACGTAGTGGTGTAGGGTATAAATATAAGTTGAAATTAAATTGATCAATATTTTCCATCCTATGAAAAATTGCAAAATTTTGCATATTTTAAAATAAAACCACGTTTAGAGTGATTACTTTTTTATTTTACAATAATTTATATGCTTTTTTAATTTATTTTTCAACAACAAAAAACAAATTTAAAAAAAATAACATTTCAATATTGGCCACACACTTTTTCAATAATATGAAATTGAAAAACAAAAATCCAAAACATTTTGAATTTTTAAATTTAATTGATAAACATTTAATACAGAGTACAGACCATTAATTAATTTGTAAGCAATCAAAAATTTATCAATAATATTGAAAGTGTATGCCCTACTTAAGATCTAGATTAGAATATGCTTCTTTTATTTGGAGTCCCAATGCCGATTTTCATATAGCTCGTGTTCAAAAAATTCAAAGAAAGTTCAATAAATTTGCATCCTTCATATTTAAATAATTATGTATATCAGAGGAATTAAATATGCTAAAAATCCCAAACGTATTTGACAAATTGTGAAAAATAATCCGCTGCAGGCATGCCCCTATCCGGATTTCATTCTTGCCTAAGGAAATCGTCAGGGGACGACGTTTTTAGAATTTCTGGAAATATTTGTTAAGTTAAATTACAAACTCAATGAGAATTTTTTGTTCTCGTCTAAGAGCGTTATTAAACATTTAAAATATATTTTTCACAATTTGTTAAATACGTTTGGGATTTTTAGCATATTTAATTCTTTTGATGCAATTAATGTATATCCCGATAAAATAAAATTAAATAATTATAATTCTCATAATACTTCATCTTTTTCAATCCCCTCATACGAGGATAAATGTGAAATTATTTCTTTGAGAACGCTTGAAACTTTTGAAACTATTTGTGGTGTTATTGATTCCGCTGCATATTTAGATTTAGGTGCCTATTCCTACTTGTGACTCATTGTCACCGTCATAGGACTATTTTTTAGACTGAGAGTCTAAACTTTTCATACAAAACAACAATAAAATTCAAAAAATTCAAATTTTATTTGTGAATGTTATGTTGTGTCGATACCAGTTTTCAAATAAAAATTTGAATAAATATAACTTATTGTGACTTTGCAACAACAAATACATGGGGAATACAGTCACATCTAAGAGTCATAACTTTTTGTAGGAATAGGCACCTTAATTTCAATATCGTCGTCTTGCCTGCAAGTAGTGATATGTGTTTTTTAACAGGTTTTCTGGAGAGCGAAGAAACTGATTTATATTATCCTTTTAAAATATTTTATTGACATCATTTGCCTTAATGATGATTTTAGTATATGAGGTCGTGAATCATTATGGCATATGGTGTCAAAAAGATATCCTAAAAGGAAAATATATATAATTTTTTTCGCTCTCCTGAAAATCGGTTAAAAAACACAGCACTACTTGCAGGCAAGCCGATGATATATATTACTCCAAGATCATTTAGAAATATAAAAAAAAATTTTTTTGTTGGATGTTAACTAGGGTTTGGGATTTCCCGGACTTTTTTATTTCCCGGGAAACGGGAATGAAAAAATTTGATTCCCGGGAATCCCGGGAAATATTTTTGAACAAAATTGTTAATGAAAACCACCTATATAAGTAATTTTTGTTAAAAAAAAACACTATTTCAGTACAAATGCAGTCTGTGTAGTGAGAATTCAAAGTAAAAAATATCAGAATGTTGAACATTTGATTTCACATAAATTACTCGCAGCACTGCCAAATGAATTGCATAATTCCAGCAGAAAGCACCTACTACTGGACTGTCGGAAACAAACCGTTTCATCACGCTTGGCCCATTAGATATGGTGGCCACAATGTTATTTTCCAAAGACAAATAAAACTCTTCTAGTCTTATTTCTACAATTCTTCTTATTTCATCAGCATTACATCTTCCTGATATATAAACCAACCCCAGGTTATGAAATGAATTATTTCCATTTATACATTGTTGTGATATTCTTGTCCATTCATCTAAGATTATAGTAAATCTCCTATTGTTAGAAATATTGCTCGATATTTCTTTCATATTGATATCTTTTACATAATTGTAGTAATTTAATATAATGTTCTTTATATCGGTTTCATTTTTATGCAATGCCAGGTTTTTATTTAAAAACTTTCTCGAATAAACGAAGATCTAGTTATGGTGCGGATTGACTGCGGCTAATTTGGATACCATTTCAGGAAATGTTCGCCCTACCATAAAACCTTTAATGCCTATTCAGCTTACACTTTTTTCTTCGGGTACTTTGCTAATTTTAGCTGAAACGTTTTTCTTGTTGTTGTTTTCTTCAAGAGAAGTTGCATGACCATCAATTTTTTTTTTTTTTTTGTGCACCAAATTTAGTTGTCGGATAACCAAATTTAGATACCACCGTTAACCAGTCTTTTCTTTTCACATTTATTAATGAAATCGTTACTTATAAAATTATTGGCCCTTAATATAAAAGAGTATTTAAAATTAAAAGTCGACTTTATTTTTAATCAAACGGTTTTGTTCATTTTGTGTATGAAAACCTTACAAAAATATTTCTATTTTCAAATATTTTGATTGGTTTAAAATAAATTAACCAATCAAATGCTTCAAAAATAAACCAAGTCAAGGTATACTGCCACCCAATATTTTAACTAAAGTCGACTTTACCTAAATTATACATTTGAAAAATTTAGATAGTAAAGGCGGTTATTTGTAAGAAACAAAGCTTTTTTTCATATTTCTTTTAAACATTTTACCAAGTTTTTAGGTTTTACTACTTAAATTTTGAATAAGTTATGCGAAAAATCTTTATTAGTTGAAATGCTCCTAATTACTTGGCAAAGATTTTATTTGTGTGCCAAATAAATGTATTCCCTTTTAAAAGATTTTAACAATGACATTTTTGTTTTGGTATTTAAAATGTTTTTTTATGACTAAAATTAAAAAATCCTATCGAAACAAAAACAATTTAAAAAATTTAATATTTTTAAAATTTCCCGTTTTCCCGGGAAAAATATATTATTTTCCCGGGAATTCCCGGCAAACTTTTCCCGGGATTTCCCGGGAATTCCCGAACCCCAAACCCTAATGTTAACACATTTACAATAATTCCTTTAATGCAATTAATGTATTTCCCGATAAAAATAAATTTAAAAAAAAAACTAATATCATATGCAAGTGCTTGTACAAATTTAAATATTACTGACACTTGCGAAAACATATTGTTTTCTATCATTGATTTTACATGAATGGATATCACTAGAGTTGTATATTCGAAGATGAAAAAGCAAATTGTGGCAAATTTTTTGTTGTTTCTTTAATATTTTAAATGTAAAATAACTCTCCTAGACGAGAACAAGAACTAGTTCCAGAACTGATTCTAGGGCAACCGGTTCTACTTTGGAGCTATAGAAGTGGTTGCTTTTGGGAAAATTTCAAACAAAAATCATCGGTGTTACAATTGACAGTACAAGGGGTTGTAAAGGAAAAGTACCCAGGAAAATTTTTTACAATCGATAGCCAACCACTCCCATTCTACAACTGGTTCCACGGCAACCGATTCCATGGAAATGGTGCCGGAACCAGTTCCTCGGATCCTATATGGAAGGTGTGGGTGACGTAGAATCAGTTCCAGAACTGATTCTAGAGCAACCGGTTCCACTTTGGAGCTATAGAAGGGGTTGCTTTTGGGACAATTTCAAACAAAAAGAATCGTTGTTAGAATCGACAGTAGAAGGGATTGTGAATGAAAAGTACCCAGGAAAATTTTTTACAATCGGTTGCCAATCAGACCAATTCTGCAACTGGTTCCACTGCAACCGATTCCATGGAATTGGTTCCGGAACCAGTTCCAGGGATATCATATGGAAGGTATGACGGTCGTAGAATGAATTCTAGAACTAGTTCCAGAACTGATTCTAGGGCAACCGGTTCCACTTTGGAGCTATAGAAGTGGTTGCTTTTGGGACAATTTCAAACAAAAATAATCGGTGTTAGAATTGACAGTAGAAGGGGTTGTAGAGGAAAAGCAGCTATTGTGCAATCGATTCTTTGGAACAGAAAATTTTCTTGGGTAGCGATTGTACAACCGATTCTTTGGAACAGAAAATTTTCCTGGGTAGCTATTCTAAGAGAAAATTTTCCTGTTTTGTAACAGAAAATTTTCCTGGGTGCTTTATTGAACAAAAAAAAAACAAACAGAGGGCCAGTTTATTAATATTTTTATATTTGTAGTCTAGTGTATTTAGAATTTAATTTAAATATTTTTCTTTAAGTGTATAAAGTTTTATATTTTGCTAATTTACTTTTTGATAATCCTTTGTATTTACCACAAACGAATTAAAACAAATTAAGTAGAAATATCTTTAAGCTATGTAATGTGCATTAGTTATTTAAATATTCCAGGGTTGGTTACCAAAACGAATAACGATAAAGTTAATGGTGTATGTTATAAAAATTCGAGATCCGCGGTCCCCTTTTAAGTTCATTTTATGAAAAGCTGGCATTCATAAGAAAATCTATATGGATTTAAATGAGCTAAGTTTACCAACAAAAAGTGCTTTAAATGTAATTTTTTTTAAGTGAAATAGTTAAAGGCACTTTAGGGAATACATACGAAGCGCTAGTGAAAAGTTTTTATGTGTTAAAGATGCTCTGAAAATCAATTCAACTTTGGTTTTTGAAAGTGGAATAAAATTATTTTTTTCTTATGTTTTCTGGAGAAGCTTTTAACGTTTTGATTACCACTATAGAGCCTACAGCATCGGTAATACTTTCAAAAACATTTTCTTTTCAACACAAAACTATTCTAAGCAGCATAAACCGCAAACTGAGAAGAAAACTAATTTATTTTAGAGCATTTTAGGAAAAAGTTTACGAAAATGAAATTGACATGCCTTTTTTTAATTGAAAATAGAATTTCAACAATTTTTTTTTTTGCATTAATTGTCAACCATTGGTTCTAGGAAAGTTTTTTTCATAAGTTTTTCTCTATTGGTTGTAAAATAAAAATTGTAAATTCTATTTAGAATTTGTAATATTTGATCTTAAACCGAACAAAAATAACACTCATTGTAAAAAATTCTTGCAAATTGTTATATTTTATATAAAAGTTCTTTAGAAATAAAAATTCAAAGTTACAAAAAAGGGTTATGAAAGATGTTTAATAATACGAGCAGAATTTTGAATGCTATTTTTGTGCACCACCACAAATCGTATAATGATAAAAACTTCAAAATTTTATCAAACAGGTATTTAGATACTAGTAAAATTAATTAAAGTACAGAAATATTTTTTATAAAAATAACTTCTAGTTTAAACTTATCATTCGACTTTTGGGAAATTTATTGCAAAAGAAACACTTTCCAGCAAATAAAGAGATGCAAAAAGAGTAGAAAAATCGGTACAATTTCACACAAGAAAAAATATTACCAACCGAATTGCTAAGCCTATTTTGGTTGCTACAACCAATAAATTCGGTTGATGAATTCATATTGGAATGTGACTCTTAAATATTTTGGATATTCAATTCAGTTGTATAAACCGAATTTTGATGTGATAAGCAACATTCAGTTGCATCAACCTATTTTGGTAGATGTAACCGAATTTCAGTTGGAAAATAGCATATTTTTTCTCTGTGTGTAACGATCTGGATGTATTTCTTTTTTTTTTAACAGAAATACCAATGATTTGCTGCAAAGTAAACTGTAACAAAATCACTTTTTGGGATCACTTTTAGAGCAATTATGCTTAAGAAGTAATAATTAAGTGATTTTTTGGATGTTGTTCAGAATTACTTCTTAAAAGAAGCCATAAAAATATATTAACGAATACTTTAGAAGCAATGAAAGAAGTGCTTTGTAAGGCGCGAATTCTAATTTTTTGTTCTATATATATGCGTCTGTGGCCGGATAACATAATGTCCTATTAAAATTTAACCTAAACTTAAAATTAAAATTTATGTTGTAAACAATATGTGTCAGTTAAAGCCCCAGTTAGCATCTAACAGGACATTGTGTTAATGAGGCTTTATTTATAGAAGTTGTAATCTAAGAACGAAAAGTTTTTTTTTACTGTTTTTAAGAATTTTCAGACTTTCTGTTGAACAGCTTAAAAAAGTCACTAATAAATATTAAATTCTATGATCTTAAACACTGGCTGGCTGTATACTAACTGACTTGTGTCGGTAAAATTACATGCAGTTGCAGTTACAAAAGTGTATACTGCAATTGCATTTAAAATTAGCTGATACTTTAGTTATTTTAACTAAAATTGCATTTAAAAACAACTGCAAATATAGTTAATTTAAATGCAATTTCAGTGTACACTTTTTGAGTGAAAAAATTTTAACCAAATCCGTTAACAGAAGTTAATTTTCCTATTTTTTAATCTAAGGAAGTTCCTCATCTTTAAATTTTACTTCAAGAAAACTTGAAAAAGTTCTTAATGTGAATTGATGTCCTACTTAAAGCACACAATGAAACTTTATATATTAAATTGATTTCTGACCTTCAGAATGTTTTTTTTTTCACAAGATTGACAAAAAATAAAAAAATAATTCGCAAACAATTTTCACGAGCCCTTAAAGATAAAACAAAAAAAACTCAAGGTTGTTATAAAAAAAAATAAATAGGCAATTGTCATTTTTTATACATATAAATTAATAAATACGGTAACTGTGTGCAATGTGAAATGATATGTTAGCGATAACCGTATTATAACAATAACTGTAACCAATCTTGAAATATACACTAATGCAAAATATGTAAGTACATGCAATAATTGTTGTAATTGTGTCAAAAGTCGTTGAGCTGGTATTTTTTCATTAAATTATTGTTTTCATTTTAAAATAAACAAATATATGTACTAGCAAATTTTTAATCGTTTTGGTAAATATACATATGTACATATATTTAACTTTCTTCTAATGGTTGGTGTTGTCGTATACTCGTATGTGTTTGTAAAATTTTATTAAAAACTTTTTGTTGTTTTTTCTTGTTGTAGTTGAGAAGGATGTGAAATTTGTAGATTTATTTAAAATATTATGGTTGAATGCCTCTTGGGAAAGTTTTAGGAAAATTAAGAACTTTGTTTTTTCTTATTTATCTTTATTATTTGTATGTATGAGTGTGTGTATCTATTTGTTGCTTACCTACTCACTTTTGTAATACAACAAAAAGCGTCACAAATACGGGAAGTAAGTAAGTAAGTAAGTGAGTGAGTGAGTGAATAAGTTAAGGTCTGTATGCAAAGTAAGTAGTAACAACCAACATTAAAGGGCGGATTATGGGACCTTAAACGTAAGTGTGATGTAACTGTACCGTGCCGTATCTAAAAAGTACACTTATAGATTACCGTAAACGACATTACTATTTAGCATCTATTTCATGTGGTTTTATATTTTATTCTAAATTCTTCCATTTATTTGTTAATTCTTATTCCTTATTTGTTGTTTGAATCAATTTTCTTTATTCATTTCATATTTTTTCCGAGTAAAATCACTCAGCTGTTTCGATGTCGGATAGAAAATTCTGCTTTCAACAGAATGATCCGGCAAGTTCGTTTACATTTACGTATTAGTAACCATTGGTACACATTTCTTATTGTGGTATCGGAACAGCTGATTCGTTACAGATACGTTTACGGTTGGGTAACTCAGCCTTAAAGATGATGACGATAAGTAATCAGCAGCAATCTGCTTAAATTATTTTTTTAACAAACTCTTGGTCTCTTCTTTTGGTTTTTTCATTTTACTTAACAGGCTGCCATTCCTGGCTGACTGGAAGGCTGACATGCCATGACTCCTTCATACTCGTATCTTATAAATTACAAAAGAGTCTCTAACAGCCTTTCAGCCAATCTGCCTCCTAACTTTTTAGCTTTATGAGCTGTTAAGTCTTTTTGTTTGTGAAAATTAATAATTTTATTTTATATAAAATGATTTCGATTTTTTTTTTTTTTTTTGCTTTAGCGTAAATATTTGTGTATACTTTAGTGCGACGAGTTCGAGTAGAGTACCCCAATTGTACAAAGTAGGAGTATCATTAACAGTATCGTCATGCAGCAGCATCATCATTGCCATCCTAGTACATAGCAAGCATGATAATGATGATGATAATGAAGATGATGAGTACAACAATTTGTATATGTAAACTTTGGTATTGCAAATAAAAAAAAGAGGTTGATTCGTATGGGTTTGGTTGCTGTTGTTTATTTATTCTATACATTTCTTACCGACAAAATTTGTGTTCCATTTTAACCTGGCTAAATATAGAGATGTTTTATTTTTCCAATATTTTATGCACATTTTTGTTGTTGTTTTGTTGTTGTCATTGCAAAAAATAATAATAACGGAAAAAAGAACAAAATATTGCAAATTACATACGCTTTAATTACTTTTTTTACACACATAAAGCTACAAGTAGGTCTATAAGAGTGGGACGATTTGTATGGGGAAAAATTTTTTGATATTGTGCCATAGATTTTTCGATAGCTTTTCGCATGAGGAAAAAAAGTTCTACTACGACAAATCAATAAAATCATTTTTACAATTTTCTAATAAATGCTAGATTAGTGCCATCTTGCGGTGGCTTTTTAAAACAACTAATGAAATTGTAAACAATATAATATTACAACCTTTCCAGAAAGGTATTACTTATGAAAATCGGATAAAAAATGTGGCAACTAGAGGTAAAAGTATATAAGTAAAATTATTTTCTGCTTGATGATGAAATGATGATGATGATATTGATGAAAACAAGCAGAAAATAATTTTACTTACCCTAGTAAAAATGATTTTTATATAATCAGATATGATTTTTATATAATAATTTATGATTTTATACAATTATAACTTGTCGAGTATTTTGAAACATATATTTTTATATGATTATATCAAAAGATATTTAATTATATAAAATTATATTAAACAGATCCACCATTTTCTGGATCAAATCATGTATGGGTTAATATAATTATATAAAAAATATATTATCTGATCCGAAAAATGGTGGATCTAGTTAATATAATTTTATATAATTAAATATCTTTTGATATATTTAAATAAAAATATATGTTTCACAATACTCGACAAGTTATAATTGTATAAAATCATAAATGATTGTATAAAAATCATATATGAATATACAAAAATCATTTTTACTAGGGTATATACTAAATGAATGTTATTTTAGTTTGACTCTAGATCATAAATTAATATCACTTTCTGTTTAAATTATTTTCAAATCAAAGAAAGATGATTTGCTTTCAACAGTCACATAAGTAGACGATTATCAAAATATTAACCCACTCAAAGGCAAAAGACACTGATGATGGCTTTGTAGCGAAAGCCGAAAATGCGCATTCTGCCTTGCTGGTCTTATCGAATTCTTTCAAGAATTTTTATTCTTTGTAATTTACTTGTAAAAATTGTATCATCTTTCTTTGATTCGAAAATAATTTAAACAGAAAGTGATATTAATTTATGATCTAGAGTCAAACTAAAATAACATTCATTTACTTAAAATAACAGATCAACTAAAACATTTCCCCCATTACTTATATACTTTTACATCTAGTTGCCACATTTTTTATCCGATTTTCATAAGTAATACCTTTCTGGAAAGGTTGTAATATTATATTGTTTGCAACTTCATTGGTTATTACAAAAAGCCATCGCAAGAAGGCGCTAATCTAGCATTTATTAGAAAATTGTAAAAAATTGAAATTTGGGCGCATCGAAAATGATTTTATTGATATGTCGTAGTGGAACTTTTTTCCCCATGCCAAAAACTATCGAAAAGTCAATGGCACAATATCGATTGCTAAATCGACCCACCCTAATGTCTATAGTTATCAGTATATGAGGCTTTTCATACCAACTGTCTAATTAAAAATGTCAAACTTGCAGTATTTATTATCACGTATGATAAAAATATAAATTGGGAGATATTTTTAAATTTTTTTAAAAAGTAGGCGTGGTTAAATGTTGACCAAATTAAACTCTTTTTATATATTAATTATTTTAATTTATCTTAAAATTGGTCAAATTTTTTTCTTTTATTTATAAAGAAGTTTCGATGTTTTTCAATGTACGTTGCGTAATTATCGGTACGACAGTTTCCAATAGAAATTCAAAATGACGATAGTGAAATTTTCGGCATTTTTCGGCTTGTTCGTGAGCGACATGAAACTTTGAAATTTTGGCTTCCTGGCAGTATCAGACCACCAAAATTTAGTTTATAAGTTAGTTCTCGAGTGCTACACTTAAAATATTTTGTATATAAAGACCGCTTCATATGTACTTATTTAAAACTAAGTTAAGTTTCACTTGAAAACAGGACAACTAACATTTCATTAAATTCAACTTACATTTTCTTTTGTTTTTGACTGTTAATAAACTGAATCACAAGTTAGTCAAAACAACTAAGAAAAATCACTTAAATACATTTTTTTGTTTATTATTTTAAAAAACGCAATAAATAAAATGAATGTTCAAATTCTCAGTATTTTACGTTGTTTGTTTCTTAACGATTTACGAATGTAGTAAAAATTAACATTTCTTCTACAAATGAATGTTATTTTCACTTAACACAACAAAACTGAAATACTAATTAAAAACTAACAAATTCTGACTGCAGAAGTTCTCTGAGTGTACTTACTTTTCTAATTGATACGATTTATTTAAGAATTTTATACCAAAGAATAACAAAACCACAAAACAACAATACATTACCATAATTATTTAAACTTGTCGGTTTTTAACACGTCAATTGAAAAACTTGTTAAATTTTTAATTCCTATTATAGGGCAATAAATATTTTCGGTCATATGCATAATCAATTTTAAAATTTATGAGTGACTTATAAAACAAATTTTTCATACAAAATTAATTTTATACACATATTATAAGGTTTTCAAATTATAATGCATACGCACTTTTAAGATTAACAAAGATACGATATGATTTTTTCTGTAGCGGTATAGTTGGTATAGAAAGCCTCCAACGTATGGTGGTGCATATGCATAGTACATCAACACTCAAGAAATGGTGTCAGAGAATTGTTTATATTTAAAAGTATTAAATCGTAGAATGTATATTAAATTTTCTTAAAAAATGTTTTCTGCAAATACTTTTTTGTATTTATGCAAAGACTCTGTAATTCTCTCACCCTATATTAACAGCTTGTGCCTGCAAGCAGGAATCGGTCATTTCTAAAGAAAACCAAAGGTGAATTTAGCAATTTTATATTTAAATTATAATAAATATGACGAAAACTATCAAGAGAAATATTAAAAAATATCAATTAAAAGGCGTGCAGCCACATATTAAAAATTTGTTCTCAGTAAATGAGAGGATTGCATTCTCTTTCTTTTCTAACCACTTTGATTAATGTATATCCCGACCTTTTTCGAATTTAGCACAATTTTCTTGGAATAAATATAAGTGAACAATTAAAAATATGTACATTAAAGCCAGATTCACAATGATGGAGTACTCCACTCTGCAGAGTGGATTTTGTTGCTTTCTTTTTCGCACTTACATATTTTTTGTATCATGCCATCTCTATTTTAGTACACTCCACTCTGCAGAGTGGAGTACTTCATCATTGTGAATCTGGCTTAAAGCTTACAAAACAATGCACAAAAACCAAAATTATGGATTATTTTCAATAAAGTTATCTTAAAATTTTAATTAAAACTACTAAAAATTGTTAAAATTAACTTCAAGGAAAAACTGCTGAAATTAGCATATTACTTCTGCTAGCAACAGGAACAGCAAAAGTAAATATATAACATTTTAATTATATGTGAGCTTAATTCTAGTTAATATAAAATAACAACTTAATCTGCTAAAATAAGCAAAAATTTTGATAAATAATTAATAGACTAAAAAAACACAAACAATAGTAAAATTTTTAAAGTTTTTTTTTTCGTTAATTTCACTGTGAGACAAATGGTAGGGGTCAGTGATCGGGAAGGGTTCAATCTGCCGGGGAAAGTTATATCGGTAAAAAAGAAGTTATACGTGTCCCGGCGTTTCGCTGGGTCACCCCTAGGAATCGAGATATATCGATTTGACCTTTGGTGGTCTTTTTTTTGACATAACTCGAGAACCACTAGTCCGATTTTGCTCAAACAATTTTAAAAAAATTAAAAATTACAATTCCTTTAATCTGTTCATATAACGTTTTTCTATATACTCAACAGTTTTGCCGGTAAAAATAAATGTATGAAGAAAAAAATATTTTTTGCCTAAAATATTGAAAAAAAGTAATAAACAAAAGGTTATTGATTTTTATGGTAGCGGTAACAAACATTTATTTTTACCGGCAAAACTGTTGAGTATATAGAAAAACGTTATATGAACAGATTAAAGGAATTGTAATTTTTAATTTTTTTAAAATTGTTTGAGCAAAATCGGACTAGTGGTTCTCGAGTTATGTCAAAAAAAAAGATATATCTCGATTCCTAGGGGGTGACCCAGCGAAACGCCGCAACACGTATAACTTGTTTTTGATCGATATAACATTTCCCGTTGGTTTCATCCCATCCCGATTTTGACTGTCGCATAGTGATATAGTAGAAAGTTCAAACATTCCCTCGCTTAAATTAAATAGACATTATTATATATAAATTTTAACTAAACCCAAAAACAATTGTCTATAGTAATGTGGTATCCGAAAAAAATAATAATCGAATAAGAAAACAAGTTGGACATATTCGGACATGGTTTGTATCACTTAAAAACAGCACCAATAACATTTCATTAAATTCAACTTACATTTTATTTTGTTTTTGATTGTAAATAAAGTGAACCACAAATTATTTAAAACAACTAACACAAATTCCTTAAATTATTTTTTTTATCAATATAACGGAATGATTTTACGAATTCTCAGTAAATTATGTTATTTGCTTTTAATGATAATAGTTAAAAGTTCACTCACAAAATAAATACAGTCACTTTTTGTTAGTTGTTTTTGAAGTTTTTCCGTTGAGTTGTTTTTAAAAATAACAGTTGTTCATAGAAGAAAAATATATTTTAACTTTTTTCACAAGTTATTTAAAAATCTAACTAAATTAAAATAGGAATATTTCGTAAAAGTCAAATTTTCTTGTCAATTTTTATTGTTTTAAAGTAAAACTAAAAAAATCAACCAAAAAAAGGTATTTTGTAGTAAAAGTTGTTTGAAATAAAAAACAACAATACAATTATTTGAATTGTTTTTATTTTTAGTAAAATCAAATATAAATTTAGTTCTTTGCACCATTTTGCTTGTTATTTTTATAGTAAAAATAAATTAACTTTAAGTTGATTTTACGGTTTCTTATAGTCAATTATTGATAGTCAAAAACAAATAAAAAAATTGTACAATTAAATGAAAAAGTGAGTAGACCGGTTTTTAACTGAATTTTATTCGTTTTAAATTGTATCTTTAGTTAATTTTACCTTCAAAATAATTTGTGTGTTATATTTCTTCTAAAAATTAATGTTATTTTCACTTAAAATAACAAAACTGAAATACTACTAAGGTTAGTGCAGAAGTTCCCTGGGTGTAGAGTTGTATCGTAATCTATCATCATCTCAATTCCAATCAAAACTGGACTTAACTTCTTTAAAAAAGAAAACAGATCATTAAAAAAAAACTAAATAAAAGAAACCAACAAAATTTAAATTTCTATATAATCAAACACACTCCAATCTAGGACCCACCATGTCCACCAACCAACCATGCAATCATCTATAACCCAACCATCATACTTTGGATAATTTTAAGCAAACAACATTGTGCACATACAGAGATAGATAGACCAACAACCGACGGAACATACACACATACATTCATACTAAACAAACGAACATACAAATCATCTCTCACCCACTGGGTTACGATTAATGAAGTGTCAGCATTAAACATACATAGAGCCAACCAAGCAAAGCCATCAGGCACTACTAGCATTGGTACTGGCAGCAGCAGCATCAAAATCAGCCAGAAAACAAGGCAGGCAGTCGGGCAGGCAAAAGTAGCAAGTAGAAAAAAAATATGTAATAAAAGCATAGTAAAATAAAAAACATCATGAAAAGTATATGAATGACTTTTTAGGTCTCAAATCAGCCTTTTTCTATTTTTTTTTTTTTTTCTTCTAAAAGGCCTTTGAAATAAAATCAATTTTTAACACACTTTAGTAAGATTTGTGTTACTAGAATTTCATTTCCATTTTTCTTTCGTTAATATAATTTTAAAGATTTTTGTCATTTTTTTCGTCATAATTAAGGTGATAATATTTTAACACTTTTTTTCGTATTTCATATATTTAAAATAGTTATACATTTTTTTCACTTTTTCCTTATTCAATTACCTTTTTTTTAAATTTCACTTAAAATTTTCCATTTTATCTAATTTTATAAAAATTTCTTTAAATTTATTAACTTAATATCTTCCTTCTATGATTTTTATTAATTTTTCTAATAAAAGAAATTTTCACCGTTTAATATATATTTTTCAATTAAATTTATTTTAAATAATTTTCGTTCGTTCGTTTTATCATCTTTAAAAAACGTTCAGCAGCAAACTAAAAATCTTGTCTTACAACAGCATCCATCCCGTACGTATACAAAAAAATTCAGAAAACAGAAAACACACTGAAAAACCGACTCACTCACTCACACAAAACATTTATTATGTTCGTTCACATGTATAAACTCTGCGTTTAAGCCGAAACTCTCAAAAATTGTAAAAGACAAAATACAAATTTCAAATTGTACGAGTAGCAGGCAGCAGCAATATGTATGAATAAAAAAAGAAAACTTTCCAATACAAAGTTTTTCCTTTACTATCCATAACATCCACATATCCCTCTTCTATCCACTCCAGATCCAATCCATGTTGATGCACATAACGACGACGACAACGAAAATACAACAAAAACATACACAGCGCTCAGCAAACAGTAGAAAAACCACTTCCATCCATTCACTTTTCCTAGTTTTTCCCTTAAAAACAAAATTTGGCCGTTTCCCCCCAAAAACAAAACAACAACAATAATGTGTGGTGCTCTTAATTTGTATTTGTTGTCTCTTTTCTGACTTTTCAAAATCAAACACACTGTTGCTGTATATTTTGCCGCTTTTCATGATTTTCTTTTGTTGCTTAGCTTTGTTACATTCGTTGCGTTGAGTGTCATAGTTGTTTTTCCACCAACAGATGTTAAATGAGATTCAACAAATACTTTTCTTCCTTCTAGCCACGTATCATAGATTTTGTTTTGCTCAACTATCTCAAAATTCAGCTATAACTTGTTTCGTACTCTTTCCGTATTGAATAAAAAATATGTACTTTCTTTATTGTGTACATAAGAGTAAAAGCTAAAATGAGCTTTTTACTGTCTATTTGTACATTGAACAACTGTTGGGAAAAAAATTATATCTACGACTTTTGAAATTGTTAGTATTTGATATGCAAAAGAGCTGTGTGTTTATAACAGCGTCAATATATATTAAACTCTGTTCAGAGATTCTCAAACTTTGAAACAAATCTGTTTGGTAAAGATATAAATATAAAATATTTTTATTAAGATGGTATATGTAAGCCCGATAACTAGATTTCCGGTTAAAAATTAACAATCAGTAGAAATCAGAATTTATATTTTAGTATTATTATTATTATTATATTTTAGGTTGAGGCCTCCTTAAAATTACGTATAAAAAGGTTAAGGGGTCCAAAGATTGGACTCATGTGAAGCATTTTAAGCTCGAATACAACTAAGTGATTGCCTTGAAAAAACTTTTTGTTATAAATTCGCAAAACAAAAGTAATTTTGAGCCAGAACATTCGAATCTGTAGTTAAATTTGTTTTATTTTTCCTATATTTTCGGGTATGCTCCGCAGAATTGAGTTTGGAGCCAATTTCTATTCAGTAGGGACTGTAGTTAATGAAAATTTTGAGAATGACAAAATTGATTAACAACTGTTATATTTCTAAGGACAACCTTAACAAAATAAAAAAAAAATACAACATCCTTGAAGTGCTAGTCAAGTCTCATTGAATACCACCGACATGATTATACTCAAATGAAAGGTAAATTTACGTATATTAGTAATTTTTAAAGAAATATTATAATTTTATGGTCCAAATTTGAAAACTTTGTTAAAAATTGCCAAAATGGGGTATTAAACCCTAATTTTATAACAGAGATTTCTCAAAAACCGTCCATTGAAATAATTTTTCAAACCAGATTCTAAATCAGTATACAATAGTTTATTATAAAATATGTATTGCTGGAGGAGGTTCTTCAAAAACTTAACACTTTTTGAATAGTATAACTTTTCCAAGAATATACCAAGACGTATAATCAATATACAATTCAATTATTACTCATACGCAAGCATGGTAACCGAAGCAAATAATGGTTATGGTTTATGCACCGGTATAATTTTATTCTCTATTTCGGTATAGGTTACGCTTACGGTTTTTTTATTTTTCCGGTTACGGTATGCCGGCTTCGGGAAAGCGAACAACGGGTTTGGCCAGGGAAGTTACAAAACATAACTTTTTATGGAGGATCCATTTAATTCCGTTCTACTTTTCCTGGATACAAATAACAATGGAATGGACAGTAATATTTAATTTCAAATGAGCGTAATCCTGAATGCGCAATTTCCATCCCCGATTTCAGCGAGTTTTTCTACATTTTTACGATTTTTTGTCAATGGTAATTATTCGTTTTAATTGATGCGTTATCAATAGTAATGAAATTTTTTGCAAAAAGAAAAAAAATGAATAAATGAATCGCACAAAATTCATTTTATTTTTTTGCTTGTTTAATTCATTTTTTAATACTGGGTCTATTTGTTTGCATTTCTAGTAAAAAATAATTTAAGCGAAAAACTAATAAAAATAGTAAAAATTAGCATGTAAGCAAACAGATATACAATTTTAAAAATAAAATTTTAAATTCAAAAACTAATAAAATTGTAGAAAATTTTTGTTTTTCAGAAAGTCTCGATTTATGACTGGATTTTATAAAATCAGACAGTTCATATACAGAAGTACAAAATCCTAGTTCCGTTAAATTTTTGTACGTTATAAAATGTTTCGGGTTCTGTGTTCCAATGATAATTTTCTTATTGCAGGCATCTTATGGATTGCCTATCATGAAAATGGTCAACCTTTTTGAAACAACAAATAAAATCTAATATCACAATAGCTCTATTTTCGCTCATACCGATTAAAGTAAACAAATTTTGTAAATAGTAAATATTTATAATACTTGAGGTATAATCGAAAGTATGTCAGAAGAATTTTGTTGGTAGTACCGCGAATAAGTTACGTTAGAAGTGAAAATGTATAAACGTTGAGTTTTCAGCGTTGATACATAATTATCCATGTTGAAAGTTACCATGCATACGAAAAGGAGTGTGTCAGTTTTTGCCTAACAAGCTTTGCTATGTACTTTGAGTTTTTTATTAGTTAACGAATATAGTTAACGCAAAAACACAGCTAATATCATATTAGAATTTGGACTTAAGGTAGAAGAATATTCTAAGTACCCAGCAAAAATGTGGAAGCAGTAAAAACGATTACTGCTTCCTTACTGCTACTTTTACCGCTTCGAAAAATGTATAGCTTCTTAAACAGCACTAATGAAAGGCCTAAGTTGATTAATTATTTACATCGCTTTTTGCTGTGCTTTTCAAAAAGGCATGAGATGAGCAATACATTTTGATTGCTTAATTATTTTTGCGGTTCTTTTATCAAAATTTTTTAAAATGCGGAAAAAAGTTATTTTAATGAAAATAAGAGAGAAGGCATGATTTTGAATAGCTGAAAAGCTTTATAATATGCACTTCCGAGAAGGCATGAATTATCGACATTTTAAAAGAAAAATAGGAGCACTAATTAAAAGCAATAAATTCATGGCTTTTAGGATCTCGAAAAAAGTGCTTTCACGCGAGCTATGTCGAACAAAAAGCAGGCATGATATCGTCAATAATGCAATCGCTTCACTGCTCAACTTTCCCTGACAAAACTGCTTCCAAGCAAGCAGGTATTTCTGCTGGGTAATTATATGGAAATATAGAAAGTCCTAAAATACAGTTTGTGTATTTTTTAATGCAAAAATTATATTAATAGTAGATTTGTTTTTTTCGAATTTTATATTTATATTTATTACTACTTGTAACAAAACGACTATACGTAAAAAGTAATTTCAGGAAATGGGGTTTGCTAAAAATCAGCGAGCTTATTTAAAGAAAATGGTAATCAAAGCAAAAGTTCTGCTACCACTTAGTTGATTGTAAATGAAAAAAAATCTTGATAAATTCAATAAAAAATTTTGTTCAATAAAAATCATTGACTTAAAAAAATTGTAGAGAAATTATAATTTAGTTAATTTATTCGGTGAAAAGTCAAATCTAAAAATCGTTTATTATTTTTTATTCTTTTGAAAATTATTTAGAAAACTCTTTAAAATATAAAAATGTCCACACTGAGAGAATTATCATCACTTCAGTAATGAATTTCTTCATAGTTTCAATGAAAATTGTCACTGGAACTCGTCCATTGAAACTTTTCATAGAATCTATGAAACAGGTTTCATTAAAGTCAATGTTTAGGAAAAGTTCATAAAATTAATGAAACTCTTCATAAAATTAATAGGCCACTCGACCAATGAATAAATCACTCAGCCAATGAAGAGCTTCATAAAATCTATGAAGCAATTTAATTTGCTATTATTTATTATAGTTGGTTGTTGTCGTTGCTAAGCTAGAGTGGATAAATAAAAAGTACTTAGCAAAAGGCGTAATAAAATCATAGCATGTTTTACGGATGTAAAGAAAGAATTCATTAAATTAAAAAGTTTCATAAATAAAAAGTTTCGAAAAAATTAATATGATTTATAAAAAAATTTGATAGTCCAAAATTAATAATAAAAAATTTATTAAAAAAAAAATAAAAATTATAAAAGATTATTCTCGCAGGAAATGACGATATTTTATAAAAAAATTAAAAAAAAGGAAATACTATTGAACAATTTCATATATATAAAGAACATTTTCATAAAATTTATGGAGATCTAATTTATGAAATTCAATGAAGTTTTTTAATGAAATTATGAAATTTTATGAAAGGAAAGTTATGAAAAATTTCATAATATTAATTAAATATTATATACACAATGAAATACTTCATTGGTTCTAGCAAAAAAAATTCTATGAAATTATATTATTAATATTATTAAGGATAATTCTCTCAGTGCAGGCGACCACATTGTCGACATGATTTAATTAAAAATATAAAAAAAAAATAATTATAAATAAAATATATACAAGAGTTGCTTTTTCAGTAGCCTTGTTTTGTTGCTCACACTTACCATGGATACGAAAAAAACGACAACATATTTATGTATCAATCTAACAGTTGCCCGTACACTATTGATTGAATGGAAAAATTAAAAGAATTAACACTTAACACATGCCCAATGTCAAAATTCGTATGGGATTTCGTAACACGTATAAACTAATAGAAAAAGGTCCGTAAAAAATTTAGTTAAAACTACTAAAAATTAGTTAAAAATGATACTGCAGAAAAAATTAGCAGATTATATTTGCTATATATTAGTAATATAGGAACAGCAAAAATTAAACTGTTAAATGTACAGAATTTTAGTTATATTTGAGTTAAATGGGAAATAGCAAATTTACCTGCTTAAATCAACAAAAAATTTTGCTAAATAATTAGTACCCTAAAAAATCAAAAAAAAAAAATTTTAACTTTCAAAGTTTTTTTTACGATTTTTTTTAAATCCAAATAAAAATCGAGCCTTTTGTAAACAGCAGTTAACAATTTTTTAGCGAATAGTTCTGTTGATTTTAGCACTAAGCTTAAAAATAGCAAATATTTCGTAGTTATAACAGTTTATTTTTGCTATTTTTAGTCTACTAATATTTAACAAAATTTTCTGCAGATTTTACAGTACAATTTGTTATTTTCAATTAACTAAAAGTTAGCTTAAGTATAACAAAAATTCTATAAATTTAACAGTTTTAATTTTGCTCTTCTTATTTTACTAGTATTTAGCAAAAAAATGATGATTTTACTAAATGAGGTCGTGAATCATTAAGGCATATGATGCCAATAAAATATCTTAAAAGTAGATTTTATAACAGTTTTTTCGCTCTCCTGAAAATCTATTAAAAAACACATGTGACATTTTGCAGGCCGGTCGACGATGTGTTTATCAGCACAATTTTTATAGCAAAATATAGTAAATTAGTAAAACATTAGTTCAAAAATTAGTTTATTGCTGAAAAAACATCAACAAAATTTTTGTGGAAACACAATTTCAGCAAAAAATAAACTAAAAACTAGTAGACTTGATATACAAGATGTTTTACTAATTTTTCTACTAACTTACTTTTTTGAGTGTAGGAAATTGAACTAATACACGAATTAGTTTAAGAAATTTAGAAGTACTTTCACATTTTTATTTTCAATACCAAACTGCTTGGGAGGATGTTCAATCATCCAGCTGAAAAAATAAACCCTACTTGCGTGTTCGCATAGTGATCGCCATTTCAATGTAAATACATACCACTATTTTGACATGTTGCAAACGCAATGATAAACTGAACCTACTTATATGTATATGTGAATTGTATAAAAAAAACAAATATGTTAAATCCACTAACTCGATCAATCGAAGTTAATTAATAAAATTATTTGTTAATCGAAATCGCAATTTTTTAAATTACTCTAAAAATTATTTGATTACATTTGTTTGGTTAATCAAAAAACGGTTAACCGATTGGATGCCCTATTAATAATAGATAATTTTTTAAGGACACCAGTGAAACTTAAACAGTTCTTTCTAGTTGTGAATCCGGCTTTACTCATCATATAGTTGTTACTAACAAATGAGAAAGAACAACGTGAAAATAAAATAGATTCTATCTGCATTGATCGACGTGTTGTATATGAAAATTTGTACACCCCGAAAACCGATTCGGTGCTTACAACCCAATTTATTAACAATCGAATGGTTCAGTTGCATCAATTAAATTTTGCGATTGCGACTATCGAATTATTCTTAATACAACTGAAATTCCGTTGACACAGTCAAATTAGTCGTGTCTCAATTGGTTTTCTGTTGTCACAACTGAAAAACTCGGCTACCACAACCGAATCATTCGATTGGTTGTAAATGCGGTTATCAGCACCGAATCTATTTTCTGGGTGTAAAGAAATATATGGTACGTTTTTATTATGTTTCTTCACTTACGCTGTTTTGTATTGAAATTCACACCATATGTTCCATACCAAGTGTGAAAATTGGTTTCGTTTTAAAATAATTTTTTTCTTTTTTAGTTTTACGAATTTTAATTTAGACACCTTTTCGTTTCCAAACTGTGCTCGGTACACGAAATATTTCTTCACAAAACATTAAGTAAATTTTGTTTTACTGTATTTGAACATCATGAAGGCTTCCTTATCCGTTTAAAGGTTAAATCGTCCTTTTACCATTTTCCACAAAAATAAATAATTGCAACGTATTTTGATTTGGTGTTATCATAAAATTTTTATTAAATTTCATTTAATTTATTTTGTCATTATTAAAACAACTCCTTTTTATTTAAATTTTTAGTTCTTTTTTTAATAGTATACATTTTCTTTTATTTATCAATTTTTTTTATGTATATCATCGTCTTAAAGTTGATCATTTGTTTTCAATATTTTTAATGAAATATTTTGACTAAATAACAATTTTTTAAAAGAAGAAATTTTTAAATTAACATTAGATTATAGTTAACTTAACAAATACAGTCAACAAAATTAGAAACAAACAAAAATTGTATATAACAAAAACATTTTTTTTAAGTGGAAAATTTTTTTAATTTTTTTTTATAAATTTTGATATCATCTTTTTTATTATTATTGTATTTTCTTAAAAAATTTTATGCTAGGCTGAAGATTTTGTTCTTTTAATATAAACAACATCAATCAAAAATAATAGAAGTTGAATCGAAAATTACTAATTTAGAAAATAAATAAATGTCAAACTGACTGCTTTAACACATATTTTTAATCAGATCTTTTTTTATGCTTAAATTCCCCCAACTAAAAATAAAAATTTTTAAATATTAATTTTTCAAGCTGCTCATATATTATTTTAAAGAATGAATGCTAAATTTTTTCTTTGTAATTTCCTGAGGTTTCATATTTTTTTTTTTTATATATATATTTTTTTATTTAATTTAATAGAAAAAACTAAATTTAAAAAATTTTTTTTTTATTTTTACATTTAAAAAAATATTATGTAAGTAATTTTATATGTATGATGTTCTATGAATTACAACCCAGAGCCTAAAATAAAATATAAAAATTATAAAAAATTTATTTATAGATGTTCTCAAATTCTATCTAAGCTCTTTCTTAAGATGCACCATGAACGCAGATTGAAAATATTTTGAATTAATTGAAATGTCACATAGTCAACATTTTGGTAAAAACAAGATATCCCAGCAAACAATTTGGATTTACAAACAAAAAGAGTTTAAAACGAAATTTTGCATTTGTACAATAAGCAAAACTAGCTCTAAAGAGGCAAAGTTTAACATTTATTTAAAAGATAACTGCTGAATAAATTAATGAATTAATTAAATAACTAAATAAGCGAATCATTATGTAAGCTTTATAAAATGTATGTAAGGTAAACACTTTGTAAACGTTTTATAAAGTTATAAAATAATCATAAATTTAGTTAGAATATTGTTCTAACTCAAGTCCGAATTCTAATATGATATTGTCATATTAGATTTTATTTGTTGTTTCAAAAATGTTGATCATTTTCATGATAGAATGAATATACAATTGCTTCGTGGGCCTCACTCCAACCCTGCAAACATTTGGAAGATATCTTGCAAGAAGATAATAAAGCGATTTCTTTTATTTTTCATTTGAATGAACATAATCGAGTAGTATTTTCAAATTGTCTTCGTTTTATCATTTGGAAGATATTTTGGAGATATATGGAAAAACCAATTCCTAAATTGTGTTTTCTGCCATAATTTTTTTATGATAATATTGCGGCAATATCACCTTTTTATCATCTGGAAGATAAACACAATTCGTTTCAAATTTTTTAAAATATTGGAAAAATAATACAAAATTTGTATAAAAAACAATTGTAAGAAACATGGGAAAATATTTCGTTTCAAATTTTTTAAAATGTTGGAAAAATAATACAAAATTTGTATAAAAAACAATTGTAAGAAATATGGGAAAATATTTGCTGAAAACAATTGTAAACTGTTGTTTTCAAAAGGCTCGATTTTTATTTGCATTTAAAAAAAATCGAAAAAAAAAACTTCAAAAATTTTTAATTTTTTCGTGATTTTTTTAAGACTACTAATTATTTAGCAAAATTTTTTCCTGATTTTAGCAGATTAATTTGTAATTTTCTATTAAGAAACATTTAACTCGAATATAACTAAATTTCTATATATTCAACAGTTTTATTTTTGCTGTTCCTATATTACTAATATATAGCAAATATAATCTTCTAGTTTAGCAGTTTTTTTCTGTAGCGTCATTTTTAACTAATTTTTAGTAGCGTTAACTAAATTTTTTACGGACTTTTTTCTATTAGTGTAGATCTGTCAAAATAACAGAGTACTATTTTGGAAGATGACAAAGCAAATTGTGGTTGTTTTTTGTTTTATCTTTCATATTTTAAATGCTTAATAACGCCCCTAGATAAGAAAAAGAAATTCTCGTTGAGTTTTGTAATTTAACAATTATTTCTAGAAATTCTAAAAACGTCGCCGTGACGATTTCCTTAGGCACGAATGAAATCCGTATAGGAACATGACGTCAACAGATTATTTTTCACATTTTGTTAAATAAGTTTAGGGATTTTAGCACATTTAATTAATTTAATCCATTAATATAATAGTAACGAAATTATCAATTAATTAGTTTACCTAATTCATGAGGTGGAAAAAAAACTCTAAATTACTGAGAACTATTAATTAAGTGACTCCATCCGAAAAACATTTCGTGAAAACCTTTCAGTATTCAGTTGTTTTATCAAAATATTTTCAATCCATACCACTGTTCAATACATTACAAAATATAAAAATATTTTTAGAAATACATTGAGGAGGCATTATTTTAAGAAAATATGAGTAAATAAAGCTACTTTTTAGGAATCCTCAAAAAGCGTTGTTCACAATAAGCTAAATTAAATGAAAATTTGAAATAAATATTGAAATTTAGGTACCTATTCCTACTTGTGATTCATTGTGACCGTCATAAGACTATTTTTAAGACTGAAATTCATAACTTTTCATACAAAACAACAATAAAATTTTCAAATAAAAAATTCAAATTTTATTTGTCAATGTTATGATTGTGTCTATACCCAGAGACAATTAATTATAGAGATAGGAAATCAAATCTTACACTACTCACCGATAGAGGGCGCTGTAATTTAGTATTACCTGAGCAGCTATTTAGTATCAGCTTAGTATCAGCTGAGCCTTTATTTAAAAACTCAAAAACTGTTGGAAACTGCTCAAAATAAGGAAAAATAAGCGCGGAATATATTCAAATAATAAAATTTTATATATCCGATTGTTTTTTTGCTTTGTTTTTTGTTATTATTTAAATTTAAATAAAAAAAGAAAATTGTCAATTTTTTTAACAAAGTGCCATCTAGTGACAACAATATTTTTATAACTTATTTTTTTGGTGATGTCTATACCAGGTCTTAATTTTTTTCGAACAAAAATTTTAATAAATATAATTTATTGTGACTTTGCGACAACAAATACATGGGGAATATAGTCACAACTAAGAGTCACAGACTTTTCGTAGGAATAGGCACGTTAATTTGTTTTTTCTTAGATTAAATATTGTGCCATGAAACCATTTACCTAAATTGTTAGGGCCAGTTTTAATATCAGAACTAAGAATGATATTTGTGTTAAATATTTTACTAAAGTAAGAAATTTAGTTTGAAAATGTCTTACCTTAAGTAAATAGCAAGAAAAAAATCGTACTTATTTCATACTATAAAACTGGACCTTAGTAATTAAACAAAAATATTTAGTTATTTTGGTCGGTCTAATTTTGTGGAAAAGAGATTAAATATAATTTTAGAGCTTTCTTTCCTAATTCCTTTTAAAAAAATTGCTATAATTTTCTTTGTAAATCAAATTTAATAAAAAATATTTTATTGATATGTTAAGGATATTATTAAGGATTTCATATTAAATTCAATTCCATAATATTGAATCCTTGTTATTATTTCAAATCTGTTTTGTTTGCTAATAAATCAAGTTTGTTAAGTCGGAAAAAAAAGAAACACGATATTAAAATATTGGAATTTGGAATGATATAGTTACAGTTAGTGCTGTTTGTTTCTTTCTTCTTTTTTTTTAATTATTTCTTTTTAGTTTAAATTTTCCTTTTTCATACACATACATATTTATATATATGATTTTGAATTTGTTCGGAATATTAGGCTTAAGGGCATTTTTCTTTTTTTGTTTTAACATTTATAAAATTAGTCAAAAGTTTGGTTTTATTTATATGTAGTAGTTTGGTTATGTTAATTCTTTTTTGTGATGTAATTTATTAAAAAGTTATAGATATATATATTTAGAGGGAGATAGAGAGAGTACTGATTTTTATTAAGTTAAATTTTGAATTTGAACTTGTTTAATATTTTCTTTTAATAAATCTATAAAAAGTTTTTCTTTGATGCATCTGTTGTATGTTTATCTGTATCTTTAAAGTCTTTCGATGTAATGGGGGGTCCACGGGATTCAAATGTTGGTTTACCCATAGCCAGAGCTGGATTTAAATCTAGCATAGTACGTGGACTCATAGCTACAATACTGGCACCAATTGGACCTAAAGAAAGTATTTAAAAGAATTTGAAAAGTTTTAAAATATTTCTAAATTAAAAAGATAATAAAACTTAGAAGAAAATTAAATTTAAGCAAGCGTTAAAAGCACAGAAAGTTAAATATTTTACAAAAATTTACTGAAAATAGTATAGTAAAAGATAAAAATATACATGCTTTAGTATAAAAGTAGGCTATTTACATGCAATTGAAAAAGTCAAAAACAAATTTGTTGTTATTTACACTTGATTTAAATATGAACTAATTCAATAAGCTAATAAATTTTCTAATGGGGAATTATTGTTGAATTTTTTACTAGGGCTCTTTTGGGGAAAAAAATTCATACTCTTTAGTATTTGATTATGTACAGTAGTTGACAAAAAAAAAAACTCTCCGCCTTATTGTGTTTTTGGAATTCCTTAACTAAAATTTATTTAAACAATGCCCACGATATACTCAATTGCATCAAATTTCAGATTTTCTATAAATTCTGTAAATTTATAAGATTTCTAATGAAAATTTTTAAGATTTGATAATATTTTGGAAGAAATAATATATGTGACCTTCTCCGAGAAAGGGTGTCCCGTTAGAAAAAAATTTAAGTAATAACACTCAAACGATGGGTATTAATGATATGAATATGGGAAAAATAAGTAAAAAAAAATTTGAATGGAATCTTTTTTGTGGAATGACGAATCCGTTACAAAAAAAACCTTTTTAATTTTTCTTTGAATAGCTCTGGTCCACTAGTTTTTTAAGTTTCATCTTCGTAAAGATTATTAGGATAATGTTGGCTATAGTTATTACGTAGAATATACCAAATTAACAGGCTCTTCAAAGCGCAAATTGTAAGACTCATTTTGGCACAATTTTCAAAATTTTTATCTTAAAAACCAATACCTGTATCTCGAAAACTAAGCGATATATCACAAAATGGGCAACATTTTCCCAAGTTCGGCTATTATTCAGATGAGGTTGGTCCGAGAGGAATAAATAAATTTTTATGTAACAGCTACAGGGCGACTTATTTCACCCCCTGGGGATCTCTCCCGGACCTGACCTATTTTTATTATAAGAATCCCAGCAAAAAGATTCTAGTATTTTGGAAGCAGTAAAATACAAAGCGCTTAAAAAAGCGCTACAAACTCTGCTTTACAGAGTTACGCCACTTAAGGCGTATACAATAGACCACCCAAATTTATAAAAGTATTTTTTTGTTTGCTTCACCGGCAGTTTCCGATAGATTGGACATAAAAAATAATACGTGTTCAAAAATTGGATCTGGCTCATACAGGCCAGTCAGTTTGAACTTTTGACCCTAAAAATTAACTAAAAACACTTCAAAGTTTTTTTGCGCTATAACTTCTAAATTTGACGTTTTTCGCAAAAATACTATATTATTGTTGTTATGCAGAATAAAAGGACAAACACTTTCTTCATACTAATTTTTGGCCTAAGTGTTACTTATCGTGGTGTTTTAAGCGGATAAAATAAAAATTTGTGTTAAGAATTCATTTTAAACGGCCCTCGTTAAAATTTGGACAGAGCCAGTGAGGATCGGTTTTAATTTTTTTGTAGAGCAAGATATGTTGTTTTTATAAACCAATTACATTTGGAAGATATATCTGTTATTCCATGGAAGAGAGACCAAACAACCTTGCAGTTGCAGCTGCAGATTCCGCTGCGGTGAGAAAAATCAAATTAAATGACTGCGGCTGCGGTGACGGTTGTTTTTATACATTTATAACATTTTCTTTACATGCATGTATGTGTACATTTAGTGTATGTGTAGAGAGCATCAAGGATGGGAAATGAGGTTTTTGTTTCAGTATAGAAAAATTTTTATTTTTTTAAATTTTTTTTCATTTTAACTTCGGCAAAGACCATTAAATTAAAATGATAGGCTAAATGAGTTCGAAACTAGTAGTAAACATGAAAAACAATGATTTTCCAAAATAACAGTTCAATCGTTTCAACTAAACATCATCAAATGTCGGGATTATTTTTTAAAAATATGGCAACATTGTAGTGATAGTGAGAATGAAAATATGCGAGTATGAGAGAAAACGTAGAGAAATTAAATTAAGTAACTAATTTCGTAAAACACTTGGGTGAAGTGAAGGGAACTTTTAATGTAAATTGTTTTTGTAACAAAAACAATTTCTATAGAAATAACGCAACACTTCACCGAAGTGTTTTAGAAAATTACCCCCTAAGTTTTAATTTAGAGAGAATCCGCAGTGCGTTTTTAATTGTCAAAACTCCATATAAAAAAAATAAACCTAGAACAAACCGCAAGGTTGTATCTCTACATTCAGTCTGCATTTTGAAGTCGGCAAATGAATTCATTTATTTTCATAAGAAGTCGCGTTTAAATGCGCATGAATGAATTTATTCGCGGTTAAATGCACTTACTAAAAACGTGAATTTACTGCAATTTTTCAGCAGCGAATAATGCGCTTTTTCTCACAAAAAAATCTGCTTCCAAAAGTGGCCTTTGTATAGAAAAATCATACCTTCCGTAAGCAGCTTTGTAAGGGATTGATTTTATTTATTCCCTTCCAAAGCTGCATCCAGTGAAGCTGTCCATTTTGCGCTATCTCACATATTTTACGCGATATTGACCATTTTTTAAGCTGAAAATTTTACAAAATGGCCTGTATCTCGAAAACTAAGCGAAATAGCACAAAACAGACAAAATATTTGCAAGCTCGGCAATGATCACCTATTATTCAGATGAGTTAGGTCCGAAAGGAATCCAAAAGAAATCATTTTTATATAATCGCCACAGGGTTACCTATTTTTTAATCAATTTACAATTTTCCTTATCGCCTCGATTTTGTTCCATTCTATTATCGGAGTGTCACGTAAATTGTAAAAAAATAAATAAAGAAGAAAATTAATATAATATGTGACCTTCTCCGAGAAAATGGACCTAGTGTGTCAAAAAACGCGAACTTGGGAAAATCGATAAAAAAAGAGAAAAGGTCACATATATTTATTAATAAACAAACTAACCCAAAAAAGAATTTTGTTGCCAATTATAGGTTAACCCTGAATTGCTGTTTTTTTTTGCACCTTTTCTCATTTTAACGGGAACACAGTTAAATTTTTTGTAACGGGAATTCCCCGTAAATATTTTTTTCATAGCATTTTTCTCAAATATTTTATCTTAACTGAAGTATAAATAATCAACCATAGATACTTTCTGCTATCCTTAATATGCAAAAGAAAAATTTAATATTTAATGAACTAAAAAATTTAGTTCATCGCAGGGTTGGCAGGCAATACCGCTAAAATACCGTTCTCGATTCAAAAACCTTTCAACTGACTACCGTTATTCCTAAAATACCGTTACCGAAATAACCGAAATGCCGTTATCCTTAAAATACCGTTGCCGAAATAACTGAAATACAGTTATCCTTAAAATACTGTTACCAAAATAACTTAAATATCGCTAACCTTAAGATACCGTTACCAAAATAATCACAATACCGTTATCCTTAAAATACCGTTACCGAAATAACTAAAAAACCGTTATCCTTAAAATGCCGATACCGAAACAAATGAAATAGCGTTACCCTTGAAATACCGTTACCGAAATAATCTAAAATAGCGTTACCCTTACCGATAACCGCATCGTTTCGGTTACCATCCATGGTTTATCGCAGAGATCTTTTTTTTTGTCACCTACTGTATATTATTTAAAATGGGGTAGTGGGAAAAACGGGGGTCTACTTAAGGAAAAAAGTGTTTGGTTTTATTTCACACACCCTCCCATTTGCTTCCATATATGAGGCAGAAGTGTTATTTTGAGCATTTTATATTGTGTCATTTGTGTCGTTTTTTATGAAGAGAAATTTGAGCGTTGTTAGTTTAAATTTGTTAAAGGATTTGTTTTGTTATAATTTTAGTCAAAACCAAAGGCCACATCTGTAAGATATAAAACAATAAAATATATTTTTTTAATGCTTATGTGTTGAGACAAAAGTTTAGATGATTTATGTCATTAAAAAAAAAAAACCTTCTTTCAAAATAAATCACTCATCAATGGGAAATTAATGGAGACATAAAATTTTGAAATGATCTTACTACCCTGCGTAAATATTAAATGAATTCTGGTATTCCCTAACATATATATTTTATTGAAACTTAAATTAATTTACCTTTTAACATTAAACAAACATATTTTTTTTAAACACACACATACATACATAGGAGAAAATTTCGAAATACAATACATACAATAAAAAGAATTTTGAAAAATAAATAAAATTAGACTTGAAACGCACGTTAATTATCGTTTCAGTTTTAAAATAATGGTGATTGTATACCATGCCGAAAAAAACCGATTCAAACATTTCAAATCTTTGATATCATCTTTATATATTTTTATTCTCATTTTCTTCGTTTGCCGGTACAATTTCTTACTACCGTTGTAAATTACTGTTTTGACATTTTAGGGATTTTATAATATCAATTTAAGTATACATATTAAGGAATTGAAACCGTAAAATACCGATATGATAACACTGAAATATGAAGACAATTACCCCTAATTGTATCAGCGTCTTAAAAAGTTCGTCATATTGATTTTGGTTTCGGTATGGTGGACAATTACCTTTATTTGAAAGCTGAAATTGTAACCAAACTGACGTTAAACTTAAAAGTTATGTTTGTAACTAACATTTGGCAATTTTAAATAAACGTTTGGGAAGTTCGGTTTTTTTAACTAAAATATTTGTCGCCAAATATATGCCCCAAACACCACAAGAGTTTCGTTTCAAGTCAAAGCAAGATTTTTTTTTACAATCAAAAAGAAATAAAAAACGAAACATACACTCAATTCAGTGAAAAAATAGCAAATAATTAATTTCCAATTATTACAATGTAATACCAAATCCAGCGTAGAAAATGACGTACCGCAGCAATTACATATTTTCAATTGATTTCTAATCAAATCTCCAATTCTATCCTTGGCAAAAGCGAGAAAAGTGTGAAAATGTGTTTTTTGATATTGATGAAAAAATTGAGAAAATGTTGTAGATATATTGTTTGTTCAATATTGCATAATTATCAAATCCGTTTTGTGGTCGTGGAGGAGCTGAGGTGATATTTACACGCATATCCTGTATTATCCTTTGATAGATATATGTATAATATTTAATACGATATGATGATATTATATTTTATTACTATGATTTTATTTAGATTTGTTGTTAAAAATGTTTTTTTTATGATATTTGATTTTTTTGCTGTTTATTGAGACCTTCTGGTAGTAGCTGTTGTTGCTGTTTAATGCTTTTTTGGATGGTGATTGATTTTCTTAAGTTTTGGGAGAAGATTTACGCCGCTGATGTTGTGGTTTTCAAAGTAATCTTCCCATTTTACCTTCTTTTGACTTTTGGCTTATCATGGCCGTATATTCATCTAATCGATTTTTTACAACATTCATTTTAATGATGAGAATTTTTTATAATGAAAAAATATTAATACAGTTTTTTTTAAATAAAATATTTCAAAATAAGAATAAAAAAGCGAAAATAAAAATTATAAAATTTTGTTAATATGTAGTTTAATGTGTCCCTTATATAGCGCATTATAGATCTGCTATGCTAATATTCTCCGAATTTTAGTCCATTTGTCATCAAATGTACGAATTTGTGTATACAAATTTTTTTAAAAAGAGTTAACCCATGCAAAATCCCGGGCAAAGTTACCGTTTTTTTAAATTCCCAAAAAATTTTATATATCTTGTAATGTATTATTTCTGTCGAATTTTGATATGCTAATCGCGAATAAATTAAAGTTTTTTAAATCGAATCTGACTCTAATTGTGAAATAATATTTTAAAAATTCAAAATGGCGGACGAAATAAAGCCGCCATGTTAGCCAGATTTTGTTGTTTTTTGGTCAAAAAAAGCTGGCTGAAGTTGTGCATCAGTTAATCGATTTGTCCTATAGCTCCAACATGTGAATTTAATACACAATAATCCACTATATGAGCATATTAAAATTTTTGGGTCCTTTTAAAAAATAGGGCACTTTGGACGAAAATTGGCGTGGGTTAACGTTTTCCCAAAAAAAATATTTTATTCAAATTCCTACATTTAATGTCAAATGGAAAAAACAGTGCGTTGTTTGCATTGAAAATCGATAATTCATTATTTATGGGATATTTTAATGTATTGATATATAAATGTTACATCGGTTTTATTAAAGGTTTAGGGAGGCAAATTTGAAATATACAAATGCATGTTTAATATTTTATACAAATGGATTTTGAGGAAAAAATATAGGACTCAATTTATTAGAATTTATTTTTAAGCCAAAATTTACAAGTGACTTTATGTTTGTGCATATCTGTTGCCTTTTGTTTAATTTGTTAATACAAAAAAATATGCAATAAGTAGTAAAAATTTTGGCTTAAGCAGGTGTTGTAAGCTTAACTTGTGTCCATTCTCATGTTCTCATATATTCAGCCCAGTTTTACTTGTAGTGTACAACATAAAGTCATTAAGTGTATACGGGTTAAAAGCTTCTTCATCTGTTTATAATTATTTTTTTATAATTGTTTTGAAAGAAAAAAAATAGGCAAACAACGACAAAAAATGCCAAAAATATTGTTTATTTATATAGGATAACAATTATTTACACTATACACACGATATTATCGAATTTTAATCAAAGAATTTGCTTATTTTTAAATTTTCGAATCGTAAATATTTGGTAAATATTTTATAAAGAAAATCCAAAAACTTGTATATAGTCTACACCTTTTGCAATTATAATTCAGAAAATTTTAATTGAAACTCAGAATTTACATTTGAAGATCAGAAAATATCAATTGAAATTCAGAATTTCACTTTTATATCCATAAAATATCAATGGAAATTCAGAAAATATCATTTGAAATTTAGAAAATATCATTTGAAAATTCAGAAAACAGCAATTGAAATACAGAAATCGTCAACCGAAATTCAGAAAATTTAAAAAGTTTTTTTTTAATTTCAACTGATATTTTCTGAATTTCAAATGATATATTCTAAATTTAAAATGATATTTTCTTAATTTTAAATGGAAAAACTGAATTTGAATTGATATTTTCCGAATTTCGCATGGAAGTTCTCCATTTCAATTGATGTTTTCTGAATTTTAAATGGAAATTCTGAATTTCAATTAATATTTTATGAATTATAATTGGAAAACGTGTAGAATTAGAAATTGTGTTCAAACTGTTTATTGATACAATTAATATTTCAATTATTTTTAATTTAATTAAATAAACTTTCAGTTGACTCAATTAAATATTTATTAAACATAATAGTTTAATACTCCATAACATATTTCTGAAGATTTAGAGAATTTTCTTCCTGATATCAATGAATTTTTGCATAAAAACAATGAAGTTTCATGGGAACTCGTCCACTGAAACTTTTTATACAAATTTACAAAAAATATCGTTTTAATTAGGCACTAAAAGTTTCATACATTCTATAAAGAACCCAGTCAGAAATCGCCAGTGGTACAAAAAATCAAGCACTGGCATACCACTGGGTAACCACGGTATTAAAAATAAATGACTGGCAGAACACTCATTTGGGACGCTTTGCCAGCGTTTGCAAAAAGCGTTTTACCAGTATTTGTTTTACAAAAATTTCGGTGGTTTATAAAAAAACCACTGGCAAAGAATTGGCTTAGAGTGATATGCCAAGGTTTGCAACCAGTGGTTATCCAGTGCTACCTAGCAAATGCTACCAGGCGAACAAAAATCAATTCACTGGTAGACCAATGATTTTATAAAAATGCTGACGCTTCGTTAAAAAATGTTTGTAGTCAGAAGGTTCCGAGTTCAAATCCGGTTGCAAGCAAAAAATTTTTTTTGGATTTTTTTTAATTAAAAATTTTTTGGTTTTAAAACCAATTTTTTTTGTTTTTGGGAAAGCTCCTTCAGGACCCACTTTTCTTTTGCCCTCCCAATACTGGCATACTAGTTACAAAAAATTGTTTACCAGTACTAGCATTTTGGCACAGCCAGTAGTAGTCCAGCTATTATCACTCATTTATGTGTTTAGCCATTAAATATATGTCTCGTTAGCTCAGTGGGTAGAGCAATCGTCTGCCAATCTGACGGCCTGGGTTCAAATCACGGCAGGACCAAAAAAATACATATGAACTTTTTTTAAATTTTATTTTGGAAAATATATTTCCAGACCACCTATTTATTGGTTTTGCCAGCGTTTTGCCAACGTTTAAAAATTTTGTTCCTCCAGTTCTTTTCCAGCGCTTATTGAACAGCCGGTCCTTTTGTCTAATGATGTTATCGTTTTGGGAATGGGAAAGCACTTTTTGCCAGTACGTGTACCACCTGTTAAAGTGCTTTGCCACCGCTTTCCCGTTTGTATTTTTCTGACTGGAAAGTTTCATTAAAAATTCGTTCCATAAAAAATTTTAAGCTGTTCCTTAATTTTTGGTAATTTTTCGTTCATTTTATGAAAAAAAAGTTCCACTATTTTATCAAAAAATTTACCGGGTGTTTTAGTAAAAAGAATCAGACGATTTTTGCACAAACTTGTTAAGACTTCTTTGTAGAACAAATGCGGCTAAAAAATTTTAAAGACAAATGATTTTAAGTTTGTTTTTTTTTCACAAAAATGTTTTAACGAATTCGTCTAATCCTTATTATAAAAACAGGCAGTTAATTAACATTCGTTCAATGAAATTCTCTCTATTCATAAACATTTTTTAACAAATACACTGGAAGCATTTTGTTGTTCGAATTGTAATGAAGTTTTCTTTACTAATTAAATAAAAGAAATTCTTAAATTTAGGCCCTGTGCGAGGTGGCTAAATAAATTCAAAACTAAATACAAATTGACAAAAGGGTTTAAAATTTATTTGAAAATTTTTTGAAAAGTTTTTGAAATTTCGTAGAAATTTGGAAACCTGAATTTAGTTTAGATTTTATTTAGCCAGTTCGCACCCACCCTTAATGAAAAAGCTTCATTAGTTTTATGAAATTTGCTTTAAATGAAACTTCTTTATTGAGTGTATGTATCTTTTAAAAAATAAAATTTAATTATTCATATTCTTTCATTTCCAAAAGTATGATTTTAATTACAAAATAATTGGTTTTTAAACTTTTTAATAGTTCCGAGTAATAAAGCTCCGAATATAGGGAGTTTTTCAATTATTAGGCGAGATTTGGATGAACATCCTAAAAAATACTTTTGTTCTGAAGAAAATTCGAAGATTTAAAAATATAATTTTTTCAAAAAAGAAATCAAGAAAATATTTCTGCTGTTCGTACTTTTGAATTAAAGTTTGTTGCGACGAGACTTCTTCACATTTTGGTTCAAAGTAATCATAAGAAATGAGATCCAATCAAATAATGAGATCCAATGGAAAAATGTACACTAGGGTGTTCTGAAATTGGGAAATCTTACGTAATAGCAGATATAGGGGGTATCAATACTCCGCTACCTGCGTTTAAAGCTGGCGTTTGAAGTGCATTGTTTGAAATTTTGTCTCGAATTGTTGGACAGAATATGGCTCAAACATTTGCGAATGCTAAGCATATTATAAGAAAAAATATTTTTAAAAATTCCTTAGAGTAATATTACTCCACCACTGCATCATTTAGTTTGAAACAATTAAATTTTTTTCATTTTTTTTCATTTCATTAAAATAATTTAAAAAAATCTTATTTTAAATGCATTTATAAAACAAAACAAAAGAACATAACTTGTTTCAAACTAAATGATGCTGTGGTGGACTATTTAATACTGCTCTACGGAATTTTTTGTGGTTGGACCTAAATTTCCATGTGGAGTTCCACGTCAAGCAACCGACCCTGTACTTAGAGAATACACCATTTTATCTTGTTACGCTAAACAAATTGATTTTATGTAAAAATTATGATAATAATTATCTTAGTGTACAATAAATATTGAAACAAAGGGAAAAATTGTAATAAAAATATGATTCTTTGAAGTTAATATGAGATTGGTCATTAGTTTAGTCTTCTCTTTCACATTTCTAAATTCGGATAGGATCCATATCTTATAATTGGGCGGCTAGCGTCTGCCCGTCTAAGAACAACCCCAAAATAACCTCGGGCAGTGGTAAACAACGTACTAGAGATTAATCACAACTGGGTCGTAATAGACGACACACTAACATACACTTATAATATTTGTCAAATTGTGGCCATATTTTTGCCTGAATTAGTATCAGAGTTGCACTAATTTTGCTTATAAAAAATATTTATTTTTGATGGAAAAAAACTACTTGAAAATAAAAATACCGAATTTTCCAAAAAGAAAAATTAAATAAATATAGCCAAATTGAAAACAATAAAAATGAATGCAAAATTAATTAAATGGGTGAAAAAATGTAACAAAAGATATACAAACAATTCTTCTTTAGCTTTTCTTTTTTCTAAACGTCAAAAACTGCCGACGGTCGGTTGTCGCTTAATTTAAATTCATCGCGACGATTTGTATTGTCGTTAGTCGTCAGTCGACTCAGTAATGATTAATCTCTAACGAGCTGTTATATACTTGTTATATATTTATAACATCTAATTTTAATAAAATTTATTTAAAATTTCAACACGTGTTTATTTAATTTTTATTTCTAAATGTAAATATAAAAATAGTTTTTTCGACCTTTAATACTGAATTAAAAAATTTTTTATTCTTGTTCAAGGCCAATTATTTCCTTAGTATAAAATAACATAATAAGTACTTTTTCAAAAACTTAATTATTTTTCAGTATGATGATATATTCCTAACAAATAATTCAGTGTTTTTGCTTTTAAAATATTATACAATTTCAGGATTGAAAATACGATCGTTTCGGCGATTTTCCACTTCCATATCATCAGTTTTTATCACCCTCGAAACGATCGTCTTTACATTTCTAAAAGTATTGGAAATTTTGGAAACAAAAACTCTGTGAGTTATTTGTTAGAAGAATATAACCCGATAAAGAAAAGAAACTGAGATTTTGATTATTAATTGATTAATTAATTATTATTGCCTTTAATCGATTAATCGAACTTCCTCATTAATCAAAATCCTGATTAATCAATTAATCGATTATTCAACCATTTTCATTAATCAAAAACATGATAAATCGATTAATCAGTTGTTTGGATTATTCCAAACAATGATTAATTGATTAGTCATTGTTTTGATTAATCAAATTTATGAATAATTGAATAATATCTTGTTTTTCTTCGTTGAAGACGCCTTTTAACGCCAATTTATTATAGAAACATGAAATTTAAGAATGGACATTGGTAAGGTCTGACCAGTGAGCAAACAATCTCTCCGATTTTCTTTATTTAGGACTTTATAAAGCATCGCCACAAAACAAAGATAAAATTGCCGTAATTGTTTATTTTCAAACATTTTTTCAATATTAATTAAAATTATTCAAGTTTGGATTATTCAAAATTCAAATTAATCGATTAATCATAATTCTGATTAAGAAGAGTTAGAATATCTATGTTTACTCTCTGATATTGCAATAATACTGAACACAACCACGCCATAGTAAAGGTGTGGCAATATTGGAGATAGTATAAGATCGATTTTAGCAGATAAAATTGAACAGTTTTATTAATTTTTTGTGTTGAAATTTTCAACCTGTAATAAAAATAGTAACCTGTGGTTAGTAAACGAACAGGCATTTTGTATATCTACTAGACGGGGCTGAATTTGGAAAGATGTCGATTCTGTAGATCAACCACTGCAGCATGCGCGGTTCCATTAATCCGCGGGGAAAAATCATACGCCACCGTAGACAAATACATTGAGTTGGAAACTGAGGCGTATGATTTTTCCCCTTATATTAATTGCTGGAACCGCGCATGCACTGCCGAAAGGTTGTAAAGAAATATTTCAAATCAAAAATATTCCATAGTTTTTTTACAGCGAAGCGAAATTTTTACAATTTTTGAAAAATCTAAAGTGTAAATGACTTAGAAGGAAAATATGGTTCATTAAAATAAGATGAAACTTCTGCAAATTTTGTCAAAATCTTCTGCAAATTTGAATTTTCACTTTATCGATTTACGATTCGAAAAAAATGTCAAACCCCAAAATTCTTTTGAAACTATATTTCACTTTATTTTTGTTGTTACAATAAATATCCACCTGTAAAATGTTTCCAAACATATGTTAACTTACCCGATTTTGGACTAACTAAATCTTTGGTTTTATTATTCATACGTCTAGGGCCAGTACCAGAACCCATGGGGCCTGAATTAGGGCCAGAACCGGGAGTACCGCAACCGCTGACACCTCCTGATTGACCTAAATTGATAAGTACCAGATTAAAAAACACAACAAACTTAATTTCGGTTAATTTACCTGGCAGCCGAGGTGGACGGGGCTGTTCAACCGGAAGCACACGTCTACGTTTCTTTGGCAGTTTAGCTCGTGCCTGTGTATGCGAATAATACATGGCAAAGTTGCTGACAATAACGGGCACTGGCAGTGCAATGGTTAGCACACCGGCTAGAGCACACAATGCGCCCACAAACATGCCGACATAAGTCTTTGGCACCATATCACCATAACCCACTGTAGTCATTGTCACTAACGCCCACCACAGGCCCAACGGTATACTATTGAAATCATTGTGTGGATTCGTTTGTATACGCTCCGCATAATACACCAGACTGGCAAAGATGACTATACCCAGCACTAGGAAAAATACCAATAATGTTAACTCTTTGGCTGAGGCTCTAAATGTCTGTATTAGAATTTTGAGACCGGATGAATGGCGGGTCAATTTGAAGAGTCGCATAATACGTATGATGGAGAAGAATTCCAAAATATCGGCATTCTCCAAATGTGAAGCGAAACGTTGTAAAACTAAATCAATATAAAAACTAAGTGTGGCAATGTAATCGATTATGTTTACAGATGATTTTAAAAAGTCACATTTATTCGGTGATGATATAAAACGCACCTGTAGCAAGCAAATTCAGATCAATTAGAATATTATTAACACTCAAATGTAATTGGGCCACTCACCAATATTTCAAATGTAAACCAGGCATTACACACACATTCAATGTAGAAAAAAGCTATGTGGGCATTTGTTTGCGGCTTATCCAAATACCAAGCGGAACTACCATTGGTGGTACGTACCATTTTATTTACTATATACGGCACTCTCATATCCGGGTGGGTTTTCAAACAGAATGATAATATAGAAATGCATATAAAGAATACCGAAACAACACCAATTATCTGGAAATTTAAATTTATGAACAATTTTTGCAATTTATATTATAAAAATTAGTTCTATGATGTAATTAAGTACCTTGGCTGCATTCGAACTATATGGCTCATCAAATAGCGACCATATTCGTGGTTTTACTTCTTGCCACCACGATAATGTTCCCTTATAATAGTCTTCTTCGAAACCAAATTTTCGAGCTAATTCCTCTTCGGACGGTTTTTCTGTATCTAAATCTAAACGATCTAGTACGGCTAAAGTTTCTTGAGTGTCACGATGCTGTGTGAGATAGAGACAGAGACAGAGAGAAGGAGAGAACATGCATTATTTTCGAATTATTAGTGATATTGAATAATTTACCTGAGTGTAGGTCATCCAACAACAGGGTTCTACTTGATTCGAGTCTAAACCCCAAAATTCTAATTCTTCTTCAAAGAGTGGTCCACAAACATCCGTAGGGTAATGGAGTTTACCAGTTCTAGATAATAAAATATGAATATATTATTGTATATCAGGAATAAAATAAGTGTTAAAGACAATTTAAAAGGTTATAAGGCAAGTTTTATAGTAAGCATTTAAGTTTTTTTTTAATTTAAACCAAATGCTCCTGAATTAAGAAAACGTGTGAATTTTTTAATAAAAATTCGATAGCCGATAACCTGTATCCAAATAATATTTTTCGGCATTTTTTATAATCATAAAATACCCTCTAGTGGAGATATTTGCAAACAAAGTCGAAAGTTAAACTGCTGGCATTCTTCAATGTATTAAGATTATAGCAAAATTGTAGTTCTAATTTGTTCTCTTAATTTAAATCTACGTTAATAATAAAGATCTTCTTAAAAAAATTATTCAATTTTTAAGAATTTTTTTTAGACTTTTGTTTCTTTTATGATATACTCAGTATAAAAACGCTTTTTATTTACACTTTAACAATATCAGTCGTGTATAAATATTCCACCAATGGTGATTAAATCACCAGTAATTTTCCGGAAAATTTAAAAATTAACTGTCTTCAAAATTTAGAATTTTCTTAATTAGGCCCAGAATATATAAGATATAATTTTTATCAAAATCTGTCGACGGGAACTGGAAGTGGCGAAAAATGGCTTAAGCTTTTTAAAAAAGTCCGACAGATACTGAAATTAATATGTGACAACCCTGTAATGATAATCTAGAATTTTGTTTTGTAGTTGCAGACTAATTTTTATACTATCTTATGCTTTTTACTACTCTGTTATATTAAAAAATACCGTTTTAAAAATATCACTTTTTGAAATTTTGTCGTCATATGAAGGGTTAAATGCACACAGTAAATACACAGAGTGAATGTTGCTGGGCGAGTTTTAATGAAATTTTCGATAAACTGCCTAGTGTAGAAACGCTAAGGGCATATCATTATTTTTTGGATTTCTAGTAATGACACCGACTTATATTTTGCATTATATTAAAACAAATAATAATGAGTTACTAATAACTGGTTACTTTTTCTATTATTTCAAAATGAAAAATAACGCGCTACCAATAATTACTTATTTTTATCATTATTTCAAATATAAAGTAATGGTTTAAATTTTTTGAAATCTGTTCTTCAATATAAACGTAGGTAAAGATAGAAAATGTTTTTCTTCCAAAAATATCGACATACTTATAACAAAAAAAAAATTAGTACAAAAGTCTGTTAAATGCGTCCTGAATAAATTGAACTAATTTTTCTGTTATTTTCTCTAAAAAAGTCCGTACAAATAGGTCAAAATTCTGCTAAAATAACAGGAAATAGTACATGTATTTGCGCCAGCACAATTTTGATCTATTTGTACGGACTTTTTTTATGAGTGCAGAATTTGAAATATCTACCAGAGAAAAATTTCTGAGAAATTTTGTGGCATTTCAATCAAAAGAGAGCAAAAATCTTAAAAAAGCTAATTCCACAACATTTTTGTAATTATAATTCTAAAAATATCAATTGAAATTCAGAAAAGCATCGATTGAAGCTCAGGAAATATCAATTGATAATCAGAAATACATCAATTGTAATTGAGAAAATATCAATTAAAATTCAGGAATCATAATTCCAATTGTAATTTTCTGAATTACAATTGCATCAGTTGTATTATATACTTTGACTCTGATGGTTTTTTTTTATAAATATCATGAAATTGTAACCTGACGGAGAACGCTTTCCTCTAGCAGCAATCGAAACAACAATAATGATTCAATTTTACGAAAAACATCGCTGTATTATGAAAAGTGCAAAATATAATTGACACAATTACCAGGATTTAAATTAGAGTTAATTTCTTAACTACAGAAAGTTTGCATTTCCTGCAAGAGTTTTTAAAAACAACCCGGCAAAAAAAATAAATTCAAAAAGAGTAAAAAAATCACTACAATTCATGATCAAGATGTATTTCGTTTTTAACATAAACACTAATGATTTTAACATTGAGTTGTCATAAGGAGTATTCACACTTCAACATTTTGAACGAGTGCAAAGCAAACTCTATTTCATCAATTAAAAAATTTAAAAAAAAATATTTCTTTATTCAATTTTGCTAGGCTAGTCATCTACCTGTAAGCCATTCTTTGATATGAATGTAAACGGACATACACCCAGAAAACAGATTCGGTGCTGACAACCCCATTTGTTGCCAATCGAATGGTTCAGTTGCATCAAATGAATTTTTCGGTTGTGGCTACCGAATTATTCTTGATACAACTGAAATTCCATTGCCACAGTCAAATTAGTCCTGTCTCAATTGGTTTTCTGTTGCCACAACTGAAAAATTCGGCTACCACAACCGAACCATGCGATTGGCTACAAATATGGTTTTCAGAACTGAATCTGTTTTCTGGGTGTAAATACACAAATTTGTCATTGCGAGACATTCGCATCTATTCCTGACATTCGTATCTATTCGTATCTATTCTGTAACTCCTAGTTGTGACTTTATACCCCTTGTGTTTGTTGTTACAAAGTCACAATAATTAAATTTATTCAAATTTTCGTTTGAAAATTCAAAAAATTAAGACCTGGCATCGCAGGTTCGACCAACAGGATTAGAACGCGCGATCATGTGTTTGGAAATAAACTGTATCTAAATTATATCTTAGGATCACTCTTAGAACAATACGTCGACCGGCCTGCAAAATGTCACATTTGTTTTTTAATAGATTTTCAGTAGAGCGAAAAACTGTTACAAAATCTACTTTTAAGGTAAAGGGTTCTTCAACAGGGACGCTACAAAAGTAGAAAGACAGGGACAGCAAACGACGCCATATTTCTTGCCGCTCTTTTGACATTTCTCTTCAGTAAGGTTTGCCATTTCATGATGGAAAGATATACGAGCCAACAACGAGTTGAAATTATTAAAATTTACTACCGACATTCGGAGTCAGTGGCCTCAACGTTAAGAGCGCTACGTCCAATTTATGGTCGTCATAATGAATGGCTTCGTCAATAAACAAAATATGCGTTATTGGTCAGACAGCAATCCACACGTACTCCTTGCATCCCGAAAAAAATTACGGTTTGTTGCGGTTTATGGGCCGGCGGCGTCATTGGGCCGTACTTCTTGCGTGATGATCAAGACCGGCACGTTACTTTGAATGGGAATCGCTACCGTTCAATGATAACCGAATATTTTTGGCCCCAATTGGATAATATGGACTTGGAGGACATGTGGTTCCAACCGGACGGCGCCACAAGCCACACAGCGAATGTCACAATCAATTTATCGCAAACCAAGTTTGGAGAACGTGTTATCTCACGAAATGGTCCAGTCGATTAGTCGCCTCGGTCGTGCGATTTGACGCCGTTGGACTATTTCCTGTGGGGCTACGTCAAATCTATGGTCTATGTCAACAAGCCAGCGACGATTGATGAACTTCGTACGAATATCGGCCGATTTATGCTTGAAAACCGTCGCAAATTGGGTTCAGCGTCTGGACTTCTTCCAGCGTGCACGTGGTGGTCATGCAAAAGAGATCGATTTCCATACATAATGGCATCGAACGTACTTTCACAGGAATAAAGAATTTCATTGATATCCAAAACCGTTTTTGTTTTATTTAGAAAACTTTTGTAGCGCTCTGATTGAAGAACCCTTTATTTTATTGGCATCATATGCCTTAATAATTCACGATTTAGTAAAATCATCATTAAGGCATATGATGCCAATAAAATATCTTAAAAATAGATTTTGTAACAGTTTTTTCGCTCTCCTGAAAATCTATTAAAAAACACATGTGACATTTTGCAGGCCGGTCGACGAATAGTGCTGTAGTAGCAATAATTAAATGATTTTTTGGATGTTATTCAGAAATACTTCTAAAAAAGCTGTAAAAATATACTAACGGATACTTTGAAAGCAATGAAAAAAGAATTTTTTTTTTGAAGTTGTTCAGAATTACTTCTAAGCAAGCAGTAAAAATAAACTGACGTATACTTTTGCAGCAATGAAAGAAGAAGTTTTTTAATAATAATACGAAGAAGTGTTTTCATACTCCAGTTAAAAATTTTAATTAAATCTTCTAATATTCAGGAATATATTATTTTTTACAGTGTTTTAATGTTTTATTATATTTTATTTTAAAACTCACCTATAGTAATTCAAAACCTGTGCAAAAACGCCCGGATGTCGATCAAAAAAATATTCATTTAATAATGGATCATAGTTGGCCAAAGCTTCAGTCAATTTTGATAGTCTAGTAGCTGGTATCTTTTTCAAAGTCGCCTTATAGGTCTCATGCCTTATGCCGCCAACATTTAAAACAACCCGATTTTCTGAATCCATATTTATTAAATTCATAGCTGTATGGGAGCGTGAATAATAGGAATTTTTTTTGGGTATATAAGTCATGATGATCTGATAAAAAGAGAAATAGAAATGCAGAAACTCAAAATTACTAACCTTTCGTGTGTGACAATGTATAGTGAAGAGAAACTTGAAGTTTTCTATGTTAGAAGATGTTTGATGGTATGATCTGGTCAATTTTATTTAAATTTTTTTGTTAAGGATTAATGGTTAAGTTGTGTTGCTGTCGCCGTTTTAATTATGTTTAAGGGCATTAGAAAAGCTTGTTGTTAGCAGTTGTTGTTGTTAGAGTTGTTGTTGTATGCAACATACATAATATTAGCTAATTAGCGAAGCCATTGTTGCAGCTGTAATTGCTGATGCCGTTGATGCAGTTGTTGCATTATTGTAGCAGTTTTACATTTATTAGTTAATACAAAATAAAAAATAAATATTCTAAATAATAAATTAAACATCCAAGCCGTATGAGTAATATTAATTGCAGTTTTATTCAAAGCTGTAAGAAAAATTAAAATGTTTTAAATTCTATTAACGGTTTTGTTAAAAAAAAACACGTGTTTCTCATTAGGTTATTGAACTAATAAAAAGGTAACATAAAAAACATATCTAAATCAAATAAAAATACAAATACTTCTATAATACTCTTTATTACTTATACCACTACATCTATGAGATATTCTATTCTATGAGAAGAAGCAAACGGAAATCACAAAAGGGCAAACATTTCACAAAAGCTGCTTTTGTTTTAATAGCGCCACTTGAATATTTGTTGTCTTTTTTAACACACTGTTGCTAGTTTTTTTCCACTTTTTTCGTTTCTTATAATACGCGCGTATTTATATAAAAGAAAAATTATGAGCATGCGCTTCCTACGAATGCAGTACAAAAAGGAATATTTAAGAATGTAAGGACTGTTTTATAATAAATATGTTAAAAAAATATACAAAAAATATACTTTTACCCCTAAATTCATAAACTCTTTGTAAAATTATTGGAGGTTTATTGAACAAATTTTGTATGAAAATTACGTTCTGTAAAACTGCTATAACTTTTCAAAGTATTTATGAATTGAGGGGTTAATGTTTTATGTACCCTAGTAAAAAAAAATCATATGACTTTTGATATTATATATAATATTATTAGATCATTTTAGATCTAATTTGACACAATTAGATCTAATTTAATGGAATAAGATTTTGTTTGATACAATTCTATTCGGATTTTGTCCTCATCCAAACATATCAAATATAACATAATCATTTTTTTTTCTTTAATTTATTTTTATCGGGAAATACACAATTTGTCAAATAAGTTTTGGGATTTTAGCACATTTAATTCCTTTAATGCAATTAATGTATTTCCCGAAAAAAATAAGTTTAAAAAAGAACTAATATGCAAGTGCTTGTGCCAATTTAAATGCTACTTACATTTTAGAAAACATATTATTTTCTATTGTTGTTTATACATGAATGGATGTCGCTACATTGCTAGATCTGTCAAAACAACAGATTAGTATATTGAAAGATGACAAAGCAAATTGTGGAAAATTTTTAGTGGTTGTTTTTGTTTTTTCTTTGATATTTTAAATATTAAATAACGCTCCTAGACGAGAACAAAAAATTCTTATTGGGTTTGTAATTTAACTTAACAAATATTTCTAGAAATTCCAAAAACATCATCCCCTGACAATTTCCTTAGGTAAAGCACCGTAAGTTGTTTTTCACGTGGAAAAATTTAACTCGAACTTTAAATGCCTCAAATTGCAATTTAATTTAAACAAATGAACAATTTTTTAATTTTATAACAAAGACAATCAAAATAAACACAAAATGTCACTTTTTCCCAAGAAAAATAATAGTCTTGTACATTAAATTTGCGTGAAAACAAACTGTACACAATTTTCACGTGAAACTGATTGTCGTGAAAAATCTTTTTTTTTATATGGAGTATAACAGTTTTTTCACATGAAACTCAAACTACTTATGGTGCTTAAGAATAAAATCCGGATAGGGACATGCCTTGAACAGCTGATTTTTCACAATTTGTCAAATAAGTTTTGTTATTTTAGCACATTTAATTCCTTTAATAACATAATCATATCCAACTAGATATAATAGTATATAATTCGATACAATTATACAAATTTATATGAAGTATATGTAGCTATATATTGGTCTATATGTAATTGGATATTGTAATATATTGCACTATATATAGTGTTATATATAATAAAATATAGTCATATATTTAAGATATAATTTCTTAAAATTTTATGTAACTATATCTTGGTATAAATGTTCCAGTATATAATTATACAAAATTTGATATGATAATACATGACTATATCAAAACTTTTTTACTTGGGTACTTATTTGAAGGGCGCCGGGAAGTAAAGCATAAAAGTTATTAAGTAAAGTCTAAATATTTTACATGGTGCTTTAGATTAAAGATCTTAAAACATCGAAAACCTTAAAATACCCTAACGATATACATACTTTTGAAAAAACGTTATCCATTATTACTAACCATATGAATCGGTTACCGACCTTGGTATTTAATATTTAGATTTTTATCCTAATATTTTACGATTTTACCTAAGTACACAGTGCGTATGATCAATATTATTTATTATCTCACGCACCGTGGTCCTAACTGATTACACTATGACACAAATTTGAGATCATGGTCTGGGGGTGGATAATTCCAACGCTAACAAATATATTCGGTTAGTGTAGTAAAATCCCCAAAGCGTTTGGTCCTGGTAGGTAAAACTTTTATGTTATCGCTAAATGAAATTTCGTTGGCCTATTATTGGTTTGACTCATATGCCGTTATCGAGAAAAACGAGGTTTACATGCTTCCACTTTATGCAAAATTATTTTTTCATATTATAAATGACAATGCTTTGGCAGTAGAATTTATATTCAAAAACAATGCCTCGATAGTTATTCGCCAAGTATGCTTTGGGAGCAGAAAAATGATTTGTTATCAAAATGTTCGTTATCACCAGTGTACACAAATTTTAAATTGCGCATTCCTTATTATTAAAAAATAATTTCTCAAGTATAGGTAGGGTATGTATTAAAAATAATCCTGTCGCAGAATGTTTAAAAACAGTAAAAAAAACTCACACTTAATTAATTTGTATGTTATTATAAACTTTATAAATACTTATTTTTAAAAGGGGATTTCAATTTGTTGTTATATTGATTGTTTTATTAAAGTAAACAACAATAACACAAATTATAACAACAACGAAAATATTGACTCATCTTCTAAAGAAAATTCAAATCCTACATACACACAGATAATTATTTACTTCTCGACATCAATAATAAATAGATTATACCATTTCATGTAGATGTTAAATATAGTTTCAATTTTTTCGATTTAAAATTTGTTTTGTTATCTTTTAATAGAAAATAATTAAAACTAATTTACAGCTTATGAGGAAAAATGTACAATAAATGTGGAAAGTGCAAACAGTAGTACGAATTACAATATTCGTGGCATCAACGAGCATATCGTAGAATGTCAAGAGTCTCTGTGAACTGGCTCTGGCCGACATTTCAAAAAGTTTTATTAGAAGGTGATAGGTCAAGTTTTATGATTAAATTTTAATAAATATTAAAAATTGTTTCAATAAATATGCATAATACGAGTATGAAAATATGTATTTAACAATAAAAAAAAACCAAACCCGTTAACTGCAATTTAACTTCTTAAAATGTCAGACAGAGCAAGTGAGATAGCGGTTAACATTAGTTATTTGTTAATTGTTTAACTTGTTTTTAAAAAAAGTGTGTACTCCATTTAAATTAAAATTTCTTTGGAGCGAAAACATTCCCAAATTTCTTCAAAATTAGTCCAAATGACCTAATATTTGGTAAACAATTTTTTTAAAGCACTAATATTAGGTGTTACAAAATGTTCAACATAAAAATTTAGAAATGCATTTCAATTACGAAATTGATGAAATCAATTATTATTTTTTTTTATTGATTTAATACAGAGCCATTCCAAAAATTTGCGAAATTATTTTAATGGTTTTTTGGAATATGTGTATTTTGGATACCTCAAATAATTATCCGATTTTTACAAATCGCCGTCAACAGAGAGCTCTTCTGATCGATTTTAACAAATTTCTTTTGACCAAATTTAGACATAGAAAATTCAACCTCTCGGATACACTCCACCCAGCGAAGCTAAGATGTCAATTTCATCCTTTCAAATATAACTAAAAATTCTAGAAAGTCATACATACAACTTCTTTTATTCAATTTTATCCTCTAATTTTCGAGTTGGCATATTGCGTAAAAAGCGGCACAATAATTTTTAAAATCAATCCGAAATGGCGAATGTGAATTTTTAAAAGTTTTCACGTCAAATTATTAGTTGGTCTATAAGTTAGGCCTTGAGTTCTACTTTCCGAATTGGTACCATTAAGCTTGATTCACACGGTATCTATCGCTGTCAATCCATATTCGAAATGTAATTTTCAAAAGAGAACTTACAAAAAAAGAAATCACCCAGAAAACAGATTCGGTGCTGACAACCCCATTTATTGCCAATCGAATGGTTCAGTTGCATCAAGTGAATTTTCCGGTTGTGGCTACCGAATTATTCTTGATACAACTGAAATTCTGCTGCCATAGTCAAATTAGTCCTGTCTCAATTGGTTTTCTGTTGCCACAACTGAAAAATTGGGCTACCACAACCGAACCAAGCGATTGGCTACAAATGCGGTTATTAGAACTGAATCTGTTTTCTGGGTGATCACTTAAAATCGCATTAGTTTGGAGATACCACTTATGATCAATACACTGAAGTTCAGATAGAACCTTTCCATGGCTACTAGGTCAAAAAATGGACCGATTTTAATTATTTTCAATAAGATTCGTCCTCGAGGTAATAAATTTTTTTTACCAAATTGTGTCCAATTATTTTCAGTATTGCGACTTGTATTTTGATTATAAAAGTCATTGATTTTACATCGACAGAGGGACGGACGGTCATTACTGAATCGAAAGTGATTCTCAGTCCATCAATACACAATAAGGTGAGTATACGACCACTATTTCTGTCATTTGTGTGGTAAAATCAGATTCATATATGATTCATAAATGCTCATATATGACCTACATATTCCCTCAAATTTCGGAACCGAAGATATACTGAAATATATGAGATCATATATGGTCATACATTGAATGCATGGGCTCTTATATTTAGCAAATATTTCTGTTGATTTTGTCTGAAGAAACTGTAATTTACATTTAACTAAATTTAATTTAAATATAACTAAAATTTTGTTCATACGAGTATAACAGTGTGTTTTCAATTAATTAAAAGTAGTAGCTTTTTCTGCTATTTTGACAGGTTTATTTCTATGAGGGGATTACTATTTTCCTTTTAATTCTCTAACGCCCGGTTTCATGCTGAAGGTTAATGAGTTAACTGTTAGTTAACCCAAAACTTTGTTTTAGATTTCTGTATAATTTATTAAGATACACTTTTCGTTTTATAGTTAGGTTAAAGTTAACTTTGAAGTATCTGACCCACCGTAAGTTATCTAGATCGGTCCTCTAAATACATAATTCCTTAATTTAATTTTTAAATCTGATTTAATTTTGATCGAAACGATTCGCAAAACTGATTTTATTGATTGAATTGTTCGCTACTTTATTCAATCAATATCTTATTCAAAGAATCAGTTTGATTTTAATTGATTCTTTTCAATTTTAACAAATCAATTTAACAAAAAAAATGGTTGCCTTGATTTCACAACTAATTCAATCAAATCAAAATTGAATCAATTGCAATTTAGATAAATCAAATCCTCACTTTATTCTATATCAAATCATTTATTTAAAGTTATAATGAATTATTCACTGATTTATAAAATGAAACAACTTTAATGCAAGTTTATTCAAAAAAGAATTATCATTTTCAAGCTCTGATCAAGATATGATTAATTTTTTAAAGAAGGCAGAAGGCAAAATAGTGCCATCCTTAAAATCTTGTCACAAGTGGCACCATCTACTTATTAAATAAAAATATATAAATATATACTTAACATTTGAAATTTGTTGTAAAGATTAATTAATTTAATGAAACTAATTTAAATCGGACTGAAAATTTTCTCATCAAATCCGTAGAGAGGATTTATAGAATCCAATATCGGAAATTTCCGTTTAAAAATTTCCCTGCAAAAAAGAATGAGAAAATTTTCTACATTTTTCTGACAGGAATTTCCGATTGTTGGATTCTATAAATGCACTCTACGGAGTTGATGAGGAAATTTCCGATGAGACTGAAATTTTTAGAGTTATTTATTTGTTATACATATTTATTATATTTTCTGAAAAATACATAAATATTTAAAAAGTTTTGTAACTTCATTGCAATGCCATTTTCGTTAATTTTTGTAAGCCCGCACTCACAATAACTTTACCGTAAAAGTTCAACAGTTGTTTAAAAAGTAAATCAGTAAAGTTGTTTTAATTGAATAAGTAGTTAAATTGCAAAGAAATATATTTTTTAACTTTTTCTATCAGTCATTCAATAAATAAAATACACAAAATATGGTTTTTCGGTAGAAGTTAAAATATTCAATCAAAATTTTCTGTTAAAAACAATCAGTTGTTAGAATACAATTAATTTTAAAATAAACGATAAATCTATTATTTTTACCGACTTTGCCAGTTAATTAAATAACAATTAAAAATGAACGACAAAATACAATTATTTTAGACGAAAAGTGGGTAGTCCTTTTTTTATCTCAAGTTTTTCCATACAAAAATTTTCTATTGTTTTAATGTATATATTCGGTTGATTTTAAGGAAGAAATATTGTGAGTGCTGATAACAAGTTATAGGAGTAGGTGCTTATATAAACTATCCAAATAATCAATTACTGGTAATTGATTGAATAAATACCGATTTAATATTTTTTGTTTTAATATATTTATTAATTGTGTTTAAAAATTTTTACAAACCCTAGTAAAAATTATTTTTATATATTCATATATGATTTTTATACAATCATTTATGATTTTATACAATTATAAGTTGTCGAGTATTGTGAAACATATATTTTTATATGATTATATCAAAAGATATTTAATTATATAAAATTATATTAACCAGATCCACCATTTTTCGGATCAAATAATATATTTTTATATAATTATATTAATACATACATGATTTGATCCGGAAAACGGTGGATATGGTTAATATAATTTCATATAATTAAATATCTTTTGATATAATCATATAAAAATATATGTATCACAATACTCGACAAGTTATAATTATATAAAATCATAAATGATTATATAAAAATCATATCTGATTATATAAAAATCATTTTTACTAGGGAATAGAAACTTTTCAAAGATAAAAAGTTGTTTTGCAAAAGACGTTAAGCGAGTAAATAGCCTGGTAACCAGTGAAATCATTTGTATGCTTCTTACTCGCTTAATTACTTGGTAATTTCTGTTTTTGTTGGGTAATGAGGTTATTGGCAAGGGGTGTTCTAAATGTTGTATGTGTTGTAGTGTGCCATTAAAAACAGAGTTGTTATACAAAAATATACGAGTATAATGGCCCTATACAATATTTGTACTCATGTTTAAGTGTTCTCACAAAAGCAAATCTCAACAGCAAATCGTAGTTAAAGCGATATAAAAATTTTAACATTTTTTAATAGCAGAATATAACACATACAACACTTTGCACACCTTATAAACTACTTCAATATTTTGAAGCTTTTCTTAAATAACTAATATATATTTTTTTGTATAAAAACTACTTCTAAAATGAAAAATCAAACTTAAGTTTTAAAAGTAAAACTATAATTGTGAGTTTCAGAATGCAAGCTTTAAGAAAGGAAAATTTCAAAAAACAAGTTTGAAATCTTTGTTTTCAACACACTTCGAAATATTATTATTACTCGTAGCGCCACCTTTGACTTGTAACTTTCTGCAGTTTTATATAAATATGAAATGTATACAACCTCAAGTTTTTCCATACAAAAATTTATTTCAAAAAATAAAGCACTTTGTTTTTTGTTTATTATCACATGATGTTTTTCGGTCGAATCATTTACACTTTTTTTCGATCACTTTTGTATATCAATTAATTAATAAACAATGGGTTTTATAATGAGAAATACATTTTATGATGGAAAATTTTTAAATATTTTCTTCAACTAGTTTTTGATTTGATTTTTTATTAAGCATTTAATTTAATATTTTGTTTAACCATTTAAACTTGTTGACGTTTACTTGTAATCACATTTTAACTAGAGTTCTTTACTTTAATAAAAAGTAACATTTTAGCTTCTTCCAAAACTTCATCGATTTTTCTCGTTCTGGCACCTTTTCCGTTTTTGTTTTTTTTTTTCTTGTTAGCACTACACAAAAATATTCCAAAATTATAATTTTTCTATGTTGAAAATAAAAAATTTTGAATCAAAACATATTTTTAAATAAACTATAATTATTTTCAATCATCTTATTTGTTGAATATAAAAAAATGTAATGTATTTAACATATTTTATTGGTTTTTAATATTTTTCTCTCCATAGATATGTATCTACCTTTTATTTTGTTTTCCAAAAAAAAATTCAATTATTTTTCTTTATTACAAAACTTATAACTATTTTCAAATTCCTTTAATTAAATATTTTTTTCATTTATGCATTTATTATTTAAATAGTGTTTGAATTATTATTTTTCTTTTCTTTTTTTAACTTAAAGTAAAATAAAATGCGTTTACAATTTTTCTTTTTTGATTCCAACTTTTTACTCAATCAGCTACTTTACTAAAACTGACGTATCGCTCTTTTTTCTGTTTGGTGTGTTGATTGTATTTGGAAAAAACAAAATTTTTGTGTACAAGCGCAGCACCACTCAAATACTCTACTCGCAATTGTAATAGTACTTATTGTAGCTCTGGCATGGCACACAGTCAACCGGCCATCCAAAACGAAAAATAAAACAAAAAAAACCTTTTCCTTGATTTCTCGTCCCCCACCCATTTAAGATCCAACTCATTTTCCATAAGTTGCGTTGAATTTCTTGAAAAACACAGCTGACACATACTCGACACAATCATGTGCTGTATGCTCGTTAAATGTCTGTCGGTTTGTCTTTGTATGTGTGAGTGTGTGTGTGTGTGGTTAAATACATTCGAGTTCTCAGTAATATAAACAAATAAATTTTCAAAAATGTCTACACAAATAAAATTCAGCATTTATTTTCCATGTTTGCCGTAAATCAACAACAGACAATTTTGCCTTGCCGAGATTCAATATTTTGATTTGAGTTTTGTGTTTACTATGAGTACACATACACACCCACATGCACACACAATTTTTGTATGCACAATAATTTTGAAATGCTTTGATTTTCGATCAAATTATTAATTGAAATTTTGAAAGATTTAATTAACAATAAAAATTACACTGGCAGAAAAAACTCTGTACAGTCAGTATTAAAAGCTTTATTAATTAATAGAAAAACGTCTGTAAAAATTGTAGTTAAAACTACAAAAAATAAATATTTAAGAATGATCTTGCAGAAAAAACTGCTGAAATCAGCTGATTATTTATTGGTTAATATCAGTAAGATAAATACACGAGATTTTATATTAAATTTTAGTTAATTGAATACACCAATTTACCCTTCTAAAATCTGCAAAAAAAAATGTTCTTGATTAATTAGTAGGCTAAAAAATCATTAAAAAAAATTTTAAATTTCCAGAGTTTGTTTTTCATTTTTTTTTTTAGCTAATATTCTTTTGTTATGTGCATTTAACTAAATTTAACTTAAATATAACTAAAACTTTGTTGATACGAGTATAACAGTTTGATTTTGCTATTTTTGTCTATTATTCAGCAACATTTTTTACAGACTTTAACAGGATAATTATCATTTTTAGTTAACTAAAAGTTAACTTAATTTTTGCTATTCTTACACTCAAAATAACTTTACCGTAAAAGTTCAACAGTTGTTTAAAAAGTAAATCAGTAAAGTTGTTTCAATTGAATAAGTAGTTAAATTGCAAAGAAATATATTTTTTACCTTCTTCTAAATATCAGTCATTCAATAAACAAAATATCAAAATTTTCTGTTAAAAGCAATCAGTTGTTATAATACAATCAATTTTAAAATAAACGAGAAATCTATGGCCCTTACTATAAAAGAGTATTTTAAATTTAAAGTCGACTTTATTTTTAATCATACGGTTTTGTTCATTTTGTGTATGAAAACCCTACAAAAATATTTGTATTTTCAAACATTTTGATTGGTTGAAAATAAATTAACCAATCAGAATGCTCTAAAAATAAACCAAGTCAAGGCACACTGCCACCCAATATTTTAACTAAAGTCGACTTTAAATAAAATAAAAGTTTGGAAAATATTGAAATATTTTTGGCTGTATTATTTTTACCGACTTTGCCAGTTAATTAATTAACAATTAAAAATTAACCACAAAATTCAATTGTTTTAAACGAAAAGTGGGTAGTTCTTTTTTAACTTATTTTCAATTGTTTTAATGTATATATTCGGTAGATTTTAAGGATAAAATATTGTGAGTGTATCTTGCTAGTATTTTATTGTTATCAATTTAAAGGCTTTGCAATCTGACTACAAGATTAAGTTTCATGGGTCTTTTTTGTCCCCAGGCCACTAAGTGTTAAAGCTTCTTCTTAAGTAACGACAATTATAGTCTAATCAAATTTAAGTAATATTTTCCGAAAGTTATATAAGCTTTGATGAAAAATTCAAATTTTATAAAATGTTTTCGTAAAATGTCCTGGAAAGCAGTCGCTCCAAACACGAACTCGAATTATCATTTTTCCAATTTATTTTTTTTTTTTTCTTTAATATCAACTATTATATGGTACAAATAGCAATCGACATCTCCAAATTAGGCATTTTAAAAAATCCTTAAAATTAATTTTACAAAAACACGTTTTTGCATTTTCATCAAATTCGTGGGTCATTTTGGATTCCAGGCTAAAGTATGATCGACTCTAGGAAAAATTTTGTTTCGGAATATATTTTATTATATTATTTATTATTATTATTTATTATATTTTATTTGGAAAGAGCATACTCTTCAGTATATGCTCAGAAAATATCAATAAAAAATTCTAAGAAATAAAATTTCCACATGTTTTTTTGTAAAATATATTTTGGCCACAAAGTAATATTCTATGTGCTAAATTTGTACACAAAATTTTTGGGAGCGTTTTTTATCATTAGCCGCTTTTTCTAATCACTTGGATTTAATAAATCCAAAAAGTAGTTTTAAAAGTGCTCAACAGATGGGGTTACATTCTTCTTATTTTAAAAAGAATTTTCTGTCCGACACTTCTTTCACCCTAATTTTTAATATCGAATTCGATGATGAAGGCTTTTACTTTAACTTTTTAGTTTTAATTATATTTTATATAAAACAGCGATAGATAGCCTGCCTTTTCAGTTTTATCACTTCAATTTATATTTTTATACAGTTGAAAAATTCCATTGCAATATTTAATATTCACTAATTGGATTAAATTAAATTGCTTACAGTAGGAGTGAAAAATTGCCATTTTTATTTCAGTTATTTCTCCATGTCCAAGATGGAAAATATGTATTTGGTGAGGTGTAGTTTTTTTTCTAAACATATTTCATAAAACAAATTTACCAAAAACCTTTTATTTATTAGTTTTTAAATTTTTTTGTTTCTCTTTTAATTTTCATTCGTATTTTTTTCTGACATTAAATTAATAGGCTGTTTCATATATTTGTGCTTTTATTGTGGATTTATTAAATCCAGATTATTTTTGGATTTAATAAGTCCCCTTTTGTATGATTAAAAGAAAACGCTACACTCTAAAAAATGTTTGTAAATTTACTACTATAAAATGGGTAAAATTTTGTTTAATTTTACGAAAATTCGGTAAATATAAACAAAAAATGCGTAAACTCTTTTCATACACACGTCCATATACAATAATACACACAAAAAGTATTTTTAGACATTATGTGTTTATAAATAAACACATTGTGCCTAAAATTACTATTGTTTTGTTAAATAAAATTTTTACGCACAAAGTTGGTAAATATACTATCCTATAATAGTAATAAATACTCTGACATTTCAAATTGGAAAAACTTGAAAAAAATTATAAATAATAAAAAGAAAAAGCGAAAACGGATTATTTCTTGTGAATTACAACATTTCCACAAACACATTAGAGTCTGGAAATAGCAACATAAGCATGAAATTCTTTTTGGTAATTATTGTTAACGCATGTGGTAGTCTAAACCTCATTTCAAAATCGAAAACGCCGTAAGAGAGACACGGCCTACGCAGGAACAACTGGCTGCAATGACTCCTGCTCAACAAAATGCCTTCTTTGCAAGGGAGGCAGTCAACCAACAACCGTCAACAATAACGGGAGAAAACGCCGTAAGAGAGATACGGCCTAGGTAAAACAACTGGGTGCAATGACTCCTGCTCAACAAAGTCAATATTCATCGTGTACTGCCTAACTTGCAAAGAAAGCATTTTGTTGAGCAGGAGTAATTGCAGTCAGTTGTTCCATGCGTAGGCCATATTTCTCTTAAGGCGTTTTCTTCCGTTATTGTTGACGGTTACTGCCTCCCTTTCAAAGAAGGCATTTTGTTGAGCAGGAGTCATCGCACCCATTCAATAGTTATAACAAATTTTTTTATAATGCCTTAAGATCCCAAAACGACTAATTTGGATATAAACGATTGTGAGAGAATGACTCGGATATTATTATTAATAAAATACTTACTAAAAATTAATTTGTTATTTTATTTAAAAAAATTTTTGGGAGGTGCTTAAAGTTAGCACAACTGTTGTATATGTACGCATTATATTGGATTTTTACGCACTTTCTGTGGATTTTTGCGCATTTTTTTTGGATTTTTACGCATTTTATGCGTATATTTACACGTGAAACGTGCTTTTTTACACGCAAATTTAGTAAATTAACACACTAATTTCAAGATTTCATTTAATTTTTACACACTTTCAATGTAAAATTACAAATTATTTGTGCACCAACTTAAACACAATGTGCGTATTTTTTTTCAATTACGCACATAGAGTAAATTTACCCAATTTATAGTAGGAGTTCAGTTTCCTACTATAAGTTGGGTAAATTTCAACAGAATTTAATTAGAGTGTAATTGTCTTTATTATAAATCTTATTTCGCATAATACAGCAGAAAAAACAGAAAAAAACTACATCCTAGACAATTCCTCGATGGTGAGTGAAGGCACGCTGTATGAGGCAGGCACTGATGGCTTTTTATAAGCCATAAAAGTAATCAATGTATATAAAAAATAAAAAACAAATAAAAATTTTTAAAATGTACGAAGTAAAAACATTTTCACCAAAAGGAAATGCCTAATAAATTCTCTACCATCGTTTTTAAGAATATTTGGGTTAATATATAAAATAGTCTTTATCCGATTCTTTCCAAATTTAGTGCACATGTAGAAAACTGCGAGATATAAATTTTGTTCATACACGGTTTTTTTGAAATTTTGCTGTGTTCTTAGCGTAAAATTAATTTTAAACTTTAAATGCGTTTTCCTACTACCCTGAGTTCAAAGTCGGCTGCCACTGTACAGCCAATGTGGGTTAACCGATTTCGATTCGAGTTTTTTACTTTCGTAGGAAACAAAAAACTCTTGTCCTTGTCGTGGCCCTTTTTTTGAATTTTGGTCAAATAAATTTTATATCCCCAAGCAAATGTGTTTTTTCTTGCCTTTTTGGAATTTTTTAGTTTGTGTGGCATGTTTGTTAAAAAATATTTTTTTAATAATAATCGGGCCACGATAATGACTAGAGAATTTATTTGGGATTAAGAATCACTTTTCATTTTTATTTTCCGATAATTAATGAAGGCTGCACAATGGCAGCCGATTTTGCCTTTGTTAAAAAAGGCCATTAAGGAAGTGGCAACCCTGGCGATTTTAGCTGGGGAAATAGAAAACTGATATTTTTTAAAAATACTACAATAACATAATTTTTAAATAAAAAAATAAAATATTAAAAATATTGTTAATTGAATTTTTGACAAACACAGAAAGAATTTACAAAATCCTAATTAAATTTTTAAACATCTTTCTCATATCAAATTTGTAAATACAAAAAAAAAACTTTTTAAAAAGGCACCAACAAAGAAATTTCTAAATCCAAAAAAAAATTTCTTTTTTTTTTTGTAACTTTGAATTTTTATTTTTAAACAATTTTTATATAAAAGATAACAATTTGCAAATGAGTTACAAATATTTCAAACAAAAAAATTGTTGAGAATAAAATTTCAATTTAAAAGAAAATGCCTAGAGTTTTTTCTGTGAACGTTCAAATATGCCCTTTAAAATGCTGTTGTTACAGTATTTACCCCCTCAATCCGATGAAGTCAGAATTCCATATCTGAATCATTTTGACTATATTAAATGAATAAATTAAATAAAAAATATTTTTTTTCTAAATTTCGAATTTTGGGAATTTTTAATAATAATACACTTTTTTCCAAAATGGGTCACGTTCGTCCAACTTTCGGCACGGGTTAACGTTTTCCACAAAAAAAAATTAATTTCTTCCATATGGGACCATTTCCAATAAAACTGAGGGGTGTAATGACGAATCTATTTTTAAGGGGCATCCTAATGTAGGTATATTAAATATATTTGGCATTAGGTCTTAACTAATATCTTGTAATTTATGAAAATATTTATTTAAGACCTTAATACGCAATAAACTTTTAGCCAAAATTCTGAATAAAGCAAATAACAATTATTTATATCACGTTTTAGAGATAATAAAGTCCAGAAGATTTATTTTAAAAAATCCTCAAAACGTGTTTTTTTATTACAATTAAATATAAAACAAATTAGATATATTACGAGATTTAAATCAATAAGTTTTTAATGAGGAAATATAAAACAAATCAGCAATTTGTGCAAAAAAAAAGATCTCAAATTTCTTGACAACCGTTCAAGTTGCTCTTATATTTTGTACTTTCCCTATTGTATTTATATAAAAAGCAACTATACTTAAAATACGTCAGTAAAAAAATCTGTCAAACGGGTTTCAAATCGATTTAACTAAGGGCAAAATGTTTGCTCCTTTGGGGTGTCCTTGCATGCCCTTAGATGATATGGACTAGTCCCGGGGAGGGACACTTTTTTTAAAAACAAGTTAAAACAATTAACAAATAAAAAATAACTACCCAGCAAAAAAAAATTGCAAGTAATGACTTACAAAAGTCGATATATCACACTCTAAAATCCGACTTTAAATGCCGAAGCTATAACGAAAAATTAAAAAAGCAACCCCTAAAAAGCAAAAAACTAAAATAAATTTTTTTGAAATTGCCTTGCAAAAATACTTCATATTGGAGGGTGTACGGCGAACTTTTTTTTTGCGGTTCGGTCTAAGAGGATAATCACAACTGGGTCGATTGTCGACCGACGACAGCAAAAGTCTTCACGATTAATTTAAATTCAGCGACAATCGACTGTCGACATTTGTTGACGTTTAGAAAAAAAGGAAAGCAAAACAAGAATATGGTTGTATTTGTTTCACCACAATTCTTCATTATTTTTTCTTTTTTACGGTAAATTTATGTATTTTAAATTTCAATTATATTTCTTCTGTCAAAAAAATAAATTTTTTATAAACAAAGTACTAATTTTTGCTGCTCTAATACGAATTTCTAACAACTCTGTTCTAATGGCAATCTTTAATTACACTCAAAAAAATAAGTTAGTAGAAAAATTAGTAAAACGTCTTGTATATCAAGTGTACTAGTTTCCAGTAATTTTTTTGTTGAAATTCCCTTTTCAGCAAAAATTTTAGTTATATTGTTTTAGCACTAAATTAATTTTGAACTAATGTTTTACTAATTTATTTTGCTACAAAAATTGTGCTGATAACCGCATTTATAGCGTGGACGTAGATGTCGCAGCTTGTCTGGATGTAGTAGACAACGGAAATGATAATTAAAAAAAAAACAACTACACAATTTCTATATTTAAATTTTCAGCAAATAAATTAATTAAAGTAAAATTTCTCCACAAATTTTTTAAGTTTTTTTCAGTTTACTAATATTCAACGAAAAGTTTAGTGATTTTAGTAAAGTTTTTGCTTAGCAAAGTTTTTGCTGAGATTACTATTTATTTTTTTTTTGGTAAAAATCAGCTCGCTGATTTTCAGCAACACCTTTTGCTAACATTACCAACTTTTTTGCAAGCACGCTCCTGACTAAAAATTTGCTGACACAGCAACTTTTTTTGCTGTCTTTACTGACTTTTTTTTTGAGTGTAGTTAAAAATATGGCAACAATTTGACAAATATTTTGAGTGTGTATTACTGTGTCGTTAAGAAAATAGAATAGAGTCTATTCCGATGACAAATCGCCGGACGACATGGCGACATTTTGCATCCCATACAAAATATATGAAAAAGCAACTCTCGTTGTCGTTGTCGACCCAGTTCTGATTAATCTCTAATACATATGTACGTATGAGTTATATTGAATTATCGAAAAAATATTCAACATACGCACCTGTGTACATTTTTTAAGAGAATAGAGATATCACGAATATTCGTTCACTATAGGTATTCAGTTTTACGATATCTGCATTTTTTCATAATGAAAAGTTGAGAAAAATTATTTTTTGGGATATTTTTTACTATAGATTTTCCTTTAACCCTTTGGCGAGTGGCGTACATTGTCATGTTCGTCGACTTCATCATGTTCATCGTTATTTTGTTCTTATTAAAATTTTATGCAGGCTGTGAAATTTCCAAACAACGTGAGATCAGTAGAGTGCGTTTTGTCTTGTGATCATCAACGCTGCTGAGAATGTGTTAAAAGTTAAAAAAAAAGACTCAAGTTTAGTCTCAAAAATTGTGTGGTGAATAAAATTCAAAAACTCAAAAGATTTTATGTAGAGATTAGTAATAGAAATAATATAAATTTAAAATTTTTAAAAAATTTTAACCCGCTCGGGGTCGGCAGCGTGTTAATGTTTGAACTCTAATTCCAAATATCTCCGCTAGGGGGTGCTGCAAGGCCATGAAAGCAGTGTTGCCACCAGTAAAACAAAAAATTACACAGCGGTAGATCAAAAATTATCCAAAACCTTATGAAATTACACAAAAAATATATTTTTCATATTATTTCAAAATAAACTCTCCTGGGCACAGTGGAGGAAAATACAAATATTTTGGGAAGAATTTCGCCATTTCTCACCGACTGATATGAAATTTCACACTGTTAGTTTTGGATTGCCGAAAGTGCGGGAGCTATGCCATTCGACTCCAAAGTTTTGTCATTTTTCTATTTACAAACCGATTTTAAAGACATAACATTTCTATCATCTACAAAGTGCAAAAGTTATTTGCATTTGCATTTTAAAATTAAAATTTAGCATTTTTGCTATAACCTGTTCCGTGTTTTTGCCTTCTGCAAAAGCAAATCCAGGCCAATTTTTCAGAAAATATTATAACAAATTATTCTATTAACTAAAGGGAATTTCAATGCAATATCTTTTTCAGGATTAAAATAGCGTGCTTTTAAATTGGAATATTAAAAAAATGGTATTTTATCCACATTAAAAGTTTCTTTCTTTATTTTTCAGAAAGGCTACTTCATTCAGATGCATTGCATGCAAAAATATTACTTACTTGCTATTTATTCTCCCCCATACTCCTCAAAATTTAACCGTTTATATTTAAATTAAACCAATATTTCTCTGAGTGCAAAGTTGGAATTTAAAAAAAAAAAGCTTGAGTAGATCCTCCAAGGCGTCCGTAATTTTATGGCAGTATGTGTATCAACAAATTTTATTTTAAAAATAAAAATATAAAAATTTTTTCAAAAATTTCATACCGTTCTGTTGAAATCGGAAACATGTTGGTTTTACAGAATGCTAAAATATTCTGATTCTGCTCCACCTTGCTGTGTTAGCAAAATTTTTGTCTGGTCAAAGCCCAGTATCATGATAACTACAGCAAAAAATTTTTCAGACATTAGAATGTCACAATCATAACAAACTCAAACTTTCCGATGCATTCGCTGAATTTTTAAATGTTCTTGCAAACCAACAGAATTTTTAAAAGAAGCTTATTATTTTCGCAAAAAATAAACAAAAGGCGGTGCTTTAAATAAAACAAGAAATACATAACACCATTTTTGATTTCTTCTAAATTGGGTTTAGTGTTGAAAAAATCTACAAAAGTAATGCATCAGAAAATGGAATTTGTGGTAAATGTTTCACTAACAAACTCTAAATATCGACTAATTTTTATTAATTTATTAAAAAGCTTCGGGACTTTTAAAATTTTACGGAAATTTCTATAAAAAGTGAAATTACACAAAAATGCCATTATTCAAAAATTATCCAACGAATGTGTAAACAGTCCCGTTTTTGAATAATTATTCAGAAAGTGGCAACACTACATGAAAGTAATAAACACTATTTCTTGGGCATAGATCTACATTTCCACGAAGTTTGGTCGTAAAATTCCCAGCCATTAAAATTCCCGTGTCAAAGGGTTAAAATATTTTACAGGCAGTATATAGCAGAGTTGGGAGTAATTAATTTTTTTGTAATGAAATATTTTTCATTTGCATTACATTCAAATAATTGTAATGAATTAATTTTAATTTTTATTTCAAAATTAGACATACATATGTAGATTTTCAAATTAAAGGGCACTCTGTTTTCATGTCCTTTAATTTGAATTCATGGTATGCCGATTCGTCGCTTAAAGCCCAAATACCGAATAAGCTTAAATTTTGAGGACTGAAATTGGTGTTCACAAAATCGAATCGTCAATTCCGAAAACGGTTGAGTTAATTTTTTTTTTTTTTTTCTGTTTTTAGAGGTTGACCAATATTACACTCACAAAAGTTGGTATCAATTACCAAGACCAAAATTCTGTAAGAAGGATGTTCACATATTCGTAACTGCGTAAATCAGCTGACTTTTTTAAATTAATTTCGAAAAGTTTTCAGCTTCAACTGATTGATGTGATTTAAATATGCCGTTATACTTCTGAAACCACAAAATTCCAAAATACATTCCAAAAAGGGCTTATCTCCGAAACTTATTTGAAACCACTACATACCTCGACGTAAACTGATTTATACACTCAAAAAAATAAGTTAGTGGAAAAATTAGTAAAACGTCTTGTGTAGGTATCAAGTATACTCGTAGGTACTAGTTTTCAGCAACTTTTTTGCTGAAATTGTGTTTTCAGCAAAAGTTTTAGTTATATTTTTTGAGCACTAAACTAATTTTCTACTAATGTTTTACTAATATATTTTGCTACCAAAATTGTGCTGATAAACACATTTATAGTGCGGACACAACTAGACAGACAAGATGTAGATGTCGCAGATCAGACATTTGATGTAGTGCGGACAATGAAATTGATACTTAAAAACAGATTTTTGTATCTGTGTTTTATACATAAAAGGCATTGGCGGACTTAGGCCGGTCTGGGGTGGGCAAAGCCAACCCTAGACTACTTTTTGCCCACCCCAGAATTTTTAAAAAATCTGGCTATAATTCTTGTTCTATGATTACTTCTTTTTAATATAAGTTAATCCTGTGTTTTTGATTGGGAAAATTTTTTCTAGTTTCCTAGGAAGATAATTTGTTGGAATCTAAGGGTCAGTTTTACAGCCAGAACTAATATCTTGTCTTGAATATTTCTTAAATAAAAAATGTTTAAAAATTCTTACTTAAGAAATATTTCAGAAACAAATCGATCTTCGTTCTGGCTAAAAGAGAAAAATTTCTTGGATTTAATAGTTTTTAAAGGAATAATTAGTTAATATTACACTCATAGAAATAAATCTGTAAAAATAGCAGAAAAAGAAACTAAAAATTAGTTAAAAATTATGCTCCAGAAAGAACAGTTTTTTTTTGCTAAATACTAATAAAACAAGAACAGTATATTTGCTGTTCTGCTAAATTTGCAGAATTTTAGTTAGATTTAAGTTAACTTTTAGTTAATTGAAAATGACAAATTGTATTGTAAAATCTACAGAAAATTTTGCTGAATATTAGTTGACTAAAAATAGCAATAACAAAATGTTATATCTATAATATTTTGTTATTTTTAAGCTAAATTTAGTTGAATGGAAATAGCAGTCTATAATGTTAAATTAGCAGAAATATTTACTAAAAAAAATTATAAAACTGGAAATTTAACAGGTTTATTTTTGCTGTTCTTCTTTTATTTGTATTTAGCAAAAAAAATCAGCTAATTTAACAGTTTCTTCCGCAGCATAATTTTTAACTAATTTTTAGTTACTTTTTCTGCTATTTTTACAGATTTGTTTCTATGAGTTTACTATTTTGAAGAAATTGCAATATGTTGTAGAAGCAAAAATTCGACGATTAAAATATCAGTTTTTGATCACCTCGGTAATTTAAGTGGTCAAAATATGGGGCAAGAATAAGTTCGTCAGAAGTGGAAGAAAATATGAGACAGGTTGATCTTAGATTTCTTTTCTCTATCAAATATCAAAATTTTGTACTATTCGCATTCCCTGCGCGAGGTTTTCTTCAGAGAAAAGGATGCATTTTTCAGAGTTTTCTATAAAAAATATTTGAAAATTTTATCAAAAGGGAGGGAATTATTTTTAAAAGTCTTTTATTGTATGAAAAAATCGGAAGCATAATGTCGAAAGTGTTTTTTAAGATTAAGGGTCTGAGAATGGGCAAATAAACAGCCAAACATTAATGGGTCCTTGCCCGCCCCAGAAAAATGATATAGGTACGCCTATGATAAAAGGACACAAAAGGACAGTAGTTTGAGTAGTTTTTTGTGTTCCCTTTCGCTTTTTTAAGAAAACAGTTTTTATAATATAAAAGCCAAAGTTTATTTCCTTTTTATTATTTAGATTTGTCTACTAATTTGGAAGTCTGGACATTTTTATATTTTTCGAAGTTTCCTAAATAATAGGCGTACTCTTTATGACTCGGAAAGTCCTTGTAAACCTTGTATTAACTTTTGCTGAGACTACTATATTTTTGTTAAAAATCAGCTCGCTGATTTTCAGAAAACTACTGGCGCTGAAATTACCAAATTTTTTTGCAAGCGAGCTCCTGACTAAAAATTTGCTGACACAGCAACAATTTTACTGACTTTTCTTTGAGTGTACGATTCAAATAGTGAAATTTGCATACACCTTTAAACTGCTAAAACTACCAAAATTCTAAAAAAAAACTTTTGAAAAGCACTCATATCCTGAAACTGTAATGATGATTTCCTCCATCCAATGTTACACTCAAAGGAAAGTTAACTAATTTTAGACCAGCATATCGTTTAGCTAAATTTGGCAAAGTATGTCTGTAATTATAAATAATGTGAAAGAAAAAGCAAATTATGAATAAAAAATTATAAAAATTGTTGGTGCTTTTAGGACTTTGGTTTTAAAGAATTATCCCTAAATTCATAAATGCTTTGTAAAGTTATAGCAGGTTTACAAAACGTCATTTTCATACAAAATTTGTTCAATAAACCTCCTATAATTTTACAAAGCGTTTATGAATTTAGGGGTTAATATTTTGCTAATATTTTGTTAAAATTGCTCAAATTTGCTAAAATTAGTAAAAAAAAAAAATATATTAAGTTTTTTACTAAAAATAAGTTTGTACTTAAAACTAATATGTAAAGTTATGTATACAACGTTTTACTAATTTTCGAATTTCATTACAATTACTTGATGAGATGGAGGAATTCTGACTTCAGATTTGAATTAAGAGTGTCAGAACTGTTTAAAAGTATATTCTGGACTTGTACACAAGTCTGTCTGTCCATGCATTCTTGGGCGCACTCTACAACTCGCAAAAATGAAGAAATTTTGACGAAATTTGATACACCGACCTATGTCGGCCCAAGGACGAAGCCTATTGATGTTGGTTAAAATCGGTCCATGTTTAGACCTAGCGCCCATATAAAGGTCCCCCTCCCAAAATTACCTTGTTTACACGCTGCAGCTCGCAAATACGATGGATAAAATAAACACAATGAATATTTGACATTTTTTGTTTACAAAACTCTTAACACTAAGAGAATTATATCAGTAAAGTTAACTGATATTGCAGTTATTTTAACTACAATTGTAATTAAAAATAACTGCAATTGTAGTTAATTAAAATCCAATTGCAGTGTACACTTTTTTAACTGCAAATGCTGTTAATTTCATTGACATAATTCTCTGAGTGTAACCTATTGCTGTAGATTTTTTAAATTTAATGGGTACAACTTTTCGGAATCTACTTATCCTTGGGAATGAATGACTTACATATATATATAAATTTAGCAACGAAATCGTGACTTCTTCACTACAAATAAAAGCTTTAAAATTAGTGAGAACCAACTTCTATAGTTATTTTTTCGTTATTAAGCAAATATGAATACAGTTTATACCAAATTAGCTTAAAGCCCTACAATAGCACAGTTGTAAAAGTTTATCAACAGACCTTTAGTTTGCAAATATAAATCAGAAAATGGTATCGTATATCCAATGCATAAAAGGGTAATAACTAAGAACCGTTTGGAATGTTTACCTCAAATTTCAAGTTCGATGATGTAATTAAATACATATTTTTTTTATAATCGAAAGAAGAAAAAAATTTATTGTTTTTATTAAAATATACTTTTATAATATCAAAAAATTAACTGTAAAAAACAAGTAGTTTTTACCAATTTTTTAGTTGTTTTAAATTTTTTTTAGTTTATTTTACGACATTGTTAGTTATTTATAATGGATTTTTTTTAGTTATTTTTCCACAGTTAAAAATTACTACATTTTGTCGCCTTTTTAAAAGTATATCTGGCATGTGATGAAATCGATTGATTTTGAAATATCAATATTATTTATTTTAAATTTAAATTAATTCTATTAATTTTTTTTGATACAAATTAGCTCTTTAGTTAACGCAATTATTTTTTATCGAAAAAAATAAGATATTTTTAAGAGACCGTTTCTGTTAGAACTTAAATTTTTTTAATTTTTTATCAAGGAAGATGATGTAATAACTTCCATAATATCTAAAGTTTGGTTCAATGTAGCGAAAAAAAGTCTCTTGAAGAACTTTTTGACAAAACAAATTAAGCTCAATTTACACTACATCCCACAACTTTTTAATAGTTTTTGAAAACTTTTATGCGTAAATTCATAAATGCTTGATAAAGTTATAGGAGGCTTGCAAAACAAATTTTTCATACATTTGTGTCAAAGCCTCCTATAATTTTATTAAGCATTTATGTATTTAAACATTAGTTTTCAGTTCAAAATTACTATGGACTTTGACAATATAAAGTTTCAAAAACTTTTCGTTTTTGATTCCAAATTTGTATTGAATTTGCCAAGTAACTGCATGTAGTTTTCAAAAACTACTAGTTTTTGTTAAGTGTAAATGTAGTATTAAGTTGATTTAAGTTGTCTTGTCAAAGTCCACAGAATTTCAGTTTTTACATAAAATTAACGAAACGATATTCTTTTCGTAGAATATATACATATGAAAATATAATAAAAAAAACTTTGCGTAATGACCATATTGTACATATTTATATACATATAGGCCATTCTAGTTGGGCGAAATTAAATTTTCAGATTTCTTGCTTGTGATAATACGAATGATAATAATTTCATTATGCATTACCAATAATGATATATCATTACCTTTTACATTATTTTGTAATATAAAATAATGACTTCCTAATAACGGCCTATTGTAATCATTGCTTTTAAATATAAAATAATGACTTACGCACAATAGCTTAAATAAGTACTTTTTACAAAGTTAAATTTTATACATTTATATTTATTACTTGTAAATCTGTTTTGAGTTAACATTTTAATGACGAGTTCTGAAATACACACTAGCAAAAACTTTAATTTCTCTGAATGTATTTCCTGAAGCTAATAGTATTTGTGTAACTCCTTATTTTTAAGAATCAAGTAAGCAGTCGGATAACCACTTATAATTCAACTTTTTGTAAGCATGTTTGTAACCACTTATTATTCAGAATTTCATAACTACTTACTTCTCATTTTTTCGTAAGCGAGCGGGTAAGCGTGACTACTTATAAAAACGACCACTCCAAACAAAAATAATGAGTTTAGACGTCAAAAAATAAGTTGTGCGGAGCTATGAATTTCTATTATATAACCACTTAATTGGTAATGAAAGATTTTGCTGGGATTTCTATAATTTATAACTGCAATTGAAACGTTCATTTATATAATGTTAACTACTTTATCTCCTTACATTTCCAAGAAATTACTGTTCTAAAACAATATTGTTTTGCTTTCTTTTTACTAATTCTAAATGAAATTTATTAATATGTATAAAATATTAGATAAATGTTTAAACATTTTTTTATTAAACGCAATATTATGTTTGCTTATTTTTTTTTCAGGAGTATTTAAATTATGTATTTCTTTCTTTTAAAATAACGTATATAAATTACAAGGAAAAAATTAAAAACATGCAAAAAACAAAGTATTTTTTCATAGATAAAACGTACTACAAAAATATGGTTATAAGAATTCACTCTATAATTAATTATGAAAAAGAGTATGGTAAAACTAATAATTAAAATAAAAAATAAAAAACATTTAAGCCGAATTAGTGGAGGGTGATGAATGCCAAATGGAACCCATTTCCAAAGCTTGTAATTTCAATAAATCTCTTTGACCTTCCTTGGCTTGAAGTAAAAATACACTTTGCTGTAAGATGAAATATGATGAAAACATTTTGAAAATTTTTTATCTGAAGAAAATTATACATACCTTCACCTCTTTGGGAGTCAGTACATCCATTTTATCATAGATAATGGCATGTAAGCCAAGACCTTTCAACAATTTTATAGTATCTTTGCAATTGTTATCATCTCCCCAACAGAAAACAACTAAACCACGACTTTTTGCTAAGTTTACCTTAAAAAAATTAATTAGTTAAATTAGTTAAAATTTTTTTGGGCTCGTAGGCATATTGTATTGCTAATAAATAAATGAATACATAAATAAGTAAATAAGTAAATAAACTAAATGAAAAAGTAATTTTTAATACATTCGGGCAATTTATTATTAATTGCTGGAGCCGCACATATTAGCCAAATGAATCATTAAATTCCATAGATTTTAAAACAATAAAAGATTTTTAAAAATGGTTCTTGTACTATAAAATATTGCCGAATTTTCAAAAAAAAACTTGATTTATTGTTAGATGAAAATATAGGAGTGGAAAATTCTTAAAAATTAATTTCAGAAGTCGCAAAATCTCGAAAGCTAGTGGACAGACTCAAAAAATTCTGCCGAAGAGGTTAAGCACGTCAAAATTAGTTAGAACCAATATGCCTTACTATCAATATTTTAAAATTGTGTATTTTTATTAAAGTCGATTTTATTTTAAAGCAAAGATTTTGCTTTTAAGCCACATTCACAATGATGGAGTACTCCACTCTGCAGAGTGGAGTGTCCTAAAATAGAGATGACATAATACAAAAAATATGCAAGTGCGAAAAAAGAAACGAACAAAATCCACTCCGCAGAGTGGAATACTCTATCATTGTGAATGTGGCTTTACCATATAAAATTTGAAAATAAAAGTCCCAACCAGCAAACAAGCCCAAAAATGAATCAAAGAAAAGCTCAACAAATATTATTAAGTAGGGCATACACGTTCAATATTTTTGATAAATTTTTCAAAAATCAACCAATCAGAACATTTTATATTTAAATACTTTGTTCTGATTGGTTGATTTTAAAAATATTAAAAGTTCAAATTTATGTATGAAAGTGGTTCATCCAAAAGAGCCTTCCTTTTTGATTTAAAAATGACTCAAAAAAATGATTTTTAACCTTTTTTGAATTGTTCACAAAATATTCAAATTTGTTTACATTTCTGAATCATTTCTGAACCATCTTTTGGATTTAATAATTTGGCTAAATTTTTTGTGTATTTTATGATTCGTTTTAGATGGCTCATATTTTCATCCACATTTTCCTTTTTAAAATTTTTTTGTTTTTTTTTTAATATTGATGCAAATTATTGGGGGTCTTCATATAAACTCGTAAATTCCTTGTAAACCTTGTATAAATACAAACCATAATTTTTATGTATGGAGTCTGACATTAAACTCATAAACATTTCAGGTTTACACCATTTACGAGTAGAATTCGAGTTTATATGAAAACCCATATTGTATTTGTAGAGAACCCGTAAATATCTTTAAAATAAAATTTCCAGGGGCATTAAATTCTGAACCCTACACTAACAGAAATAAACCTATAAAAATTGCAGAAGAAGCCACTAAATATTAGTTAAAAATGGCCATACAAAAGAAACTGTTGAGATTAGCAGATTTTTGTGCGAAATAAGTTAATTTAAGAACAGCAAAAATAAAACTGTTAAATTTTAAAAATTTTAGTTAACGTTTTGTTCATTGAAAATAACGAATTATATTGTAAAATCTGCAGGAAATATTAATATTAGTAGACTAAAAATAGCAAAAGCAAACTGTATACAAATTTTTTATTTTTTTTATTTTTAATTTTAGTTGAATGCAGATCTATCCAGCTAAAATCAACAGAAATGGTTGCTAAAAAAAATAGTAACTGCTGATTTCAGAAGGTTAGATTTTTATTCTCATTAAAAAAATCGAAAAAAAACTTAAAATTTTACATTTTTTGTGATTTTTAAGTCCCTAGTTATTCCGATAAATTTGTTGCACATAATTTTTAACCAATCTTCAGAAGATTTAACTAAAATTTTTACCTTTTTTTTTGGTGTATGAGTTAGATAACAGAACTCTTAATTTTGTTTAATCAGTTTTTATTTGTTAATTTGAGAAATTTTTTTAGTACTATACAGGTCAAAAAAGTACTATTTTTAAAGCTAGTTGGTACTATTTTAAAAATCCAATTTATCATCCCTGATTCCAATATTCTGTCCACTATAATGGAACAGTAATTTTATCGTTTTGCCACACACCGCTCAGTATTTATGCAGTATAAGTTTATTATATTCTTAAAAAAAAAAAATTATATCGTTTTTATTATTTCAACTTACCTGAGATGGATCTCTGAGTAAATCCTCGGTATGGGCTACAATACCCAACAATTCCATGGCCAATGAATTAAATACAGCCGTCTCGATGCGGTTACCTCTAGGATCCAAATATTTTTTATATTTTTCCGTTTGACCCAATGTTAAAAACATAACAGGATAACGATTTTGTTTAAAACGTAACAAGGTGCAGATATCTGAATCGAAACAACTAAAAACGATACGTCTTTCGCCAGCTTTGCGAAAAACAACATCTAAAATACAATCCACATATAAATTACGATCGACAACGTGTTCAAATTCTTCTTCCATGGTACCGTCCTGCAAACGTTGCGACCACTTAACTTCGATATTGAAACCAACATGTGGATCAATAGCCTCTAAAACATCGGACAGTTGAGGAAATGGTTGATGTTCTTGCATATCATCATCACGGAACGAACGTTGTGCACGTGATTGTCCCTCAGCGGTATGATAAACCTTAAGATTCTTCAACTGTTCTAGTGTTAACTCACGCATAGGTAATGCCAAGTAATCATGTTCTTGAATAGTATTTTTCGATTTAAGAGAAACATAAATCATAAAATCATGATAGACCACCGGCACTAAATCTTTGCTTAATTGTACATCAAATTCCACCATATCGGCACCATGATCGGCAGCATTTTTTAATGAAGTTATAGTATTTTCTCTTATCAAAGTATCATTTGCCTTAAAGGAAGTACCCGAACCACGATGGCCCACATCCAAACCCGTCCATTTGTGATTCCAATAACGTGTGTAGGTAGTGCTCATGTCCATATTCAATGAAGGTACTGGTTTAACAATCAAATATCCCATTTGCATCATACCCAGGGGACGATGTTTGGAGGCGCATGTTATGGGTACCTCGAAGCGACCTTCGGATAATTTAAATAGATTTGGTAATACATAGTGATAGCCCAAATGATGGGGTGGCCCATCTCGATCCGATTTTGACGAATAGGTATACAAATCAATTAAATATGCGGTATTTTCGAAATCACTTATGGTCAAATGGAATATGACCAAGTCATCTGGACCGCAAGCAGTACCAAATTGTGATTGAGGCCTAATTACGCTATCATCTAGCTTTAAGGTGGCCACTTCGGAAAAAGCAAATGCCGTACCAATATCTCCACCATTTTCTTTCGTATCATGAGTGTCATTGGACAGAGAATCTTCTAGTGGTGATATGGTACTGCTATAATTTGAACCCGCCAGCAGGTTATCACAGCCACTAGGTATGCGTAAATTCATAGGTGTCACCTTGACATACATTAAACGACGCTTCATACGCTGTTTCCACGAGAACGGAGCATTAAAGAATTTCAATTGTACCACAGTTTCAGAAGTCAACCAACCACGATCAATTCTTTCCGTACCATTAATCACGCCAAATATATCCTCGCATTGACCTGATAAAGATGGTTCAGCCAATTCTTGAACTTTGCGAGGAACCAAATGAGTTTCCCAACGCCTTATCAAAGGTTTCTCAGTTGTAGGTTCTATGGCACATACTAAATATCGATATTCCGTGGTACGGTCACGTGGTATAGGCACCTGGATGCTCCATACGTTTGAATCTGGAGAAGAGTTTACGAAAAATTGTGTGTGGTTGTGGTTTTGCAATAGAAGACTTGACGGTTTTTTCATTTTTCAGTCTATATATTTTAAAAAAAACCGTGCTTATTGCGTACATACCCTCATCCTTGGTCATGAGGACACAGCCGTTTAATTGCCAATTGCCCAAAGAATCGCAGTTGCCAACCAGAGCCAATTTCTCATGGGTCATCAGATCATCATTCATGAGAACTCTGAAAAACCATAAGCGTTCCGGAAACGAATTCGAACAGCTTGTGGTTCGATTACTGGGCGGTGGTGCCAACATGATGGCATCACAGGCCTCAGATTCTTCATCGGGAAATGACCAGCGTTGCATATTGTTGATTTTATTTCTAAAATAAGTACAGTTAGAAAAACAAAAAGGAAAAATTCAACCTAGAGAAATGAGAATTCCAATGAACGGAAGAAAGAACATGTGATATTAGATTTAAATATTTATTTTAATGTAATCGGTTCGAAAGTGTATCATCCGTCTGGTCTTTAAATTCAAATGAAAGTGAGAAGACAGACACGTTTCATTTTGTTATTAGCACCTTACCTTAGATATTATGGAAATGTTTTGAAAGCAAATACAAAAATTTATTTACGTCGATCTTTGGCTTTTTTTTCGTTTATTTACACACAAAATCAATAAAATCGTAGAAATTGTTGGTCTTCACAAAGGGGAGGTTTTTCATCGAGTTTTTATTTAATAACTTAAACAAAGAACTCTTAATTTTCTATATCACAATAAGGTCAATGGAATATATTTTGTTCTTCCCTTTATTGCTTTAGCACTTTTTGGGCTTTTACACAAATTGATGATGTTGCTCCTTTTTCTGTATGCTGTATTTTTGTTTAGCTTTTTATTAGCATATTGCTTTACAAAATGTGGCTGGTGGCTATTATTTTTGAAGGTTAATCATTTTCTCTTTCTGGTGTCAACTGCATGTTTTCGTGTAAACTTTTATCAATTTTTATTAGTCTCGTTTTACAAACACTTGAAAAATGCACGTTTCAACTGTTCCAATCACTTCAAACTCAACTATTATACGGTTTTACAAAATTTTTATTTCTCGTTGTCGGAGATACATACAAGTCGCCGCCGATCTTTTTGAGTCGAGCCGCCGCCGAATTAAGTGGATAGCTTTGGCTTGTTTTTTAGCTTGTCATGGAGCTAAAGCGGCCTATAGATGATCAAGCATGTCGTACCACATGTAAAGCTTTGCCTTGTTTGATGGAAATTACAGAAAACAAATACAGGGAATCATCAAGTTTTCCATCATACTTGATCGTCTATAAGCCCCTTAATTCCAATTATCACTTATTATTATTTTTGCACAGACTTATAAAAACTTTTAACTTATATTTCTTTCCTTAAAACCCAATTTACACTACAACAAAAAATCAGTAGTTTTTAAAAACTTAATTTTTTTGATTCAAAATTTGTATGGAATTTGACAGATAAACACAAGTAGTTTTCAAAAACTACTAGTTTTTGATTAGTGCACCGATAAAATTTCTCAGTTGCTCAGTTGAATAATTCCTCAGTTAAAACCAAAAAAATTCAAAGTAACTGAAATGATCGTTATCGGCTAAATTCAACATTTTCCCGTAGCCCAGTATGTACAAAAATGTAAATTTTTAATTGTCAAAGTGTTTTCAAAAAATAAACAAAATTAAAAATAAATTTTTCTTATTCTGATTTTTACATGTCAACGCAGATTTGGCACAAAATCAAGTTTTTTAATGAAAAAGTCGTTAAGAATTTGCACAAACAAAAATTATTCAAGATAAGTTTAAATTTTTAATAAGGCTTTCTGAGCAAAACATTAAGATCTTTAAATTTGCTGTCTCACCCTATATAAAGCAGAGCAGGGTTGCATTTCACATGTTTTTTCTGCAAACTTTTTCGATGCGAGAAATACAGAAACGGGGGGCAGGGCACTGTTTTTATTGTTTTTTATCTACACCGATAAAATTCCTTAGTAACATAGTTAACGAAATTCGTAGTTGAATTGAAATAAATTTAAAATAACTATTACATTCATTAACAACTATATATTTCGTTAACAACAACTATATTTATGTTACCCTGTGTTAATTAATTTCAAACTGACAAATAAATTTTAGTAACAAGTTAAATAAAAAGTCAAACGATAAAAATATTTTTAATGTTTTAAAATTTTTATTTTTAAATAAGTAGGGTATTATTATTAAACGGTAACTGGATGCACCAAATAGGTAAGTTTAACATATTTATTTCGTTGGATTACGTTTTAAATAACTTTAAAATTTACTTTTTTAGAATTTAGGAAAAATCAAGGATAAAGAAAAACCAAATGATTATTTGAAATCCAAAAGAAACTCTATCAAGAAAATGGCAATAAATTTTTGCAGAAATTGGCTAATTTGTGTATTCTACTAACGTCATAATTTGCAAGCTATTATTTTGTGAAATAAATAAATAATGTAAAACAATAAAAAATTTCAATATAAAATCATTTTAAATATAAATATTTTTAGCTGTTAACAACCAATTTGGTTTTTAAATGGTTGTATGTAATTATACTAACAAAATTTCTAAATTTTCAACTACAAAATCGTTGAATTTTATATATTCGAAAATATTAGTTACCACCAACTAAATTGATTCAACTAAGCTTTAGTTAGAGGTATTTCACCAATGAGATAGTTGAAATTTTCGTCAAAAACAACTAACAAATATTTTGGGTGTATCTCTTGACATGCAATAAAATGATAGCAAGCAATTGTCAAAATGCTCTCATCTCAAGTGAAGACACTCAATTTCAATTTTATTGCAATATCATGATATCGCTGACATGCCATCGGATCTTGCAATGATGCCAGAGATCAAATGTCACTTTTAGTTTTCATTTTAATTTTGTAATAGAAAAACAACAAAAAATTTGGTAAAAAGGGATGGAAAAGTGTTTAGTTTTTTATTATTTGTCGGTAAACATTAATGTTTCATAAAATTTGGTGTTTTTCGATGAAAAATCTATGATATTTCTTATCCATGAAATGGTCAAGTGTTCTCCACCACTCTGCAATTGATATCATTTTGACGTTTCGCTGCAATGGTTTTGACATTTCATATCATATAATTTATTGCATTTGACGACGCCGGGTTATGATTATTGATTAAAGCAATAACAAAAACAACTTTAAGAGTGAAATAAATAATAAATAATCAATTTTAATTATTTTTTTTATTGTTTTTAATGATGTTTTTTGCTTGTAAACCCGTTTTTATTAAATTTATTGTTTTCGTGACGTCCTTCATTTTCTCTCGTTCAGAGCTTTGAAGCATTAATTCCTTTTTGAATGAATTCACTACCAATCGAATTCAATTTTATCTACAATTGAATGAATTCCTTTTCTTAAGTAATTAACTGAATTCGCTCAACTGAATGCGTTCATCAAACAACAAATTCAAAGAATTAATCCAATTGCAATAGTTCTTTTTATTAAATCAAATGAATAAATTCACCGACGAACCCGTTCAATTTTATAAATCGAACGGAAAAAAAGTGAATTAATTCCTTACTGAATTAATTCACTACTGAAATCGTTCAATTTCATTTTCGTTCAGTGAATTAAAAAAAATAAAATTACGTTCAGTGAATTAAAAAAAAAATAATAAGTTCACTGAATTGAAAAAAAAAATAAAATAAGTTCACTGAATTGAAAAAAAATAAAATAAGTTCACTGAATTCAAAGCCTGTTTTCTGCCGTTCAGTAGAAGAAAACAATAATGTACAAATAAAATTTTTAAATAAGCAATTTTACAGCGTGTGCTAGTAAAAATGAACAAATTAGAAACCGGATGCTGTTTATCAACCTACATGATTAAAAAATAAAGCCTTTTACTATTAAAAATAAAAACTTTACAGATATAGATAAATTTGGGAAAAAAAAATATAACTATATAACTAGTTTGAAAAATTAAATTAAATTATTTTTCCAAATTTACATATATCTGTAAAGTTTTTATTTCTAATAGTAAAAGGCTTTATTTTGGAATCATGTAGGTTGATAAACAGCACACGCTGTAAAATAGCTTATTTAAAAATTTTATTTGTACATTATTGTTTTCTTCTACTGAACGGCAGAAAACAGGCTTTGAATTCAGTGAACTCATTTTATTTTTTTTTTTCAATTCAGTGAACTTATTTTATTTTTTTTTTCAATTCAGTGAACTTATTATTTTTTTTTAATTCACTGAACGTAATTTAATTTTTTTTAATTCACTGAACGTAATTTTATTTTTTTTAATTAACTGAACGAAAATGAAATTGAACGAATTCAGTAGTGAATTAATTCAGTAAGGAATTAATTCACTTTTTTTCCGTTCGATTTATAAAATTGAACGCGTTCACCAGTGAATTAATTCATTTGATTTAATAAAAAGAACTATTGCAATTGAATTAATTCGTAACAAAATAAATCGAACGAAAGCAAATATGAATTAATTCCATTCAATATATGGTGCTGAGTGAATTAATTCATCGAATTTTTAATTCAGAATTGAAAAATTGAATTAAGGGATTAATTCTTCAAAGCTCTGAATCAGATGAATTAATTCACCGGTGAACGCGTTCAATTTTATAAATCGAACGGAAAAAAGTGAATTAATTCCTTTCTGAATTAATTCCTTTCTGAATTAATTCACTACTGAATTCGTTCAATTTCATTTTCGTTCAGTGAATTGAAAAAAATAAAATTACGTTCAGTGAATTAAAAAAAATTAAATTACGTTCAGTGAATTAAAAAAAATAATAATAAGTTCACTGAATTGAAAAAAAAAATAAAATAAGTTCACTGAATTCAAAGCCTGTTTTCTGCCGTTCAGTAGAAGAAAACAATAATGTATATATGGAAAATCTAATGTGCCAAAAGAGCATTCATTATTTTAGATTGAAAGCTCATTTAGCCGTACGTAACTTGACGAATCAGCTGATTCAATCTAAAATAATGAGTAAAAGAAAAATAGACTGTCAGCTATGCTCTTTTAACTCATTATATTTGCAAGAACTATAAAATAAAATGTGATAACTAAAAAAATAAAACTAAAAAAAAGCAGCATATGGAAAACTAACAATTAACAAATTAATTAATTTGATTTTATTCCGCCCATATTTCATGTGATCAGTTCTACAAACAAAATTGATGTTTCGTTTGAGATTTTGCTGCCGTGTGTGCATCGTCTGTATAAAAAAATGCAAAAAGTAGAAACACATGTTCCGTCACGCATGTTCCCTAGTGTGTGGGCAGCTTAACAAATCATATAATACTATTTATCTATGTTAGATGAATTTTAAACGTTTTTCATGCAAAATTAAAGTTTCTCATTTGACTAAATGAATGAAGAATCACCTTTTTACTAAGTGAATTCAAATAAATTTGGTTTCATTCAATTAGAATTCAATATAAATAGAATTAATTCATATAATTTAAAGCTTTTGGGAATTAAGCTATCGAATGAATTCTATAAGAATGCTATTACGGAATGATATTTAATCCAGATTTCATTAATTTTTAAAAAGTGAAACCTTTTAAAGCTTTGTTCCATCTCTGCTGTCATTTTGGTTATCGCACAATATGGCAACAATAACAACATGATGCGGACGATTGGCAACATTGACTAGGATTTTGCGGTTTGTGCTGAAATTTTGTAAACAATTCAAAGAAGATAAAAAATGAATACACAAATTCGGAAAAAACGTTCTCTTGGTAAATTAGTTGTATTAAATGAGGAAGAACTAATACGACAAGTAGCCATCAGACCCGTTCTCTATGATCGTTCATTGAAGGCCTACCGGAAAACAACACTACGTCTACAATATTGGAATGAAGTCAGTGCGGCTATGGATGCTACAATGGAGGAATGTAGAAGACGATGGCGTTCATTAAGAGATTCATTTGCCAAACACTATAAGCATATACAAAGATCGTCCGAAGAAAATGTTATACATAAACATCGGAAATGGATATTTTATGATCAAATGAGTTTTATGATACCCTATTTGGATAGTGCCAGGTAAGAAAGGAAAGTACAAGATAAAAGAACTGAATTTACCAATATTTTTATTACATATTAGCTATGAGCTGGATGATCATATATTAGATGAATTTGGTGATAATTCTGATGATGGTCAAAGCATTGCCTGTGAGCCCGTATTAAATTCGTCGAATCAAACGGATGAGAAGCCACAAACTAATCAGAATTCTGAAAATCACAAATCTTTGGAAGATCATCCAAATGGTCATGTACAACAGTCAACAGTGTCTGTGCAGGCAACAGATTTTATGCCTTTACAGGAAGAATCTACAGTAATGGAAAATCATCAGCATCATCACCCTCAACCAGTACATGTTCAGCAGACCATGCAAACAGATTTTTATTCAAGACGTTCCAATAATCTTAACTCAAACTTAGGCTTAAAATGTGCCGAAAATAAAACCGATGCTGGTCATGTCGCCGATTCAGATGAAAAGTTTCTTTTAAGTTGTGCCCCCGCCATGCATCGCTTAACAAATCGACAGAATTCTTTGGCCCGTTTAAAGATACAACAAATTCTATTTGATATTGAATTTGGCCAACAACAAAACAACTAAATTTCCTTGTCTTTGTTGTATGTATGCGGTGGCCTAGTTAAGTGATAATGATCTTTTATACTCTTAAGTATAAAGTATCTTATCTCATAATACTCCTTATAATCAAAACAACAAAATTAAAAAAAAAAAATCTCATTTAGGAATTCAGAAATAGATAGTCGATGATACTGCTTGTTTTTATTAGCAGTATCCAATTCTATTTGGTGGACAACTACCGGTAGGCGAGTCTTTATTTGTAATCTAAGAATTCAATTAATGCTCTCCCTCCCCTACAGATTTGGAAAGTGATTCCGAATGTCCTACAAAGTACAACAAATTGCAGCCGAAGAATATTTATCCGAAACTGATGAATAATGAATTATGACCTATTTTGGTGAACTTAAAGTAACTTTTTCACTAATAATCAATAATTGCCAAATTATTAATAAAAATTTTATACGCACATATTAGAAAAAATTGAAAGTTTGGGCGCACCAGGACGTGGTTGTTTATCGCTCCTTTTTCCTTCTCGCTGTTGTCCAGCACCCTGTGAACATTGTAGACAAATATTCTGTAATCTTAGTAAAATTCGTCAATTTTGTTATCAATTTTGGGGACCAGAATGTGTCAAGCACCAGCCAGAGATGCATTTACCATGTCCCGTTTATAAAATTGATCATTGCTATATCAATGTCTGACATGTAATGTCCAGCTGTGAATCATCTATAATGGATATGAATTATTGTCCAACTCCTTGTTTAAAATATAATTGAAGTCGCTTTAATAAAGGACTTTATATGGAAACAAAATTTCCTTGGCTCTTCCACAAGTCTATATGTTGGAGAGGACAAAATGAAAAGGCTTGGGACATGTATGGACTCACAGATAAGGTATTGTAAATGTTTCATTTATATTGAGGAAAACACGGGTGTAGTAAATAGCATGTAATATTATACATGCTATTGTGCTAATAATTAGATACAGGGTCTAAATAATAATAAAAAAAACAATAGAAAAAATGTTAGAAACAAATACAACAAAAGTGTGATTCATATCAAAGTTGGTAGTACTTTGTACATAGTATTGTAGTAAATACATATAATCAATTGTAGTAAAAAAGGTTTATTACTTTTGTTTTTATTGTTTGTAATGCAATACTTTTTAATTTCCATTACATTCAAGTAATTGTTATGAAATTAATTTTAATTCCTATTACAAAATTATACATCGATTTTTATTACCATTATATTAAGGTAAATATTTTTAATTTTTCGTGTCCTTAAATTTAAATTCATGGTATGTCGATTTGAAACTAATAAGCTTCAAATTTGAGTTCTGAATATCCCAGGTAGAAATTGCAGACGTTACAAAAAAAATTGTACTGGGAGAGAATGGTTTTTGTTAAAATGCCGGTACTACGAGAAACGTGCTTTGCCAGTATTGTTTTCCATAAATTAACGACGGTTTTTTAATTTATAAAAACAATTTTATTAATTTTACATATACTACGCAATTTTTTATGTAAAACAGACATATCCATTGTTTTTTATGAAATTTCGAAAGAATGCATTAAAAATTTGTCATGTGTACTAAAATTAAAGTAAAGTACTAGTAAACTATTTATTAAATATACTAGGATATACAAAAAAGAAATCCAAGGCTGTGCCAACGGCCAAGAATTTATTGGCGCTATCATTTCGACAACATGCTAGTAAAGTAAAAGCTGAAAATCCCACTCATTGCCAGTTTATATATTAACGCCTCCAATATAGGGCCGACATTGTGCCGTTTGTATTTTTCCACCTGGGTCATGTGCATTGGAAAATTTAGGAAATTTTGAAAATTATTAGTTTTTTCCAATCATTACAAAATCACAAACATAACAAACAATGACAAATCCGCGAAATTTTCAAATACTCTTCACACCCAAGAGAAAAATATATTTTTTAGATGTAGTTTGAAAAATGTTTCCGCAAAAAATGAACAACATACAGGGATTAAAACACAAATTAAATATAAAACAATGAAGAAATTCACAGTTTAAGTGCTAAAGTTATCACGTTGTAAAATAGCATGATTTTTTAAATTTAACCCATAGAAAGTTGTCAAATTTACGATATATGCTAATTCACTACCTCAAATAGCATGAACTGTGGATACCCTCAATGTTTTTGATTTCTTATTAGTTGGGTTTAGTGTCTAGTGTCTTCAAATGCAATGAAATGTGCAAAGAAATTTTAAAATAACACACAAAACAACAACAACGAAAATTATTTTGTTGTTGCTGTGTTGTTTTCAAATTTCTTTGCACATTTCATTGCATTTGAAGACACTAGGTTACGAAACTTATTCATCAGAAACTATAAATATGTGGTAAATATTTCACATACAAACTAATTTAATCGAAATATCTACAAATTAATTTTTTTTATTAAAAAGATCTAGTTAGTTAAAGATTAGTTATTAAGGCACATCTACACGAGAGAGAAAACTGCTAGAGATAGAGCAAAAAACACCATTAATTAGCACTATTGTGAACGATTAGGGTTGTTTTTTGGTCTATCTCTAGCAGTTTTAAAAGATTAATTATGTTGCATTTACTCTGCACCCAAAACCCGAGATTTCGATTAAAATTTAGATTTCAGTGAAAGTCTCATGTGAAATCCCGAGATTCGCCATACAAAAGAAGTTCTTTAAATTTGCGAGATTTCTAAGAAATCTCATGAAAATCTCACAAATGTTGAGTATTTTACAGAATACAACACTGCGTTTCGCCTAATTTGTAAAGTTTTTGCATTAAAGAGTGGCAACGATGGTCAACAGCTAACAAATTTACTAACGTATTTAGCGTTAGATCTTTACAAAAAATAATGTAAATTGTACTCCGCCAATGAATAAAATGCTTTTTAAAATAATTTTGAGGTTATTTTTTATGGTACTTTGTTTACAGAAAAATGCAGTTGTCAAATCGAAATCTCGTTACTGTCATAAGGTGCAAATGTAATCGGGATTTGAAAACAGATGTAAACGCAACTTTATGGGTAATTCATTTGACAACTGAAATCACACAAAAACTGCATAAAAATGTCATTATTCTAAAATTAACCAACGAGGTTCTGAATAATTATTGAAAAAGTGGCAACACAATGGGCGCTGTGGTGTGATGGTTAGCGCGTTGGACTGTTACACGTGAGGTTGCGGGTTCGAGCCCCAACCAAGGCAACATCAATTTATGAAAAATAGTAATATGTATGAGTTTTTATCCCTCATACATATCGTAGCGACCTCCTTCGGTGTTCCCATAGCACTTAACCCCACCGAAGTAAAATAATACACCAGGGCTATAAACTAAAAATCTTCAACAAGGTTCGCCAACTCGCCATCGGATGGCGCGCAGCAGCTGTTCTAAAATTCAACATCTCGCGCAATTACAGTGTTGCCATATTTGAGGCCCTTCATCTTTCAACACCTTTCACTTCTTCTCTATCCCCTTTCCAAATGAAGCAACACGTTAATTAATAGGAAGAATTTCCTGAGTATTGCTTCTCTTAAAAAAAAAAAAAAAAAACACTGATTTCAGAGCTTCATAAAAATTTTGGAAAGTTCGAATTACAGCGAATATGTGCTGTCGCCTTCTTGAAGTTTCGAAATTAAACTTCGATTTTTTCAGCGCCTTCAATTGATCAATCACGCAACTAAAGTGACCCAATAAAATTGTTCTATTTTCTGGTACTTTTTACACAAGATATTTATTTTGCTTGATACATGCTGCTTAATTGCTTGAATCAATCGCAATCAAGCAAATAGATTTTAAAGTACCGTGTAAAAAAAGTACCGTAAAAACACCTGAAATTAAAAGAAAGAAAAAAAAATAGCATCAGCAGAGATACAAGTCGACAAATAATAGTCTGAGGTGGCGGCTAAACTAAAAATTATCGGCGGCGGCTAAGAGTCTACTGAAGCCGATATATATAATAAATTATTAATTAGTTTTAAAATGATTACTTAAGTTAGCTAAAATGAATATATTTTCACTGTACAAGTTTAGTTTTACGCTTACAGCTTTCAGATTGGCCAATGAATTTGACATATTCAATTAATAAAAACTTCATATCAAGCTTCAAATTTCGTTCAACAGTTCCGAAAATATATGAAAACTAATCAAAATTTAAAACCAAATTAACATGCCGTTAACATTGGGAACATTATTAAAATTCAAATAGCTTTATTTGCAAAAGAAGACTTGAAAGTTTTTTTTAGCGGCAGATTGAATTTGAGTTTTTAGAAGTCTGTGCAAAAAGAAGCTTTAAAATTAAATTCAAAGCAATAATTTGAAAATAAAATCATATATACGTACACAACAAAAAAAAAAAAATAATTCATACATGGAATGTATTTTTTTTTTCCCAAAACTTTTTCATTTGGGGTATGAATTTGTTCATACATACATATGTATAAGAAAAATATTCATTATAAGGTCTGTTCCACGTAGAGTTTGCTAAAAACCGAAAAATTTGAAAACCGCGGTTTCGGTTATTTTTCGGTTTTCATGTGACATTAACAGAATTGTTTTAAAATAATTAAATATGTATAAAAATTAAATACGCATTTGAACTCGTTCAAAATATTTATTAAAATTCGATTGAATTTCTCACTCGAATAAAGGCAATAACGCCGTTTCGAAACCTTTGTGGGAGAAGAAAAAAAGGCGCGGAAGCTCGTTATAAATCGAATTTTTTTATTCTTTTATATGCATCAAGAGTTTAAATTTAAATTTTAGCAATTTGGTTAAAAGAACATAAAAGTAAATTTTTAAAAATTTCGCGGACTACGAAATATGACTTTTTGAAAAATACGCGTTGGAAATCTGAACTGAATATATAAAACTCAACATCTCTTAAACCACTTTACTTTTTGGTGTATTTTTTTCTAAAATTATAAGACTCCGTAATAAAAAAAATTTTTTTAAAGTAATATTTAATGGCGAAATTGTTCATTACAATTAAATAAGAAATTTTGTAAAATAGGAGCTGAGCCATTTTCGAAATTCAATAATATCCCAGTTAACGTTTTTCTGAGAGCTCAGAAATTATGACTCGTAAAAAACTCTAAAATATGATCAATTTGAGGGTGCTCAAACTTTGGGTGTGTTCAAAATTTTTGAAAAATGTTTTCATTGCTCATAAATGCCTCAAAAATGGATCATAAATGACACATAATGGCTCAGAAAATTCAAAATTTTTCAATAATGCTAATATTTTCGAGTTTTTTTGCATCATAAACGTGCGCTAGGAAAGAGGCTTCATCGGTGAAGAAATACATCGTCATGTAGCTATTATTTCATAAGGTCTTAGGGCTGTTATGAGTCTTTTCGGATTCTAATTGTACACTGGGATGCAATTCAATTAATTATTTTAAGTGGTTAAAGCATTTATTGAAAACCGACTTATTTTTGTCGGTTTTCGGTTTCGGTTTTAAGGCTTGAAAAACCGCGGTTTCGGTTTCGAATAAAACCGAACAGCAAACTCTAGTTCCACGTACGTTACCGCGGGTACCCAATTTTACCCGAAAGCGTTTCTATTGTCAAAACTGTGTGTAAATTGTTGTTGTTTCGGGTAAATTGGGTTCCCGCGGGCACCCGCGGTAACGACGTCGAACAGACCTATATTAAGGAACGAAAATTATGATATTTATGAACTTTTCCTACATTTTATTACCGCTTTTGCTTTTTTTATAATCATTAATCATGACTTTAGTTATGTAACACTCATTGGACTGTAAAAGAATTTTATTCTTATTGTCTTTTAAAAAAAAAAACCAAATAAATATTCATAATATTCAAAAATATGATTTTTTCTGGGACAAATTGTCCTATGTTACTAACCCCCATTAACAATAAACAAATAACCTAAAGTTAACAGAAACTGAAAGTTAAAAAATTCAAATTTGTATGGAATAAAAAACAAAATGAAAACACAAATACACAATAATTATTTTTGAGATCAAGCAAATTAAAAGATTTTTTTCGGTTTTTCGAATGTAAGTGGTAGGACCACATAATTATTTTGAAGATACGCGTTCGCTGAATTAATGTATTCAATGATAGTGCGTGTTACACCCTACCCAAGGCGATTTAAATAATGAGGCGATTTGGTTAGTGTATATCGAGGGCTTATATTCAATAGGGGCCATCTGACGTTTTGAATAAAATGAGTTTTTGAATGCAAATGCTTCAGTTGTGCAGCTGTTACTATGATGTTCATTTTGGAGCGAAAAAATTATTCTGGAACCACTTTTTTCTTATTTTAGTTAATTTGATATTAATCAAACATATTTTTATGAATGTTATTTGGGCTCTCTGCTCAAAATTCATCTAATTTCTTAAAATCAAGAAAATAAAACAGCTCTGTAAAGAGATATTTGCGACTACGATTCTAAATCAGTTTTCAAAATTTTTCTACCACGTCACAATTTTGAGAAAACTGCGGTTGAATCTCGTGTTTTTATCGTTTTTGGATATCCGTGAACCGCGCAAAAGAACTCTTTTCGACATTTTAACACTTAACCCTCTAATGCCCAGGGCCGCCAAAAAGCGGTCTTCAGATTTTAAATAGTTTTTCGCTAAATAACATATTTTTATTAAACCAGTTATATTACATCGATAGAAAACATAATTACCTACATTTTTGCCTTCAAACTTTTTTGTACAAGGAAAGAAAAGGATATAAAGTGAAAATTTCGAAAATTTAAAAAAATTTACCTATTAAAGTAGAAAAAAATATTTGAAAAGTCTTCAAAACTATATTTATAATCTGATATACATTAGCGTTTATAACAAAGCTAGTTTAGAGTCTCTGCTTGTAAAATGCGTTAATATTTTTGCTCCATGGCTCACAGGATAACGCCAGGAAACGTCTTACACTCATAAAAAAAGTTAGTACAAACGTCTGTTAAACGCGTTCTGATTCTATTGAACTAATTTTTGTTATTTTGTCTTAAAATTTAGGATTGGGCTAATATTTTTTGTAAATCTAATTTAGCATTACAATTACTTTCATCCATATTTGAACTTACTTTGCATGCTAATTTTTAGTAATTTAAGTTTCCTAACTTTACAAATTGTTCAGCTAATTTAAACCACAATTATTTCCTAATTATTTAATTTTTTTGTCTCTGCTATCAATATCACATACAGATGGCGCTATATATTAATTTTTTTTATTACATAATCGCAAAATAGCTTGTATCTCGGAAACTAAGCGAGATAGAGCCAAATGGACAAACATTTGATACTCTGTGCATATCAGTTAATATTTATCAAACACAACCATATACATACTTCCAATAATAAATATGGACCCGTCGAATTTTTTAAGCGACATTTTAATATAAATTTGTATTTAAATCAGGTAAAATTTCTGCTGAATTCAGCTTAAAATTCCTAGCTAATATAACTAAAATTGTCCGTATATTTAGCAGCATGTAAAATTTAGCAGACCATGATTTTCAACTTCATTGAATACAAGTACTATTTTCTGATATTTTAGCAGAATTTTTACCGATTTGTACGGGCTTTTTTCATGAGTGGGGTATTCTATTTTTTTTTTTTGTGAGAAGAAAAAGTTTTTTCTGCCAAAAATAAATAAAAATTAAAATAAAATTACCAAAAATAATTTGTGAAAAGTTAAGAAAATTAATTTAAAATTTTGGAAAATAATTAAGCTCGAGGTCAGAAAGAGTTAAGACAATTAAATGTAAAAAAATGTCCAGAAACCATAAAACACGAGAAGACCACTTAGAGTTTTCTTTAAATTTTTGCATCAATCAGCCTGAGCTTATTGCTATCAATTTTAGCCCATAAAATCCCATGTTAATACGTAATGTTTGGGATGAATTTGCAGGAATTTTAGATTCGGTATTTCATGTTTTATTTCTGTGAAGAAAAATTACAAAATTCTTCAAAAGAAAAGAAAATATTTATACATATTTTTTAAAGGAATTAAATATGCTAATATTTGTTGAAAAATAGAAATATTTGTTTGTTATGTGCTTTTTATTACATGATAATTTTGTCAAGGTTTTCCTCTGACAATTTTTCTTAAGTTGGGCATACACGTTCAATATTATTGATCAATTTTTCAAAAATCAACCAATCAGAACATTTTATTTTTAAATACTTTATTCCAGACAAGGAAAAATTCTGAATTTTATTTAAAAATCCATAAATATTTGAAATTTTATTTTTGTTTAAAATAAAATTCCCAAAAATGTAAGAATTTTAAATTTGGAAAATAAAAATCTCAAAATTTTGAGAATTATATTTTTAACAAATGTTTGAATAATTCTTTGAATAGTTATTTGAAAAATTCAAAATGAAAAAATAAAACCCCAAACACCTACAATAAAAAATATTAAATATACAAAACTTGAAATCAAACCAACAATTTCGCATTTTTTCTAATTTTTTCGGTGTTTACAAATTTTATCAATAAATTAATATATGTATATGGCGTCTTATATGCAAATTTCGCAAAATAGCTCTTTGATAAACTGAATAAGAAATAAATTACAATAAAAAACTAAATATACAAACTATATAACTAAATCCGCTATTTCGAGTTCTTTAGTTTTTATGGTGTTCGCAGATTTGATCGATAAATTAATACCATATATTCATAACGCGCAAAAAAATTAATTAAAATACTTAATCAAAGATTTATATTCCGCTAACGAATATATTGATTCAAAAATTTTCCTTTTTGCAAAATATTTTTTTTTGCGAATTATTTTTGCAAACTAACCACTAGACTTTTTTTATAAAAAATGGGTATTATTATTCTTAGATTGTATATATATTCCTCTAACTCCCACTGGAGCATAGAGCGCCTAGATTATGAATTTAAAATAACCGCACTTAAAAAATTGCAAAATAATAGCGAAACGCGAAAAATGTCTTTATGGTACAAAATATTTGCTAAAAGGTTTATTCAGTGATTTACATTCTACAAGGGAATATATTGATACAAACATTTTCCTTTTTGCAAAAATTTTTTTGCGAATTTTTTTTCAAATTAACCACCAAGTTTTTTGATAAGAAATGAGTATTAAAGTTAATAGATTATAAATTAAAAAACCGCACTTAAAAAATTTCAAAATAATGGCGGAACGCGAAAAAAGCCTTTATTGTACAAAATATTCATTAACAAGCTTAGTCAGCTTACATTCTGCAAACGAATATATGTATTGCTGCAAACATTTTCCTTTTTGCGAAATATTTTTTTTCGCGAATTTTTTATTGTAAACGAACTTTCAAACTTTGGTATAAGAAATTGGTATTTTAGTCCCTAAATTATAAATTAAAAAAAAAAAAACGCTCAAAAAAAATTAAAAATTATAGCGGAACGCGAAAAAAAAAACTTTATGGTACAAGAGATTAATTTGAAAACTTAATCAGCGATTTACATCCTGCAAACGAATGTATTGATGCAAACATTTACTTTTTTCAAGATTTTTTTTCGCGAATTATTTTGTAAACTAATTACCAAACTTTGGTATAAGGTATTATGGTCTCTTGATTATAAATTTTAAATAACCTCACTTAAAAAATTCCAAAATAATGGCTAAATGCGCAAAAGCATGTCGTGATATTATTGTATGAAGGGAACAAAATGTTCAGAACTACTCTTAATATAAAATTTTGTTAACTACATGCTAATCTTTATCACAAATTTAAATTTTTACCAATTTTAAATACATTTTTGTATATTTTTTTATAGGAAAATAAAACTCCATAAAATTCAAAATACTATTCAATAGAGAATTTTTCCTTTAACTCTTTACTGAATTTAAAAAAATATCATAAAGAATTTTATTTAAAAGTTATGAAGTATTTTTTTCAAAAAAATACTTGAAGAATTTTATTACTTAAGAATTTTAAATTTTAAGCTTTTCTGTTGTCTACTTTGTTCTGATTGGTTGATTTTAAAAAAATTTATCATTGATCAATATCCGTTTTTTCTAATCACTTGGATTTAATAAATCCAAAAAATATTTCTAAAAGTGCTCAACAGATGGGGTTAAATTCTCACTATTTTAAAAAGAATTTTCTGTCCGACACTTCTTTCACCCTAATTTTTAATACCGAATTCGATGATGAAGGATTTTACTTTAACTTTTAATTTATAATTATATTTTATATAAAACAGCGATAAACAGTCTGCCTTTTCAGTTTTATCACTTCAATTTATATTTTTACACAATTGAAAAATCCCATTGCAATATTTAATATTCACTAATTGGATTTAATTAAATTACTTACTGTAGAGTGAAAAATTGCCATTTCTATTTCAGCTATTTCTCCATGTCCAAGATTAAAAATATGTATTTGGTGAGGTGTAGTTTTTTTCCAAACATATTTCATAAAAAAAATTTAATAAAAACCTTTTATTTGTTAGTTTTTCAATTTTTTTGTTTCTCTTTATTCGTATTTTTTTCTGACATTAAATTAATAGGCTGTTTCACATATTTGTGCTTTAATTATGGATTTATTAAATCCTGCTTTTTTTTTTGGATTTAATAAATCCATTTTTTGTATGAAAAATTCTAAATCCAGGTGATTAAAAAACACGCTAAATAATATTGAACGTATGTATATGCTAGGGTTATGACTCACTATTAACAAAAATTTTACCTATCATCACGTGATAGGCAATACTAAATTAGTAATAAAAATCGTATTTGCGGATCATTTTGGCAAAAAACCTTCCGCACCAAATGCAATTTCTAAAAATAATTTTTTGCTCCGGGATTATTCTTAATTTACATAACGAATTATTGTAAACGGCAAAAAATGTATCCAAAAGTCCCTCCAAAAAGGTTTCGTAGTTTTTACCGTAAATAGCTTTTAATACGCATCATTTGAGTCTCATTTGTTTAAAACTTCGGAGAAATATTTTAATTAAACTAAAAACATATAGACCAAATTTCAACCATTTTGGTGCGGGAACTTTTTTGACAGCGAAAACGTAAGATTGCGTTTCTTAATATTTTTATGCCCTTTTTGGCTAGGATATGTAAAATTTGATATTGGCAAAAAAAAAAAAAAATCAAAAAGTCATAACTCTAGTGTATGCCCTACTTTAGAATACACTCAAGCAAAAAATTCTGTAATGGCTACTGAAAATTTTGCTGTTATTACGGGAAATTTAACTGTTTTGAGCCCAGCGGTATTTTTTGCAAATTTTAGTAACACATGTCTGGTGATCTGTAGTACGACAAAATTAGTAGACAAAATTAGTAGTCGCTACTAAATTTTAGCAAAATTGTTGTAAACTGCAATTCAAAATCGATTTGCAAAAATCAGTTAAAAAACTTACTAAATATCATAATTTTAGTACAATGAAATTAGTATAAATAATTAGTTGCAGCTACTAAATTTCAGTAAATTGTTGTAAGCTGTAATTTAAAATCAATCTGCTGAAATTAGCAAAAAAGTGTACTAAAAAATAAACAAATTGTAAAATCTAAAAAAAAATTAATAAAAAAAAGTTTTCTCGATTGTAAAAATTGTACAATTACTTCATCTTACTTGAAATTTGGATTCGAATTGCAAACCGTTCTCCAGTTATTACTTTTTTATTCATTGCAGATACAATAAAATTTTCTGAGTGTTATTTCCAAACTAAGAATATATCAATAGTTACAAATATAAACCATGGATGGTAACCGAAATGATGCGGTTATCGGTAAGGGTAACGCTATTTTGGATTATTTCGGTAACGGTATTTTAAGGGTAACGCTATTTCATTTATTTCGGTATCGGTATTTTAAGGATAACGGTTTTCTAGTTATTTCGGTAACGGTATTTTAAGGATAGCGGTATTTTAATTATTTCGGTAACGGTATTTTAAGGTTAGCGATATTTCAGTTATTTCGGTAACGGTATTTTAAGGTAAACGGTAGTCAGTTACTTCGATGCATCCCGCAATTTTTTTTACAATCAACAAGCGAGATTTAAAAAAAAAATTAATTTACCAACTTAAAGTACTAAAAATACTCAATACCCACGTGCAATTACCAAAAGCAGAAAATTAAAAATAACGGTAACGGTATTTTAGTGGTAACGGTATTTCATTTATTTCGGTAACGGTATTTTAAGGGTATCGATATTTTATTTATTTCGGTATCGGTATTTTAAGGATGACGGTATTTCAGTTATTTCTGTAACGGTATTTCGGTTATTTCGGTAACGGGAGTCATTTGAAAGAGTTTTGAATCGATAACGGTATTTCAGCGGTATTGCCTGCCAACCCTAATATAAACTAAACAAGAATTGAGAAAAGTTTGCATAATCAATGAGAAGTGTTGTGATCTATTGTTCAAATTTATTTAAAATATTCCCGGATGATGACTAATGAAATAAAGTCGAAATATTGGCTTTTTTAAATAAAATTAAATCAAAAACTTTTTGGTTTTTATTTATCAGGACCTTAAGCCGAACAATACCATAAGTATTACAAAAATAAAAAAGGTCAACTATTTATCAAACATTACTAAACAAGAATTGTAAAAAATCAACGAATTCTTGTAAATAAAATTATGTTTAATTAGTATATTTTTCTGCTAAGTTTAGCGGTTTTGAAAAATTAGCTAAATGTTTTGCTGAAATCAGCAGCGAAAATTAGTAAAAAAAAATCCGTAATCTGTAATAGCAAAACTGATAACTAGAAAAAATTGTACTAAAAATCAGTATAAAAGTAGTAAAGTGCGATTGATAACTGCCCTACGGGAAATTTTAACAAACTGTCACCGAACTAGCCCCTTTACATGAAATAGACTGGTCACTTTTACATGGCGTTGTCATAGGAGGGGGAAATTGACCCCTTGTGACATGTCACAAGACAAATCCCAGGACAGGTCCCTGAACTTTGTTTTTTATGAGAGTTCAGTAACCTTTCCTAGGATTTGTCTTGTGACATGTCACAAGAGGTCAATTTCCCCCTCCTATGACAACGCCATGTAAAAGTGACCAGTCTATTTCATGTAAAGGGGCCAGTTCGGTGACAGTTTGTTAAAATTTCCCGTAGGGTGTTTACAAATTTGTTTACTAACTTTTTTATCTGAGTGTACCAAAACTATGACAATGGGTCATATGAATAAAACTTAGCAATTACTTCGAAGTAATTACTTTGGGCTTAGGAATGGCTTTTAACTCCAAATTTACCAATTGGCTGGTAGAATAGGATGAAATGTAAACGAAAAGTTAAAAATTTAATTTCTAGTCTACTCCGAAGCAGACTAGATTTGTGAAGTAATTGCTTAAAAAACCCTGTATTTCCCCCTATTAGTAATATCTATTTTTTATTCATATGAGCCATTGGCTCATATGAATAAGCAATGAATTTTTTTAAGCAATTACTTCACAAATCTAGTCTGCTTCGGAGTAGACTAGAAATTAAATTTTTTAATTTTCGATTACGTTTCATGCTATTCTACCAGCCAATTGGTAAATTTGGAGTTAAAAGCCATTCCTAAGCCCAAAGTAATTACTTCGAAGTAATTGCTAAGTTTTATTCATATGACCCAATAGCTGCGTTTGTGCGGCATTCCTATCAATGATATCTCGAACAATTTTGACAGTAGAAAGCCGGAATAGGTTAAAAAACTGTCAAAATCGTTCTTGATACCACTGATAGAGAGTCACACAAACACAGCTAATATTCATTCACCTCAGTTTTGTCACAATTTTATTATTGTTATAAAGCTTAGAATAAGGACATAATGGTATAAATTGAAAAATTCGAAATGTTTTGAATTTTTATTTCTCAATTTCATATTACTGAAAAGTGTGTGGCCAATATTAATATTCCAAAAAAAAAACATAGAATAAAGTATATAAAAATAACATCAATAGTCTATGGATAACACTGTGAGACAAATGGTAGGGGTCAGTGATCGGGAAGGGTTCAAACTACCGGGAAAAGTTATATCGGTAAAAAAAGAAGTTATACGTGTCCCGGCGTTTCGCTGGGTCACCTCTAGGAATCGAGATATATCGATTTGACCTTTGGTGGTCTTTTTTTGACATAACTCGAGAACCAATAGTCCGATTTTGCTCAAACAATTTAAAAAAAAAATGTATGAAGAAAAAAATATTTTTTGCCTAAAATATTAAAAAAAAGTAATAAACAAAAGGTTATTGATTTTTATGGTAGCGGTAACAAACATTTATTTTTACCGGCAAAACTGTTGAGTATATAGAAAAACGTTATATGAACAGATTAAAGGAATTGTAATTTTTAATTTTTTTAAAATTTTTTTTAGCAAAATCGGACTAGCGGTTCTCGAGTTATGTCAAAAAAAAGATATATCTCGATTCCTAGGGGTGACCCAGCGAAACGCCGGGACACGTATAACTTGTTTTTGACCGATATAACATTTCCCGTTGGTTTCATCCCATCCCGATTTTGACTGTCGCATAGTGTAATTATAGAACAATTTACAGAATTTCGCTCCCCGCTTTACCTGCTATTTATCGACTTTGAGAAAGCTTTCGATACATTAGATCAAAAAGTAATATAGCACGCTCTTGCTTGCAAAGGGGTCCCACACAAAATCATAAGCCTTACCCAAGCTCTATACCGTGATGTAAGATGCCGCGTTGTCCCAAATAATGCCCTAAGTAGCAGTTTTGATGTCTAAATTTTTATCAAAATTTGGTCCAGAGCATCGTGCAAAATGTACGAAATTTGCAGAATTCCAAACTATATCCACTCAGCGATGATTTAGTAGTCAAAAGAAAAGTTTTGGTATCCATATTGCCCTATTTAGAACATATCGTTTCCACCACATTGAATTTCTGTTAAAACATGAAAAATCGCCAATTTCAAAAAAATCTGAAGCACGTGTTTACTTAAAGCGTCTATAGATTATGAAATGTAAGTTTGATATTTCAATCGCAAATATCTCTGTATAAATAAGTCAAAAATTTGTTTTTTTTATAGAATATCCTTGAAAATAGGACATGTCAGGATATGCTTGAACATGTTATATATACCGCAGGACGCGTCTCTAAAAAACCTTTCATATGATACCCATATTGAGTATGTTGTCTTCAGCTAAGATGCAAATTTCTTACAAATAGGGTAGAGGGGGGATCCTTCGTCAGTGGAGCACAAACACTAATCCCATTTTTCTCCGCTATTACGGGAGATAAAAAATTGTAAAAAATATATTTTGTGCATTTTTCAATTACCTTTCCTCGACATCCACTTTAATGAATTTATATCACATGTGTTCGCAGACAGACGTGTTTTTGTGTTTTTTGGGGTGCCAAAAAAATAATAGGAAGCAACTACATTTTGCAATAACTTCCTCAAATCGTGTGATAAGTAAATAATTTTTCATAATGTTAGACCTACGATCCTAAAGGCACATCTACACGGTATAGAAATCTGGTAGAGTTTGCGCTAAAGTTGTCATCTCTAATATAGTTGGCACTAATTTTTATCGTAAAAGTATCATCTCTAGTTGTCAAGTATTTGTTTTTATTAAAATTGTTGTATTTTAAAGAATAATTTTTTCTCCAAATACCAAAAGGTGCATTTATTAAAGTGAAATGTTCAATACTGTTACAAGATATATTAAAAATTGTTACTATTAAATAAATTATGTATGACAGCAATTGTCAATGGCCTAGAGATTGCATTTCGTAGACTTATACAGAGCTGCATTTTCATAAAATCTAGCGAGTTTTCTATTCTCTATTTCACATCTTCCAAATACTAAATTTTTTACATGCAAAGGACTCAGAACAAATAAATTTTGTGTAGGCTCAGAAAGTACCAGGGGTTTTCATATAACCTCTTATGTACCTTCTGAATCGTGTAAACTCGACTTATGCAAACTTAATGTTCAAAAGAGTTTACGAGCCCTAGAACTTACACCTTACTAGATTTACAAATTTTAGAAAAAAAGACTTTTCACCATAATGAACTTCGTGTGAAAATTGTGTAGAATTTTTTCTCTCGAAAATTTAATATACGACTTTTATTTTGAAACGGTGACATTTCAGCTTAATTGTGATTTGTCTTTCGTATAATAATAATTTCGAGTGAAAACGTATTTCTTTGTAAAATATTCAATTTTATTTAATTTGCTCATTCATTTCTTAATAATTTTAAGAGCGATACTAACTTAGCTCCTTTTTTTTTGAGTTTTTGTTTAAATTAAAATGAATTGGGTATAACATTGGGAATTTAAACATTTAAAATGGGAATAAGCTAAAACTGTTTGGGCAACACTGCTCCCCAATAAAATGAAGCAGTATTGCCAGAAAAAACAAAACAGCAGTCAGCGCCATCTGTTGCATTAAAAACCGGTGTTGCCATTCATCAGGACCATGAGAGACCCCTGTCTTAATACTACCCGAGTAAAAAAGTTTTGATATAATCATATATTATTTTATGTAATTACATATAGTAACTTATAGTTAGATATGGCCACATATGCTTTTAAATTGAAGCATATAGAATTTTATATAGTCATACATTAAATATTTTTTCCTCAAAGGTTTTAATATTGAGACATATGTGATTTTATATTATTACATACTGGCCTACATATAAGTGTATGTGCTATATATAAGTACACAAAGTAATATATAAAAGATATAATTACATATACGTTTATATATAATTTAGTATGACACTATACATAATAATATAAAACTATATATGGAGCCATTTAAGAAATATTATATAATAGGTGTTATATATGATTATATATTGACGCATATGAACCCATATATAACTTAGTATGGTTTCATATCTACAATATTTCATGATTTCTTTTATATATAACGATATAACGTTCTTTATAAAATCATCTATAATTATATATCATCCCACATTAGCAATTTTTTCAAAGTGATTTTATATAAAAATATATGTATGTATAAGGTCCTTTTAAAACCGTATTGTATTAAATGTGGTTCCATATTGAAAATGATTTTGAACTAGTTTTATATTTTGTAATTACTAGGGATTTGCGCATGACACGATCGTGAGTGAAGTTATTCACAAGTGATCGTGAGTAATAATTACTATACCAAAGTAATTCGCCCGTGAGCGTGAGAATATATAATTCGTACGTGAGCGTGAGTAAGAATATATAACCCGTGCATGATTCGTGTGTGAGTTTATTTTTTGCATCATATGTTTTTAGTAATTTTTACTGTTTTGCGTGAGAATTTTCTGATTGTGAGTAAGTTTTTAATATACTCATGTCTGCGTGAGTAAGACACGAAATGCTCGTGCGTGAGTAATTTGATTTTGTTTAGGAGCGTGAGTCAAAATGGCTAACGCGCCCATAAAATTAACAATACTGAAGCTTTAATATGGAATTCTCTATACTATAACGCACACTTGACTGATCTCTTATATCTTGGTTGTATATCACAATCCTATTAAGTTAAAAATTTCTGTGTTGTTAACCTTATTTTAAAATTACTAAAAACAAAGAAAAATTTGTTCGTGTTTAATGCACTGTCATGGTAAATCTGGATAAAAGTAATGGAAGATTTATCGAAATTATAGGATATCCAGTAGACCTGGGGGTTAATCATTACGTTTTGTAATTAATTACACATTCATTTACACAATTACATGTAATTGTAATTGAAAAAAACTCAATTATAATTACAAATTATTTGTAATTGTAATTCAAAAAAGAACAATTACAAGTAATTTGTAATTTGAAAAATGTCAATTACATTTTTTGGGAAAATAAATAATGACAAAAAGCACAAGTTACGGGTAATCCCAACATGACGTATTCTTTTTATACGCATCCATGCCTATGCAACCTATCCCAGTCAGATTTTTCTACAAACTTTTAACAAAAAACACTTTAATTCTAAATGTAATTGAAATTTGTAATTGAAATCACTTTCAATTACAATTACTAGTAATTTGTAATTGAAAATTTTCAATTACAATTACTTGTAATTTCAATTACAAATTACAAGTAATTGTAATTGAAATCCCTCAGGTCTGATCTCCAGATATTGTATATCTTTTTTTATTTAAAAATATAATTTTGTATATTGTTAGATATGGTCATATATATTATGGTAAAAATATAGGGTTAATATTTAGGTATAATTGTATTAAACTATGTCCACTTTTATAACATTTTATATAATTTTATACAAAAAGATATAATTTTATGTAATTGGATGAGGACAAAATTCGGATACAATTGTATCATATTGTATCATATTGTATCAAATTGTACCAAATTGTATACAATTGTGTACAATTCGATACAATATGATACAATAAGACGTTCTCATTTTTCGGATATAATTATATCTAATTACATAGAAGATTATATATAATTAAATATAACTTTATATGGCTCCATATCATTTTTTTTTTACTTGGGTATACAATACTTTGTACGTACTTCATATTTCTTTTAAGTTTGTTTTTTATTTTATGTGAAAATAAATATATTGAATACTTCTGTTGATTTAAAAACATTTCTAGTAAGCTTGTTTCATAAAAAGAGCAACAGAAACAATATAAATTTCTTGTGGAAAAAAATGTCCCGTGCGAAAGTGAATAAAATTAAATTAAAAAACAATATGAATCGTTTTTGGGTAAAATCAAAACCATTTTTAAAAGACATCAATGAACAAACAACATTGTAAAATTAGTCACATTGAAATATTGCCTCAGGTTTCGCTGAAATCGGCATTTTAATTGTTAGTTGCGAAAACCACTTCTGTTTTTGTCCCGTGGTAATGCCTTGGTTTTTTGCAATTATCTTGAAAACGAAAAATTGCCCAAAATCAACCTTAGCACCAAATATAGGCCTAATTAATATAAATAAGCAAAGCCTATTGTCAAAATAAAAATACGTTTTATTTTGACTTTTTTTCACTTTAAATGTGTTCGACGGTCACGTTCGACATAATGGAAATGCCCATATGTATATATGTATGCATAGCGCATGCTACGGGGAAATTTTTTCCATCTATAGTTTAGTATGGAGACATTTGGTTAGTTTGGGGACTGTCCTCAAACTCTTCCTAGGTCTAGCGCATAGTATCAAGACATTTTTGACTAATATACAACATAGTTTGGGCACATTTTTGGCTATGTCTCCGAACTATGCGCACCATAGATGTCATAGATATCACAGCTGGAAATAACATTAACAATGGGTGCGTTCGGCAGACAGTTCTACAACAGTTGTACAACTATCTGCTGAACGATCTGATCACTAACCGCTCATTCTGGGCGCTCAGGTAGCGCTGTCATATTTTGGTAGCGTAAAAAATGTTTGCTACTTTTGATCAATAAGTGATACATTTGTTGTTGTTCATTTACAATGAAAATTGTTTTGTAAGAATGACAAATAAAAATATACAAATATAATTCGAAAACAAAAATTTAAAAAAATAAAAGGAAACTATAGCAAAAGTGTATTAAAAACAAAACAAAGAAAACATCGTTCAGCAGAGTAAGTAATCACAAAGCGCTACAAGTCACCGGTATCAGTTCAAGGTTTCTCTGCCGAATGCTACCAATGACTTTGCCATCAAAAACTGATTGAAGTCAAAATTGATGATGTTTTAAAAAATTGGATGATCTTTATTTACAATAATTTAAATTTTTACAAAATTTGTTTTAAAAAAATTATGTTTTAAAATAATTTATATAAATTTATTATTGTACACTCAAAAAAATAAGTTAGTATCAAAGTTAGTAAAACTTCTTGTATATCAAGTGTACTAGTTTTCAGCAATTTTTTTGCTGAAATTCCGTTTTCAGCAGAAGTTTTAGTTATAATTTTTTTAGCGCTAAACTAATTTTGAACTAATGTTTTACTAATTTATTTTGCTACAAAAATTGTGCTGATAACCGCATTTATAGCGTGGACGACAACCAGATAGACAAGATGTAGATGTCGCAGCTTGTCTGGATGTAGTACAGACAACGGAAATGATAAAAAGAAAGACAACTCTACACCGATAAAATTTCTTAGTGGCTCAGTTAAAGAATTTCTCAGTTAAAATAAAAAAAATCAATTTAACTGAAATAATCGTTGTCAACTATTGTTTCAGTTAAATAAAATATATTTATCAGATACCCTGTATATTCAAATGAATTAATTAAATACTGTCAAAGTACTTTCAAAAAACAATAAAAAAATATATTTGAAGTTTTTTTATTTAACCAATTTTAGAAGAAAAAATAATTGATTTTAATGGATATACCGTCGAAATTCGATTAAATCAATTAGTACAAGATGGAAATAAAGTGCAGATGAAATTTTTTGCGATAAGTTACGTTTTATTTTTAAGACCTTTTAAGGAAAAACATTTCTTTTTAATTGTTACAATAGGTGGGGCCAAACAAGATCTCACATAAACTAGAGCAACATAAATAAAAAGACTGAAACCAGACCAGCGTTAGTAAAGATTGGACGTAGAGTTTTATTAGTGCACTTCTTAAATTGCCTCTGTGGTAATATTTAAATTGTCTTCAATTTCAACTAAAAAACATAAATAAAATTAGAAACAAAAATAAGATAAAATTAAGTTTCAATGAAATGAGTCCTCAGCTGAATTTTGCATTAAAACAAATTAGTTATGTTTTACTAATTTAAACAACTGAAGCTCAGTAAGGGGTATTTCACCTGAGACTCAGTTAAAAATTTAGTAGCCAATAACTGAAACATTTTTTCGGTGTACACAATTTCTATATTTAAAATTTCAGCAAATAAATTAACTAAAGTAAAATTTCGCTACAAGTTTTTTGAGTTTTCTTCAGTATACTAATATTCAGCAAAAAGTTTAGTGATTTTAGCAAGGATTTTTTTCATTTGCAATCGACTAAGTGATAGCAAAACTTTTGCTGAAGATTACTATTTTTTTGGTAAAAATCAGCTCGCCGATTTTCAGCAAATCTTTTGCTGAAATTACCAACTTTTTTGCAAGCACGCTCCTGACTAAAAATTTGCTGACACAGCAACATTTTTGCTGACTTTACTGACTTTTTTTTGAGTGTAGTAAAGAAAAAGGAAATTTAACGACAATGTTTTATAAAAAACGTCTGTCAGTTTAAAATATTTAAGGCTCAGGTTAACAAAAGTTATTTAGTTGAATTCTTGTATTAAAAACTGTCAGTATTGTAAAGCTGTTTTCAGGTATTTGACTAGTTTATCCCAGTCGTTATTATCAACTCCATTATGTAGCTGTATCATTTCCATTTCAGTAATGGTTCTCTTTCCAAAGCAGGCCAGTCGGAATTCCTTCAGAACAGGACATATGCACAAAAAGTGTTTAAAAGTCTCCATGGCACCCATATTACAAAGGCTGCAAAACTTATCTTCATGTATAGCACCAAACGTATTGTAATTCAGCTTGATTAGGCCGCATCTCGCTTTAAAAATCCATGTTATTTTGGATTGATTCATATTATCAGTGATATAATTTTGACCTCTGGTGTAGTCAAATATTTATATAGCCTAGAAGAGAGGTTTTTCTGCTGAAGTCGGTCGTCATGTTGTTTTTCCATAAGAATCTTTAACATCTCTTTACTTTGATATACCCATTGCTGATAATTCACCAGAGTACTGGACTGGACGACATATTAAGATTGTCGGCAATCGTTCTTAGTTCTTTCACCCAAAATAATTTTTTCTGAAGAATTAATTTCGTAAGCTAGTAGGGTAATCTATTCGGCTGGTACTGAAACATTACTTTCGTTATGTACTGTAGATGTAATTCCAATGTATACAAATGTTTGCTCACGGTACCGGTTTCGAGCATAATAGTATAATTAGGTGTACATTCAGGTATTTTTAAAATTTTTTTCATAAAATAGCGTTGCAATTAATCAATCTCTTCGAAGTGTCCATAACCCCATACTTGAGGTGCATATGATTGTATAGATCTACATACCGCTAAGAAGAGATTCCATTTTTGCCTTAAGTGTATTTGTTTATTTGAAATAAAAAGTTTCCAGGTTAAATTTATTGCAGTCTTTGCTTGTAAATTTCTCTTTTCTACATTTTTGGTAAATTTCATTTTCGGTGTAAGGACTACTCCAAGATAGTTGTATTCATTTGTTATTTTTATTTCGTTTCCCTTAAAACGCCATTTTTCCATTGCATTAAGTCTTTCACCATTTCTAAAAACCAGTACCTCTGACTTGTTTAAATTAACCTCTAGGTTCCATAGAGTGCAGTATTCTTCCAAGTTTATTATCATTTTCTGAAGCGTAGTTTTATCATCTGCTAGTATGACAATATCATCAGCATACATCAGGAGGCGAACATTAACATTATCAATCCATAGACCACCACCAAGACACTCATGTAGATCATTTATATAGAGAGAAAATAACAGCGGGGATAACAAGCGTCCTTGTTTTACACCTGTATTCGTACTGAAATAGTCTGACAATTCTTCTCCACTCCACACTGCAGATTTGGCAATGCTATAAATATCTTCTAATATTTTTACGAATTTATATGACACTCCAATTGAGTACAATTTATGAATTAGAGATTTTCTTGCCACTTTATCAAATGCCGCCTTAAAATCGACGAAGAACGCATAAATGATGTAGACCCTTGAATAGATAGGTCTCGATATACAAATCGGTGTATAACTCCTTGGACTACTCTCCTTGTTTGTGCCTAAGGCAAGGCTCAACTACCATACCAAGTTTGATCTACTATGGAAGGGGCTGTGGAAATGGAATAGTTGATTTTATATGTTTTCAGCCTTTTGGTAAATGAAATAATAATTTTAAAATTCCACTATCATTCTTACGCCTTTTATAGAAAAACAATTATTATGTGGGGAATCGTATGAAAATAATACTTAGTGAAATTACATCTGTTACAAACAGAGTGCCACTTAAAAACGCCCCCATTCTATTCTACAGGGATTGTTTTGTAGGCTCATTAACTCTTATCAATTTCATGTTTTTTTAACAAACTGTTTAAAAACTATCATGGGAATATTTTGAAAACAAAAATGCTGCTGTTGTACTCAGATATTGTCAATAAGATACAAGCAATATTTTCATAATATTAAACGATAAAAGTGTAAGTGTTATTTTGCGATACAAAACGACACGGACAGACAGAATTAAATTTGAAAAAATAAGATAAGAAATACAATAAAAATTTGATGATGACAACAATCTGTTGTGTTAAAATAATAATGTATTTTAATTGAGTATTGAGAGGAAACACAAAAATCAATATTCAATTCAATTTATAATTTTGTAATTTGTAGGAGCATTTACAAATTGCTAAACAAAGATAACGATGACAATGATGCCCGTAAGGGTGTGAAATAGTAAAAGCATCTGTTTTAATGTCTTTTGTATTTGAGCTGTTCTTTGGAGTTCAATTAGTTAAATATCATGTTTGTTTAGTTTATGATTATTGACCAAAATACATGGATAGTGTTTCAATCCTGATGTGGCATAATAAATTGATAATACGTAACACTGCTCAAGGCTTGCATCATCATCATCATCATCATCATCACCAACATCATTGTCATTGGGTATCATTATGTCTTCACACATTGTCTTGTCGTAAACTTAATTAAATTTCATCTGTTTACACAGATTTTAGTAAACATTTTTCTGTTTGTATATTTTTATTACAAATGCTCAATTTTTGAGATTTCAAATGTTACGCATATATTGTCAGGATAATCAAGTATGTTTGCATGGATGCTATTTGTTGCATGTTTGTGTTGTTATCAAGGTCATAAATTTTTAGCATTTGTCTCTTTTGTTTATATTTATAGTTGTCTACTAATATGTAGTACGTGCCTACACAAAAATGACCCCAACCAATTTACAAATTATGGTGGCTATTACTTTGAGCTCCATGTTCGGTGCTAATATTTAAACAAAACATCTGTGTTATTTTGATCATTGGCTAATGCTGTATGATTCTTCCTAGGAAGGTTTTCGCAAGTTGGTACTAATTGTACAATCTAAATTACCCTTGTCTGAAAGCAATGGTAATGGTAATGCAAGTAATGAAATTTGATTTTCATTTCCATTACTTTTTTTTAATTGTTTTCATTACAAAAAAAAAAAAAAAAAATCATTACTAAAAGCGAAATATTTACGTTTGATTTTGCCTGTGTCGTGCCTTTATTGGCAAAGTTATAAATTTTCGCATAAAATATTGTGGTTGAGAAGCACTAATGGGGCATTATAGAGCTTCACACCTCAAAATTTAAGCTTAAAGATTAATCACAACTGGGTCAGTTGTCGACTGATGACAGCAAAAGTCGTCACGATTAATGTAAATTCAGCGACAATCGGCCGTCGACATTTTTTAACGTTTTGAAAAAAAGAAAAGCAAAACAGGAATATGGTTGTATTTGTTTCGCGACAATCCTTATTCCTAATTCTTTCAGGGAATTAAATGTACAATTCATTCCCTAGGGAAATAATTCCTTGACCAAAATTTGAATTAACTCGTGTTGAATGAATTCTTTAGTGAATGAATTCTTTAATTTTAATGCCTAATGCTTTGGTCAGGGAATTCATTCTATAAATTTGAATTCTTTCACAGGAATTAATTCCTGCTTATGTCTTATTAATGAATTCATTCCTTGAATTAAAGAATTGAATTAAATTTCTGGGAATTCATTCAAAACAGAAATTAATTCTTTAAAGCTCTGAGCTAATTCTCTCAGTGGATGTATGTTTTAAGATTTCATATGCGTTGTATACTTTTTTCGCTGCTGGTGTTTAGTGTTACGATAAATCGTTGTTGAGCTTAAAGTGATTTGCAAATATTTGAAATTGTTTTTAACAATTTAGAACTTCAAATAACTTGATTTGATAAAAAAGTAAAAAAAAAAAACAGTTTCGATTGCATTATCTCTGTCCGTCGAATATTTTCAAAAACCTCAATTGACTTTTGTATAACTATCTATTGTCTACTGGCTTCTTCCTCTTCTGCTTCGTGTATTACTATTACAATTATCTACTGTATTTTGGTGCTTAAAGTGTTTTTCTATAAACGTAAGTAGTATTTTTTTCCAACTCCTTAACTGCTGCTGTTCAAGTTATAGCACATGCTACTTAAAAAATATTCCAAGTTACGATATTCCACAAGTGCATAAATACTTTGTCATGTTACTGGCATTTTCTTTTCCTTATCCACCATATGAATTCAAGTGCAAAAAAAAAAAAAATAAATGCTCTAGAATAAGTAGTCATTGTTAGCTTTGTTCATGTTCGGTTATCTAAGATTGTCATGCTACCACTTGGTGTTGTATACGGCTTAGTTTACCTGGTAGAATTGATTGTTGTTTGGGTATTATTCCCTAGGTAAACTTACACTTGTTGTATTGCATTTGAAGTAGTGAAATATTAAAAAAATAAAAGAAAATATATATTCGACAATTATTGTTACAGAATTTTTAAATCTAGAGTCCGACCGATTATTCAATCTCTGTATTCGGGAATTATTCATTATTCGACAAAAATTTGGCCAAAACTTTATTTTTTCTATTAGTACACTCAAAAAAATAAGTTAGTAGAAAAATTAGTAAAACGTCTTGTATATCAAGTTTACTAGATTTCAGCAATTGTTATTAATTTATTTTGCTACAAAAATTCTGCTGATCACCGCAATTATAGCGTGGACGACAACCAGATAGACAAGATGTAGATGTCGCAGCTTGTCTGGATGTAGTACAGACAACGGCAATGATAATTTGAAAAAAAAACAACTTTACACAATTTCTATATTTAAATTTTCAGCAAATAAATTAACTAAAGTAAAATTTCTCCACAAATTTTTTGAGTTTTTTTCAAGGTTGGTTACCGTTATCGGTATAATACCGTTATCGCTAAAATACCGTTTATAATTGAATACCGTTACCGTTATCGATACCTCTAAAACATTTCCAAATACCGTTATCGTTACCGATACCGTTATTTTTATGGGTAGTTACCGGTATTTGTTATTTTATATAAAAATAACAATTATTTTATTTTATAATCTTAAGGTCGGCTAACTTATCTAAAAGTACGCTCAATTTAAGACTATCCAGAGTCATTTTAATGCAAATTTTATTCGTGGTTAAGGTTAAAGACCAACTTCGCTACCTTAACCAAGAGTAAAATTCTGCTCAAGATAACTCTAAATAGTGTTAAAATAAGCATTCTTTTAGATAAGTTAGCCGACCTAAGTGTTTTTTTACAAAAAAATTTATAGATAATAATTTTACTTATTAAAACTACCAGTATTGAATTTATGGCTTAAAATCTGCATTTTCAGTACTTAAAATTAAAAATATGCCATGTTTTTACTTGTTTTTATATATTTTTAACATAATTTTTAATACCGGTAAATACCGGTATTGCTGTTTCGATAACGGTATACCGCTACCGAAACAGTCTTAAATACCGTTTCCTTTACCGTTACCTAATCAAACGCAATCCGATACCGTTACCCTTACCGTTATTCGTTTCGGTAACCAACCTTGGTTTTTTTCAGTCTACTAATATTCAGCAAAAAGTTTAGTGATTTTAGCAAAACTTTTGCTGAGATTACTATTTTTTGTGGTAAAAATCAGCTTGCTGATTTTCAGCAAAACCTTTTGCTGAAATTACCAACTTTTTTTGCAAGCACGCTCCTGACTAAAAATTTGCTGACACAGCACCTTTTTTTGCTTACTTTACTGTCTTGTTTTTTTTTTTTTTTTTTTTGAGTGTAGAAAAATAAATTAATAATATTAGTGTAGAGAAAAATGCTATAGGCCGAAAAATATACTACTTAGGCCCGATTACTGAATGTCCAGTTAAAATTTAGCCGACAGTTAAAATCAAATTTTATATGGGAAACAATAATAAATGTGTCGGTTAAAGTTCCAGTTGGTACCTAACTGGACATTCAGTAATCGGGCCTTAGAGATAGAGCAAAAAATTATCTCTAAATAACTCTATCGGGAGTTTTCTTAACAACGAATCCGCATAAGATTATGGACTTTTTAACAACAACAAACAATCACACATGATTTTATATGAAAACGAACAATTTTCCCCGTATGTGAATGATTTGATCTACACTAAAAAAAGTCAGTAAAGTGAGTGAAAAATGTGCTGGGTCAGCAAATTTTTATTGAGGAGCGTGCTTGCAAAAAAGTTGGTCAAAATCAGCAAGCCGATTTTTACCAAAAAAATAGTAATCCCAAGTAAAAAAGTTTTGATATAGTCATATATTATCATATAAAATTTTATATAATTATATATCGCAACATATGTATATACCAAGATATAATTATATAAAAATTTACGATATTATATCCTAAATATATAACTATATAGTGTTATATATTGCACAGTATATAGTGTAACATATTACAATATACAATTATATATAGACCTATATATATGTAGCTACTTATGCCTCATATAATTTTGTATGATTGTATCGAATTATATACCATTATATCTAGTTGGATATGATTATATTATATTTGATACATTTGGATGGGGACAAAATCCGGATAAAATCCCGGTGAAAAATGTTCATATACGATCAAACATGTTCATATATGGTTTATGTATGGACACATATGAACAAATATGGATTTTTTATGAACATATGTATATGGATTTTATATGAACATATATGGAAGTATATGTGATTCCATATATGGAAAAAGATTTCATATACAGACATATATGGAGGCATCTGCTATTTCATATATGGAAAAGGCACTCATATATGGACAGATATTTATGCAAAAGTGACTTGTATATGAACATATTTGCAAGAATACATTTTTCCATATTTGTAAAAGGAACTCATATATGGATAAATATGGAATTATATTTAATCCCGGTGAAAAATGTCCATATATGAACATTTATGGTTCAACCATATATGTATAGATCCGAAAAATGAGGTAACACCTAAGTATATGTTCATATATGGACATATATGAACATATACATTTATTAAATATATGCGAATACATGCGAACGTTGCTGTCCTTTATTATAAGGTTGTACGATAGATATAAATTTATGTATGACATTCAAATTAGGCGCTACATATGTTCCTTTTTTTATTCATGGCATTAAATATAATTCCATATTTATCCAAATATGAGTTCCTTTTACATATAGGGAAAAATGTATTCTTCGAAATATGTTCATATACAAGTCCCTTTTGCATAAATTGAATAACATATACTTTCATATTTGTCCATATATGAGTGCCATTTCCATATATGAAATAACAGATGCTTCCATATATGTCTGTAGGTATATGAAATTTTTTCCATATATGGAATCACATATACTTCTATATATGTTCATATAAAATCCATATATGTTCATAAACAGAAAAAATAGTTGTATTTAAGTTAACTTTTAGTTAATTGAAAATAACAAATTGTTCTGTAAAATCTTGTGAAAATTTAGCTAAATATTAGTAGACTAAAATTAGCAAAAATAAACTGTTATATCTAAAATTTTTTTTGCTATTTTTAAACTAAATTTAGTTAAATACAAATAGCAGTCTATACTGCTAAAATCAGCAGAAATATTTGCTAAAAAAATTTTATATGCATTTAAAAAAAATTTTTAAAAAAATCGAAAATTTTAATTTTTTTTTGATTTTTTGGGCAATTTTTTTTTGCTGATTTTAGCAGGTTAATTTGCTATTTTCCATTTACAAAAATTTAACTCAAATATAGCTAAAATTCTGTACATTTAACAGTTTTATTTTTGCTGTTCCTATATTACTAATATATGGAGAAAATAATCTGCTATTTTTAGCAGTTTTTTCTGCAGCATCATTTTTAAATAATTTTTAGTAGTTTTAACTAAATTTTTTACGGACTTTTTTCTATTATTGTACATCTGGTTGTTGTCCGCACTATAAATGTCAGCACAACTTTGGTAGCAAAGTAAATTAGTAAAACTTTAGTTGAAAATTAGTTTAGTTCTAAAAATATATAACTACAACTTTTGCTGAAAACACAAGTTTCTGAGAACTAGTATACTTGATATACAAGACGTTTTACTAATTTTTCTACTAACTTTTCTTTTTGAGTGTACTTAATGGTGCTTTTGCCCTTTTTCTTCTACCATTTTCCCTCTCGTGTATGTAAGGCGAAATTAGTTAACTATTCCACTCCCATCGATAAAATCTGGAAAACGTAACAAAAGTTGGTAGTATTCTATCAAAGTTGACAAACCAGTCAAAATGACTGGTGCGGTATACCTTGTGTTAATCGGGATGAGAAAATTTGATTTTTTTATTCTTGTTTACCGGAAAATGAACAAGTTTGGATTTCCCGAACCCTAGCTCATACTTAAACTATTAAAATGTTACAAAAAAAAATGAAACGGAAATGAAATTTAAATTATTTGCTTGTTAACGGTGAAAGGCGTGTGTTGTTTCATGAATACAAGTGTTGCCACTTTCAGAGCAAACATTAACACTTTTTGTTTTTTATTCTTCTGATGACACTTTTGACTTTTGTCGGCGTCAAAAATGTTGCTGTTGTTGTCAATGTTTCCGGTCCTCTGTGGATGCACGTGTACTTGTATTTTAAATAATTTAGGTATAAAAACATGCAAACAAAACTCTATATTGTTTTAAGATTTTTACATGGCATTGCGATAATTAAACAATACATGAATTTCAAATAAATTCGCGGAAATAAGCGATAGTTAATAATAATGAAAAAAAGTGTAAGGTCATCTTCTCGTCCATTACAATCAATATCACTAACATCCTTCTGTCGTTTGAAGATCGTCAGCAATTGAGAAAGTTATTTACTTAATACTCGTACTCAGGCGTGCGTACGCGTAAAGTAAACATTTTAAAATCATAAAAAGGAATCGCGTCGCCTTGCGAGTTCTCGCGCCTACCGTTTTTATAACGGTCATCGATTGTGATTTTGACATTGTACAGCAAATGTCCATACATACATATGTATGTTGTAATGGATGTAATAAAAAAATAAAAATTAAGTATTATTTTTTTCACTGGCCTTCCACGCGACCAAATGCAATATACATATTGATTTATTAGTCGTAGTAGTATCTCAGCATTATCGTCATAATCTACCTAAACATGCGTGACAATGACAATTTTATATTTTAGATTCTTCGTAGAATTTTATTATTTCAATTGATTTGGAAGCAAAATTGTTATTTTTCAACTTTGTCTTTCTTTTGGCTGAAAACAACAACACAATAAAACGAGAACAACAATAGTGACATGAAATGGGAAACAAATTTTGCTTGTTGTCTGTTCTGCCTGCAGTAAATGGCTCATAAATGCATCATAAACATGATAATAAAAATCTAAAGCGTGATGACTAAACGTCGTAGTGAGAGATTTTAAAGAAAATGTTGATATGCTGGAAAAAATGCTGATGTTGTTGTTGTTGTTGCTGTTGCTGTAATAATTGTCTTGTGAATTGCTTTGCGCTGAATTTGTGATGACCCTCAATTTTATCGCTAACTATGATAAAGCAACATGCAGTGAGCGAAATGAGAGGTACTCAGGGTCGCGAGGAAGTGTGGCGAAATGTGAACAATCGATCACATTTCTTAATGCATACTTGCCAAGAATAACTAAACGTATACACAAAATATAATAATGATCTGAGAAATGTGCCGCTGTGAACACATCCCTATACAATGATGTTGCAATTATTGAACCTTCTGTATTTTCAAATTTCCATCATTAATAACACAGGCGGAGGTAAACGCTCGCTCATATACAATTTACCATCTAGTTGAAATATACCATGGTGTACTCAACGAATTTACGATTGAACACGGACTTTTTTTTTAAAGCCAAGGTGACGGATTCATCATCACAATGTTGACAACATGCCAAGACAACAAGAACAACAACAACATAAACGATACAATAACATTGAATATAAGCGTTACTGCTCGTTATTGCGGCTATTAGCGAGTTTCAACGGAATACGCGTGAATTCGTTTGTCAAACAATCAGCTTTAATGCGTTTCTATACTTTCAATATTTATTGAATTTTTGGAATGCACTGCAGGTATCATCTCATCTTCCTTTTCTTTCTACTCGTCTCATAACCACGACGACACACATACACACAATTTCATGCCCAATGCTTAGTGGAATGTGCGGGCATTAACGGTCCCAGTAGGATACTTGCGAGGATAAAGATCGTTCATAATTATTCATCTTGGGTGGGGGAAGAATTGAATATTTGTTTGTTTCTTCTTTAGTTTGAATCAGAACTTTAAAGAATTAATTCATTTAAATTTAATTCCAGACTATGTATTTTGCATTTTCGACAATATCAAATCTCCCAAGATATAGTCTTGCAGAAAATTGAAAGGTACTAAGAAATATGGTAATACATTTTAACGACCATGAAAAAAGTTCACATTCCAAACGAGTTGCAGTTTTATATAAAAATATACACTAATAGAAAAATGTGTGTAAAAAATTTAGTTAAACTACTAAAAATTAGTTAAAAATTACCTTGAAGAAAGAACTGCTGAAATTAGCAGATTATTTTTGCTATATATTAGTAAGATAGGAACAGCAAAAATAAAACTGTTAAACATACCCGAGTAAAAACAGTTACATATAGTCGTATAAAATGCGATGAAGTTATATCTGTGTAAATATACTCTTTCATCCGAAAAATGGCCCGATGTAATTGTATCAGTTGTTTATTAGTTTTTATATAATTGTATTAGTTTAGATCTCAACTAATGAAATTATACATTATTCAGATGAAATTATATCCAATTTTTGACCTGATACAATTTTACCGGTTTATATCTAATGGTATCTGTTTAGATCGTAGTTGGTACAATTTTATATAAATAAAATATATTTGTATCCGACATTTGCCTTATATAATTGTATCAACGTTTTAAAGCAGATATAATTGCATCAGGTCAAAATTCAGATATAACTATATAAGTTCGTATAGTAATGTATCTATTTGGATCTAAACTAATACCATGCGACATAAACCAATAAAATTGTATCAGGTCAAAAATCAGATAAAATTTCATATGCTTACTATATAAGCTAATCAGTTAAGATCTAAACTGATGCAATTAGATAAAATGTGATAACCAACTGACACAATTATATCGGGCCATTTTTCGGATGAAATGGTATATGGATCACATTATGTTATATATTACCATATAAAGCTCCATATTAATTTTTTTTAATAGGGTACAGAATTTTAAACATATTTGAATTAAATTTTTGTTAATAGAAAATAACAACTTAACCTGCTAAAATCGGTAAAAAATGTTGCTAAATAATCACAAAAAAGTGTAACATTTTCGAAGTTTTTTTTTTTTTGATTTTTTAAAATGTAAATAAAAATTGAGCCTTTTGTAAGCAGCAGTTTACAATTTTTTTTAGCAAATATTTCTGGTAATTTTAGCAGGATAGACTGCTATTTGCATTCAACTAATGTAGGAAGATTTTCTGCAGAAATTACAATACAATTTGTCATTTTAAATTAACTAAAAGTTAAATATAACTAAAATTCTGTAAATTTAACAGTTTTATTTTTGCTGTTGTTATTTTACTTGAATTTAACAAAAAAAAATCTGCTAATTTGAGCAGTTTTTTTCTGCAAGGTCATTTTTAAATAATGTTTAGTTGCTTCTTCTACTATTTTTGCAGATTTATTTCTGCGAGTGTACAGTGGTGTGAAAACATTTGTGACTGAAGTCACATGTTACCTAATGATAAGTTTTTATCATCAAAAGACTTCCAGCATAAGTTTTTTTTTTATTTTATTAAATTCAGTTATAGCATCCCAGGGTTTCTTATTCTATGATTCAAAACTTACTCAAATAAAACACATTTTTTTTTATATTTTCAAATTTTTTTTGTCGGAAATTGCTCATATTTTGGACGAAAATATGAGCTTTCTAAAATGAATCATAAAAGACACAAAAATTTGAGCCAAATTATTAAATCCAAAAGATGGTTCAGAAATATGTGAGAAATGTAAACAAATTTGAATATTTTGTGAACAATTCGAAAAAGGCTAAAAAAATGATTAATTTTTGAGCCTTTCGAATTTTTTAAATCTTTTTTTGAGTCATTTTGGAATCAAAAAAGAAGGCTCTTTTGGATGAACCACTTTCATACAAAAATTTGAGTTTTTATTAATATTTTTTTAATTTTTTTTGATTCATTTTTGGGTCTGTTTGCTGGCTGGGATATTATCTTACAAAACAATAAAAAATGTTCCTTAAAGCCTAAACCACATAGTGAAAGTGCATTGCTGTCAAAATTTGTTCTTGAATTTCACGAAAACGATTTAATATTTTTAAAAATTTCTTATTGCGTTTTGTTTAAAAATAGCTATTGTTTAATTAGACACTTTTCTAATTTCCAGCAGTGACAAATAGAGAAGATACAAAAACGTTGCACTGCGGTCGACACTGCTTTTATCTGGTTTAGGCTTAACTTACAACGATAAAAAAATAACTTTCAATAAAATTTTTCGAAATTTTAGTGTTTAAATTATTTGCAACTCTAAACGATATTAAAAATTAAAAAATAAATAGCTTTCAGTATTCAATATTTTGTTGCATATCCATTATTTTTTATTTCTTCAGAACATGTCTGAGGCATTGAGAATGTGAGCGTATAATAGTTGAAAATAGCATTCCAGTGCTTTTCCAATTCGATGAAAAGTTCAGCACCGTTTTGGTATACTTTATTGCCAATATCGCATTTTGCAATCATGTTCTCAATCGGGAGATTTGTGTGGCCACGACCCCAGCAAAAAGAAATGGTAGTCATTCTTTGGTCGTCACTCCTCTCATTGCTTCCCAAGTTTCAGTTAGTGTTATTTCACTGCTCTTTTGGAAGTTATTCTAAAAAACTTCCAAAAGTATTCATGCGCTCATCTTCTAAATAAAGTGATTTGGATATAAACTTAATACCTAACTTAAAAATTACTTCTTTCATTGGTTCTGAAGCGTAATTTATTACCTATTTTTTATATACCCGAGTAAAAAAAATTATATGTAATCATATGTGGCATATATTACAATATATAATTATACATGTCGTTATGTATATCCATATATAATTATATATGACGTCTTTCTCCAAAATTTTTCTTTATATTATGCCATATATAATTTCATCTAATCACATATCGGCCTTTATAATATTAGATATGGTATATATGATTATATATTACATAGCATGGCTGATCTTATTGCATATATAGTTGTATATAGAGCTATATCTTAATATATATGGCGGCATTTTAGGAATATATAATTATATATGGTATCATTTAAACAATATGGTCATATATAGTACCTCATGAACAAAATCTTTAATACAGTTGCAGATATGATAATATATGCTACTATATATGGTGCAATATATATTTATATATGGTGTTATTTAAGCAATATATTACCATATATGATGCCACTTAAACCATATATTATCATATATGGTGCCATTTCAACAATATATGCTCATATATGGGACCTCATGAACTACATTTTTAATACAGTTCCAGATATGATAATATATGCTACTATATATAGTGCAATATATATTGATATATGATATCATTTAAACAATATATTACCACATATGGTGACATTTAAACCATATATTATGATATATGTTGCCATTTCAACAATATATGGTCATATATGGTACCTCATGAACAACATTTTTTATACAGTTCCAGATATGATAATATATGCTACTATATATTGTATAGTACCATATACTTTGATATATCGTATCATATAAACAACATACCATGTATGGTACCATTTAAACAATATATTTTCATATATGGTACCATTTAAACAATGTATTGTCATATATAATAACTCATCAGCAACTACAATATTAACTGTATTTCAGAATCTATTAACTGTATTTCAGAAATTATAATTGTATTTCAGAAATTATCGAATGTATTTCAGAAATTATTAATTGCATTTCAGAAATAATCAAATCTATTTCAGAATTTGTTGATTGTATTTCATAGTTAATAGAGGAAAATTTCTGAAAGACATTTCATAATTTCTGAAATACAATTGATAATTTCTGAAATACATTTTGAGAATTTCTGAAATACAGTTGTGAATTTCAGAAATACAATTAATAATTTCTGAAATACAATTGATAAAACTGAAATTCAATTGACTAGTTCTGAAAAGCAATTCATAAATCTGAAAAATAATTGATAAGTTCTGAAATACAATTGATTATTTCTGAAACACAATTGATAAATCTTGATACAATTGGAAATGTAGTAGAGCGTCAAAAAGATGTAAATAAAATTATTTTATTAAAAAAATTCAATTTAATAAAAAAATATAATTTTATAAAAAAATGTATAGAAAAAAAATTATAATTTTATAAAAAGAAATTCATATTGCAAAAAAAAAAAAATTTATCCTAAAAATGGTGGATCGTACTGCAGTAATTTAAATCCACCTTGGATCTAATATGATGAAATACGATCCGAAAAGCGAGTTTATCTAATTATATAAAATTGGATGTGACATAATGATAATCAAGAAGTAATTTCAATAGAATGGACAATTTAATGCAATCTGAATGAATTATTTTTGTCTAATGGTATCAAATAAAATGTAACTTTTTGTATTAAATCTAATTTTATATAATTAGATTAACCCATTTTTTCGATCTGCCATTTTTCGGATCAAATTAGATCTAAAAATATCCGCAAATATATAGCTGGATCCGCCAATTTTCGGATCAAAATAGATCTAGCTTTATCCCCAAAGATATCACTGGACCTCCCAATTTTGAGATATAACTTGATCTTAGTTTATCCCCATATATACAATGGGAACTAATACGATATGATTGGATACACCCAATTTTGAGATCTAATTGGATCAGCTAGATATTACAGCAGATCTTAAACAATATCAAATTGGATATGATTAGATATTGCGCGAGATCAATTTTTTTTACTCGGGTACTCCTATTTAAAAGTTATTTAAATATATATCTTCAAAATATAATTTTCCAGTTATTTAAAATATATATACTTAAGTTTTCACAGACTCATAGATATCAATGACAAAACAGTTTCAGAGCTTTTCTTAATTTTTTGTTATAAATAAAATAACTTGCGTTTTATTTATATTTCTAATTTTAATTAAAAAATGTATTTAATAAAATAAACATTGTGAAATGCAGTGTTTAAATTTTGTACACTTAACGAATTACTGAAATAGTATTTTTACAGTAAACAGTTAGTTTTGTTGGTTATCCAAAAAATTATAAAAATTTGTTATTATTGATATATTCTTAGTTTGCAAATAAAAATCAGAAAATGTTATTTTATTCAAATTTGAATGCGGATGAAGCTATAATTTAAAAACTTATTTTAATGGATTCTTTTACCCAGCAACATTTTTTTGAACTGGTTACCTTTGAATCTGTTCTAGAACAGATTTTTTTACCACCGGTTCCATGGAACAGGTTCTAGAACTAGAAGTGATGCCTTTGCCATAGTAGTGATGCTTCTATTGCTTCTTTGGCAGAACTATTTTTGCTGGGACATGACATTATTTCGAATTTCCTCTAACTAAGCTTTTACAATCCTTTCCGTATATTTCGGATCGTTATCGTGCGGGAATGTCCATGAATGGCATATCCCATTCAACATACGGAAGCATAACTGAGCTAAGGAGGTATCTATAGTTTGCGGCTATTATTGTATCAGCAATATGGTGAATTGGACCAATCCAATTTTCGAAAAAAACAACTCCCTAAGATAATACTTCCATATTATATACCTGGGATTAAACTTTTCGCCTTGAGTTCGTCGAACATTGGTTCTTCCATCTGATCCCCGGATGTTAAATTCTGACGTATCTGACCATAAAATATGTTTCCATTGCTGTTGAGTCCAATTTAAATGGGCTTGGACAAAATCAAGCCGAGTTTTTCGATTTTTTTCTGACACGTAGGGTTTCTATACTACACATCGTTGACTTGGGAACGGAATATTTTAAAGAAATGTCTTTTTGATTAAGACCGTTTTGAAAATCCTTTAAAATTTTTGAAATTTTAAAAATATCAGAAAAATTCAACTACTAAATTTCTGACGATGATTACACGTAATTTTCAATGTTTAAGATACACCCACAATATATTTTTCTTAAAATCTACCGAATATGTATATTAAAACAATTAAAAATAAGTTGAAAAAAATACCATGACCACATAGTGGTGTAGGGTAAAATGACTACACAATTTTGTTTAAAACAATTGTATTTTGTCGTTTATTTTTAATTATTATTTAATTAACTGGCAAAGTCGGTAAAAATAATAGATTTCTCGTTTATTTTAAAATTAAGTATATTACAAAAACTGATTGTTTTTAACAGAAAATTTTGATTGAAAAGCTTCTATTGAAAGTCCGTATCTTGTGTATTTTGTTTATTGAATGACAGATGGAAAAAGTTAAAAAATATATTTATTTGCAATTTAACTACTCATGTTTGGATCCGAAATTCGAATGGGTTGAAATGGACTTGTGTCAAAATTTTCTATAAAATGATAAAAAAAAAGTGAAAATGGAAAATAGAGCCCATATGGGCGATGGTTCCAAATAGGACCGATCCTATCTAGAATTAATAGGCTTTGTCCTTGGGACCATGTGAGTAAGCAAACCAAATTTCATTGAAATATCTTCGTATTTGCGACCTGCAGCGTGTAAACAAGGCAATTTTGGGGGACCTTTATATGGGCACTAGGTACTTACATTTTTAGGTTTCTTATTCCATTTTCCATTTATAATAGAAGTATTTGCCGGGGTAGTCTACCTTTATTCAACAATTATTTGAAATTGCGGTGTGAAGTATACTTTCTATTCGCGTTAATAGCATTTTTGTTTTTAATTTTTTAAACATAAACTGTAAAATGTGTAGCATTTGTTATGGCGAAATTATGAGATACATGCACATACATACGAACACATCATTAAAAAATTGTACATACCTGAGACAACATACATGAGTACAGAATATTTGAGGACTGATTTTTCAAACTTACGACCTTGAACAAACCTAATAATCCAGTTCAAAATCAATTGCAAAGCAGGTATATTTCCAAGGGAAACGCATGATTAAAAATTGCAGTTTTGTACAAAACGCAGTGTTGCCATAACGGTGATTTTCTCATCAGATCTAGCGATTTTACTTAGCCCCTACCGGTAAAAATTGTCCTGTAGCTATTAGCCAAAAATATAGCGATTTTTTATCAGCCGTAATATAATTTTTAAAAATCAGTTTTATGTTGAAAATTATTATAAAATTCGTATATTGATATTATTTTATTATAAAAAAACAACTTCTTAGGTTTTAGTAAAAAAAACTTTCTAAAAAATACACATTTCGATAAAATATGGGTATGTAGTTTTTCACTGTAGAATACACTCTTTTGAATATTTTCAATACTAATATTAATGCAATGAAAATCGCAATTCATTATTTGCAGCTTAATCGTAAATTTTATTATTATTTAAAAGTTTATAACACTTCTTATGAATATATTAAAGAAATTTTTGAGTAAAAATCTCCTTTAAGTACAATTTTTCAACAATCTAGCGATAAAATCGCTAAATTCTTGCACTGTTTATAAATCCATTGATTTTCTAGCGACACTGACAAAACGACACATTTCCTAAGTTACTGTAAACAGCTCTAAAAGTATTTTTTCTCATCAATGAAACTTTGTTTAACGTGGAAATAAGTGGAAATATTCTATTCTCATTTAACTTACTGAATATATCTGTGTCATTTTCGCATAATCGCTTAAGTTGACTTGAGCATTTAATATTTGTTATTAATTCTCTCTATAATATTCATTTATTTCAAAATTTCATTTACTTCTTTATAAGATTTTTTGAAAATGACGATTTTCGACGCACAATTTTTTATCAGGAAGTAAATATTTTAATTATCAGGGTAACTAGAAATATGCTACGTCATGTTTTATATTTGAGCGTATATTTGTGGTTCCTTTTAGAAAAAAGCATATTTTTCGTTCTTTTTTTAATTTTTCGTGAACTATTTTTTTTTTCTTTTTTCAATAATTATAATATTAATAATATAATTTTACATAATTTAATTTAATAATTTTACAATTTGTTAAATACGTTTGGGATTTTAGCATATTTAGTTCCTTTTAGTTGCTTTTTGAGTCACGTCCATTCACAAATAAAAAATAATCACGCACGGCTCGCTCACGATCATTTTTCTCTTACTCACGCACGCTCACATGAGTATAGTAAACAATTACTCACGATCACGAAAAACGGTATACCGATCACTGTTGGTAAAAGTGGCACAAAAGTGCCATTTGTGGCACTACTGAATGTTCAATGGCACCTTGGCACTCTCCATAGAATTTTGGCACTTTTTAAGAAAATTTCTATATAATTTGATAAAAGGTCGATATCGCTGGTTTTTCATTAAAAGAACGGGTAGAAAAATAAAAACCAAATACTACACTAAAATTTTATACAATTTTCTGGACCACTTTCCAGTTCTTCGGGGACAATTTAGTCATTATTTTGATTTTTAAAAATGAAAGCAATGGGGATCAAATTACAAAAATTTAACTGATTCTATTGTATTGTCCGTTACTGGATTTTTTCAAAAATTTGTTATGGTATTCTTGTTTTTTTATGACAAGCAAAAGTTTTAAAAATTTCACCATACAATGGTAAAAGCTTTTTCTGCCAAAAATAAAATTATCAAAAAATTGTAATTTGTCAAAAATTACGATTTTTTCGATAATTTTATGAAATCTTAAATGAAATGAAAACTTAAAAAATGTCCAGGAACCGCAGAACACGAGAAAACTATTTCTAAGCACTTGGAGTATCTTTTAAATTTTAGCATCAAGCACCCTGAGCTTATTCCTAACAACTTTAGCCCCAAAAATCCCATGTTAATCTTTTGGATTCCTCCGTAATCTTTTGGAGGAATTTGCAGGAATTTTAGAATCGGTAAAAGGTTTGACGCATCTTAAAATAATATTTCAAAATATGAATGAGGTATTTCATATTTTATTTCTGTGAAGAAAAATTATAAAATTCTTCAAAAGAAAATAAAACTTTTATATTTTAAATTGTTGAAAAATGACAATATTTGTTTGTTATGTGCTTTTTATTACATGACAATTTTGTCAAGGTTTTGCTGTGACAATTTTTCTTAGAATACCAAAATTATAATAATTTCCATTCAACCCAGTTTTGTGACAATTTTGTTATTGTTATAAAGTTTAGAATATGGGTGTAAATGTATAAATATTTGAAATAAAAGCTGAACATATTTTTTGAAACATTAAATGTTGCTTCATTTTTTTTTTTTTGGCACTTTTAAAGCTTTTTTGGCACTTTTTTGGCTTCATTTAGGAACCAAACGAAAATTCTCAAATACCATCACTGATACCGATATGAGTCAGTCAAGTTAGCAAAAAAAAAGTCAGTCAAGTCAGCAAAAAATATTGTTGACTCAGCAAAATTTTAGCCAGGAGGTTGCTAGCAGAAAAATTTGCTTATGTCAGCAAAATTATTTTGGCTGAAAATCAGCGAGCTTATTTTTACACTCAAAATAATAAAGCTCTAATGCATAAACTTTTCTTAATTTTGTGTTAAGGTATTGTATATAATTGCTAATGTATTAATTTTCCTTATTAAACGTTTATTAAAAAATGTTATGGATAATCGTTAAATAATAGTGTGTTAATTTCTCGGTTTATTCTGGCAACACCCTTATTGAATGTGTCTCCACTATCAAAAAAATTGTTAGTGATTGATAAAGTTAGTAAACGATTGGCTCGTTAATCATAGATGAATAATATTGTTTTGAAGATTTTATCAATAAAAATAATTTATAATAAGTGTTTTTTATAATCACCTGGATTTATAATTTTTCATACAAAAAGTGGATTTATTAAATAAAAAAAAAAAGCTGAATTTATTCCTCTTTGTATACATATAACAATAAAAGCACAAATATGTGAAACACTCTGTTAATTTAATGTCAGAAAAATATATGAAAATAACGAATGAAAATTAAAAGAGAAACAAAAAAATTGCAAAACTGACAAATAAAAGGTTTTTCTTAATTTTTTTCTATGAAATATGTTTTAAAAAAAACTACACCTCACCAAATACATATTTTCCATCTTGGACATGGAGAAATAGCTGAAATAGAAGTGGCAATTCTTCACTCTACTGCAAGTAATTTAATTAAATCCAATTAGTGAATATTAAATATGCAGTGGAATAATTCAATTGTGTAAAAATATAAATTGAAGTGATAAAACTGAAAAGGCAGACTGTTTATCGCTGTTTTGTATAAAATATAATTAAAAGTTAAAGTAAAATCTTTCATCATCGAATTCGGTATTAAAAATTAGGGTGAAAGAAGTGTCGGACAGAAAATTCATTTTAAAATAGGGAGAATCTATCCCCATCTGGTGAGCACTTTTTAAACTACTTTTGGGATTTATTAAGTCCAAGTGATTAGAAAATGAGATTAATAAATAAATCAGAACATGGCGAAAGAATGTTTATGTATAACGAAGAAGTAATAATGGAAAACTAATATTTTAAAGAGAGTTTAATAGTACGAATACTGAATGTATTCGAATGTCGATTATGTTGACATTTAATCAACATCACTATTTTGTTTAGTTTGTATTTTATTTGTACACCAATTTGAGAAAATTTTATGAAAAAAGGCTTAAATGGTGAAATTGTTCCAGATTTTTTTAATTTATTGGATATAAAATATTGGATTTTACATATTCTTGAGTGGAAAGTCTTTAAATAGATAAAACCCCAATACTGAGACTTTTATTTTCCAAATTTTATGAAATGCTTATTTTAGGCTTTATCTTACTTTAACAGATTGCTAAATTTGTCGTTATTAAACGCATTATGCATACTGTTTTTGCTAAATAAGCTTAAAAACCTGTAATTAAACTATTTATGCATAACACCGTAAGTCTTTTGGCTGAACAGAAAAATTTGTTACTTTAACAAAATTTATAGTTTTAAAACATTTTTTGTTAAATTTAACAAATCTCAATTTAAGTAAAAATTTAGTAAAACTACAACTGAATCGTAAAATTTGTTCAAATTTAGGGTCTCGGCACACTCCTAGTCCATATCATCTAAGGGCATGTAAAGCCACTCCGTGGGAGCAAACATTTTGTCCGTATGGCCCATATCTCGGGCCATTTTATGAAGTGAAATATTTTTATTAAAAATCTCCGAGGACGGGGTTGTCGGACTGTTCGGGGTAGTCGAAATTTTCATTTTGATTATTAAATTATTTAATCCCGGTGTTCACATTTTTACAAAATTTAATGATTTTCTTTCACATTATATATGTATATATTAAATTTTGAAAATTAAAAAACAAAATCTGAATGTTTTAACGAAATAAAATAAATCCAGTGATTAAAACAAGGGCCTATATTTGGAGAAGAACTATTTTTAAAAGCTGTAAAATCAATTTATGTACATATTATTGGTCAGATAATATCTGAATATGTATCATAAAAATATTCATATAATTACAACTAAAATTTTTTTATTACCATTTTATTTTTTTTTATTTTCGGATTTTTTTTTTTGGGCTCTACAAATTAAGGAATATAGACAGCCATGACAACGTTTTCTCTGGAAAAGGGCGCACCGCCCTTATCTCTTAAGCCTTTACTTTTATTTAATTAAATTAAGCTAAATCCAAAATAGATTTATAAATAAAATAAATCCGTTTTGGATTAAGCTTAATTTAATTCCAGAAACTTCGTTTTCGAACAATTTAAATTTTTTCTTTCACATTATCTTAACAAAATGTGGATTTTCTAACAAAATAAAATAAATCTAAAAATAAATCCAGTGATTAAAAAAAGGCCTATTATTGCTAGGGCTCGTGTATTCATGCATTTATAATCGTGTTTTATGTACATAAGATGTATGTATGATTAAAATCGAAAAATATACTCTTAAAATTCTAAAAATATGCATTTAAATTTTTAAAAATATGCATTTATTATTGATTTTTCCAACGTTTTTATATTATTACATATTTTTCTTTAAAAGTAGTTTAAACATTTAAAATTACCATTAATCATCGTCAGAAATTCATTTATGTTTGATATTTTTGTATTCGGGATAAAAAAAATTTTGTAAAATATTTAGAAATCAGAATAGAATATTGTTCTACCTAAAGTGGAACCCCTAACATGATATTTAGAAATTTTTAAAATAATTTTTTATTATCATTTTTAGTTTTTAGCAAATAATGCAAAAAAATTGATGCCATTTTGCTGAAAATTTGTTGATCGCAAAGATATTTTGTTAATATTCTTTTTCAGCTAACGATAACAAACATGAATTTACATGAACTTTCGAAATGTCAAAGATAGAATTATTTTCTTATTTATTAATGCATTGTAAATCACCAAAAATTCAAATTTCGTGTTTTTGAGTTTTAACAAAAAATCGGCATTTTTCGACCAAAAATCGGCAAATCGGCATTTTGCATATTTTTTAATAAAAAATCGGCAAAATGCCGAAAAATCGGCTATTCTGGCCATAGTTAGAGCTACTTAACGGTATTTTTTTGTTTTCTTTTGCTTGTAAATGTTTGCATTTGTTTTATGTATAAAACAACACTTTTTGAGACTACATATCTCATTTCTAGCGGTCTTCGAAACCTTTACTTTACTTTTGCTTTCTTCTTTAAAATTACTAAAAAGTTTTGTGATTTATATAGAACATACATGGGAATTTTTCATTACCATTGAATTTTCATTACCATTTGTTCATACTAATGACAATGAAAAAAATTCCATTACCATTTAATGGTAATGAAATATTTTTCATTAGAAAAATCATTACTAATGGTAATGAAATTACACTAATGTATAAAAAAAAACTAATTACAATTGATTAAAAACCATTTGTTTACAAAAAATTCAGACAAATGAAAACGAACAACTGGTTTGGCCAGGGAAGTTATAAAACATAATTTATTAAGGATGCTCCATTTAATTCCGTTAAACTTTACCTGGATACAAATAACAACGGAATGGAAAGTAATATTTAATTTCAAATGAGCATGAGCCTGAATGAGCATATTCCATCTTCGATTTCAGCGAGTTTTACTCCCTTTTTACGTTTTTCTGTCAATGGCAATTATTTTTTTTAATTTATTCATTATCAATGGTAATGAAATTTAAAATCATTGTCATTAATCAATGAAATTAAATTTTAGAATCATTACCATTAATTAAAAAAATGGTAATGAAAATAATTTCATTACAATTGATATCAATGTAATGGTAATTAATTAGTCCATCTAATTAATTAGTCCCATGTATGATATAGAATTTTTCATTCGATCAAGTCTATCGATTTTTTGTAGTACATTTTTTGAATATGTACGGGCTAAAGTTTTTAATTAGTCTCAAAAATTGTGTGGTGAATAAAATTCACCAAGATTTTATGTAGAGTTTATTAATAAAAAAATATGAAATTAAAACTTAAAATAAAAATTTTAACCTGATTGGGACCGGCAGCGTGTTAATGTTTGAACTTTAATTCCATATATCTCCGCTAAGGGGTGCTGCAAAGCCATAAAAGTAATAAAAAATATTTCTATGGCATAAATCTACATTTCCACGAAGTTTGGTCCAAATATTCCTACACCCTAAAAATTACATAGTTGATGATCACTATTTTTTCAACTATGTCATAGGTGAAATAACCCTCACTATTACATAGTTAATACGAAGTAGTGAAATGCAACTGCGTTTAATAAAAATCTTAAAATCAACTATGGAAAAAGTTATTGATAACGATTTTAGAAATCTTATAAAACCTGGACATAGTAGATATTTACTAAATTTGAATAAACATAGTCAAAAGAAACCACGGATTTTACCATTTTACTCCCTATTCAACATCTGCAATGAAAACTTTTATTTACTTCTTTCACTTTTTTATTTATTTTTGTCAATCTTTACATTAATTTCAATTTTCACCGATACTTTTTCATGTGTTGAAGTTGTTGCACAAAGTTTTTGCGATTGAGCGGTTGACCATTTTGAATTAATTTTGTAATTGAAGTATATTGGCGATATTTCGTAGGTTAAATAACCTGCAAAATATGAATTAAGATTAATATGAATATTTATTATTACAATAAAAATAAGTAAATATAAAAACTTACCAACAAATAATGAAATTCCGATTACCGATGTAGGATTGTTAGAGATTTTATATCTGGTACTTCCTTGTTAATTTTGTTAGTATTTAATCTGCAAAATATGTTTATGAATTCAATATTTAATTTGCAGCTGAAATAATAAAAAAATAGCTTACCAAAACTTTATTTTGAGGCAATCATTTTTTAAAACTATTTGATTTTTGAAAATCATTTGTTGAAATGTTTATTAACAGGGTAAATAAAATATTTTTAAAATTAATGGCGTCCATAGTTGTTCTTGATTATTGTAGTTATTTTAAGAAATTTTTTAATTGACTATGGATTTCGTTCACTATCCAACTATGAAACTTTATGGGTGTAGCCTAGAATTCATGCATGAAAGGGTTAATTATATTAATAATCAAATTCAAATTGTCAGTCGAATTAATTCTTCTAAGCTCTGTCTGCCTGCTTGTGTGTGTGTGTGTGTGTGTGTGTGTGTGTTGTTAACAACTACATGGAACATGTGCAAAAATTCCACAACTAGAAGTTGAAGAAAACTAGAAAAGAAGAATGTTATTTAGTTTGCAAAATGAAGAAAAAATAACTCTGAAACACCCGTAGAGTTTGTCAACGCAGATGCTAATCACGATATTAGTCTGAGCACGATACATGCGGTGTTGCTTTGCCAACAAAACTTGGCATTAGCACTACATGCATCGGCTAAAATCACCCTCAAAAACTATACCAATTTTGTGTAGCCCATCATCATCATCACGATGTGGATTGTTTTCCTCGCTTGGCCTAGCCTGGCATGGTTTCTCATAGCTTGGCCTGGAATGATCACACAGTGAATGCAGGTGAGCGTGTGTGCGTAAAATTTTAACAAACCTTGTCTAATCAAGGCAATTTTTCGCACAATCTTTATTATTGTCATTATGGATGTCAAAATCACATCTTATAAGTTTAAGCAAAAAAACTAAGCAGAAACATCAATATCTAGGCCTTTAAAAAGTTTGAGGTCACTATCGCTATTATTACCATGAAGTTTATTATGATCTCCAACAGTTTTTGGTAATTATGAACATTTAGTTTGACTATTTAAACATTATTTACTTGAAACATAATCATACGCACCTTTATGTCGTAGATTACTCGTAGATGGACAAAACAAAAATTATAAGGATTTTTAAAGTTTCTTTTAGTTGCTGTTGCCAGCAAACAGAGTTGTCATTTTTCTGACGTTTGTCTTAGGAAATCATTTTTAGGAGCCAACTACTAAGAGAATAATTTTATGAAAAATTAACCTTGAGACTTTGTTGGCGGATTTTTTGAAATAGAGACATTATAGTTGACCTTTTAAAATCTATGATTGGGTACCCACCTATGGATGGATAATAATAGTATTTTGACCAAGTTGTGTTGGGTTTTTGGATTTCTAAACTGTATTTCAAAACAAATTATGATCTTGAAAACTGTATGAGTTCTAAAAGAATGTACAAATATTTTTTAAAGTGTAGTTAATATCAAATCATACATATTTTAAATAGAGACATTATCTGTTGGTATGACCTTAGAAAACTATAGGCAATGACCTTGTATTAAAAAAAAAAAAAAAAACTATGAGATTTAAAATGTTGAACACCAATTTCTTATGGAACACAAATGCTAAAATTATCAAAAATACCTAAGGCGCCAACATATTTTTTTGATGTTACAAATAAAAAAAGAAAAATCTAAAAGTCAACAGATTCTTGGAACTAAAAGCAGTTAATATCGTTAATATGCACTTAAAAATCGGAAATATGCAGACAAAAATACAAAATATGCCCTAAAATATGCACTTAAAACAAAAAAATATGCACTTAAAGTCCAAAAATATGCAGTTAATACCAAAAAATGCACTTTAAATTGATAGACTTTTGCTTGGTCGAGAACATTTACTTAAAAATTAAATCCAATTTAAATGATGTTTCTCCTCTTAGTTCAATGTCCAGACACAACCAGTTTTTCTTCATCACATCAGATGTGCTTTTTAAAGGTCTTCAAAATATCAATATACAGTGATGGAAAATATAATAGAAGCGATTCAAGTTTTTGCTAATTTTATTATCGTTGTCTTTATTTTTAAAGATAAAAATAGTGGCCAAATTTGCCCCGAAAGGCGAGAAGATGGTTCAGAAAATTGTACAAAATTTTAACGTAACGTTTGTTTTTTACTTTGTCACTTATATTAAGTGGGCGTGGCTTTTAAGAAACATTAGCAATATCGACCTTTCATCAAATTACATAGTAAAATTTAGAGAGTACTGATCGGTTCTGTACAATCTGTATATTTTTGGAAATCCTATACCATTTCTTTAAGTCTTGCATTATTTTGATCTACATATAGTCGCCAAACGTAAAATGGAAGTACCTTAAACATGAACAAATTTTTCTTTCAGTGTTATTAACTTTCTTTTAAAATCGCTAAAAACAAGGAAAAATTTGGTCATGTTTAAGGTTCTGCCATTTTAAGTCTGGCAGCTATTTGTAGATAAAAATAATGCAAAACTTAAGGAAATTTTATAGGATTTCCAAAAATATACAGTTCAGTACTCTATATACCGATTTTAGGTCGATATGGCTAATTTTCGTTAAAAGCCATGCCCACTTAAAATAAGCGACAAAATAAAAAAACAAACATTACGTTAAAATTCTGTATAATTTTCTGAACCATCTCCTCGTATTTAGGGGCAAAATTTAGCCACTATTTTGATCTTTAAAAATCAAGGCAACGAGAATAAAACTAGAAAAGACTTGAATCGTTTCTATTATATTTTCCACTACTGTAGGTACACTCACAATATTTTATACTTAAAAACAACCTAAAATACATATTAAATTAATTGAAAACACAATTAAAAAAGGACTACTGATTTTTCATTATATTCAAACCATTTTGCTATTTGTTTTCAAACATTGTTTAAACAATTTAAACAATTGATGATGGACTTTCCTTTGCACAAGTTAAAAAAGTACTGAAAAAATGTTAAAGTGGGAGTACTCCTCTCCTATGACAACTCCGTGCTAAAAGAAGTACATCTAGATCATTAATTTTAGTGCTTTTTCTACTGCTATGGCATCTCTTTTTTTGCTGGGTCGACAAAGAAATACCTTAGTGTAGGCAAAATAGGATGTGCATTTTAGGGTTGAAAGTAACTTTGTTTACATTGCTTTAACACTGTTAGAAAACATTTCGAAAACTTCACTTTCACTTTGAAAAAATATTATAAAAACTACTAAATCCACAAGAAGTGATATTAAATAACCAACATTCTTAGAATATTCTCCAATTCCCTTAAGATTTAATAAGAATTACATAAATTGGAATAAGAGTGTTTAGGAAAAATGTTTAAATATGCCTATTTGTCTGTCAACTGGTCTATTAAATGGTCATACGAGTATTATCCGCAGTAACTGCGCCTAGAAGTCTCAATAAATTTTCTGACTTTTACAATAATTCAATGGAATTCAAAACCAAAACAAGTGCACCACTCAGTGAATGATGCTCTGGTTAATTAGTGCCAACACAAATTGTATTTTGTAAACAAAATGCATGGATCGTCATCGAAGAAAAAGGAGAAACTATAATTCCAGAAATTACATTTCAAGGATCACATTACATATTTGGGGACATGTTTAGAATTGCGTAATTTATTACAGTTAAACACTGTAAACATTAAACCAATAAAATGATAAGCACTGACCCAAACACCAAACATCCACCCGAATACTTAAAACCAATGAAATTGGATACAAAGCAGAATTTTCCAAAAAGATAAAAATGAGCACCACAGAAATACTTGTTGAGAGTGTGAATGTTGTGTTTTTGTTTGTGTGTGTGTTGTGATACAAACCCACTTTTGTTACAATTTCAGATACAAAAAAAAATTGAGGAAAAAAAAGGACATTAGTAAAACCACTTGACACTTGCATAACCAAGGATTCGAGTGGCGTTTAGGGATTCCAAGGATACTTAAAAAATATTGAACAACACTCGTATGATGCACTCAAGTACTTGGTTTTTTTTAAATTCAAAATCCTTCATATCTGTTATCTGTAGTTGTGATTCCGTAGACGAAATGTTTTTGTGGGTTGCACATGTTTGCTGTGATAAATTATCATTACAGCAATAACAATGGAATTGTAAGGCGGTTATGGTCATGTATGTGAGACGTCATGTCTTCCAAAACATATTTTCACACTATTTTCAAATCAATGAAATTTGAATACACGTGATATTTCTTGCCTTCTCTAATTCCACGAATCACACATTCGAAACTAAAGGAAAAAAATGAAATAAGAATGTTTGAATATTGGCTATAATTAATCACCCCTTGTTTCAATCATTAACGATGGTGTTGCTAGCCTATTGAAATGCGTTGATATGAGATACAATCTCTTTTTCTCCCAGTTGCCATCTAGTTTATGTTATAATTAATAGAAAATCAATTATAGGCTAGAATTAATAGTTTCACCAACGCCAATACAAACACCACAGGGTTACCAACTAATTCAAAGTTGAAGATCATTTCACGCAGGCGGACGGTCACACGTCATACTTCGCGTCAAATTCTTCTATTGAAGTGCTATTACAGGGGAATCGCTATCACTTAATGCTGGGCTTCTAATGATTTGGCACTGTTAATTGTTAATCGAATGGAAAATTCATACAATTTCGACTGTATCATTTCAAAATTTGTGTTTTTTAATGGAATTTCCCAGTATGTATTGGAATTTAAAAGCGTGTGTGGTATCGGTATTTTGTTTATTATCAAATATTATTGGTTCACATGGAGTGAAATTGAAATCCATCATCAACAACATTTCAAAACAATAGTGTTACTAATAATAATGTTCATTTATCACCCACAAAAATCTTTATATCAATCTTTATAACCAACTTTTTTTTTTGTATCGTTTTGTTTTCAGATTTTATATTTTTACGCGCAAAGTGTCAGTATGATGACAATGATAGTGAGATGTGGTGCTGGAGCTGGTGGCGGCATCATTTACTATAATCGGTGGTAAGTTTCCTTTACTTGTTGTGTGGGTTTTTCGTAATTTGTTCAATTTGTTTTTTTTTTTCGTTATTGTTCCCAGAAATATTTATATGAAACAATGGCAGAAAAGAGAAAGAAATCAATTTGTTTCTTCTTGTATCTTTTTTTCTTTTTTGATAAGAATCTTTGTTTTATGTATGAATCTTTTTGTTCCATGAAATGATTACACTTGTTTTTTTTTAGATTTTCTTTGTATTAAATAGTGATTTTCCTTAGAATTATTGATGATGACTCCTTTATCTGCAAGCGGTATCTTTAAGAAATTCATTTCTATTTATTACCAGTTATTTATTATCATTTATTTTCACTTTAATATCTAGGCCCCAAATTGTCTATTAAATTCTATGGAAAATGCTGATCCAAAAATTTTAATAAGTTTTCTAAAGCCGAGCATAGAATTTTTAATAAAATTGTTTTCCATTTTATTGATCGTGTACTAGTTCAAAACGCATGACTATTTTATCTATGTACATTAGAGTGGGCCAAACTTCGCCGAATTACGAATTTCAAAAATGGGGTGTGCGGAAAAGTTGCGTATGCGTCCAGTAACCAGTAAAAAACAACAAATATTTTTTTTAACAATATTTAAGGATTATTTCAACCGCTTTGCGGGGACCTTGAACGTGAACCGATTTTCAAAATTTTTATTTTTTACTGGTTACTGGCCGCATACGCAACTGTTTCCTACATAAAATTTGAATTTAACTGTACATTTAGTAATCGGGCCTAAGTGTTGCAATCTCACTTAGAAAATAAAGTTATGCAACTTTCCGCGAAAATCTTTGGCATCTTCGGCGACTTTTTTTTTTACCAAATTGGCCTCAGTTCTGGATAGTTTGGTGGATTTGATTCTCGAAAACAAAAAACTTGTAGCGAAATTTTACTTTAGTTAATTTATTTGCTGAAAATTTAAATATAGAAATTTTTTTAAATTATCATTTCCGTTGTTTGTACTACATCCAGACAAGCTGCGACATCTACATCTTCTCTATCTGGTTGTCGTCCACGCTATAAATGTGGTTATCAGCATAATTTTTTTAGCAAAATAAATTAGTAAAACATTATTTCATAATTAGTGTAGTGCAAAAAAAAAATATAACTAAAACTTTAGCTGAAAACGGAATTTCAGCAAAAAAAATTGCTGAAAACTAGTACGCTTGATACACAAGACGTTTTACTAATTTTTCTACTAACTTATTTTTTTGAGTGTATGTTATAAAAGTGATTCTGAGTCGATCGTTATACTAATAGGTTGGTTTAGGTCCAATATTTTCTTAGGTGTTACAAACATCAGCAGAAACTTAATATACCCTGTCTATATAGTGGTGTACTTAAGGTATAAAAACGTCAAAGAAAGTTTACACTTTACATCAAATATCTCAGGTATGATACGAGATATCGAGAAACGGACTTCGAAGTCAGAAAGAGGATATTCACATTATATGTAATCCATTCTCAACTCAGTTTTTCAAAAATGGTCAGTCCATCAAACCACTTACAAGCAGATGATATTTTACTACATTTTTGCACAGTTAATTGAAAATCTCTTTCCGGAATATGACCCAAATCATACTGTTGCGTAGTGTTTGACAAAGTCGTCATACCCGACTTTAATTTTTTACTTATTTTATTTAGATAAGGCACCGGCTCTTAAGTTGTTAAACGGGATTATTAAAAAACAAATCAATTGCTGAACAAGCTGGTATTAAATATTTATTGCACCCAGCGGTGTATATCAAAAAGACCCCACTAAGAATCGGCATACAACTTTTATAGCACCCCATTTACGCCATATTTGAACATTATCGAAGCTAATAAAAGTGACGCTTTACAACTGTCGCAGGCAGAATAAAAAATATATATAAATAGAAAAGAGGGCGGAGTATGAAATGAAATTAAATGTATTCGTATACATGTGATACAAAAATACTTTATACAAGGGGTTTTCATATAAACTCGCAAATTCCTTGTAAACCTTGTATAAATACAAACCATGTTTTTTATGTATGGACTTTGACATTAAACTCATAAACATACCAGGTTTACACCGTTTACGAGTAGAATACGAGTTTATATGAAAACCCCTAGTATCTGAATTGTGCATTCGTAAGTCCTTTTGATTAAAAGTTATTTTATTTTATTTATAGTTTCAAAAACTGTTGTGTCATTGAATATTTACACATTTATTTTAGTTATTTATTCTATACATTATCATCAGTTAAACGTAGGAGGAGCTTAATGGCTTTTAAATGAGACCAGATACAATTGAAAACACCCTTTACCACGCTAACTCGACCGACCACCATCCCAGCTAACCAATAAAGTAAAGGCTTAAATATCGATCAAGTATTGAAAGAAAAAAGGATTAAATTAATGATTTTTAAAAATTCTAAAACCCTTTTTCAAAACAATTCACTGTATTTTGATGAAATACTTTCATTTCAAATATATTTTACATGTGCTATAATATCTATAGAAAATCGTATCAATTCGTTTTGCGTGCAAATTAGTGCAAAACAGTTTGAAGAACGAATAGAGAATTAAATGAGAAATACATAGTATTTGTACATTTAACGCCTTCACTCAAAATATTGGCAAAATTTTCAACAAATCCTTTTTTCCTGAGTTACCTAGAAAAACAAACTTCTGTAGCAAAAGGGATTAAAGGTAAAATGAAATTGTTATTTGTTATCCTCTCCTTTTCAACCCGTACAACTGCAGCACAAAGTTTATTGTCTTTATTTGTCTACAATTTGAATAAGTCATTTTTCGGCATGACTTCTAGATTCTTTTGTTCCCGTCAGACGTTGTCAGTTCAGGTATGTTCTTTTGGTGAAATTCGTGCACAAAGCGGCTCTAACACTTTTACAACCCATGTTCTACAATCCTTTAATGTTTAAGGTAAAGGGTACACCTCTTTTCTAACCCAAAAATATAACTGAACTAACTCACTCCTTTTAACCAACACACCGAAACAGTCCAGGCCAGGCCAGGTCGTTTGTATTTCCATTTACACATAATTGTTTAGTTTAAGCATTAAGTCATAAAATTAAACTCGCGGATTAGAGAGATTTTAGCTAGAGTTTTATTAGTTTTTAACTGTATAATGTGCGCGTTTATCCTTATATTATTTGTATACGTGCACACACACCATTCCAATTATGTGGCTGTGTCTGTGTGTGTGTGTGGATAATTATTCATAGTTTCAACTACAACATAATATTAGAGGTCACCTTTTAACATATTGTTTAAAATTTAACTGAATTTGATTGTTTTTAGCAAATGGTAGTCAATTTTGCACACTTTTAACCTTGACTTTATACACAACCATAAATTTATGGCGGATAATTTTTAATTTGTTTCTGTAACCGTTTGAAACTTTGTCATTTTTCCTGATTTTAGAGCATTTTATAGTTTAGTTTGTTTTTACTGGAATTGTTACCAAGAATTGAACTTTAATTTTCAATGTTGTTTATTTTTGTTAAGTACTTAATTAGGTAAATATGATTTTATTTATTGATTTTGTTGACATTGACAAAAATTATTGTTTGTAAGTATTTTTATAGTATATTTTCGGGAAAAACTAACATGTTTTACAATATTTGTTATTAATGTCCTTGAAGGAAGTTTTCAACTGAATATCAATTTTTATGGATACAAAAGAAAATTCAAATATATGAATAACTTGAAAATGAATATACAAATAATTATATTCTAAAAGTAGTAAGTTTCACTTTCGATAAAAATCTTAAAATATATTAATAATTCCTTTTAACTTATTCATACATTTTCTGATAGAACAAGCTTTATAAATTTTCATTTAATACATTTCATTGTATTTATAAATGAAATGTATTACAAAAAGAAAAACATGATTCCGATCATAGTATACTCCACTCATTAAAAAATTGAGAGCTTGCCCTTATCTCATCTGTCAAATGACAGAAAAAGGGTAAAGCTATTATTATACCCTACACCACTATGTGGTCAGGGTATTATAAGTTTGTGCTGATGTTTGTAACACCAAAAAATATTGGTCGTAGACCCACCTTAAAGTATACCGATCGGTTCAGAATTTTTTTTTATTTCGATTTAACGATGTCCGTCTGTCCGTCCGTCCGTCCGTCCGTCTGTCTGTCTGTCTGTCTGTCCATGCAATCTTGTGCGCACTCTACAGGTCGCAGCTATTAAGATATTTTGATGAAATTTGGTATGCAGACCTATGTTGGCCCAAGGACGAACAAGTTTGATTTTGGTGAACATCGGTCCATGTTTAGACCTAGTGCCCATATAAGGGTCCTACCAAAATTATACTGTTTATACGCTGCAGGTCGTAAATATTAAGATATTTTGACGAAATTTGGTACACAGACCTATATTGGCCCAATAACGCAGCCTATTGATTTTGGTGAACATCGGTCCATGTTTAGACCTAGTGCCCATATAAGGGTCCTACCAAAATTATACTCTTTATACGCTGCAGGTCGTAAATATTAAGATATTTTGATGAAATTTGGTACACAGACCTACATTGGCCCAATAACGCAGCCTATTGATTTTGGTGAACATCGGTCCATGTTTAGACCTAGTGCCCATATAAGGGTCCCCCCAAAATTGGCTTGGTTACAAACTGCAGGTCGCAAATATTAAGATATTTTAATGAAATTTGGTGCGCTGACTCACATTATAGAAAATTTTGACATAAGCCCCATTTTAACCCATTCGAATTTCGGATCCAAACAATACACCAGACTGGTGTAGGGTATTGTATAGTCGGCATGCCCGACTTTAACCTTTTTACTCGTTTTTTTTGTCATAATATGATCCCTAAATACATACAGTGGTGGCCACGAATTTAAAGACATTCAAGTTTTTTTTTTTAATTTTATTGTTGTTGCCTTTATTTTTAAAGATCAAAATAGTGGCTAAATTCGCCATGAAAGGCAAGGAAATGGTTCAGAAAATTGTACAGAATTTTAACGTAATGTTTGTTTTTTTCATTTTGTCACTTGTTTTAAGTGGGCGTGGCTTTTAACGAAAAATTAGCGATATCAACCTTTTATCAAATTTCATAGGTAAATTTAGGCAGTATTGATCGGTTCTGTACAAACTGTATATTTTTGGAAATCCCATAAAATTTCCTTAAGTCTTGCATTATTTTTATCTACAAATAGTCGCCAGACTTAAAATTGCAGCACTTTAAACATGACCAAATTTTTCTTTGTTTTAAGCGATTTTAAAACAAAGTTAACAACACTACAATTTTAACATGAAATGCTTTTTACTATAACGTAAAAAAATTCTTGACTGATTTGTTATATTGTGGTAAGAAAAGCATAAAACTATTCACTTTAAAATTTCAGTGCTGTTAACTTTATTAAAAATCGCTAAAAACAAAGAAAAATTTGGTCATGTTTAAAGTGCTGCAATTTTAAGTCTGGCGACTATTTGTAGATAAAAATAATGCAAGACTTAAAGAAATTTTATGGGATTTCCAAAAATATACAGTTTGTACAGAACCGATCAGTACTGCCTAAATTTTCCTATGAAATTTGATAAAAGGTTGATATCGCTAATTTTTCGTTAAAAGCCACGCCCACTTAAAACAAGTGACAAAATGAAAAAACAAACATTACGTTAAAATTCTGTATAATTTTCTGAACCATCTCCTTGCCTTTCATGGCGAATTTAGCCTCTATTTTGATCTTTAAAAATAAAGGCAACAACAATAAAATTAAAAAAAAAACTTGAATGTCCTTAAATTCGTGGCCACCACTGTACATATATCACACTATGATTGCAAAATGTTCCCAATATTATAACACTCTAGCCAAACATTATATTATAGTCCTGTCATCCATATATTATTATGCCATTATTCTGCGGAAGCTGAATTAAAAAGCTATTCATGTTTTTTTATTGTTAATATTACATCTATTTAGTCAATGACTAATTTACACGAGTAAACTCATAAATTAGGTTTATTGATCGCTTATATAAAAATAAATTATGGAAGGTATTAAACGTACAAAAATATTGTCCAGAATACAATTTCAAAATATATCCAAAAATTATCGTAATATTTTGCTAATGATCATAATAAGGGTTTTCACAAGGGGTGTGCTATTTGTTGTATCGTTGTATCGTCCTAACAAAAAACAGAGTTGTTAAAAATTAAATTGAAAAAATACAACATTTGAGAATAGCACGATACAACATTTTTACGTATGTTTAGTGTCCTATGTTTAAGTGTACTAACAGATAGGAAACTGAATAGAAAATGGTTGTTAAACACAAATAAAAATTTTAACAACTCTGTTTTTTGTTAGGACGATACAACGATACAACAGATAGCATACCCCTTATGAACAACCTAAATATATTCTTAATGATCATATTTTCTCAATGATTATATTATTGTCATGTCGACAATTTTGTGATCATTTAGGATGATATTATAATCACTGACGGTGATGACACTGAAGGTTTAAGGGTTAAGTAATAGTTAACCCTAAAATTTGTTGTTGTTTTGTATATAATTTGTTGACATTTCTTTTGTTTAAAAGACCCACCTTAAGAACATATTATGAGATTTTGGTGCCCCCTTATACATTTCTTAAAGTTTTTACATTTTTTCAATTTTACTTTCGTAGAAAACTGAAATCTGTCACTCTCCTTTTTATGGACGCTCTTAAATAATAATTTTTCTACGTCAGTATAAAAAATTATATTATTTTTATAATCTTTACTTATTTTAAACCAAAGTTGTTTGACAATCTACATTTTGCCCAGAATTCCTGGGTAGACCGGATTCCTCCATCCACAAACAATGTCACTATTAAAACGAATACCAATAAGTTCTTCTATTTTTAATGATTTTGTTTAACATATGTTATTTTATTTGACTACTTCTTACAACTTATTACAAAACCTCAAACAAGAATGACGCTAACTGATCGGGGACGCTCATAATAAAATATTCTGACCATTTTATAGTTGGCGAAACTATGGGGGTAATTTTCTAAAACACTTCGGTGAAGTGTTGCGTTATTTCTATATACATTGAAAGTTCCCTTCACTTCACCCAAGTGTTTTACGAAATTAGGTAGTATATAAATTGTTGTGAGCATGATCTCTCTCAATTCAGATAATAACATGATTGTAATCAGAAGAGAGGAACATGGTTAGCCATATAATATGTGATTGTGGCGAGAGAATAATATGAAAACCGAAAAACAGGGAGATTTTTACTATAAAATGATTATCGGTGACCATATCATTTGTAAAGTATGATTAATACATTAATAATTTGATTACAAAAACCAACTATTGCAGTAGGTGACATGGTTTTGTAGCCATGATCATACTGCAATCATGTCTTTCCTCTGCGTGACTCTGATAATCAGAGATCGGTTGAGATTGTGCATTATTTTCAATTCATACAGATTTTCTATTTTTTTTTGCATTTACATTAAAAAAAAATCGGGTAAATCGAGTAATTTTTGCATCTCTCTGTTTATATGAAAATTAAAAAAAAAAACGTGTTAAAAAGGTATCTTGCAAATCTAGGGATGGGTGTACTGCAATTATTTATTGTACTTGAGTTGTTTATCTGTTATATCAACCTATAATAACATGCTGGTCAGAGCGGTAGATCCTGTGAGTCGACTCATGATCTTGTTTTCAGGATCCAGAAGGACCCAAACAATTGAAGGTAGCTTTTGACAATTTTACTTTTGACTTGATGAAACTTTCTACTGAAGCGCATGGGGAACGCCTGGGATGTTCTGTTGTTGAAGAGCTTGTTGACGGCTGAAAGTCATGGGTCTACAGAAATCATAGTTAAGATTAGATGGTGCGCTCAACCTATTTGACCTATTTAACCACGGAGTCAACACGACCCAATTTTTTTAATGTTAAATAACGCTGGATCAAAAATCTATGCAGAATCTATAAATTATTTAATGTCGATTTTCACGTCAAATGCCACTTTTTTGTATTTTAAAAATTGGGGATCATTTTGATCCCATGTGCCCGTAAGGGATAATTTCTAATTTGTTATTAATACATATAAAAGGTGGTGTTAACAGAGTTATTTGAACACCTTGCACCAAATTCCGCAAGAAACAACACAATGTTTTGATATACTTTCAGGAAAAATCGAAAATTTTCAAAAATTTCACTTTTGACTTGGTGTAGAGAGTGTTAGCGTTGTGGAAGTTTCACAAAATTTTCAGAAAACAATATCCTTTAACTGAATTTGAAAGAGAAACAAAAATTATTGCTATTACCCAAATTATTATAAACATACCAGGTTTACACCGTTTACGAGTAGAATGCGAGTTTATATGAAAACCCCTATTCTTTTAACAAAATTTTAAAAAATTCAAAATTAGAGTATGATAAATTTACAAAAAAAATATCCCGTACTTGGCCATACCTGGGACTAGGTTAGCATAATTCAAGAGAGACAAAAAAATTATATCTAAATACTTATAGATCTCAGAAATGAAACAGATTATAACATTTTAAGTTTTTGAAAAAAAAATTTTATATTTTACGATTTCCATAATATATTCCATTTTAACCCTACAATGGTCTGGGCGAATTACAATTACTTCAATATTTTCCAACCGAAATACAGTTATTTAAGAGCCAGTATTTTCAAAATAAGCCAAAAAAGCTATCCCCCCCCCCTGTCTATCGCATTCAAAACTTTGAAGGGGTAGGCATAGCTTAAAAATTCTTCGATTGAGCTGAAATTTTTTCTGGAATAGTTTTTCTAGTAACCTCACAAAATAAGCCTTGAGGAGCGGAATTCGGAACAACCTTACAAATAAGGGCCAGTCTGCTAAGCATGAAAAAAATTATAGAATATTAAATTTTGACCTGAGATGTCTGTCAAAGCAATGACTCGATGGAATAAATTATATAAACATTTTATATATCGTTGAATAGATAAATAAGTCTTATTTGTTAAAATATTAAAAACTACTTCAAATATTAAACACCCCGGTAAAAAAAAAAAAAAAAATTACAATCCATTTTATTTCAAAATATTATATACACCCAGAGAACAGATTCGGTGCTGACAACCCCATTCGTTGCCAATCGAATGGTTCAGTTGCATCAAATGAAGTTTTCGTTTGCGGCTACCGAATTATTCTTAATACAACTGAAATTCCGTTGTCACAGTCAAATTAGTCTTGTCTAAATTGGTTTTCTGTTGCTACAACTGAAAAATTCGGCTACCACAACCGAACCATGCGATTGACTACAAATGGGGTTATCAGAACTGAATCTGTTTTCTGGGTGTAGAAATTTAACTTTCTATGTAAAAATAAAGGTGCGTTTACAATGATGGAGTACTCCAATCTGTAGCAAATTTAGTTTTCTTCTCTTTCATACTAACAGTTTTTTATATTTTGCTATCTCTTTTTATTCCACTCCAGAGTAAAACTTGTTTGACTCTGGAGTACAAATTTGCTCCACTCTAGAGTTAACATTGAACTGTTAACTGCTTAACATGACAAATATACCTAAAAAAATACATCACTAATGTGTTCACATCTCTAATTGACAACAAATTATAAAAAAAAAATTTAAAATAATAACAAATAAAAACAAATGATTTCAATTAGGAGAAATATATAAAATAAAAAATTATTTCATATTAATTGCAATGGAAATCGTCTAAAGATATTCGCTAAAAATTGCGTAAGTATTGAAATATCAAATATTCTTTTGAAGTAACTCTACTCTGCATTTTGAACAGTTAACATTTCAATCTGTACTGCAGAGTAGTCACTCTACCATTTTAAACGTACCTTAACTATTAACAGTAACGAAACGATTTTTTTAGTGTATGACAATAATAATAATAAAAAAAATCAAATTTTATAAAACTGGGTAATTTTCATATATTTCTTTTACAAATAAAAAAAAAAATAATGTTTTGGAAAATATGACCTTTTCCACAAAATTTGCTCCCCTGTCGATGTTTTTGAGCGGGCGGCGGGAAATTTAGGGGCAAATCCTTTGGAACATGTTTGCTTATGGTTCAAAATTAAAAAAATTGATCTAAGTGGCGTGCCTTTTTTTGCCACATTCAGAAACATTAAATTTTGTTCAATAATTCATCATTTTCGACCAATGCTGGGCGTAGGGTGCATGCTCAAAAATGTTCTGAATTGGACTATTAGCATTTCTGAAGGTCATTCTTTTAGAAAATGTCCAAAAATGTTAAAAAGCTTTCAAAAAGTTTGATATGAAAGTGAATGAAGAAACCTCCCCCCCTTTTTTTGCAAAAAAAAAAAAATCCCATTTTCAGGACACGCTTAAAAGTTTTGATTTTAAAAAACTATCACTGCTAAACGGCTCGAGATAATTGAAAATAGTTTTCATTCTGAAATTTATAAAGGTCATGACAACGACACAACAAAATTTCAAACATGTTGTTCTGATAATGAAAAACTTATTGTGAAAAAACCAAAAAAGTTCAAGGTAAAAATGAAAATTTTGAAATTCCCGACTAAAAAAGATGTTATATAATCATATATCACCATATATAAACCCATATATACGTCCATATCTAATTTGATCCGAATATTGGAATATATAATTATATCAAGCGAGATATGCATGTTATCTAACCTGATACAATTTGATCCGAAAAATGGGTCTATCTAACTGCATCAAATTATATATAAATACATATAATTTGATGAAAATTTTCAAAGAAAATTTTAGTACATATTGTTGAGATCACTTATTTCATTCGTATTAAATACTAATGCTTAATATTTAGAAAAGAAGCATTCGATTGGCAATAAATTCGGTTGTAAGAATCTGTTTTATGGGTGTATAAAATGTGACTTTCTTATAAAATAAAGAAAAATTAACTTCCACAATTAATTTTTTTTTCACGGAAAAATAAATGAACTTAAACCATATTTATTTCAACATGTGTTTGTCTAATTTTTATTTTTAAATTTAAAAGTAAAAATAATTAATTCTACAATGAAAAAAAATTTTTTTCTTTTTTATTTTTTTAAAATTATTTTTATTTTAATAAAGAGTATTTTGCCAACTATTTGAAAAATATATGTTAAATTTAATTATAAACTTCACAATTACCTTGAGCTTACGGTTTGTTTTTTAAATAGAAAATTTTTTTTATTCTCGATATTTCGGTACTCCACTACTACTGTAGAATCTTCAGGATGCTACACAGTGGAGTAGCGAAATATCGAAAATAAAAAACTTTTTATATATAAAAACCAAACCTTAAGCTCATGGAAATTGTGAAGTTAAAAATAGGAAAAGAAGGTTAAATAAACGACAAGAATTTTCAATTATAAACATTTATTTATATGTCAAAGTGCAAAATTCAAAACCAGATCCACAATTTCTGAGTCTTTTTTTTAATTTTTATAGTGCAATTAAACTTTATAAAATTTTGTATAATTAGATATCATGTCAGATATAATTGTATATAAAATTAATACAATTTTCTATTAACTTTGTTATATATTTTGATATAAGATTACCCAGGTAGAAAATTACAAAGGGGCCAGCACTGGCAAAGCACCGAAATGGGTGGCATTAGTGCTTGTTAACAGTGCTTTCCCAACGCCCAAATGATAACACCGTCCCACGGTGATGCCAATGATTTACAAAGCCCAAATAAAAAAATTAAAAGTGCTTTCCTGGCACCCAAATAATAACACTGATCTATTTAATGCCTTGTAAAGTACTGAGATGGAACCATGAAACACAAAAATCAAGTGTTTTCTCTGCCACCAAAGTTATGAGCCCTCATCACTGAAGAATTTCAAATTACTCTAAAAATAGATGATTCTTGGAGTTATTGTATTGTGGAGTCAAAAATTATTTAAATATTCACTCGCTTCTTTTTTAAAAATAAAATAATGTTTTAGGAAAAAGGCGCTGGAAAGTCACCATTTCAAGTGTTGATAAAGTGTCCAAATTTAGTGGTTTGCCAGTACTTCTTTTTGTTAGACCGCGGTCTACCAGTGCTTCTTTTTTGTTACCACACATAATTTCTACCTGTGTGTTTATAAGAGCTTATACGCCATTATATATAATTATGTATAAACTATATTTGCAGACCTCTTAATATATGGCTGGAGACTAAATCGCATATTTATGGAAGAAAAGTGTTAATATAAATGTATATGGTTATATAAAGCCACGCATATAAACATTTATTATTATATCAAATCATATAAGATTATATGAAAACTTTTTTAGTCGGGTTCAAAGTTAAATATTTTTTATCTTATAGCCTAGATTACAAAAAATCTAAAATCAGTAAAATCCGTTCACATTTGTAAAAGTTGTACGCCAATAAAGCTTTTGAATACCTGAGATGGTCAATTTTGACACCATGTATCACACCCTGTGGTAAGACAGGGTAGCTACAATACTAATTTCCTAAAAGCCTGGATATTTCTCTTCTCTGAAATATTTTTTTTTTTTTTCGATTGAAACAGTACCCAGGAAAATTTTCTGTTCCAAAGAATCGTTTGTAGAATAGCTACTTTTCATTCACAACCCCTTCTACTGTCGATTCTAACACCGATTCTTTTTGTTTGAAATTGTCCCAAAAGCAACCCCTTCTGTAGCTCCAAAGTGGAACCGGTTGCTCTAGAATCAGTTCTGGAACTAGTTCTGGAACTGATTCTACGTCACCCACACCTTCCATATAGGATCCCAGGAATCGGTTGCCGTGGAACCAGTTGTAGAATGGGTGTGGTTGGGTACCGATTGTAAACAATTTTCCTGGGTAGTTTAGAAGATCCATAATTATTACAATTTTTTTATAGGGCATATTTGATAAGGATACATGTATTTGTAGTTTCCGCTTTTGAATATTGATAATTTTTTAATAAATAGCACCAATTTTTAAGTATATCCACTGAATTAATGGCTGCATCCACTATACACAATTACTAAACGAATTTCAATTTTAAAGTTTGTTGGAAATACCAATAATTGGAAAATAGGATTGTCTTTTGATTAATTTTCCCTATTTTTAATACCTAATGAAATACTTTTGGTTTATATACTATAGTACTCAATTATAGGTAACTCCAAATAAAATAACGTCCTGGCAAATTAGTTTTAATGATTTTGATCGAATTCCAACCAATCTTTTTCCTGTGTGTGGAACTTGAAAAATTCAGTTGTAATTACGTAATCAGAGTTTCTCATAATCAGAGTCCTTGCAATGTCGGTTTATTAATTTAAGTAATAAGGAAGGTTCTGCATAAATTTAAAATTTGTTGACTAATATTTAAGGACATCGTTTAAATCTAAGAATTAGTTTTTAATAGCAATTCCGGCAATACAGAAGTAAATGAATTTTTAAATGAATACTTCCTTCACACATTCGTTTTATGGGAACTTCCCGACTGTTAACATTAATTTTCAACTTTCGAGGATTTTTTCAGGATTTATTAATTGATTTTTTTGTTTGGCTCTCTAATCTCTAACTACCATATTTGTTTGCACATTCAATTTTCATAAAATAATATTTTCGTTAAAACAAACTTCTTCGTTAAAACAATACCGTCGTCCAGTGGCCAGTCATTTTTAAGCGTGGATGATCAGATGTATGGATGTTTGGGTTTTTTGTTTTCAACAATTAAACACTTTAAACAAAAGATGTTGAAGAAAAAGATACATACAACAATAATAAAAGAATAACCCAAACACCGGAAAATATGTCGAAAAGAATATTAAAAAAAAGTGCCGCATCCTGGAAATTACACAAATGGCCATTATTTGTTTGTGTTGATTATTTGATGACGATTATTATATGTTTACATAACAAATATAACCGATTGATAATATTTGAACGGACGAACGTACGAAGCAAACAGTCGAGTCGAGTCAAGACAAGTCAAATCATTCAATGAATGATCACACATACGCGTACTTTCTCATATGTACGATCGTTCTCTCGTATGTACAACTGATTAGCAAGCGGCATTTATTCTTTTATCCCATTCATTAAAGTAAAGAGTAGTAATAATTACATGTCACATGACTTAAGAAAACAAACAACAAGTTTTTCAAAACACCAAACACGCTAACAAGATACAAGACAGGAGAGATCGGGTGGAAATATTTGAATTTTCTAAATAAAATATTTGTTAAATGATTTGTTCAGGTAGTGAATACAAAATGCGTACAGATGTTGATGTTGAGAGACAAAACGGATGGATGCAAAGATCAATCGCTGTGAATGTGTTTATGTATTTAGAAAACATATGCAAAAAGGATTAACTTTTTCCACCGATTAAGTAATGACTTCAAGAACGACGTATGTCCTTAATAACTGGGAAATATTTAAAATATCTTAAATAAATAAACTGACTAATGACTTACGGAACTTCTAAAAGAAAACGTTTTCGTCTTCGTCTTAAAATAAGGAAGCAAATATTTAAAATGTCATAAATTCATAAAAGTCATATATTCGAGGATTTTGTTGTTGCTGCTACATATTAAGAATTTTTAAATGAATTTTTTTTCTTCTTTGTTGTAAGTCAAAAAACCTAATTTCGCTACCTTGTTTTTTTTGTCTATCTGCTGTTTAACGTGTTTACGCGTTTTTATTATTTACTGGCAATTTCTGCTTTATATTTTTATGACCGACCTTCTTTTCACCAGAAAAAAAAGGAAACAAAAATACAAGGAAAATATGGAAGTAGAGCATAAAAAATAGAACATTCAGAGCATTGATGCTGTCTTTTTAAAGGACATTAAACGACCACTAATAAAAAAAATATAGGACTCTGGTTTTACTACTAGCCTTAATATGTTTATGACCGCGACAGCATCATCCTACAAATTGTCCTAAAAAATTTCGTAGAATTTACTTAGGATGTTTTAATTATTTTTTCGAAAAAGTAGAATAATTTTTTAAAATAGCCTTCATGCAGTTAGTGGAAAAATTCCTTAGTACTCATAATTTTTTATGCTCTACAATTCTAGTTTAGTTTTCCTTTTTTCCATTATTTTGTTTTTTCAAGCAACAAGAATTGGGTTCGCGTTTTCTTAAGACATTCACAAAATAATATTTATATTTTATGGAAGCAATTATTATTTTTTAAATTATACCAGCATTTTCAAGAAACAATTTCAAATTTTGTCTTTTGTTACAAATTTAACATAATTTAGGTAAAAATATTTTGCAATTTTCGAAAAAACAGAAATCGACTTTTCGACTTAAAATATATGTAAGTCAAACAAAGTTTGAACAATTCCTTTAGTACAGTAAAAATTCTTTTTGAATAACTTTAAAAAACCCGGTGAAAAATGTCCATATATGAACATTTATGGTACAACCATATATGTATGGATCCGAAAAATGAGGTAACACCTAAGTATATGTTCATATTTGGACATATATGAACATATACATCTATTAGATATATGCGAATACATGCGAACGCTGCTGTCCTTTATTATAAGGTTGTACGATAGATATAAATTTATGTATGACATTCAAATTAGGCGCTACAAATGTTCCTTTTTGTATTCATGGCATTAAGTATAATTCCATATTTATCTAAATGTCAGTTCCTCTTACACATATGGAAAAATGTATTCTTCCATATATGTTCATATAAAATCCATATATGTTCATAAAAAATCCATATTTGTTCATATGTGTCCATACATAAACCATATATGAACATATTTGAGCGTATATGAGCATTTTTCACTGGGAAGCTTTATTTTTCGGGACAGGAGATTTTTGAACAAAAATATATTAAAATTTAGAAGTATTTTTATTTTTTTGAGTTTTAAATTCGTTCAGCAATTTTTCGGAATTCAAGTACCAGCCCGACAAAATTACACACAGAGGGATTCCAACAGAGCTTGAAAGAATTAATACTTTTTGGATTGAATCTTCATTAAATCGAACTCAAAATTTTATCTGCAGTGAAAACCACATTAAGTAATTCCTTCAACTGAATGGGTTCAATTGCAATAATGATTTAAGAATTTATTCAATTTAACAATTCTTTTAATCAAATCAAATCAAATGAATTCATTCACTGACGTACACGTTGAATTTATAAACCGTTGAGTGTGAACGAAAAATTTCACTCAACGAATCAGTGATTAAAACATTTTTTTTTGTTCAGTGATTTAAAATCGATCTTTTCAACAGTTTTGCCGGTAAAAATAAATGTTTGTTACCGTTACCATAAAAATCAATAACCTTTTGTTTATTACTTTTTTTTAATATTTTAGGCAAAAAATATTTTTTTCTTCATACATTTATTTTTACCGGCAAAACTGTTGAGTATATAGAAAAACGTTATATGAACAGATTAAAGGAATTGTAATTTTTAATTTTTTTAAAATTGTTTGAGCTAAATCGGACTAGTGGTTCTCGAGTTATGTCAAAAAAAGACCACCAAAGGTCAAAGCGATATATCTCGATTCCTAGGGGTGACCCAGCGAAACGCCAGGACACGTATAACTTCTTTTTTACCGATATAACTTTCCCCGGTAGTTTGAACCCTTCCCGATCACTGACCCCTACCATTTGTCTCACAGTGTAATAGATTAAAATAGATTACAGATTAAATAGATCTGAATAAAAACCTTAATAATTTGAAAACTTTTATTCAGCTTTGAAACTTTTAAAAATCGCAATTCAACTTTATTTAGTGGGTTATTTTGTAAAACGCAACGCCTGGCGTTGCGTTGATTTGTGTGTAAATTGTTATTGTTACAAAAACAATTTGTATGGAAAACAACGCAACGCAAGGCGTTGCGTATTACAAAATAACCCCCTTAATCTTTTAACGGATTTGTTTTTATTTATTTTATTGATAATTTGCTGAAATCATAACTTCATGCAAAATAATTTTGTCGACTAAAAACAGCAAATTTTTGTTAAATTAGAAAAATCCAATAATCTGCATTTCTGAAATCAGCAGAGGAATGTGCTTAATATTTTATGTTAGTTGATTTAAAAAAACTATTAGTCACTAAATATTTCTGGTGATTTCAGCAGAGTAGTTTGTATTTGCATTCAATTAATTTTAGCCAAATATAACTAAAAATTTGTAGATATAGCAGTGTTTTAGCTACTTTTGTTTAAAAGGTTTCTTCAGAACTCATAAGTATTTTTCTTATATTTCGGAAATTTAACAATTATGTAGCAAACTAGTTCTTCTGATTTCAGTAGTTTTAATCGCGGACTATTTTTTGCTAATTTATGGTAGCTTTTTCTGCTATTTTTACATACTTATTTCTAAGAGTGTAGTTTTTGTTTTAAACAAGATTCACAATGCTGTAGCACCCTAAGTGGATTTTGTTCCATTCTTTTTTGCGCTTACATATTTTTTGTATCATGCTATCTCTATTTTACACAATCCACTCTGCAGCGTGAAGTACTCCAGAATTGTGAATCCGGCTTAAATTGTTTATTTCTTCATACTACAAGAAATAATAAGTAGATTTATAATGAATTATTTTAATTTGTAGGCTTTATTTCAGCTATTTATTTTTAAAATTAAGAATATGATGAAACAAGAAAATCCCGAAACCCCGAAAAATCCCGAAATCCCGAAATATCCCGGGATCCCGATAAATCCCGGGATCCCGAAAAATCCCGGGATCCCGGGATTAAAATTTTCAAAATCCCGAATCCCGGGATTTGCAAAAACCAGTCCCGTTCGGCATCCCTAGTACAGACTATGGTGTGTCACATATAGAACCCATTAATATTCCGGAGATGGCTCCCGTAGCTCCTTCTCATCTCTACGTTGTATTAGATGGGGATTAACACTGCCTATTGACTTTATAAGGATGTTTGCCATGAAAAATGTAATTGAAGGAATAATAATTTTCATCAATTGATTTTCTTGCGCGATAGACGATATAAAGTTGATGGACAAGGCCTGTGGATGTGTTGATCATGTTTTCTTGACGGGTTTTTAGAGATTATTTGATTTTTTTTTATCAATTTATTGGTGACATCCATTCATTGGTTTTTCGTGAGAGGGGTTTCATGCGTTTTTGTGGGATTTTTAGGGAGAGTAGTTTACTGCCATTTTAATTTTTGATTTTGATCTTTGTATTGCCTGAATGACAATGGGTGTGGAGTGCTCTGAGTGGACTGGAGTTATGGCTGTGATATGTCGGAGGTTGTGGAGTTATTGAACTAACTTCACGGGATAGCCATTTTGATGTTTCTGCCGCTGCTTACTGATGCGGTTGGTATCTGAATTGGGCATGGGTCTGGAGAATTGATCACATGGAGTTGTTATTTTTTAACATTTTAGATTAATTTTTTTGGAATTTCGTTTTAATTTGTTGTGCTATGTAGTATGTTTTCATTTTACCGCGATTGTGATTTGTGGTGAGTGGATCTTCTGGACATTAATGGAAGTGGATGGTGTCGCTGGTGAGTGGTGTATGAAATGGCCCATCCATTACATACACCACTCACCAGCGACACCTTCCTACCTAAGTTTCCACCTAAGTTTTGGATTTGTTGATTTTGGGGATTTATGTGGTGTGTATATGTGGAGGGTTTATGGGCTATTTTGTGATTTTTGATCTTATTTCTTATAATGTATATTGTGTATTATTGTGTTTGGGTGTTGAATTGTAATGTGTATTCTCGTGTGTGTATTATGTAGCGCGGATGTTAGGGGCAGCGGCTATTGTCTCTCGGTGGATGGGGTAAGTTTTTGAATTTATTTTTTTTGGGATAAGTTAGGATTTGTTTTGTTATACTGGACTATTATGGGCAGTCTTTGGGAGCATATTATATGTATATGCGTCCCACAGGGGTTCTAAGGAACTAGTGGGTTAATCCTACTGATGAGTCCCTTTGGCAGGGAACGAAAGCGCTTCAAAAATTTCCCACGTGTCTGCATGGCTATATTGTTGTACGGATGGTGGGTTTTATTGTTCTGTTTTTTGTTTTCTGGTTTGGTTTTTGTGGGGTTTCTGTTTTCATTTGTATTGGTAACTTGTAACGATGAATGGAAGAACCGATAAGATTGATATTTCTTGACATTCCTTTCCAAAACGATTATTTTTTTTGATAGAAGATATATAATTGAAAATAAAAATACAGAATTTACGACAAAAAAAACTAAATTAAATACAATAAAATGAAAAACCAGAAAAATTAATGCAAAACAAATTGGATTGGAAGAATTATGGCAAAATACATACCACCATATTCTTGTTTTGCTTTCCTTTTTTTCTGAACGTCAAAAAATGTCGACTATCGATTGTCGCTGAATTTGAAATTAATCACGACTTTTGCTATCGTCGGTCGACAATCGATCCAGATGTGATTAAGCTCTTAGGTAAAGGCAGTGGGTATCTATTGTATCAACCTGTGTGTCGCTCAACCCTCGCTCTATTTATTTGGTCGCATTTTGTATAAATAGGTTTTCTTATGCATTTTTCTCTTTGCCCGAGTTTGTTCCGAGTCCCCTAATTCTCGAGAGTATATACACTATGGTAGAGGTGGGTAAAATTTTTTTTATTAAATATGGTAGAGTTGCATTTTGCAATGTTATAAGCTTCTCACATAGTTACACAATACCGGTACTACTTAAAACCTTTTCAAAGTTCTTAAAAAAACCCGACTTCGAATTTTTGTCAGTAACGACTTTTTGCATTTTAGTTAACTATATTACTGAGTTAATATAAAGTTAATTTTAATTTTTCCTTTTTTTGTAATATCTCATTTAATACTATAAGAAAAATAACCTTAAGCTAAAATAAACAATTAACATATAAAATGAAATTTCCGGCATAAAAAGAATTTAAACAACTTCTTTAATTTGATATGATAAAGTTGACAGAGCATAAAAAAGGATACAAAAAAGGATATAATAAAAAATATACATTATTTTTTGATAGACTATAAAGTTAAAATAAGATAAAAAGAAATACAACAAGTTAAACTAATACACACATACACAACGTTGTAAAAACCGAATAAACCACCAATAAAAAATCCCCCATAAATTATTAACCCAACCATTGACAGTACTACCACCAACGCCACCATCACCATTATGTTACAATACTAAAGCGCCATTATCATTACCCAATAACACCCCTTAACCCGCCATTGGGAATTGTTGTTGGATGTATATGTCGTGTGTGTATGTGTGTCTGTATGTTGCCAATATAGAGCAACATTTTATGTATGATGAAGATGATGACAAACGTCAGCTATAGTGGCAACATAACGGCAGCAGCCGTCAACCAGCAGCCTTTAACAGTTTCCGCTTAAGCTGCTGCTTCTGCTGTAGTTGTTGGCTTGGTTAGCTGACTGATTGGGTTGCAGCTGTTGGGGATGAATATGGTTGAACATTATTTTATTTTTTTTTGCCTTCCTATACTACTATAACAGAAGAAGATACAAAAACCACCACCATCACCACCGCCAAATGACAGTCAATTATGGAAAAAAATACTACACACAACCATTCATCTATCCATCGGAATACATCCAACAATCTATCGTAAAGTTTTTGATTATGAATAAACCAATCGCATGAGTAAAAACGGTTAAGGTAGGCGTGTTTCTTTGCTATCACCATTTCCATATAATAAACAAAAACAACAATACCACTAAGAACAACAAAAACAAGACCAACAATAATTTCGATTTATCAATAGTACTGAGTGCTGCCGTTAAGTCGAGCTCCTTATAGTAGTAGTGGAAGTAGTAGTAGTAGTAGTCGATGTTGTTGCTGTTTTTGCTTTGGGACTTGCTGCGCATTATGTTGCTATTGTTGTTGTTGTAACTGGGCCTATAAACCAGTTGTACAACCCGTCAAAGTTGTTATTTACGAACAAAAACAACTCCCAGCAAGCAGCAGTGAGTACAACCAACAACCAAACAAAGCAGTAGTAGTAGTGATAATTTAACTCAAAAGAGTCACTACTCTATTATCAGTAGCCCACACATACATATGCATCCTATACACTCACAAATTCTTAAATTACTATGCTCCCTTATGGGCTTTCTAGAGAGAGTAAAATATTTTCAAGAGATTGAGTCTTAATGTTAGAACAAACTTGAAATCAGTTTACTACAACACTTTGAATCGTACACATCAAAAAAAGAGAGTTATGCGGTAGTAAAGAAAACTTAAAATAGAAAGAAAATATATTTATAAAATTAATTTTGCGTAAAATATTTAACAAAACTAAAGTGAAATATTAACTAAAACTTGTTTTAAGTTAAAAAAAAAAACTAATCATTTTAACAAAACATTCAAACCAAATACTTTATACCAAAAACAAACATGTCCTCAACATCAGCCTCACCCATTAGTAATATCACTGTAGACGATGAACTCAATATCAGAGAGCAAGGTAAGTTTTAAATTTAGCCGGCGGCTAAACAACATTCTTCAAATGAATGGATTTTTACTTTGGAAAAAGTTCAGTGGATTTTAATTAAAAAAGTGCAATTTGTGAATTGCGTATTAAATTTCTAAAATTATTTTAGATTTCTCCACGGATTATGTTAATATTAAGGAGGAACGTGAAAGTAGCATATCACCTATGTTAACACCACCTCATACACCGACGGATGCTTCTACTACACGTAGAAACAGTAGCAGTCTACCAACACAAAATTCATTATACGAATTGGATCAATTAAGATCGAATAATCCGCAAATACAACCAAGATCATATGTCTCCATGATGGAACAACATATGCATGCACCTCATCCTCATCATCAACAACAGCAACAACAGCAACATCGTTTATGGTTACAAATGCAACAACAGCAGCAGCAACAACAACAACAACATCCACATGGTGTTCCCTATCCCACAGCAGCTAATCAATTTTTACATTCCGCGGATCCTTTGGCAGCTCAACATCAAGCTATTCTTATGAATCAATGGATTCGTAATGCTGCTCTGTATCAACAACAACATCAACATCATCACCACCACCATCATCATCCACATCAACCTCATCATCCTATGCATAGTATGCGCCCCTATCCAGCTACTTTACATGGTTTACATCCCGCTGCACGTTTGGGTGCCTGTGCTGGTTTACCACCTATGAAACTAGCCGGTGGTGTTGGCACCACTGGCACAAGACCAAAGAAACAATTCATTTGCAAATACTGCAATCGTCACTTTACCAAATCCTATAATCTTCTCATCCATGAACGTACTCACACGGATGAACGTCCATATTCGTGCGATATTTGTGGCAAGGCTTTTCGCAGACAAGATCATTTACGTGACCATCGTTATATACACTCCAAAGAGAAGCCCTTCAAGTGTGGCGATTGCGGCAAAGGTTTTTGTCAGTCACGTACTTTGGCCGTTCACAAAATTACCCACTTGGAAGAAGGTCCACATAAATGTCCCATCTGTCATCGTTCCTTTAATCAACGGGCAAATCTTAAAGCACATCTCCAAAGTCACAGTGAAGGACAATTGCAACAATCATCCGAAAGTGGTAACGATACAACCCAGGCATTGAATACAAGTCAACCTGAAGTGTTGGTCAACACCACCGAACATCATCCAACTCCTCTTTCGCCTCCTCCTCCTCACCATCATAATCATCAGCACCATCAAATATCGTCTCCTATCTTAGATCTTTCTTCATCGGGAGTAGTGCCTATCAACAAACCAAAGCGTAGCCGTGGTTTTACCATAGATGAAATTATGAGCCGTTAAATCTACAGCTCCAATTACTACATCAATGTAGCAATGGTTTTCAGTTATTCTCATATGAAAGAAAACGGGCCACAAATGTCTTTTCTACACTGGCGGCGACTTTACAATGTTGGAACAAGATTTTCTTTTGGAGTCATATCCCAAGCGAGCTTAAAGCGAATAAGCGCAATAAATAAGCGGCTTCAGTGGATGGACAGACAGAGAGACAAATACCAATGCAAAAGTTGTCGGGTCTTTATTTTTTCAACAACATTCTTTTGAAATTAAAAGTGAAGTGGATTTAAGTGAAGGTCTCACTAAACAACTTCACCTCACGTAAAACACGCACATCGTGTAAAATTATGCCAATAAAAGCAAAACGAAAAGAAGCAACAAAAAAGTAAAGGTTAACTTTTAACATGGTTAACCCCACTTTAAACCCAGGTAACATGGGTACAAAGAGGGGGAGAAATATATTATAATCCTAGATGCAAAAAACCAGCAATAACAACAATTTATTTATATTTTTACACCGTACGAACTTGGTGGTTTACAAATACAGTGGTGGCATAAATTAAAACGGTTGTTTTTTTTTTTATTGCATGTTCTGCCAGTCATCGTTATCATTATTTATTGCTCCCTACAAACAGAAAAAAATGAAAAAAATATGTATATATCAACCTAAAATATTAAAAAACTACACCTCGTTTTTTTATTTTAAGAAAAAAATATAAAAAAAATTATACCAAAGCACTCATTACCTTTGAAGTATTTAGTTAAATAGTAGTTTTTTTGTAACCCTTTTTTAATTTTATTATTTATCGTAAAATTATTCATATTACTTTTAAGTAGTTTCTTGTTTACTTTTAATATATGTTTTCAATTGTACCTTAATAGTTTGTAATCTAGTAAAATTTCTTCTGGAAAAAAGGAATTAAATAAAAGAAAGACACCTCTTGGTTTCAAAAAGACTGTATTTTCTGAGTGTTACACAAATTTATTTAGGTTGTTCACAAGGCGTATGCTAAGTGTTTTATTGTCCTAACAACACCAGAGATGTCAAAAATTTACTTAAAAATATACAATACTTGATGATACGACGATACAATGAAGGAATTCACAGTTTAAGTGCTAATGTGCTATCGTTGTTAAATAGCATGATTTTTTTAAGTTTAACCCATAGAAAGTTGTAAAATTTACGATAAATGCTAATTTACTACTTAAAATATCATGAACTGTGAGTAGCCTCAATATTTTTACCTATTCTTGGTTTAAAATTACATGTAATTGTTCTTTTTTAAATTACAATTTCCAATATACATATATTTAATTGTAATTGAGTTTTTTTTTTCAATTACAATTACATGTAGTTGTGTAATTGCATGTGTATTTAATTACAAAATGTAATTGAAATCCCCCCAAGTCTGGTGCTAACAAAGAGAAACACCAACTGAAAATCATTCTCTCAATGATGACAAATTGTATTTAAGTACAGTACAATACATGCAATATTTAGTACACCTTGTGAACATCCTTATATCTTTTATTTACTTTAATTTATGAATTTTTAATCATATTGCATACTACTGTTATTACAACTGATCTTAAATGTTAGAGAATTGAATGATTGCAATGATGAATTGATGAATAAAGAAATTTAAATGTAAATTTATTTCTTTTTAATGGAAAAATTCATATTTTGTAATTTCTATTTATTAGCGTGTTAAAAAGCTAATTGCATTTATTTTTTGTAGTTATTGTATGTGTCGAGAAAATATAAAAATTAATGGCCACATTGCCCCTGTTGTGGACAAAGGGTTGCCACTTATTTGAAATATTAGTGAAAAGATGCTATGGAAAAAGTCGTCCTAAAGCAAAGTTCGATTTTACGTGAAAAAAACTGTTATACTCCATATAAAAAAATGATTTTCACGAGAAAATTCTGTTTTCTTTGTTTTCACGCAAATTTAATGTACAAGACTATTATTTTTCTTGAGAAAAAGTGACATTTCGTGTTTGTTTTGTGATTGCTTCTTTCTAATAAATTAAAAAATTGTGTATTTTTAGAATTTAAGTTCGAGTGAAATTTATTCACGTGAAAAAAACTTACGGCGTAAAAAGCTCAGATCTGATCAAATCTCGGTAGATATGTTTGTACCAGATCTAATTGTATCTCAAAATTTGGGAAAAATATACAATAAAATCCATTTTGATTTTGACTTTAGACAAAAATGAAAGAAACTATAATTTGATCTTCCTACCGAGTAATTCTTCAAGCAAAACTTGTGGGTACATTTTTATTTTGGTACCAGCTGAAATGGATAAGACCTGAAACCAGATTTGGTACCAAATTTGGTCAGATCTGCTCATATCTGGCCATGAAAACCAACCTATTTTCCAGATTACTTTAGATATGAACAGATCTGGCAATAGATCTGATAAGAGCTGGCTATAAAGTGTATCACATATGTATGCCATATATATCCATTTCTGATTAAATCTGGCACCGGATCTAATTAGATTCAGTCATATCTATTTATACCTAAACAGATATGATCAGATATAAACTTTTTTACACGGGTATCGAGAAAGCTCAGATACGTAAATTTGAGCGTGCACATATTCCGCCATGTTTTGTACACCGGTTGAAGCGTCTCTGAAAAAGCTTTCATTTGTTTTTTTTTTCTTTGAAATTACAAGAAATAAATTTAAAAAATTAACAATTGGGTAATTTTTGACACAACTTTTTAACCCTCAAGATAAGATGAGGCCGCTTTAAAAAATATGCGTATATTATTTTTTCTCCTCTATCACTTTTCTAATCTCACTAAGATCAGAGAGAACCCACTAGGATACATTCCGGGTTAGTGTTTTTGCTACTATTTATTTATGGCGCTTTTTGATGACCCAAAATTCCGGAAACTTAGTCATGGCGCCAATACATAAAAAAAGCACTAACAAGGAAATTATCCGATTTTTATGAAATTCGAATATGTGATAGAGAATTGGAATTTAACAACAACCTCTTTCATTAGTTTGACTATATCGATGATTAAAGGCGTAAAATAGGCGAAACACAATCGGCCATTTTTTGGTACTTTTGTTTTGTTCGGCAGCATGTCAGAAACTTTCGAAATCCGATATAAAAACTGGATAAAAATAATGTATTCGTCAAATGGGGAACTTTGATATGCATAGTGCCTCGGTTTTTCCACAGGGCTGCCAAATTCCAAAAAGTACCAAATAAGGGCAGTCAAAGGTTTTTTCAGCCAAGAAAAAAGAAAAAAACACATGTCAATAGTGGTTTTATGGAGCAATTAAAAGCAATATATTTTTTTTAATTCAGAACTAGTTCTTAGTTTTTAGTGTATAGTAATAGAAAACTAAATTTATGTAACAATCGGCCAATTTTTTATTTATTTATTTTTTTGCTTTGGAAAAATGCTCAGATGGTTTTCTTTCCACACAGAAAGTTTCATAGTGTTACTCGCTTTAGTTTCGGAGAAAATATTCCTTGAATATTGTTTATCGCAAATATTATGTCTGAATTGAAATGTTTCATACAAAATATATTAGGGCTCATAAATCGTAAATCGCTCATACGTATATATTTTTTAAGAGGCATTCCCATTAACATGGAATATTTGGCAACACTGACTATGACCAATATAATTTCTAATGAAAATGACATATTCTATAGTGTCCGACCAAACAGTTCGCCCAGAAAATGTATTTTGTCGGTATACGGCATTTTGAAGTATTATAGACATATCTTGCATGTAAAAATGACTGGCAATTTTAAGGAATAGATCAACGCTAAGCAACGAATTCACTGTTACGCCGCCGAAAGTTCAGCAATTTTGGCCGAACGGTTAACTTTGCTGCTACGGGATTGTCTTTAAATTTGTCGCTCAAATTGCATTAAATCGTCTCGACTAACATTTTTCCAGCACTTAAATTTCTTCATATTGCCGCGAGATACCGAGAAATCGAAGAAATGCCGTTTTTTTTGCCGAATTGTTCAGTCAGACACATTACGTACGATTTTGAAAACGACATAATGCCCATTATGGAAATAGTCATAGTCCTAGTAAAATTTGTTACTGTAGACGATTTTTTTTTAACTAGCCACCAAACTTTGTTGTATGAAATGGGCATTATAGTCCCTATATAACAAATTTTAAGAAACCGCACTTAAAAAGCTCCAAAATAATGGCGGGACGCGAAAAAAGACTTTATGGTAAAAGAATTGCATTAAAACACTTAATCAGCGATTTACATTCTGCAAACAAATATATTGATGTAAGAATTTTCCTTTTTTGAATTTTTTTCGCGATTTTTTCCGCCGTTTTTTTTTAACTAGCCACCAAACTATGTTGTGTGAAATGGGCACAAACAAATTTTAAGAAACTGCACTTCAAAAATTGCAAAATAATGGCGGAGCGCGAAAAAAGACTATGGTACAAAAACTGAATTGAAAAACCTAATCAGCGTTTAACATTCTGCAAACAAATATATTGATGTAAGAAATTTCCTTTTTGTAAATTTTTTTTGCGATATTTTTTCGCGATTTTTTTTCAACTAGCCACTAAACTTTGTTGTACGAAATGAGTATTATAATCCTTAGATTATAAATTCAAAAAAAAACCGCACTTACAAAATTGCAAAATAATGACGGATCGCGGAAAAAGACTATGGTGCCAGAATTGAATTAAAAAATTTAATCAGCTATTTAGGTTCTGCAAACAAATATATTGATGCAAGAATTTTCCTTTTTGCAATTTTTTTCGTGATTTTTTTTTGCAACTATCCACCAAAACTTGGATACCATAGGCCTCGAATTATGACCCAGCAACATCTTGCATTACCAAATAAGTGGTTATATAATAGAAATTCATAGATTCGCACAACTTATTTTTTGGCGTCTAAACTCATTATTTTTGTTTGGCGTGGTCGTTTTCCCAGTGTAGAAACGGTAATGACATATCATTATTTTTTGGACTACCAGTAATGACATCCACTTATCTTCTGCATTATTTTAAAACATATAATAATGAGTTACTGGTAATGACGTATTTTCATCATTATTTCAAATAGAAAATAATTTTCCACATTTTTTTGAAAATTTTTTGAAATCTATTTTTAGACTCAATATTAAGGATAAATGTAACCACATATTTTTTGATTTTTTGTATGTTGGCGAGTACCTAAGCTTACTTGTGTGCAGCAGGTAAATTATGTTTTTATCTATTAAATATTACATGTCGATATAGCTCAGATGGTAGAGCTATTGACTGGCAATCTGTAGACCCAGGTTCGATTCCCGCACCAGCAAATTTTATTAAAAAAAAAAATACAAAAAAAAAATATTTTTTTTTATATAATTTATTTTTTTGAAAATCTATTTTTAGACTCATTATTTTTGTCAGTACTGGTAAGCACATTGGTAACGATATATTTTTTGATTTTTCGTATGCTGGTGAGTAACGACAACTCATTATTTTTCGTGACATCGTAATAAGAAATGTAATAACAAAAGTAACTAGTTACCATTATCAAGTATGTAGTTACATAACCACATATCTGGTAATGATTTTCTACACTGGGTTTATAAGTAGTCACGCTTACCCGCTCGCTTACGAAAAAATGAGAAATAAGTAGTTATAAGATTTTGAATAATAAGTGGTTACACACATGCTTACAAAAAGTTGAATTATAAGTGGTTATCCGATTGCTTACTTGATTCTTAAAAATAAGTACCCTACGGGAAATTTTAACAAACTGTCACACAACTGGCCCCTTTATATGAAATAGACTGGTCACTTTTACATGGCGTTGTCATTGGAGGGGGAAATTGACCCCTTGTGACATGTCAAGGTTAAAGTCGGGCATGCCGACTATACAATACCCTACACCACTCTGGTGTATTGTTTGGATCCGAAATTCGAATGGGTTAAAATGGGGCTTGTGTCAAAATTTTCTATAATGTGAGTCAGCGCACCAAATTTCATTAAAATATCTTAATATTTTCGACCTGCAGTTTGTAACCAAGCCAATTTTGGGGGGACCCTTATATGGGCACTAGTTCTAAATATGGACCGATGTTCACCAAAATCAATAGGCTTCGTCCTTGGGCCAACATAGGTCTATGTACCAAATTTCATCAAAATATCTTAATATTTGCGACCTGCAGCGTATAAACAATATAATTTTGGTGGGACCCTTATATGGGCACTAGGTCTAAACATGGACCGATATTCACCAAAATCAATAGGCTACGTTATTGGGCCAACATAGGTCTGTGTACCAAATTTCATCAAAATATCTTAATATTTGCCACCTGCAGCGTATAAACAGTATAATTTTGGTAGGACCCTTATATGGGCACTAGTTCTAAACATGGACCGATGTTCACCAAAATCAATAGGCTTCGTCCTTGGGCCAACATAGGTCTATGTACCAAATTTCATCAAAATATCTTAATATTTGCGACCTGCAGCGTATAAACAGTATAATTTTGGTAGGACCCTTATATGGGCACTAGGTCTAAACATGGACCGATGTTCACCAAAATCAAACTTGTTCGTCCTTGGCCCAACGTAGGTCTGCGTACCAAATTTCATCAAAATATCTTAATAGTTGCGACCTGTAGAGTGCGCACAAGATTGCATGGACAGACAGACAGACGGACGGACGGACAGACGGACATCGTTAAATCGAAATAAAAAAAAATTCTGAACCGATCGGTATACTATAAGGTGGGTCTACGACCAATATTTTTTGGTGTTACAAACATCAGCACAAACTTATAATACCCTGACCACATAGTGGTGTAGGGTATAAAAAGCAGTAAAAATATACTAACGGATACTTTGGAAGCAATGAAAGAAGTGATTTTTTGAAGTTGTTCAGAATAACTTCTAAAAAAGCAGTAGAAATACACTAACGGATACTTGTGAAGCAGTGAAAGAAGTAGTTTGTAAAGCATTACTTCCAATTTTGCTGGGTTACTTAAACAATTTCTTAAAAAAAAACATATTTTTAAAGCAGATTTATAAAATTTTAACATCAGATATCACTGATATACAGCTAAAGGATGTCCCATTGCGAAGCCCTATAATAGCACATGTATGACCCGTATTGTATAATGTAAATAAATTTGTAAACAATTAGAAATTGTAAATGGAGGCAAATATTTAAATTGAGTATTTGCAACATATTGCAATTCTATATTTGTTTGTAATAGAAAATAACACAGTTGGAAATATTTATATGTTATGCTAGCATATGGCCACAATTTGGGCACACGTTGCATTAATTTTCAATTGAAATACAGTCATCTTAATTCTTTTCTAATGCAAAAAGTCAACGAAGAATAATGTATAAAAATAAATCCACTCACCTGCCCTTTCAAACAAGAAGATCAAAATTGCAATGCATACAACATTTGCCATGAAGTTGTGAAACTAACCTTAAAATCCTGGCTTAATGACAGACAACAATTTTGACAGACGACGACAGTCAGAGCTAGAGTGTGTGTGGTAAAATTCGAAATGATTGTTAATTTCCCTAGAGGACATGTTAAACATAAAGGAAAATTCTATTTCTTTCTTTCTTCTTTTTATTTTGCAATCAATTCCTTTTGGACATTAAATGCCTTCTTTAAGGTATTAAAAACCAACAAACATGCCGTATAATGTGGCATAGATATGCGTAAATAACACCTAAGGATCAAAACAATAAAAGGATTTGGTTTTCAAAATATTTTGTTAAAAAATAAATTAAAATTGATGTTTAAATATTTTGCAAAACAAAAAATATGACCTTTATTGTTTCGAAACAATGGAAATTGAATACAACGTATAGTTTGGCCAAATATAAAAATACACTGGTGGTTGCAGCACGACTTTATAATGAAGAAGATAAAAACTAGGATATTTTATAAAAGGACCCATTGTGCCACTACAGGATGTAAATAGCATATTGTTGTTTTTATTCAATTTGCGAAAAAAGTTGAATAACGAAAAGTTACTAACAAATTTTAAAACAGCATGTTAAAGTTTTGATGTGTTATTTAAAGGCCTCAAATATTTGGGCACAACTGATGGCAAAGTGACCATTTAATAGATGAGCCTTCTTGCTGTTATTTTCCATTTCCCTCCTTTGGAGGTTTATGGTCTGCAACCATGGTCAACCAGACCTTGTTTGGCTAAACATTACATGCCCAGCAGTAGATCTACAAGGGTCCCCTGGCATGATATCCAACAAAAAGGATCGCTACGCCTAGTGTCGAGTAATGCTATGTGTGTTTGTGTGTGTAGAGAATTAGTTACACCCTATCCACAATTATAATCATCGCACAAATCCTCATTGCAACTGGCCAAAATATTTTGTGAAAGTCCCAGCGGGTTGCAACAAGACAAGATACAGTATCCTGCATTCACTGTTCTGTATCGACTAAATTACAGTAAGATATTTATAAATAAAATAAAAGAGCAAAAAAGCAGGCAGGGTGAGAGCAAAATAAAAAAAAAGAGAACAAAATGATGGTCGATATTGAGATTGATTGAATCCTGTTTAGTTTTATTATTCCTTGGTTGGTTTGTTGCCGATTGTTTGAAAAAATGTTGGTTAACAATTAAATAAATCTGTTCTGCAACTAGGGTGGCATTTTCACAGTATGGTTTCTATTCTAACTCTTGAGCAAAATAAGATCGATGGATGAGGAAAGCAAGAGAGAAAGAATATTGCACACATTTTCAAATATGACATTTCAAGATTATTTCAACAAACTAAAAGTGAGCCATTTCGTGTTAGCAACAAAGCGTTTAATGACATGGTATATAACATATTTGGAGTTTCAAACAACAGCAATCAATATCGGTGTATACAAGGACAACAAATAAAAATGTTGTCCTACATCCTAGAAAGAACGTGTTTAACTCACATTATACGGTTGCCTTAGTTTCTTTAGAAAAATCATTTCTACTTCATTGAAAGGAAGAATACAAAAAAGTTTTTACCAATACCGTACTGTATTTGGCCTTCATGTTGTTGGCACGGGCACTATTGAATGAGTTTTGGATATCTATTGTGTATTACTTTTTTTTTAATGTCAATTGCCAATTTTATTCTTTTGGTAATTTGTACCTTTTTTGGAAATAAAAGACAAATATGTCCTTGATGTTGTGTGTGTTGCTCAAATATAACATAATTATCTAGAATTTCAACATGTTTTTAGCAATTTTTACAGACCACCCTGCTAGAAATGTGCAGAACCCAATATATTGGGTTACCAAAATTGCAATAGATTATTTGGAAAATATAGTAATTATTTTTTTTAAACCTAATCGAATTATCTCTGGGACATTTAAGCAAATTTTAAAGAATTAAATTAAGTAATTAGAATTCACGTTGATTTAATATGATTTTAGGAATGCTTAAAAAAAATTAGGATAATAAAAACATTTTTTTTATAGTTCTTAGAAATATTTGAAATCGAGACCTAGCTGACAGACTAATCTTTGGGCGCTTCCTAACCTGGATGGAAAGGCAAAGTTTGATGTGTGATATTTCTAGACCGCAAAAAAACCGGAAAATGTCGACCCGAAATTTACTATTTTGAAAAACTATTTGGAATGTCGATTTATGTGTTGAACATTTAAGTCTTATATGCCGGCCTTATTGATAGCAACTGACAACAAGATCGTTTATATGCCTATTTATGTTGCATTTACACTACCCAGATACCCTGGGTTTTACCATTTTGAATTTATACAAAAAATTTTTATTTTAAGATAAGCAACACTCAGGAAATTCTTCCTATTAATTGCTAAGTTGTGGTGCACGAAGAAGGGCTTCAAATCTGCCAACACTTTAACTGCACGAGATGATAAATCTTATTTGCATGCCAGCTGAAGGAGTGTTGGCTAACTTGTTGAAGCTTTTTAGTTCATGCCCTGTTGTGTGATCTTACTTCCACTGTGAGAATTACCTGCAGATTATTAATGAATTTTTACATTAATTTAATGAAGTTTCGCTGGAATTCGAAATTCAATAAGACAAAAAATTTTTTGTGAATAAGCATGTAAAATTTCATATGCGTAACGGAAAAGTTTTAAAAATGGTTGCATAAAAATTAAGAAGCTTTTAAGTTTAAGAAGTTCTTCATTCATTTTGTGAAGAAAACTCCATCAGTTTAATGAAAAATTTCATTAAAACTCAAAAATTCTCTCTGTGTCGGCAGAGTAAAGTGAAAATCATTCATATTTTATTTCTGAATTGATTTTTCCGTCGCTGAATATTAAATCAGTAATCTTCTGTATAACAGTCTAGCAAGCTAAGCGTTACACTGAAACGCCCTCCAGAACAAACAAGTTATAAGGGTTACCATCTTGGTCTGTCCAGTTGACCACTGCTACTAACTTTATGGTTGGGAAAAAATGGGTTTAACTGATAGCGACCTTTAAGGAAGTATAGTCTGCACTAGGGATGCCAATCGGGATTGATATTTGAAAATCCCTGGATTCGGGATTTTGTATGAAATCCCGGGATCCCGATTTCGGGATTCCGGGATTTTCGGGACTACGGGATTTTTCGGGATGCCGGGATTTTACGGGATTTGGGATTTACATTTTCCTTTATTTGTAAAAATTTTTATGTTATGTAACAAATTTTTTTATAGAATAAAGCGTTTTATAATTATTTAATAGTTGTTAATTAATAATGTGGTACATTTTATAAATATTGAAATATCTCAGTCAGAAATTGACAGTGGTACAAAAAATCAAGTACTTGCATACCACTGGGTAACCGCCATGTAAAAATAAATGACTGGCAGAACACTCATTTGGGACGCTTTGCCAGCGTTTGCAAAAATCGTTTTGCCAGTATTTGTTTTAGAAAACATCACGGCAGCGCCAAAAAAAGATACATATGAACTTTTTTTAAATTTTATTTTGGAAAATATAATTCCAAACCACCTATTTATTGGTTTCGGCAGCGTTTTGCCAAAGTTAAAAATTTTGTTTCTCCAGTACTTTTTGGGCGCTTTTTGAACTGCCGGTCCTTTTGTCTATTGACGTTATCATATTGGAAATGGGAAAGCAATTTTTGTCAGTACTTGTTCCACCTGTTAAAATACCTTGCCATCGCTTTCCCGTTTGTATTTTTCTGGCTGGGATAATATATGAAGGCCTGGCATTAGTACACTTGCGCCCAGTATTTTGTAAGCAGATTTTAAAACAGATTCGTTGCGATAACCTTGCCCACTCAATCGTGTAATTACAGCAACAAAGTTATTTGGTTATCGTTATCAAATGTTTTCATGGAATCTAAATATAATCTAAAATTGCTTACTTTGTTTATTTGCGTTTATTTTAATATTAAAAAAATAAGAAAATCCCGGGATTTTTGAGAAATAATCCCGGGATTCGGGATTTTGCCAATCCCGAAAATCCCGGGATTTCGGGATTTCCCGTTTGGCATCCCTAGTCTGCACTCAAGGTCTTCTTATTATTATCTTCACCTTGAAAACAGATTCGGTGCTGACAACCCAATTCGTTGCCAATCGAATGGTTCAGTTGCATCAAATGAATTTTTTGGTAGCGACAACCGAATTCTTCTTCATCCAACTAAAATTCCGTCAATTGAGACAGTCAAATTAGTCCTGTCTCAATTGGTTTTCTTAAAAACTCGGCTACCACAACCGATCCATTCGATTGGCTACAAATGCGGTTGTCAGCAACGAATCTGTTTTCTGGGTGTTTAACATTTGGCATAAGTTTTTACTCAGAGCAAATATATTTTATGTACTCACAGAAAACAAATTCATTGTGACAACCGAATTCTTTCCCAACCGATTGGTTTGGTTTGAACCACCGATATATTTGTTTGTGCCAACAGAAATTCGGTAAAGATAACAGAAGTTACGTTGGAACAAAATATTTAAGTTGTGTCGGGAATACATTTGATTGGCACAACCAAATAATTCGGTTGGTGCAACAAAACTATTCAGTTTGGCAAGAAATTCGGTTGTCGCAATGAATCTGTTTTCTCTGTATATACAAGACACAAAAAACATTCATGGTTGCCACACCGTATTTCTCGCCATCTGAATAATTCGATCGCATTCACCAAGACATTTGTTTGTGACGACAAAAAATCGATTAGTAAAATAGAAGCTCGGTACGTACATAGGAATACATTTGACTATGGCAACAAAACTATTCTGTTGTTGCAGCCGAAGAACATGATTGGCAAGAACTCGATTACCACAATTTATCTCTTCTCTCTGTACAGCATAAAAAAGGTTAGTAGTATTCACACAATATGTTTGAAATTCCATTAAAATCAAACCATAAATATAGGCGTTATCAAAATGATTTCCTTAACCACTGTGGTGAATGCATATCTCATAAAGTAATTATCTAAAAAAAAGGTGTTTCAGTTTTAGCCAAAAATAGAATTTCTCACATAAAAAGAAAACAAATTCCTAACTACTGATAAGTTAATTCCAAGAAGGTGAAAATTGTCCTTAGTAGTTAAAAATAAAAATTACCACCTACTGTTGCTTTAGACAGTTAATTGCCCAAAAAAAAAAACAAGTAAGTTAAATTCATCACAGCAATTAGAACCAGGTTTCGATAAAAAGCCACACACACAACACACATCACAATTTATATATGTACATATAAAACAGAACACAATTAGACAAACAGACAGACATACAGATATTTATCGCAAATGTTTGGTTAATATCATAAAATAAAATAAAAACTAGACTAGAAGAAATATTCAACACTTACTTACCACTTTGGCATGCTTGTTAGGTGGGCTTGGCCAAAATGTACGACAGAAAATAAAGTGTTGAAGGTTTTAATTTTCCTAAGAATAATGAAATACTAAACAATTTCTATGAATTCAAATCAATTTCAATACAAACAGGGTGGCCTGGCCCATATTGAAGTGTGTAAGTGCCACTTTATATGATAATGTTGCCATATCATTCACAATTTATATGTATGTGCCTTTAACTTAATTTCAATCATTGTTAAATCGAAGTTATTAGTAATTTTACAATCAAACGTAACTTGAAGTTCTAGTTACAACAAATTGAAGAAGAAATTGCTCATTTACAAGTACATTATGTTTATTTCAACATTTCCTCTGGTAATTGAAAAATAAAAACAACTAGAACAAAAACAGCTACAGCAAGGTGTGCCTACGTCAATTTGACGTTTGACGTTATTCATTATTATTTGTTGTTATTATTGTTCCTGTTAAATTGTATATGTACAACAACAATTTGTTGTTAAGTAGATGTTTTTAAACAGTAGTTATTTAATAAATGTGTCAAACGTTAATTGACTAGTTAATTTTTTGTTGTTTTATTTTGCTTTGTTTTTATTTCACTTAACTTTTGTTGTTTGTAGTATGAGATATGCGGTTAAAAACAAAAGCTTTTTGTTCACTCAATTTTTTTTTTCACACTATAATAAAAAACGAACGAAAAAATTCGAAATAACTTTGATAATTACAGGCAAACACTTAAATTCTGTTTAATTACCAGCTAAACTACGACATCATTCACATTAGTACGTAAACATTAGGCTTGATTGTGGAAGCAGAAGTTTCGAATTTGACAGAAATGTCAGCCCGATCAGAGAGCATTTTTAGGTTACTCCAAAGCTCCCGAAATTCTGGCATAGTTATTTAAAAAATCAAGGTTAATAAAAAACATTTCAAAATTCATTTTAATTATTGCAATTGCTTAAATATGAACTTTCTTGGCTACCATTAACCCTTCTAAAATTAGGGTCAAACATGACCCACACATTTTGTAAAAAAAACTGAAATGCAGTAGTTTGCAATAATTAAATATTTTGCATGAAAGGAATTCAAAATGTTGTAATATATTTGCATATTTTGAAAATATACCGCTTAACGGCAAACCCAAAAAAATTAAAAAAAAAAAATTTGTTTACGGTGTGAGGAGCTGGTTGTTTTGGGGATATTTTAAATAAATTGATTTTTGTTTTTTTTTTATATTTTTAATGTTGATAAAATTTTGTATTTTAGCTTCTATTAATCTGGGAGAAAGTTCCTTAAAATTAGTTATTACCCAACCTAGCTTCCTTGTTTGTCTGTCCGTCCGTTTTTCCTTGCAAATTTTCTTAATCAAGCTAAAGATCGCAAACTTAATGTTATTTTGATAATATTTGGTATACACTAATAGAAAAAAGTCTGAAAAAAATTTAGTTAAAACTGCTAAAAATTAGTTAAAAATGATGCTGCAGAAAAAACTGCTAAATTCGCAGATTATTTTTGCTATATATTAGTAAGATGGGAACAGCGAAAATAAAACTGTTAAATATACGAAATTTTAGTTAAATTTTTTGTTAATAGAAAATAACAAATTAACCTGCTAAAATCAGCAAAAAATTTTGCTAAATAATTAGTAGCTTAAAAAATCATAAAAAATTAGAATTTTCGAAGTTTTTTTGGATTTTTTTTAAATGCAAATAGACATCTCGAGCCTCTTGAAAACAGCAGTTTACAATTTTTTTTTTGGAAAATATTTCTGCAAATTTAAAATGAAAGACCGCTATTTGCATTCAACTAAATTTAGCTTTAAAATAACAATAATTTCGTAGATATAACAGTTTGTTTTTGCTATTTTTAGTCTACTAATATTTAGCAATATTTTTTGCAGATTTTACAGTACAATTTGTCATTTCCAATTAACTAAAAGTTAACTTAAATATAACTAAAATTCTGTAAATTTAACAGTTTTATATTTGCTGTTCTTATTTTACTAGTATTCATTTTTTTCTAAAGCCATAAAAAAAGTAAACACGTTTACTGCTTCCTTACTGCTACTTTTACCGCTTCTAAAAATGTATAGCCTAAGTTGTATAATTGTTTACATCGCTTTTTGCTGTGCTTTTCAAAAAGGTATGAAATGAGCAATATATTTTGATTGCACAAATATTTTTGCGGTTCTTCTATCAAATTTTTTTAAAATGCGGAAAAAAGTTATTTTAATGAAAATAAGAGGTTTTACTGAAAATAAGAGGAATTTTCTCTTCATGGAAAAATAGGCAGGAATATTGTGCTTTTGAGAAGGCATGATTTTAAATAGTTGAAAAGCTTTATAATATGCACTTCCGAGAAGGCATGAATTATCGACATTTTAAAAGAAAACCAGGAGCACTAATTAAAAGCGGTGAATTTATGCCTTTGCGGATCTCGAAACAAGTACTTTCCCGCGAGCTATCTCGAACAAAAACCAGGCATGATATCATCAAAAAGACAATCGCTTCACTGCTCAACTTTCCCTGACAAAACTGTTTCCAAGCAAGCAGTAATTTCTGTTGGGTTAGCTATGAAATTTGAGCGAAATTCAACAGAAACATTACCTGATTTAAGTGAAATTTTCTGCTAAAATGTCGCTTACAGTCTTGGTTTTTGGACTCTACGGATCTGTCCCGAAACAGGCTCATATTTATTTTTGGGAGTATAGTTGGCTTATAAAGATTGATAAGTTCATAGTATCGAATTTTTGTCCATTTTGCTCTATCTCGCTTAGTTTAGCAGAGACACAAAAACATAAACTTTGGGAAATAATTGGGGTTTAAATTAGTTGAAAAATTTGTAAAATTAAGAAATATAAATTACTAAAAATAAGAATGCAAAGTTAGTTCAAAAACGGATGAAAATAATTGTTATGCTAAATAGGGTTTACAAAAATATTAGTTCAATCCTAAATTTTAAGAAAAAATCAGTTCATTTGCGCCAGAACGCTTTTAACAGACTTTTGTACTAACTTTTTTTTTTTTATAAGTGAAGAAGAAGATGAAAACATTTTTATTGAAAAATTTAACAGACACAAGGGAAGACTGCCGCAGTTGATGTTGGTTGTTCTTAAAATAATTGCAATATCAGTTAAATTTAAATGAAACTGCTGCGTACACTTTCTTAACTGCAATTGCAGTTAATTTTACCGGCGTAATTTCCTTAGTTTATTTCGGATCATAGACCGTTTATAGTAAAATTCAAAGGAGATTTTTCTTGCCTAATTTTATCAAAATACGTTTACATTTACGACCTGTAATGTGTAAATATAATGCAAAAAGTAATTTTTATTTTAATTATCCTTAAAAGAATTATCCTCACGCCATCAAGTCTTTGTTTTTAAAATATTGTCCTTTTTTTTGTTGATTCTAAGACTGTTAACTTTCAAAATGTGAAAAAATACTTCAACATATCGCACTCACTTTATATAAAATATTTAATTATAAACTCCAAATTAATGCACTTCAATTTAAAAAAATCATATTGCATATTTGAATATGAATTTAGATATATTTTCTTTAAATTATTCTTAAACATGACGAAATTTGGGAGATTAGGGGTTTCACACATAATGTTGAAATGACAATTTTTATCGATTCCACATAGGAGCTGATGTCGAAATCGCAAATTGCTTTCCACGCTCCAGCCTTACTATACATACTGATACATACGTACATATGTTTCCCGAGAAATTACAGCAATAACATTAACAACAAACATTCACATTCAAGTGCTTATAAACATTTGCAACTTGTATGAATTTTACACTGTGTTTGAAAAGTATACACAAATATTAGTTTATTGCAACTTAACTGGAAATACGCCATAGGAATGTTTCACACACTGACGGTTCACTAATAAAAAAAGGTCTGTAAATATTTTTGCTAATACTACTAAAATTAGTTTAAAACGATCTTGCGGAAAAAACTGCTGAAATCAAAAGAATATGTTTGCGAAACATTAGTGTAATAGAAATAGCAAGAAAAAGTCTGTTGAATTTACAGTACTTTAGCTATATTTTAGTTAATTGGAAATAAAAATTTACCCTGCAAAAATCAACAAAGAACATGTCATATTTTTTATTTTAACTATAAATAACAATTAAACATTCAGAAATCAGCACTCTACTATTTTTCAGCAAATATTTCAGTTGATTTCAGCGGAATAATTGTTGTTTGTAGATATGTCACAAATATTCGGCAACTATTCGGTATTTTGCACATAAAAATATCCCCCAAAAATCCAACCCATATCCATATCAGAGAACTGCAAATTCAACGTTTTTCTTGATTTAATCATACACTAAAATACTTATTCACATTTAATCACTCAAGAAAACTCAGTGTTGAATAAAATCAGCATCATGCTGTAGAACGCGTAGTCGGCAGATCGAAAATTTGAACTTCACATGTATAAAGCACAGTATTAGTTGTTTTATAAAATAAAAAAATAAAATCTTATTGTTTTATAATGGGAATGTACACTATACCATTTATTAAATGTGTTTCTACAAAATCTGATAGTGAAAACCCCCTCTTTATTGTTATGAAATTATTTTTCTTTTATTTGGTTTCAATCATGAATAAACTCATACGCGTTCATTTTTATTTTTTCTGATTCTACATCAAAATAATCGTTGTTGATCCGAACGTATATGCATGAAATTAATGGTGTGAAAACGACCAATGATTCAATCAAAGACGCAACAAAAGCCACTTGGTTTGATTGATTAAAAATCAGCAACGAATATATGTGTGTTTGAGTATATTCAGCGCAAACGAATGTTTATTCGGATGTTGATTACGTATGATAGTTTTGCAATCAGCAGTTGCAGTTCCCTGGTCCAAATATAGACTGATCCTATCTAGAATCAATAGGATTCGTCCTTGAGCCGATATAAATATCACAATATCTTAATATGTGCGACTGGTAGCTTGCGAACAAACCAATTTTGGTGGACCTTTATATGGGCACTAGGTCTGAACCGGTTTTAACGGTGGTGTTACAAATATCAGCACAAAATTATTATACCCTGACCACGTAGTGTTGTAGGGTATGAAGAGCCAAAAACATGTTTTATACAATGAATATCATTGTTAAGATGTTCACTGGATTTCAATTTGTATTTCAATTCGAAATCCGTAGCGTTTACATTAGGAAATTTTACAGCTGAATGGGATTGCGATCGGCCAATCTCAATTTAATTTTCAGATGACCAAAATTAAAAATTGTTACAAAAAACCTTTTATTTAATGGTGGATCACAAAATTCATTTACATTGGAAAAGCCACAATTTAGGGGGTTTTCAATCACTTTGGGGGAATTTTAGCGGTATCAATTTGTTAGGGGGAAATTTGGGGTGTAAGAAAATTATTTTAGGGGTATTTGTGCCTTGAAAAAAATTAATTTTTCAGTCTGATGATTGGTTTTGTCAAATTGTTGATAGTTTTTCAATAAATTTTTATTTTCTTTTAGACTGTGACTAGGAAAGCAAAGAAACCCAGCTAAAATATAACGAAGTTTTTTTATTTTAACAACAAAAAAATCAATTATTTGCTTTTATTAACCCTTTGGTGAGTGGCGTACATTATAATGTAGGTACGTCGACTTTATCAACTCGTCACTGATTTGAATTTTAACCAAAGCGCTATTCATCTACTGTTATCGGTTCGTTATTTTTTTCTTATTAAAATTTTATGCAGACTGTGAAATTTCAAAATAACATGAGATCAGTAGAGTGTGTTTTGTCTTGTGATCGTCAACGCTGCAGAGAATGTGTTAGAAGTTAGAAGTTAAAATAAAGTATAACTTTTAGTCTCTCTAGTGTAGAGATTAGTAATAGAAAAAATAGAAAATTAAAATTTAAAAAAAAAATTAACCCGCTCGTGGTCGGCAGCATGTTATTGTTTGAACTTTAATTCCAAATATCTCTGCTAGGGGGTGCTGCAAAGCCATAAAAGTTTGGTCGGAAAATTCCCAGCCATTAAAATTCCCGTGTCAAAGGGTTAAAAATAATTTTAAACAAAAACTTAGAAAATTGTTGGCTTTTCGGAAAATTAATTTTAGGGGGATGTTTTTAGTGGTAGAGCAAATTTAGGGGGTTTTTTGAACAATTTAGGGGAATTTGTAAAAAAAGACTTGGCAACACTGATATTTACTAAGAAAAAGTGTCTTAATATAGGGATGCTTTGCTGAAAGCAAAAATATTCAAAGCTTTCCAAGGGGTCTTAGCGGCTTCATCAAACGAGTTTTCATACACCCAGAAAACAGATTCCGTTCTGATAACCGCATTTGTAGCCAATCGCATGGTTCAGTTGTGGTAGCTGAATTTTTCAGTTGTGGCAACAGAAAACCAATTGAGACAGGACTAATTTGACTGTGGCAACGGAATCTCAGTTGCATCAAGAATAATTCGGTAGCCGCAACCGAAAAATTCATTTGATGCAACTGAAACATTCGATTGGCAACAAATGGGGTTGTCAGAACCGAAAATAGCCGTAATTCAGCTTACAATATTTCTTTTAGTTAAAAATAAAAGACTTACTATGATATTATTTAATTTTTTAAACAATTATTTTAATTTTTGCATTAAAAAATAAAAAAATTGTTTTTCTGATAACTTTTTTAAATTAACGGCCCGTTTATTTAAAAAGAAACGAAAGCTATACGAACGAAAGGGAAACGAACGATCACGTAAGAAATTTGGTTTATGTTATACGATTCCAACTTTTCGTCCAGACTTACGTATGTTACGTTACATTTCATTTGGTTTTTGTATATAAAAGGATTGCCACCAAATTTTTTTCAAATTATTCAAAGTTTTCTTAAGCATTTTGGTTGAAATTGTTATCGATGGCAACCCTCTTTTAATATTTTGACAAAGCTTTTTAAGTAAATAACCAAAACAAAATATAAAAAATAATAAAATTTATTTAAATTCATTTTAAAGAAATTGTAAAAGTGAATGTATACAAAATAAATTCAAAAAATTAAAAAAAAGTGATAAATATAATCTAAAATAGCTCAATAGTGTACAAATTTATAAAGTTTAAGTGCGTCCATCCGTTTTTTTTTTTTTTATTATCAAAATGGTCAACATAAGAACCAATAAGAACGCTGGTTAATATCCTAATAATGAGTGTTCTTCTTAAGGTTTGTATATAAAGGGTTCTTCAATAAGAGCGCTACAAAAGTTTTTTTAAATAAAACAAAAACGGTTTTGGATATCAATGAAATTCTTTATTCCTGTGAAAGTACGTTCGATGCCATTATGTATGGAAAGCGATCTCTTTTGCATGGCCACCAGAGAAACAAGCCAGCCGCCGTAAGCCATTTAAGCCGCCGCCGCCGGTCATTTTTGCCTCAGCCGACGCCGCCGATTTTTTTCGGCTCATTTCGGCTGGAAGTATCAATTTTCCAAAATAAAAAAATTAAAAGCAAATGTCATTTTTAAAACAAAATTTCTACTTCATCATTTCCTGAACCATCAAGAGTATTTTTTTTAGTTCAAAAAAAATAAAAGAACCAGTTTTATAGTCAGAGCTAAGAAGGATTTTTGTCATAAATATTTCCTAAGTTGGAAGTTTTGCTTGAAAACTTCTGACAGATTTCGCTGAAATTTGCATATGCAATAAAGGAGAGAATTCAAATGAACACGTATAGTTTTGGATACAAATTACACAGTTTTACAAAATAAAAAATATGCATATATACTTTTCAAATGACCAAGTGTAGATTGTAGGCAGAGCTTCGAAAGAATTAATTAAATTTTAGCCTTATTCGCACAAAACCGAATTTCGCTTTAGAAATTGAATATATATCATTCCATCAAACCATTCCTTTATAATTAATTCATAGGTTTCATTCCCAAAGTTTAATATTAAATAGAATGTATTCTTATGTTGAATACATTCCTTATGAAATTACAATCAATTTAAATAATTAATTTTTTCCATAATTCTAATCTTTTACAAAATGGCTTATCAAAATTGCCATTTTATTCATTCAGTAAAAGATCTAAGATATGAATATACTAATGATTCTGACAACACTTTAGTTTATAATTACAAATTAAATAAAAATGTGGCTTATTTGAGGGATTTAAAATTGATATCATATACAAAACCCATAAAAATAATTAAAAACGCAACATTTGTTTTAATCTTTTACAAACCGAATGAAACGTGAAAGATCATTATAAAAAGAATGAATTCTTCTAAGTTTTTCAACTTTGACATCTTTTCGAGCATAATTTTTTTGGAACCATATTTTTTTCTAGTTTATTCTAAAAACACATTTCATTTTGAGTGAAAATAGAGGTTGTTTATTTCTAAGTTCCGAATCCACATAAAAAATTCTAAATTGAAACATTCCGAATTTTTTTGCTGTTCTGTAATCCACATCCGAATTATTTTCTTCGTTTTATTTCGTGTTGGAAAAGCTTGGTGAAAGTAAAACGAATATTTTGTTGCAAAAATTAATATGTTAAAATTTATTTTAAAATTTGTCAGTATGCTAAATTTTGTTGAAACAGTCAATTTCCGATATTTTGAATTTTGTGTGATTTTACAAAACCACTCTAATTAAAAAGTTTCGATATTCAGAACAGGGGTGATAGTGTCAAAACTCTGTTTTTGAGCGACTTCAAGCACTTAACAATTTGAAATTCAGTAATTTTTCAACCGATTTTGAATATTGTAAAGTTTTTGGAAAGACAAAAATTTTAGCTTTCCAAATATATATAGAATTATTTATTTGTAACTGAAATATGTTGACATTTTTTTTTTTAAATATTAAAATTAATTTTTTTTTATTTGTATACTTTGACGGCTTTTTTACAGTATTAAACAATTCTTTACTATTGTAATTTATTCTGAAAGTGGGTTTAGTTCTTAGTAAAATCAGATTCTTTTGTTGAAATTAATTGAAAATTGAAAAAGTTATCGTAATTTTTCTAAACATTTAATTTCAGCAACTCGATGTTCTTGTTTGCACAATCATTAAGGTTAATATTTTCAATTTTCTTATAAATGCAGAGATTCCATCTTTATAAAAAAATGTATAACTTTAACAATTTTAAAGCGATTAAAGTAGAACTTCATTTTACCCTGAATAAAGAATAAATTAGATAAAAATTAGTTTTTTTAAACAAAATATTGCAATTAAAAGCCGTCAAAATTAAACAAAATAAGAAAAAATTAAGAAAATCAGTTTTATTTGAAAATATTTCCACACAATTTTGTTGAATATATAAACATATGTATATATTTGGTAAGCCCAACTATCTCTCCTTCTAGCTCCGTTCAAAAACTAAAAATCCTGAATTTGTAATTTTTATCGATGAATTTAACTTAAAATTATTTTTTATTTGATAATTCCAAATTTTTTGCACAATTTTCTACTGCTATATTTTGGAAAAAACCTTAAACATCTTTAAACTACGTGTATAATGTTCTATCAAGCCGATCAAGCCGCCGATTATTTGGTTGCGCCGCCGCCGCCGATTTTTATCCGGCTCAACCTTAATCGCCGCCGCCGCCGCCGATTATTTTGATCGGCTTGTTTCCCTGATGGCCACCACGGGCACGCTTGCAGAAGTCCAGACGCTGAACCCAATTTTCGACGGTTTTCAAGCATAAATCGGCCGATATTCGTACGAAGTTCATCAATCCTCGCTGGCTTGTTGGCATAGACCATAGATTTGACGTAGCCCCACAGGAAATAGTTAAACGGCGTCAAATCGCACGACCGAGGCGGCCAATCGACTGTACCATTTGTTGAGATAACACGTTCTCCAAACTTGGTTTGCAATAAATTGATTGTGACATTCGCTGTGTATCTTGTGGCGCCTTCCTGTTGGAACCACATGTCCTCCAAGTCCATATCATCCAATTGGGGCGGCCAAAAATATTCGGTTATCATTGAACGGTAGCGATTCCCATTCACAGTAACGTGCAGGTCTTGATCATCACGGAAGAAGTACTGCCCAATGACGCCGCCGGCCCATAAACCGCACCAAACCGTAATTTTTTCGGGATGCAATGATGACTCATGGAGTACGTGTGGATTGCTGTCTGACCAATAACGCATATTTTGTTTATTGACGAAGCCATTCATTATGACGACCATAAATTGGACGTAGCGCTCTTAACGTTGAGGCCACTGACTCCGAATTTTGGTAGTAAATTTTAATAATTTCTACTCGTTGTTGGCTCGTATATCTTTCCATCATGAAATGGCAAACCTTACTGAAGAGAAATGTCAAAAGAGCGGCAAGAAATATGGCGTCGTTTGCTGTCCCTGTCTTTCTACTTTTGTAGCGTCCCTGTTGAAGAACCCTTTAATTGAAAAACATAAAATATATTATTAGTGTTAATTATTTTTTGTGCAATTATTAATGCGCACAAAAGCTGGCAAAAAAATAGTTCATAATTTTATTTTAAACGAAAGCAAATTGGTTATCGTCTGATTTTGACTTACCTGAAAATTTGCTTCGTTTTACATAAACCAAAATTATAAAGAGTATTTTATCGTTCGGTAAAAAGTGTCTTTCGTTATGCATGAACTAAAAGAAGTTTTTGTTTGCTATTTTAACGAAAATTTCATTTCATTCGTAATAGATAAACATGCCGTAAATGTTTTTCTTAAAATTTTTTAGAAAGTCCGAAAAAACAATTTAATTTTTTTAATGCAATAATTAAAATAAAGTTATTAATATGCATTATTTATTAATTTTTTATGACATAAACAACTGCTTAATGTTGCCACCTACTTTTCTGCAAATATAGGAGAAAAATCTGTAAATTGAGTATGGGAAATCTGTTTCAAATCTCAAGTTTTGTTTGGATTTCCATCGAAATCTACTTTTAACTCGATTTTGATCGTAATGTAAATTCGCTGTTAAATGAAAAATATCGAAAACAAAATTATCACGTTCGAAAAAATTTGGAAGCTATTATTTTTTGGTTTTCTTTAAAATAATAATGTAGTTCTTATAAAAAAAAAATGAAATGAAATAATCTAAGAAAAATATATTTTAAAGCAAAGAAAATAATCCATTTTACGATGTCGCAACAACGGGCTCAAATCCGGGTTCGACTATTTTAATTCGTTAAATAAAAACCTTTAAAGTCTTGAGTCAGTATTTGAAAAGTATCGACATTTTACAACCCTACAGTATAATGTTACAAATTTCTGCAATCGAAAATGTGAACAAATTCGATGAAGAGAGCAACCTTGGTTTTTATTAGTTCACAATACCGCGATCCACTGTATAAAAGTTTTCCCCTTTTGTTTTTTTTTTTGTAATATTTAATAATGTTTAATATTCAGAAATGTTTTTTACTGATTCCAATAGAGTAAATTGTCATTTGCAATTTACTAAAACATAACTAAAATATAACTAGAATTATATGGAATTAACAGATTTTGGTTTGTTATTTTTATCAAACTAATATTAAGTTTTCACCAAACTGACATCAGCGGATTTTTCTGCAGGTCCCTTTTTAAATAACTTTCTGCTATTTGGGGAGATTTATTTCTATGAGTGTTGAAAAGGATATCTTCTAAAAAATTTTGAACATTTTCTTCTAGGGTTCCTGAGTTTTGCTCTTTAAATTTAGCTTTTGACAGTTTTTGTATTACCATATGGTGCACTCATAGAAAAAAATCTACCAAGATAATAGAAAAATTTACCAAAAATTTGTTTCTCAATTTAGATATAAAAAAAATCGAAAACAAAAACTTTGAAAACAAAAAAGTGCTTTGTAATATCCCTATAAACAATTTCACTGGAATTCAAGTTGAAATCAAGTTCAATTCCAGCCCTGTTTTCCAGTTTCAAGGCTTGAATACAACTTTTATTACATTTTATTTCAATAGCATACTCCAGCAAAAGGGAAACAAAAATTCAAGTTTGAAATATTTTTTTTTTTTAGAATTTGAAATATACTTTACTTCAAGCAAAATTTAAAGCACTTGAATTTTTGAAAACTATGTGCTTATTGGGATATTTTTATACTAATATTCTAATTTTTTTTCCTGTTTTAACAGGGTAAAGTGTCATTTGCAATTCAATAAATTTTGTATTTTTAAACAAATTGTATTTATTTTACTAATGTAAAGCAAACAGACTTTTCTTCTATTAGTGTAACTATTTATGTCGTGTTTCGGGATAAGGAACCCCAACTATTGTCAGATTATATCTGCTCGTTCGTAATTTTATGCAACAATTTTAGACAAATCGAAAGATATAAAAAAGATCGTCTCATTGGCTTTACTGATTAAAATTTATATTATTTTTAAATACTACTTATCAATTTGTTTAATTGATAAAATCCGATTTAAATAGAACAAACAAAATTTCACGAATTCCGAAATAATACGTCTATAAGTTAACAGAAATATTAGTAATTTCCGGTTTATCAAAAGTTTGTTATGATAAAAATTTGTAAATCTACAAGTTTTATTTGCTAAATGTTGAAATTTAGGTTATTGAACTATAAAATCAGGAATAAAGCCGAAATAGGCTGAATAAGCATTTCCGGTTACCTTTCGAACATAGTATAGTTAATATAATATGACTAGCAAGCGATAAGATTTATTGAAGCGGTTTCAGTTATCAACTATCGTTAGGAGGTACTCACTTATATACACAACGCGACACTTGAAAAAGGAAATAATTCGTATTCTAATTTTTGAATTAATATAAATCATATTAAAGTCCTATTCACATTATTATACAAGTGTTTATACATGACTTCACACAAGTATAATAAAAAGTATTTTGAAATTGTATATTTTTCAAAAAAGTATAAAAGAAAAGATATAGGAAGATAAACGAACCGTACTTTAGCGTTTCGTACCGCACATCGTCGACCACAGTACACAAACGAATTGCTTAGAGAAAAAACACGTACGCTATCTCTGAAATTAGTGTTTGTATTTATACCAAGGTTGGTTACCGTTATCGTTAAAATACCATTATCGCTAAAATACCGTTTCATATTGAATACCGTTACCGTTAGTAATACCTTTAAAAATTTTTTCAAATTCGGATGATAAGTTTCAAAAAATCGATTTTCGAACGTCATTTTTGGTTGATAGGAGGGTACTCCTAACAAGAATCTGAAGTCAAAATAAATATACATCCGCAAACAAAAAGTCGATAGTGAAAGGGTTAATATTTTTTTTTTTATTTGAACGGCGAAAACCTTTCCCTCCACCGAAAATATGAATACTAAATCGCATGTGCACTTTTTTAATAACCGCTAAAAAGTTATATTATTTTTATAAATAATTTGCTTATTTGCAAAGAATTTAAAATACCCTACGGGAAATTTTAACAAACTGTCACCGAACTGGCCCCTTTATATGAAACAGAGTGATCACTTTTACATGGCGTTGTCATAGGAGGGGGAAATTGACCCCTTGTGACATGTCACAAGACATGGTCCCTGAACTTTGTTGAGAGAGTTCAGTAACCTGTCCTAGAATTTGTCTTGTGACATGTCACAAGGGGTAAATTTCCCCCTCCTATGACAACGTCATGTAAAAGTGACCACTCTATTTCATATATAGCCCTAATAATTACAATATATATAGAAAACTAAAATAACAACAATTCAAAATAATTTAAATTCTGCCGATTTAAAGCCGAAAATTTTTATCAAATCATAAAAACTAAAAAAAAAAAACAAAAAAACAAATTGCGTGCATGAGATTTTGTAGGCTTAAAATATTAAATCCCATGATTGGATTCCAATCACTTAAGTTTCAAAAATAAAATGTTGTACTTTTGGTATTATACAAAAATGTTTATTCTGGAATCAAAGAATTTGGCTGCTATTAGCGCCAAAGAATTTTCTCATGGTTAAAAAAAAAAAAAAATAAAAGAACTAAAATATTATTCCCCCGCGTACAAGTTGCGACAAAAATTGCCAGCGGCAATATGTTTTATACTGATGTTGTTCAGTTGCAAATGGTTGTTTGGTTGGTGGTGGGATAGCTCAGTACATAATAATGGTAACGTTATAACCAAATGGTTCATCGTTTCGGTCAACTCATCAGATTTTTGTTTGCAGCCGGTGTACAACGTACATGTTCCCTAACTTTTTTTTTAATTTTGTATTTTTGATTTTTACAATATGGACTTTAACTACTCTCCTGCGTACCCTGCAACAACATTCATATAGATCCTGCTTTACAGGTTTTTTTTATATTTTATATATTTTCTATATGATGCAAACGTTGATGATGATGACGACGATGTGAAGCCTTATGGTGAGTTACGATTTGATATTAACTCGATAAACATTTTATATGAATGTTGGTACATTTAGGCATCATTGGCACTGGAATACTGCTGGCACAGGTAAAGCAGTTAGTAACCAAAAAATGTTTATGTTCCACCTACTCTTTTGAAAGCATCTGAAGCAGCCACATCATCATCATCAGCAGCAGCAGCAGTAACATTATTCAGACTGAATTTGACCACTATGCCGCCACTTGTCCGTCTTTCACTCTGTTTTAGGTCTGTCTGTCCATTTATTAAATTTGCCGTTTGTCTCTGCTCTGTTGTCTGTCCTTCTGTCGGTTGGTTATACTTAAAATTTTGCTAGTTATTTTAAGTTTTTTTCGTTATTGTTGCAAATGAATATTTTTCTCTCATTTTACTTGCACTTTCATAAAGTTGCCTATGTAATATAAATAAGTAGTGTTTGTTGATGTTCGACAGCAGCTTAGCATAATCTAATGATTTTGTTTATGATTCCATTAAATATGGAAGTTTTCCGTTAATTTTCTTAAGTACAAATACCCGATCAAAAAAACATTATATCTAGCATATGTACACTCTCAGAACAATACCGTTGTGACAACGGAATTTTTTGCCAACCGAATTGATTCGGTTGCAGCAACCGAATTCAATTGTGGCAACTGAATTCGATTTTAATTCGGTTGCGGCAACCGAATTATCGGCTGTCACAACTGAATTTGGTTGGGGCAACCGAATTACGAGGTTGCAGCAACCGACCCAATTCGGTTGGAAAAAATTCGGTTGTCACAACGCTATTGTTTTGAGAGTGTAGGCATATCTCATTTTATATAGATCGACATTTAATCTTAATATCCAATAATATCCCTCAAATATATTACAGGATTAAATTAGATCTCAAAATTGGGAGATCCAATAATATCCAATAATATAAAATTGAGATCCTGCTAGATCCCAAAATATCCTATGGGATTAATTTAGATCCAATTAGATACAAACGGATAAGCTAATTTTGGCAGATCGAATTGGATAATTTGAGATCCAAATTTATCCTATGATATATTTGGAATTATTTAAATTTTAATAAAATTTAAAAAATAACACAAAAAATTAAAATAAAAACATTTATTTAAAAAATATTTATTTCATTAAAAAAAAAAACGCCGTCGGCAGGATTTGAACCCAGATTGCTGGCGTTGTAGTCAGCCACACACTGCTATACAAAATGACTGACTATATGAGACAACGTTATCCGTGTTACTGAGTTATATATAATTATATAAATTTGTAAATATAGATGACTTAGAAAAAATAAATTAATAATATTCTTGCAAAAAAAAAAACAAAAATTAAAAATCTAAAATTTTTTTCCACTCACGGAATTTTTTTGGTGAAGAAGATAAAAAAAAATGTTTGTTGAAGGGTCTAGGCACCGATTAATATGGCTCAAAAGTCTAAATATCAACAGTCTGTATTTGCGAAATTAATAATGGGATAAGAACAATATACATGTCGTTGAAAAGGTAATATAACTGTCTTTTAAATAAGGTATGACATGTATAAGTTTAGCAATCCTTTGGAAAAAATACTCTTATCCAACACTTTTTCCCAAGTTGTTTTGTTGGTATTAAAAAGAAGTAGGAGTAAAAAAATAAGAATATTGCCAAAATTGTATGTAGAAATATTACAAAAAAAAATAATTTTCGCCCTCGAAAACTCAAATTCAGAACTTTAACGTAATTATTATATATTGCGATATCTAATTATATATTTAAAATACTATTAATTGAAAACATAATTTGCAGATGCTGTTGACACAAAATGGTTCAATCTGTTTAAGGTCTGTAAAAAAAATATTTATTAGTAAATCAAATTGAGTTAAAAAAAAGTTTAAAAAAAATTTTTTTTTGTGCCCGAGCTGGGATTCGCATAGTTCGGAGACATGGCCAAAAATGTGCCCAAACTATGCTGTATATGAGTCACAAATGTCTTGATACTATGCGCTAGACCTAGGAAGAGTTTGAGGACAGTCCCCAAACTAACTAAATGTCTCCATACTAAACACTTGATCGAAAAACTGTCCCCGTAGCATGCGCTGTGCATACATATAATTATGTATGGGGGTATATATGACAATATATAATTACATATGGAAAAATTATTAATCCCACGTTGCAGTAAACATAACTTTCAGGTGCTTTTGGCAGAAAATGGGTTAATTTTTTTAAGATTTGTAAAAAAAATATTTACAAGTAAATTAAATTGAGTTAAAAAAGTAAAAAAAAAATTTTTGTGTCCGAGCTGGGATTCGATAGAAGGGTCTCTCAAGTAATATGCGACTATATATAATTATATATTAAACACTTAGAAAATATTACCGACGTGGGACCATACATAATCATATCTCAAATTATATTGTTAATCTTGCACTATATATGGAATTATATGTAATTATATCTTATAGCATTTAATATAATATATAATCATATATGAAAATATCTTACATCATACAACCAACAAATTTTTATAGGAGGGCATACATTATTATATCTCAAAATATATGGCTTATATGCCACCATATGTGATCATATATTATGTTATATATGATCATTTATAATTGTATATGACAACAGATCTGTTATATCTCACTATGTATAGTATATATGGTTGATATCTAATCTTATAAAAGACAATATATAAAAATATATGGTTACATAAGGTACCACATAAGAAACATATAATTATATATGGCTATTCATGACAATATATATACTCACATATTATAAGATAAAACAAGATATTACTATATATGAATTTTTTTTGATCGGGTATTTATTTAATTTTTGTTTGATATGATATCATTTTGGTTTTTTAGTGAGTCTGATAATACGTTTATCATTTGTTTTGACTATTTTAAATTAGGCCCACAAATTTCACAATAAAACTCCTCAAATGAAACTACCAACAACAATTTTAACGTGTTAAAAAAGTATGCGATAATAACTCACATTTTATTAAATAGTCTTAGAACATGAACTAAATTATAAATTCATTAGAAAACATGGTAGATTTTGTTATAAGTATTATAACTGGATTTATTACTAATGAATTAAGAATATTTAGAAACTAACACTCTGGAAAAAAACACCAGTAAAAACGATTGAATCTGATTACCATTGGTTTTTGAAAATTCTTACGGGGTGTGTTGAAAAGGGTAAAAGTCTCCCTATTGACGGCTTGACCAAACTACTTTGGCTAGAAACCTGAAATTTAAACAACGAGTGTAATTGTAACCGTTAAATTGGGAAACGAAGTGGAATGGAACAGCAAATGAATGGAATTGAAACACCAGACAAGTGAAAGGAAATGGAACTGGGAACGACTGGAATTGCAACAGCAGACAATTGAATGGAACGAGAAATGAAATTGAATGAGGAACGAATGGAATTGAAACACTAAAGTTATGAACCAGAATGGAATGGGGAACGAGTGTAATTCAAACACTACACCATTTTCAGTTTTATTTAAAAATTTTCAAAAAATATTTCAAAATTGTCTGAAAACGTTCCAGAATTATATAATTTGTAGAGCACAGAAATTCGAAAGTAGTTTTGTAATTTGAAATCCATTTTCAAAATTGTGAAATGCAATTATAATTTTATCAATACATTTGGATAATTTTGAAATACAAATGGAATTTTTTGAAATGTATTTGGGGATTTTTAAAACACGTTTGCACAGTTTTGAAATACAAAAAGAATTTTTTTTAAATATTCGACCTTATTACGAGTGCGTAGTCGTATCGTAGTCGAGACTAAGTCGAATTTGCTGAAAATTCGCTAAAAACACAACTTTTGAAAAATTTTTCAATTGGATTTATCAGATTTAAAAAAATCCAGCATCAGAGTTTCATTTCTTTATAATTTCCATTATATACAAAATCATTTTATATGGAGTCGAAAATTTCGACTACAAATTCGACACTCGTAATCAGGCCGATTATAAAACACAAATGGACAATTTTGAAATAAATTTCGACAATTTTAGAATACAATTGAGTAGCTGAGATGCAAAACTCGTTCGTTACACATTAAATAAATTTTAGGAAGAATCAAAAAACTTGTTGCGGCTAATTAAATTAACCAAATCAGTTGATGCCTTTAATTCTTAAATGTTATGCCATTCTTGATTCAAAACTCAACAGTTGAAAAATCGAAAAATCTTCGCCAAAAGAACTGTCAGAATCAATTGTCATCTGGTTTTTTATTTTTGTAAGGAACGAGTTTTGCATCTCAGCTACTCAATTATAAAAAGATTAAATGGAATATTTTAAATGCATTTGGAAAATTATGAAATACATTTCGAAAATTCTTAAATTCATTTTGAAAATTTTAAAATACGCTTTGGACAATTTTGAAATGCTATTACACAAATATAAAAGGTTGTTTGACAATTTTAAACAATAGCCGTTTTTTCTAATCACTTGGATTTAATAAATCCAAAAAGTATTTCTAAAAGTGCTCAACAGATGGGGTTAGATTCTTTCTATTTTAAAAAAATTTTCTGTCCGACACTTCTTTCACCCTAATTTTTAATACCGAATTAGATGATGAAGGATTTTACTTTAACTTTTAATTTATAATTATATTTTACATAAAACAGCGATAAACAGTCTGCCTTCTCAGTTTTATCACTTCAATTTATATTTTTACACAATTGAAAAATTCCATTGCAATATTTAATATTCACTAATTGGATTTCATTAAATTACTTACTGTAGATTGAAAAATTGCCATTTCTATTTGAGCTATTTCTCCATGTCCAAGATGAAAAATATGTATTTGGTGAGGTGTAGTTTTTTTTTTTTCTAAACATATTTCATAAAAAAAATTTAATAAAAACCTTTTATTTGTTAGTTTTTCAATTTTTTTGTTTCTCTTTTAATTTTCAATCGTATTTTTTTCTGACATTAAATTAATAGGCTGTTTCATATATTTGTGCTTTTATTGTGGATTTATTAAATCCAGCTTTTTGTATGTAAAATTCTAAATCCAGGTGATTAAAAAACACGCTAAATATTTGGACAATTTTGAAGGATGTTTGGACAGCTTTAAAATATTTTTGGACTATTATGAATGATTTTTGGACAACTTTAAAACATTTTTGGATAATTTTGAACTATTTTTTATAATTTTGTAACGTTTGTAGACAATTTTTAAATATTTTTGGACAATTTTAAAACTTTTTTGGACAATTTTGAAAAATTTTTGAAAAATTCTGAAATAAAACTGAAAATGATGTAGTATTTTTAAATGTATATTTTGATATATTTATATCAAAAGATATTTAATTATATAAAACTATATTTTCCGGATCAAAGTATATATCGTCGACCGGCCTGCAAAATGTCACATGTGTTTTTCCGATAGATTTTCAGGAGAGTGAAAAACTGTTGCAAAATCTACTTTTAAGATATTTTATTGGCATCATATGCCTTAATTATTCACTACCTCATTTAGTAAAATCATCATTAAGGCATATGATGCCAATAAAAGTAGATTTTGTGACAGTTTTTTCGCTGTCCTTAAAATCTATTAAAAAACACATGTGACATTTTGCAGGCCGGTCGACGATATATGTTATTGTGTTATGTATACAAATATATTATTAGAGTCGAAAAATGGTGGATCTGGTTAATATCATTTTATATAACTAAATATATTTTGCTATAATCATATAAAATTATACTTGGTATTATATATGACAATATTCAACGATATGTAATTCTATAAAATCATAAATGGTTATATAATTTTTTTTTACTCGGGTAATCATAATCTTGTTTTGATTATTTAGGTCAGTCCATAATTTTTTTCAGTCAAATTTCTTTAATGAAAATGTTTTATAGCGACTGAAATCTTCCTTTGGTGACTTTTTAATGAGAAAAACCATTGCATTAATGAACAGATTCTTTAATACAACACGAATAGAAAAAAGTCCGTAAAAAATTTAGTTAAAACTACTAAAAATTAGTTAAAAATGATGCTGCAGAAAAAAACTGCTAAATTAGCAGATTATTTTTGCTATATATTAGTAATATAGGAACAGCAAAAATAAAAGTGCTAAATATACAGAATATTAGTTATATTTGAGCTAAAGTTTTGTTAATGGAAAATAGCAAACCTGCTAAAATCAGCAAAAAATTCTGCTAAATAATTAATAGCCCAAAAAAATAAAAAAATAAATTTAATTTTCGAAGTTTTTTTTCGATTTTTTTTTAAATGCAAATAAAAATCGAGCCTTTTGAAAACCGTAATTTACAATTTTTTTAACAAATAATTCTGCTAATTTTAGCAGAATAGACTGCTATTTGCATTCAACTATATTTAGCTTAAAAATAGCAAAAATTTATATGTATATATAACATTTAATTTTTGCTATTTTTAGTCTACTAATATTTAGCAAAATTTTCTGTAGATTTTACAGCACAATTTGCAATTTTCGATTAACTAAAATTTAACTTAAATATGACTAAAATTCTTTAAATTTAGCAGTTTTAATTTTGCTGTTTTATTAGTTCTTATTTTAGTAAAAAATCTGCTGATTCTAGCAGTTTTTCTGCAGCATCATTTTTAACTAATTTTTTGTAACTTTTTCTGATATTGTTACAGATTTATTTCTATGAGTGTACGCACAAAATTCTATCTGTGCAGTTTTCAGTCAACGAAAATGGCATTACTTCGAAAATGCGTTAAGCTATAACTCGAAAACTAAAGATAAACAAGTCAAGGATATGAAACAATGAATAAATAAATCTTTTGTCACATTGAATTATACATGACCTTGAAAGCCCGATTTGGAAAAATTCTAAGAAAATAATAATAATGAAATCAATAAAAGGTCGATTGAGTTTTAAGTAAAGTCAAGACTAATGTGTACGTTAAAGTCAGATTCACCCACTGTGTAGAGTGGGGCTCTCCAAGAAAATCCACTGTAGAGTGGATTTGCCTTTATTTTTCCCACTTACATATTTTTTTAATCTCTGCAATCCAGCATTGTGCATCCAGCCTAAGGGGTTGAAACAGTGATGTTTTAAAAACTTTTCGTATTGTTTTCTTTAGCTATTTATTTATTTATTTTATACTTTTATTGGTTATTTTACAATAATTTTTCTTTTACTTAATTCTTTCATACTGTTTTTTATAAGCACATTATAAAAATTTACATCTGTAGCTTCTTCTATTAAGGCGGGAAGTTTTGTTTCTTTTAACTATGTTTAAGTAAGGAGCATTTTACCAAGTTGACCATTTATGGTACATGAGCTTAACAGAAATCAAAAAAAGCGGTTCCCATGAGCGTGAGTGTGTCTACAAATGTATATATATTTTTTGTGAATTATTACCATCCTGGCAAATACAAAACAACGTTGTTGCGGTACGAGTATTATACCAGGTACTATATAAAAGATTTTGTAGTTGTTTTTCTTTTCTTTTTTTTAAATACATACACGAAGTATGTATGAAAGTTTGTACATAGTTTTATTTTCTTTAAGTAAAAGAAATAAGGCTTTTAGTTTTTTGCTACAACAAAAAAAAAGAAAAAAGAGTCAAATTGGTCGGCACACGCTCGAGGGCACACGCCATTTCCCACGGAGTAACATTTTGTTGGTTTGTTTGAATGTTCAGCTACAGCAATAGCCAGCAACCACTACTATAGAGCAACAGCAACAGAAACAACATCAGCAATAAATGCCTTGAATTTGATCAACACGCTTCCTTAAAGTGTACAACCATCAACAACACCCTCTTCTTCCTTACAGTGTTTTAAAGCATCATCATCAACGTTTTCTTTGCAGTTTTTTCATTTTTTTTTTATTCTTCTGTTTGTGGAGGAGTGTAAAAAGTGGCTGTATTTTAATCTTTGTATACTCTTTCATATGGTTACTTCAATTTAGTTGGCAGGGCCCTAAAACTTTGTTGATGATGATGAAGTTAAGGACACAATTTAGTATTTGCAGCACTGAACTGAACTGAATGTGAACATACTAAATACTTACATAAATATTAGCGAATGTTTAAATTCATACTTATTTCTGAACATTTTTGTTTAGAGAAATAACATTTTATTTATATTTATGCCTAAGGACAAAAGTTGAATAAACTTTTTTGATATTCACACACAAAATTTCTGAATTTAAGAGAAAGACCTTAAGATTTCGAGGCTACTTAAATATTTATGATAAGCACTTTAAATTCAATTTATTTAGCCATTTTTTCTTTTTATAAATATGGAATAACTAACAAGGAATCATTGTTGCAGAGAGAACGTAATTTTTTTTTTATTTTTAATTTATTTTTATCGGGATAATCATTAATTGCATTAAGGGAATTAAATGTGCTAGAATCCCAAACGTATTTAACAAATTGTAAAAAATAATGTATTGATGGCATGTCCCTATCCGCATTTCATTCTTGCCTAAGGAAATCGTCAGGGGACGACGTTTTTAGAATTTCTAAAAATATTTGTTAGGTTAAATTACAAACTCAATGAGAATTTCTTGTTCTCGACTAGGAGCTTTATTAAATATTTAAAATATCAAAAAAAAAAAAAAAACAAAACCAACAAAAAAAATGTCTACCACAATTTGCTTTGTCATCTTCCGATATACTACTCTGTTGTTTTGACAGATCTAGCAATGTAGTGACATCCATTCATGTATAAACAACAAAAGAAAACAATGTTTTCTAAAGTGTCAGTAACATTTAAATTTGCACAAGCATTTGCATATTAGTTTTTTTTTAAATTTATTTTTATCGGGATAAATATTAATTGCATTAAAGGAATTAAATGTGTTTTGATTTTATTTTTTTATTTTAAGAAAAATTTAAAAATTTGTGGATGACTTATTTAGTTTTTAATGGATCTGAATTATAAAAGATCTGAACTTTTCTTCTGCGTAAGTATGCGTTAGTATACTTTTACAGCTTTTTTTTAGAAGTAATTCTGAACAACATTGAAAAAATCACTTAAGTTTTACTTCTAAATTATTATTGCTCTAAAAGTGGTCCTTAAAAGGAATTTTGATACAGCTCAATATATCGGCTGAAAAGTCCGTAGGATGACACATTGGTGGCGCCACTAATGAAAAATTCATATGATTTTTTGGAACTACCAAACTTGAGATGATACCTGCCAAAATTTAATGACAATTCGTTTATTAGTGAACAAGTTACTGCTGTTTTAGTGACGCTACCCAGCAAAATATTGGTAATGACACCTCATTACTATCTGCATTACCAAAAATGATATATCATTACCTTTTGCATTATTTTATAACATAAAATAATGACTTTCTAATAACGGCCTATTGTATTCATTGTTTCTAAATATAAAATAATGACTTACTCGTATTAGTTTAAATAAGTACTTTTTACACAGTTAAATTTTTTTATTATATGTAAATATGTTTTATGTTTAAATTTTTATGGCGAGTCCTAAAATTACACACTAGAGAAAACTTAAATTTGTCTGAATGTATTTCCTTAGGCTAATAGTATTTGCCTAACTCCTTATTTTTAAGAATCAAGTAAGCAATCGGATAACCACTTATAATTAAACTTTTTGTAAGCATGTGTGTAACCACTTATTATTCAAAATCTTATAACTACTTATTTCTCATTTTTTCGTAAGCGAGTGGGTAAGCGTGACTACTTATAAAAACGACCACGCCAAACAAAAATAATGAGTTTAGACGCCAAAAAATAAGTTGTGCGGAGCTATGAATTTCTATTATATAACCACTTATTTGGTAATGAAAGATTTTGCTGGGTACTTTTGTGAGCAAAGGGTCACAGTGCACCAAAAATACATTTTGAGGTCAAAGATGAATCATTCTATAAGAAATATTAGAAAGGCGTTGGAGTTATTGTATCGCTCCTGAAGGAGACTATGTTGATGAATACAGTCGAATTTTGCCCAAAAAATTGTTGTTTTATTGGTTATCCTACGGACTTTTAAAAATCGTATTATGTACACTCATAGAAATAAATCTGTAAAATAGCAAAAAAAGCAACTAAAATTTAGTTAGAAATTATGCTGCAGAAAAAACTGTTAAATTAGCAGATTATATTTGTTATATATTAATCAGATAGGGACAGCAAAAATAAAACTAAAGTGTGACATTAAATAGTGTAACACCCATTTTTCTTTTTAATTTTTTCCACCTTTAATTAAAATAAGTTTCTCGATCAACATATCTTTGAGAAATATGTGAGATTTTAAAATGCATCGGTTTGTTAAATTCGAGTGGTTTATTAGTTTGTAATGGAGAATCAAAGAAAAGTGCAAAAAAAATTATTGAAACTATTCAAAATAATCCAATGTGGACTTGTAAAGAAATTACAACAAAAGTACGCGTGACCAGGCTGTCTGCTTGCAGAGTGGTCAAAAAGTTTAACAACCTGGAACGGGTAAAGTAAAGAGACCGAGAAATGAAACCACAGCCAAAAATTGTAGAGAAGCTATTGATGGCGATTCTAAATATTTCGGGCCACGAAGTGACAGGGCGCGTTCAATGTTCGGAAGGTTTTGTGCGCAGAGTTAAAGCTAAAGTTGTACTTAAAACATTTAAAGTTCAGAATGTTCCGGAGAGAACTGCTAAGAAGAATGTTGATGCCAAAAAACGAGCAAAACTTCCCAATAAAAGATTTTTTTGAAAAACTTTGAATGTTGTGTAATGGACACGGTAAATGTATGAAGTGTAGTGGACACTGTGTTTTTTTTTTTTTTTTTTTTTTTTGCTTTAAATCACCATTTTTTACTGCTTTTTTTCGAGGACCAAGTTGAATAAAAATATCCTAAATTAATTTTATTATTATTATTTTGTTTTGTTTAGGGCCGGTAATTTATCTAAAAAAATAACCGGATTTAATCTATAACCACCGATATTTCCATATAAATTTGACATTCATAACTATGGTTAAGCATTAAGCTTTGGTTGTTTCAAGCCAAGTTAGCAGATCTTATTTATATTTTTTTTATTGATTAACGTTTGCAAACTCTGTTTAGATACAAATAAACAAAATGACTTTGATGATGAAGATGATGATAAAAGGTGGATCATTCAAAATCAAACAATATTTGAACTTTAACACTGTCTGTGGACCACCTATGTAGTAACCGCAGGAAAACAACAAAACAATATACTACAACACTGTGATTCAAGAAATATATACAAAGAAACAGAAAAAGAGACGGTTACAATGGGTTAATGAAACAATGCCAATTGATTACATTGATCGATGATTTCAATCGATTATTGTCCAGCAACTCAACAGTCGGTCAGTCAGTAAGACAGCAACAGTAACAAACAACAAATACAGTAATAAGAAACAAAAACTCAAAAAAATAATACGGAACATCAACATAAAATCCTCACAAGTTAACACAATCTGTAACATACAACTCGATCGATCGATCGATAAGTCTTTTAAAAACAACACGCATGCGCACACCCACATGAGTAAACTTCTCATATAGAAATGGGAATATAGTATGATCATATTTTTTTCATAATTCTTTTGTTTATTGCGCATTCCTACACAGTTTGATTTTCAATTATTGAAATCTAACAAATTATATACAATTGATTAAATTTCACCTTCACAGTCGCAGTCACAACAACATAACATACAAGTGTTTAAGCCAAGTTCCTCAAACAATAACATTCAAAACAAAAATTGTTACTTATGAACTGCCATTTCAGACAGTTCAGTCCAATTCAATTCAGTTATAATGTTACATACTTGTTATGTCGTTGTGTTCAAATGCGCGATTGAATATTCCAAAAATTGTATCTATCCCAGGCTTTACAATACAGTGATTTGTAAGTGACTGTATTGATTAACCCCTGGCTGAGAACATTTAATGTGTAATAACGATTTGTAGCTACAAACATTTTAAACAAATCTTCGCCGATCTCCCACCACTTCCACACCAATTCACAAACAATCGACCAGCCAGCCAACAGCTAAACCAAAACGATTCCTCTCTATTCATTCAAAAACCTCACAAAAACCAAAAACAAATCTATGTGGTATACATGTTGAAATTCCGCGTATTAAACATCATTAATCATACAGCGTGTGTGCCATTTGTTGTATGTTAAACTCATGTGTTTAACTGAATATAAAACAACATAGTTTACATACATCTCATGGAACTATATTAACTTTTAAATTTGAACAAAAAAAAAAAAAAAAAAAAAAAAAAAGTTAGCCACAAAAAGCCATCATCATCATCATGGATGGGCTTTCATGGGCTTTTGTTTGAAACTACTGACAAAACATCATATTTCATGGCTTAAATTTGTTTACATGCGTAGTGTTGATGCTGATCTTTTATCTATTTATAAAAACAACAACAATATTATTGATCGATTTAAATATTTGAATATTTATTACATTATTCAAAACAAGAGCCTAAGAATATAAAACTAATGTGGGAATAGGTTTTAAAGTTTTTAATTTAATCTAAAACTTAAACGAATTTCGGTAATTGATAATTCTTAAACATGTTTGTCGATTAGGGTGGCCGTTTCCAATGCAAATTCCTTGTAGGCCTTTTTTGTAAATTAATAACGAATAACATTTACGAATTCAGCACTATGCTTGCAGAAAAAAGTTAGTAGAAAAATTAGTAAAATCGTTGGTAATCCAACTTAGCAAATTTTAAACTAATTTTTAGTTCAAATTGAGATTTTGAGTTAAACATTTTCTAACATTTTGCTTACAAAAAAGTTAACCAACAAAATCTCAGGATTACTAGAATCTAAATAACAAGCAGTATAATTAGGGTCTACTGCATATAATTGAGTGCAAAAACTCCTTATTCTTATTCGCCAAGGTTGTTTTTCCAAGTTGTCTATATTCTCTGCTTGAAAAAAACGCACAAAATTTGTGCACATACTTATCCGCTGCATTACAAAATTAAGTAAAAAGTCAATGTCGGGAATGGCGACTATATGATACCCTACACAAGTATAATTGAAAGGAAAGTAATGTTTGGAATGGGTTGGAATTGAAATTTGTCTAAAATATTATAAAAACGTAGAATAACGTTAAGTAATTTTAATTTTACTTAATGTCAGGTGGATTCAAGAGAAAATATATGCTTTTCTAATTTTTTTTTTCTATCAATTTATAGCCAAATGTTAACACAATGCTATTTCAACCCATTAAATTTTCGGATCCAAGCATTAGTGTACTTTTAATCATACTGGTGTAGGGTATTATTTATATTTTTTACTCGTGTTTTTGTTGGTTTGACCTAGAGTTTGCATTTCACCGCAATTCTCCTTGACCACATTTACGATTAAAATTTATGAGGTTTATTATTGCGGTTAACGATTAATTGCACCCAGTGTTAAATATTTATTTTTACCTAAGTAATTCACTCAAAATTAATAAAAAATTGGTAAGTTTAAGCAAAACCTGACAGAGAATATTCTAATTCAATTGCAATTTTTTTAATTTAAATTTAAGGGGGTCAAGGAAAATTGTATACACATCCAATCATTTCCAAATGCCAGTCTCACCCACAGTCCACCTTGGACATGGTGTCCCCTATTAACGCTGACGAGGTCCTGAAGACCGAGTATGAGCGGTATAACCAGCTTCTCGTGTCAATAGGACCATGTGCCGCAACTGTTCGGATGTGTTAAAATTTTCGAATATAACAAAGCAAGGATTGACACTCTGGCTTTAACTAGAATTATTAATGATATATTTTCTTTTAATCCATTACAACAGCGCCAGAAAATTAAAAACATTTTGAATATTAAAAAAGAATAAACCGGCGGAATAAGGACCCTATTTCCAAATGTAGTTAAATATATGTATATTTATAAACTAATTCAAATTTAATACAACAATTCGTCAACACCCCTAATCATCAATTCTAAGGAGTGAGATCATAAAAATGTTAACACACATTTTGCCTATAACTTCTCATATTTTTTTTCGGCCGTTTACATTTTAAAAATATGTCAGTTAATAAATTAATTTACATCATGAGTTTTAATTAGCAATTTTTTACAGAATGGACGATGAAAGAAAATGCATTCAAAAATAATTAAATATTTTCAATAAAAAAAACAAACATGTACATACAAAAAAATTGCCAAAGAAACTAATGTATGCCGCCAAAAAATTTCAAAAGTGGTAAAAAGCTATCTGGAACACCTAATAATTGAAAGGAAGCCGGGAACAGGAACAACGACTGGTTATCGTAACATTGGTAAGGCATATAAAGTTAAAAGCATCCTTAAGAGAGCTCCTAACACATCTGGCAGAAAAACAGCTCGGTTAGCCCAATGCTCGGAATTTTTTGTACGAAAAGTGAAACGTAAGGCAGGGCTAAAGGTCTATAAAGTTCAAAAAGTTCCCGATAAAAACGCTTTTAAAAATTTGGAGGCCAAAACCAGAGCTCGAAAATTGAAATCAATTTTTATACAAAAATACAACTGTTGTGTAATAGACGACGAAACTTATGTGCTGGCTGATTTTTTGCAGCTCGCTGGTCAAGAATTTCGAGGAAATGTTGCGATGTTCGAGGAAATGTTGCGGAAAAATTTAGGTCGAAAAAGCAAAAGAAATTCCCTAAAAAATTCCTAGTATGGCAAGCCATAAGTAGCTGCGGCCAAAGAAGCCAGTCATCTGTGACATCTGGCTCTATAAACAGCGAAATTTATATCAAGGAGTGTTTGCAGAAGAGACTTCTTCTATTTTTGAGTGGTATAATGAAATAATGTGGTTTTTGTACCAAGAGAGGCAAATCCACCAAACTGCCCGGAGCTCAGGCCAGTGAAGAGATATTGGGCTCTTGTTAAAAGAGAATTAAAGGGCATAAAAAAGGTCTCCCAGGACATGTTTCAAACGTAGATGGACCACCTGCACTAAAAAGGTGACAGAAACTACCATAAAAGCCTTAATGGGAGGGTTTCCAGAAAAAGTGGATAACTTTGTTCGTAGTGGTTAGAATTCCATGCGTTTTTTTTTTGTTTGATTTTGTATTAAATTTTATTTAATAGAAATATCGTTTGAAGTCTTAAAATTTAGTGGATTGTTTTTTATTTAACTTTATGTGTGTTAACATTTTTATGATCTCACTCCTTATATTTTTTGTTTAAATAAAAAAAATTTAAAATTCATGGCTTCAAATTTACGAAAAAAATATATACTAAGTCGAAGTGAATTTCTGATTTGGTTTTGAAAACCAGAAATTATGTTGGATTTAGTTTAGTTTAACCCACTACGCGCACCCTTAATAATTCATTTGTTAGATTGGGGAACTTTTATAAGTAAATTAGTAAATTAAAAATCCAGAAATCAGGTTTTGAAAGTAATATATTTTAACCCGATTTTTTTGCGATTACAGTTATGGTTAAGTAGTGCGATTAACCGCGGTTACGCTTTTAAAACCGAATCTCTAGTTAGACCAATTCTTAAGCTTTTAATTATAAAAACTTTTTTATTTAATTTTTTTGTTTTTAATTTTAGTTAACATTTTTCTGTACAAATTGTTATAATTACTACTACGCCAAAACGAAATAAAAATTTTCACCATTTTTCTCATATATTTTCAGACTTTGGTTCAGCAAAACAACTCTAGCTTCCAGAGATGCACTCAGATGGAGTAAGCATAGCATACAGTTTTTTAGAGGAAATGTTAATCTATGTGATCATGTAAGTTTGTTTATAAAATTCGGGAAAGTTTAATAGTTATAGTCTAATAAGAGAACAATTTCTCTGAAATACAGGGCATTTTAAAAGCATTTATAGGAAAAATGCTAGATCCTTTAAAAACTTGATGCATTCGAATAGCTGATGTAATACTTTAATTTAAAACTTACCCAAACGTGGTATCTGTAAAAACAATATAGATATGAATGAAGATTTAAAATTGAAAATTTTTAACTAAATCAGCAAGTGTATTTTAAGTCACCGTGTTCGTAGTGAAACGGTTAAGCTAAATGCTTAATTTTTTAACTCCTGGGGTTCTGAAGTAACTACACTTGGATAATTATACCGATAAAATTAACTGCAGTTGCCGTTAAAAAAGTGTACACTGCATTTGCATTTGAATTAACTACAACTCTTAGTGTACTATTTTATGAGTTAACCACTTTTGAAATCAGTGATAACTAAGCAGCAGTAATCCAAGTTTTAGTTAGAAACTTGCAAAATTGTGCTTTGTATGTATATTTAGAGAATTATATCGCTAAAATGAACTGTAATTGCAGTTAAAAAGATGTACACTACATTTGCTTTGGAATTAACTACAATTGCAGGTATTTTTAAATGCAGTTGTCGTTAAAATAACTGCAATATCACGCAAGAAAAGATATTGTTTAATACGTTTACAGGCTTTTATATATATTTTTATAAACTACTAAATATATATGTTTGAAGTATGATTCCAATTATTTTATTTTTTATCATTATTATACATATGTTTTCAGGCAAACACTGTAATATTTGTGTGTGAGTCATATTTCCCACCTAAAGAGAAATGTATTTGTAGTTTTATTTGATCATTATCGTGTTTGTGGAATGCAAACATAATAATGATAAACATATACAAATATGTATTTCATATGATCCAAACATATATATTTTTACAGGCAAATATAATTTATTTGCAAAAAAATATTTTATATAAGAAACACGGCAAATATATTTTCCAAACATATTTATTAACAGCAAATATGTTTCCAGCGGAGCGATTTCTTTCAGTTTGATCAGAGAAGAGAAAAAAGCAACATCCGATATGTGTAAAGTAAAAAAATATCGTAAAGAAAAGCAAAAAAAAAAAAGCTAAAGTAAAAAAAATATATTTTTTTTGAGCAAAAAAGCATTTTTGGGCGATCAATTATTTTTAAATGCAATTTCAGTGTTCACTTTTTTAACATCAAGTGCAGTTAGTTTTACCGAAACAACTTTCTTAGTGTAATAATGTTGTAATTTCTTTTCATTGTTAATGGACCTACTTTTTCTTACAAAATATCTTAATTTTTTAATTGGTCAAACCGAAAATTTATTGTCGTCTAACTATTGACAACTTTATATAATGGTATATTGTGTTTTTTTTTTATCTTATAGAAATACATAAATTTCTCTATTTTATTTTAAAATTTCTTTTCAAATTAAACCATAAAATATATTGAAAACCACCGTACCATAAACATTCAATACAACAGAAGAGAAAACCCTTTTTTGGTTTTATTGTAGCTGATAGATACGTAGTGGATAGATGAGACCTCCATGGTTGTGTTTATAAGTAACACCTAACTGCTACAAATTTCACCTGATCATGTTATCTGATAACTACTCTATTAGTTTCTGGTACGTAGAACCATATAAACAGACATGGCAACAAATATCTCACCCAGCCATATCCATCCATTGAATACAACCAATAATAATAATGTACCATTAACCACTAGTCATTCAGGGCTTTTAATCCTACTATCGGCTGGGTGTCTGTCTTTAGTTTAATGTATGTTATCAGTAAATTGATATCTTAACCATAGAATAAAAACAAAAAGGAGTAACTTTCATTGTAACCTTTAAAAGAAATACCATAAAACAAAATGATACCAAAAACAAAGAATAAATGTCATCCTTTTTTTATTTTCACTATAAATATGACTATTATACCACACATGTTATAATGGTGGTTCATTTGCTCGATTCTTCTTCGTTGACTTAGGAAAAGAGTACACATAGTGAAGGTGTAAAGTGTTGTTTAATAGTGTTGGCGTTTATTGATGCCATTGAAGTGTCAATTAATGAAAATCCCAGATCAACCATTAGATAAAAAAACAAAAAAAAAAACTATGAGAACAGCTAAAGGCATTAAATATGATGTTGTTGTTGGTGTTGTTTGTTGCCTTATTTCTGCTCTGTGTGTGACAATGTATTAATTTTCAGGGTCGTCAATTTATTACAAGAAATTCTCAACCATATGCAAACGAATAGTAGGTAGTACTATTAACTGAACATAATAGTTTCCTAAAGTGTTGTGTGGAAAAAGAAAAAAAAATATATATTTTTATCGCTAAAATATGTTTAATGTTAGCAATTACTGGACTGTTGAATTTACATTTGAGTTTTCAATTAATTATGAAAGTATTTTAGAACATTTAAATCCCAAAACTTTTTTTTAACAAATTGTGAAAAATAATTTGCTGTAGGCTGCATTCATCCCAAAGGAAATCATCAGGGGACGACTTTTTAGAAATTCCAGGAATATTTGCTTAAACTGATTGAGAATTTCTTGCTTGCGTCTAGGAGCATCCTCTTAAATATCAATGAAAAGAAAAAAAAAATGTAATTCGTTGTTTTGACAGATCTATAATTGTAGTGGCATTTAAGTGTAACCAATTTTTAATTCTTTTCTTTTAAAATTTTTTAAATGTTGATATTAAAAGAAAGAATTTTTCTGACAAGCAGGGCATGCGTTGGGTAAACTTAATTCGAGTATAAGGTATGAATCCAGTGGTACTAGCCGTTTTTCTAGGTTAGCTATTAAAAAAAGTTATTTGAATTTTGAACATTAAGGTTCCAAGGAACCCGAGAAAGCTTCCAAGCAGCTTAAAAATGATCAAAATCGGTGTAGGGGGCAAAAGTTACAATTGTTACCTTAAATATATCAATACAATATTTTACATTTCAATAAAAAATTTAATACATTTTTTAACAATGTGAGTATAAAATGTACCATTTTGTTTTAAAATTTCGAGGTGTCCATTTTGGCTCACAACTTTTGAACTACTGCACCGATATTATTATTCATTTTTAATAACAAACAACCTGGGTAAAAATAAATGGTTGAAAAATTATAAAAATCGCGTTTTTTGGGGGTTCTTTGGAAAAATTTTCAAATTGAAACATCTCTGTTTAAGAGAAACACGGCCAGCACCACTGGATTTAGCGTACAGCATTATGTTTCCCCACCGGGTGTCCCGGTTGTCGAATATTTTAACAAGCTTGTTTAGTGATTCATTATAATATCCTTTAGCAAAGGATATTATCGAAAGCCATAAGATTCGAATTAATAAGGGGCTAATTAAAAGACAAATAATCATAAACAGACAGGTGTTTTTTAAATGCTATTTAAAAAGTAAAACATCGAAATTAATAAATTGCTAACAAGATTATAAATGACTTGGCTTTTCAGAAGCCAATTGTGCCAACTTCCTTAGAAATTTTGACAAAATTAATCACAACATTTCTTTTAAATTCCCTACAAAATAGTTACTAAAATTAAATAAAGGGATGGGGGGGACTAAAACGTAGAAGAAAATCAATTCAGAACAGAATTTCTTTTTACATTTACGTTTTTATGTGTTTAATGCATACAAAAGAGATTAAAATTAAAGTACGAGTTTTTCTATTCTTGTTCAACTTATTGAACATATCACAACGTTCACGTCTGGCTAATTCAGACTTAATTCTATAAAGCACAAAATTTACAAGAAAAGTCTATGGTGTGGTTCTCGCCGATTTGAATGAGGTCTGAATATAACAGAGGGGACAGAAAAAAAATTTTTTGACCTAATATGATCTCAATTATTACATATTTTATTTTTATGAATTTTAGAAGAGTTACCCAGCAAAACGGTGGTAATGGGTGCGATATAATCACGCACTACCTTGTAATGATACCTCGTTACCTTCTGCATTATTTCAGACCCAAAATGAATAACTTACCAATCACTGATTACGTAATGCATGATTTATAAACGGAAAGTAATGATTAGAATATTTTTGAAAATCTATTTTTAGACACATTACTTTGTGTTTTTTTGTAAGCATGGGTGTAAGGTATATATTTTTCGACATTACAAATAAAAATACGAATCACAACAATTATTTACTTTTTAAGCAATCAAATGTTATATGTGTCGATAGCTCAGGTGGTAGAGTTCTCGGCTAACATACAAGGATCCCAGGTTCGAATCCCAGCGTGACCACGTTTATATATTTAATAAAAAAATATTTGTAATAAATTTTTTTTAAATAAAATTTTTTTTACGAAAATCTATTTTTAGACTTATTACTTTTCGCATCGTTGTAACCACATAAGTAACCAATTACTTTATCACTCCCTCCTCATACATTACTTTGGGGCTCATCGCCTGTAAAATTCATCAGTGAAGTAAGGTATAAAGTAATGCATCGGCCCCTATGTCAACACATTACTTTACATATTATTTGGTAATGTGTGGTTTTGCTGGGTACTTAATACAATTTTGTTCCTTTTATTTGTTACATAAAATCATTAAAAATACAAAAAACCTTGAATATTACTTTACATGAAATTTTTGTGATTAAACGATTAATTTTTAATTTGATTCGATTAATCGGTTAAGAAAAAACCCAAATAATTATTTGAACGATTAATCGATTAAAATAAAATGTCGATTAATTGAATACCCTAGTATATACCCATTTTATAAAAAAGCACAATGTTGCCAACCAAAATTATATTGCAATTTGATAACCGCAATATCAATATCACTACGATTTTTAAATAACAAAAAGTTTAACTAATTTGCAATTTTCGATATTTTGTATTAAAAAACTAATATTTTTTTTAAAAAAACCTAAAAAACTGATTTTGTTAAAAACCGGCGAAATACCGGCACTATACCGGTATTAAAAAAACCGGTTTGAAATTCCGTTATTTTTGAAATTAAGAGTTTCGATATCGGTAAGGTTTATCAATTTGAATGGATTTTGAATTGGATAACGCTATTATAAGGGTATGGGTTACCAACCTTGATATTGACCAAAGACGGGAAACTCAGTGACTTTCAATTCTAGAATTAGGCCCTAGCAAATTTTATATAACAAATACCTAAAGTTCTAAAGTGCTGAAATTTTAAGAATCTGAAGACATAAATGGAAGTTTAGGTAGAAAATTTTATCATGGATCAGGTCTATTTTAAGAGTGACGCTATTTCATTGACTTCGGTATGGATATTTTAATGATAACGCAATTTCAGTTGTTTCGGTAACGATATTTTAACGGTAACGGAAGTCAGTTGAAAGCGTTTCAATAGAAAGATTCTGTAGTGGCGTTTGTGACAATGACTTTGGTAGAAGATGATTTGGAACATATTTATTTCCAAGTCGATGTAGTCGATGAACACATAATTATTTATGAATTGTTATTTACAACCTGTACTTTGCGGTAACAGTAAAGTAATAATATTAATAAAGTTATTAATAAACTCTTTAATAACATTATTAAATACCAATAACTTCATACTATGACACAAAGTTAAAACATTTAAAAAGAGTGTGAAAATCATCGCCTTACAAGACTTAACTAAATTACAATGCAGATAATGACATTAAATTAAGCTTAAAATCATTATTGTTGACCGAATTCAAAATAGGAAGAAAATAAAATACTTAACTATAGTTTTATACAATTCATAGTTAAAAAACACATACAAACGAACATAGTTAGGGGGACAGGTTAACAAACGAGGTATTAAGACATAGTTAGTCGGATAAGTAACAAAAGCAACAGAAAAAACCAACAACAACAAGAGGCTAAGTTACAAAATAGTACAAGTTAATAATGATGATCATCATGATGAAGTTACATCCTACTCGGATATCAAATTTTTTTATGGGTGGCCCACATGTCAAGCCGCATATAAAGTAGAAAATTATCACCTTTTAAATTGAATAATCCAAACAAATTGAAATGGATCTCTTGTTTAAAAGCTATCGACATTATTTCTATTAAAAAACAAAAGCAACAACAAAAATACCACCATGAACCGAACCACCAGCTAAAATATTCAACAAACGATCGAAAACAAAAGTCCGCATAAACAGAACTTTAATGAATGGATTCTATGTTAAATTAATTCAGTGTTATAATGGTACTGTGGTTCCAAACCATTCCATTGACCATTCCGGATGTATAAAAGCTTTAGGGAGAAACCATCACAAAAAACACCATCTTCGATTTCAGTGAAATTCACCATAAATGATCCACATTACTAGCCTTCAACACCACTTAAACTTTCAGTCAGACTCCCGTTTTCAAAATATGACGTCATGAAAATTGGTAAAAACGTTAAAAATTCTCTATATAAGCGGTTATAAGTATTGATCTGGGCAAAATACAATATAATTCTGGTTTTGGTTTTCTTTAAAATATGAAAAAATTATATGTATATGCATATCGATTTTTTCGATGAAAAGATCAAAGGTAATTTTTTGGGGTCTTGAGTTCAAAACCCGTTATTTGGAAAAACTATCGCCCTTACTATCTAAATTTTTCAAATGTATATTTTAGTTAAAGTCGACTTTAGTTAAAATATTGGGTGGCAGTATACATTGACTTGGTTTATTTTTGGAGCATTCTGATTGGTTAATTTATTTTCAACCAATCAAAATTTATGAAAATATAAATAGTGTTGTAGGGTTTTCACACACAAATTGTACAAAACCGTATGTTAAAAAAAAGTCGACTTTAAATTTAAAATACTTTTTTATAGTAAGGGAAACTTTGAAAATTTAGATAGTAGGGAACATTGTTTTATAGTTAGGGCTGTATATTTTTATTTCTCACCGTTCATTCAAAATTTACTGGAGATTTTGTGAAAATACAATTAAACAACTTATTCCTTTGATTTCTGAACTGAGCCCATTATTTCCCCCTGACTAAGAGATTAATCACAACTGGGTCAACAAGCGATAGCAACATTTGCTTTTTCATATATTTTCTATGGGAAGCAACATTTCGCTATGTCGTCCCGCGATTTGTGGTCGTACTATAATCCATTCTATTTTCACGACAACACACTAACACACACATGTGAAATATTAGTCAAATTGTTGCCATATTTTTAACTTAATAAGCATTGCCTATCAGAACAGAGTTGTATAAATTTGTACCAGAGTTGCAAAAATTCGTACTTCTTTTACAACAAATGTTTTGTTTTTAACAGAAGAAAAATAATTGAGAATAAAAACACAGAATTTGCCCAGCTTTTCTTTCTTCTCAACGTCATAAAATGCCGACTGTCAGGCTTAATTTAAATTCAACGCGACGACTTTTGTTGCCGTCAGTCGACTCAGTTGTGATTAAGCTCGACAAAGTAGAAGCAGAAGAAGAACGATGCAACTTAGAGCTTTGGGTGCTTGGGTGCTAAACTACATGGTGTATATTAGCTATATGTGTTATTTTGATTATCTTTTTAACGTATAAATACAACAACATGAACACGAATCATCATTGATCGCATCACATTGTTTTACACATTCGATTCGTGTTTTAATAATGTACAAGATATTCGTCGTTTATTCGTTGTTTTATTGTTCTCATGTTGGTGTTGCAGTGTACACACAGAAAACAGATTCGTAGTTCCAACCGAATTTTTTGCCAACCGCATTTTTGTAGTTCCAGGTACAATCACTTTTATTTATTTTTAATACCTTTGTAACTACCGAAATTTATTTACAATTTTTGAATTTTTGTTGTGTTAATAGATTACTTTAATCTTTGTGGATTATAAATTCTATAAATAGAAAAACACGTTCCACAAAATTTATTTAAAAATTAAAATTTTTTTATGTCGCTAACTGGGATCGAACCGGCGACCCTCCACTTGTCAACCCATTGCTTTCCCTCTAAGCTAAGCTCTATTTAAATTTTTTTAGTCAAATTTCATTATGAATTTCTTCAGGTTTGAATATTTTGTTATATTTGAAAATCAATTGTGTCTTTTAATTTGAATCAATAAAAAAATTATTTAAAAAAAATAATGCCTTGGTTGAGGTTTGAATTCAAATCTCTAAGGCTATAAAGCTGTGTCTCTAACTCTTGCGCCACAGATACTTACGTTTGGTTGTTGTCTAACTTAGAATTTAAACACGCATATGTATGAAACGAAAAAATATGATAGATTCCAAAATTTTATTATGATAAGTAAAATTTCTGTTCCTTGTCTCAATATATTATTACAATTACCAAAATAATGGAAATTAATGGTTAAAGCTACTAAAGTTAAAAAAAATTTTAAATTTATTGGAAAAACTAATACTTTGGATAGAGTGATCGATTTTATTGAAACACAACTGATACTAGATTTCTGCTGCCGATATTTTATTCAAATGACTAAATCTTCTATAAATTGGTGGTTGTTGGTATTGAAGGTAATGTGGAAGTTAGTATTTTTTCAATATTGGTTAGAAAAGCCAATATTTTGGATAATGTGACAGTGTTTTGGTTCATCATATATATTTTCTGTTCACAAATAAATATACCCAGGTGGAAATTATGTGTGGTAACAAAAAAGAAGCACTGGCAAAGCGCAAGTAGACCGCGGTCTTACAAAAAGAAGTACTGGCAAAGCACTAAATTTGGACGCCTTCCCAACGCTTTAAAAGGGTGAATTCCCAGCACTTGTTTTCCTATAACATTATTTTGTTTTTGAAGAAGAAACTCCAAAAGAGTGAATATTTAAATAATTTTTGACTCCACAATACAATAACTCCAAGAATCGTCTATTTTTAGAGTAATTTAAAATTCTTCAGTGATGAGGGCTCATAATTTGGTGGCAGGGAAAACACTTGATTTATGTTTCTTGGTGCTATCTCAATATTTTGCAAAGCATTAAATAGATCGGTGTTATAATTTGGGTGTCAGGAAAGCACTTTAATTTTTTTATTTGAGCGTTGGCAAAGCATTTGATTTTTATGTTTATGGGTGCTTTCCCAGGGCTTGGTAAAGCATTGGCACCACCGTGGAACGGTGTTATCATTTGGGCGTTGGGAAAGCGCTGTTAACAAGCACCCATTTCGGTGCTTTGCCAGTGATGGCCCCTTTGTAATTTTCTACCTGGGTAACTTTCCTGATGATGAATTTTAAATAACTGCAATTAAAATTATTGAATGATGAAAATATTTCGTTGGTTCCGATAGAATTCCAACCAATTTATTTTCTGTGTGTATTTTTTGTTGGTTTGGTTGGATGTTTATTTGTGAGATTCTCCTCTCGTACGACACAATACTCGACAAGCCAATTAAATGTATAAAATGCGTGGGTTTGCCAATTTTAAAACGACATCTCAACATGGGTTAGATTTTAACTTTAGAATATTTTCGTCTTCTTCAGAGACTTCTTTGGGAGACACTACTATTTAGTAATAGTCCGTCTGTTCGTCTGTCTTTCTGCCTGTCCGTCTGTTAGTTAGTTGGAGTTAATGGATTTTACAAAAAAAAAAAAGTCTAAATATAAACAACATCTATAAAAAAACAAAACTCTAAACATCTTCACCATCGGTAAGTAACACCATCATCATCGCCAGAATTGTCGTCATCATCATCACTAGCGTCATCATAATTTCTGTTTACACAATATCATCGGCATTAAGTATGTCCAAACATTAGCTCTGATAGCTGATTGCAAGTGTTTTTTCCGTTTTTTAAAGCTTAAATTTTCAGTTTAAGCTTTAGTTTAAACTTGACATAGCTTAGTACGTGTGTATTGCAGCCACTACATAACCAATACGAAAGATGCCATGAATATTTGTGTAGGTAGAACATACTACATATTTGCATTTCGATTTGAAATCGAATCGAATTCCCAGCATGACTAGAATTGTTATGCAGATAAAATTGTACATTTCACATTAAGTTACAGCAACTCGCAAGGTTCATCTGCACTATACGTCTGTCTATACCTCTTCTGTTGGGTGTTCTTTTAAAGTGCTTCTATCAGGATGTTTATGTAAATAATAAGGAAATTATTATAAAATGCTGTCATTACTGCACTTTTACTTTAATTTTCCACTATATGTATTAGTAAATATACAGTGAAAATGATAATTGTGAATTTATTGGATTGCTATGTTTGAGATGAGGTTTATGTTTTTAATAAGGCTGGTAACCCAAACGAATAACGGTATTTTGGTATCGATTTGGTGTTTGTTTCGGTACTGGAATCGGTAACGGTATTTCATTCGTATCCATATTATAACGAAAAACATTTTGTCGTTATTGTATAATCCCTATTCCATGAAAATATGATTAACGTTATTGAAATAAACAAAAATATATGATTTAGTTAACGATTAAATTAGAATTAACAAATATGTATAGGTTTTTTCAGAGAATATCGTTATTTTAAAAAATTATGATATCATTGCATCAAACGATAACAAAAATGTTACTTACTATGTAATCGGTTTTGCTGAGTTTAGCAGGTTAAGTTGTTATTTTCTATTAAATAAAAATTTACGGATTCTGAGGACTCTTCCTATAAAAAAAACTCCACAATTCGAGGAGTTTTTCTTAGAGAAAAACCCTCGAATTCTGAGGTCTTCTTCCAACAGAATATCCCTCACTTTCTAAGGATTTTCTCCTATAGCAAAAATAACACAGAATCTAGGCCTTTTTCCAGAGAAATAGTTTTTCCATAGGAAAAAATACTCAGAATCTAAAGTTTTTCAATGGAGAAAAGTGCTTAGAATCCCAGCAAAAAAAGAGATGCCGAAGCAGTAGATAAAGCACTACAATTGATGATCTAGATCAGGGTGGCACGCGACGTTTTACTGAATATTTTCAGAAATTTAAATCTTATTACAACATAGCAAAAAATTCTGTTAAATTTTAAATTTCGCTTTAAAAATGTGTGATTTAGCTCGATAATGGTGAAATTTTTTATCGCCTTTTAAAATGAATGAAAATCTGTAATGAAACTATTTTGTGTTTATAGAAATATTTTTCTGGTAAAATTTCTAAGAATTCTAGATTTGAAGGACTTCAAGTTTTTCGATGAGAAAAACCCTCGTAATCTGAGAAACAAAAAAGTGCCAGAAAATTAAGCAAAAATTAAAACAACTTTTAATAGAGTTGAAGTTTTTTATTGGGAAAATAGGTGCTACGAAATAACCCACATGAAATAACACCCAAACGAATAAACAAAATAACCCCCAATGAAATAAATACTAAAAATAAGTTTCATAATAAAATAATTCCCAAAGGAAAAAAAAATTAAATAATCTGCAATGAAATAATATTCAAAATACAAAATAATAAAAAACTGTATTAATTTGTTTAAATTACACTGTGATAGATGCAATTTTGAACAAGCTGGGCACCCTACTGATAAAGCTAATTCTGGTACGCTGAATTCAATGGTGATAGCCGTTTTTCAAATTTCGTATTCGCGATTAAAAATTTTGACTCTAAAGCACCAAAAAAATTATCTTTTTATACTTCTGGCATCATCTTCAATTACAAATTTACCAAATTGGATTAAATATGTACAACATTAAGGAAGCTGTAATTTTTTTTCCCGAAATTTAAAATTTTTATTTTCAAATCCATAATGTTTGCTGATTTTTTTCTTCATTAAAATGAAAAATAAAATCGTGCGATTTTTTTAATCAAATCAAATTTTAGCTGAGTAACCTTTTTCAAATAGTTTCTTACGTACCTAAATCATAACAAATAAATAACCACCCAAAAATTGTTACGCCATTTTTTGGATGTTATCTAATTGTTCCCTCTGGGAGTTATTCCATGGGAGTTATCCGTAGCGCTGAAAAATATGTAAATCTGTGACATTTTAAAAAGAAAGTTTTTCAAATTTTAAGAACTTAAAAAAAGAACTCAAAAGAAAATTAAAATTAAGGTTGCACGCGGGAAAATTTTTCAAAAAAATTTGTCCGTTTCTGGCACGCAGTGAAAAAAGTCTTGCCACCCCTGATCTAGATGTACCTCTTTTTTAACATAAACACTAATGATTTTAACATTGATTTAAACACTAATAACATTGATTTGTAATAGGAGAGGAGTACTCCCACTTCAACATTTTTTCAGTACTTTTTGAACGAGTGCAAAGGAAGCTCTTTTTCACCAATTAAAAGTTAAAAAAAATTCTTCACAAAAAAAATTATATTTTTTTTATTTTACAAATTTTTTTTTTATTGCCGCCACCGGGTATCGAACCTGCGACCCCACGATTGCTAGTCTAGCGCTCTACCGCTGAAAAAAAAAATAAAAAAATATTGGTCCCGCCGGGAATGGAACCCGGGACCCTCTGTTTGGAAATGCCAAATGATACCAAAATCACTTTTTACGACCACTTTTAGAGCAATTCCTCTTGAGAAGCAATACTTAAGTGGTTTTTTGGAAGTTGTTCAGAAGTAATTCTAAAAAAGCTGTAAAAATATACTAACGGATACTTTGCAAGCAATGAAAGAAGTGATTTTTTGAAGTTGTTCAAAATAACTTCTAAAAGAGCAGTAAAAATACACTAACGGATACTTGTGAAGCAGTGAAAGAAGTAGTTTGTAAAGCATTACTTGCAATTTTTTTGCTGGGATCTAATGTGTTTCCAGAGAAAAATCTCCTCAGAATCTGAAGCTTGTATTAGGCTTGAAAATTATTATAACATTTCTTGTTAATAAAATATTTTAAAAATAATTTTATTTTTTTCTTTTATTTTTTACAAATTTACGCACAAAAATAGTAAAATTACACATTCTGGACGAGTTTTAAGGGGTTTTTTTTAGGAAACTAATGAAGTTTTTTTTACAAGGCAAATGAAAAAATTCTTAAATTTAATGAAAATCCTCCAAATATTTTATGAATATACTTTTAATGAAATTTTTTCGCTGAGTGTATAAAACTTTTAATAAACAAACTTAAACATTTTATTTTTTATTATTATTTCAATGGATGCGTTCCATTGAAACTTCATTGGTTTTATGCAAAAATCTATTAATTGTATTGTAGATAATTGTAGATAATTCTCTCAGTATAGTAGAAGGTACGTTTCGTACTATAAGCTGGGTAAATTTAAACAAAAATTAATTAAAGTGCATGCTATTATTTTCTTGTAAATACATACAACAAAATTGTATAAAGCAAAGCCTTAACCGTAACCTTTGGTGTTACGAATTTGGATTTAAATATCTTATCGAAAGCGAATCTTCCAATGCAAAGTTTTCCATTACTTCATTTTAATTTTCATTTTTATTAAAAACTTGCAATAGCTATAGCAGAATAATTTTCAAACTGACTGTGTCAACAGAATACAATTTACTTTGCATAAAAGTATTAGATTTCTTATAATGAATACATATGAATTTATGTTTATGCCATGCATTTTAATGATAATACTTAGTTATTAACATTGAATTTAATAAAATAGTTATTTGTTGCGAAACGGTAGAATCATATTTGGAAAACAATTATTACATGTACCTGAAAATGGTGCCACATTAAAATTATGATATTTATATATTTAAGGGCATATGCATAAATACTTTTTAAATGTATAAGTGACTTATGAAATAAATTTTGCATGCAGAAGTCATTTTATGAACGTGTAATAAGGTTTTCAAATTACTATGCATAAGTCTATCAATTCAAATTCATTTAAATTGACTACCATTACCCTGTAAGTACAATTACCGGAATAAATAAAATATCATTATCCTAAAAATATATAACTTTAATAACTACATTTATTGTCAGAACTAATAATACTGACACCAATGTTAGCATAACGCCAGGAAAACCAAAATATGATAGATGGTCAAAACAGATTAAAAATAATATAAATATAAAATTAAATAAAAAAAATTAAAAAATAAAAACAAAATTAAAAAATATGCCTGTGAACGAATTCCCAATAAGCACATGGGTTTTAAAAATTCAAGTGCTTTGAATTTTGCTTGAAGTAAAGTAGATTTCAAATTCTAGCATTTGAATATTTAACAAAAATATTTCAAACTTGAATTTTTGTTTCCCTTTTGCTGGAGTAGGCTATTGAAATAAAATGTAATAAAAGTTGTATTCAAGCCTTGAAACTGGAAAACAGGGTTGGAATTGAACTTGACTTCAACTTGCATTCCAGTGAAATTGTTTATAGGGTTCTAACTCGAGTCCTTCTGACTTTAATTATTAGTTTTACAAAGCGTACATTCATAGAAATAAACTTCTACAAGTAGCAGAAAATGTTACTACTACAAATTAGTTAAAAAGGACCCTGCAGCCAAAACTGCTGATATCAACATAATTTGATTGCTAGATTTTAGTAATATAAAAACAGCAGGAAAAATTCTCATAAACATAAACATTTTGCTGAATATTAGTAGACAAAAAACTGCAAAAAAATTGTTGTACCTACAAAATGTTATTTATATTTAAGGATAATTTAATTTGAATGCAAATAACAATTATTCTGCTAAAATCAACAGAAATATTTCCTGAGAAATAGTAGACTGCTAATTTCAGTACGGTAGATTTTTATTCGTATTAAAAAATTCAGAGCAAAAATTTTAAGAATTTAAAATTTTTTGTCATGTTTTAAGTCTACTAATATTTTGCTGATTTTAGCAGGGTAAATATTTATTTTTTTACCTACTAATGTTTAGTAAACAGATGCTGCTGACTTTAGCAGTTTTATTAGTAGGACCCTTTTGAACTAAATTTCACTAACGATGTCATGCGAGTCCTTTTTTTTAAAGAGTGGAATATTTTATTGATAAATATCAAATGTGGAATTTAAAAGGGTCCGTATTAAGAATCTGAAAACAAAATTGAAACATTTAAACAATGGAGCCAATATGGCGGATATAATATGTATTCTACTTTGGAGCTATAGAAGCGCTGCTTGTAAGACAATTTAAAACAGAACCCACAGTAGAATGTTAGAATCGATAGTAGAGTGCATTACAAAAGAGAATAAATTGTTCTATAACCGATTGCTTAGAACGTATATTCTTGCTGGGCTGTGATTAAGCTAAATAAAATAATAACCTAGTTGATATTTCTATTATATGGATTACACTATGCGACAGTCAAAATCGGGATGGGATGAAACCAACGGGAAATGTTATATCGGTCAAAAACAAGTTATACGTGTCCCGACGTTTCGCTGGGTCACCCTTAGGAATCGAGATATATCTTTTTTTTTGACATAACTCAAGAACCACTAGTCCGATTTTGCTCAAACAATTTTAAAAAAATTAAATATTACAATTCCTTTAATCTGTTCATATAACGTTTTTCTATATACTGAACAGTTTTGCCGGTAAAAATAAATGTTTGTTACCGCTACCATAAAAATCAATAACCTTTTCTTTATTACTTTTTTTAATATTTTAGGCAAAAAATATTTTTTTCTTCATACATTTATTTTTACCGGCAAAACTGTTGAGTATATAGAAAAACGTTATATGAACAGATTAAAGGAATTGTAATTTTTAATTTTTTTTAAATTATTTGAGCAAAATCGGACTAGTGGTTCTCGAGTTATGTCAAAAAAAGACCACCAAAGGTCAAATCGATATATCTCGATTCCTAGGGTTGACCCAGCGAAACGCCGGGACACGTATAATTTCTTTTTTACCGATATAACTTTCCCCGGTAGTTTGAACTCTTCCCGATCACTGACCCCTACCATTTGTCTCACAGTGTTATTTTATAACTGTTGTGTTCGATAGTAAAAATCATATAAAAAAATCCACTTTCAGTACAACTTAAAAAAAATAATCATAATGATCACTAGTCCAGGACAAAAACAATAAAAAGAATTCTTTGAATTTCTTTTATTATCATTTCTTCTTCAGTTCGATGAATATTTCCACTTAATAATTCCTGGTATAATGATGAACATGCGCCCCTACAACAATAACAAAAATAATAACTACAACAAAACACCTTCCTCTTCTTTAATATTTCTGTTTTTTTTTTTATAAATCATTTGTTATCTATCCACAAGTATAATATGTATATTTTTTTGTAAAAAGTATTAACATTTTGAAAAATTACATGGATATAAAAACATTTTAACAATCTTAACAATCAATCAATGCTTACTGATCGCGCTTTATTGTTATTGTTGTTGTTATTACTATATTGGTTACGAATCGATGACGATGATGATGACGACGGTGGTACTGGTTGTTGGTAGTGATGATGATGTTGTTCAGTTGTATGTTTCCTATAGATATTTCTTTATACTATTTTGAAATCTCATTGTCAGTGTCAGTCATTCTACCCATGTATAACCAACTAACCAACCAAGCAGCCAACTAAAAAACAGCCATGCAACATATCCAAAAACTATCAGAAAAAAAAAACTTATTCATTTGGCGGTTTTTCGTGAATAAGTTACGAAAATAATGACGTGGCACATTCCACTTCTTTTCGCCAAATGAAACTTCAAGCAAACTAAATATCAGTACATTTTCCAAAATACAATAACATAAGCACTCGGCACTTTTTTATAATACACAGAAAAAACTAAAAACTACACAGATCTAAAACAAAAACAATCAAAGATTTAGTCATATCAATTAAATTTTTATTTAAAAATGTCCAAAAGTTTCCATTAAACTTTTAATCATATAAATTACATATTTTATTCAAATTCAAATTATGTTGTTTTTTGAAATTACGGCTCTTACTCAAAATAATATTTGAATATTGTTAGTAAACATTTTGTCGAGGATCGATCACCCTCCATTTGTACATATTCATTTATTTTAATGGAATCAAGTCTCCTTTCTGTCTTGGTCTCGCCGAACAGAAATCCAACAGATTTCCAAATATACATCGGAAATCTGTTCACATTTATTAATATTTTTTTAATATATTCTCGATAGTCTTTATAGTAAACTGGAGTTTTTTTAAAACTAAATTATTTTTTAATTAAAATTGATATAATTAAACTTTCAGTTGAAAATTGACTTGGAATTAAACTTAATTTTATTTGAAATTTTATTTATAATAATTTTGTCTGTGTACTAAGCATACTTTACCAAATTTATTTTTATACACTCTCTATTAAGTCGGTTAATTGATTTGCAACCTTTTAAAATTTCAACTTTAGGAAAAAATATTTACAATTTAAATCTGTATCTTTTAGAACCATTGAATAATAATCGAATGGCAAATCTTTTGCCTCTACATCCAAAAAATAGATGATACTTCTATATAAAGTGTAGGCTATATAAAATTCGACTTAACCTAGCACAAACTCTTACTTGTATCTTTTTGTTAATTTTTTTATGATGATGATGATGACGTCTCTTCAAGTGATATGATAGCTTTAGTTGAGGGTGTGCGCATTTTTGTTTTCTTCCAGTCTTGACGATGATGATGATGATGAGTACCTACTTGATAATCATCATAAAAGCTAAATGTACCGAATATTTCGGTCGACAGGCGCTCAGCATGTTGCCCACTCCTTGAATGCATCCACCATAAATTAGTGAGATTGCATTATAAAGCGTTCACTGGAACTGAATTATTTTATGCCAACGAGCATGATGATATTCATTCTCTTATTGCTTGCGACTTTGAATTTACTTTTATTTATTATTCAGTATGTAAGATGATAATTTTTTTTAATTTTCTTTCGGCAGCTAAATATTTAAATATTTTGGGAGTTTATTTTATTACTCGTATTATTTGTGAATTGTACATATTTACTTGTTAAACATGGGCAAGTTAAGGCTTTTTGCAATTGCTTTTTTGTTACTATAGACCAACATTCAGGGTCCCTTACTAATGCAGTACATTATGTTGATATCAGGAAAATATTTTATTGGAAGGTGGAGTAGTGTTTGTGGACATTTGATTCGGAAGATATCTGCGGGGAGTTTATTTCACAATCGACCACAAGCGGACAAGCGTGTGTTATCGGTCCCTATGGATAAATTCGCTTAACTCAGCATAACACTTCCCACGGTAATATTGATAGAACAGTATTACACAACCCACATTTCGATAATGCTCCAATGACTCAGTAGAGCTGGATACCCTACTAGCATTGATGAGCGCCAACGCTCTCCTTTGCACACGGTCCAGAAGTTCAAAAATACAATTTGAAGCCTCTGCCCATATATGGGAGTTGTATTCCATCTTGGTCGGATATAAATGGCTTGTATAAATAGTAAGGAGATCAGAGAAGGAGTGAGGAGTAGTCGCTACACCAATTAAGAAAACCAATACATTTTAATTCTTCTTTCGGCACTTGAACAATGTGAATTTTCCAGCGGACATCTTGTTGGATTATCATGCCCAGACCATTAAGAGTATCAGATTTCGCAATATTGATGCCACCCATGTTGACGCTGATGACTCCACGGCCCTATGGGTCGACAAACAAGATTGGTTTTTGCATTAAAATCGATCCTATTTACTCGGAGATTGTCATTAGGTCCTGATTGAGTATGTCATTCATAATAGTTTTTGGCGCCCAACCTCCACAAGCCTTATGATCGAAGGAATATGAATGACAAATAATGTATAGAAAAAATAGTAGATAGAATTGGAAGTTTGAACAATAAATCGTGTAGAAAGATAAGAAAGGCACTCCATCTATAATAACTGTTATAGTGCGATCCCTAAGAAAGCTCGATATGAATCGGGAGAAGGCTACCAAAAGCAATAAGATTGGACACGAGTGCTTTATACGATCGAGCGCTTAGGAAATATATAAACCATCTACTTTACGGTCAGCAAATCTGTGAATGGAACGACTCCAACGTTGCGAAGGAAACGTCATCAGATCTCCCATAGAACGGCTTTTACAAAAACCACACTGTCGATTTGTTAAGAAGTGGGTTGGACTCATGATAATAAAATAACTAGGTAGTAATTAACAATTCTCTCCATGCGAAAAATTAAAAGCATTTTCGATTTGTAATCACACCGGATTTATTTTTTTTTTAATCAAACTATTGTTAGGTTTCCTGAAATCAATCAAAAAGGATTTCAATTCATTTTAACAAAGAATAATTTATTGCACAATAATCTAATTTTTTTCTTAAGTGACCAAATAATTTTGATGTAACTGATCTTTGTAAACAATGGATTATCTAACCACTTGTATTGTAAGCTTTTAAACAAACAAAAAACACTTGCCCATGAATAGTTACAACAATCATAAAACACGATTGTATTTTCATTTCATTCCATTATTTTTTTGGGATTTCATTGCATTTTTTGTGAACAATCAACAACATAATGTTGTTGCTTAGCTATGGATAACAACAAATGATCTTAAGTGAAATCTTTCCAACAGTGATATATTTTTCTCGAACATTTTATATTTCATTTTATACTAACAATTGAACAATAGAAATAAAGATTCAAAAGTACTTCAACATTCTTTTGATATTATTATTATTTCTCTAAAAATATTTTACAACAAAAATATAGGGGAACTTGGGGTAATTTGGGTACAATTTTGATTGGGCTCAAAAATGTAGTTATGAATATAGTTTTTAATCCATTGGTCCAACTTTCTGGCCTATTAGCAAAAAAATATTATTTATTTTGGCTGAAGTTTTTGGTGGTTTTCCAAAATAAAAAATACTGGGGCAATTTGAAAAATGTTTCTGTAAATGCTCAAAATTTTGCCTTAAACCAAACAAATTTCATATTGGCTTACATTTATATGGCCCTATGCTCCTTGCAGGAGTAAAAGGAACGAATATATATATGTGACAGCGCATAGAGAAAGGGACCTAAGGGTAAAAAATCAAATTTTTTTCGAATGAGACCGATCCTATGCCCCAAAAGTGTTCCCTCCCAGAGATATGCGCGTTTTATGAAAGTGAAGTCGACGATAAAGTAAATCTACTTCTTTGAATTTGTCCACCATTTCATCCTAAAACAAACAGTAAGAATGTTATCAGTTTTAAATTATTTTCGCGAATAACATAATAAGGTTATGTGAAAAAATGTTCGTACTAACAGAGTGATATTCACGATTTAAAAGAATTATAGGTAAATGAGTATTTATTATAATTCACAATTAATAATTTCAGAAAATAAAGCTGGATTCGAAAAACCGCGAGCAAAATTGATATCAAACTCATGGAAACAGCGCGCTAGGCAGAAAACAGTAAAAACCAACTACACAAAACAAGAGGTAGGGACGACCTACGCGCGTTTTCAAGGTTGACCAACACGTTCCTGACGTCATGAGATGTGTCGCTTTCAAATGAGACCAATACCAACACGCTCAGTGATGGTACACCAAAGATACACGTATTTAAATCTTTAAAATGGCTCTCCTGAACAAAACCGGTTTTTACCCTTAGGTCCCTTTCTATTTTGCGCGTCACATATACATTTAAACAAAAGAAGTTAAATCATTATCAGGTATGTAGTTACAAAACTACATATCTGGTAATGATTGTCTACACTGGGAACTTACCATAATATCATTATTATCGCCAGTTTTAATTTCTTCAATCAATTTCGCTATCTAAAATCCAAATATGAAGGTGTTCTGCATATCAAAACGGAGTATTTGTATTCTCGCTGTATTTCCCGTGATCTCGGGGGTGAACAATTTCGGAAAATCCCTTCAGCGAAAATCTCTAGCACTTTTTCATTTTTAATCTTATTATTCCTATGTATCAATAATAAAAAATGATATTTAATATTCTTTGCGGTTTTCTGCATTACCCCACTTCCCAGAATAGACATGTTCCCCTACATTTATACCTTGTAAGCAACACTATGTTGTTGAAGTTGTATTGTGTTGTTTAAAATACAAAATCATTTTTATTTCTTCTCAATTTGTTATTGTAACATTTCTCGTATCAGTTTATAAACTAAGTACATAACAAATGAGTGCTCTTGAATCATAACAGTCATACATTGTCGAATTCAATACAATACTTGATCATTTCAATCCATTAATATAAAAGGACAAATATTTTATAAAATTTATTATGTGAATTGAGTTTTTTTTTGTCGAATCTTAATGTTGGCATTGTTTCGTTTATTATATGGTGTCGGTTTGAAACAACAGAAGTCAATTCTTTTTAAATTGTTGCGTAAATATAGAAAACTGATAATGGATCTTGGCCATTATAACCTACATTGTATTGAATTGAGTACCGAAGGAAACACTATTTGTGTGTGCGTTGATTGTTTTGTTAATAGTTCGTAGGAATTGAAAATAACAATATTTATTTAATGGTTTAACAAATAAATTAGACATTTGGACAACATTTTTAATTCTTTCAAAATGAAAAAACCTTAACCAGCAATACGTAAACAACAATGGAATTAAAAGGTTTTATATCTTCTAGACAATTTCTTTATAATAAAAAAACATACCCAGATTATAAATGTTGATGGCGTTTAGTTTTCTTTTTTTTTCTTTAAAAAACACGCACTTATGATTTTTGAAAAATGTTCTAAAGACTCTACTTAATAGCACCGTTTTGTCTGCTTTCATCAAATAAAACGTTTTTCTTTCAAATGTATGTTACGGTTGTATTAAACAACCACTGCTACTACCACTACTACCTTGAAGAGGATCAACTACTCATCTTTAAACTTCTTCAGCATCTGCATAATCATAATGATCAGTGGCCAACATCTCCCTTATTTCATGTTATTGTTTTTTTTTCTTTCGTTTTTTGTTTTCTGTACTACACACGCATTTAACATCGCTTAACATTCATTTACTTCTCATTCTCTTAGAGTCAGTCGTTTGTTCAAAAGTTTGTTTCGCTAAATGCTATTCGTCATGCAATCGTTTACGTGTTGGTATGAATCCTTTTTTCGTCATTCCTTGGTTCACTCATTCTTTCTTCACCCAGTCAGTCAGCCAAGTTGGCAAGTAGGAAAAGGGATACCGAATGACGTTGGTATGTTCCTGGAATAATAAGATTTGATTTGATTATGTTTTTAGTTTTTTTTTTTTTTTGTTATTATTCCCTCTTTTTTAAGTTTTCGAGAAAAACAAATTTATAAAAAATGCAGCATATAAACTATAATTTGCAACAATTCGTTAAATCTGTCAGACTAGAAATTAAAAAAATTTAAGATTTTTTTTTTTTTTTTTTTTTTGGAAATTCTCATGGTTTTTTAGAATGATTTAAAAGGTTTTGTTTATTGTTTATAATTTTTCTACTGGTCATATTTTATTGAAATTAAATTGTAGCAAAGTTGAATACCATTGAAATCTTTATTGTTATTAGATAGTATTTTATTTTGTTAACTTAAATTTTACTAACATTTTCAACTAAAGCATCACAAAAAATCAAATTGCAAAGCGAGCACGTCACAAAAAAAAAGTTACTAAAAATTAGTTAAAAACGAGTAAAAAGGTTAAAGTCGAGCATGCCGACTATACAATACCCTACACCACTCTGGTGTATTGTTTGGATCCGAAATTCGAATGGGTTAAAATGGGGCTTGTGTCAAAATTTTCTATAATGTGAGTCAGCGCACCAAATTTCATTAAAATATCTTTATATTTGCGACCTGCAGTTTGTAACCAAGCCAATTTTGGGGGGACCCTTATATGGGCACTAGTTCTAAACATGGACCGATGTTCACCAAAATCAATAGGCTTCGTCCTTGGGCCAACATAGGTCTATGTACCAAATTTCATCAAAATATCTTAATATTTGCGACCTGCAGCGTATAAACAATATAATTTTGGGGGGACCCTTATATGGGCACTAGTTCTAAACATGGACCGATGTTCGCCAAAATCAATAGGCTTCGTCCTTGGGCCAACATAGGTCTATGTACCAAATTTCATCAAAATATCTTAATATTAATACCTGCAGCGTATAAACAGTATAATTTTGGTAGGACCCTTATATGGGCACTAGGTCTAAACATAGACCGATGTTCACCAAAATCAATAGGCTGCGTTATTGGGCCAATATAGGTCTGTGTACCAAATTTCATCAAAATATCTTAATATTTACGACCTGCAGCGTATAAACAGTATAATTTTGGTAGGACCCTTATATGGGCACTAGGTCTAAACATGGACCAATGTTCACCAAAATCAATAGGCTGCGTTATTGGGCCAATGTAGGGCTGTGTACCAAATTTCAGCAAAATATCTTAATATTTACGACCTGCAGCGTAAACAGTATAATTTTGGTAGGACCCTTATATGGGCACTAGGTCTAAACATGGACCGATGTTCACCAAAATCAATAGGCTGCGTTATTGGGCTAACATAGGTCTGTGTACCAAATTTCGTCAAAATATCTTAATATTTACGACCTGCAGCGTATAAACAATATAATTTTGGTAGGACCCTTATATGGGCACTAGGTCTAAACATGGACCGATGTTCAAAAAAATCAAACTTGTTCGTCCTTGGGCCAACATAGGTCTGCGTACCAAATTTCATCAAAATATCTTAATAGCTGCGACCTGTAGAGTGCGCACAAGATTGCATGGACAGACAGACGGACGGACGGACGGACAGACGGACATCGTTAAATCGAAATAAAAAAAAATTCTGAACCGATCGGTATACTATAAGGTGGGTCTACGACCAATATTTTTTGGTGTTACAAACATCAGCACAAACTTATAATTCCCTGACCACATAGTGGTGTAGGGTATAATTATATTGCAGAAAAAACTGCTAAAATTAACTAAGAACGGCATATTTAATTCCTTTAATGCAATTAATGTATATCCCGTTAAGAATAATATTGTAAAAATTTTAAATTTACAGAATTTTAATCGTATTTAAGCTAACTTTCAGTTAATTGAAAATAACAAATTGTACTGTGGAATCTACAGAAAATTTTGCTAAATATTAGTAGACTAAAAATAGAAAAAACAAACAATTCTACAAAATTTTTGCTATTTTTAAGCTAAATTTAGTTGAATGCAAATAGCAGTCCATCATACTAAAATCAGCAGAAATATTTGCTAATCAAAATTGTAAACTTCTGTTTTCGAAAGGCTCGATTTTTATTTGCATTTAAAAAACAAATCAAAAAAAAAACTTCGAAAATTTTAAATATTTTTGTGATTTTTAGGGCCACTAATAACTTAGAAATTTTTTTGCTCATTTTAACAGGTTAACTTGCTATTTTCCAATAACAAAAATTTAACTCAAATATAATTAAAATTCTGTATATTTAACAGTTTTAATTTTGCTGTTCTTATTTTACTAGTATTTAACAAAAAGATCTGCTATTTCAGCAGTTTTTTCTGCAGCATCGTTTTTAACTAACGTTTAGAAACTTTTTCTGCTATTTTTCAGATTTATTTCTATTAGTGTACTTATTCATATACCTAATAAATGTACTAGTAAATGCTGAAATTGTGTTTTCAGCAAAAGTTTTAGTTATATTTTCCAGCACTAAACTAATTTTTAACTGTTTTTTGTATTTTTTTTTTTTTTTTTTTGTAAAAATCTTTGCGTTATAAGCAGAGAAGACAAAATTGCTGTTGTTGCTTTTTATGCTTTTTATTGCTTATTTTACTCATATTTGCTTCTTTTTTTAAAATAGCTTTTCCCTAAGATTTTTGAGCTTTGAATTGCTTTTTTAAGACTTTGCCCAAAAACACGTTTTTTGCTCACAAAAAAATATTTTTTTTCTTAATTTTGAAATTTAAAAAATCTGTTGTTTTTCCAAGGTTTTTTTGTTTTTGCTTTTTTCACAATATTTTTTTGCTTTTAATACGTCGGATTTTGCTTTTTTCTGTCTTCTCTGGTTATAAGTAATTGAGATACAATTTTGTTTATATTATTTATATTTATTTTTATATATTTTTAGAATTTTTAATTAAATCATGTCGGAAGTCTGGATATTTTCATATTTTACAAATTTTTTTTTTTGTTGAGATCAGTAATTTTTCTACAAGCACTCTCCTGTCTAAAAATCTGCTGATACAGCAAGTGTTTTTTACTGACTTTACAGACTTTTTTTAGTGCAGAGATAGATGTCGAAACTGCCAGAATTCGACTGGTAAGAAATTCGGCGGTTACAAATGACAATAAGACCGAAAGAATAAGTTTTCTCTCCTTCCACCTAATCTGATTTTCTTTCGATATTCCTTGAAAATTCAAAGAAAATTTCTATTTAGGTTGAAAAGTCTGCATAGTATTTACATAATAAAGGTAGTTGTTTCACAAAACCCTTCGATTCTAAAGATTTTCCTTATGGAAACACTCTTCGATATCCACAGAACAGGTTGTGAGCATTTCGTGAGCATGATTATTATATTAGAGTGAATGCAATTGAAGTTATATGTTTGAGGTGAACATAAGTAGTGAATGAGATAAATTTTAGTTCGTGAGCGTAAGTTAGAATTCCCGCTGACGCCCATTTCGCTGGAACTGTCCTAATTTGCACTGAGAAATCAAGCTCTTATGGTATATCTTTAAGCTGAAAATGAATTTGTAATCCAATAGACATTTGTATAGCTAAAATCAAATTTAAATCATACATGACGTTTAAGATATATGTATCAATTTTAAAATATTTATCAACAAATCTTAACCCATTAATCGGCTAACATTAATACAAATCTCAAGTACTTGTTGTTGAGGGTGATGGCAGCCACTTCAAAATTATAAACACTAAAATACAAATAATTCCATAATCTAAAAAAAAAAAAAAATATATAAAAATGTATCCATGTTACCCAACTAATACAACAATGGCGAGATATTTTTTAACAAGTCAGTCTAAAGGTCTGGCTTGTCATTATGCCAGTTTAGTCAATACATCTGGCCCAGCTTTAGTCAACAACAATTCAGCTGATATTGACGCTGAATAAGAAGTATGTACACTCATGTAGTTCTCATACCCGTTCTCGTTTGTACTTCTCGCATACAAATGTAGCTTGCTAAGTCAGCATAAACATGTCTTAACCTTTGACGCTTCACAATGAAGTGGTTAAAAGCAAGACATTAACACACAGACTTACAGGCAACAACACAATAGCCATGATCAATAGCCAACATTCATTGTCTCTCATCTTACAAGTCAGCATATCACAGCATAAAAAAAGAAAACAATAGTATAACATGCATTCGAATCGACTAGATTCGACTCAATTCAATTCCATTCCATTCAATCCAATTTGAAATTGCTTTTATATGCCATGGGATGATGGTTATGGTTTCTTTTCTTTTCTTTTCTTTTCTTCGGTTTGGTTTGGTTTTGTGTGTTTGGATTTTTAGGCACTTGAGCCATAGAATGACAGAAATTAGTGAAATTTATTATTGATATCCACTTAAATTTATTGAGCTCATAACAAAAGCCTCAAACAATACAGTGTAGTACAACAACAACAACGACAATAAAACAAATTGATAATAAAAAAGAAAGACGTTAAGAAAGAAAGGGTCTAAATATGTGCTATTGTTGTTGTTGTTGTTGTTGTAGTTGTTGCTGCTAGTGGTGGTGGGTACATAAATATCTTGTGGAAGAAAAATCTAGGTGTACCCAACCTAACAGCAGCTGATTTTTTCTTTTATAGTGTAGGTGATGTGATAGGTGCTGGTGCGGTCAGTCGCATATGAAGTAAATTCCATATAAAAGAGTTTTAAGGAAAGTTTTACATGAATCGCCACGCATAGATAAATGCATACTAGTTATAGTATTGATCTATGGTTTTTGATAAACAGGTCATATAAACGCCTTGGTTTTTGTTTTCATTCCATATCATTTGAGATGCACTTTTATTGTGTTAAATTCCCATATGGATATTGTTGGAAGGTGTTTTTTCTTCTATTTCATATTTGTTTTTTTTTTTTTTTTTTTTTTTTTTTTGTCATAGAAGGTGGTGTTGTATAAATTACAAATGCATTGGTTATTGTTTTATGTGCATGTTTGATGATAATCGTAATAAAATGCACACCATGCTGCTGTTGCTTCTTCGTCATTATTATTTCGTTGTTTAACATATGTACTATCATTAACCCTCTAATGTACTATTGTATTTTAAGCAGAAAAGTTGATGACAAAGCAATAGAAAAAGCACTACAATTAATGATCTAGATATACTTCTTTTTTAACAGAATCACTAATGATTTTAACATTAAATTGTCAAAGGAGAGGAGTACTCCCACTTCAACATTTTTTAAGTACTTTTTAAACTAGTGCAAGGGAAATTAAAAGCTTTAAAAAATTTGGCAAAAAACATTTTTTTTTATTTATTTTAAGAATTTTTTTATTGCTATGCGGGCTTAAGCTAAACGAACGCTTACAAAATTCGATCCGGCGAATAAGCCGCAAAACATTAAGTTTGTACTTCCTGGTTTACATGTTCCTTGGTATTACACTCACATTAATTTGACCATAAAAGTTCAATAGTTATTTAACGAGTTAATCGGTAAAGTTGTTTCAATTGAATAAGCTGTTAAATTGCAAAGAAATATGTGACCTTCTCCGAGAAAAGGGACCTAGTGTGTGAAAATGAAGTTTTGAGAAGAACGCATTTAAAGTTTCAAATTTTAATGTTTTTCTAATTTTTATCGATTTTCCCAAGTTCCCGTTTTTGGACACACTAGGTCCCTTTTCTCGGAGAAGGTCACATATATTTTTTAACTTTTCCTATCAGTTATTCAGTCAAAATTTTCTGTTAAAATCAATCAATTATTACAACATAATCAATTGTGTTAAGGTACGTTTAGTTGATCTTTAAATTGGTAAATGAAAGTTCTTCGTCAGATTTGAGATCATACAAGTAAACTACAGAGAAGAAAAATTGAAAAAAATCGATAAGGCCAGCAGGATAGTATACGTATTTTCGGATCCCACTACAGACCCATCCTCAGTATCCCGTGCCTTTGTGGGTTAATTATAATTAAGGATTACTCTTATCTATTGAAAATTAAAAGATCAACTATACATACCTTCGTACATCTCAACACACTAGATACAGTGAAAATATAATTAAACATGCCTAATTGTTTACTATCAACATGGATTTATGTTTACGCTTGTATTGGCCCAAGGACAAACTTTATTAAAATGGTTAAAATCGATAAATTTTTTTGACCTAGTCCTATCGGAGCTTAAATGTGTTCAGCTTAAATACAATAGTATTAACAAACTCTTAGTTGTGACTGTATTCCCTATGTATTTGTTTCTGCAAAGTCATAATAAATTATATTTATTCAAATTTTTGTTTGAAAACTTCAATAGAATTAAGACCTGGTATCGATACAATAGTAGCATCACAAATAAAATTTGAATTTTTTTGAATTTTTTTGTTGTTTTGTATGGAAGTTGTGACTTTCAGTATTAAAAATAGTCTTATGGAATAAGCACCTTAATGTTATTTATCATTCAGATAGTGATAACTAGCAAATAAATTTACAAAAAATCTAGATCATTACTTTATTTTTGAAATAATTAAAAAAATAAGTCATTATTGGTAATGCATTTTTTTTTGGTTTTGAAATAATGCAATAATTTTGAAATAATTTGAATAATTAGTAACTGATTACCCGAGTAAAAATAGTTATATAGGAAATTATATAATTTAATATGGACTAATATGTTTATATATAGTCAAATGTGACACTATATCTTTGTGGATATAATTATGTATAGCTTTGAGTTTTCCAAAAATTTCTTATATGATGTCATATATAGATCAGTATAAATATATATGTCCCCATATATATTTATACTGATATATACCACATTTTGTTACATATGCTATGACAATTTTAATACAGCGTCATATATAATTAAAAATGGATTTATCGGTAAACATATAAAGTCTTATATAGCTCAATGTTAAATTTTTTTTCTAAGTTGTTTTAGATATGTTTAAGTATAGCTCAATATAAAAAAAATTCTATATTTTTCTGAGATACATATATTTATGTATGTATGATTTCAAAATATAAAAGGCGTATTCATTATAACTCCTAAATTCCTCGTAAGCCTTGCAGAAATACAAGCCATATTTTTTATGTATGGAATTTGACATTAAACTTATAAACATACCAGGTTTACACAGTTTACGGGTAGAATACAAGTTTATATGAGAAGGCTTAAAATGCTTGGTTAGAATTATGTACAACTACTTCTAAATACTTATGTGCAAATTCATAAATGCTTTATAAAGTTATAGGAGGCTTATGAAACAAATTTTGTATGGAAATTTGTTTTGTAAACCTGCTATAATTTTATAAAACATTTATGAATTTACACATTACAGTTTTATTTAAATTTTGAATTCTTAACTTAAGGGTGTTATTTTTTAGTACTTTTTAATAGTTTTTGTTTTGAGCCTGAAATATAATGCGTTATATAATTATGTCTTTCTACATCAAATTAGATATGATTATATTGGGTTAGGTCGGATCTTATCCGATATAATTTTATCCACCATTTTTCGGATCATAGCATATCTCCAATTATATTAAATAAGATATCATTACATATGACATCATATTATTTTTTTTACTCGGGTACTGATAACTGACGATGTCATAACAGGTAGTTAAATAATAATAACATGGGATAGTAACAAAAAAATCATATTATTGAGTTTTAAATACGAATTATAACAGACAAATCTACACACCTTTTGACTCTCCTAACCATTAAAGGGTTAAAGTGAGGCGTTAGCAACATAAGACATATGTTTGGTTTAGTTGGTTGGTACCAGCATCTTTAGCTTTGGTTTATTTTAATATATATATTTTTTTTTGTCTCTAAGAGCAGTTAAAATGACATGCCATGCCACCCAAGCTAGGCGTTCTATTTTATTTTTATTTTTTTTTATTTTTTTTTATTTTTTTTATATCATTACATTATTTAATTGCCGCCTGTCGTGCTGGGTTTTAATTTTTTACGCGTTTCGTTTGTTACGATTTGTTGCAGTGTGTCTTCTTTTGTCTTTTTCAAGTTTTTCTCAGAAATATTATACTCTATATAATATGGTGTAATATTACGAGTGTTACACCACCAATTTACTCTACACTATCTGTGATGATCATGCTGATCATCGTCATTATGTTGTGGTGGCATGAAACAATTGAGTCATTTAATGCTATAAAATTTCTATTTACGTACGTACATAAATGTTAATTTTTTATTATGTTAACAACACTTTTCTAAAGGTTTAAAATTTCAAGAAGAATTGCGTTGTAATTATGCCCAGTTATATTTATAGAATCGGTAGAAACTGTTAGGAGCTATGGTTTAGCTAATCCAAAGCAGATTCCTGGTATAGAAAATGGTGACTTAAATTTATAGTTGAGGACAAAGTTTGCAAATATTTTCTCTCATTTTAGGATTTGTCTAATAGACAAATCAAGTAAAAAGATTTAAATAGATATTTCTAAAAATTTTAAATCGAAGTACCGGAGTACATACAGGTCCCTCTATGTACAATTTTCACTGAAAATAAGATATTTAGGCCCGATTACTGGATGTACCTACAACGATGCTGACAATATTTCGAAAATTAGTATCCGTAAATAAGGCCGTACTGCAGGGCACAGCTATTTAAAATTTCAGGTTTTTAACCAGAGGCGTTAACATTTAAACTTATTAGCTCCAGCGGTTTGAGCAGGGTATCGTTGCATTAATCACTCATTCAGTCGAATCAGTACAGAAAAATCAAGCACTGGTATGGCATCGACTAACCAGGGAGTTAAATATAAACGACTGTCAGAAAAATTATTTTGAATATTTTTGGGGGTCCGAAAATAGATTTTCATATTAATCTCTTTTCCGTGACGTTGGTAAATTCGTTCAAACAAACTTTATGCCAATGTTGCCTGTATACACTCATAAAAAACCCAGTACAAATAGTTGCAAATTCTGCTAAATTAAAAGAAAATAGTACCTGTATTTGCGCCAGCAGAAATTTCAATGATGTTGCGAATCATGCTCTGCTAAATTAAGGTGAGCTAAATTTTAGCTAAAAAAGTTAGTTCAAATACAGTAATTTGGAAGAAATGTTGTTTAATGGAAATTAAAATTATTCAGTTGAAATCAGCACATGTTTTCTGCTAAATATTAGTGGATTAAAAACAGGTAAAAAAATTCAGTTAACATTCAAAAATTTAGAAGAATGTTCGTTTAATAGAAATGAAGGTGGGTCAGTTGAAATCTGCAAAACATGCTGCTGACATTACAATCACTTTTTGTTATTAATTGAATAAAAACCATGGATGGTAACCGAAACGAATGCGGTTATCGTTAGGCTAACGATATTTTAGGTTATTTCGGTAACGGTATTTTAAGGGTAACGCTATTTCATTTATTTCGGTGCCGGTATTTTAAGGATAACGGTATTTGAGTTATTTCGGTAACGGTATGTTAAGGTTAATGGTATTTCAGTTATATCGGTAACGGTATTTTAAGGATAACGGTAGTCAGGTATTTCGATGCATCTCGCAATTTTTTTGTACAAAAAGCAATCGAGATTAAAAACAGAACCAATTTATCAACTTAATGCACAAAAAATACTCAATAACCACGTGAAATTACCAAAAGCAGAAAACTAAAAATAACTGTAACGGTATTTTAGGGATAACGGTATTTCATTTGTTTCGGTAACGGTTTTTAAGGGTATTGATATTTCATTTATTTCGGTATCGTTATTTTAAAGATAACGGTATTTCAGTTATTTCGGTAACGGTATTTTAAAGATAACGGTATTCCGGATATTGCGGTAACGCTATTTTAGGGGTAACGGTAGTCAGTTGAAAAGGTTTTGAATCGATAACGGTATTTTAGCGGTATTGCCTGCCAACCCTGATAAAAAGAAATTAATGTAAATATTGTTAATTTTATTTTCGAATAAATTACACAATCGAAAAACACTATTTGCACTAAATGTCACTTTTATTTTATTGCCAATATGTGTGTCAGCGGAAGTTGTATAGTTTCGTTCCTTTTTATCGTCTACCTGTAGGTAGAATTTTGACGAAAATGTTAAACGGCTGAAATAAAAGAAAAACAATATTTAATAGTATTCATGAAAATAATTAGTTTATATTATAAAATAAACCCTCATTATTTCATTTCTTTATTAAAATTTTTAACTGCGAAATGTTAATGTACGAGTATACGCCCTTTTTCTTTAGTGTTACTTTGTCGACTAAAGAAACAATAGAAAACATATTATTATTTTATTTACTAGAAATTTCTTAACAAGCGCCATATTGTTTTTATTTGTATTGTTCGATAAACACACCAACACACACTTCAAATAAACAAGCGTCATCAATCACTATACACCAACGCCCCCAATCATTTTCTTTTGAAAACACAAACATTAAAAAAGTTGCCAACAAATTTATCTAGATTAGCTGATATATTGTCAAAATCATTAAAAAGAAAACTAAATATCGGGAGGGAAAATTAGTTCAAGTACAGCAGAAATATGTTTTTGTGGTAAACAACTGATTTAAACGAAAACAACAGGGAAATTTAGTTCAATTGCATTAGAACCCATTTAACAGACTTTTGTACTAACTTTTTTTTATGAGTGTATGACATGATTTTTATTATAACAACAAAACGAGTAAAAAATTGGAAGTCGGGGATGCCAACTATATGATACCCTGCACCATTATGATTAAAAATTAACTAATGTTTAGATCGGAAAATCGATTGGGTTGAAATACTCGTAGACTTGTGTACTTTTGTTGTAATTTATTGCTTCGGATAAATGACATGATTTTTGTTCGCGATGTCCCACTTAGAAGCAATAAATTAGAACAAAAATACAACAACGTCAAAAACTGCCGTCTTTTAGTGCTCTTTTGGAGGATAAAGAAAAACATGCTTCTAGTACTGCAATGCTTCTAAAATCATGTCTATTTTTTGCTGGCGAGGTATGAATGTTAAAACTTTTATATATATTCTTGTTGTTGCTCGATTAAGATTGATATCTTATCCATTCAGCAAAAAAAACCGCACTGAAATAGGATAATTCCGTCAAAAGTTATAGGTTTTTGAACGAGTAAAAACCACTTATCTTGTCCGAAGGCCGTGTACACGCAAAAAAAAATTAGTCCGCGGGGGCAATGGCCGAGCACATGTATAGAAATACCACCTTACTTTTGAAGATTTTACATATTAAATGAATGTTTTTCATTAAATTTCTGATCAAATATTATCACATTTTCTTTTAAATTTCGATTTTACATATTTCTACAATGTACTTTTGGGCGTTGCACGACAAATATTTTACCAGGTGACATTTACCACTTTAGATAATGTGTGAACGAAGTTTCTATTCACAAATGTTTCTTACTTAATTTTCTTTTCTTTTAATATATGTACGAGTATATAATTTACTCATCAGTTGGAGTTATTTTTCTTAACAAGTTTTTGTTGAAAATTAATTACATCTGTCCCAGTGGTTTTATATTCTTTGGGTTATTCGTCATTTAGATACCCTAAAGGTTCCATTAGGGTTATTTTGTGGTTATATTAAGGCTGTCACGTGTCTACCCCTCACCTGGAGACTGTGCTGATGGCCACATAGGCAAAACGAGGAACTGAACCGTTTAATTAAACGGTGGCTTAAAATATGCAAAACGAACGTGCGTCATAACTCATTTAGAAACGGAGTTTTTTTGTTTCAGCTAAAACTTTAGCAACCACTCACTCACTCACTCACTATACTTTGCATAAATATTATTGTATTTCATGTGTTTGTTTGTGAGCATGCTCACAGCGATAACGCCCTACTTTCAACGCGTTTTTTGTTTGTTTGTAGTTAAAGTGGTACACAATAAAAAAAAAAACGCACGTTAGTAAAAAAAGGGTTCTTGGCTTTAAGCGTTTTTTTTTTGTTTGAAGTTAGTATGAACTGTTGGGTAGTGCCAGTACAGATGGACGGACAAATGGTTGGACAGTCGCTATGTTTTAGTTGATCATATTTAGGTTTTTATTTCATTTTGGCAGCATATGGGGTGTAGCCATTTAAAGAGCTACTACGCAACTGGACAGCTTTAAGGTAATAATTTCAATATCTCATTTGAATATTTTTGATTCATGGTTGTTAGGCTGGTGTTGCACAGTTAATAATAAGAAATCAGAAACTAAAGAAATACAAAAACAAAAATCTCATTTAAAATCGATCAAGAAGTTTTTTTTTATTTTTTTTTTTTGGTTATTTTATAAGAAAAACGCTCTACCATAGGAGTTATTTTGTTTTTTCATAATAAGGATATGGTAATGAAGTTGAAGAGTTTTTTGTTTTGCTCTACCGCCGTCATTCTCTCAAGGTAACAATAATAAGTTACCACCACCATATGGACGAATGGATAGCTGGATGGTCGAAAAAACTAAATTTAAATATGATTTTAACTTTTAAAGCTTTAAATGTTGTTGTTGCAATAAATGGCTAGTAGGTTAACTGGTTGGACGGGCAGCCGGTCGGTCGGTTGCATGGAGGAATTGTATTTTTTCTTCATGTTTTCGTTTTCACTGGCCTACCCGTCCATCAAGCCCAACAGACAAGAGAGAAATTAGTAAAACTCATTTTAGTTTTAGCCTCCGGACTTAAACTTAATTCGGAAGCACAGCAGGAGGTTCTAAGTAAATAATGTGTTTGTGTTCTTAACGCAATCTACAGCATTTAATTTGCATTTTATTGCTTGTTGTTATTTTTGGTACGTGTTGATCTTAAGTAAAGTGTATATTTCTGTTTTAACTCACATATAACAAAATATATATGAATTTTTAATATATTTGTCTGTAGATTTGTCTGTCCGTTCTGTTCCTTTTCCTTTTTTTTTTTGTTTTTTTTCTGTTTGTGGCAAATTAACATGGAAATGAATAAATGATTTAAATGATCAACTTAAATGCAATAACAAGCATATCATTTTATAATAAACTTTTGGTATTTTTTTTTTGTTCCCTTCTAAAAATACAATCCAGGAAAATCACAAATTAGTTGCACCTTAAATCAAGTTAATTAATAATTGTTAGTGTTTTTATTATTAATATGAATTTTAAAGGAATTTATTAAAGGAAGCAATATATTTTAAAAATTGACAGTTAAAATTAAAATATAATGAATTAATTTGAAATCGGTAGGATTTTTAATCCTACTTCAGAAGTCACAAACCATAAAAGGCTCGAATAAATTTAGTAGGTTTCTTTAAAAAAAAAATGTATTTGTTAGGGGTTTATTTCCGAAAACACTTCGGTAAATTGTTGCAATATTTCCAAAAAAAAAAATTATTTTTGTTAGAAAACTATTTTTGTAAAAAGTTTACTTAAAAAAATGTATTTTTGTCAAAATACCCTGAAACAGATTTTTAGATTTGTTAATGAAACAAAATACTTATTTATATTTATTACTTGAACCCATATTTTTGTCTTTGTCGTACACAGAAAAAAATAGGTTAGTAGAAACATACATATGTACTAGTTTTCTGATATTTTTTTTTTTTTTTTGAAAACAGAATTTCAGGAAAAATTTTAGTTATATTTTCTAAGCGCACTAAACTAATTTCGATATTATATTTTGCATACAAAGAGACGACTAATCAATCCAATATAATTGAAATGAATCAAAAAAATAAAGTCACTTTATTATTTTGTAGCATATCGTCGGCTAGCCTGCAAATAGTGTCTTGTGTTATTTTGATACTTTTTTTTTATTGTACCATTGAGAAGCTCTATTGGTCATACATATATGTACCAAGCGGTTTTACGATATCTTAATGGATTTAGAAGATAGGAAAAAGTGCTATGTGTAACTCATATACAAAATACTGGTGCAAAAAGTGTTATGTATTGAGTTATATATAATAATTTACCATGCCTTCATTTGAGCAAACACCGCCAAAACATAACAGTTCTAAGTTTTAAGCAAACAAAAAAATCATTTATACTTACAATTAATATTTTTTTTTTGGTTAAAAAAAAATGATGGCCGTCGACGACCACCCACAAAATATTAAAAAACGAGTAAAAAGGTTAAAGTCGGGCATGCCGACTATACAATACCCTACACCAGTCTGGTTAAAAGCCAACTAATGTTTGGATTCAAATGGGTTAAAATGGGACTTGTGTCAAAATTTTCTATAATGTGAGTCAGCGAACCAAATTTCATTAAAATATCTTAATATTTGCGACCTGCAGTTTGTAACCAAGCCAATTTTGGGGGGACCCTTGTATGGGCACTAGGTCTAAACATGGACCGGTGTTCACCAAAATCAATAGGCTTAGTCCTTGGGCTGATATAAATCGGTGTACCAAATTTCATCAAAATATCTTAATATTTGCGTCCTCCAGCGTATAAACAATATAATTTTGGGGGGACCCTTATATGGGCACTAGGTCTAAACATGGACCGATTTTAACCAAAATCAATAGGCTTCGTCCTTGGGCCGACATAAGTCGGTGTACCAAGTTTCATCAAAATATCTTAATATTTGCGACCTGTAGAGTCATGGACAGACAGACGGACGGACAGACGGACGGACGGACAGACGGACATCGTTAAATCGAAATATAAAAAAATTCTGAGTCGATCGGTATACTATAAGGTGGGTCTGGGACCAATATTTTTAGGTGTTACAAACATCAGCACAAACTTATAATACCCTGACTACATAGTGGTGTAGGGTATAAAAAGGAATATCGCTATGAATGCTATTATCCAGCTGCTAATGGCGAAAAATTACGCGTTTGTAAACAATTTTTGTTTTTAGTGTCATTTGACTTAGACCGTAATGTTTTTAAAATATGGATAGATCCTAAAATACGGCAAGTCGGCCCTTCTAAGAAATCTGTTAAGGTGATGAAATCTAATTTGGTACACGTATGGCTAAAATATTTGGCGTATAACTTAACTCAGTGAGAATAAATGACAGATGTTTAACCTCCAAAATGCCGTGTAAGTTATTAAAGACACAAACCATGTGTAAAATTCGTGCTAGCTGTTGTGAATCCCGCATTTTAAAGTGGGACAATCTTTGCCACTAAAAACGTATTTGTTTGATTTTTGTTTGTTCAATTTTTTATTGCTTTTATATTTTAAATAAAATGTTAATCAGTTTCAGTTTACATATTGTACCATTAATGTGACTTGGTTTTGCCGTATTGTGGTGCATAACTTAAAAATGCGCGATTCACAACAATTGGCGTATCTTTTACAAATGGTTTGTGTCTTTACTAACTTAGGTATATAGCATTTTGGAGGGTACACATCTGTCATGTTTTATTTTCAATAAACTAAAAGTTAACTTAAATATAACTGAAATTCTGTAAATTTAACAGTTTTAATTTTGTTGTTCTTATTTTACTAGTATGTATTTAGCAAACAAATCTGCTAATTTCAGTAGTTTTTTCTGCAACATCATTTTTAACAAATTTTCAGTAACTTTTTCTCCTATTTTAACAGATTTATTTCTATGAGTGTACGTTCCCACATACAAACAAATCAAAAAATATGTGGTTTACCAGTGTTAAAAAAACAATGAATCTAGAAAAATTTCAAAAAATTTACAAAAAAATTTATAGAACATTAGTTTATATTTGAAATAATGACAAAAATAAGTAACACGTTTCTGTACAATAAAAAAAGGGAAAGATTGATTTTGAGTTTTTTTTTTATTTTGCTTTTCATGGGTTTTTGTTGTAAAGTAAAGTCAGTCTGCAGCTTATAAGGTTCGTTGTTATTGCTGGGTGTGATATGCTAAACGAGTGCACGCGATTTACGCCAATTCTAAATAAGTATGAAATTAACCCTTAATCAAATTTTAAGTTTTGACTTATTTCTGCAAGTTAAATTTTCAACTTTGGTATCTTAAAGCACTTACCTAGTGTCTACAAATGCAATGAAATGTGCAAAGAAATTTGAGCTATTTTAACCCTCTAACTCTTCAAAAAGCCCCTTTAATTGAAGATTTAGATTGTTAAAATGTTCCACAAAAAAGTTCCTCTTAGTGTTTTACATCATAAGTTCGCTGAACACATCCTATAGCTAAAATGGAAGATTCACATGGCTTCATATGCCGTTTCACAATAAACATTTGCAAAAGGGGGAAAATGTAACCTCCCAAAAAAACATTCGGCTAGACATAAACTTTTACAACGCCGATACATGTAAACATTTTTTTTAGTCCCCTCTGCCAGAGTGAGTTGTCAGAACCTTGTTATTTTTTGTGTTGTACGTATTATTGGTACACTCAAAAAAAAGTCAGTAAAGTCAGCAAAAAATGTTGCTGTGTTAGCAAATTTTTAGTCAGGAGCGTGCTTGCAAAAAAGTTGGTAATTTCAGCAAAAGGTTTGCTGAAAATCAGCGAGCTGATTTTTACCAAAAAAATATTAATCTTCAGCAAAAGTTTTGCTAATACTTAGTCGACTGCAAATGGAAAAAGTCCTTGCTAAAATCACTAAAATTTTTGTTGAATATTAGTAGACTGAAAAAAACTCAAAAAACTTGTAGCGAAATTTTACTTTAGTTAATTTATTTGCTGAAAATTTAAATATAGAATATGTGTAGAGTTGTTTTTCTTTTTTTGTTATTTCCGTTTCCAGACAAGCTGCGACATCTACATCTTGTCTATCTGGTTGTCGTCCACGCTATGAATGCGGTTGTCAGCACAATTTTTGTAGTAAAATAAATTAGTAAAACATTAGTTCAAAATTAGTTTAGTGCTAAAAAAATATAACTAAAATTTTTGCTGAAAACGGCAAAAAAATTTCAGCAAAAAAATTCTAAAAATTAGTACACTTGATATATGTACAAGACGTTTTATTAATTTTTCTACTAACTTATTTTTTTGAGTGTAGAGCATTAATTTTAGTTTCGAAATAATGTAAAAAATAACTAGTTATTAGTAACACATGATTATATATTTTAAAATAATGCTGAAAGTACGTCGATGTCATTATTACTGGGATCCAAAAAATAAATAAGGCATTACTGTTTCTACACTGAGATATTTATCGATTTTCTTGACCATCAGAGCGTATGATGAATATTTTATTATATCTAATATATTACTCATACGTCGTGTGTACTCCATAGAAAATGTATGGTTATAAAGGGTGTTTTTTTAAGCCCGATAGAACTTGAAATTGTAAAAAATAACACAAAAAATTAAATTGTAATCAAAATTTTTTTTTTATTGGAAAGATCAATACGTGACATTAACATTTGAAAATGATTTCGGGCATATGGGCACCGCGGCTGTTCTTGACGAAGCGCATTCTGGACGTCCAATTTTGGGCCACTTTTTCGAGCACTGCTGGCCGTATGTCACGAATAACACGAACAATGCTGTCCTCCAAGGCATCAATTGTTGCTGGTTTATCAGCATAAACCAGTGACTTCACGTAGCCCCACAGGAAATAATCGAGAGGTGTCAAATCGCACGACCTTGGAGGCCAATTGACAGGTCCATTTCTCGAAATCAACTTATCGCCAAATTTTGATTTCAATAAGTCGATGGTTGCGTTCGCCGTATGGCACGTAGCGCCATCCTGTTGAAACCACATCTCCTCCGGATCAATGTCATCCATATTTTCAAACAAAAAATCATTGATCATGGTGCGGTAACGATCTCCATTGACCGTAACGCGAGCTCCGGCCTCATTTTTGAAGAAATAAGGTCCGATGATGCCACCAGCGTGAAAACCGCACCAAACGGTGCATTTTTCTGGATGTAATGGAGTCTGTAGGGTCTCTTGTGGATTGGTCTCACTCCATATGCGGCAATTTTGCTTATTAACAAACCCGTTAAGCCAAAAATGCGCCTCATCGCTGAACACAATTTTGCGTCTATAAGTTGCGCGAATCGACGACTGATTTTCAAAGTAAATTTGGATAATTTCGTAGCGTTGTTCAAGCGTGAGTCTATTCATGATGATTTGTCAGAGTATACTGAAACAAATAAAAAAAAATGTTTCATCAAAATTTAATTTTTTGTGTTACTTTTTACAATTTAAAGTTCTATCTAGCTTAAAAAAACACCCTTTATCTAGGCCAACCAACAAAAAAAAAGCTAAAAACAATATATTAGGTTCGTAAAAACATCTCGAATAAAAGACGAGCTCTTTATTCTTTTTGGTTGGCCTAGTCATATAGCTAAACCCATTATAAACTATACTTACAAGGAAAGACTCCCAACGCGTACCGGCAGATCTTAATAAGCGTCGGATATTATGCTCCTTGCAGGAGTAAAAGGAACAAATATATATATATATATATTATAGAAGAGAAAAATTTAAAGGACACGTATTTTTTTTTTAGCTAGCCATTCTCATATCTAAGGGTTAAAAGAGGGCTCAAAATGGCCCAATTTTTATTTTTTTCGGTTTATTTCAAGTTGTTCTAAAGTAACTATAGGAAATTTTCGTGTCATACGAAAGGTATCTGAAAAAAATTATTTGTATAACAATCCAAAAAGATATTTGGGAAAAACTCCATTTGTCATAACTTTTTGTATGTTGGCATGTCTGAAATTTATGAAATTTAAAATTATTTTTACATAACCCGAATGTACACTCAAAAAGGAAAAGTTTGATACCCATATTGCCTATGTTAAGTAGTCGGTTCCTAAATCTTTACAAATATATAATAAAGGCCAATAATTCAAATATTATTTTTTCTTTTTTGGAAATGTAGCAAATGACTTCTGCCAATTTCATGATAAACCCTCGAATAGAATAGAATCGAATAGAAGTACAACATTTTTAAAAATCACGCTAGTTTTATTATATTTTTGGATATATGTTTTAGTTTTTTGTTTTTTTTTGAAATGGTAGGACGCTTATTTTTTAAATTCCTTTCTTTCAATCTTAAATCAAAATTTCTAATTTTTAAAAACTTCGATTTTCTAAAGTATTTCTTCGGAAGTCTTCGCTGTGGCCCCCTAGGATGGAACTACCCATTTGGGAATCGTTGCCTGATTGTGTAAGCTTCCAACTGACCTCTTGTAAATTTGTTTATTAAAATTTTCCTATCACAATTTTTATGCTGCAATTGATGAACAAAAAGACTTTTTTTTTTGTGTTTTGCAAAAAATTCTCACGAATAAAAAAAAGATACCTAGCAACATTCCGAATTTACACACTTCTAACATATGCTTATAAGCCATACATATTTGTTACAGTAAAACCAGGTAAAAATTAATTTCCTGAAACCAAATAAATTAATTCGTTAAGAGCCTGATATGTTTGAGCGTAGCTTATTAAAACTTTTGTTTTAGATATATAATATTTTGAATATTTATGTAATACATAAAATCTTTACAGCATTAAAAAAGTTAATGCATTTTTTTTTTTTTTTTTTGGAAGAATTGTATAAATAGTTAATTGTAATCGAAATGCCTTTTCGACAAATTGCCAAAATATCGAGACCGATTTCATGTTAAACGCGTTTTACTGTTCATATCATTGCATTCGCCCCCAAATTGCTGTTTTTGGTTTCTTAATGTAAAATTAAATTTTAAAACGTTTTCATGCAAAATTTAAATTGTTATTTGTTAAATAAAAAAAAAAATAAAAAATCGTATCAAAATATATGTACAATATAAATATTTTCACCTGGTGGTTGAATTAGTCTTAATTTATATATTTTTTTTTGTATTTTTGAGCAATGAATGCGAAATTGAAATACTTTTGTTTCCCACGTCGTCTGTCCAACCATTCAATCCATTCATCCATCCATCCATTTGTTTAAAGCATTCAACTGTCTGTCTTTCGTCATTAGTTCAATCACAGTTAAAAGAAAAAGAAAAACAACAGCAACATTAAATTGCTGCATTCATTCAAGAGTCGTCAACTTCAATTCAAAGCTCATACAAACAATTTCTTAGCAGCTTAAGTGGTTAAAAGTTGAATTGATGGTCAGTGATTGTGATGTTTGTTACTGTTGCTGGTTGAATGTTGAATGTATGATGGAGGGGGTATGTAGATACATGTGTTTACAATGTGCGCACGTCGATAATTCGGCAGATGCAACAGATACCCCTCATCAAATATGTGTATTAGGGTCGCACCAATTTTTTAATATTCAAAACGCATGTTTTCTTAAGCGGAGAATACACGAAGGAACATTCGTGTTCATTTGTGTATGTTAATGTTCGTGTGGAGATTCGTGCAATTTGTGTTATCCAAATTTTTTGATATTTTTTTCCCCTACTCAATGTTCCTTCATGTATTCTCCGCTTTACAATTGAATTGGGATTATATTTTCACTACATAAACAACGGCTTTTTGGAAATTTTCATCTACAAACGGGTTAAGAATTTTATTCAAACTAAGTGCCACCCTATTGTACACATACATACCAAAAAGAAATTATTGATATTACAATCATTTAAGTATATGTATGTCCAGTTCTTTCTGTGATCTTTTTTTGCATTTTTTAATTTTGTTTTGGGTTTTATTTAGCAATTTGCAAATAAAAATTTTTACGCTATTTTAAGATTTTGTTTTTTTCTTAAATTTTAATTATCTTAGCGCTTTGTGTTGTAAGTAAGTCAAATAACTGTTGGGAACGTCGTTCTTTTTTTTTTGTGAATATTGTTGATTGAGTTTCCCATAGTTTGCATTCCATTGTAATGATTTTGTTGGTTGTTTCATTTTTGTTCGAATGCTAAAATTAAGTACTAGTTTCTCTATACCGAATTAATGTTTTTGTGCAACTACAAAGTCAGGAAGTTTAGAATAAGTATAAAATAGGGCGAATATATTTATCAAGACAAATTTTAAAATAGAATGATTCCTTTAAGTCTAATTCAAAGCAAACTTTTATATACTTTTAATAGGAAATATATTTAGAGCTCTATTTATAAAGGGGGGTTTTTTAAACTCGATAGGACTTACGGAAGGGTTAACTGCCAAATTATCCAGATTTACTTCGAAAATCAGTCACCAATTCGCGCAACTTATAGACGCAAAATTTTGTTCAGCGATGAGGTTCATTTCAGACACAACAGACTCAAAAAAATAAGTTAGTAGAAAAATTAGTAAACCGTCTTGTATATATATAAAAATTGTACTAGTTTTCAGCAATTTTTTTGCTGAAATTCCGTTTTCAGGAAAAATTTTAGTTATATTTTTCAGCACTAAACTAATTTTGAGCTAATGTTTTACTAATTTATTTTGCTACAAAAATTGTGCTGATAACCGCATTTATAGCGTGGACGGCAACCAGATAGACAAGATGTCGCAACTTGCCTGGACGTACACTCATAAAAATAAATCTGTAAAAATAGCAGAAAAAGTTACTAAAAATTAGTTAGAAATGATGCTGCAGAAAAAAACTGCTAAATTGCTTAATATTTGTAGTATACACTGAACCAAAAACAGCTGCGAAATCAACGAAAATCCATATTAAATTGATGAATGGGTGATCACTATACAACTAACAAAACCTGTCCATTAATTTAACGCATTGTTTAGTAGATTTTTATTTTGACGTTTAACTGTTTTATGTGGTATTATTTTGACAAAATATCGTCAAATGTATTAACAAAAATTAATTGTCTTAACAATTATATTTAATTAAATTGCATAATGATTTTGTTGTTTTACCAATGCATTTTATTAAATTCAACAATGCATTTTATTTAATTAATTAGTTTTTTATGTATTTATTATTAATTTTTAGACTTATATTTCATTATTTTTTATATTTCACCAATTTAAAATTTTTTTTAAGCAATATACAATGTTTTTTTATAATGAATTTGATAAAATATAAAAAATAATGAAATATAAAATTGAAATTATAGTATAGCACATACTAAAACCTCTCTATTTAAAACACATGTACCATTTTATATACAAAAAACATATAACTTTATTTAAATTAATAATTCAAATACATTATATAACTTTCATTAATAGTTTGTCTTAAACAAAATAACAAAAAGATAGATAATATCAAAATTAATGACAGAAATTTAAATGTACGATTTAATTGAGAACGTTCAAACTTATATAAATTTATTTAAAGCCGTATTTTCGACTTAACTATATGCGTTAACTCATAAAAAACTCAAAGTGCATAAAATCGCATTTAAGACGAAAACTAACACATTACTTTTCGAATGCACGTTAACTTTTAGCACGGATAATTATCAACGTTGAAAATTCAACGTTTGTACATTTTCACATCTAACGTAACTTATTCGCGTTACTTCCTAAAAACTTTTGCTGACATTCGTTCGATTATAACGGAACAATTATAAACATAACCCGTTTAAAAAAATTTTATACTACAATCGGTTTAACGTAGATTTGCTTGAAATACTTAGCGTTGATAGGCATGAGACAAAATACAACTTAAATTAAAATTAATAAATCTTCAATTAGCAATTTACTTCAAGTCACAGAATTTGTTAATTATCTATACTTTGAAAAACAAAAACACTTAATGTCAATTTATTGATATTTCCGACAATTACAAATACACATGCTAGCACGAGTAATGACGCGACAAAACTAACCTCACTAAACTTTTTTCCACAGATTTAATACTTTTTTTTCAAATTGAAGACAAAATTTATCAAATTTACAAAATTTTTTAGAGTTAACAAATAAAGAGTTACAAAAAACTTTGTTAAAAATGATTCTGCGGAAAAACTGATAAAATTAGCAGATTATTTTTGCTATATATTAGTAATATAGGAACAGCAAAAATAAAACTGTTTTACTTGTTTAAGTTCTATTTGTAATTGTTTCATAATACATTTCAGTGAATTTATGAAAAGTTTCATAAATATATGAAAGGATTGTAGATAAACAAATGTTATATACAAATTATAAAACTTTCTATTCATGCTATAAACAATAATTTTATTAATTTTATGGTTAATAGAAATTGCTGTTGATGTTACCGGCACATTTTTGTGAGCGTCTGCGGTAAAATTATTTCAGTAAAGTTTTTCTAAATTTGACATCCTTCTTTACAATTTTTACCTTACCCACGTATTTTTATAGGAATTCATCCATTAGAAATTATATCAAACTAAAGTCTATCTTCTGCACCCAAACTTGCAAAATATTATTGATATTCAGCTACGACTCTCTACTGGATCTGACTTTAACGTGGGCTAATTATTAAGAAACTAGGAAAGACAAAATTGAAAATATATACAATATACAAAGTTGTATTGAACACGTTAACCTAATGATTTATTTAAAATAAGCTTCCCAGTGTACAATTGGAGTTCGAAAGTACGGATAAAAGAGCCCTTAGACCTTCTGAAAGCATAGATATATATGCTTTAAAAAAATGTATAAATTTCTCTTTCAAGATTAAAGCATACTCCAATGATCTCATCCGTGAGACACCAAAACAACAAAGCAAGCTTTCCTGTTACAATAAAATATTCCCCGAACCACTAACAAATAACCCCGAAATGAATGTTTAGAAATGCCAAAATTTCTTCTTCAGATGGATCCAATAGTTATTAATATCATCTATACTTTTCAGATTTTAATTATTTCAATCGATTTTAATAGCGTTTAAGCGATGAATTGAAGAAACTGAACAATTTGTAATTTTATTTACTTCGTTGTGAAAGAACTACTTATTTGTTGTGAGGGTATGGTTGATTTGGTGTTACCTGGTACACGGATGAGATCACTGACTTAAATCCTGGAAGGGAAATTTATGCAGTTTTGAAAAATAAAATGTTAGTAAAAACTGATTTTTCAACCTGGCAACGCATCAGGTCTTAAAAATCCACTTACTCAGGGATGCTTTCAAACTGAAAATACTAAAGCTATGGAATGACCCATATATTTTCGGGATAAGGGCCGAATTTAGAATACCTACGGAATTCTGTTATGTAATTGTTTTCCAGAAAATCGATAGTATTAAACAGTTTTTGATCTTAAAAGAGCAGAAACTCGTGTTTGAAGACCAATGAATGAACAAAATTGGTGGACAGTGGACAATGGTGGATGCCAAATAGGATTTTTGGTATTAAATAAAATCAGGTAGACTTTACCTAACATTAAATTATTTTATTTAATTTTTTACTCAAATGCTTTTAACTTCCAAATTCATTTTTCTGAAAGTGCGGCTATAGTTATGAAATGTAGTGTAGTAGTTCATTTACTTACTACAAGTTACTACTTTTACTACAGCTTGGAAAATTCAATACAAAAAGTAAACAAAATTTTCAAATTGTAGTAAAAGTAGTAAGAATTTGTTTCGAAAATTCAAATATTGAAAAACGAACCACAGAATCTTTTTTTAACGTTTTGTAAGTTAAACACTGAAGATTGTTTTAACAGACTTTCCATTGTTTTTATTTTTTTATAGATTATTTAAACAATGTTTAAAAATAAATAGCAAAATGGATTGAATAAAATGAAAAATCAGTAGTTTTTAACGAAATAATATTGTGAGTGTACTTTTGTACCCTCCATCACATAATCAAGTTTCATTAAGTTTTGAGACTCCACCCCACGAGACCTCCCGTTTTATACATGGGCTCTCTAACCGTGAGGTATCAGGTTCAAAATTTTATTCAGGGAATTATTTCAAGAAATGCTCGATTTCAATCAAATGCATTTCATATTTGGGAACAAATGATTAGGCCATTGTTTTTTCATACAAATGCTAATGCCAAAGCACTGGAATGCAAAAATGAATGGCTTAGTGCATTAATCGCAAGTTTGTTTGATTTAAATCTGCTTCAAATTCATGTTTATTACTTAACAATTCGCCCTCGTAGCTGAGCAGCAACAAACAACTAAGAAGAATTAAATTTTTCAATAAATTTGAAATCATATTTCATGAAAATTGAATTATGTACATACAAAACAATTTCAACTTGCCATTACACATCCGCTGAAATTCTTATAGCAATGTATAAATAAATTGAAGCAATTGCAGGATTTTCAGGTTTTGTACCAGATTGAAGCGGCATCCATCAAAAGCTTTTACCTAGACAAACATTATTGGCTACGTACAAATGTTGTAACGATGCGATACGTTCGAATTTAAACAAAACAAAAAAACGTTCTGCTTATTTTTAATGTCACAACCATGTTGACACACTCTCTTTGTATTTGTTGTAATTTTTGTAATGCAAAAAGCTGCAAAACATACGTTGTCAACCCATACTACCACCTATTTTTGTAGTTTTTGTTGCTGTTGTTGCTATGCTATGCTTACCAAAAAGGACCAGAGATGATCCCAAACTAAGAAAAAAAAATGGTGTGATTATGTTTATGCGTTGCACGTTGAATGTATATTTGTTGTTGCAGTTGTACGTACATATTCCCAGTACAAAATACTTTGTACGAACGAATGCTGTTTTATAAAATGTTTAAATGTTAAATTGACTTAAAAGTTTCCAATGTTACTTTAAGAGGTCTCCAAACCGATACATACTGGGATGGAGTTTTTGTTTATTGGCCAAATCAAACAGGGCTCATTAAAAATTATAATACATCCTCAAATATCGGGACAGCAACAATTGCAGAGAATTTGTCTATAAAAGCCAGAACTACGCCTCAGTTAGTGCTACCAATAATCGGGACGCCAGTTCCGTAAATTCGGGACGACCAACTTCAAACGGTGGTTTTTAAAGTCATTAAATTATAAAGACCCAATTTACGTAATTTCCAAAGGGGTGCAAATCGGGGTTCGATAGTATATTGAAAAAATATTGCGGTAATTAAAAGTTTTTATAGTTTTCGAATACTTATATTTATATAAGCGACACAATAGATTTGGTTTTGATTTTATTTTAACACCGTGTGTAGCAAAACTAAGTACCTACTCAGATTTCCATGATTACGCCAGGTCCGGCAACCCCAATTAGTTTTTTTTTTTTTAGTAATTTTACACATTTATGATGTTTATATGGGTATCAAATGAAAGAGAAAATTTTTAACATTTTAATAAAAGCTTGTGTTTTTTGATCAAGAAAAAATTATGTTAAATGTCCATTGAATTCATGTATTAAAAAAAATTGTACCATTTTAAAGACAAAAATACACGTTCAATATTATTGATCAATCTTTTAGAAATCAACTAACCAAGTATTTAAAAATAAAATCTACTGGTTAGTTGATTAATGAAAGTTTGAGCAATAATATTGAACGTGGCTTAAGGCTTTTGAAAATTTTCAAAAAAAAATGTTTTTTTTTCAATGTTAGATACATGTGATTAAAAATAGTTTGTGATTATAGTTTGATTTAATATTTGGAAGTCCTTTAAAGTAAGACCTGACGTGACGAGATAAAACTGAGTTCGCAATGTTACTATACATAGTCTCTACTTTCACGTGCATATCGATTGCTGTAACATTTGGCTTTTCTTACAACAAAGTTGTCCGTAAAAAAGAGGTGTCCGAAAAGATTTTTTTCTTTTGTATGAAAAATATTAAAAACAAATATTTCGAGAAAAGAATGAACAATTGGATGTTACTAATAGAAGATGAGACATTAAGACAAAAATATTGAAAATAAATATAATATTGAACGTATATTCCTACCCTTGGAGATTTAATAGAAGATGAGACATTAAGGCAAACATACTCATTCAATATTATTGATCAAGTTTTCAGAACATTTTATTTTTAAATTCTTTGTTTTGATTTTGATTTTCAAAACATTGATCAATAATATTGAACGTATATTTCTGCCCTTAAAGATTTAAGCTTCCCTTTGACATATTTTTAGATTCTTCTGTTGAATAATTTTTATGTCGGGCAATAGCTCTGTAACCCAGTGTAGAAACGCTAATGTCATATCATTATTTTTTGGGCTACCAGTAATGATACCATCTTACTTTCTGCATTATTTGAAAACATATAAAAATGAGTTACTTATAATTGGTTACTATTTCAATTATTTCGAAACGAAAGTAATGCGTTACCAATAATGACTTATTTTTATCATTATTTCAAATATAATGTTCCAAGTAATGTTTGTAAATTTTTTTGAAGCCTATTTTTAGGCCCAATATGTTTTCACCACCGGTAAGCATATATGTACGCAACGACATATTTTTTAATTTTTTGTATATTGGTGCGTAAGCATACTTGCGCAGCAAGCGAAGCAGTTCCATTATGTTTTTATCTATCAAATATAATTTATCTACCATCTAGAGATAGCTCAGATGGTAGAGCTATCGACTGGCAATCTAGAGTCCCAGGTTAAAATCCAGGCACGAGGAAATTTTAATAAAAATTTTTTTTATTAGTTGATCTTTTAATTGGTAAATAAATGTATTTTCGTTCGATTTTGAGATCAAATTTAATTTTTTTGTTTAGGAGGAGCAACACTCAGGAAATTCTTCATATTAATGTGTTTCTTTCTTTGGAAAGGGGATAGAGAAGAAGTGAAAGGTGGCGAAAGATAAAGGGCTTGAAATATGGCAACACTGTAATTGCGCGAGTTGTTGAATCTTAGAACAGCTGTTGCGCGCCATCTGACGAAGAGTTGACAAACTTTGTTGAAGCGTTTTAGTTCATATCCCTGTTATGTTATTTAACTTCGGTGGGGTTAAGTGCTATGGAAACACCGAAGGAGGACGCTGCGATATGTATGAGGGATAGAAAAAACTCATACATATTAATTTTCATAAATTGATGTTGCGTTGGTTGGGGATCGAACCCGCAACAGTCCAACGCGCTAACTAACCGCGCCACCCATCATTATCGCCATATTATCACATTTTCGTTTAAATTAAAGAAAGATGATAAAAATTTTACCAGTAAATTACAGAGAATAAAATTTTAAAAAATTCGATAAGGCCAGCAGGCTTCCGCTATAGACCCATCTTCAGTATCCTATGCCTTTAATAATTGATAATGGCCTATTTATATTGACTGCGAAACAAATAAACAAATGTTAACCCAACTCAATTAGACTTACATCTACGAAATTCTAACAATGATATTTTTAACCTCAGTAATTACTGTTTTTGATTTAAACTTTAATTTTTAAAGTATTGCAGCTGATTCTATTCAACTCCGGTCTCATGAACTCATGAAGCACAGAAAATTTTTACAATAAAAAAGTATTTTTTTATAAAACTTATTTTTTTTAAATCTATTTTTAGGTGACTATTCCTACGAAAAGTCTGTGACTCTTAGTTATGACTGTATTCTCCATGTATTTGTTGTTTCAAAGTCATAATAAATTATATTTATTCAAATTTTTGTTTGAAAACTTCAAAAAAATTAAGACCTGGTATCGATACAATCATAACATTGACAAATAAAATTTGAATTTTTTGTTGTTTTGTATGAAAAGTTATGACTCAGTCTTAAAAATAGTCTTAAGACGGTCACAATGAGTCACAAGTAGAAATAGGCACCTTAGAATCATTATTTTTATCACGACTGGTGAGCATATTGATAACGACATATTTTTGATTTTTCATATGCTAATGTGTAACCATATCTCATTATTTTGTGCGACTTCGCCATACAAAAGTAATAAGAAATGTAATAGGAAAAGTAACTAGTTACCATTACAAGGTACGTAGTTACATAACCAGATATGTAAGTAATGATTTTCTACACTGTCAAGTCAGGAAGTCAAGATTATTAATTTTTATGTTATATGCAAATATTGGTGAGTTTTTTTTGCCGATATATTATGAGTCACATATTTCTCTGGCGTTATAGATAATTCAAAAAAAAAATAAAAATGTGAGTATCTGGCCCGTTGTGCAAACTCTTTTTGTACAAGACAAACATTCGCATATATTGATTCTGGATGGAAAAGAAATACCTTCAGGCATTTTTAGCTGTTGTTGTTTTTTTTGAAGCAGAAGGAAGAAATTGAGTTAAACATTTTTACCAATGAATGCGTGGGCTGGTATTACATGATCACGATCAACGATAGAGGAGTTTATGGTAAAAGATACAATTGCAAGATTTTTTTTGTTTTGTCTGCCGTACGAATATAACAGCAGTTAGTAAATGCATTCAAAAGATTTAAACGGGTTAATAACTACACAACAAAATGTCGCTATTTACCTATAAAACAGAGATGTTAATTCTGAATTAAAAATATTTTGCAATATTATGACATTAGGAGCTGCAAAAAACAACTCTGGATTTCCACTGCACCTCAAAGCAATGGTATGGGATACTTTGTAGGAAGGTAAATCTTCCCGTTTATCGAAAATTTTTAGAATTTATACTTCGCCGCCTGATATACCCAACCAATGAGTCAAGATTATTTCTGGAATTCAATTCTGCATCACTTCTAAAAGAAAATTTTATTACAAGTACAAGCAAAAAACAAGTGAAAAAAGCTAAAAATACGGTTGTCAGCACCGAATCTGTTTTCCGGGTACCAAAAAAACAAAGCTACTAAAAATTAGTTTAAAAAAATACAGGAAAAACCTTTGAAATAAGCAGATTTGTTTTTGCTAAATACTTATAAAATAAGAACAGCAAAAATTAAACTGTTAAGTTTACTGAATTTTGGTTATATTTGAGTTAACTTTTAGTTAATTGAAAAGGAAAATTATGCTGTAAAATCTGCAGAAATAAATATTTTTGGACTAAAATAACAAAAACAAGCTGATATATCTACAGAATTTTTATTATTTTTATTCCTGCTAGATTTAACAGGAATATTTGCTAAAACAAATAGTAAACTGCTGATTTCAGAATGCTCAATTACTAATTGCTTTAAAAAAAAATCGAAAAAAAACTTTGAAAATTTTAAACTTTTTTGTGATTTTTTAGTCTGCTTATTATTTAGCAAAATTTTTTGCTGATTTTTTCTTCTATTAACTGAAATTTAACTCAAATACAACTAAGACAATTATGTCGTTAAAATGAACTGCAAATGCAGTTAAAAGGTGTGTACTGTAATTACAATTATTAACTGATATTTTAGTTATTTTATTTTGAACTACAATTGCAGTTAAAAACAACTGCAATTTTAGGTAATTCAAATGCAATTGCGGTGCACACTTTTTTAACTACAATTGCAGTTGATTTTATCGACATAATTTAACAGCTTTATTTTTGGTGTTCCTGTCTTACTAATATTTAGCAAAAATAATTTGCTAATTTCAGCAGCGTATTTATTGTATTGTATAGTATTTTTTTTTTGGAATTCTGCTTTAGAAATTCCCGAGCGATTTAAAAAGGTTTGGAATAAGTCATGACTTTTGTGCTTTAAGCCGCGTTCACAATGCTGGATATACTCCACTCTGCAGTGTAGATTTTATTCCTTTCTTTTTCGCACTTATAATTTTTTTTTTGTATAATGCCATCTCTATTTTAGTACACTCCACTCTGTAGAGTACTCTATTACTGTGAATGTTTCTTTATGCGTACTTTTGAATATTACGCGAAACATACAAAATTTAAAACTTTAATTTTTTATTGAAACATCGACAGCATATGATAGCAAATATATTAAAAAAATATCTTACTTTAATCTTAGGCCGAGGTTTTGGGATGTCAGTTAAACTTGGTTTGGTTAAACCGAAAACGAATTTTGTTAGGCATTCCCAAGTTATAAACAAAAACTGTATTGAACAACTTTTTCTTGTTTAGAATTTTAGTCATTATTTCAATAAAACAAAATAAACCACATTTTAAAACCAGTACTCCCGTAACAAACTGGATTAAACTATCTTTAAAGAAAATCGATATCCTAAAAACTCGGCATTAGTCTAATATAATTTAATGTGATAATACCTTAAAGAATAAAAAATACCTGAAATACCAAAACATGACTTTTAGAAAAGTTAATTCCTTTTTAAAACTCAAAAATATTAAAAATATTTGATCATTATTAAGATGAAATCACTGAAAGATCATATTACCAAAAAAGTATGATTTGAAAGAAAATATTGAATATACATATAAAAAAATATGTCAAATTAAATCAAAGATAAAATCAAACATCAATGTGGCACCGAAGGGATTTGACAAAATGAAATAGAAAAAAGGAGAAACTACAATAGAATACATTGAAATGAAAGTGTAAAATATGATTGTCGTAAGACAGCCAAGTAAGCCATGATTTTAAACCACAGATGAACACATAGAATCCACTTTTCGCTAATGAGTCTAAAAGACCATTAACTTATTGTGCTTATATCTTTTGTACATGACCAACAATTATCCAAAGACAAACTGCATCAGAAACAAACATAGGGATGACAAGTATTAGAGTGTCTTTGAAGTGTATTCTATAACATGTTCTTTCTGTTCCTTATGCGAGAATGTACACAATTTGGTTTTATTAGCAAACAAAGAGAGACAATTCTGCGAATGGATTTTTATCATCATCGTTTTATTTTTATTTTATTATGGTTTTACGTTTGAATAGGTTAGTTGATGGTATCTGATGGATGGATGGATGAATGGATGGATAGATAGATGGTTGGTTAGTTAGATGCATGTAGATATGAATGAGAATAGAAAAAAGAAGAACTGACAAACTGAAAGAAAAGCGGCACATATTAGAGTCATGGAATATGATAAAGTGTGACTTATAGTTCCTGGAAGACTGAAATGAGGAATTTATGTTTTTATAAGATGTGACTTTTACTTTGTCAAATAAGAGTACGATACGAGTACAACAGAGTACACATGTCATAAACATATTATATGTTTTAGATTAGATGCAGATATTTAAAAAAATGTTGTTAAAATATTTTTAATCGCCCAGCAAAAACTTTTACTACCAACTAAGTGATACCAAAATTATACAAATTTTGTGTGTCTTTTATGCAGCGAATATGCACAAATATTAACAAAAATGACATCGTTTAATAAAACCAATCATTCTTGACACCGAATTATATTCAGTAGACCAGTGATTCCCAACATGGGGCGTTCGCCCCACTGGGTGGCAATTTCAATATTTTAGGGGGCAATGAACAAATTCTTGTAATATGTTAAAATTTTTATTTTTTTTATTATAAAATCTTTAATAAAAAGAATTTTTTTCTTATAAAAATATTCTATAGTTTTATATAGGTACAAGCCGTATTTTTATAAAGATTTGTTAGAATTACCATAGATTTTTAGTTGATCTGAAGATTGTTATAATGAGTTCTTTGCTTTCGTTCTAATAACTATAAGTACTTAGAATAAAAAAAAAACACAAATTTGATTTTTAGACTTACAATAGATAAATTTTTATTAAAAAAATCTCAAAAAATAAAAAACTTTGAAAATTTTAAATCCTTTACATTCTTACTGAAATCCTTTATGTACATACTTTTGGAACTACTTTTTACAGAATTCAGAAATTGTTCATTAAAGCATTTTTTTAAAATAAATTTAACAAAAAGTTGAGAAATACACAATTTAAGTGCTAACTTTATATCGTTATAAAATAGCATGATTTTTAAAATTTTACCCATAGTATACTCGTAATACACTGTGAAACAAATTCAGGTTAGCAAAAGTTAGGTCGATTCTGAGAGTGAGGGTGAAAATAGAGGCTAAACTAGAAGACCCGTATCGCGGCGTTTGATTATGTTAGTTCGAATTTTTTATATGGTTTTTTGGTTATAACTCGTCGACTAATTGATATTTTTTAAATCTGTAAAAGCCAAATTATAGCTAGAGACCTGAACAACAATTAAAAAAAAAAAAAAAAAAAAAAAAAAAAATCAAATCAAATCAAATCAATTTTTTTAAAAATTTTAATTGTTGCACAGGTCTCTAGCAATAATTTGGCTTTTACAGATTTAAAAAATATCAATTCGTCGACGAGTTATAGCCAAAAAACCATATAAACAATATGAAAAAATTCGAAATAACATAAGCACACGCCGGGATACGGGTCTTCTAATTTAGCCTCTATTTTCACCCCTCACTCTCAGAATAGACCTAACTTTTGCTAACCTGAATTTGTTCCACAGTGATATAGTAGCTTTACTCATTTTCTATCATTTGAAAAAATGAATTAGTGTTTGTAATTTTACTTGTACATATGGTTCATAATACCACTACAACTACATGAGATAGGGACAAGCTCTCAAAATTTTTAATGACTGGGGCCAGGGATGATAAAGTTAGTACTATAGTACTTTTTATGGTACTATCAGAACCTCAAAAGTACTATGGTACTCCCATGAATCATGTAGTACTATTTAAAAATTTTCATGTTTTATTTCTTTTTTTTTAAATTTCATACCAAATATTGTTTTTAAAATGAACAAATTAACTATCGGAGTTTAAAATACGTAAAAAATTCAATGAAACCAATTATTAAAATATGTACACAAAAATATTAAAAATAAGGTGAAATAAAATTATTATAAAATTTAGTATTTTTGATTCAAAAAGATCCTTAATAATCGTAACTTTAAATTGTTGTGATAACCAAGAAGTTGCGTTCATCGAGGGTTATGTTAATTGAGGTGGTACATAACCATTAAATGCATGGTGTATCCATTTGGCAACATACCGGTTTTTTAATAAAAAAAAACCCACTTGATGCAGAAAACTGCATTTTTGGGCATTTGGGGCCCCTTTTGTACATAGTGTTGCTATAGTTTAGCGCAGAATTTTTAAACAGTTAGAGTAAAAATCTTGGTTTTGCTCTGTATATTTGTGAAAGATCTAAAACAAGCGTTTTTTACAAAAAGTGTAATATTCAAAAATATTTGTTTAAATATTTAAAGTGGTATTCTCGCAATAAAATTCATTTTGGTGATAATAAATGTATAAATTATAGTTTATAGATTTTTTTTTTTTTTTTATACACGTTAAAATAATCACAATTTAGCTATTTGGCAAAAAAAAACATATTTTTCAATAAAAATCAGCTTTTTTAAAAAAATAAATTTTTTTAGTATTTTTCTTGAAATATACACGCCTTTAGAAATCATATATAAAAAATGGTTAAAATCGAAGAGATCATGCATTTAAGGGTTAATTTAATTGTTGAATAAATCAAATAAGCTGAATTGATTAAATCTCTTTAAAATAATTTTAACCAAACAAAAATATGAATCAAACTTCAGCACAAAGTTATTATATTCCATACCAAATAATTCTAATATTACGTCTAATATTCTTATTTCCGAGTTGTAAATATCGGCTCGACAGTTAGCAAGATAAAGCCAAAACAATTATCTTGATTTTTTCGGGTTTTTATTTTTTTTTAGAAAACCATGAAAAGAAATAAAATATTGGTAATTTTTCGGACTTTTCCGAGCGCAAAATGCTGTTAAAAAGAGCCGGGAGGAAATGAACCTTGGTCTTTGCCCGGAATGATCACTACCTCACTAACGAATAAAATTAAATAGGTTCGGTGAAAGAAATCAAATAAAATTGCTTTGATTGGGTTATACCATTAAATACCAATACATTCAATATCAGATAGGACCTCTTCATGATTACTAAGTCAAACCATGGACCGATTCTAACCTTTATCAATAGCGTTAGTAATCGATGCAGTAGAAATTTTGTACCAAATTTCGTCAAATTATCTTTTAAAATGCGACCTGTAGTTTGATTATAAGGATCGATCGTTCATTTTGTACGGACAGACGAACCGACATCATAAGCACCAACTCAATACACCCAAGGAGTGGTGTAGAATACAAAAAATATATTTGGTACTATGGAGGCAGAAAAAGTACTATTTTTTAAGCAAGTTGGTACTATTTTGAAAATCCCATTTATCATCCCTGACTGGGGCTACTATAGTATACTACGGTTTTACCCATAGAAAGTTGTCAAATTTGAGATAAATGCTAATTTACTACTTAAAATAGTACAAACTGTGAATTCCATCAGTGAAGGAATTCATAGTTTAAGTGCTAACCTTAGCACGTTGTAAAATAACATGATTTTTGAAGTTTAACCCATTGAGAGTTGTCAAATTTACGATAAATGCTAATTTACAACTTAAAATAGCATGAACTGTGAATACCCTTAGTATTTTTAAAATTAATTGTGTAAGAAAGTTCTTCTACACTTTTTTAACTGCAATTGTAGTCAACTTTACCTACATAATTCTCTGAGTGCACTCATATATTGTTAAATTTAATATATTTTTCTGTTGAGCCAACAGACATGATTCTTTGAGTGTGCAGGTGAGAATTAAGCTGTTTTATTAAATCGAAAGTCGTTGCCTAAGAAACACATATTCCTTTTGATTATAAAATATTTAGTTTAAGGCTAAAACCAAATAAAGTAATATTTGAGATTACCTCAGGAATATATCACACCATTTGCATTTGAGAAGCTAAAGTTTTTTTACAACCACGAATAGATTACCACCAATAATTACAGATGGTAGTGAAAAAGTCCTGAGGCCTAAATCAAAACGCATTTTTAGGCATATGGTGGATGATAACTAGTATGTGAGAAGCTTTTGGCAGCTTAATAAAAATATGTTTGAATTATCGAAAGAAATGCGATAGTCAGTGAACGAGGAATAATATTCCCCATCCACAAAGTACACATCGTATGGCTAACGCGGGAAAGTAATTGGCATATGTTTGTGAATAATTCTAAAATATCGTAAGATAAAAAAAAGTAACTTTCTGATGTCAATTTAGAACCTAACGTACTCAACAGGTAGAGAAGCGATAAATGCATTAAACAAAACATTTGTTTAAGCTGCACTGAACGTGTAATGCGATGATGATAATAATGATGATGATGCTGATGATCATGTTGTGACTGTGTTAGCAACTTAATAAAATGTTTAATTTAAGCATAAACATTATGGCAACACAAGGAAGGAATCTCCGACTTGGAGTTTACATGGCCGTTTAAAAAATAAAATCACCACAACACTAAAACTCAAATGTGGATGTGATGTGGATGTCGATGGCAGTGTTTTTGTTTTTGTTGCTGTTGGTTGTTAAAGCTCATTTAAAACTGACAAAAATACACAAACTTTATGTGGAATGAAATGAATGGTCAAGTTAATACAGCCAGCCAGCCAGGCAGTTAGCAAGCAGTCAAACCAGAGCCCTGATAACAATAAGTACAAGACGTGACATAGAAGTAAATTTAAAAACAGCTAAATGGAATGGAATAGTGGCTGTAAAATTGGTTGCATAAATGGATAAATGAATGTTTCTTTTTCATCATCATCATCATCGCCGTCGTCGCCGTCATCGTCGTTTCTTAGTGTGCTTTATGAACTTGAGATGATGTTATGTACTTCGTTTGGTTAACATTCACATCACAATTTCTACTTCGACTACTATGACTGACTACTACCACTACTGTCATGGGTATAGATATCAGCTAATGGTCATGATCAGGCGAAACGAGCGAATGACATGTTTTCGCGACATTAATCAACATAATTTCTGTATAAGTGGTCAAAATTGTCTTACGCTGCCGAACAAAATTACAATTTGATGTGAAAATAAATTGTGCAGCAGCTTTTTTTTTTTCTTTTCTGAAATCTCCAAAACGAAAGCGTTTATTCCTACTGATGGCTTAGCTGTCTTTTTTTTTTTTTTTTTTTTTTTTTTTTTTTTTTTGGCTGACTGTCGATTATCACTCATAATTGCTTCATGAGTTTTAAGCGTTGCGTATATTGAGTAAATTAAATAAAATTTTATGTTAAAGATTTTTCATGACAGAACATGCAATCGCAATTTTATATGATTTGGAAAGAAATCAACACAAAGCCAGCGACGACGACGACAATATCAACGAAAAAACGTATTTTAACTTAAATTGAGCTTTAACCCATCCAGCCACCAGAGAAGCCATAAAATACAACATTTAGCTGCTTTTAGGGTGTGTAGCTGAAAAAAAAAACATTTTCTTCTTACGTCTGTGGAAATATTTAATGCTAGTTTTCTGGGTTTCTTGCGCCAAAGGCCAACGAAGCAATAGTATAGAATTCATTTACATTTTAGGTTCATAGCATGACACCCACACATGCCGTTGGTAACCATACGGCCCAAAAGACAAAGAGCTAGCTGCACACCAAAAAACACACACTTGCTACACTATAAAAAGAGAACATTTAAAAACAAAAACAAAGAGTAAACCAAAGTAACCAGTTTAAACCATGAACTCAATGTTGCCATATGTAAAATAAAAGCAACAGCTGCCGCTTAAAAAACATTTAAAAACACCCAAAATTTCCCAAACAATTTTTTTTTTAATCCGTTGTTATTGAACCAAGAGAGATATTTTACGATTTTACGAGGTTATAATTATATACAGCCTACAATTGACTTTGTAACTAGAAACAACATGTTTGTTACTTGATTATTAAATTTATTTCAGTTAAATAGCCAACAAACAGATTTGTTGAAATTTAAAGCAAATTTTAACAAACGATATTTTCATAGCAAAAAACGAGTTTGTTGAAATTCAAAATAGAATTTAATGTTGAATTTGTTGATTTTAATTTATTTTTTAATTATAAAACACCCATTGAATAAAAAAATATTTGTTTTTTTTACAATCATATGAATTTCATATTATTTTAAGTTATATTTTTAACTAAACATACAAAACACTTTATGCAAAAAGTATTTTTTATTTAATATACATATCGTCATATAAAATCAAAAAAGCCGTAAGTTACAAAAAATTCAAATTCGACTTTTTGATCGATTATGATGCACCATATCAAAATACATATTCCTGCAAAATTTTACATCCTACGATTAAACACGACGATTTTATTAACAAAATTTATAGTTGTATAATATAGTGTGTCGTTCATGAACAAACTACACTCAAAAATATAAGTTAGTAGAAAAATTAGTAAAACGTCTTGAATATCAAGTGTACTAGTTTTCAGCAATTTTTTTGCTGAAATTCCCTTTTCAGCAAAAGTTTTAGTTATATTTATTAGCACTAAACTAATTCTGAACTAATGTTTTACTAATTTATTTTGCTACAAAAATTGTGCTGATAACCGCATTTATAGCGTGGACGACAACCAGATAGACAAGATGTAGATGTCGCATCTTGGCTGGATGAACTACAGAGAACGGAAATGGGAATTAAAAAAAAAAAACAACTCTACACAATATTTAAATTTTCAGCAAATAAATTAACTGAAGTTAAATTTCTCTACAAATTTTTTTGAGTTTTTTTCAGTCCACTAATATATAGCAGAAAGTTTAATGATTTTAGCAAGGATTTTTTTTTTCATTTGCAATCGACTAAGTGGTAGCAAAACTTTTGCTGAGATTACTATTTTTTTGATAAAAATCAGATCGCTGATTTTCAGCAAACACCTTTTGCTGAAATTACCAACTTTTTTCAAACGCGCTCCTGACTAAAAATTTGCTGACACAGCAACATTTTTTGCTGACTTTATTGACTTTTTTTTATGTTTAGTTCAATTTATTCACTCTTTTGAATGATATGAACTGATCATCATAATTCGGTTTTGCAACAATTGTTTGTATTTCTTTTCAATAAATTGTTTGAAAGTGAAATGGTGTTTTGGGAAATAGTAATATTTTTGTTCGAAATTAAGAAAAAAAACAGTTAAATTTCATAAAAAGAAAAAAAATCACCGAAATTATTTTTTTTTTTTCTTTAATAAAGTTGCAGATTTTCCGATACCTTTAGAGTAGAAATACATACAATAAAAGATAAAAGATACTGGCCATTGGCGATTAATTATAAATAAGCTAAAAGATCCTGACGAAAATTGTTAAACCAAAACGGTACCTGTCATTAAAAAAAAAACAGCCCCTATACTTAAAAAAATTTTTTTTTTATGTTGCAACCCTAAAAACATAAAGAGAGTAAACATAGAATATATTTTATTCTGGCGAAATTTAGTCAGCAGCCCAGGGAATCCTTGCGCTTTATACAAAATGTATGGATTTTTTTTTTTTTTTGCTTTTAATTTCAGCTTTGTGATTCTACTCTATTGTGAAACGAACTAATTAGTTCACGATACGCAGTTCAATCAATCACAAAACAAAACGAACTATTTGAACGAATTAGTCCATTGACTCGAATTGACGATGCCCAGTCAGAAATTGCCAGTGGTCAAAAGTCAAGCGCTGGCATACCATTGGGCAAGCGGGGTGTTAAAAAGAAATGACTGTCAGAACACTCATTTGGGACGCCTTGATTGCGTTTGCAAAAAGCGTTTTGCCAGTATTTGTTTTACAAAAATTTTGCTGGTTTATAAAAAAACACTGACAAAGAAGTGGCTTAGAGTACCATGCCAACGTTTCCAACCAGTACTACCTAGTGATAAATTGCCAATGGTGTAAAAACAAATTCACTGGTAGAGCAATAATTTTATAAAAATGAAGATGCTTACAGACTACCTACTCGTATTTATTGGTTTAGGCAGAGTTTTGTCAACGCGGAAAATTTTGTTTTCCGATGCTTTTTCGGTACTTTTGTCAATGGTGTTATCATTTTGGGAATGGGAAAACACCACAGGAAAATTTTCTGTTCCAAAGAATTGGTTGTAGAATAGCTACTTTTCATTCACAACCCCTTCTAATGTCGATTCTAACACCGATTATTTTTGTTTGAAATTGTCCCAAAAGCAACCACTTCTTTAGCTCCAAAGTGGAACCGGTTGCCGTAGAATCAGTTCTGGAACTAGTTCTAGAACCCATTATACGTCCGTCATACCTTCCATATGATATCCCTGGAACTGGTTCCGGAAGCAGTTCCATGGAATCAGTTGCAGTGGAACCAGTTGCAGAATTGCTGTGCTTGGCTATTGTAAAAATTGTAAACATTTTTCCTGGGACTTCATGCCAGTACTTGTATCATCTGTTAAAGTACCTTGCCATCACTTTCCCGTTTTTATTTTTCTGACTGGATAATGACTGAGTCAACAAGGAATCTGTAAAATGTTAACAAACACGTTTTTTTATTTTTAAGAAACAAATTTGATTAAAAAACTTGCCATATCAACAAAATATTTAATTGATTCAATTAAAATTTTTATTGAAATGCAAATTGAATTTTAACAATTATTTTTGTCACATAAAATTTGGTGATATTTTTATTTATTTATGTACTCTACACCACTCTGTGGAACAGCGTATTTTAAGTTTGTGCTGAAAACATTGGGCGTAGCATATCAAATTATCTTTCTGAATCGATTTAGCGATGTCTGCCTATCCGTCTATCCATTTCAAATTAACAAGCCTTGTACTCAAACTACACGTCGCAATACTAAAGATAATTATACAACATTTGACACATACGCTTGTATTGCCTCATGGACGAACCATATTGAAAATGGTTAAAATCTGCCCTAATCGCAGTAAAAATATCCTATCTGAGCTAAAATATCATATTAGGCCCAATGGGTATTACAAAAGCAAAACGACATAATTTTATTTATAAATGGACACCGGGAGTTTCAGTTCCTCCCGGTTTTTTACAGCGTTTTTAGGGCCGAAATTAAGAATATTTTATTTCTTTTTTTGTGATTTTTTTTATTCTGCAGTATAATTTTTTTTTAATGAGTAGTACGAAATCAAAAAGTATAACTCTGGACCTAACTGCTATATCAACTATTGGGCGCCTGACACGAATAGAAAGATAAAAGTTTGATGTGTAATGTTTCAAGAGCTTCTATCTACATTGAACTGGAAAAGTGTTAAGCCGATATCAACGTAAGATGTCAATTGGGAAACTAAAATATCTGACCAAACAAACTCTCGAGTTTAACTTTGCGAATTGGCACGATTCATACAACCAAAGAATAAAAAAAATCTAGAAAGGGCAATAACATTTTCACAATTTTTGGAACTTTTCAGCCTTCAAAACTCTGTAAAAATAGAACCGGGATAAACTGAAACAAAATTTGAATAGGGGTTGTATAACTTAAGGCAGGAATACACGTTCACTATTATTGATCATGTTTTCAAAAATCAACCAATTTTATTTTCAAATACTTTGCTCTAATTGGTGTATTTTAAAAACATCGATTTATAATTTTTAGTTAAGTCTTTGTAACCGTCGCATAGGACAATTGTAACTAATATTATAATTTTTTTCTAAAGCTGATTTATAGGAAGAAGAAGAAAACATTTTTATTAAAAAATTTAACAGACACAAGGGAATCAACAGATTGCCGCAGTTTCGTCTCACCCAAAGACTCGTCGGTGGTTAATTTACGTGTCAATTGATCAAATTAATTTTTAATTGTTAATTTGTCTCTATATGAAAAACTTTTTGTGTATTGCCATGGCCGGAGATAGAACCGGCAGCCCTCTACACAGGCTATGACTCGTAGTATCACCTCTTAACAAGATACACTATGGCAGGCATAGCGATGAGTGTGGTTAATTGAAGTTTTTTCAATCACATCCTACAAAATGTATGTTTTGTAATCATACACACAGAGAACAGATTCGTTGTGTCAACCGAATTTGTTGCCAACCGAATTTTGGTAGTTATGTGAACTATCACATTATTCGGTTACGGCTACCAACATTTTCAGTTATACCTACCTATTTAATTTACTATTCAGTAGCTCCAACCAATTTTTTTTTAAAGTAATTACTGTGTATTTAAAAAAGAACACTGTTTCCAATATTTTTTTATTTTTATTAATGATATCAGCTAAATAAAAAATATTACAAAATACACGATGTAAATAAAAAAAAAAACTCATATAAAAACTATTTATTTATGATAAAGGAAACCTCGGCATGATGTTTTCTTACAGAAAGGATGTATTATTTAAAAGTTTGCTTCAAATTGAAAATACTGCTTCCAAATATATTTTATATATATTAACGGAGTTTATAGGTGCCTGCATTTTCAATGAATTTTTAATATTGTTAATACTGTATATTTGGGTTACCAATCAAACCTTTGTAGATAAAGTTGTTTCTCAGCAAAGATCTTCAGTTTGAAAAAACGGAAGATTTGATCCACTAAAAAGGTTACAGGATAATCCCAGCTGCTGTTGTCAATATCTAATATTGGTGCTCTAAAAGAAAAATTTGTTTATTAATAATTGCTTTGTGGTTCATGTATTTATAAAGATATTTAAAAATTAAAGACTTACGTGGCATACAAACAGTTAAGCACATTATTTTCGTCAAAATTTATGTAGATATTTGTTTTTATAAAAAATTTAAATATTTCCGTTTTGTATTATTTTATTTAAATTTAATTTTATTTCTTTTAATTTGACATTTAATTGGAAATATATTTTAAAATTATCTGTTACGACTATCAAAATCTTTTTAGAAAGTAAATGTATTTGTATATTTGGTATTATAACCGAAAATATGCAAACAAATAAATTAAATTAAACCAATAATCAGTTGCAAACACCGAATTAAAAAATTATTTAATTTTAAAATTTGATGTTTACTGAAATGTAGTTTTAACACCCAACAAATCGAGCAAGATATCTTTTTTAAAGATTTTAAAACTATTGTGACTGCAAAAGGTTTGTGAAATATTTGCTTTTTCTCCAAATTGGTTGGGAAAGCCGATAAAGGTATTGCAGAGAAGTGTAGTTAGTAAAATTTGTTCTTTATTTGTTGTTATAATAAACTATTTACTGCGTCTGTTATTTTTAAATTGCCTCGAATAAAATTATGACTAAGTAACAGATTTTTGAAGGTTATAATTATTTTTTGACTAAATTATTTTCTGTGTGTAAGAACCAGAATTAGATAATACTTGAGCAATTGATCAATAATATTGAACGTGTATTGCTGCCTTTAAGTATTCTGATTGCTTAACTTCTTTTAACCAATCTGAATGTTTGAAACAAATTATAATTTTGTAGGGTTTCTGTACACAAATTAAGCAAAAACATTAGAATGTAAAAAGTGTAGTTTTTCGTTTTTTGAAGAATTTAAAAAAAAAAATTTTTTTTAAACTATAGGCAAATTGTTATGAATTGAAGGTATTTGTAAGACATATCTAGTGATATACAAGACATACTTAATCATGCTCAATTGTTGACTTTATTTATAGCAACTTATAAATTAAAAACAAAAAAAAAATGCTTAGGGCAATTATGTGCTTAGTCAAATTTCATTGGCATTAGTTCACTAATGTTAAAAACAAAATTATTGCCATTTAATACCTTAAAATCTAATTACAGTTGAATAAAAGGCATTTATTTACAAAAAAGGGATGCTTAAATTGTTTTCAACAGCATTTTTTAATCACTTGGATTTAATAAATCCAAAAATTAGTTCAAAAAGTGCTCAACAGATGGGGTTAGCTTCTACCTATTTTAACAATATTTTTATATCCGGCACTTCTATCACCATAATTTTTAATACCGAATTCAACGATAGGATTTTACTGTAACTTTTAATTTTTCATTATATTTTATATAAAATAACGATAAACAGTCCGCCTTTTCAATTTTATCAGTTTAATTTTACACAATCAAAATACTCCACTGCAATATATAATATTCATCAATTGCATTAAATTACTTACAGTAGAGTGAAAAATTGCCATTTCTATTTCAGCTATTTCTTTATAGCCAGGGTTGAAAATAGGTGTTTAATGAAGTGTAGTTTTTTTCTAAACATATTTTATGCAAAAAATTTTAAGAAAAGCTTTTTTTTTTTAGCTAGTTTTGCAATTTCTTTGTTTCTCTTTTAAGTGTCATTTGTATTTTTTTCTGACTTTAAATTAATAGGCTGTTTCATATATTTGTATTTTAATTGCTAATTATAAACCCAGGTAAATAAATCCAACTCTTTTGGATGTAATAAATGTACTTTTTGTATGAAAAATTCTAAATCCAGGTGGTTAAAAAATGCGCTTTTTATTTCGGTTGGTTTATAAAAATGTATCTCCTGTGATCTCTATTTGAATTATCCGAGTGTTTTAATACTCCAACGGAGCAAACATTTTGTCCATTTTGCCATATCGCAAAAAGGGACATTTTTGTAAAATTCCTCATACTCCTATGAATAAATGAGGTAGCCTGGGTGGTATCCTGAGTGATTATTTTGTATAAAACACTCATACGGTGACTGTCATTTTTATATATATTTTTTTTTTATCAATTTGTGTGAATGGCAGGTTTGGCGCCAACCGATTCATAATGTTAGTGATAATGTATAACGTTATTTCAACAGCATTTCGTTAGGGTCTTTTAAGGTTATCGGTATTTTAAGTTATAACGTTAACGGCATTTTATGTTATTTCATTTGTGGTATTTTAAGGTTAACGATAGTCCTTTTTCTGATATTTTTGACAGCTTTATGGACCGTTTTTTTTTTTTTTTTTTTTTTTTTTTTTTGATTTTTTCTCTTTGTGCTCCACAATTAAGGATATGGGCAACCTTTTCTCTGGAGAGGGGCGAACCGTTTTGATTACATTTAAAAAACTAATAAAATTTAATAAAATTATCAGCGAATTAAATAAAATTGTTTAAAATATATTTCGTTAGGATAGTGTTCTATCTCAAGTCCAAAATCTAATATGATATATTGGACTTGAGGTAGAATGTTTTGTATTTTTTTTACTGCAAAAATTTAAATAATTTTGAATTATTTATAATATTTATGGCCAAATTATGAAAAAAGTCGCATTACATTATCCAAACATCTTTTTTTAAATAACCATACCGCAAGTGGCAACACTGGTTTAACAACTCCTTTTTAAACTTGTTATGAGAAATGTTTACCATAGAGAAAATGAAAATACGGAAATATGTTCGTTTGTATGGGTTAGTTGTGATCGTACAGGTGAGATCTGTAATTACTCTCAAGAGAATTTAAATCAGCTCAATATCACTCTACGACAGTATACATACCTCTTAACAATGAGTTGGTGAGAATTCATGTTTATTGGAGACCTGATTGCTAAGGTTGGTTTAACTTATGTGTGTGAGATGTGGTGGTATGCGTATCTCATTTGTACTCTTGTGGTCCGCGTGAAATATACTAAGCAATGGACATTTAGTTGGTTCGTGGACTTCTCAACACTGTGCGCGCTTATCGCTACTCGTATACGTAAACAGCGGTCAATTTAAAAGAAACCTATTGGAAAATAACCGGAAAACCTCCACTAAAGAGGGGGAATCTAACAAACCCCTAAAAAACAATTAGGAAAATTCAAATAAATTAATAAAGCTTACGTTAAAATTCATACCAATAAGTGAGAAGTTGGCTTAATTTCACCAGGTTTTTTCTGAATTTATTATAAAATCTAAATTTCGAAATTATTAACCTGGTTAGCTGGTTTAGCTTGTGTGTATATATTGTGTGTTTTTTGTTTTGTATCGTTTTTGTTTTGGTTTAAAACGTCAAATACGATCTTTATGACTTTTTGAAAGCGTGACTAAGTCGTGATTTATGGTGGCGTGTGGTTTTTAAAATTCATACTCATCCCGTGGCTTCAGCTTGTTCTGGTTTAACAAACAGCATACTTTTGGGTAAACATTAACGAACTTCGTCATCATCATCATCATCGTCGTCATCTTCTGCTGCTTAGAGATCGTCTTTCTTTAGTTTTTAAATCGATTTGGCATCGATTTGTTGGTCTTTTGTGAAAATTTGCGTAGGTGATTGTTAAGCTTATGTAAGCAAAGACAAATCATCGATTTTGGTTTCTTCAACTTGGTCTCGTTCGATATCCTGCTGAGCTTTCAACTTTGTAGTTCCCAAGAGAAGACCATTGTTGTTTGTCATGGACTCCTTGGGTTTAAACCCCGTTAGCAATATGCAGGATTTTAATGCAACAAATATAGCAATTTCTACAAATGCACCCACAACATCTCCATCAGCAACAACTTCTTCTTCCTCTTCTTCTTCAATTTCGAGTGCAACACATCAGAAAAAGTTACCTACAACTGAATCATGTACATATCTGAATACTTCCGAGGTCACCAACCGTAATCAGAATCATCATTCAACAACAGCAACAACTACGCAAACGCAACAAAATATTACAGAAATCATTAACAATCCAGCTTTGTTGGAAGTTTTGGTAAATGCTTCAGCAGTTCAACATCAACAACAGCAACAACATCAACAACAGCAACAACATCAACAACAGCAAGCATCTGCAACAAAAGATGTGAATGCCTGCAGCAAATCAAATACACAGACGCCTAGCAAAACTACCAACACCATTTCAACCACTACAACAAATGATTTGGCAGCTGCAGCTGCTGTGGTTCTATCATTGCAAGGTACAATGGTAACAAGTTTACAACAGGCCGCATTACTTCCCGTTAATTCACCAGCTGCTGCAGCTTTAAATTTGCAAGCTTTAGAATCATATTTAGCATTACAACGTATAACCGGTAAATCAGATGTATTCCGTTTCAATACCGTGGGAACTACTTCAACAGCAGCCACATCGACGTCATCATCATCGTCAACAACATCATCAACATCATCCATAGATACACCAAGCTCAGTGAATAATAATAATAATAATAATGCAACAAAAGATTTGTCTACGTCTTCTAGCAATTGCAAGAAGACTTCAAATGATAATGAATCGATATACAGTGAAAAGACTACAACCAAATTGCCTTCGGCAAATAGTCTATTTCACTCTCTTCACTCATCTTCATCAGATCTCGGGGATTGCGAAATACCCCTACTCAATAGCCATGATGATACATTAAATTTCGAATCTTCAGAATTGGAAAATACATTTCTCTTCAACTCTGCCCTAATTAGCACAATTTCAGGAGCTCACCAACAGCAACAACAACATCAGCAACAACAACAACAACCTAGCTGTAACCAAGAGTTAGAACAAATGTCTAATCTACAAACTACTATGTTTCAAGATAAACTAAATGCTTTATCAGCCACTGATTGTTCCTCTCACACATCTACCAATACAAATCATAGTGAAGCATCTCTGTGTGCCGGCGGAGGTATTAATCAACCAGTTGCTGGTGCTTTGGCTAATGCCCAACGTTCCAAGAAACAGTTTATATGCAAGTTTTGCAATCGCCAATTTACAAAGTCCTATAATCTACTTATACACGAAAGAACTCATACCGATGAAAGACCATATTCTTGTGATATTTGTGGTAAAGCTTTTCGTCGCCAAGATCATTTACGAGATCATAGGTAGGTTTTTAAAGAAGTTCATTAGGAGAATGGGTTTGTTTCACGTTCACTGCCGCAGGTACCTAATTTTACAAAAAAGTGAATTCTCTATGCAAATTGTTGTTGATTCGGGTAATTTAGATTCTTGAGGGTAAATGCGGTAACAGCGTGGATCAGGAAACTTCCATTTACCAATAAAATTATCATCACTCATTTGCATTTTGTTATCTTTCCCTTAGGTATATACACTCAAAGGAAAAACCATTTAAATGTGCAGAATGTGGCAAAGGATTTTGCCAATCTCGCACTTTGGCTGTACATAAGATATTACACATGGAAGAGTCACCACATAAGTGTCCAGTTTGTAATCGTTCCTTCAATCAGCGATCCAATCTAAAGACTCATCTCCTAACACATACTGATATTAAGCCATACAATTGTAATGCCTGCGGTAAAGTCTTTCGACGTAATTGTGATTTAAGGCGTCATAGTTTGACTCACAATCTCACCTCTGGTTCAGTTTCGGGAATAAATGATTCCTTGCTATCCCTGACATCTACTGTAAACGAATTACTTAATGCTTCAGCTGTTACTCAAAATAAGGATATTTTCAACTCTTCTTCCTCTGCCTCTGCAACCTCCTCATCAACATCTGTGATGTTAGCAACGAATTGTAGCACATCAACAACAAAATCTTCGACTATAGATTTGATCACCGTAAATGACTAAATATTATGTAGTTTGTTTAAAGTTATTGTTAATTATCCCTCTCTGGCTCTCTAAATCTATCTAACTAGTTTTGACTTTGGCTCTTTAAAACAAAATGAAACAAAAATCTCAAATAAAACCATTCTCAGCTCATCCTCATCCTCATCGTCGTCGACCATGTTCATTTCTCACGTTCTATCCATTTGGCTTCCATTAAACTATTCAGTGTTAAGTTTAATGTTAATCATAGGTAATAAATGTTTAGTTTTTTATTCGTATGCTATTTTTAATATTTTTAACATGTACAATTTATAAGCTATTTTTCCCCCTCTTGTACTTGTATGCTTGAAGCATTTTAAGAAAACAACAATCCGAATATGAGGATTTAATAATTTTTTAAGAAAAAAAAAAAAAACAAAAACATATAAAGATTCAAATAAATATACATTTCTGATATAAATCAATAGTGTTTTATTTGTGTGTGTAACTAATTTTATTAGCAGAAACAGAAATTGATTAAGGTTGTTCACAAGGTGTACTAACAAGGAACGTATGTATATGATAGTCTCCGCATTTTACGAAATTCGGATATGGGATAGAGAATGGAAATCTAAGTACAGCCTCCTTTATTATTTTGGACTTCTTGGGGATTTTGGGGGCAAAATATGCAAAAGAAAGAAAATTATTTTTTGGTACTTTACATGTTCGGCAGCATGTCGTTCGGTAATGTATTCGTCAAATGAGGAAGCCTGATATGCATAATGCCAAAGTTTTTGTACAGGGTCGCCAAGTTGTGCCAAAAAGTACAAAGCTTTCGAAGCAGCACGAATATCGAAAAAATAAAAAACACGTGTCCGCTCAGACTTAATAGGCCTTTTTTTTAATCACTGGATTTATTTTATTTTGTTAAAAAAAAATTAACATTTTGTATTTTAATTTTCAAAAATTTATATTTTTATCCAAATGTAACACTTATGCCCTTATATAATGTGCAAGAAAATCATTAAATTTTGTTGGCGAATAAGTATTAGATTTTGATAAAAGTTATAAATTTTGAAAATTAAAAAACGCAATATGGATTTTTTAACAAAAGAAAATAAATCCAAAAATAAATCCAGTGATTAAAAAAAGGCCTAAAAAGGATTGATATACATTAGACCGTACCACCTTACAAGCAAAAAAAGTGCGCGGTACACCTTCATATATGTATAAAGTATTTTTGCAAGGCAATTAAAAAAAATGTATTTTTTCGCCGAAAGTAGGGGTCGCCTTTTTTAATTTTTCGTTATAGCTTCGGCATTTAGACTCGGATTTTAAAGTGTGACATATCGATTTTTTGCCTCTAGGAGACCAGTGTAAAGGAAAAATCCAATGAAAAAAAATTAAAAAGGCGACCCATACGTTCGGCAACAAAAAAAAATTATGCTGGATTTATCGAAAAACTTCCTGAGCAAAAGTTTAATGATTTTTTGCGAGCTTTAATTTTCTGACATTAGGTTTGTACATTAGGGTTGTAGCAACTGATATCTGGTAGGTAAATACTAGATCGGGAAACTTGAGGTGAATGGCCCCCTTGAGAGAAAAACATCGATGTATCCTACTTTAAGATCCGACACTGTAAATGCCAAAGATATAACGAAAAATGTAAAATGGCGACCCCTACGTTCGCCAAAAGAAAATTTTTTAGAGAAACCTCATTGCAAAAATAATTTAGATTGGACGGTGTGCGGCGAACTTTTTTTTGAGGTATTGTCTATTATACATGACTTTTCAATAGTACCCTAAAATAAAAATATTTTTTATAACAATATCTTAACCAAAACGTGCCAAAAATTTACTGGTGTTAGACCCTTGAAATTCCGCATCCGAAAATATAAATAAACTACTATGTTGCATAAAGTATAACATATGTATATAGTGGCAAGAAATGAGAAACAACTTGAAAAACCTTAAAAAGATTAATTTTTGAGCACACTTCAAATCCCCGAGATGGGCAATAATTTCAGACACCCCAACCTCAGAATTCTTAGCTCCACAACATATCCGAATTTCATCAATATCGAAGATTATTACACCTGGTACCTTCCTTGTAAGTGATGTATTGTCCTAATAAAAGGTGTTAAAATTTTTGTTAGCATTTTTTTCAAAATCGCAAAAGTAGCCTCACTAAAACAGATGTAACTTGTTCACTAATGAACGAATTGTCATTCAATTTTGAGAGGTCTCATATTAAGGTTGGTGGTTCCAAAAAATCATATGGATTTTTTATTAGTGGCGCCACCTATGTGTCATCATACGGACTTTTCAATTACAAGTAGGTGGAAAATAAGTAAAATTAAGAAACGCAAATTACAAATCCTAAATTTTAGGATAAAATAATGTAAAAATTAGTTCACTAGAATCAGAAAGCATTTAACAGATTTTTGAACTAACTTTTTTTTATGAGTGTAGTAAAAATTTTGTTTTTATTATATAACCACTTATTTGGTAATTAAAGATTTTGCTGGATATTTATAAATAAGTTTATATATTCGTTTTGTAATTCTTTTTAATTGTGGGTAATTAACTTCGCTCTGCTTAAAATGGGATTATTTTTTGTAAATTCTTAAACTTAATTTCAAAATTTTTATGATCAACTTAAAAAGAATCTAATGTAAGTTTAATTTTTTATTGTCATATTTTACTCCAACAAATGCATTAGGCCATCTCCCGCCTCAAAATTCGGACTTATTTTATGATTATTTCTAAAATAATTTTCAGCTCGAAATCAAATTAAGAAATCTAAATATTCGCCAATTTTTAGGACTTATACTTTAATGACTTTCGATGGAAAAATATATATACTTTTTGTCTTATTTCGTTTAATGTCTTCCAAAATAACTGCCGATAATCTTTTCTAAAACACGAATTTTGAGTGCCTTCAATAACAGACCCAAAATATATTGGCAACTAATTTTGATTGCAGAACTTGCACATGTTTTTGTAAGGCGCCTTAATGTTCGCTCATCCACATAACTCAACTTCATTTGTTAATCGTCAACATTCATAAAATATTGAGGTATAAATATATTCATTCGTAGAAATAAATCGCATTTCCGATTATTACCGTAAATAACCGCCTGATTACCGGCAAAATGTGAAGAAATAAAAAGGTAAACGTGCAAGTAAACAAACCCCTTTTTTATGACGAAATGTGGAACAAAAATAAAGGTTACCGCCGGCAGTGCAGTGCACATGTGTATTCAAGTTGATGGTTACAAACGATTAAAGAAGGGTTTTTAAATGGTTTTGTTGGTCAAAGAGACGGACAAACGAATGGATCGACCAACAAGCCGAGCAAACGACAGACTTACGGATAAATGTGAAAATGTTATCTGTATAAACGCGGCATTGCGCGCTAAATATGTATTATTAAGGTTTTGGATCAGTTGTCGGTTTCTCTTTCATCAATTTCAACCATAATATTTGTCAATTGGTGATATACGAGCTTGTAATAATGTTGACATGATCGTTACATATACTTAGTTATGAGGAAAATTTCTTTAACGTTGCAACCACGTACAATTCAAAAGCAAAATAAATAATTGTGAGTGTTAATCGGCCATAACGAATTTTATATATACCCTTTATTTGGTATTTTTTAAATGGGTGCTAAAACATATTCCTTTTAAAATTTAAATTAGAAATTAGAGCGATCCAGTCCCAATTGAACAACTAGTCGTTATGGCAGTTTCTAAAGGCATTCATTAATAAAAGGTTAGCAGATCATGAAAAGACATTGTAAACGCAATTTAAATTTCTCACATTAACGGCTGAACCGCCATTTCTTTGTACAATTTCGAGAAATCACAACTACATTCAAAAATGTATATATGTAGATAGGTATTAATTCTTTTATGTGCCTAGGACTTAGATATGAGTTAGCCACTGATATAAAATTATTTCTACATGCCTTATGAATAAAATATTTTATCTACTGATTTTGGATTTGTTGAAAAAAAAGGTTCACACTATGCCTTAACGAAATTTGAGGTAATATCTGAATGTTCGTGCATCTTCCTGTATGTTCATACATTTACATAAGACCGTACCACCTTACAGCAAAATAGAGTGCGCCGCACGCCTTAGAATATAAAGTATTTTTGAAAGGCAATTTGGAAAGTTTTTGGTTATATCTTCGGCATTTATAGTCCGATCTTAAATTCTGATTTAAATTTAGATTTAAATGTATGTTATTTAAATTATATTTTGCACCGTATCTTGTGTGAAATTTTTAAAAAAAAATTTTCTACTTCATAAAATGGCACATATCTTGAAAACTAAGCAAGATATAGCAAAACAGAAAAAACTTTTGTTCCTTCGGAGTGCCCTTAGATGATATCGGGTGGGCCCGTGACCCTAAATTTGAACAAATTTTACGACTCAGTATAATTGCAGATAAAACTGTAGTTTTACTAATTTTTTAAGTAAATTTAGATTTGTTGAATTTAACAAAAAAAATTTTAAAATCAACAAATTTTATTTTAAACCAAAAAGCAGAAATAAATTTTGTTAAAGTAATTTAACAAAATTTTGTGTGTCTGTTTGATCACTTCTGAGAGTAAAAACAATAACAGAAAGCTGAATAGGAAAGAAAACTCCACTCACATTATTTTATCATTAAAAACAACCCAAAATACATATTAAATTAATTGAAAACAGAACTAAAAAATGTCCTACTGATTTTTCATTATATTCAAACCATTTTGCTATTTATTTTCAAACATTGTTTAAATAATCCAGAAAAGAAATAAAAATAATTGAAAAGTCTGTTAAAACAATCATCAATTTTTAACTGACAAAACGTAAAAATACGATTTGTGGTTTGTTTTTTCATATTTGAAAATTTTTTTTTCTTTGAATTTTCAAAACACTACCACACAACACAAACGTTCATATATTTATTGGCTATGTTTGTGTGTATGAGTAAAGAATTTCTTGTAATTTGAATTGAAATAATTTTGTATATAAAGAAACTATTTTAACAAAAAAGAAAACCGAAAATATTTGAATTTTTTGTTTTAAAACAGAAAACAACGAAATTATTTAAATTATTTTTTCTAAAAATAGAAAACTAAAAATAGAACATTTGGCAGAAAATATCAACTCCTACAGACAATACACATTTTTTGGGGTTTGTATTTTATTGATTGATAAAACAAAATTAAGCAATATGTTTCAATGTATTTTAAATGATTCTTCAATTGAAAACAAACTTTACCTATTACTTTTCAAATAAACTCCAATCGGTTATGGAAAATATATTGTGAGTGTATGAATAAGCCACACCGTAAGCAAGGCCTTACATGGTGAGTTTTTTGTAATGTAGGGGTGACTACACCTGACAGCTTGTTGAAAAAATTATCATATAGAGACAATTTGACAATAAAAATATAAACAATAATACAATTTAATGGAAAATCACTGATGAAGCCTGTCCATAAAAAAAGACAGAAACTAGATCTAGTCTGATTTGCAAATAAATAATAGGCCTTTTTTTTAATCACTGGATTTATTTTTGGATTTATTTTATTTTGCTTACAAATCTACATTTTCTTAATGAATTTAAAAAATTTTATATTTTTATTCAAGTCTAACACTTATTCGATACTATAATGTGAAAGAAAAATTAAAATTTTGCGGAAATGCAATTTCTGGAATTAAATTAAGCTAAATCCGAAACGGATTTATTTATTTTATAAATATATTAGCGCATAAGTATTAGATTATGTTAAAAATATTAAATTTTGAAAATTAAATAACAAAATGTGGATCTTTTAATAAAATAAAATAAATCCAAAAATAAATCCAATGATTAAAAAAAAGGCCAAATGTGTTTATAACTTTTGAAAAAATGTTTATTCTTCTTCTTAACCTCAAACCTACTAAAGTAAAATTAATAAAAATGCATATTAATTACAATATTAATTGCAGTTGATCTATATGACGCGTTTGAAAAAATAACACTTTACTAACAAATTTTTCTGTTCACCCAACAGACTTATTATTTTGAGTGCACTGATAAAATTCAACTTTCTTTGCTTAAATACGAGTAGATAAAGTTGGAAATATTAGTTCGTTGGCCAATGGTTCTAACAGGGCATTATAGAAAGAACTTTTAGTTTGAATTTAAAAAGTATAATTCTAGGAACCATTAACTATAAACAAAATAATTTAAAATTTGACCTAACTTACAGTTATACACTCAAAATAATAAGTCTGCTATCTGCACAGAAAAATTTGTTACTTTAACAAAATGTATTCTTGTTTTTTGGCTTAAAATAAAATTTATTCATTTTAACATTTCTTTTTTGTTAAATTTAACAAATTTAAATTTAAGTAAAATGTTTGTAAAACTACAGTTTTATCTGTAACTATACAAAATCGTGGAATTTATTCAACGGGACCCTCCCTGGTCCTAGCCCATATCATGTAAGGGCATATAAGGGCACTCCAATGGAGCAAACATTTTGTCCGTTTTGCTCTATCTCGCTTAGTTTTCGAGATATGGGCCATTTTATGAGTATTAAAAATTTCCGAGGTCAAGGCCCCACCATGGTCCATTGTTAGATAGAGATAACCCCTTTCTCTAGGATTTTGTAGAGGTAGGCGAAATTTTCACCAATTTTGCTCTCTCTATCTCGCTTAGTTTTCGAAAGAAATAGCGGGTTATAACAGCAACATGAAAAGATTATATTTTAACAATAAATTTTGTAAAATTTAACGAATGGGTTCTTAAAAATTAGTTATAAATAATTTTGAAAATTAACACTCAAAATTAGTTAAAGTACTGAGGATTTTTAGTATAGTGTTAAATGAAGATAACTAAAATCCTTGCTTAAATCAGTGTTTCAACTAAAAATTTGTTAAAAATTAGTCAAATCGATTTGAAACCGGTTTGACGTATTATTTTAATTGTACTTGTTAAATTGTGTAAATTTGTGTGAACTTAAGGTTATTTATTTGTTTAACAGTGGGACAAAATGTAACATATTGAATGTCAAAGTTAATATATCAGAGAAAAATTGGAAGAGCAGAAATGAAACAACAATTATAAATGTAATTATTACTTATAATGTAATTATCATTTAACAGCAACAGTAACAACCAGTGCCCCCCATTTTACGGGAAACGGTATTCCCGGGTTTCTCGGTCTTTTCAGTGATTTAGTGAATAGAGCACTGTATATTACATTCTATTTAATCTTAGGTTATGCTCTATGTTTTGAAAATTAAACCACATATAATTAAACAATGCTAGTTTTGAGCTTATTCCTTGTAACAGTGAGGAAATGCGTATCCGATTTCAACGAAAATATTTTTTTGTATATATATATATAAAATTACTTAATCTTGTAAATATCCTTTGAGGTATAACTTTCTATCTACACTAGAGGTCACTAAAGTCGCTAAATTTTAAACATAGAATTTAATGAAAAACATAGAATGGATCTTACAAAAAAAAACTGGTAAAAATTCATTTTTAGATGTATTTTTAAAATTTTTCTTTTTTTAAATATTGGAATATATTCGAATCTATAAAAGATAATAAAATTGTGAAAAAGTCTACAATTAACATATCAAATTAATCTTTGAATTTTTACAATATTTCTGCTGGGAGCCTAAAAATATCAAACGTTAAATGGAACTTTAAAAAAAAATATGTTAATTGATTTTAAAATTTTAAAATTTTTTGTCATGCTCTTATAATTTTATATAAGAAAAAATAGAGAAAAGAACTAATTTCTGAAATTAACTATAAAAAAATTTTTTTTTTCCAATTATCAAAAAATGTATTTTTGTAATTTCATCTTTTATGGGTTACGAAAAATTTCCAACTTTCTTAGATTTTAATAATATGGTATAATTTTAAATAATATTAAGGTAATATTATTTAAAAAAAAGTGTAAACTTTGGCAAAAACACATTATCTATTTCATTAATAAATCCTTAAATATACCTAATTTTTGATTAAAATCCTAAAAATTATCAAAGTTTGATAATATATTAAAAAAATTATGTTAATAGATTTTCATATTATAATCTTTTTTGTTAGGAATAGACTTTTAGTTATTATATTTAAAAAAAATATCTACCAATTTTTTTTATAGAAATCAACAAAAATAAAATAATCCATTTTTAAACTTTGGGAGAAAATCCACTAAAGTATCACCGCTAAAAACACTACGAGGAACATTTTTGTGGAACATTCTAACCCTCTAACTCTTCAATGAAAGGAAATTTGTTGGCCCCTTTTTAAAAAGGGACGAAAAAGACCCGTAAGTTGAAGAGTTAGAGGGTTAAAATGTTCCACGAAAATGTTCCCCGTATTGTTCTACATAAGTTCGCTGAACGCATCCTATACCTAAAATTCAGTTTTGTGGGACATTTGAGCGCCAATTTTGAATAAATACGAAATTAACCCTTAAACACATTTTCAGTTTTTCTTATTACTGGCACTGAAGTTAAATTTTCAATGCCGGTGTCTTAAAAGACTTATAGTAGAATTTTATGACAAATACTTTTGCAAAACATTTTAACCCTCTAACTCTTCAACTTATGGGTCGTTTTTTTCCGTTTTAAAAATGTGTCAAAAAAGTCCCTTTAATTGAAGAGTTAGATGGTTAAAATGTTCCACAAAAATATTCCTCGTAGTGTTTTACATAAGTTCGCTGAACATACCCTATACCTAAAATAGAGGATTCACATGGTTTCCTATTTTAATCCTATTTAATTTTTTTTAGAAAAATCATTTTAAGCGTTTAAAACGCATTTTTTTTGAGAGGCATTTTTTATGAATCGATTTTACCCAAATTTGACACAAATATGGCTTGACCTTATGTCAATTCACGTGCTAAATTTCATGGCAATCGGATTGCAGGTTTTATAAAGATTTTAAGATAAACGATATATGGCAGGACTAAGAGTCCTTGCTTCGATTTTGATAAAAATTTACACAAACGTTTCCAGTTTTATGTGTAACGCAATGGATACTTTTTGTAATTTTACGTCCATTTATGTAGCCTATATAATATTTTTAAATTTCAGGACCTATGGGAGGTGGACGTGTCCTTGGGCCGATATTTCCAAAAATTAAAATTTTTCTTAACTAAGGGGTTCTATGTCAGTATACCAAATTTCAAAACTCTGTCTCCACTCCTCCTATTTTTGTCCAATCACAGAATGTAACTAAAAAACACAGCAAAATTGTCGGATACAAAGAACTGGTTATAGAACAACTTGTACTTGTATGCAACCTGTTCCAATTTAAGTTCTATCATCGGTGATTTTTGTTTGAGTTTGTCCCAATAGCAACAGGTTCTGTTCCTCCAAACTAGAACAGTCAAGCCTTCCGTTTTGACTTCCAGGAATCAGTTCTAGAACCTGTTCCACGGAACCGGAGGTAAAAACACCTATTCTAGAACAGATTCAAAGACAACCAGTTTAAATAAATTTTGCTGGGAAGTTAAAATTTTGTCAAAGTATGATATACAGTTGAACCTCGATCATCCGGACCTCCATTAACCGGGTACATCTATTAACCGGTATGCTGGTATTTGATTTTATACCTCTATTAACCGTGGATTAACTCTATTATCCGTGTTTTTAGTAGCTTACGATATCTCAACATTAGGGAATGCAAAATCCAGCACTTTTTGATTTCCCGGGAAAGCGGGAAATTTATTTTCAATTCCCGGGATCCCGCAAGTGACATAAATTAGAAAATATTTTATAGTAATTTAAAAATTTTTATTAATAAAATGTCCTCAAATTTTTGTGATCGTGAAAAAGCTCAGGTGATTTTTCTTGGAATCCTTTTAGACTAAAACACTTGTACTTAAAAAAAATAAATAAAATTAATATAGAAATAATTTTATAAAATTGGAAAAATTTTTAAAAATTATGGGAAGAAATTCTAACTTACTTGAAAATTTTTAAAAATCAATGTCTTTAATTCTGTACAGAATAAGTGCGATCCAAAATTTTTTATACAAACACTATTTAGTTGAGTAGTTTTCTTAAAAAATATATTTTTAAGTTCCTTTTAGTGCCTGCTAAAAAAAGGAACTTAAAAAGTTCGATCAAGTATACAAATTAACCAGTGTGTTCGTTTACTCGAAAATCTTATTGCTTTTACTACAATTTTGTAAGTAAATGAGCAAGCCTTATGTAAGATTTTTACTATTTTAAAAACGTTGGAAAATTTTGCATAAGTAAATTTGAAATAATTAACTTTATTATTTTAAACTATATTTTTTGAAATCCCGGGATTCCCGGTCCAAATTCCCGGGAATGCGGGAACTGAAAAATGCCTAATTTCTCGGGAATCGCGGGATTCATTCCCTACTCAACAGGTATTTTTGTGAAAATGGCGCATTCAAATACCAAAGATTTAGTTAAAATATAATATAAAATATATATGACTCTTTTAACCGTGTTATTCGATTATCCGTGCTAAGCCTGGTTCCGAACAACTCGGATAATAGAGGTTCGAGTATATGAAAAAAAATCCTGCGATCCCGGGACGGTTTCCCGGGAAATTGGTAATACCGTCGCCGCGGAACTCCGCGATTATGGGATTAACCGCAGGCTCTGGCAACAACAGTTTATTTATTGTCATTAATATGGATCGTTTATATCTGATTGATGGACTGACAAATGAATATATGGATAGAATGGTTTGTTTGAGCAACGATCGTTAAAGTATGAAGGCAGTAGGCTGGCTGGCAGGCTGGATGGCAGGCGGGGAGCCAAACGTAAACATGTGCTAACTCTGAACACTTGTTTATTTTGGTTATGTTTTACTTAAGACTCTAACACGGCCTGCCGTTGGCCTCTGACAAGTATTTACGTTAACGTTTTTTATGTTTTAGTCTTCGTTTCTTTTTCTGTGTCGGTCGATCCTTATACAATGGTTGAGATGATTTTAACCATGTTATACTCATCAACTATCTACGATATTCATGGTTGTGTAGATTTTACGAGTTTTAAAGCAAAATTACTGCAATTTCACACCATTTCCATTACTTAGACAATGATGCTTATTATGGTTTTTTAGTTTGTACATTGTACGGAGCACTGGAGTAGTGAGTATTGGTCGGTTGTAGAATGAGACCCCCTTGGTTGGTGTTAAAAAGTCAAAGAAGAAGAAGAAGAATGAGTAGAAGAAAATGTTTTGTTCCCATTTTTTTTGTTTTTTTTTTTTTGTGGTACGGATGTTTACTTTTGTTTGTTGTATTTTATGTTGACAAATGCTCATGATGATCCACGTCTGTCACTGATGATGGGAAAATTATGAAATTTCTTTATTTGTGTTTAACTAACAATTATGACAGCAAGCAAGCGAGCATGTTAGCATTTGCAAACTCTGGCTAAAAAGTATTCGGAATAATTTATAATCTCCCAAACAATGATAACACCCAAGGAAACAAAGCATTACGAACCAAATTATGTGCTGCGGAACTGAACTCTGCGGCTGAAATACACAATCGATGTTTTTCCTCTATTCGCACGATACAAATATTTTCACAATATTCTAGTGCCTTTGCCCTCGGATAGTGAAACATATTTTCTTGAATTTTTAATGAACGAGAATGAAATTTTTTTTAAATAAAAATTACTATACACATATCAATGCAGTAAGCCCATTTAAAGATGTGTATACTTTTTTCACATAGTGTACAGTACAAATACAACACTGTCATTAAGCTTGAACTCCACTCTGACAACAACATAAACACTAATAATACCAATAACAATAACACAAACAGATCAAGCAATCATACCGCCGACTGACTTCTTTTGACGTTTTGGCGTACGCTTTGAATTTTCCGCTTTAACGAAATATCTCTAATGAGACCATAAACATATTTACAACAAAAAGTTGGAATCGATCCACAAACACTTTGTTGCCATTCTGTCTAGTTTTAATGTGAATATTTATGTATTTTGTAATTCTTTTTAACATTTTAAGGCAATAAGGCGTGGTGCTTTGGAGTGCTTAGTGGTTGTATTATATCGTACATTGGTTTTGAGTGTAAGACTATCGTGCTTTCTTTTAAATATCGAGGAAGTATGCTTTTGTTAAAATATTGATGAATGCTTCCCAGAATTTGAAATTATAAGAATTACAGATTTGTTTTGCTAAAGTAAATATAAAAATTAACTTTTACATAAAGTAATTAGTGAGGAGAGAAATATAGATCAATTCAAGAGAACTTATTTCTAATACCTTATGTAAGTAGAAGAACTACAATCGATTATATACTCCAAATTAAATACCAATTTATCATACTAACGAATTGTTTGTTACTCCAACCAAGGTTTATGACCTTCAGTTCAATGTAACAATTGCATACTATTTATGGAACCTCAAGCTTTTAGAATTATTTTATTAAATTTGAGCAAAGTGTGAATTAGACACTGAATGAAGATTATTTAAATATCGTTGAGTGGAATCGTAAGAATAGATACAATGTTTTTGTTGGCCCATACATAAGATGTATTACCAATCCACCGTCGATACAAATGATTGGAATGATCTCAATGGGCAGAGGTTCACATAAAGTCTCGAAAGAAGCATTAAGATTTTTAGGTTTTCTTAAATATTTAGCGCAATATGTGCAGTAGGGGTATAACTTTTTTTGTGGTGAAAGCTCCCAAGGCAAAACTTAATAGATATATTGTCCTGATAATAAAAACAGTTTTTTTTTTATTCAATTTGGTAGAAAAACCTTCCTCACCGAAAGTAATTTCTAAAATAGTTCAAATTTTTTATTTTTGTTAACGATCACTAAAAAGTAAAATCGTAGTTCTTAATATTTTTCCATGCTATACTTGATTTGGCCTTGGGAGAAGTGATATTTGCAAGAATTGTAAAAAATTATATCCCTAATGTGCAGTGTTTATTCCTTCGATTATAATTTTAAAACTAATGCTCATATTCGGTAAACACTTTCCGGTAGGTGATATTATATTTTTAAACAAATACTTCAATATTCCCGGGTAATGTCAAAAAAATTCTCTATTTCCCGGAGTTCAAAATTGTCGGGAATTTGAAACAAAAATTACAAAACAACGCCTTAATTCTTTGAACCCACCATAATTTTTTTTTATAAAATTAAAAATACATTTATGTATAAACTACACTGAAAGGAATAAATATGGTATTTATGTTCAGTATGTTTTGACCGACATTATTTTTCACTCCATACAATATTTTCATTATTTACACCCAAGAATAAAATTGTTGTTCCAACTAAATTGCTGTAATTAAAATTCCTTTGTTACAACCACACCCAGCCTTGTTTTATTTGAAAAATCCGAAATAGGATTGTTGCAAATGAATTTTCGTACAGCAAACGAACAACGCAGTTGCATACAAACCAGACCTGGGGAATTTTAATTACTTATTGTAATTAATTATTTAATTAATTACATATGTGATTTTTTTATGTCTTTTTCTGACCAAAATGCAGCTCTGAAAATATCGAGTACACTGAAAGAATTATCCTTCATGATATTAATGATATAATTTCATAGAATTTTTTCGTAGAATCAATGAAAAATTTCATTGTGTATATAATATTTAATTAATATTATGAAATTTTTCAAAACTTTTCTTTAATAAAATTTCATAATTTCATTAAAAAAATTCATTCAATGTCATAAATTAGATCTTCATAAATTTAATGAAAAGGTTCTTTATAAATATATATGAAGTTTTTCAATAGTATTTACTTTTTTTTAATTTTTTTTATAAAATATCGTCATTCCATTAATTTTTAAAAATTTTGATTCAATTAGAATTTTATATTAAAAATTTAATCCTCATATACAATACCCAGGAAAATTTTTTACAATCGGTAGCCAACCACACCGATTCTACAACTGGTTCCACTGCAACCGATTCCATAGAACTGGTTCCGGAACCAGTTCCTGGGATCCTATATGGAAGGTGTGGGTGACGTAGAATCAATTCCATAACTGGTTCAAGAAGTGATTCTAGAGCAACCGGTTCCACTTTGGAGCTATAGAAGGGGTTGCTTTTGGGACAATTTCAAACAAAAAGAATCGGTGTTAGAATCGACAGTAGAAGGGGTTGTGAATGAAAAGTAGCTATTCTACAACCGATTCTTTGGAACAGAAAATTTTCCTGGGTAGTTTTGTATAACCATAAGGCCAGGTTTTAGTGATGTGCATTAATTTTCATACTGAGAGAATTATCTTATAATTTTTATGTATTTTTTTTATTAATTTTTTATTATTAATTTTGGACTATGAAATTTTTTTATAAATGATATCAATTTTTTCGAAACATTGATAATGATATTCATTAATTGCATTAAGCTTCCCAGGAAAAATTTTTACAATCGGTAGCCAAACACAGCCATTCTACAACTGGTTCCACTGCAACCGATTCCATGGAACTGGTTCCGGAACCAGTTCCTGGGATCCTATATGGAAGGTGTGGGTGACGTAGAATCAGTTCCAGAACTAGTTCCAGAACTGATTCTAGAGCAACCGGTTCCACTTTGGAGCCAAAGAAGGGGTTGCTTTTGGGACAATTTCAAACAAAAAGAATCGGTGTTAGAATCGACAGTAGAAGGGGTTGTGAATGAAAAGTAGCTATTGTACAACCAATTCTTTGGAACAGAAAATTTTCCTGGGTTATTATAAAATTCTATGAAACTTTTTAATTTTATGAATTCTTTCATTAGATATATTTTGTACATCCGTAAAATATGGTACAATTTTTAAATTAGTTTTGGTGTTGCTTAGGAGATGTAGCAATATTGTTCTAATATAAAAGCTTTTCTACCAACATTAAGTGTATTTTTTTGCCAAACTTCATGACAATCCGTTCATTCGTTTTCAAGCTAAGACAATATCCTTCAAAGATATTTTGATAGAACTCTGTGTGTCCTAGAATCAAAGTAAAACCTTATTAAAAAGCTAAAAAGTTCGTTTTAAAATAATTAATTATTTTATGAAATGTTACGAAATTTTAATTTAGACACATTTTCGGCACAAGAACAATTTTTTCTCAAAACATTCAGTGAATATTGTTTTCTATGGAAACAGCATTTGTGGGCAATTTCATACTTCGGGAAGCAAATATAATTAATAAATATAATGAAATATATAAAAATAGGTGTAATAACACATGTGTCTGGGTCATTATACCATACACCTAGTAGCGGATCTAGGAAAAGGTTTTGTTGATGGAGTTTAGAGTATATTATTAAACTTTTCCTTCCTACAAAAATCAGCAAAAAAGTTTGTCGAATATTAGTAAACTAAAAACAATCAAAATACATTTAAAATTTTTAACTTCTTTTAGATTCCCGACTAAAAAAGTTTTCATATAATCTTATATAATTTGATATAATTATAAATGTTCATATGCGTGGCTTTATATAACCATATACATTTACATTAACGCTTTGGTTTTATAAATATGTTTGATATGACATTATATACAATCATATGCGCTTTGGTCTCCAGTCATAAATTAAGACATCTGCCATATAGTTTATCTTATATCAAAACATATAACAAAGTTAATAGAAAATTATATTAATTTTATATATAACACAGTACAACAGCCAATCTGGGGGGTGAGAAATTCCAAGTCAGGGTGATGGTACTAGGTCAGTATAGTAAAACCCTCAAAGGGTTTGGCGTTCGTATGTGTCATTTTTTTATGACCTTTTAAATTTTTTCCTTATCTTGATGTTTTTTCGCTTAGTTGTAACTCGAGAACCACTTGTCCGATTTTGATGAGACAAATTTAGAAAAATTTAGAATTACAATTTCTTTAATCCGTTCATATAACATTTTTCTTTATAATCAACAGTTTTGCCCGTAAAAATAAATTTGTGGAGAAAAAAAAATATTTTTTTGCCTAAAAATTAAAATTTTTTTTTTTTTAATTCATAAAAATTTTCTCTTCCAAAGAATCGGTTGTAGAATAGCTACTTTTCATTCACAACCCCTTCTACTGTCGATTCTAACACCGATTCTTTTTGTTTGAAATTGTCCCAAAAGCAAGCCCTTCTATAGCTCCAAAGTGGAATCGGTTGCTCTAGAATCAGTTCTGGAACTAGTTCTGGAATTGATTCTACGTCACCCACACCTTCCATATAGGATCTCAGGAACTGGTTTCGGAACCAGTTCCATGGAATCGGTTGCAGTGGAACCAGTTGTAGAATGGGTGTGGTTGGCTACCGATTGTAAAAAATTTTCCTGGGTAGGGTTTAAGTTCAGTTATTTTTTACGTGAAAAAATCAATTGTGAAAGTTAATTTTTTTATTTTATAAGAAAAACACTAATTTTATAAGAAAGACTAAAGCTCTAAACTACAATAGAAGAAGTTGTTGCGACAAATTTTTGTAATGTTGAGTTAAACTGAAAATTTATTGTGTCAGCTATTTCCAAGTTTATTAGCAAACATTTTTCTAAACAACTTTTTCCCGTTTTGAATTTTGATCTTTATTGAAATAAAACAAAATAAACCACATTTCAAAAGAAGGATTTCAGTTACAAACTGCGTTATTCTAAGTTTAACGACAACTGTATCCTAAAAATGGCCTAAATCAAATTCAATCCTCATTTCAAATATCTTTCCATCAATCAAATTTTTCTGTATTGCATCAAAATACCAAAGATCCACCAATACTCACTTTGTTAGCCAAACTGTTCTGTCGGACATTGGTATTTAATATGAATGAGAATAAGTACTCTTAACAATATTTACTAAAATTTTATTTGAAAATATTCATCAAATTATATGTACACTCAAAATAGTTTGTAGTTTAAATTAACTGAAAATGTAATTTAAAATAAATGAAAAATCAGTTGTTTTTTTTTTTAATTTCAAAAAATTAACTACAAAATCCGTAGGAATAAATGATATTTAGTTTATTTACCTTTTTTAACTGGCCTAGAAATCGAAAAGGATTTCCTTTTTTAACAAAACATTTTAAATGAAAATATTAACTGTAACAGAAAAATAAATTACATATAAATGTAATTTATTTTTTAAATAAACGACAAAATCAGTTAAAAAATATATTTCTTTTTATTTTAACTGTATAATCATTTAAAAATAAATGTATGGATAACTTTTTAAATAAACTACAGTCAGTTACTGTGATAATATTTTCAGTGTATTTCTATATAGAGCTGCGAAAAAAAATAGCACCAATTAAAGTTTTTTCTAATTTTATCCCCGTTGCTTTTATTTTTAAAGATCAAAATAATGATTAAATTGTCCCCGAAGTACTGGAAGATGGTCCAGAAAATTGTAGAAAATTTTAGTGTAGCGCTTGTTTTTTAATTTTGCTACCCGTTCTAAGTAGGCGTGGCTTTTAATGAAAAATCATCGATATCGACCTTTCATCAAATTATATAGTAAAATTTAGCAAGTACTGATCGGATCTGCACAAATTGAATATTGTTGAAAATTCTAAAAAACCCCTTATAGGAAATGCTTATACTATAATGTAAAAAAAAGCCTGACTGATCTGTTATATCGTGGTACCATTCGCTTTAAAATTTCAGTGTTGTGGGATAAAATTAGAAAAAAATTTAATTGGTGCTATTTTTTTCGCAGCTGTAATTTCATGTAGTTACATTTTTCATTTTTAGATAACATGTTTATCTCGCTTGATATAATTATATATTCCAATATTCGGATCAAATTAGATATGAACATATATATGGGTTTATATATGGTGATATATGATTATATAACATCTTTTTTAGTCGGGTTTCTTTTAATGCCAATTAAATTTACCGTTCGGAAATCAGCAGATTACTATTTTTTTTTGCAGTATAATTGTTATTCACGTTTAATTAAATACAAATAAAAAATTTTATTGATTTAACAATTAGCAAAATTTATTGCTAATTTCAGCATGGTGACCTGTTATTGGCAATTTACTAAAGTTTAACTCTTATAGAACTAATATTATATATGGGTCTTTTTTAAATAATTTTAGTAGCTTTTTTTAATACTTGTACAGATTTATTTCTATGAGTGTACTTATGTTATTATTGAGTAAAAAAATTGCTGGTTTTAGCGGGTCGTCTTCCATTAAGGCTTTATACAAATTTGACCAAATTTTAGTAAGATTTACTAATTTGTTCTACTACTTTTACTTTGCAAGTTTACGCAAGAAATTAGTTAACTATTCTGTGGCAATTATAGATTTTTCTGTTACTTTAACAGACATTTTTATTTGAGTGCAGGACTAGCTGTTTTGCATTACTTTTGGAACAGTTTCAAATAAAATCATTGTTTGAGACGACAGGCGTCAGAACTGATAGAATTTGTCGAAAGGGAAGGAATTTGCTCTAAAACAGTTTTTTTTGAACTCAAAACAAAACAATGTAGTTACATAACCACATGTCTGGTAATAATAATGATAATTTTCTAGATTGAGATGAAGCAGTACTTTCTTCAAAACAATATTTAATGACCTTCAAAGCGGATCACAGCCCTGTTCTTTAAAGAGAGTGTTCCTTACTGTGTTAGTATAGGATCAGCCCACAGAACTCTTGTGGATCTAATATTTTCATAGGATTTCAGAGGCATGTTTGTTCCGTCTAAATCTTGAGAGTCTCTAAGAAAGAGTTTCAGGTTCTGAGATTATTTGCTTGGTTGTCAATAATGTCAGAGCCGGTTATAGTCTACATTTGGGACAAGTGCCCTTAATATTTCATACAATTGGAAAATGGTTCAAAAAGTCATAGGGATAGTGGTCGCGATATATGTGAAGCTTAATATTTCAACAGCACACCAATTAAATAACAGTAAAGTACCGCCAAAAATGTATGAGATTTAAAAGAAAATGAAAAAAGTCATAAAATTGAATGTCAAATAAAAGAGGAGAGGGTGTTTACCAACACCCAACAATAACCACAACAACAACAATCACTACAAGAGTAACTCTAGTTAAAATACTTAGTGGTGGATAAGTGAATTGTTGAAATACTCTAGAGCTCCCATAATCAGAAACAAAAATTAAACTGAAGTCACTCTGCCTGTCTGTCCGTTCTTGTGGGCCTTGCGCGGTTTTTTATTTCATGTGTAATTTTGTAATACTACAAAGACTGGCGTTTTATGGTTGTTGGAAGGCAAACATTATAACAAATGTTTTATAATACACTTTATGGAATAGCAACACCAGCAAACGACTGTAGTTGCACAGCTTTTATTCGTTTAGCAGTTAGTAGGCTACGAGTATGAATACCACACAACGGTTTATAAAGGGTTTTTCAATAAGAGCGCTACAAAAGTAAAAAAGTTTAAATAAAACAAAAACGGTTTTGGATATCAATGAAATTCTTTATTCCTGTGAAAGCACGTTCGATGCCATTATGTATGGAAATCGATCTCTTTTGCATGGCCACCACGGGCACGCTTGCAGAAGTCCAGACGCTGAACCCAATTTTCGACGGTTGTCAAGCATAAATCGGCCGATACTGCTGCAATTTCACGTTCGATATTCGTACGAAGTTCGTCAATCGTCGCTGGCTTGTTGGCATAGACCATAGATTTGACGTAGCCCCACGCTCAATTGTTGATCTGCTAGGACGATTATGACGACCATAAATTGGACGTAGCGCTCTTAACGTTGAGGCCACTGACTCCGAATTTAGGTAGTAAATTTTAATAATTTCGACTCGTTGTTGGCTCGTATATCTTTCCATCATGAAATGGCAAACCTTACTGAAGAGAAATGTCAAAAGAGCGGCAAGAAATATGGCGTCGTTTGCTATCCCTGTCTTTCTACTTTTGTAGCGTCCCTGTTGAACAACCCTTTATAAACTAACATTTAATAAACACCATCTAAAACATGAGATAGTCCGTCCGGCCGTCGTTTGTCAATTACTGTTCACAGTTGATATTTTTAGGCTTATCATGATTATTAGCTATGGGAACTGCTTTTTTTTTTGTCTGCTGATAACCCACCAAACAACGCTAATACATGCAGACAGACATTCATCCATTTACTCACTCATATCACCTCCACTTCCAACAACTATTCATAGTTGTAGAGTTAATCCATATCAATTCGACCAATGGGTGCATTCCACTTTTTCCAAATTTGATGAAACTAGCTGTGGATGTTACTTTGTACAGAAGAAATAATCTTGCAAAATTCCGGACTTCCCGTTCTTCTAAGTAGTTTTCGAAATGTAAGGTCTCAAAAATCAGTGATTTTCAGGAATATTTATGAATATCTCTTAACTTTAAGGTAGGCAGGTAATACCGCTAAAATACCGTTATCGATTCAAAACCATTTCAACTGACTACAGTTAATGTGGTTACCGAAATACCGTTATCCTTTAAATACCATTACCGAAATAAATGGAATACCGATACCCCTAAAATACTGTTCTAGTCTTTCAATTGGGTGTTTTCTAAATATCGGCTCGACATATACCGAGATAAATCTAAACTTTTCGGATTATTTTGAGTCTTGAAATTTTACACATCAAACTATTATCTTTTTAACCGAGGCAAGCATCCAAGGGTTGGTTGGTTTATCAGCTAGGCCTTCAGATATACTTTCTAAATTCATTCAACAAACTTTATACCAAAGAATGAAAAACCCAAGGCAATACAATTTTCGTAATTTTTTCTAACTTTTTGGCTTCACTATGTCCTGTACCACAAACTGGTGTAGGGTATAATAACTGAAGTTTTTGAATTCAGCCAAGAAGGGTATAAGACTGGAGATGCAATCCCTATCGGACCGCACATCGGCACACAGAGAGAATTTTAATGGACGAGTTTTAAAAAAAGTTTTCACAAAGGAAATGAAGAATTTCTTAAAATTGATGAGAAAATCTTTATGAGTATAGTTTTAATGAAACTTATCATTAAAAGTATGAAACTTTTAATAAATTAAATAAAAATTTTCACAATTTTTTCAATAATTCCATTAACTCAATAAAAAGCTTCAATTGCTTCATTGGTTTTACGCAAAAAATCATAAATATCATGCGGGTAAATCTCTCAGTGTAGGCTGTAATTTTAAAAATACTTGGAATTTCATTCTGAAATTTAGCTATGCTTTTTTAGCGGTGCAGTACTATAATTTGTGTAAAAATTGCAGATACCTTAAAGGCTCTGAATAAGGCTGTTCTCATAAGTTTATTTTTAATACCCTTCATATCCCAGCAAAATCTTTCATTACCAAATAAGTGGTTATATAATAGAAATTCATAGCTCCGCACAACTTATTTTTTGGCGTCTAAACTCATTATTTTTGTTTCGCATGGTCGTTTTTATAAGTAGTCACGCTTACACGCTCGCTTACGAAAAAATGAGAAATAAGTAGTTATGAGATTTTGAATAATAAGTGGTTACACACATGCCTACAAAAAGTTGAATTATAAGTGGTTATCCGATTGCTTACTTGATTCTTAAAAATAAGGAGTTAAGCAAATACTGTTAGCTTAAAGAAATACATTCAAAAAAATTTAAGTTTTCTCTGGTGTGTAATTTTGGGACTCGTCATAAAAACTTAAACAAAACATATTTACATATAATAAAAAAATTTAACTGTGTAAAAAGTAATTATTTAAACTAATACGAGTAAGTCATTATTTTATATTTAGAAACAATACATACAATAGGCCGTTATTAGCAAGTCATTATTTTATATTATAAAATAATGCAAAAGGTAATGATATATCATTTTTGGTAATGCAGATAGTAATGAGGTGTCATTACCAATATTTTGCTGGGTAGTAATGAGGTGTCATTACCAATATTTTGCTGGGATGCTACCTTAATCATGCATGTACCTCAAATACCTTTATTGATAAAAGCTGTAAATCATTGACTTTGAGACTTTATGTTTTGGGAACCAGAAGGCCCAGAAGTATGAAATATTGTGAGAGTATTTGTTGCATACAAAGTAACATCCTTTCCGATTTTCATGGAAATCTCAGAGGGTGATACCAAAAATGTCTAGTTCTTTTTAGTCGATTTTACATGGTCTAACTCAATGACTACATTTTTACATACTATACAAATTTACACTATGTTTGAAATGTATACACATTTAAAATATGAAATTCATTATCCCCACGGACATAAAGCCGTGTCTGAAATTTTTTCGGAAATAATCCTCATAATAAAAATGTTAATCACCAGCGATTAGAAATATGTTCTAAAAATCTATTTTGTGCCCATAAAAAATGTTCTAAAAAAACGTAAAATATGCTCATATAATATCAAAAATATGCTCTTAGAAGGCATTTTTCTTTAAAAATCCTCATTTTGAAACTTAGCCCTGGTTTATGTGTTACGAAAATACACTAAACGATAGCAAAGTAACGAAAATTTGTTTTTGTTTCCCATATATTTTTGACGAAAGTAATTGTCAATTCCTTTCGTTTAGAGTATTTTCGTAATACATAAACAGGCCCTTATTTTTTTCAATACAGTTGAAATATATTTTGTCAAATTTATTTTAATTCCTAACAAAACAGTATATAAAAGATCAATATTTTTAATGTCGGACCGAACAGTTCGGCCGTAAGCTGACATTTGGTCGCATACTGCACATTAAAATTGTAAATTAAACTTAATGGTCATAAAGGACAGGTTCAAAATTAAGCTTATTTTAGAAAAGATAAAAAACTATGTCTCTAAGTAGTACTATTGAACATAGTGTACATGCACTTACATGTAGTTACAATTAGCTACGTTATTACTCTTACTTTGGGACGTGATAAAATGTAGGTGCGGCAGCCGGTTTTTATTAAAACCGAGGCAATAATCACAAAATTTGTAAACAAAACAAAAATGTACAAACACGAGATAAAAACAAAAAAACAAGTCAATTGTGCCCTCTAATTTGTCATTATTAACAAATTGACAAAATTTCTATTCTATTCCGTTGAGTTGGAGTTGATTTTTGTGGGTTTCGTTTACTTTATTCTCATCATTTGCTATTTTATTTTTTATGATTTCAAATATATATTCAGTATTTTTTGTTTGTTGTTTCCATGTTAACAGATGCGTTAATAACATTATCTTGTTAAAATTGGTTTTGGATTTTTTTTTTTTTTTTTAAATAATTCTTTGGAATATTCAAGGGCTTTTTATAAAAATTTTCCCACAATAACAAACATGTTTTTTAATTGTATGAATGTATGATAGTTATGACTACATTATTCACTCATATATAACATGTTCATTCATCAATTCATAGTTTCATTTGTCAATGTGATGGTTTTTTTTTTTTGGTCAGGAACTCAACTTGTCAAGATTATGTTTGTTAACAGAAATTGAAGATATGTTAACATTTTTCTTAATTTTTTTTTTTTTGTTGCATTTAACTTCCCACGTTTGTAGGTGTATCTCTTGGAATTGATAAATTTTACACATGTTTTGATGTTTGATTGATTTATGTGATAATATATTTCCGATTTTAAACCAAAAAAGAAAAAAAAAATACAAGAAATGTTTTACATTATTTGTAATATTCCATTAATGTCGATTAAAGTTTACTCTCTTGGTAATACATGCCGGCCTTCACAATCTTCTTGCATTAGTAAAATAGTACTCGTGGTATACCAAAAGAGAACTTTATGTATAATTTCCATAGTGCCATTAACAGTAAACAAATAACCTACAGTTAAAACCAACTAAAATTTTAAAACTTGAAATTTATATGGAATTTGACAAAGCTCAAACGTTAGGTTATTTTGGTTATTGTTAATGGCCCTAAATTAATCATCTCTTCATGGATACGATTAACATACATATTCCGAGATTGTTTTGAAATCGATCAAACTTTCACTTAATTTGCATCATATTTAAATCTTTCTTAACAAGTTGTAATACCCATATTAAAAACCTTTTGTCGGTAACCAAATAGTATTTCTTTTTTTCAAAATTCTAATTCCCAACTACAAAGAAGACGTTTTACATGTCAGTCACACTCACACACTCTCACCTTTTTCACTGTAATAAAAAACTATAACTTATCAAATGTGACAGAAATCTTTGGAATAAATGTGTGACAGTGTCAGTACCAACGATTGTTTATTTATATTTCGGAAAATCTAACAAGGCTTAACACTCTGTTAATGGGCGATTAATGACGAATGCTTGAACATATACAATAACCTTTGGTTAACTTGGCAAATTACCACACAACAAATGTCAATTTGAAAATTACACTACTCGACAAGGTTTTTCTATAGTCGACTACTAAAACTTTTTAAAAGTATTCGCACTCCTAAAGACTATATCGATTTATTTTTTAAAAATTGAAAGTAGTAGCATAGCGTTTGAGATTTAAAAATAAAAAATTTTAAATTCAGTAAACAAATAGTTTTCAACAGCGTAAACGTGCTGTCAAATAAAATTAATTTCGATTTACTCAAGAATACATTTAAAATAATGAATCAAATCGGCGCAGTAAACTTATAATCGAAAAATGGAAGGAAAATACCAAACGGCTAATGCAATTCATTGCGAAAGACCTAAAATAAATGCCGCGAACTATCGTCAAAAATGTTTTGAACAAGGATTTTTACATGTTTTCAATCTAACGGAAGAAAACTTTAACAACTAAAATCGGTCCTTGTTTTCAAAATTTGTCAAAGCAAATAGTTCATATGTTAAAGCAGACTTTAGCACAGTGCCAGGTAGACAATTCTATACGGCGTTGATACCAAAGGAACTTCCGGCTTCCCAAATATTTATTAGCGTAGAAAGTTTTGGGAGAAAATCACGAAAAACATCCATTTACCTATTAAAAAATCAACTATTCTTGCCTTCATTCAATTTATAAAAAACAATTTCAGAAATTGCGCAATTCTTTATTTGATTTCTTAAATGAATTGTTTTCAATTAGGTTGTTCATAAGGGGTGTGCTATCTGTTGTATCGTTGTATCGTCCTAACAAAAAACAGAGTTGTTAAAATTTTTATTTGTGTTTAACAACGATTTTCTATTCAGTTTTCTATCTGTTAGCACACTCAAACATAGGACACTAAACATACGTAAAAATGTTGTATCGTGCTATTCTCAAATGTTGTATTTTTTCAATTTAATTTTTAACAACTCTGTTTTTTGTTAGGACGATACAACAAATAGTACACCCCTTGTGAAAACCCTTAATATATGTATTTATAAAAAAATGTCTGTTCTTTCGGTTTAAAATTTGTCAACATAAAAAAAATGGATGGATACAAAAATATTTGTGGGACCATCAGAAACAGTTCGGTTTAACCGAACATTCTTCTTAAACAAGTTTGTATTAACAGATGTTTTTCATATTCAAATTGTTGCCACAACGTCGGGATTTTAAAGAAGTTCGTATTAACCAAGAGTTCGTCTGAAAATTTCCAAGTGGGCTTTTTTGCCGAAACAATGTGAAAACATTAACCCTATATGGATCAAGTTACACCAAATTATAATTTCTTTTTTTTTTGATCCATTTGAAGTGTTATTTTTCCGAAAATTATGAAAGATGTTATTCTGTAAATTTCCTAGTGGGGCATTTTTGGCCAAGAGTATAAAAATTAGCCCCATCTGGATCACGTTACATAAAATAATTGTTTTTATCCAGTTGATATTTTTTTTTATCAATTTAATGGCTTTACAATCTCGTAGTCATAATTAATATTAAGTTTCATGGGTCTTTTCTGACCCCAGGCCACTAAGGGTTAAACTTTTTTTAAACAAATGTAAATATAATTATAGTCTAACCAAATTTAAGTGTTGTTTTTCCGAAAATTGTGTAAAATTTGATGAAAACATTCAAAATTTGGGTTTTCCAATTATAATTTTTCCAATTTATTTTCTTTCTTTAATATCAGCTATTATCTGGTACAAATAGTAATCGACATCTAAAAATTAGGCATTTTAAAATATCTTTAAAATTAATTTAAAAAAAAACACGTTTTTGCATTTTTATCAAATTCGTGGGTCATTTTGGATTCCAAGCTAAAATGGGATAATGCTATTATTACGGGAAATTTAACTGTTTTGAGCCCAGCGGTATTTTTGCTAAATTTAGCAACACATGTCTGCTGATATGTAGTACAACAAAATTAGTAGATAAAATTGGTAGCCGCTACTAAATTTTAGTAAAATTTATGTAAACTGCAATTCAAAATCGATTTGCTAAAATCAGTTAAAAAACTTACTAAATATCATAATTCTAGTACAATGAAATTAGTATAAATAATTTGTTGCAGCTACTAAATTTCAGTAAATTGTTGTAAACTGTAATCAATCTGCTGAAATTAGCAAAAAATTGTACTAAAAAATTAAAAACACTGTAAAATCTAAAAAAAAAAAAAATTCCTTTCGATTGTAATAAGCGTATAATTAGTTCATCGTATTTGAAATTTGGAGTCAAAATTGCAAACAGTTCTCCAGTTATGACCTTTTTATTTATTGGAGATACAGTAAAATTTTCTGAGTGTAATTTCCAAACTAAGAATATATCAAGAGTAGCAAATATAAACTAAACAAGAATTGTAAAAAATAAAAAAAATAAAATTTTTATTAGTATATTTTTATGCTAAATTTAGCACTCGGTTTTGAAAAATTAATAAAATCTTTTGCTGAAATCAGCAGCGAGAATTAGTAAAAAAATCCGTAATTTGTAATAAAAGAATAGCAAAATAGTAGATAGTATAAAAATAATAAAGTTCGATTGGAAACAATTTTTTTTACTAACTTTCTTATCTGAGTGTATTAAATGGTATAAATGGTCTCAATACATTTAAGTTCAGGTAGGACCTTTCTATGGTGTCAAGGTCAAAAAATGAACCGATTTTAACTATTTTCAATAGGGGTGGTCCTTCGGAAACTGTAGACTTTTGTAGCAAATTTCATTGTGTTATTTCCAGTATTGCGAGTTGTAGTTTGATTATAAATGTCGTTCGTTTACAGACGGACGGACATCAGTACAAACTCAGTAATTGCCCTGTAACACAGAGCGGTGTAGGCTGAGCAAAAAAGTAAATTTTTGTTGAGTAGTGTGAATAGGAAGAAACAAAAAAAAAGAACATTAAGGCAACCTTAGGAGATAATCTGATGCATATTATTGATAAAGAAATCATTATCAGGCGGCTCAGTGACACGTTCGTACATTTATTTGTCTTCTTAATAAAATTTTCAGATGGAGAACCCGAAATTAAAAAAAAAAAAAACATTGTTTGTGTTCACCTTTTTTATAACATCTTTTTCTTCAGTTTTTGTTTCTCTGTACCAGCAGATGTCTGACTATTTTAAAGTTGACGCAAAGACGGTGTTATCTCCATAAATACCATGATGCCATATTTCGTAACGTACTTTCGAATGTATTGCAACGAATGTTGCCTTGGCTTACGTAAGATAATCCATACGTATGTATGATGGACCCTTCTTTAACTACTCATAATTATTACTTATTTGTTAAATGAAATAACAAAAATTATAAGCAGACATTGGATAGTTGGTTGGTGACGATGATGATTTTAAGGACATTTTACGCTTATTTGAATTTTAACATGTATTTATCTGACAGTTGTAAACCGAAAGTAAACGCACAATACAATACAACATTTCATCGTTTCGAAATTTGTTTTGGAGAATATACTCTTTTTATTGTTGTTAATTCTAACGATGATAATGATGATTAGCTTAAATTTATTGCCACATATTAGTCGTCATTAGGGCGGCATTTATTGTTAACTTCATATTTTAAAAGCTAATATAAGATATTAAAATGTTTGAAAATATAAATATTTTTGTGGATTTTCATACACAAAATTAACAAAACCGTACGTTTTGCAATAAAGCCGACTTTAAATTTAAAATGCTCTTATAGTTAGGGCCATAGTTTTTGAGGGTGGATTTTATCCCCGGACCGATTTCGTCAATGTTCCTTCCCAAACAGCATATTTTTACATTAACTACATATAGGTCATTTGTAGTTAGTAGGTCATACATAGTTATTTTTAACTGTTATTAGAGCTGGGCGTTTGTAATTACACTTTGTAAATATTCATTTTTATAATTTTTCGCCTTTTTCAATAGCGATCGCTATTGAAGGAAGAAATCACAAAAAACGACGACGAAGAAGAAAAAAAGTGTTCTTTCACCAAGACAATGCGCCGTGTCACAAGTTATTGGCTACCATGGCCAAATTGTTTTCAGACTTAAATAAAATGCTCGCTGAAAAGAGAGTTGGTTCGAATGAAGAGGTGATTGCCGAAACAGATGTATCGAAATGTTAGAAAGGCGTTAGATTGGTTGTATCACTCTTAAAGGAAAATTTTGTTTTATTGGTTATCCTACGGACTTTTCAGCCGATGTGTTAATAATATTACCGTAAAATTTATTACACTGAATTAGACAACTGAATATTGGCTTTCAGGACCAAAAATATAGTTTAATACAGACAGTTGCCGTAACCGCATGCATTCGATTGGCAACAAATTCTATGGCCACAACTGGGACTGTTTTCTGGGTGTTGGTTTATCAAGTACCGATTTCTGCCACCTTAAGACCTATCCTGTATGTCACCTGAAACCGGTCCCTCTCCCAACGAAATCAGTCATTGTAATGAAAAATCATTCAAATCCGCCCATAACTACACCAGTTAAAACTTTCGAAGTGGTAAATTTAGCACGATAGTGCTCACCCTGTACAAAAACAGAGTGATTACAAAATAAATTTTCGAAAAGTCTTACATCTCCTCTGCATCTAATTGCTTTCCAATTGGTCAAGTAACAAGTTGCATATTTATTTATTATCATTTTTGGGTTGAAAAAACAGGAGAGCACAATTTTGCCAGTAAGAGGTTTAAAGTCCTTAGAACCCTTTCCGAGTTTTCTCTGAAATTTAGGCTCATTTTCTTAGAACATTTAACAAGAGGTTTTCTTTAAAATTAATTTGAATTTAAAATACCCAATTGTTTGCCAAAAATAATTTTTGTTTATTTTTATTCGCATTGGCAGCCAAAATGCTACCCTAATAATCATGATGATTGCTTTTATTTATTTTTTTAAAAATTGCATTTTGCACAGATGTTAAGGGTAAGTAGTGTATATTTGGATAATTTAAAGGGCGTGTCTGTTCTTTTGGTTGCCATTCAGGATATCACCACTTAACTGTGATTTAGATTTTTATATTTCCACTGTATCTGTTTCATAAAATCCGTTCATCTCATCATTCCTCCCTGCTCTTCTCACTGGTGATATAATTAAATAAGCGCTAACATTGAAATAAAAACAAATTTCTAACATTTTGTTTGTATTATAATAAACCCCTTATTAAGGACCTTTTACATCAAAAGCATTATACCATGTTATTCCACATTATCAATGTTTTTAATGTCCTGTGGCGTTTAATCTCTACTTTGTTATCTCTACCTCTCTTTTTGTATTTTAAAATGTTGTATTATAATTTTTATAAATTGTATGCAAATGTTACTTTCATCTAGAAAATGTTATTACTTGTTTATGTAGTGTTTGATGGGTTTTTTTTAATACAAAGGATAATGTCAAATGCCAGTAGTACAGATGTGGAGGTGTTACTAAAGGCAATATATCTAAAAGATAGTATCTTAATATGATAAAACAAAAAAGTAATATTGGAGAACTAAAGGGTGGTCCAAACATAATGCCCGATGTTAATTACGAGTCATACCTTAAGGTCAAGGTTTTTGCCCAACTTAGAGATTAATCAGAACTGGGTCGACAACGACAACGACATGTGCTTTTTCATATATTTTGTATGGGAAGCAAAATGTGGCCATGTCGTCCGGCGATTTGTCATCGTAATAGAGTCTATTCTATTTTCGTGACGACACACTAATACACACTCAAAATATTTGTCAAATAGTTGCCATATTTTTAACTAATTAAGGGAGCAGAGTTGCAGAAATTCGTATTAGAGTTGCAAAAATTCGTACTTTATTTACAAAGAAATTATTTTTTTGACAGAAGAAATATAATTGAAAATAAAAATCAATAATTTACCGCAAAAAAGCAAAATTAAATACAAAAAAATGTAAAACAACAAGAATTAATGTAAAACCAATTGAATTGGTGAAGAATTGTGGGGAAAACAATACAATCATATTCTTGTTTTCCTCTAATTTTTTTCTAAATGTCAAAAAATGTCGACAATCGATTGTCGCTGAATTTAAATTATTCGCGACGACTTTTGCTGTCGTCGGTCGACAATCGGCACAGTTGTGATTAACTTCTTAATTTGACATTTCTTTGTTTCAGTGTTTGACAAATTCAACCATGGAGAGGTACACAATTGAGCAGCGCGTTAAGATTGTTGAAGCGTTTTACGAAAATGGGCGTTCAAATGCATTTCGTGCACTTCGTGATTTCTTTCGTCACCTCAGTGGATTGAGGTGATTGTTTGGTGCGGTTTATGGGCTGGCGGCGTCATCGGGCCGTATTTCTTCGAAAATGAGGTCGGCCAAGCAGTAACAGTGAATGGTGTTCGCTGTCGCGAGATGATAACGGACTTCTTGTGGCCAGAAATTGAGGATATGGAGCTGGACGATATGTGCTTCCAACAGGATGGTGCCACACAGCCAACGAAACAATGGCTGTTTTGCGCGACAAATTCAATGATCGTGTTATCTCAAATCATGGCGATGTTAATTGGCCGCCACGATCATGTGATTTGACACCGTTGGACTTCTTTCTTTAGGGATATTTAAAAGAAAATGTTTACGTCCCTAAGCCAAGAACAATTCAAGAGCTAAAGGATGAGATAATTCGGCAGATTAACAACATTGAATCTCAATTATGTCTCAGAGTCATTGAAAATATGGACCATCGGATAGAGGTATGCCACCGAAGCCGTGGAGAGCATTTGGCCGATATTTTGTTTCACACATAATTGTCATAGATCCTTCTATCATAATAAAAAATATTAAGATAATTCTCTGAAAGCTGTTTGTTTTATTTACAATTAATATCGTGCGTTTTGGTTAGACCTCCCCTTATTACATACATTTTGGTCATGCCATTCTGTCAAAATAAATTCTCATAAATAAATACCTTTGATCGGCTTTTGATTGCATTGTACTTGAATAACTCAATTAAAAAATTTGTTTTTGCAATTACCGGTAGTTTATGAGACCCACCAAACTAAAAACTAATAGTTAAACCAAAAATTGTACACAATTATTTAACATTTTCTGTGTTTTTTATTTATTACCCATGTAAAAATCGAAATATATATGAACATACATGATCATACATTGGCTCATCATGCATGCATGGGAATACATAGTCATATACTTCCATGCATAGTTCAATGTATGACCAAACATTATCTCATATATTTCCATATACCATTGGATCCGTAATTTGAGGGTATGAGAGCACGGGCATGGCGCGTGCAATGTTTGGAAACTTTAGTGCTAACATCGAGCTTAAAATATCTAAGGTTTAGAAACTTCCCCACACAAATGCTAAAAAGAACGTTGCTACCCAAAAAACGAGCAAAACTTCTCTGTGTTACACTTTTTAATGGCGCACTCTTTAATGAAAACAAAATTAATGCACATTTGTTCATTGCAATTACATATATGCAATGGTAAAATGCAAATTCATAATGATCATTACAAAAGAATTAATTACTCCAAACTGTAGAAGCAATTAGAATATTGTAACTATTTTATTAAATTATTTTAATAAAAATTTTGAAAAAAAATAAAAAATTTTTAACTTATAGTTAACTCAGATATAACTACAATACTGTAAATGTAACAGATTTATTTTTGCTCTTCTAAATTTACTAATATTTAGCAAAAAAAAAAAAAAAACTTGCTAATTTTAGTAGGTTTTCTGCAAGGTAATTTTTAGTAGCTTTTTCTGTAATTTTTACAGATTTATTTCTATGAGTGCGACATACTGCAAACGATGCCGGGCAAATAGAACCATGTTCGATGTAATAGTAGTGTGTTTTTTTCCAAAAATGTATTTTTAAACATTTTTTTAATCCAAAAGTTTACTACAAAAAATCGCTAAAGTGAAATTGCTGCCTACTTAAGCCTGCCACGTTATGCAGAATTTTTTTTCTCTAAGCTGTATTCAATAAAATTAAGAAGAGATGTTGGTGAATTTTAATATTTTGTTTAATAAAATATTTAAAGATTTGGAAATGAAGTTTTGAGAATTATGACAAAATCGCTTTAGTTTTACCCTTTACGGGTTAATAATGTTATCTTAAGAATTCAATATTTTTTATCTGGGAAGTTTCGAATGAACCCTACTCAAAAATGTTTGGATCAGTTATTAATTTTATATGTACTATTTATTTATTATTTTTTTTAATATTGGTAATATTTCGCAAAAGTCCGAATCTTTAAAGCAAAAATTCAAACAGAAGATCTTAACCGAATTTAATAAAATATTAGATCTGTAATGTCTATGATGGTCCACAACTTCTGCCCGTTATTACATCTCCGATATTTATAACTTCTAGAAATATCTCTGAGAGTGAAAATGTGAAATATTTTTGCGGCTTACTTTGATTTTTATTAAACATTTTACCTCGCTGTAATTGCACTTGATCATTAAATATTGTGTTTTTCTGTTCACACCCCATATTACAATATTTTCCATAGCAAAAAGTTAAGCTCGAAAGTAAAAAACAGAACACAAAATTCAATCACTAGGGAGGTGACATTTAATGAAATGTTTGACAGCAAAAGGAACTTAATGTTTCTCTTTGTCTTTGGAAATTTGATTCTAAATTGCACCATAAACGCCAAAGATATACATGTTGTTACATTAGCAAGCTTAGGTTTAACTGCCGGATGTGGGCGTTTTTAGAAACTCGTTTGTTGTTGTTGTTGTTGTTTTTGTATGCTGTAACCTGATACCAACAAATCGGATCATTAGACACGTTGACTGGCTATAAAGATATTTTTGTCATATAACGCTGGCACCAAAGCGTACATAATGTGGCATAGTGGAAATAATACACTAGATGATGGTGGTGCTGGCGAGGATGTTGATGATCATGATGATGACGAAGTGTACAATAAGAAAAAATATATGTATAATAGAAACAGATAACGTCAACAAACGGTCTTTATTGTTGGTATTGTCGCCGTTGTGGTCTATGGTTGTAAAACTATTTGTTTTAAATAAACCACGGGGAGAATAGATGCATAATATGCTAGATCGATCCCCACAAAAAATAAGTCTAAGTTACTCTATCAATGCATGTGGTGTTCAAAAAAAAAAAAAAAATACCGAAAAAATGCGGAGGTGGTGGTATAAGGGCTAAGTTAGTCAGCAAGCCAAGAAAGCGTATATTGTGCGCGTGTGGAGCATGCCACATGAGCTAAATACACCAAAAGAACAAAAACAAAAAAAGAGTCACAATGCACCAGATGATGATGCTTGACTTTATTTTCGAACTTTGACAGAATGAGTAAGCCTAGCCCTTGTTTCAGATATTTAAACCAAAATAAAAAAAACCTCAAATGTGAAATGTGAGGATGAATGGTTCCTTGGTTGGTTGGTTAGTGGTTGTACATGAATGGCACACAATCCCTATGAAATCGAATGTTACATTCAAATCAAACCACAATATAATATACAAACTTTATATTTAATGGATGAATGAATTGTGGCGCTTGTTTTTATTATGGCTCTTCTTTGTACGCTACGATACACTCAGAGAAAATCTGTTTAAGTAATACACACAGTAAATATGAATATAGTAGATAACCAAAAAATGCAAAAGTCTTTTTTTTTTAATCTCTGTCCGTGCATTTTCGAATAGATTGCATATAAAAAAAATAAGAGCTGAAATTAAACTGGACTTCTATTGTGCAAAGCGGCCAGTTCACTTGGCCTTTCAACCAAAAAAACTGGCTAAATATTTTTTGATTACCAGTATTGACACCAACATACTTTATACAGTACTTTAAAACGCAATCTGCATGCTATTTATTAATTTTTATATTATTTTAATGAAATTTTACTTCGTCCATTGAAACTTTTCATTAAATTAATGCAGTTTTTTCCATAAAATTTTAAGAAAATGTTCTTATTATTTAATAAAAATTTCATACAACCAATGAAAAAGTTTCACTAAAATCATTTCATAAAGACTATGAAGCTTTTTCATAAAATTTAAGAAGTTTCTCAGTAATTTTGTGAAGAAATCTTCATTAGTTTAATGAAAAATTTCATTAAAACTCGTCCAAGGAAATTCTCTCCGCGTAATGCCTTCTCCCAGAAAATTTTTTCTTCAAAATATTTTTATTTTTCAAAACTAATGAAATTTTCATCACAAATTAAATGAACAATTTCTTTAATTTTATGATAAGGTTTCATAATTTTTATCAAACTTTTTTAGTGAAACTTTTGCATTGGGTGTATGAAATTTTTAATAAAAAATATGAAATTTTTAAGTAACTTTTATAGTTTTATAGGGGATTTTTTGTAACTTTCATAGTTTTTCTATATCTTTGTCCGTCCGCGCTGCTCGCTGTGCGTGGATCTCCGATTTTATTGACAATATGAAAGGAATGGGGGCTTTATAATTGTCAATAAAATCGAATATGATTTTGTTTCATGCATTTGTGTTATTAGCAAGTGAGAACACAAAGAGACTACAAAAAACTTTAAATGTGAAAGTATTTTGTTACAAATTAAATATATGGTAGAAAACTCGTAGGATTTAATTAGTGGGCTACCTAACTACCTTTTTTATAGGTAGTTTAAGAAGTCCAAGCGTTCTAAAAATCGAGCACTCAAAAAAGTTTGACAGTTACTACATGACAGTTGTTTGTGTAGTAATCAGTAGTTGTTGTGTTTAACAGTAATTACAAGGGCAAGGACTTTCATGCAAATGCATGTTTGTAGTCAGTTGCCCAAAAATGATTTTGACCAAATACTTTTCCGAATCAAAGAATTTGCAAAAAAATGGCATCGATTTGTTGTTGCATATTTTTGCATATTTTGTTATAAATGCATATTTTGTTATAAATGCATATTTTTGCATATTTTGCTGTTAAGTGCATATTTTATGATTTTTATTGCATATTTTTGCATATTTTGCACATTATTGCATATTTTTTTAATATTTTTAAATATGAAATTCGATTTAAGAATTTATACTTTAAAACTAAAAAAAATTGCAAAGAATTAATTATTTGGAAGCTCTGTTGGTAATACAACACTACACTAGAGAGAGAAGCATATAGTATACAATATGTTGTCATCCGCTAACACATATTTTATACATGTAATTTTAAATTAACGTTTTCGGATGTTATTGCTCACAAACAGAAAGTTGAAAAATTTTATAAAAAATATTTTAAGGAAACTTGTCCCCGAGCATTAATTTCTGCCACTTTTTTCTCTAAGTTACGAAAGTGAGTACGATTTTATAGTACACATATTTAAGTTCTAATTTCTAATAAAAATTTTTTCAGGTAAAATGCCACACACCCTTAATATTTACAATCGACTGTATTTCTTTTTATTTTCACTGAATTTTCTAAAAATATATTTAACTATGTGTATTTGAAGACATTTCAGTGTGTTCGTTTACTCGAATTTCTTACTACTTTTACTACAATTGCAAAGTTTTGTTTACTTTTTGTATTGAATTTTTCCAGCTGTAGTAAATATAGTAACTTGTAGTAAGTAAACGAACAAGCTTATTGTAACCGATACCTGAATTTTTACGTTTATGTTAGTTTTTAATAAATATAATTATAAAAACATTTATTTTTAATTGCATATTTTTTGGTTTTTAGTGCATATTTCGTTATAAATGCATATTTAAGTGCATATTTTCTATTTTATACTGCATATTTTAAGCGCATATTTTCGATTTTTTAGTGCATGAAAGTCCTTGCCCTGGTAATTACAGTCGTTTTCTATAGAAAAATGCAAAACGTCTTTTATGACGGTTATTTAAGAAAACAACTAACGAAAAGTGCTGTATGCTGTATTATGTAATAAACAACTACCAAAACAGTATTTTTACAGTAAACAGTAGTTTTTGTTAGTTATTAAAAAAATAAAAAATTTCGTTGAATTTCTTTTAATTTTAAAAATTCTTGTTTTGTTTATATTTATTGTTATAGATATATTCCCAGTTTGCAATTAAAATCAGAATCTTGTATTGTATCTCCAATGCATAAAAGCATAGTAACTGGAGAACGGTTTGGAATTTTTAATTCAAATTTCAAATAGGCTGAAGTAATAACAAATATTTTTGTAACCGAAAAAAAAAATTATTTTTTTTTATTAAAATATGCTTTTATAATATAAAAAGAAATAACTGTTAAAAACAATAATAATTTAATAATTTTTGTAGTAAAAATTTGTCAGTTAATTTTAAGACTTTATTAGTTGCTTTTAATGAATTTTTTAGTTATTTTTCAACAGTTAAAAATAACAAAATTTTCAGTTATTTTTAATATCTTTGTCGCCTTTTTAACTGCATATGCCTTTGTTTTAACTATCATTATCAGTAGATTCTACCGACAAACTTTTTTGAGTGCGGTTTTATCGTTTTGGCTATTTCGCATTTATTTTTGTCAGAAGGATACAAAAAAAAATACTTAATGATGTTCAAAAAACAAAAATTTTAATACTTTTTTTTGTTTTACTTTGCATAGAAAAATATAAAATGTTCTCTTTATTGTGCAGGATACGACGGATTTAAAAAAATGCTTCTTCGCTTAATACACTGAAAGTATTATCCTTCATGATATAAATGATATAATTTCATAGAATTTTTTTCGTAGAATCGATTAAGAATTTCATTATGTATATAATATTTAATTAATATTATGAAATTTTTCATAAATTTTCCTTCATAAAATTTCATAATTTCGTTAAAAAAAATTAATTGAATTTCATAAATTAGATCTTCATAAATTTAATGAAAATGTTCTTTATATATATGAAATTGTTCAATAGTATTTACGTTTTCTTAATTTTTTTATTAAATTCGTCATTTCATTCATTTTTAAAAACTTTCATACAATAAGAATTTTATATTAAACATTTAATTCTCAAATACAATAGTTTTATGTAACCACAAGGCCGAGTTTTAGTGATGTGCATTAATTTCCATACTGAGAGAATTATTTTTAAATTTTTTTAATTTTTAATTAATGTTTTATAATTAATTTTGGACTATCACCTTTTTTATAAATCATATTTTTTCGAAACATTAATAAGGAATTTCATTAATTAAATTTAGCTTATTAGAAAATTTGATGAACCTTTTTAATTTAATGAATTCTTTCCTGTATTTTATACATCCGTAAAATAAGTTACGATTTTATTGCGCTTTTTGCATTTGCTAAATACTTTTTATTTATCCACTCCAGCCTAGCAACGACAACAACCAACTAATAAATAATAATAAATGAAATTGCCAAAAAATTTTCATGTTTGGTTTTTATTTTTTTGATTTATGTTACAAAAAAAAATAATCTAGTGATTACGAATGTGCTTTAAGTTTTTGTATCAAACATAATTTCTAAAAACTGTTTTTGCTATAAAATAACACTTTTTCTCTTGATATCTTGATTTTTTTAGATGTGCTCACTAGATTAAAGCTGTACCAAAATTTTATCAAAATTAGAAAATCAAAATCTATTTTGTCAAAATTTATACGGCAAAAAGCAAAAATGTTTGGGAGAGGAAACTTTAAAAGATATTTTGAAATATCAAAAACACGCCTCGGAAACCTTCAGAACATCAAGCTAAAATTTTTTTCATTCATATACTTTACAGAAAATCGGGACTTTTTTTTATAAAGTTTTCAACAAAAAGTTAGCCCTACACTCTCAAAACAATTCCGTTGTGACAACCGAATTTTTTCCAACCGAATTGGGTCGGTTGCTGCAACCTCGTAATTCGGTTGTCGCAACCGAATTGAAATCGAATTCGGTAGCCACAACTGAATTCGGTTGGCAAAAATTCCGTTGTCACAACGGAATTGTTCTGAGAGTGTAGTTTTTATTGTTTAGACTATTTTCCTAATCTTCAGGTAAACAGGCCTTTTTTTTTGTTTTGTTTTATGTTTTGTTATAAAGAATCTTTATTTTCTCTATAATATAAAATTTTTTGTATCTCTAATGATTTCTTAGGGAAATAAAAAAAATAATGAAACCGTCAAAATCATGAAAAACGTGATTTTTGGAATATCTCTAACGCGAAATTGGAGTTAAATACACCCAGCAAAAAAAATTGTTGTCCCAACCGAATTAGGTTCCAACCGAATTTACGAAGTTGCCGCAACCCCATTAATGGGGTTGTCACAACCGAATTTTGAGGTTGTTGCAACCGAATTCGGTTGTGGCAGCCGAATTTTGAAGTTGTGACAACCGAATTTGTTTGTTGCAACCGAATTTCGAGGTTGTGACAACCGAATTCGGTTGTGGCAACCGAATGCTGGCGTTATGACAACCGAATTCGGTTGCTGCAACCCTATTTAGAGGTTGTGACAACAGAATTTTTTAGAGAGCGGGGTTGTCGCAACCGATATTATCTATTATTTTAGATGCAATCCTAAAACATTTTTCTTAAAAAATAAAACACATTTTAATGTTTTGATAGGTATATTTTCTCATTTTTACTAATTATTATAAAAAATTACATATATTATCAAAATTAACACTGGCATTCAAAGAAATAGTAGTAAAAGTGGTAAAATTTAAAAAAATGATTACTAAATGAAGTATCCTTTCTACATAAGAAAAATCTTTAAAAGAATTACACTTTATTTAATTGAAAGAGTGCTAAAAAGAAACTCCATTCCTTTAGAAGAGGAAGAACTAGGACAAAAAGAAAAACTGCTAAAACACTCGTAATTGCTAAAAGTATTTATTTTATACTCTTTATCTGAAAGAAATGGTATTTCTTTTAATGATCTTTCTCTAAAAGAAGTAGTTTGCCCGTAGTTTAAAGAAATAGATACCTATCAGTGCTTAGGTACCCTTTCCTGTTTTAGTACACTCTCTTTAAAAAAAGGCTATGACTTAAAATATTTTTTTGTTAGAAAAGGTACTACTATTAGAACTTATTCGTAACAAAATTTAATACTTTCACTATTCATTCTTTTTAATAAGCGACACTTTTTTAGTACTCTACATTTTAGTATACTCGTATTCTATTAGTAGGTACTCACGGTTTTTAAAAAAGCATTGCAAGTAGTACCTATTCTACGAAGCGGAAAGTAACAAAATTTACTAATAACGTACATTTTTGGGAAATGGCACAGTACGATCTCAAGTAGGATACGATTATGAATCTTCAGAACTAGTGTTACTGGTAACACCAATATTCTGCTATTTTCTACAGCCATAGGATTTTTATATCTTCAGGAAATAAAAACCGCGTATTAGAATTTTTCTTATAATTGCAAATAAAATATGTACCTACGTTAATATGAATTTTCTATTTGACTCCTAAATTTAAAATATTGACGTGTACATCACAAGCAGATAATCAATGAAGATGTTGATCTTAAATAATTTTCACTTTTTAACTTGACGCTAAATGGAATATCTGGAAATGGAAATAATTAATATATTGTTATTGTATTTTGATATAACTTTAGGGCTGAGTATTTTTCATTGGTAATTACCTGATTTATAGGACTACCGTGCTGTTTGGAACACCCGAAATATATTCACACACAAGCTGCGATATGACAAACATTCTAAAACAAATTACTGCAAAATATGGATAGTTATAGTACAATGCCATATATTAGCTGATTTTAGTAGCAAAACAAACCTTTAAATGTATTTTTTATCAATTTTTATCTGTTTTCTGGTCAAAAGCAAAATAAAAATCATTGAAATAATTTTTTATATTTATATTTTTGAAGTTTAAAAAATTCAATTCATGACAATTCTGTGGTCACAACCGAATTCAGTTGCAGCAACCCCATTCGTATAAATATATGGTGTGATAACTGAATTCGGTTGCTGCAATTGAATATTTGACAAATTCGGTTGCCACAACCTCATTTACACAGTTATAACAACCGAATTTAGTTGCCACAACCGAATTCGGTTGCAGCAACCTAACTGAGGTTGAAACAACCGAATTGAAGTCGCAATAACCGAATTGAAGTTGCAGCAACCGAATTCCAACCGAAATTTTCTGAGGGTGTACAGAGCCATTTGTCCCATATGTAAATTCTTTAAAATGCACTTGTATTTTGTAAAATATTGATTACTATTAATGTTAAAGTATTTTTTGTTTGTATTCGAAACAGTGTTTTTGTCAAAGATATTTAAATAAGTTTTAAGAAAAGCTTTGTTTAACTTTACTTTTAAAGTGATTTTTCTTTTCCATATGGTTGTTTGGTACATTATGATAATTCGGACGCAATAACGAATTTGCATGTTATGATGAAAGAAACTGTCATAATAAAGGCCAAAACTTACGGCAAAATGTCGAAAAAAAATTATATATATAAGCAGTTTTTTTGACATTATGACATTTGCATTTTGAACTTTATGCGCTTATGCTTTCTGACCGTACGCTCTTATTTTAGATCAGAAAAAAGGCCACCCTACGTATGAGTGCGTTTTTATTACGTATCCGCATTGTTGTCCTATGATATATTTTGCAAATTACATAATTCCTACAATAAATTTATTTCATTAAAATAAATTTGTTTCTTTATGAAGCAACAAATTCTAAAAATCTTAAGACTACTTAAATCTCAAGATTTTAAGAAAATCAATGACATGTTTGATATTTCATAAGCAGAGCATTAATCTTTTTCATTCGTATTCATAAACCTTCAATATTTTTCATTCAAACAACTTTAATGTTTTCGATCTTTACTTTAATAAATTGTGAAACTAAAAAATTCATCTTAAAATCGACTGAAAGATTTTTTTAAATTTTATTTGACGCATTTTTTAACCAAAATATGATATGATATGATTTTTAATTTATTGTACAGTATAATTTTTTTAGAGTGTATGAAAGTATATAAGTATGAGTGTATGCAACAAGTTCAAACGTGGGCGATTGAGACTTCCTTAGTACATAACATAAGGTTTGGCAAATGCCCTGCGGCTTGCTATTGAACTCGAAGTTATGAGCCAACAATGATGGACGTATAACGACATCGCTAAAGACGAAACATTTAAACGTCCTTATAGTCGAAAATGAATGGCTGAATAGATTGTTGTTATGTTTATATGTTTGTACGAATTCTTCTTTGGTAGACTTCAAGTTAGAAATAACGTATTGGTAATGGATAAAGAACTTGAGCTTTTTTTTCATCTTTTTTGGCTGGTGTAAGATGATTTTATGTGATGCGTTTTTTTTTTTGCAACAGAAAAAAAAACAAAAACTTCGAATAGGCGTTTATTCCCCAAAATATGTATGATACCCACCCACGAGCAGCATTTGTAAAGCAAAATAAAAAATCCAAGAAAAGACCTTATTGCCTTGAGTATATCTATCTCAATGCCTGGCAGTCAACAAACCAAAAAGTCAGCCATCTAAAAATCATTCATCCATCCATACAAACTTACATACTTACACATTCTATTCACATCTATCCATACCGCATTTCAGCTGGCGCTGCATTTTCTTTCGTATTTCTACTATTCTTCAACAATGCCTCCAAAAACAATGCCAAAAAATCTTATAAAAAAAAAAAAAAAATAAAAGAATTATATTGTTATGTTACCTTGCCTTGCTTTAAGGTGTGCTCGAGGTAATAATTCACAGTACTCTGGCAAAAAAAAAAAAAAAAATACAGATATCAGTACCCTACTGCAGGAGAAAAGTTTTATAAGTATCCGCTGATGTTAGTCACAATCATAAAAATCAAATATGTGAAGAAATTCTTCAATCTTTACCAGCACACAGGAAATAAATTGTTTGGGATTCTATGGAAACCACCAATATTTTTATGCACTAATTTTAATTACACTAAGAAAATTATGTCGGTATAATTAACTGAAATTTCAGTTAAAAAAGTCTACACTTTAAATGCATTTAAAATTAACTGATATTGCAATTATTTTAACTACATTTGCAATTAGAAATTACTCAAATTGTAGTTAATTCAAATGTAGTTGCACTGTACTCTTTTTTAATTGCAAATGCAGTTAATTTTTTGTTTGCAACAAAATCAGAGAGAACCCTTTGGAATACCTTCCTTGTTAGTGCATTAAAATGTTTTCAGAAGCGTTTGTAAGGAACTGATCGCGTGTTTTTTTAGTTGCAACAAAATAAGTATAACAGGTCAAGTTGCTACACTCAAAAAAATACAGTAAAGTCAGCAAAAAATGTTGCTGTGTCAGCAATTTTTTAGTCAGGAGCGTGCTTGTAAAAAAGTTGGTAATTTCAGCAAAAGTGTTTGCTACTAAATTTTAGTAAAATTTATGTAAAATGCAATTCAAAATCGATTTGCTAAAATCAGTTAAAAAACTTACTAAATATCATAATTTTAGTACAATGAAATTAGTACAAATAATTAGTTGCAGCTACTAAATTTCAGTAAATTGCTGTTAACTGTAATTTAAAATCAATCTGCTGAAATTAGCAACAAATTGTACTAAAAAATAAAAAAACTGTAAAATCTAAAAAAAAAATTTTTTTTTTCTTTCGATTGTAACAAGCGTATAATTAGTTATCGTACTTGAAATTTGGAGTCAAAATTGCAAACGGTTCTCCAGTTATTGCCGTTTTATGCATTGGAGATGCAATAAAATTTTCTGGGTGTTATTTCTAAACTAAGAATATATCAATATGTAGTAACAAATATAAACTAAACAAGAATTGTAAAAAATCAAAAAAAAAATATTTTTCTGCTAAATTTAGCACTCGGTTTTGAAAAATTAGTAAAATGTTTTTCTGAAATCAGCAGCGAAAATTAGTAAAAAAAAATCCTGAATTTGTAATAAGAGAATAACAAAAATGATTACTAAAAATAAAAATTGTACTAATATTCAGTATAAAAATAGTATAGTACGATTGGAAACTGTTTACTAAATTTTTTACAAACTTTTTTTTTTGAGTGTATAAATGCGGTTATCAGCACAGTTTTTGTAGCAAAATACATTAGTAAAACATTAGTTCAAAATTAGTTTAGTGCTAAAAAAATATAACTAAAACTTTTGCTGAAAACGGAGCTTCAGCAAAAAAAATTGCTGAACACTAGTACACTTGATATACAAGACGTTTTACTAATTTTTCTACTAACTTATTTTTTTGAGTGTACAGTTCCTTTAGAGAATCAGAAGAATGTCAACGGAATTGGTATGCAGGCAAGCCGACGATATGTCAAAAAATAATGTAAAAAATGTTTATATTTCCATGGTTTTGCAAATATTTTCAGGATAATACACGTACACTTATAAAAAAGTTAGTAAAAAAGTCTGTTAAACGCGTTCTGATTCAATTGAATTTTTATTTCGTCTTCAAATTTACACTAATAGAAAAAAGTCCGTAAAAAATTTAGTTAAAACTACTAAAAATTAGTTAAAAATGATGCTGCAGAAAAAAACTGCTAAATTAGCAGATTATTTTTGCTTAATATTTGTAGTATAGGAACAGCAAAAATAAAACTGTTAAATATACAGAATTTTAGTTATATTTGAGCTAAATTTTTTTAGATGGAGAATAGCAAATAAACCTGCTAAAATCAGCAAATAATTTTGCTAAATAATTAGTAGCCTAAAAAATTTTAAATTTTCGTTTTTTTCGATTTTTTTTTAAATGCAAATAAAAATCGAGCCTTTTGAAAACAGCAGTTTACAATTTTGTAGCAAATATTTCGGCTGATTTTAGCAGGATAGACTGCTATTTCCATTCAACTAAATTTAGCTTAAAAAAATAGCAAAAATTTTGTAGATTTAACAGTTTATTTTTGCTTTTTTTAGTCTACAAATATTTAGCAAAATTTTCTGCAGATTTTACAGGACAATTTGCTATTTTCAATTAACTAAAACTTAGCCTAAATATAACTAAAATTCTTTACTAGTATTTAGTAGAAAAATCTGCTAATTTTAGCAGTTTTTTCTTCAGCATCATTTTTAACTAATTTTTAGTAACTTTTTCTGCTAATTTTACAGACTCTGCTGAAACAACTGAAAATTATACCTATATTTCCGCCAGCAGAATTTTCAACTATTTGTACGGGCTTTTTTTATGAGTGTACTAATAACTCATTTCCAAACAGCCAATAGTTTTCAAAATAAAGGATATTCCACATTACCCGGCTATCCTACACTACCCGTACTTACTTTAAGAATAAATAAAAGTGATACAATATAGAACTACAAAAATATATTGATGAAATTTGGTACATTGACTTATTTTAATGAAATTTCGTACGCATGAATCGGTCCACATTTAGTCCTACCTCCTATACGGACTACATACATATGTGACGCGCAATCCCATGGGATCGGTCTCATTCGATGCTCAGATGTTGTCCACATCAAAAAAAAAAATTGATTTTTTTACCCTTAGGTCCCTTTCTCTATGCGCTGTCACATATACTATATAAAATTTTTCTCTTTAATACACCCAACATTAGGAAAAATCAAAACGCCTTACCGTTTTATAGAGAATTTTTGACAAAGGTCCATTTAATCCTTGTCAAATTTTGGATCAAAGCATTAATTGACTTCCATCCAGACTGATGTATGTAGCGTATCACATAGTCAGCTACTTCAACTCTTTTACTCGTTTTATTATATTTTTGTCAAAACAACTCGCAAATTTTGCACAATTTGAAATGAAGAAGATGATGATTATTGAGGGATGCAAAATGCCAATAAATAAGTTCAAAAAGATTACTTTGTGGTGTGGTTAAGGTTCGTTATTTTACAACTTTTTAACAACTGTTTAGCGCGAAGCTTTTCTTTCTTTGGCGGCATTCAGTTTCAAATGCAAACAACAATAACAAAAAACAAACGTGTGCCCACCTATAAAGTAAATAGTTCGTAGAAATCTTTTTTTTTTTTCTTCGTCTTTTTGTACTTTTGCAATATTCATAATCATAATTATGAGTAGCAAATATTGACCCTAGTGACTTAAAATAACAAAATATGAATAAATAAAAAAAAATGTGGGTGGGCTATCGATTTCCACCTAGGTAGAGATATGTAGATATATTTTATAGTGATGAAAATCAAATAATTTTTAAATGAATTTAGATTTTAGTAGTTTCCACTTGTCATTATAAAAAAATGTCAAAGTGGCATTATAAGAAAAGGCCAAAGTGACACTGTACGCAGTGCAGTAAAGCCCAAATTAGTTTGGAAGAATCGTAAAAAAAGTAACGTAGCACTCTTGTAATAAATAAAAGTATAAAAAATATAAATATTGTTCTTTTATCTATTTCTTGTGCATAGAATTAAGTGTCAAGTAATAAAATAGAAAATTTCTGTTTTCAATAGAACTTTTTTACGATTGTAAAGGGTTCTTCAATAAGAACGCTACAAAAGTTTTTTTAAATAAAACAAAAACGGTTTTGGATATCAATGAAATTCTTTATTCCTGTGAAAGTACGTTCGATGCCATTATGTATGGAAATCGATCTCTTTTGCATGGCCACCACGGGCACGCTTGCAGAAGTCCAGACGCTGAGCCCAATTTTCGACGGGTTTCAAGCATAAATCGGCCGATATTCGTACGAAGTTCATCAATCGTCGCTGGCTTGTTGGCATAGACCATAGATTTGACGTAACCCCACAGGAAATAGTCCAACGGCGTCAAATCGCACGACCGAGGCGGCCAATCGACTGGATCATTTCGTGAGATAACACGTTCTCCAAACTTGGTTTGCAATAAATTGATTGTGACATTCGCTGTGTGGCTTGTGGCGCCGTCCTGTTGGAACCACATGTCCTCCAAGTCCATATCATCCAATTGGGGCCAAAAATATTCGGTTATCATTGAACGGTAGCGATTCCCATTCATAGTAACGTGCCGGTCTTGATCATCACGGAAGAAGTACGGCCCAATGACGCCGCCGGCCCATAAACCGCACCAAACCGTAATTTTTTCGGGATGCAATGATGACTCATGGAGTACGTGTGGATTGCTGTCTGACCAATAACGCATATTTTGTTTATTGACGAAGCCATTCATTATGACGACCATAAATTGGACGTAGCGCTCTTAACGTTGAGGCCACTGACTCCGAATTTCGGTAGTAAATTTTAATAATTTCGACTCGTTGTTGGCTCGTATTTCTTTCCATCATGAAATGGCAAACCTTACTGAAGAGAAATGTCAAAAGAGCGGCAAGAAATATGGCGTCGTTTGCTGTCCCTGTCTTTCTACTTTTGTAGCGTCCCTGTTGAAAAACCCTTTACTTGACAACAGTCGCAATGCATAGAAAAAAGACAAAAATATTTTCTATATTACTTTAACACATTGAACACGATTAGCCTTAAAGGATCCATTAGTCTGATTGATAGTACAGATAAATATCGTGTCAGCTGCTTGTTATACCCTACAACACTACGTGGGTATAATAAGTTTGTGCTGATATTTGTAAAACCAAAATATATTGGACCTAGCCGTACCTCTTAAGCCCCGTTCACATTATCACACAAGTGCTTAGACTTTTCTTCACACAAGTATGACAAAAAGTAGGCTGAAATTGTCTGGTTGTCAAAAAAGTATAAAAGAAAATCTTTTCAGTGTTCAGACTGTTATCGACACACACAACAAATAAATTAAAACAGTTATTTTTTCTTCTATTATTAGTTTTTTTCACCATTAGTTGTTTTTATTCTTTGTTTACATTTATTTGTGAATAACACAACAGTTGTGTTGAGACAAGTGGTAACTTTATGAAATATTTCAAAAAATAAATCTTGTCAAAAAAGTGTGACCGCTTTTTAAAATGTGTGCACCCATTTTGACATATGTGTAACGAACAGTGTTCACACTATTATACATTTTCGTTATACAACACATTTCTGTGATAATCTAAACGGGGCTTTAGAATTACTTTCTGCTTCGATTTAACGATGTCCGTCTGTCCGTCCGTTTGTCTAACTGTACATGTAAATATACTTATGTGCACGCTACAGGTCAAAAATACGAAGAAATTTTAGTGAAATTTGGTACCCTGATTCTCATGGGCTCATGGACAAAGTCTATTGATTTTGTTTACAATCGTTCCATGTTTGGACCCAGTGCCTGTATAAAGCTAGATATTTTGCTGAAAATTGGCACTCCCAATTATATCGGCGCAAGGATTTTGGCCTATTTATTGTATTTTGAATAAAACTGGTCTTTGGACCTAGTGCCCATATAGAGGTCCCCCAAGATATTTCAATTAAATTTAGCACGCTGACTAACAAGTGCCCAAGGACAAAGTCTATTGATTGTATATAGGATCGGTGCCTGTTTGGACTTATCGCATATACGGACAATATTTCCGATTTTCTCTTAAATACACCTAACATTAGATAAAAAAAAACATTTCTTACCGTTATTGGATTTTATAGACACATTTTGAAATGAGCCCATTTCAATCCATTCGTATTTCGGATCCAAACATTAGTTGGCTTTCAGTGTAGGGTATCATAAAAAAAATTATTTTGAATTCTCATTTATTTAAAGTGGGGATCAGTATAAACTCTGATGTTTTGCACATAAGTAATCAAACTAACTTTAATCATAACCTTTTATGGTTATGATCTTGTGCGGATACTGAAGAGGGGTAGTAACGTCCTCCGAAACAGACTGTCTATCTCTCCTGTTGGCAAGAACAATATTTTTGGAAAACTAATACGCACAGTTTTTATTTAATAAAAAAAATTAGAAACATCGAACTAGAGGCTGAAAAATATCTGCTCTCACTAATTTGTGATTAAAATTCGAACAAACAAGTTTAGTTTTCTTTGAAAGCAAAATAATAAATTTGATTGTTCCCTGCAAACATGACAATACGAAAATGTTTCGCAATCCTATCGTCTGGAAGAAAAACTTTATTGCGGCAATAGGTAATCATATTCTTATTGCGGAAGATCCTCCTTTCGGAGTAAATGTCCTCTCTATAGCGATACTCCCAAGCAATACGAAAGCGATTTTGCTAAATGATAAATCGGCGATATCGCTAGATAATCGTATGTCGCTAATTTATCACCTGGAAGATAAAAAGGTGATATCGCTAAATTAACTCCTCGAAACACACTAAACGATTTATATTTTTCATTATTAAATTTAACTCTGAAAGAGAATATCTGCATACTTAATTCATTGAAAAAAACATTAATTATCTTGTTGCCATCATACTTGGTTTTTCCGCGCACTAAATCTTCATTTTTCAACGAATTTGTTTCCCATATTTCTTATAATTGTTTTTTTTTTTTTTGTACAAATTTTGTATTATTTTTTCCAACATTTTCAAAAATTTTAAACGAATTATTATTTTCTTCCAGATGATAAAAAGGTGGTATTGCCGCAATATTATCATAACAAAAATTATAACAAAAAACACAATTTTTGAATTGTTTTTTCCAAATATCTTCAAAATATCTTCCAAATGATAAAAGGAAGACAATTTCAAAATACTACTTGATTATTTTCTTTCAAATGAAAAATAGAAGATATCGCTTTATTATCTTCTTGGAAGATGTCTTTCAAATTTTTGCAGGGTTTATTTTTAAATATCCTATTTTATTGTACAATATTTTATTGTATAAGGTATGTCCCTGCAAAAAGCTTGCCAAAAAATTCTAGCTCGTTTTTTAGAACGAGCCAACAAATTCAGCTGGCTCTTATGTAAAATATAAAAAACGAACATTGTGATAACGTTAGCTCTTTTCAAGGAAATGTGTTAGCTCTTCTGGCTCGCTCACAAAAAAAATTGGAATTAAGTATTTCGATTTTAGAAAATATTGTGAAGAAAAGAAGTACTCATAAAAGTTTGACATTAGAATCTACTGAAAATTAAAGCTAAAACAATTTTTTACATTAAATAAGATATCATTACATATGACATCATGCTATTTTTTTTACTCGGGATGTTATTAATTTTTTTTAAATAACTATGTTACATATTATTATTTTTTAAATAACTAACAATAATAATTATAACTGTTTACTGTAAAATTACTGTTTCGGTTATTGTTTTTTACAATATGAAAAAAAAACTGCTCTAAACAACTGCCACGAAATTACAGTACTTTTCATTAGTTGTTTTTTTAAATAACTGTTTTCTATTTTCCATAGAAAAACAACTGTAATTACAATTAAAAACAACTACAGAAACAACTATCATGTAGTAACTCTCTGTATTAGATCAAATTATTTCGGTTTCTGGGTAATCTAGGCTAATAAGCGGATAAAATGACTGAAAAAAATCAACCTTTGTAGGTACCTTTTTGCTCGGAATCATGCCGAAAAGTTTTGAATTGAAATTTAGTCTTCATGGCTATGTTTTTGCAAAGCAAATGCTTCTATAGCTCCAAAGTGGAACTAATTGCCCTACAATCAGTTCTGTAACTAGTTTTAGAACTGATTCTACTTCTGTTATATCTTACATATCAGATCTATGGAACGGGTTCCTGAACTAGTTCCATGGAATCGGTTCTCGCCGGACCAGTTGCAGAATTGTTGTTGTTGTCAACCGGTGTTTTTCTGGGCAGTTAAATTATCAAACAATACGACATGATTGTTTCGACATATAATACAATATGTCATCACACTTTCAAATTGTTTATATCTAGAAATCTTCTTGAATTTTAGATATCATTAATTAAATTGTTTTTTAAGATGTTTTTGTTTGCATAAAAGGTGTTAAAACACAGACAAATGGCAAAACATAAACCGAAAAATGAGTCTCTCTTCTCGAAAATAAAAACAAACTATACGGGACAAGAAACGATAACGTAACTGATTGATTGCTAAGAGATGAAATTTCTTTGTTTCAATAAATTTTTGTAAATTTATTACAAATTGTCTCTCTCTGGAATCTGTGACAAACTAACAAGCCACCAAGCTGATGATATCCCCAAGTAGATGGATGGTTATAAAAAAAACTCGATGGAGGGCTTAAAACGAAACATTAAAATAATCATATAACAAAAGTTATCGAATGGATACTTTTGGATGAGCTTAAGCATATTGATAGGTCTGTATTTTAAATAATGAAGTTAAAGACAAATATTCATAAAATCTCGCAGACATACAAACGAAACTTTGATGATGATGATGATAATAATGATGGCCATGATTCTTCCCGTAAACAGAAGTGTCAGTTGAGCAATAAATAAAAAGATAATTTTCTGGCTGCTAGCCAACAAATTAGAAATCAGAATTGACCCATACCCAACATTAATGTCTACTCAATATCATTTTTATCTTATAAATACAATACCAGCCAGCAGAGTACGGTTTTATATTCGTACTGTATAAACAAAACAAGATTTCAGACACCAAACTACACACAGTTTTTTGTTTTATATTTCTTTGTCTGTCTGTATGTCCGTCTGAGATTCTGGTCAAAAATCCCAAAATGTTCATTCATACTTAAAATTGTCGCTTTATGAGTATTTGAGTAGTGTCTTCTGTTGGTTTCTGGTGACTTTTAACTGTTGCTGGCTGGATGGCTGATATTGGTGCTGGTGGACTAACTTGGTTGACAGTGTGAATGTGTGTTTGTTTTAGTGCTGATAACAAAATTGAAACAATAAACATTTCCTCTTAAAAAACATACAAATCCACTTAGCAGCAGACCACCACCAACCGTTCCATCTATAGCATCTTCTTTTTGTTTTACACTATCAACAATTCAGGAAAAAAAATGCAATCTAAAATTTTATAACATCAAAAAACAACAGCAATAACACCAATTTCAATATCACTAGTAAAGATGACACTACCAAAACAGACAACTATCCGTATGAACAATAAAACTATGATAAAAAAGTATATTAATTTGTTTATTTCCACTGTAATAGAAGTTTATATTAATTTTATGTACTGAAAATGAATTTCCACTACATACAAGCACGGTATCTCATGTGATAATTGATGCAATTCGAATATGGTGTAGAGAAAAGAATTCTCAGGTTGGAGTGCCAGAGATTTTCGACCATCTCGGGGATTTATGAGGTTAAGTGCGGACAAAAGTTAGCCCTTCTTCTGTTTTTTTCAAGTTGTTTTTCATTTTTTTTTTTTTTAAGAACAAAGTTCATGTAAATGTTATATTTTCAGAGGTGGATTTTCAAAGACCTATCATCGGTACCTTTTTTGCACTTTTCTGTTAAGATGTTGTTTTTAAAAATTTACTTATTTTAGGGTACTTTATATAGAAATTTAATTCAGTGGAACTGTCAAAATCACATATATTAATCCTCAGGAAATTCTTCCTATTAATTAACAGAATAGAAGATAGATGAAAGGTGGTGAAAGATCAAGCACTGCTATTGCGCGAGATATTGAGTCTTAGAGCGGTTGTTGCGCCACCTGATGGAGAGTTGGCGAACTAAGTTGTAAATGGCTTTTTAGTTTATAGCCCATACAAACCAATATTTGATCGAAATATGGTATTTTTTGGAAAATTTTTATATTAAAATCGTTTAAGAAGTTGTTTTTTATAATAAAAGAAAACACCCAGAAAACAGATTCGGTGCTGACTACCCCATTTGTTGCCAATCGAATGGTTCAGTTGCTTCAAAGGAATTTTTCGGTTGTGCTTACCGAATTATTCTTGATACAACTGAAATTCCGTTGTCAGAGTCAAATTAGTCCTGTCTCAATTGGCTTTCTGTTGCCACAACTGAAAAATTCGGCTACCATAACCGAACCATGCGATTGGCTACAAATGCGGTTATCAGAACTGAATCTGTTTTCTGGGTGTATAAATATGTGAATTTTACCATATTTTTCAACATAAAACTGCTTTCTAAAAATTAAATATAGCTACTCGACAATTTTTCCCGCCACAGGCAAAATAAAATCGTTAGATCTGACGAGAAAATCGCTGTTATGGCAACAATGGCCAAAGGTCATATTTTTGGACCATGTGAAAGTAGACTAAAAATAAAGTGCTTACGTGTAAAAATTCTATGCATTACTTTTGATAAGGCACTTAAAAACTTTTACCGCCCATATATTTTAATTAAAAATATTTATGTAAACCCCCGTATATCTTAAATAAGTCCTACAATTTTTAAAAGATTATTTTATTTAAAAAAATAGGAATTGTAGTAGAGTATTTATTTTCGTCAGTTAATTATTTCAAACCTTATGTGAATCATAAAAGTGGTAATTACCCCTTGATGAAATGGGTTATTTATGCAATATTTCCAAACACTTTTCGAGCACAGTATTTATAGTAAAAGTAAAAACAAGCAACCTCCTCTTAGCCTTCATCTTCATCATCATTGCCACCATCTCAGCAATTTTATCAATTCTGAATATAATTTTTTTTTAATATTACGAGATTTTGAATGGTTTGTTGCTGAGAAGTGTTACCACTTCTTGTATAATTACACAAATTGCGGGAAATTTTGACTTGCTTGTGAAGTCCATGTGTAACTGCATCCCTTTGTAATCAGCGGGTTTTTCTTTCATAAATTTAGGGATTGTGACGAATTTTTTCTATAGAAAAATTTTTTGTTTTCTACTAATTTTAAGAACTCTTTATAAACAGAAAACGAGTTAAATTCTGAGGAAGTTTCGATTTGAAAGCTTTAGCATTTTGAGGATTTTTTTGTATAGAAAAGCTTTCAAATTCTACGAGTAAAAAACATTTCCTATAAAAAAAAACCTTTAGATCTCTGCGACTTATTTCTTTGAAAAATATCAGATTTTTATATCCACATTCTCAGATTCCTAGGACTTAAAATTATTATTAATTATTGTAGTTATAACTTTTAATTTAAAACAAAACGGTACATTTTATTGCTTTTTAAAAATGTAAAATTTTGTATGGAGATTTTTTAGGAGTCTTCACGTTTTCAATCACGGCTGGTGAAAAAATTATAAGAAATGCATTCCTTTGGGTTCTTAGAAGCGTAATTTTCCAACTGAATCACAATTTTACCCAAAATGAGGCTCCTGAAAACCCAATTGTTGGGTTTTTCAAGCACCTCAGTGTTGTTAATTATTTTGAATTACATGTGTGACATTCATCATGGGTGATTTTGAATTTCTCTTGTGGCAACACTGTTGCCGATTCTGCTTATTTGTTTGTTTTTGTTGTTGTTGTTGGAATTGTGTTTGTAGACAATTTATTGATGAGTTTATTGCGCATGCGCGTCGCTTGTTTTTACGACTGGCATCCAAGCTAACTGACTTTGGCATCACATCACATTTCATTTAATTTTCTTCTTACTTACAACTAACTGCATAAGAAGTATACGATTTTGAATTGAATATTACAAAAAATGTGTTCCCGTTCGCCGAAACCCAAACTTACCGAAACTTCCCCAAAAGCGTTTCAGTACTGGAAAATTGGGTAAATGAGATTACGCAAATTTTTTTCTAGTAAGTTTGGAAAATTATAAAAAACACAGCTGATACACTAATAAACAAAAAAATATCTGTGTTATGGTCGTAAAAATATATTAAAAGTTTGTAATTTAACGAACTGGGAAAGAAATTTTATTTGCAAATAAATATTTGTGTTTGTGCAATTTTTCAAACTAAAATGGAATTTGACATATTTGATCTTAAAACGGAACAAAAATAGCAGTCATTGTAATAATCTTCAGATCAACTAAAAATCTGCGGTTAAAATTATCGGCATTTTCATAATTTTTTTGGAGAAAATGTTTGTGATAGAAAAGTGTTTTTGCTTTTCCGCGTTTTGTTTTTGTCAATTTTGTCATTTTATGAGAGGATTTTTTGCTTACTCTCGCTTAAGTGAAGTCTACACACAGAGAAATAAACCTGTGCAAATAGCAAAAACCAACAAAAAAAATTGGGTTGTCAGCACCGAATCTGTTTTCTGGGTGTATAGCAGTTTCTCTTTTTGCTTTTTTGCCTAGTACTATTCAATTAAATTTTTTGCTGACTTCATTTGCAATTAATCAAAACAAAAGTAAAGTTTTGTAGAATTAAAAGATTTTTCTTGCTGTTTTTACCTTACTATTATTCTGCTGATAACAGTAGTTTTTTTTCAGCGGGGCACTTTTTAACCAACTTTTATTATGTTTTTCTGCTATTTGCACAGGTTTATTTCTATGAGTGTAAAAATATCTTTTTTTTGTGATGTTTTGAGTCTACTAATAACAATTTTTTTTGCATCAAAGGAATTAAATATGCTGATTTTAGTAGGATAAATTGCTATTTGCAATTAACTAAAATATAGCTGAAATTTTCTAAATTTAGTATATATTTTCTTTCAGTTTATACCTTATTAATGTTTAACAAATAGATTCTACTAATTTTAGCAATTTTTTCTGAATGGCTGTTTTGAACTAATTTTTAGCAACAAGTTTTACAAGCTTTTTTCTATCAGTGTACCCAAAAAGTACGGGAACACAACTAATGATTTGTTATTGGTATTGCATCGTATCTTGTATCTCTTCATGTTATTAAATGTAATATTAACATTGTCGTTGTCAACATCATCTTGGATATCAACATCATCATCATCTCCATTAGCACACATCTTTTTACGTGTTTCAACTTTATCATTATGATGTTCCTGGTGGCAGAATATACTCTGGTGGTATTGTACTGCTGCTGCCATTTAATGATGCAATGAAGAGGTTTCTTTGTTTTTTATTTCTTTTTTGTTTTGGAGACAATTAAGTTAAATTTAATTTTTATGGAAATATGGAACGTTATACGAGTACTTTTTAAATTATTTTTGTATATTTGGATTCTATTTCTAAGTTTGATTTTAATATTTATTTGTCGCACCTTAATATTCTCTAAAGGGGTTTTTATGGTATAATTCCATACTAAGGTTGATAAGTAGATAAGTAGTTTGATATTTAATTATTGTAATCAGCAAATCATACATTACATACAGTAAGCGAAATTTTAATAGAAGCATTTAAACTTAGAGCATTTTTATTTAATACATTAGAGGTACTCATTGTGACAACCGAATTTCTTGTCAGCTGAATGGTTTGGTTGCAGTGACCAAATTATTTAGTTGCAACAATCAAATGTGTTCCTGGCACAACTCAGATGTATTGTTTTATCCGAAATTTTGTTGTGTTTCCACAATCAAAAAAATCAGTGACTCCAACCAAAGCATTCGGTTGTTACAATGAATCTGTTTTCTGTGTATAGTAAATTTATGATCTTTATACCCTACACCACTATGTGGTCAGGGTATTATAAGTTTGTGCTGATGTTTGTAACACCAAAAAATATTGGTCCTAGACCCACCTTATAGTATACCGATCGGCTCAGAATTTTTTTTTTGGTTAACATCGGTCCATGTTTAGACCTAGTGCCCATATAAGGGTCCCCCCAAAATTATATTGTTTATACGCAGCAGGTCGCAAATATTAAGATATTTTGATGAAATTTGGTACACAGACCTATGTTGGCCCAAGGACGAAGCCTATTGATTTTGGTTAACACCGGTCCATGTTTAGACCTAGTGCCCATATAAGGTCCCCCCAAAATTGGCTTGGTTACAAACTGCAGGTCGCAAATATTAAGATATTTTAATGAAATTTGGTTCGCTGACTCACATTATATGGGTTAAAATGGGACTTGTGTCAAAATTTTCTATAAAATCATAAAAGAAGAGAAAATCGAATACGAATAAAATCGAAAACCAAATTTCGTCAAAATATCTTAATATTTGCGACCTGTAGAGTGCGCACAAGAATTCTGAGCCGACCAGTATACTATAAGGTGGGTTTAGGTCCAATATTTTTTAATGTTACAGACATCAGCACAAATTTATTATACCCTGACGACCACATAGCGGTGAGGGTATATTTAAACCTGTCTCAATCGGAATTCTTAAAATTCCACACAATAAAATTCTGAACACATTTCGGCCACAATAAATTGAATTATTTTGTCTGTTTCATATTTAAAAATCGGCTCAATCACCTACGCAACAACCAAAAATTTGTTTGAAAGAAAATAAAAAACAGTGATAAAATCTCAATTTCGATGAGATGATATTTCACATACCAAGCTTGTGGTAGACCAGTAATATCCCTACTAAATACATATGTACACTCATATTGTGATACCATTTTTGGCGACACGAAACATGAATAAATCACCAGCGAAAAAACCCATAAAAGCCAATAATAAACTAACAAATGAATGAATATCATTTATTTGAAATAAATAGGGTTAGGAGAAGAACACAATCAAAAGAGAGGGGAAATTTATTTATAAACCTTGTTAGAATTTATCTTTATGGCCATTTTTTATGTAGATTTTTGTTTTGTGTTTTTGGCAACATGTATAAACACTTTGTTTTGTTTTTCAATATTTTAAGTTTCAGAATACATATTTATAAAAAAAAAACAAAAACAATTGCTTTGTTAATGCGATGGTGCTTGCTTTTGTTACTGCTCTAAACTGCAGCTTTAATTAATTGCTGTTGACAGTGTAAAAGACATGTCATCGAAGTATATTGTAGCTGTTGTTGTTGCTGATGTTATTGTCGTTGTCATTATTGTTGTTAACTTAAGTAGTATGGAGGCTATTACCCAGCAAAAAACCTGCTTCGCTGGATGCAGCTTTGTAAGGGAATAAATAAAATTAATCCCTTACAAAGCTGCTTACGGAAGGCATGATTTTTCCATACAAAGGGCCCGCTTGGAAGCACATTGTTTTGTGAGAAAAAGCGCATTATTCGCTGCTGAAAAATTGGAGTAAATTCATGTTTTTCGTAAGTGCATTTAACCGCAAATAAATTCATGCACTTTTTTTGGAAAAAGTGCTTTTTTTGCTGCTGAAAAGATGCAATAAATTCATAATTTTCATTAAGCGCATTTAAACGCGACTTCTTATGAAAATAAATGCATTCATTTGCCGACTTCAAAATGCAGACTGACTCATGTGTATGTGGCGTCTATACATTAAACTCTACTAAAGAAGGGTAAAACACGATTGAGATGACTCAGATATCGTGCGCATTAATCTTTGGATAACTTACATTTTATTTTACTCCCTTACAACCTGCTTCGTCGTAAGGGAATAGCGTAGCACTATAATTTTTTAAATAACTTGCTTACGATTTGCTTCGTTTAAGGCAGTTTTGCAGGGTATACAAACAAATTGCAAAATTTTTTATGTATTGTATACGCATAAAGTGGCGCAACTCTGTAAAGCAGAATTTGTAGCGCGTTTTTAAGCGCTTCGTATTTTTACTGCTTCCAAAATACTAAAATTTTTTTGCTGGGTAATGGCAAACAATAACTGATTTTTTATGTATATTTATATATTTTTTTAACATACACAATCGGTTTTCGTCTTTTGTTGTTACTAATCTTTGTGGTTCACTATGGGCTAAAATCTAATGACTGTCATATAAAGTAAGAATTTTTCAATAGCGAAAAATGATTTATATAATTAACCTGAAAATTAGTTTGTTTTTTGCAAATTGTGCGAGGTCAAAATAATCTTTTTGTTCAATTGCTTCAGTACGAGTAATCTTCTGAGAGGATCAGCATTAGCGTAGGTGCTTTGCACGACTTGAGGATATAGGGGGGTATAGTTTCGAGTTGATCGCTGGGGAACATTAATATTTATATTGCTAAGCAGGCAGACAGAAAAAGTATTACCATTTAGCAGGTTGACTAGGAATACAATATTGGGCATTATTCTTCGGCTTCTTAGTGTAGGCAGCCTACACTCAGATAAAAAATTTGTAAACAGTTTCCAATCGCACCTTACTATTTTTATACTGATTTTTAGTACAATTTTTTTTTAATAATCATTTTTGCTATTCTCTTATTACAAATTACGGATTTTTAAAATTATTTTCGCTGCTGATTTCAGCAAAACATTTTACTACTTTTTAAAACCAAGTGCTAAATTTAACAGAAAAATATACTAATTTAACAAAATTTTATTTACAAGAATTCGTTAATTTTTTACAATCCTTGTTTAGTTTATATTTTTTACTATTGATATATTCTTAGTTTGGAAATAACACTCAGAAAATTTTATTGTATCTCCAATGCATAAAAAGGTAATAACTGGAGAACCGTTTGCAATTTTGCCTCCAAAGATTGATTTTAAATTGTAGTTTACAAAAATTTACTGAACTTTAGTAGTGTGTACTAATTATTTATACTAATTTCTTTGTATTTAATTTTATTTAAGCAAATCGATTTTGAATTGTAGTTTACAACAATTTTGCTAAAATTTAGTAGCGGCTACTAAAGTTTTCTACTAATTTTGTTGTACTACAGATCAGCAGAAATGTGTTGCTAAAATTAGCAAAAAATACCGCTGGGCTCAAAACAGTTAAATTACCGGTTATAATAGAAAAATTTTCAGTAGCCATTACAGACTTTTTTGGTTGAGTATAATATTTGCTAATCTGGTGGAAGATCTTCTAAACGGTTCGGAAAGTGATCCTTAAGCAAAACAGAAGAAATTGTTATTCAATACGGTTACTATGAACAGTATCAGGATCCCATATAATTAATACATATTCCATGATTGACCTTACCATAGAGGTATATAGTTGCTTAGTTATGCTACGATCGATAAACTCTTTGGCCCATCGCTTTATAATGGCAAGTACACCACAAGCTTTATTTGTCGTCGTCGTAATGTGCTTAATGAAGTTCAATTTAGGATCTAGTAAAATACCAAGATCTAAGAATTCATCAACAGATTCCAGAATATGACTACCTAAAGAATAGAGCCAGAACGAGTTCCATTTTCTTGTGAAACGCATGTGTTTACATTTTTTAAAATTTATATTCATGAAGTTATGTACCACACATAAAAACCATCCAAGTCCTGTTGTACCAAGATTCTTGCCGAAGATGTTTTAAATGTAAGAAAAATCTTCATATGGACTATATTTCCAATTTTATCTTAAATACACCTTATACGAGTATTATAATTGACTTTCAACCAGTCTCTACACTCTTAGTAAAATTCGAGTGAAATTTTTCTACGTGACAGTTAAGCGTTTCAATAAATGACTGCAGGGCAAATTTATATGTTACAGAAAGGTGTCCATTTATGAGAGGTAATAAAAATTAATTTGACCCTCCGCAAAAATTGTATGTTAGAAAAGGTGTCCCCTTATGTGATTGACCATTGTTGCTAGGTTTCACTGTATTTAATAATATTTCGAACAACATCGCAAGATTGTTCTTAAAAAATTATTCAGCCATTTTCCCCCAGAAATTTAGCCATCTTTGGTAACCAAGTTGTGTCAACATTGATGTTTAGTCACAAAATGTAATGCCTGGGCCCATTGTGGTCGCGACAGAATTCAGTGTATCTACATATGTATATGAATGTGTATTAACAACTTTCGAAACAAATTCACAAGAGATTAGTCAGCATTATTGTTGGTTGATATTTATTAATGATTATGGTTTTATTAACACTTGTTTATATCATTTAGTGTTGTTGCTGTTGTTGTCCAGTATTATGGCCTCATATCAATTTAAAAAACTACGTTTATAATAAGGTTAAATTAAGCAGTTAACACCACAAACATATTGTTTCTCTTTTGTTTTTGTGTGTTTCTAGAGAATAAATGGGCTTGTTCCATTTGACCATTCATTCATCTTGTTCCAATTAAACAAAAGATCTAAAAATAAAGTTTTAACTTTAGTGTTTTTAACTGTTAAATCTTGTATTTTATTATAGTATTTAATTTGTTTTCTTTTGAATCCTTTTTAATAAAAAAAAATCTTAAAATGTATTTACTACATTTTTATTGGGTTGAAAATATTTTAAAATGTTAACAAGATTTTTTTGAATTTTTGTATTATTTTCTGTTGACAACAGAAGGTGACACATGCCAATATGTGAAATGAATACAAATCATCTGCAAAGTGAAACATCACATGCCATTATGGAAGTTTTTTCTTGTCTGGTTCCTCATTTTTTTAGGGTTTGGAATTTTTGCATAAAAATGGTCGCGTGTCATCAACATTTTTTATGTAGGTATAGTTTTTTTTTTTTATTAAAACGACAACAAAAATAAGATCACTCGGGAACGGGAAAAATGCTAATGGGAATCATATGTAAACGTAAAGATTTCATGTTTATTTTCTTTGTTGCTGTTATACAAACTACAAGATACACCATTTGGCTGGGAAAAAAGAAGCAAGTCTGAAAAAAGTATGCACTACAAATTGCAGTCACTTCGAACTATGTATCGAATGTGTTTTTGGTTATGTGCTTTATAGTTGATTGCCTGCTAACAAAATTTTGTTCGATTCCAGATCAGCCAATGACTTCACAATATACTCAATGTTTAACAAATTTACTGACAAGCAACATCAAGTTTAAAAAAAAACAAACTAAACATTTACACTTAGAAAAAGAGAGAGAATAGGTATCTAAATTTGATGAGAAATATTGATTAAGTCCAATCGGTGAGACAGATTTCATCACAAATTAAAAAATTACAGAAAAATTTGCTAGTTTTATGCCAGCAGATCGTTACTAAATTTTAGTAAAATTTTTTAAAACTAAAAATGAAATACAATTTACTAAAATCAATCATTATTTTTTACCAAATAATTTATTTGGTTCCCATATTTAGGAACTTGCGGAATTGTACCGTACTTCTCCCTGCTATTATGAACTATTGCCCGTACAACTAGTTCAAAATTCTACTTAGATAACTGAAAATATTACCTATATTTGCCATTGCAGAATTTTCAGTGAAGTTAAGAATCACGGTCTTCTAAATTTATATAAGCTAAATTTACACACTGCTAAATACACACACAATTTGAGTTATATTAGCTAAGAAATTTGAGGTAAATTCAGAAGAAATTTCTGTTACAATGTCGCCTAAAATCTGGGTTTTTCGACAATCCGGATCTGACCCTAGACAGCCCCGGGCGCGCAAACCGAGATAGAAGCCCATTATTTTCGCAGATCTTGTTTTATATACCCGAAAATTCAGCTTTAAATTTTTCAGAAACTTAAGTTTGGAAATACAGAATTTAAAATTTTTCTACGTGTATTTTTTGTACAAAACTTCCTTAAAAACCCAAAAATTCCAAAGCATTTCATGATGCAAAAACAAAAAATTCAAAAAATTTCAACTTATGCTATAAATACGCATATAGTACGTACTATCTGCCAAAAGCTGTCCCACCAATCAGTCTGTCTGTCTGTCTATATGATGCTATCACACCACGACAATATTTTCACTTTGTTCTGTTTAGATTTTTATATCGCAACAAGTCTTCCTTCTGCTTGTTGCAGTTGTTGTAGTGTTTGTTGCTGCTGAGAATTAAAGGACGATCAAATAATAAATACACAGGGCAACAATGCATATGTATAACAACAGCAGTTAACAACAACAATTCATGTTGGTCAACAACATTATAACAGCAACAACTACATGAAGAAAAAATACATGTTGTATGAGAAAAAACAACAGCTTCAAGTTAACAACAGCAAACAGAAAAAAAAGCAAGGAGAAATCTTTGTAAAGGAAACAAAAATAACGCAAATTTAAATCCAAGTAGAAGGTGAGCCCGCGCCCATTCATGTCATCGAGCGTGGTAAAACATGCCGTATTCCATTAGCCGCAGCAAAATACGAATTTCTTGTTAGATGCATTCCGACAAGTTGTTTTCTGACACCTTTTTTTATCCAGCAACAACAACAACAACCACAACAGCAACGAGGACTGTGTGATAAATGCTTGTAGAGGTCTGCGCTGATCAGGTTTAGGGAAATACAACAAATATCTTTGTTGTGCTCATATGTATATTGTTGCTTGTTTGTTTAGCGGTTTGGTTGGTTGGTTAATGTCTACAAAAGGCCACAAAAAGTATCGCTTAAAAGAAATTAAATTACGCGAATTTAAGGTTGATATGGTGAATCATATTTACCACCACCACATAATATCATTTTTATTATTTGCCAACCAAAACAACAACAACAAAAATGCCAAAGCAAATGAATAAATGCAACATGTTGTGGCATGCATGCAGCGTGAGCCCAGCAGTAGTAGTTGTAGTTTATATTGAACAAGTTCAGTTGGCCAATTCGGCCGCGTATTAATTATTGATTTTGTTGTGGCTTTTGTTGTTGTTTATAAACAGCAACAAGCCAAGTACATATGCTCGTACATATGTTGCACTCTGTGGCACCTTTATGTTGTTGCACTTAACTACTATTAGCTTTACTGGATGCTGGCTGAAATGCTTGACCAAAGCTTATATAATTTATTTAAATCACACTTTCGATTTAGTGGATTTCACACTAACAACATCACCGCCGCAACAACACCACTAACACCACAGCGGTATTCAATTCTAAAACGATAAAATGTAACTATTTGCCCGACCAACCACTGTGTTGTGGCAACTTATAGTCCATGTTGTTGTCGTCGTCATCGTCATCGTCAAGTATTTAGGATGCATAAATATATTATTCGAAATCGTACATAAATATATATTGTAATTCCCTATGTCCATCGGTTGGTCAGTCGGTCGTTTGTGCTTACCAAAGCGCGTGTCAATCTAAGCAATAATTTAATTGCAATCAACTCTTTGCTTTAGTTGAATTTGAAAGGTGGCAGTAAATTTTATTTAGTCATTTAGTTTGTTTCTTAACTCAATTCATAGTTGCAGTACCTACATAAGTACATTCTCGTACTTATGAATGGATACTTTATGAGTCCCCCAGTTAAAGTGAATCTATTATGTGTGTAGGATACGCGATTAAAATTGTATACTGATGAATTGGTAGTTAAAATGGTTGTTAAACTATTGGACAATTTTGTTTTTGATGACAGGCTACACTTAAAAGTGTATAGCGAGTTCCCACATGCATAAAACATTGTAAAAGCATTAATTTTTTTTTTTAAATCGCATAAACATAAAAATCTTGGAATTAATTCACTACCAATTTAATAGACTATTATGTTTTAACTCTTTGCGGATTGGTGGTCAGTTATCTGATCACCTCGGTTTCTACAATTTTCTCTAGGACTATTCATCTTAGAACTTTTGTAAAATGATTTTCTGATAGCCTACTAAATTCAGAAAATTAAAAAAACCAAATTTTTTTCTAATCTTAAAATTTTAATATGTTTAAGTTTACCTCATTGATTTAATCAGCATCTAATGGTGCCCAACAACTGTTGTAAAATTTAGCATCTCGCGCAATTACAGTATTGCCATATTTGAAACCCTTCATCTTTCATCACCTTTCATCTCTTCTCTATCCCCTTTCCAGAGAAAGCAACACGTTAATTCATAGGAGGAATGTCCTGAGTTTTGCTTCTCTATAAAAATAAAAGTTCGGTTCAGGCCTTTAAGTGGGAGATTTTCATTAAAATTTGAGGCTTATCGCCAAAGCAGTTTGGTCAGGCCTACTGAGGGTACTCATCTGCCGTAAATTCCTAAAGATACGTTATTGGTTAATTGGCCCATACTCCAGGTAACAAACATTTTTAGTTTCAAGCCAAGACATTTTGGGAAAGTCGTCATGGGGGAGACTTCTCCCCTTTTTGAACCTCCCCGAGGCTATTTCCCAAAATCCCGTCTTAGCGCATAGCTCCAGAATTACATACAGGCTGGGCGATGATGATGTACATTACTTCTTTATACACCCAAAAAATTATTAACCTAAAATATCTAACTAAAGCAGACCTTTAAATATATAATTTATTAATTAAATTTTTAAAACTGATTAAATTTTGCACGAATCGTTTTGCAAAACACATTTTATGAATTGAATTATTGCATATTTGATTCAATATTTTTAATTCACGAATTATGTCTTGTTTTTTTTTTTTTTTTTTTTTTTGATTCGCGCGTTTATTTTTTTTTATTGTTAATTGCGAATTAAAATTGTTTTTCTTTTCGTGATTTGCAAATTAATTTTAATCATTATATGTCTGTAAGAAATAAACTTTTATTGATTTTATACATTAATTAAAAAATAATTTTAGTTACAATGTTAAATTTTCTCCTAACAAATCAATTTTTAAAATTGAAATGGAGTCTTTCAAATGAATGAAGAAATTGACATCAATTCGCGAATCAGAAAAAATTTTATTCGTAAATCAAGAAATATAAATACAATCCTTGCGAATTATCTCAATATTATTATGATTATCGAATTTAAATATTTATAAATCATCTTATCTTGAAAAATAATTCTTTTTGAATCAATTCTTCAGAGCCCTGATTTGATTTATACTTCGCGAATTATTTCATAAAACAAATTATTCAATCGAGTGAAAATTTAATCAATATAAATTAGAACAATCATCTTTCTTTATTCAATATTAAATCATTAATTTAAAATTATTATAAAATATTCATTGATTCATAAAATAAATAAATGTGTATGAGAATTAATTCAAAAATAATTATCTTTTTCAAGCTCTAAACTAAACATTTGTTTAAAATGAAATTTGTTTCTCCCCCAATTTTCAATTGAATCGGTTAAATATTTTAATTATTTATTTGTTTGTTTGAGTAATAGGAGCCAAATCAATTAAAATATTAATTGATAGTATCAATTTCATAATTGAAACTCGATTTCTATTTTTTTTCATATCAGTGTCCAACTTACGGTATTTATTTTTCAATATCTTACAAATCAAATTTTAAACAACTTTTTTAATTTTCTAAAAAGTGGGCGAAGTAGATGTGGTTAAATATTAACCAATTTAAATTTAACAACTTAACGAAATTTGGAAATTTAAAAAAAAAAATAATAAACATTTTGTTATTTATAAAAACATTTTAGATGTTTTTCTATAGATTCAGAAAGTTTTAGCGTGTTACTCGGCTTTGTTTTGGAGAAAATATTCTTTGAATATAGTCTACCCAACATTTGTTTAATAACACAGTGCAACACTAAAAATGCATCGCTTATCAATTCTGATATACATATTTTAGGCTGAACATCACGAATGTGAACAGCAAATTTTGAAATTAGCTCAACTTTTTGAAATATTCACAAATTTAACTTTTAGAAAAAAGACAGTTTTTTGTTTAAAATTTTTTGTTTATACCCAGGAAAATTTTCTGTTCCAAAGAATCGGTTGTACAATAGCTACTTTTCATTCACAACCCCTTCTTCTGTCGATTCTAACACCGATTCTTTTTGTTTGAAATTGTCCCAAAAGCAACCCCTTCTATGGCTCCAAAGTGGAACCGGTTGCTCTAGAATCAGTTCTGGAACTAGTTCTGGAACTGATTCTACGTCACCCACACCTTCCATATAGGATCTCAGGAACTGGTTCCGGAACCTGTTCCATGGAATCGGTTGCAGTGGAACCAGTTGTAGAATGGGTGTGGTTGGCTACCGATTGTAAAAAATTGTCCTGGGTAATTGCAATTAAAGTGAAAACTTCGCTTATTTTCCTATTTTGTAAATCTGATATAATCCCTTAATGGGATTTGCAATATCTTAACGAATGACGTAAGTTTATATTCCACTAAAATCATTTCATCATTTTACACCAAAATTTTCAGAAAATTCTATCTGAAATACAACCCAGGAAAATTTTCTGTTATAAAGAATCGGAACATCATTCACAACCCCTTCTACTGTCGATTCTAACACCGATTCTTTTTGTTTAAAATTGTCCCAAAAGCAACCACTTCTATAGCTCCAAAGTGGAATCGGTTGCTCTAGAATCAGTTCTGGAACTAGTTATGGAACTGATTCTACGTCACCCACACCTTCCATATAGGATCGCAGGAACTGGTTCCGGAACCAGTTCCATGGAATCGGTTGCAGTGGAACCAGTTGTAGAATGGGTGTGGTTGGCTACCGATTGTGAAAAATTTTCCTGGGAAATTGTATGTTTTATTATATCAAATTAATTTTGTTTGTGTGATTGATCTTAAATACTGTAAGTTTAACATTGAAACGATATATATATTTCATCCTGTAGCGGGGCAGTTGGTATGAAAAGCCACATATATGTATATTTATATAGAGAGATTAGTTCCGGGTTTAAAAAAAACCACACACATCTATTCAACATACTTTATTTTATTGTCCATAATTTACATTAATGAGGTCACTTTGACAGCAGTGAGAAGCAATATCAAATTCAATCATGAAAATCTCCAAATCCAAATAAAAAACCTTCTCAAATTCAGTATTCATTCATTAAATTAAACAAACAAAAAGATCTTTTGCATATAGAAAAAAAAAAAAACACGCACAAAAATAGAAATCACTGACATTTAAAAGTAGATTTCTTATGATACAAAAAAAAGACCAGTGAATAATATCGATCATAATTTACGCAAATCTCTTAAACATGTTGTATTTATACACAATAAAATGTTATACTACCAAAGATAGTCTCCCGACGAAAAAAGTTTGTATACATTCACTCACAATATTTTATCGTTAAAAACAACCAAAAATACATATTAAATTAATTGAAAACACAATTAAAAAAAGTACTACTGATTTTTCATTATATTCAAACCATTTTGCTATTTATTTTCAAACATTGTTTAAATAATCCATAAAAGAAATAAAAATAATTTAAAAGTCTGTTAAAACAATCACCAATTTTTAATGGTTTGTTTTTCATATTTGAAAGTTTTTTGTTTCAATTTTCAAAACACTACCACACAACACACACGTTCATATTTTTATTGGCTATGTTTGTGTGTATGAGTAAAGAATTTCTTGTAATTTGAATTGAAATAATGTGGTATATAAAGAAACTATTTTAACAAAAAATAAAACCGAAAATATTTGAATTTTTTGTTTTAAAACAGAAAATAACGAAATTATTTAAATTATTTTTTCTAAAAATAGAAAACTAAAAATAGGACATTTCACTGAAAATATCAACTCCTACAGACGATACATATTTTTTTTGGGGTTTGCTTTTTATGGACTGATAAAAAAAGTTAAACAATATGTTTCAATGTATTTTAATTGATTCTTTAATTGAAAACAAACTTTACCAATTACTTTTCAAATGAACCTCAATCGGTTATGGAAAATATATTGTGAGTGTTCATATATTACTTGATATAATTATATTTGGCTATATGTTACTACAGTAGAACTCGCTTAAGACGAACTCCGGGGGACTAGACAAATTAGTTTGTTGTAAGCGAGGTTCGTATTAAAAGGGGGAAAATTTATTTAAAATTTTCTAATTATCCACAAAATATTTAAATTTCCTTGAAACAACTTTAAAAATTTTACAATTTTTTTGTTTGGTTTATTATTTGTAATATATTTAAGTAAAAACGTCTGTGTGTTTGGTTTAAAATTTGTCAGAAAACAGAAAAAATATTGAAAAAATTTTCGAATTTTGTAAAGTTCGTATTAAAAGTGAAAATTATATAGAAATTTGTTTGTAGGAACGTCACAACCAGTTCGTTTTAACCGATTGTTCATCTTAAGCGAGTTCGTATTAACCGATGTTTTTTATATTGAAATCATTACCAAAACTTCGGTGCTCCTAAATTAGTTCGTATTAACCGAGAATTCGTCTTATCCCAGTTCGTATTAAACGAGTTATACTGGATATATAATTATATCTCATACTTATTTTTACAAAAATTTCTAATGTAGCGCTATATATAATCTTATATCATTGTATCTTACACTGTATACTACACTTAGATAAAAAAGTTAGTAAAAAAAATTTGTAAACAGTTTCCAATCGAACTTTACTATTTTTATACTGATTTTGAGTACAATTTTTTTTTTAGTAATCATTTTTGCTATTCTCTTATTACAAGTTACGGTTTTTTACTAATTCTCGCTGCTGATTTCAGCAAAACCTTTTACTAATTTTTCAAAACCGAGTGCTAAATTTAGCAGAAAAATATACTAATTTAAAAAAATTGTTTTTTTGATTTTATACAATTCTTGTTTAGTTTATATTTGTTACTATTGATATATTCTTAGTTTGGAAATAACACTCAGAAAATTTTATTGTATCTCCAATGCATGAAAAGGTAATAACTGGAGAACCGTTTGCAATTTTGACTCCAAATTTCAAGTACGATGAAGTAATTATATGCTTGTCACAATCCAAAGAAAAAAAGTTTTTTTTTATAATTTTTTTTTTTTTTTAATTTTACAGATTTTGTTATTTTTTAGTACACTTTTTTGCTAATTTCAGCAGATTGATTTTAAATTACAGTTTACAGCAATTTACTGAAATTTAGTAGCTGCAACTAATTATTTATACTAATTTCATTGTATTAAAATTATTGATATTTAGTAAGTTTTTAAACTAATTTTAGCAAATCGATTTTGAATTGCAGTTTACAACAATTTTGCTAAAAGTTAGTAGCGACTACTAATTTTTTCTACTAATATTGTTGTACTACATGTCAGGAGACATGCTAAAATTAGAAAAAATACCGCTGGGCTCAAAACAGTTAAATTTCCCGTAATAACAGCAAAATTTTCAGTAGCCATTACAGACTTTTTTGATTGAGTGTGGTTGATCTTCCTTATCTATATGAGGAGTGATTTATTTCAAAAGGGCTTATTTCCACTTACGAGCTTGAACAAGCCTAAGAATGTCATCGCCGTTGTCATGCTTAAATGTATCCTCCGATTCAAAATCAATTGCAAAAAAATGTATATTTCGAAAGGAAACTCGTGATTAAAAATCGCAGTTTTGTAGAAAACTACACAATTCCATATAATTTTTGTGTGTGTCACGGTTAATACAAAAGGATGAAATTCCTATAGCCGCTATAAGTGTTTATATATCGTATATCGCTTTCGGCCCTGCGCGATAACCGCTCACTTAAGTATCGTATCCACGCACATTATATTGTATATTATTTTTCAGTGAGGCAACACTATTCACCTACGGACAACTGATTAATTTGTATTTTTTCCCCTCAATTCATAAATGCCTCGTAAAGTTATAGCAGGTTTACAAAACTTTATTTTCATACAAAATTTGTTCAATAAACCTCCTATAATTTTACAAAGCGTTTATTTATGAATTTAGGGGTTTAAATATAATTGTCAAATGTCATAGTGAAAATGAAAATAATAATAGAAAGTTAATTTTGTACTGTTTTCGACTTCGTTTTGATATTACTTTTATACTATTTTCGACTGTTTTCCTGTACTGTTTTCCTTTTTTCCGGTAAATTAGAATAAAAGCCTTAAGAGGATCAGAATAGTAGATCAACACACCATAACGCTGGAGACATTAAAAACAAATAAGTTACTGTAAACAGCTCTTAAAGGGGTTTCCTCATTACTGAAATTTTGTTTAACTTTGAAATATCACTCCTCATATATACTTGGTAAAACTATATGTATATTCGATCTTATATACTTCCATTTATAATTATATATAAATGTATATTGTAGGATGCAGTAAAGCCAAAGAGCATTGCTTTTATATATAATTATATATAAATATATATGGTAGAAATAAACAAAACAAATATCCCTTACTTTTTATATACAATATAAATACCATAATATTGCTTTGAGCATAAATATACATATGTATTAGTGAAGGTGAAATCCATTGCAATCTATAGAGAAAATATTGGTACAGATCTCAAAACTAATTTTCAGAATTAGATCACATTATATTAAATTGTATTAAATTATACATATATACTTATTACCTGATCAAGTTTGATAAACTCACTTTTCGGATCAATTCCATGGGATCCCAAGAGATAAGTTCATGTATGCCATTTTTCGGATCAAATAAGATATGAATTGCTATGGAATTACATCTATGAATGTATATGATTATATATAATTAGATTGGAACATTTTTCATCGGCCTATTATAACTTCTATGGGTTTCGGTCAGAAATATTAACAAACTAAATGAATTATTGACTGACAGACAAACCGACTGGTTATGGAAATGAGGCTTGAAGCTTAAAAATAAGTTAAGAAGATGTCTATCCATATGTTACCCAAATGAATGTGTGAAATATATGTCATTTGTGTGTATGTTTTGTGCGTGAGTGTTTTGTGTGTGACAACTATTATGTGCCATTTGAATATCAATAATATTCCGGTGTTGTTTGTGTGTTGTTCGATCAAAAGAAACTCAATTAATTTGAGGTGTTTTTATTTAAATTTGTTTCACTTATTGTTGTCATTTCCGCGCAATGCAGTCTAGAGCACCGAGATGAGGAAGCCTTTTTGATGCCAGCAAGCACATCCCAAAGCAGTTAATCATGTGTAGGAGCCGTGTGAACAAATAAAACCTATAAAACAAAATGCACTAGTTGTCAGATTTTAAACTGAAATGTTTATGAGAAAAAGATGCTAAGCTGCCGACAATAAAAAATACTAACAGATGAACAAACGGACGGACGGACGGACAGATAGAAGGACAGTCAAAAAATGCAAAGAATCGGCAAACAACACCAGACGAACGAAGACCATGAGTAATTGTGGGTACAAGTGTTGAATGTGAAGATAAATGAGTCGTTGTATTATTGTTGTTGATGACGACAACGACAACGACAATAGTGTTTCGGTGGGTTTTTTTGTTCTCTTGTTATTGTTGCTGTTTTGTTGCAATTCAATGTTATTATCAAATAAAAGATGATCCCAGTCACATTCATTCATACATCTAATAGGATTTTGTATGGTAGTGACAAATGTTTCTCTTTGTACTTTTCTTCCACCAACTCTTTTGTATTTGGATCCCTTAGTGTTTTGGAGGTGAACAAGCAACAAACAACAGCGACACTTAAGTTTATTTGTGTTTACGTGCATAACCAACTCATGCTCCTTTTGTTTTTTTGGTTATGGAGTCATTTAGAGCCAGGGGTTTGCAGCTAGTATTACGGGTACCACTTGGGGTACGCGAGACTTCACGAGGGTAGTTTTATTCAAATTATGACTGAAAAATTACAAAATTTTACTTTTGTAACATAGTTTTGTTGCTGTGATCATATTGCAACCACGTCTTTTCTCTGTGTGTATGTATTTTGTTTTTCTTTTCTTGTCGTACCTGAATATTGGGTATTAAGTTTTGTGGTATGCGAACTAGAAAGGTTGGAGACTCCTGATTTAAACTATAATTTGTCATATTAATTGTTGTGTAAATATTTTGTATTTACAAATGTCATGTCATTCGAAATTTAAATGATGAAATATTAAACTTATCGCATTCTTTTTTTTAATGGAACAATTATATATTTAGGTAGCGAAAATTGGAATTATTTTCACTTATAATATTATTTTGTTTAAAATAGTTATATCTTAGATTTACTGATATTCCTTCTTTAATACATCAATTTCCGGAACTTATTCCCAAGAAGACTATAATTTTAGGACTCCTAATTTTCGTTGGACCGGACATCGGCCAGGCCAATGATAGCACTCTAACATACTGGAGCAAGAAAAGAGGGGAAATTGGATGGTTATTGCGTAGAAGAAATTTCTAGCTCGGTCATTCGAATAAGCGTTTTAGGCTCACCAATTTCATTAATTTGCTCAGGGATTAATCTTGCGGCTCTTTGTAGGAGTTGAATAATAATTTGACGCAATTTACATATATTTTTTCGTAATTTTAAACGTTTTTTCATTTCTTTTTAGCACGAAGACGAAAATATCATAAAAATATTACTAGCTTTCCAACGATGATTAACATTAAGTTTCGATGTTTAAACCATAGTATACTATAGTAGCCCCACTCATTAAAAAATTGAGAGCTTGTCCGTATCTCGTGTAGTTGTAGTGGTATTAAGAACCATATGTACAAGTAAAATTACAAACACTACTTAATTTTTTAAATGAGTAAAGCTACTATATTATACTATGGTTTAAACTATTTAAAAAACTACTAAAATTGAATTGAAAATATTGAAAACGCTGAAAAAATCAATAATAAATGAATATTTTTTAAGTTTTAAAAGCATATTTTTCGATTTCTAATGCATATTTTATGTATATAACATACACTCATAAAAGTTTGTCGGTAGAATCTACTGAAAATGACAGTTAAAACAAAGGTATATCCAGTTAAAAAGACGACAAAGGTCTTTCTTTAAAATAACTAAAACTTTTGTTATTTTTAACTGTTGTAAAATAACTAACAAATGCATTAAAAATAACTACCTACATATGTCTTAAAATTAACTGATAAATTTTTATTACAAAAATTTCAAAAACAACTGACAAAATCGGTAAAAGCTACTGTTTTTTACAGTCAATTCTTTTTGTTTATACAAGTATATTTTAATTTCTAAACAAGCGCCATATTTTTTGTATAGGCGTAATATTTAAATATTTGAACAAAAGATAAACACAAAATTCAAAACAACTGCATATAGTAACGAAAATGCAGTATTTTTTGAGAGTTGTTTAAAAAATTAACTGTCAAAAGCATTGAAAGTGTTTTCCCCCCAGTAAAACAATTGCAAATTGCAGTTAAAATAACTACAACTGCAGTTAAACTAAAACCGCAGTAAAATAGGTCAAATGTTAAAATTGCTGGAATTTTAACTTTAGTTAAAACATAATTAAGACCAAATAAATTCAAAATAAAGTTTAATTGCCATCTGTTATTATTTCCAATTTTATGTCAATTTTTTTCACCGTCCTGCCCTCATTTGATAAAAAAGTCCTCTTATTCATAAATAAGTTACAAAGTTGACTTTATTCATAACCCAACGCCATCAATTTTCCATTCATTGCTGACAAAGTTTATTGAAATTATCGCAACAGAATCATGCTAAGTTATGAGACTCTGCAATGAACGCACAAACCTTGAACAACAAATGATAATTCTTTTGGAACAGCAGAAGCAGCGGCGACAATCAAGTAAAAATAAATTTACACTACATATCCTTAAAAATCATATCTAGATATTTCATATTGATGGTCATAAGTTGAGCAACGTAACTGACAGTAAAATCCCAATTTGAGTTAAGCATGTCAAAGGACTTCATCATCATCATACTGAAGTAGTTTTGCATTCGTATCGCAAGTGGTAATTCATATCAGTATCGAGTTGTCAACTTATGACCATCGATATTTATATACATATTGTAATTTTCAATTGTACAGACATTTCTACGTAAAATGGACTTTGTCGTTGTTTTTAATGCAGTATCAATCGTTGACGTACAATACAGTCAGTCAGTCACTCATTCACTGGATTGTTTAGTTGCTTCAAGAGCAAGTCTTGTGGAAATGTTTCCACAACGATAATTGAATTTGGCATGTGACTAATCTGAAAATGGACCAATAACTATAACGTACGATTGAGTAAATGCAGTGAAAACGACCAACCAAACGAACTAACCAAATCAAATCGGCAATAAGTTACATGTTACATTGTTCTTGCTGTTGTTGCTATTTTATACTATCATCATTGCTTGCATTGCTAACAGCTTTGGTGACATGTAGAGATACTAAATTTGTTCGCATTGTTCAGTGTTGCCAACAAATTTTCAAAATAAATGACTAGATCAGACAAAAAAATCGCTAGAAAATCACTAGATTATAAACAGTGCAAAAATTTTGCGATTTTATCGCTAGATTGTTGAAAAATGGTACTTAAAGGAGTTTTTCCTCAAAAAATTCTTTAATATGTTCATATAAAGTGTTGGAAACTTTTAAATAATGAAAATTTTTACGATTAAGCTTTAAATAATAAATCCTGATTTTCATTGAATTAATATTAGTATTTAAAATACTCAATAGACGGCATTATGCGCTAACAAAGTATAAACCCATATTTTATTGAAATGTGCATTTTTTAGAATCGTTTCAGAAGTTGTTTTTTATAATAAAACAATATCAATATGCGAATTTTACAATATTTTTCAACATAAAACCAATTTTTAGAGATTATATTACGGCTGAAAAAAAAAAATCGCTAGATTTTTGGCTAATAGCTACAGGACAATTTTTCCCGCTAGGTGCGAAATACAATCGCTAGATCTGATTAGAAAATCGCCATTATGGCAACACTGGCATTGTTAATATTTGTGACATTAACTACCCAGTCAGAAAAATACAAACGGGAGAGCGATGGCAAAGCACTTTAACAGGGGTTACAAGTACTGGCAATAAGTGTTTTTCTATTCCCAAAATGATAACATCATTAAAGTACCGGTAAAGTACTGGTGAGACAAAATTTTCTACGTTAGCAAAACGCTGCCGAAACCAATAAATAGGTGGTCGGAAAATGGATTTTTTAAAATAAAATTTAATCTATTAATTTTTATTTTTTAATTAACAATTTTAAATTCTATTTTTTTAGTCATTTTGTGCGTCACTCAACCGGACTCTCAACTGCCTATCTTCTAAAAAACAATGGTTGCTATTGAGATATACGGACATCCAAATTAAACCCTCGGGCTTACATACACTCAACCGAAAAAGTCTGTAATGGCTAGTGAAAATTTTGCTGTTATTACGAGAAATTTAACTGTTTTGAGCTCAGCAGTATTTTTTGCTAATTTTAGCAACACATGATCTGTAGTACAACAAAATTAGTAGAAAAAAATTAGTAACCGCTACTAAATTTTAGTAAAATTGTTGCAAACTGCAATACAAAATCGATTTGCTAAAATCAGTTAAAAAATTACTAAATATCAAAAATTTTAGTACAATGAAATTAGTATAAATAATTAGTTGCAGCTCCTAAATTTCAGTAAATTGTTGTAAACTGTAATTTGAAATCAATCTGCTGAAATAAGCAAAAAAGTGTACTAAAAAATAAAAAAAACTGTAAAATCAAAAAAAATTATATAAAAAAAACTTTTCGATTGTAACAAGCGGTTCTCCAGTTATTACCTTTTTATGCATTGGAGATACAATAAAATTTTCTGAGTGTTATTTCCAAACTAAGAATATATCAATAGTAACAAATATAAACTAAACAAGAATTGTAAAAAAACAAAAAAAAATCTTTTTTAATTAGTATATTTTTCTGCTAAATTTAGCACTCGGTTTTGAAAAATTACTAAAATGTTTTGCTGAAATCAGCGGCGAGAATTAGTAAAAAAATCCGCAATTTGTAATAAGAGGATAGCAAAAATGATTACTAATAAAAAATTGTACTAAAAATCAGTATAAAAATTGCGATTGGAAACTGTTTACAAATTTTTTTACTAACTTTTTTATCTGAGTGTACCTTTATGTTCATTTTATGTATGAAAACCCTACGAAAATTTTTATATTTTCAAACATTTTGATTTGCTAAAAATAAAATAACCAATCAGAATGCTCCAAAAATAATCCAAGTCAAAGTCAACTTTAACAAAATTATACATTTAGAAAATTTTAGACAGTAATGGCGATTGATTTTAAATATATGAAGACAAAGTATGTGGAAAAAACATTCTGAAATTAGCAGATTATTTTGGATAAATTTTAGTAACATAGGAAGAGTAAAAATAAAACTGTTAAATATTCAGAATTTTGTTTATAATTGAATTAAATTTTAGTTAATAGAAAATAACAATTTAACCTGCTAAACTCAGCGATATATTTTGCTAAATAATTAATAAATTAAAAATCACAAAAAATTTTAAAGTTTCAAAGTTTTTTGAAATCAGCCGTTTACAATTTTTTTTAGCAAATATTTCTGTTGATTTTAGCAATCAACTAAATTTAACTTGAAAATAAAATTTTTTTTAGATATAACAGTTTGTTTATGCTATTTCTAATCTACTAATATTTAGGGAAATTTTCTGCAGATTTTACAGAATAACTTGCCATTTTCAATTAACTTTAATTTAACACAAATACGAGTATTACTAAAATTCTGTAAGTTTAACATTATTTTTGCCATTCATAACTTACTACTAGTATTTAGTAAATAAAAATCTGCTATTTTCAGCCGCTGTTTTTTGGTATTGTAATTTTTAACAAATTTTGTGTAGCTTTTTCCGCTATTTTTACATGTTAATTTCTATGAGTGCAATTTTTGTTACCGTAATTTCGTTATTGTAACCCCAAATGCGATAAGTTTTTTAAAAATTGTCCGTTATATTGAATTCGTCCAATATTATTGATCAATGTTTTTAAATCAACCAATCAGAACAAAGTATTTAAAAATAAAATGTTGTGATTGGTTGATTTTTGAAAAATTGATAAATAATATTGAGCATGTATTCCTGCCTTTATGAAGTTAAAAAGTCGGATATCGGATTATTATTAAGTGCCCCATAGACTGTCAATATTTTTGATCAATTCTTGGTTGTTTACAAATTAATTGAAAGTCTGTACCCAGGACTGAAAATGCAAAATTCAAATTTTTGTAAAATAACTACTGGCGAAATGTTTTTGTTGTGATATTAATTGTTTGAGTGAAAATCGGTTAAAAATTAAAATAAAAAATTTAAAAAAATTATATATTTTTAGCAATAATTTTAAAATTTATTGTAATTGATTGATGATTGATATCGCGATGTAAATCAAAACAATATGCCAGTTGGCTCAACTGAAACATGAATTAAATTTAATAAAACGTATTTCTGTTTTTATTATTTTTTTTGGCAACATACATTACTATTAAATTTAACAAATCTAAGTTTAGGAACAAAATTAGACAAACTACTTTTACAAATGTATTCAATTTATTCAGATTATTAAGATTTATGGTCTCTGTTCTTACAAATTAATTATACCCGACACTGTAACACTGTTCTATCGTTACTACCATGGGAAGTGTTCTGCTGAGAGTGTTCTTATCCCGAGGTCCCGTGGTTTTGTCCGTAACACTCGCTTGTCTAGTAGATCTCATCCGTTTGTGGTCGATTGTCCAGTTAGTCGCACAACGCATTATAGAGAGAATTCGTTCATTAGTCGAACCGCCCGTATGTGGAATAAACTCCCCGCAGATGTCTTTCCTGATACTTACAATCTAGAGAAATTCAAGTCAAACGTTCACAAACACTACTCCCTATTTCCTCCTCCCCATAACCTATTTTCCTGATATCAACACAATGCATTGCATTAGTAGGCGGCATCCCCTGAGTGTTAGTCTATAGTAAAAAAAAAATAGTTATATATTGTCATATATAATGTGATTGGGCTATATCTGGCAATGAATGGAGTAACATTAAGACACATATCATTATATACAACTACATCTGATATTATTTTTTCAACGAATTTTTTGTATGGTAATTGATATTATTACATATCCCCAAATCTGACACCATATATAACTACATAAGCCTTATAAAACTAATCAAGTTATATGTAGTGATCGATATGATTATATATGATTTGATACTAAGTTTTATAACACTGTATGTGTCGTCGTACTAAAAATATATTTTAATTTTATATAACTTTCTATATAATCCCATACAAATTAATATATAGTTCAACATCAAATTTAGTTATCTGCAAATTCAGAGTTAATTACTCCATAGCCAAATAATTTTCACGTGATGTTTTTGCATGTAAAATCATATTAAAAAAAAATGATGTGTACGATTTAGAAGACAAAAGTATTCAAATAAATTTTTATTTTATGTTTTAAAATTTGGGTCTCCAAAATTGTTAAAACAATAGACATTTCAATGTCAATTTAATAGCTGGTATGCATAAAAAGTATGCCTACTATCAGACAAAATTTTATAAAATCAGATATTTTTATCGAATTAGATATAATTTGAGGTCCTGGATCTGGACAAATCTCGGATCAAACTGTATCAAATTATATCTTATTTGATATAATTAGACACATGTCGATGACCCATTTTTCGGATCAAGTTGTATGTCGTTGTACACGGGGATTTATCAAAATAGATATAATTATGTACGACACCATATTAAGATTTTTACCCGGGTAAATAATTTTAAAAATTAACACTCAAAATTAGCAATGAGGATTTTTAGTATTGTGTGAAATAAAGACAACTGAAATTTTGGTTTAAATCAGTACTTTTTAAAATTAGTGAAATCGATTTGAAACCCCTTTGACTGATTTTTTTCCTGGAGTATCATTTTAAGTGTACAAAGTCTTTTCGCCAACGACTACACAATTCTTGCCGTAATTCTAACGGCTCTTAGGTTAGAAATTTTTAAAAATGGTGATTTTATAAAAATTAAATAACTTCCCGACGAAAAAAGTGTATGTCTGATCATATACTATTTTATATAACGTGATATAATTATATATAAATATTAAATATTTGTCTATATTCATGTATATCTCATACTTATTTTTATGAAAATTTCTAAAGTAGCGCTGCATATCATTTTATATCATTATATGTTATCCCGTGTAAAAAAGATCTGATCTGACCAGATCTCAGTAGATCTGATTGTACGAGATCTAATTAGATCTCAAAATTGGGGACGAATTTGAGATCTGATTAGGTCTAACTAACCATATATAATCAGATCCAGGTTAATTTTGAATTTAAACTAAAATTAAAGAACTTATACCTATAAACTGATCTTCTTACCGTGTTATTCTTCAACCAAAATTTGTTTGTTCAATTTTTATTTTGCTGCCAACTCCAATGGATAAGATCTGATACCAGTTCTGATACCAGATGGGATACCTGATCTGGTACCAAATCTGGCCAGATCTGCTCACATCTGGTCATGAAAATCACACAGTTTTCCTGATCACTTTAGAGATGAATAGATCTGGCAGATATATGCGATATCTGCACATATATGATCAGATCTAGGGACAGATCTAATTAGATTCAGTCATATCTATTTAGATTTAAATATATCTGATCAAATCTAATCTTTTTTACACGGGATGTTATATATTAGTTGATCTTTCTCATCTCATCATATATACTTTATATATATGCACAGCGCATACTCCGGGGATATTTTTCCGATCCACAGTTTACTATGGGGACATTTGGTTAGTTTGGGGACTGTCCTCAAACTCTTTCTAGGTCTTGCGCATACTTTGAAGACATTTTTGACTTATATACCGCATAGTTTGGTCGTTTCATGGATTATTTGCAGTAATTTTAAATCAATAAACTCTTCTAAATATGGTATGTTATTTAGTTTTTTAAAGTCGAATTCATTCAAAACCATAATACCAAACGAGTAAAAAGGTTAAAGTCGGGCATACCGACTATACAATACCCTACACCAGTCTGGTTAAAAGCCAACTAATGTTTGGATCCGAAATTCGAATGGGTTAAAATGGGACTTGTGTCAAAATTTTCTATAATGTGAGTCAGCGAACCAAATTTCATTAAAATATCTTAATATTTGCGACCTGCAGTTTGTAACCAAGCCAATTTTGGGGGACCCTTATATGGGCACTAGGTCTGAACATGGACCGAGGTTCACATAAACAATATAATTTTGGGGGGACCCTTATATGGGCACTAGGTCTAAACATGGACCGGTGTTAACCAAAATCAATAGGCTTCTTCCTTGGGCTGACATAAGTCGGTGTACCAAGTTTTATCAAAATATCTTAATATCTGCGACCTGTAGAGTGCGCACAAGAATGCGTGGACAGACAGACGGACGGACGGACAGACGGACATCGTTAAATCGAAATAAAAAAAATTCTGAGCCGATCGGTATACTATAAGGTGGGTCTAGGACCAATATTTTTTGATGTTACAAACATCAGCACAAACTTATAATACCCTGACCACATAGTGGTGTAGGGTATAACAAAGTTATTAAAGAAAGACACCTGATTACAATAAGTTTAAGTAACGCCGTTCACAACTTCCTTGATATCTATTCGCACCTATTCATCTTTAAACACTCAGGTGTTCTAAGTGTTGCATGTCTTTCACAAAAATGAGACAAAAACCGTTTACTATTTCTCAATTCCAAAGAATCAATCAAAAGTGTTTTTTTTTGTCTTAATTCTGTAAACTGCAACTGTGGCTTTGCAGCATTGTTCAATCATTATTATTGTTATTATCTTAATTTCGAGGCGATACAACAAAAGCTTTATCGAAATTATCCTCCTTTGAGAAAAAAAAACTCATAAAACCAAAAATGATTTAATAACTTGGCAACGGTGTTGGCTGGCTGGATGGAATAGATGGCTAAGTTAGTTGGTTTGATGGTTTTTACTATACAACTACGGTGGCGGTGGCGGCGTCGGTGCAACATTAATAAATTTTAAGACAACAAATTGTAACAATTTACTGTAAAAATTAAACGCGGTCCGCCCACCATTTGCATAGTTGGCCACAGAAAATAACAACAACAGCAACAGAGACACAAAGCAACTCTAAGCTGACTCTAACACATGTTGTTGCTACAAACGCCTTGGATTCCTGACTGTATGTTGAGCGGGCAACAGCGGCCACTAATCACTATACTGACAGTATATCTAAATGATGTAAATGTATCATATGAATTTTACATTAGATGAATAGTTAGATGGATGGATGAATGGTTGGTTTATTTAGCCATTTGTGTATTTGAATGTATAAAGTGATAATTATTTTACTCTTTTTCTTCGTGGTATTGTTGTTGACTGATGTTTATTTGGTTTGTTTGGAATCTTTACTTTTTTTTCGAAAATATTCACACGCCTGTTCATTGGTATTTTATCCATAATAAAAACAACAAAGTATATCACACCAAGAGAAGAATGAAATCAGAATTGAACGCCAGGTTTATTGTGTGCTTGAATAGCATTCGCGGCTTAGTATTTTTTGTATACATTTTTATATGTCTGAGTTGCCGTCTGCAGAGATGGATGGATAGATGGAGGATGGATTAGCTTGTATGTATTTTACTGGGATCACTTATAAAACCATAAACTGTATAAACGGGCAAGAACCACATAATACGCCCAATTAGGCTGATGCTTCTGATATGAAACAAACATTGATTTTTAGACTCTATTCAAGATACATAATACATTTGGTTTATTATTTCATTTGTAACATTTTGAAATAGTCAGGTAATAGTCACAATCAAAGATAACAACCGAAACGACCATTCATAATTTTTTTAGGAAAAAATAACGGTTACGATATCCGTCTTTCGTTACAATCAATTATAGTACCTATTATTTTTCAGGTTATTTGGTCACAGCCTACTGTAGAATGAATAAATAAATGAATGAAAAAATATTTTAAAACTGATGCTTTCGAAAAGTTGCTGCATTCTAAATAAAGGCCCCAAGACTAATAACTAGGGCAAGGAATTTCATGCACTTAGAAATGGAAAATATGCGCCTAAAATATGCGGTTAAAAAAGAAAAATATGCATTAAAAATATAAGAAATATGCACTAAAAACTATTATTTTTGCAAAAATAATGCACTCTAAAACTTAAAAATGTATTTAAGTTAGTTATTTTGCAAACAGACAGAAAACTCCTAGATTTCCCATAGGTCAATAAGGTTTTAAGAATGTTTATTTTGATCGAATCAAAATATGAAAAGTATCATTTTTTTATATTTTTTTACAAAATAAAAAATGCTTCTAAAAATGAAAAATATGCTCAAATATGCACAAATATGCATTAAAAAGCACAAAATATGCATTAAAAAGGCACCAAATATGCATTTAAAGTCAAAATATGCAAAAACATGCATTTATGACAAAATATGCAAAAATATGCAACTACAAATCGATGCCATTTTGTTCTAAATTTGATGACTCGGGATAAATATTTAGTCCATATTAATTATGGACTATCGCGAAAAAAACATGCATTTGCATGAAATTCCTTGCCCTACTAATAACACTGCATGACACTCAAAAAATTAATGGAGATCTGATCATCAGTTCTATATACATATTTCGGACATGCTGATTACAATGGCGTACTTTATTTTTTGATCAATGGTACAGATTTCTCGCTAAATGTATTTAAAGTGTTTTTTATATAAAAAATTTTTCAAATTCAATTAATATGAATTTTTTATGCTAAAATGTAAGCACAGGACCTGTGGCCATATTTACGATATAAATGCGATGTGCGATATAGGTTTTTATGGTTTTTTGCTATTTCAGCGACTTTAGTCGCCGAACGTACAATCGACCTTAATAAATGTAATGCCTTAGTAAGGAATCAATTAAAAGGAAATTATTTCAATAAAAAAAAAATGTATTCATCTATAGCGGCCTATACGTTAAAATCGCGATTTTTCAAATATTTTGTATGTCACCATAGCTTTCCAAGATGTCTCCAAAGTACACCTTTTAGTTTAATATGGCGTCACCTCTAAAAACTGTTCTTGCAAAATTTCAAGCAAAACAGTTTCCATTTGCAAAAGTTATCGCAATAAATACATTTTTTACTAAGGTTAGTATCGTACTAAAGACATTTTAAGATACTAAAGGCATTACATTTATCGAGGTCTATTGTACATTCGGCGACTAAAGTCGCTGAAATAGGCAAAAACCATAAAAACCTACATATATAAAACGCTAAGTAGTGGTTTAAATATCAAGATTAGCACATCGTATTTATATGGTAAATATTAATTGAATTTGAAAAATTTTCTATATAAAAAACTGAAGGGACAACCGCCAAACTTTAAAGATAATTTGCCAATTTTTTTATTCTTTGTAAATTACTTGTAAAATTTGTATCAACTTTCTCTAATTTGAAGAATAATTTAAACAGAAAGAGATATTAATATATATGACAAATCGAACGAAAAACATTTATTTATAAAATTTTTAAGTACTTTTCGACCATCGATTTTCATGGATTTTTCAGCATCATGCAAATGTTGGCAACTTTATGTTAACTTACCTTTTGTCAACGGTTATATATTAGCTACAACCACTATTATAATTCACTAAAGTTTTTTGCTATCTTATATAACATATCTCGTCAGCTTAGTGTGTAGAGGTCTCGGCTGATAAACCGCCGAGCTAAATTTATTTTTATCGGGATGGACATTAATTCCATTAAAGGATTTAAATGTGCTAAAATGCCAAACATATTTTACAAATTGTGAAAAATAATCTGTTGGAGGCATGTCCCTATCCGGATTTCATTCTTGCCTAAGTAAGTCGTCTGTTTTTCTGAATTTTTTTGTAAAATCTATTTTACATATTGTTAGATTTTGCCAACGTTATAGAAATGTTGGCAAAATCAATCCATTCAAATCAGGGACCATAAATGGGATTTTCAAAATAGTAACGACCTTCTTAAAAAATATTACTTTTTCGACCCTCAAATTGGTACTATTTTTTTATATTATATTATAAATAAACAAAAAACGTACATGTCGCACCCTAAGTACAAAAGTGGCACAACTCAAAATTTTCAAAAATTTACTTTTTTACATATTCACATTACACATCTCTAACTACTTTAAAATTTCTTTTTTGTCACTATCTTCTTTAACTGGAAAAATCCCATTATGTCTTTTATGTTAATTGACCTGCTTCTGTGATCACTTTTGTTGCATATAAAGGGTGTTATTTTGAGTTTTGCCGCTATTACTGTAATAAGTGGTAAACTTTGTAATGTTTTTTTTGGCATTGTGCTTCCTCAATTGATAAAAGTGAGCCTAACAGACAGTATTATTTTGTTATATGCCTTTTCAGTTTTGAGTTTAAGGGTCATAACTCCCAATTTTAATGTATTTTCACAAATATAATAGCAAATCCTTCTTCAAAATGGACTTTTTTCATAATTGAACTTAGCTTTTTTAAATATTGCAATCATTTTTATGTTACATAAACAGTTTTTTGCCTCTCCTGAAAATTTAAGAATTTTGAGTTCTGTCACTTTTGTACTTAGGGTGCGATATATAAAAATATTAAAATGCTGGATTCACAATGTTGGAGTACTCCACTCTGCAAAGTGCATTGTGCTCCTTTCTTCTTCGCAATTATTTTTTTTTTATATTATTCTATTTCTTTTGTTCTTGAATCGAATCTGCAGCGTTGAGTATCATTTTAGCGGCCCACTCTCGTGTTTAAGGTTTAAAAAGCGGGGTCTAAAATTAGCTTAAGCTTTTTTAAATTTATTTCTTATAATTTCAAAACACTTTATTTCTTATAGTTAAAAAATCTATTAAAACGAAAAACATGCCTGAACATGTCTAACTTTTTTGTTTTATATCCCATTTCGCATTACACTTGTCAAAAATAGACAAAAAGTAATTAGTTTTACACTCATAGATATAAATCTGTAAAAATAGCAGAAAAAGCTACTAAACATTAGTTAAAACTGACCTTGCAGAAAAGGTTGCTGAAATTAGCATATTTTTTACGAGTATTATCACCAAGGCAGCGATTTTCATGCGAAGGCATGTTTGTAGTCGTTAACCAAAATTTAATTTTGACCAAATACTTTTCCGAATCAAAGAATTTGCAACAAAATGGCATCGATTTGTTGTTGCATATTTTTTCATATTTTGCATTTAAGTGCATATTTTTTTTTGCATATTTTATGATTTTTATTGCATATTTTTCATTAAATTGCATATTTTTGCATATTTTTTTAAAAACTAAAAAAAAGATTTAATGAAAAATAAGAATTTGCAAACCTTAACGCAGTACTTAACTAGAAGGAAAACATCAAGTTGTCATCTACTTTAGACATTTATATTGCATTTAATTGTTAACCAAACGCTCTCGAGTAATAAATATTATTTTAAAAAATCCGGACCGGACATCGGATGAAAATTATAACCTTGTCAAAGTTGCCAGAGAATATTATGGCGTTGTTTGACAAGGTCATGATTTTCTGTCCAATGTGCGGTCCGATGTGCGATCCGATAGCGATTGTATCTCCTACACTCATAAAAAAAAGTTAGTACAAAGTCTGTTAAACGCGTTCTGATTAAGTTGAACTAATTTTTCTGTTAATTTCTCTAAAAAAGCCCGTACAAATAGGTAAAAATTCTGCTAAAATAACAGAAAATAGTACATGCATTTGCGCCAGCACAATTTTGACCTATTTGTACGGGATTTTTTTTTCTTAGTGGTATAGGTCCAATATTTTTCGATGTTATAAAAATTAGCACAAACTCATTATACCTCATCCACGTACAGCTGTAGGATAGATACTATCTGGCGTGTCGCCAATATTGATACTATCTGTGCGAAGTTTGAACAAAATCGGGCAAATAAATTGGTGGTCAGCCGTTAATAGGTAAATTAGATGAGAAGACAATTGAATTCTGTTGAGAAGGGCACAAAGAAATCATCACAGATGCAACTAACTCTCATATTTATATTTTATTTTTTCTTCTGACTTCATTTAGACCAGCAACAAATCAACAATATTCCTTAATACTAGAACAGACTGAACTGGAACACGTAGATGTTTCTCAAAATAAAAACAAAAAAACAAAACAGCAGTGGCATGAAATTTTTGAAAATTATTTCTTTTTGAACTTTTGACAATTTAATAACAGGCTTCAATGCTACGCTGCACATTTTTGACCAGGCACACAGACGGACAGACAGACAAACAAATAAACTGATATGCTCCTCTTTAAAACTTCTTGCACATCCCAGCAAACAAAGATGATCATTAATGACTCACAAATGAGCTCCAAAAACATAAACATTTTTCCACTTTTTCCTATGAAAGTGGTCCGTCCAAAAGAGACCCGTGTGTACTCAGAAATGACTCAGAAAAAGGAACGTATAAAATCGAAATTTTCCTCATAAATTTAAATAATTTTGTAATATTTTTTGAGTCCGAAAAATGAACCCTCATTTTGAGACAGCTTTTTAAATTGTAGAGACAAATTTTTCGATTGTTTTCTGAGGGTTCATATTTTCTACCAAAAAAAAGAGTGTTTTCAAAAAAACAATAACCATTTCTATGAGCCATTTAAGAATCTTATTTATGAGCGCTCCGAAATTGCTGGCTGGGATATTATTTTTTATTATAAAACCATGGTTTAAAACAAAATAATAAAAAAACATATGCGCCCACATTTTTATTTTAGACAAATTTCATTTCATTTTCTACAAAATTCGGGGAATTTCACTGCTTGATAACACAAAATGTTGCGGCATACCACACTTACTGGCCTGGTTTATTGTTAAACAGCTCAAGTATTTAAGCAGACAAGCAACAACAACAACCACGAATAGACAGCCAATCTTAATTTTATGAGCATAGAAATGTTGCCCCATTACTATGTATGGTTGTGATATTAAATCCTAAATGAGTGGCTGCCTGAAATAAGAGTGCAGCCTGGTAGCTACATGCACTTCAAAGAGGGGCGTTAAAAATGGGTTGAACGCATACAATGTCCCAAACAAAAAAAAAAACAAAAAAAAAACCAGAACCTAAAAAGGGAAGAAATTAACTTTGTTTTCTTAAGAATTATAGAGTGAAGCAAAAAAAAAGAAACTACGAAATATCCTTAACTAGCGGTATAAATAAATTATAAATTAAATTTTAATAATTTCAAAAATATCAGTAGTTTAGTTTCCTTTTGGGTTATGGGTAGTTCTATTAATTCGTTAAGGTTCTGTTTCTAAAATACTAAACTACAAACCATATGGAGGATACTATTCGTTTGTTCGTCAGTGTCCTCTTTGATTATCCTCTCTAATTTTAGATTATTATTGATATTTTGTTTTTTTTTTCTTTTGATAAACGGTGCTAAATTGTGGCAAATTAAATTATTATTATAAACGCAGTCAGAGCCAATATATCTTCTTTATTATTTTGGGCTTTAAGAATGATTGCCATTTTGTCTGTTGATGATTATTTTTTTTTTTTTTGATGATTACTATTATGTATTTGGTTCCCATAACATCAGAACCATGCGCTACGTGTTTCGCTCAAGACTGACAGATTTTGTGGGGTTTTCAATATTATTTATTGGAGTGAATGGTTTTTTTTTTCTTTCTCTTCTTCTTCTTCTTATATCTAATAACATGTTTTGGGGGAGAAATTTTTCTGTTTTAATATATTGGTTGGTTTCCCGTTCAGAAATAGTGCTACTTCAGTATGTCAGTTTTAAAATGTTGTAGGTTGTTCCATGTATAATCGAAGATTATGGAGACCAGTCAGTGATTAAGTAAAACGGTTTCATGTCTATAGCAATTTCCTAAGATAATCGTTAATATCAATTCAACATTTTCAAGGTTATGTTAACTAATGTTATGGGACATCAAACTCTCGAATTTTGACAAATTATTTTGTTAAATTTGGCATTTGGAAAAACTAACTCATTTTGGAGACAGTATTCCGCTTTCAACCCAGTACTTTAAATATTCGCCAAAATTACACGAATATTCGGAATGAATTATTTTTTGTTTTATAAATGATTTTTAACATTTATTTTTTACGAGTGAATATTTCTATGATTTCTCTCCAGTGGCCTATCAAAATTTAGAGAGGATAAACGAACCCTTCAAAAATTGACATTTTTTTTATAAATTCGATTAAAAACCCAGTGTAGAAACGGTAATGGCATATCATTAATTTTTGGACTACCAGTACTAGCACCGTTTTACTTTCTGCATTATTTTTAAACATGTACACTCAGTGAACTTCGGCAGGCAGAATTTGTTGTATTTTTAAGTTTTGTTGTTTCAAGTGAAAAAACATTCATAAATAAGTAATTAAAATAAGTAATCATTAAAAAAACAGGCAACATAAAATACTGAGAATTAGTAACATTCCGTCGTTTTGTTTCTCAAAAATTTTAACAAAATTTGGTCCAGAGCACCGTGCAAAATGTATGAAATTTGCAAAATTCCAAACTTTATCCACTCAGCGATGATTTACTTTTCAAAAGAAAAGTTTTGGTATCCATATTGCCTATGGCATGCATCCTTTTGAGATTCTATGCTCATTGGTTGCATTTAATGAAATTGTAGGGGTCCTGTTTTCAACTGAAATTTAACTTGTTATACACTACAGCACTACGTGGTTAAGGGTATAATAAGTCTGTGCTGATGTTTGTAACACCAAAAAATATTGGACCTAGACCATCTTTTAGTATACCGATCGACTCAGAATCACGTTTTGTTTCGATTTATCGATGTCCGTCTGTCTGTCAGTGCATTCTTTTGCGCACTCTACAGGCTGCAAATATTAAGACGAAATTTAGTACACCCACCTACCTCGGCCCAAGGAGGAAGCCTTTTGATTTTGGTTACAATCGGTTCATATTTAGACCTAGTACCCATATAAGGGTCCCCCAAATTGGTTTGGTTACATGCTGCAGGTCGCAAATATTAAGATATTTTGATGAAATTTGGTACACCGACCAATGTCAACCAATGGACGAAGCCTATGGGTTATGGTTGAAATCCGTCCATGTTCAGACCTAGTGCCCATATAAGGGTCCCCCCAAAATTGGCTTGGTTAAACGCTGCATGTCGCAAATACGAAGATATTTCAATGAAATTTGGTTCGTTGACTCACATGGTCCCAAGGAAAAAGCCTATTGATTCTAAATAGGATCGATCCATATTTCGACCTATCGCCCATATGGGCTATATTTTCGATTTTCTCTTCTTTTATGATTTTATAGAAAATTTTGACACAAGTCTGTTTTAACCCATTCAAATTTCGGATCCAAACATTAGTTGGCTTTAAATAAGACTGGTTTAGGGTATTATATAGTCGGCATGCCCGACTTTAAGTTTCTTACTCGTTTATACTAATTTCATTGTACTAAAATTATTGATATTTAGTAAATTTTGTAGCTGATTTAAGCAAATCAATTTTGAATTGCAGTTTACAACAATTTTGCTAAAATTTAGTAGCGGTTACTAATTTTTTCTACTAATTTTATTCAGCAGACATATGTTGGTAATATTAGCAAAAAATACCGCTGGGCTCAAAACAGCTAAATTTCCCGTAATAACAGCAAAATTTTCAGTAGCCATTACAGGCTTTTTTGATTGAGTGTGACTAGTTACTTTTCTTATTAGATTTCTTTTTAAAATAATGAGTTCTACTTATACAATAGTATACGAAAAATCGAAAAATATGTCGTTACCTACCTGCTTACGAGTATTGACAAAAATTATGAGCCTAAAAATATATTTTCAAAAACAATAAATAAGTTTTATAAAAAAAAAAAATTATTTTAAATTTTTTTAAAATAAAATTTGGTCATGCCGGGAATCGAACCTGGGACGCCAGAATGCCAGTCGATAGCTCTACTATCTGAGCTACCTCGACATGTTATATTTTTTAGTTATAAACATTTCGATCTTTTTTGTAAATTTTTCTACTTGTTGATTAGATCTTCAATTAACGTATAAATTCCACTACAACAGGATACATATATATTCATCCCAATTCAATTCTTTATTTACTATTTAATATAACGTACATACATTTATCATCTTAAATATAATTTATCAAAAGAGTTTAGGAATTTTAATTCCTGTTCTACTTTGTTCTAACTGTACCTAAACTATTTTTAATATGTACACAAAAATTTATAATATCACTTGGTATGAAGGAAAAATTAGCAAAGAAAAAACATTTCTGATTTTTTTATATATTCATCCTTTTCGCTATATATCACTTGCCTTTCTTCACCCACGATTGGGTTAGAAAAATTTTAAACTATAGCATAGAGAGTCAATATTAAAGGAATCTTAAAATTGAAAATATCCCCTAAATTAAGTATTTTCTTGATGACAAGGTCTGCAAACAAATCTAATGGAGTTGTAGCAACAAAAAACAAAACTTTATGGCACTTTGCTGACAATTTTTTTTAATATTATGTTAAAGGGACAACCTAATGCGTAAAGAATGCCTAAAGTGGCTACTGTATTTTTACCCAAAATACGCTTTTCAAACCAGCATGGTTTTGTTAATACCAATCAATGGTTTAGTTAAAAAAAACAGCAACATTCGTATTGTAAAGTGCGTAGTATTTCAAATCTCTTGCCATTCTAGGAGGAGCTTATATGGTCAGTGGGATATGGAACGTGGTTAAATTTTGTATGCCTGTTGTTTAAATTGCAAAGAAATGAGTAACTACTGCTGTTACAACAAGATCATTCTAAGAACGGCAACTGCAAATGCCCGCATACACTGCTGGTGGACTACAAATGGGAGATTTACTACTTGCGTCTACAGCAGGAGGTGGCAGGAAATGCAACATTTTCGTCTTTTTGTTTTGAACTGGGATGAGGCATGGGAGTAGTGGTAGTAGGTTGAGATTTAAAAATATGTACACTACTATGGGTTGGATATGTTCAAACTACTCTATACAACATATTGGTTCCACCGTGTGGTGTCGAGAGCTGTGGCACGTGTGGTTTTTCAAAGGAATTCGACAAAACTTGAATGCTCGGCATGAGTTTTACTTACTCGCATTACTTACTTCTGCATTGGTTTGAGGAGTTTTCTATATATTTTGTCTACATTAAGGATTTGCACAATTTGTTGTTGCTGTTGTTCTTGTTGCTGGCACAGTGTGAAGAATTTTTTGGTATACGTATTTTTTTTTTTTTTTTTGTCAAGTCAATCGAAAGAAAGGAAACGTTTGTTTTCTGTTTATCTTAATGTTTGTATACAAACATTAGTTTTAAGATGCAAGTATTTAATACGTTCAACTAGAAAGCAGCTACCTAAGATTTTGCGTGCATGCAGGCATGCTGTGCTAACAACTAAACAAACTGCATTTTCACACACACCTTAAAAAAGAATATTCATACACTAGTGGTTAGTGGTTCAAAGTGGTTTCGCTGGCATACGTTTTTTGTCAGAGAATATATTTGATTCCGATTTTTTTTTTTTTTTTTGGTTATTTGCAAAATCAAAATGACTAACTATCGGTCTAATTTACGTTCCAGAATACAATTTGTAAAAGGCGTCTTTATGAATATGTATTTGAAGCCGAGCAGAAATGGGGCAAAAGAACGTTGCCAGTTAGTGTTGAACATGACACAGTTTTCCGAGATGCCGATACCGAAATTTCGGTTTGGCACCTTTACACAAATTCAGTTTTTTTTTTCATATTTAGTAAAATACTATGTTTTTAATATAAATTAGTACACGTACGGTTAACAGTTTTTTATTTGTGTTGGCAGCACTGCAAAAAGGGAAATGTATTTAACTTTTTTTACGGTTTTGGTGAATAAAATTCTCCCTATAATTCGTTGTGTGGTCTACTGTACATCAATAGTTCCTGGTTCCTCAATATCGGTACGGCCCACATGAACACTAAAGGTCAACATACAACATCGGGCCCTACGTGTATTAAAATCTAGTCGAGAGCTTTTATCAAAACAAAGATTTTATAAAAGATTATATACAAATTAATGGAACGATTGTCGAATTAAAAAAAAAAATTTGTAGCCCTTAATTAAATTGATACCCATTCCCCTCCCAAGGAATTATATTAAGCTAAGCCTAATCTTATCTAATCAATAGTTTTCCGTTTGAGATTATCATTTTTTGTAAGTTGTATAAATCAGACGAAATTTAAATTTATCAAAACCACTGTATATTAAAATTTATGAATCAAACTAAAACCTGAGCAAATTTTGAAATTCAGGCGAAATCATAGTGAGATAAACAGACCAAAAACCAAATATGAAAAAACAAAAAGTAGGAAACTTTTTATTTTGATTGCATAAGTCATGACAAAAACAAGTATTTCATTTATTTCTTAAATAAACATGAATTTGTCTTAACAGTTCGTTAGTCAGCATGTGAAATTGAAACAGTAGCGCAATTATTTAGCCTTCACATACTTAACCATAATAACAGACAGACATTTAACTCTAAAAGTTTCCGAACATGGAATCATATACTCGTATGTTTTGTTGGCAGTAATCACTAGCAACTCGACTATACATTAGACAAACATCCAGTTACCCCAGGTAACTAACTCACCAATCGGCCAACTACTTAAACAGCTGCCGTAGAGTCTGCTTAAAAGTGGTGCAATATATTTTATATACACATATGGATACAATTTATTTGATCATCTCTTAAGTGACGCTTACTTAAACTAAGCATGATTCATGTTTGGCTTCTTTTTAACCACAAGTTTAGTCAACACTTTTAGACAGCATCTCAACATCATGATCATCATCATCGCTTTTTACTATAATTTCATCGTAATCAATAAAATGTTTAAAAGCTTACTCAGCATACTTTGCAGAGATTGGTTTTAAATGATAACTAGATTGGTATTTTTGTACAAAGAAATACATTCACTTCTGTTTCCGAAACTTAGGAGAAACCCTCCAAATATAAATCTGTGTTTGTGAACTGTCATAAACTCCAAATTATAGCTTAACGCTATCATATGATGGACCAAAGCAATCAGCTGCCGTTGTTTACATTCAAACACGCGCTTCCTTATAGATCTGAAACTAAAGATAAGGCAACATTTCATTTAAATAAATATTACCCAATACACACCCATTACACATTATACGAGTGCAGACAGAAATGTACGCCAAATTCAAACACCCAACAACCAGAGCCGTGTGTCTGTCTGTCTGTCGGTCCTAAGTGTTTGTCATGAAAGATCACCAAGTGTCACGTACTTATTAATTTACAGTGAATGTTAACTTAACATGCTTGGTACTCGTTTGTACGGTGACGGCGACGATGATGATGATGGCGGTGGTGGTGCCAGTAGTGGAAGTGGCGGGGTGTTGGTGGTGGCAATCGTAACGAGTTAACTTGATTACTAATGCCCAACCAGCAGGGTTATATCATGTTATGTGTATGTTTGCATAAAAAGGAAACAAATTGTTAAACAGAAATGTGTGTCATGTTGACAAATCAACGCCAATTCAATCTACATTATTTATTTCCATTCTCTGTCCAATCTATCTTTAGAATCTATCTAGCCAATGTTGCCATCGTAGTAGATCTCTTTGGTGTTATTCTCTCAAAGCACAGCATGGCATCTTAATATCAATTGTCCTGCTCTTGGTGTGTAGTGCCGTCAAAGTAGGGCTGATAAATGGGTTCGAAAAATTGAAGATCATTATCTTGCATACGCTTAAATGTAACAACGTACGTATGCGCGTAAAACTACATATAATGTTACGTTTTGTTTGAGAATAAATGGGAGCAACTTTACAACAGAGTGCAGAGGAGGTGGTTCTAAATTTTTTTAACTCATGTGGCGTTTGTCTTGATCATTTACATAATGTTTGTTAGATGATGAAGTAGATGATTTTAATATTTTTTATGGGTACCTGATAGAACAATGCTCAGACAGACAATTTGTTTAAGTAAAATTTATGTATTTTTGTTTATTATATTCAGAGGTCCTTTTATTTAAAGCACATTGAAAAAAAAATAAATTCAATTTTAGGATCCAATTATTGAAAATTGGTTAAAGGCAAACATACAAGTTGAATATTATTGATCAATGTTTTTAAAATCAACCAATCAGAACAAAGTATTTATGTATGTTCTGATTGGTTAATTTTTCAAAAATTGATCAATAATATTGAATGTGTATGCCCTACTTAACAGTAATATCACTACACAGAACGAATTTGCAAAATTCTAATTAAATTTTTAAACACCTTTCTCATACCAAATTTGTAAATACAAAAAAAAACTTTTTTAAAAGGCACCAACAAAGAAATTTGTAAATCAAAAAAAAAAATTTCTTTTATTTTTTGTAACTTTGAATTTTTATTTTTAATTGATATTTTTATATGAAAGATAACAATTTACAAACGAGTTACAAATATTTCAAACAAAAAAATTGTGAGGAATAAAATTTCAATTTAAAAGAAAATGTGATTGCTTTTACGAATTCCCATTGTTTGTGCCTACGGTTTTTCTGTGTATGTTTCACTCCGAAAAAATACCAGTTCAAATGATTAATTCTAAATAACTACGACATACCGATTATGATGGTGGAATCAGGTTTTCAATGTACTCGTATGGTTCAGTTTTATCGTAAAATTTGTTTAAAGTTTAGAAAAATTTACCCCAGTTTTTGCATGACATTTTTTCTAAGAGACCGATTTCAATTATGCTTTCATTGGAGAACACTTATACCCAAATCACACAGAAAACTTGGTCTAGTAAAAGTCCTGCTAATACCCAATTCACACAGAAAGTTAATCTAGTAAAAGTCGGATTAACTGCTTAGTCGTGCACTTAACAAGTCGATTAAACCATGTTTTAATCTTAATTAACTAATATTTAATCCGACTTTTAATCAGGTTTCTGTTTCTAAACCACCCTGTGTTTAAGATACACAGAAAAAATTATTAACCTTAAATATCTAAATTAATATATGTTAAAAATAAAAATAGCTTTTAAACAAATACTTAATTGAATCAACTAATATTTTAATTGACTTTTAAATTTTTCAGTAAATATTTGGTACATAATTATGTGTTCGAAAATTCCCATATTTTTTTTTCTTAAACTGTATGAATAGATAGAAATTTTTTTGTATAACATTAAAAAGTGGGGTCAAAAATGGTAATTTTCTTATAATTAATTATAAAAAAAAAATAGGTAATTTGGGTATCAAATGAAAGGTTTTTGAAGATGAATCCACCGATTACAAAACATATCCGAGCTTGTCCAACTTATTTTATTATTCAATTTTTATTTTATTTCGAATAGCACACTTGTATAGCGAATTGGTGTTGCTTTTAATTTAAATTGTAATTGAATATAAAATTTAATCTAAGGCGTGTCTAAGATTTTTTAATGTTCGTTTTCGGTAGGCTTTGGCAACCCTGGGTCCTCGACGTGGGAAATATGGATTTCAAAATTTTCATTTTATCTTCAACGCTATGCACAAATAATTCTAAATTACGTAAATTTCGGAGATAAAGATAGTTTGTAAATACAATTAAAATTTTTGTAATTACAATTAAACTTTTAATTGATTTTTTAAATACAAACAACATTTTGTTACTTGATTGTTGAATTTATTTAAATTAATTAGTCAACAAACACATTTATTGAAATTCAAATCAAATTTTAACAAACGATGTTGCCATTATCAAACAACGAGTTTATTGAAATTCAAAGCAAAATTTAACAATCGAGTTTATTTCATTTTAATTTACATTTTAATTAAAAAACACCCCTTGAATAAAAAAAATACATATTTTTTACAATCATGTGAATTAAATTTAATTTTAAGATATGTAATATATTTTCAACTAAACATGCAAAAAACTTTATTTAATAAAGTGGCTAACATAATAATTTGAAAACCTTATAACACGTTTATAAGATGAGTTTTGTATAAAAAATTTGTTTTATAAGCCATTTATAATTTTAAAAAATGATTATGCATATGACCCTAAGTTTTTCTTATTTTTTATTTAATGAAGAGTGCGCCACTAAAAAATTTAACACAAAGAAGTTTTGATCGTTTGTTGGCATATCTGTCCGGAACTTTCTTAAATTTATATGTTTTAAGCCCAACGTTAGCTTTACCTCTGCTCACAAAAGTTTCCGAACATTGCACCGTGGCACTTGGCGGCCCGAAATGTTTCGAATCGGCCTCAATAGCTTCTCCAACTTTTTGGCTTTGATTTCGTTCTTTTGCTTTACCCGTTCCAGACTTTCTTTCAATTTTAATAAACCACTCCAATTTGAAAAACCGATGTATTTTAAAATCTGACAAATTTTTCACAAAGATATTTTGATCAAGAAAAATTATTTTAATTTAAATTACGAATATAATAGAGTTGTGTCATTCATGAACGAACTAGTTCAATTGAACGATTCACTTTTTTAATGACATGAACTGATCATCAAAATAAGGTCTTGAAAAACGGCGAAATAAAGACCTACTTATTTTCCACCTGCCAACGGAAATGGAAACCAGGAAGTACAAACTGACATGATTACCTAGAAAAATTAATTCTCGGCATTCGCGAACGCTACTTGCGAAAACTTTCTCGCCCTCTTTCTTTGTATTCACATTTTTCCCAGAGCGTTCGCGAGATAGTTTTTACAAGAAGCGTTCGCGAACGGGAGTCGAACGAGTTTGAATTAATTCGTATCGGTGAACATGTCGGAGAATATTAAGTTTATATTTCCTGGTTTCCATGTTCCTTGCATATACTATCAGAATATACAACATGGATTGAGATCTTGGATTTCATGCTGTAAAGGGTTAAATTCTTTTCAAATTCTTTCAGAGTTTGAAAAAATTCTTAAATTTTTCATCAAATGACAAATTTAACGTACGGGTGGTGCAGTCACCACTAAATCATTGTGAAGTTTTAAGATCAGTTTCCTCATCTGTCTGTTAGTTGCCCTGTTCATCTGTCTCTGTGTCATCGTTGTCGTCGTTTTTCCCCCTTTTTTCTTATTCTATTTGCGCTCGTTATGGTCATTCTTTAGACGCGTTAAAAGCAGTTAAGATAGCAATTTGTCGACTCTTATCTCTAGCGAATTCCAAACATGCGCGCATGCTGCTCTCTGACTTACTTATTTTATAGCTGACATCCACTAAACACCAACAACATCATACAAAGTGAATACTTCTTCAGGTTTATTTAGTTTTTTGTTGTTTTTGTGAATATACATATATTGAGTATAAATTCGGATTTGGATTATACTGTTGTTGGCAAATTGTATGAAATACCGATAAAGATGAGATAATAGCTTATGGTCGTAAAGTTTGTTTCCTTTTTTTCTTTTGTTGTTGTTCTTAATTCAGTACAATTCCTTGGTGTTTTTTGTGGAACAATTCTGGAAATAAATTTAATTCTAGAGCACTTGCAATAAAGTAAAGTCAAAGTATCGTTATCCATTTGTTGCTGTTTTTTCAGTTTTTTCTGTTGGTTTCATGTTCTTCTGTCGGTTGGTCAGTTTTCTGCAGAAATTGTAACTCTTTTTGACTTTACACAAATGTTGGTTAAATGATCACTAAGTGATCTGAGCATTTGATAAGTTTTACTTTTTTGTAACGTTCTATGAAGGTTGTATTCAAGTATGTAGTGCACATCAACATTGTTCTGAAATAGAGATAAAGTTTGGTTCGTAGAGAAAAATCTTTGTTGGTTGTTGCTGTTGAAAATGAATTTATAATTTAAACATAATTTAAATGAAATTGTCTTGTCTACTATTTGGGTTGTTTGTTGTTGCTGTTGGTTGGTTGGTTGGTTGGTTGCGCAAATATCCATCCATACATTCCTGCTGCTATCTGCTGCCTAAGCTTTTGTTCAGTTTCAGTTTGGTTTCATTTCGATTCGTTTCGGTTTTGTTTTGTGTGTTAATGTCTAATCTTCTTAAAAGTATTTCATTCACTGTTTCTCATACAACATAAAGTCGAAGATTGGTACTTTGATACCCTTAAACACTCTCACATACGCAAAACATTCTAGAAAATCCTCGTAAATTATAAGTGTGAATATCTTCTCTCCAGTGTACTGTTCAGTTCTGTTCTGTTCTGCTGCATTATTTTGGTTGTGAGGTGTTAAAATGCCTTGTTTTTAGCGGCAATTATTTACGAAGTGTTGATGACAATGTAGGATAAAAGGGGTCATTCTGCACTTAATTCACCAAAAATGCGACAAAGATTGCATCTTTAAAAAATAAAAAATCATTCGCTAGTCTTTTGAATGTTTGTTTTTTCTTCGGTAGTACACTGAAAATATTAAGAGCACAACTAAAAAAAGTTTTTTTTTTAATATCAGCTCAGCAAACGTTCTTTGGTGCAGATACTTATAATTCGCCCCAAATATTTTCGGTCCGGGAAGAGGAAATTTTATTTTTCCTATCAAAAACCATTTTCAACACGTTGGCAAAAACTCCGTACTGGTATTATCTTGTAAAATATATTCTCCGTATTTCTAATATAATATATTTGATTGCAATTATAATATATTCGCCTGTAAATATGTATAGGTTTGAATAAAATAATATATAAATATATGATGCTTTACAAGCCAACTACAGGAAAAAGTATGTCGTATCAATGTCAAACTTACAGCATTTGTTGTCCTATATGATACGAATAAAAATTGGAGCAACTTTTAAATAATAAATTGTTAGAAGAATTACTGATGGAGAAAAATTGCGGAGAGTACTTCCCGAGTAAAAACGTTTCTATATAATAATGTATAATTTTATATATCCATTTTCTACACCAGTGTATACAACCGGACATAATTATATATATCCATATATAATTTTTCCTTTCTCAGAAAATTGTAATATGATGTCATATTTAAGTAGTTGCATCTTATTACATATCGATCAGTACATAATTGTATATTGCATTTACAATTAGATACGGATAATCCAATTTTGTATGACGTCATATATGTATATCTATTTAGTAAATAATCCAAATAAAAACATGATTTAGTTTTGAATAGAATTATATATGTATACCACATTCAGAGTCACAGTAGAAAATTTGTCAGTCGCCTTTTGAATATAATTTTATATTACAACTTAAGGACATTTTCCAAAATTTTTGCCAACAATATAATTTTTGAATTTGCATATTTATGTGTATTCCTCATATTTTCTACATTTTATACACTAAAATATGTAAAACCTCTAAAATCAACTTTTTGGAAAATTTATTAATTTCCGTTTGACAAAAGAACTTATTTTATTTGCAGCATTAGGAATTTTCACTAGTCTATTTTTCGTGCACAATTTTAAAAATAAAGTAATAAATTGTAACATTTATTTTTTGTATTTGTGCAATCACTGCTGTATAAGTGAATTCTTAAATCAAACTAATTTGACAAAACTTATTATTTTTCCTTAAGCTCTTAAATTTCGCTAAAATTTAAAACTTCCTTTTCTAAAACAACCTAAGTCGAAATCCCAGCAAGCATGGCAATACGAAGAAGATTCCCCGATCATATTGCCAGGAAGAAACCGTTTATTGCCGGCAATAGCAATTTCGTATTGCAGAAGTTCCCTCCGTCGGGAACAACTGTTACCCGAAATCAATACTTCCAGGTAATAGAAAGTAATACCCCAGGCAGATAATTCGGCGTTATCGCTAATTTATCACCTGGAAGATAAAAAGATGATATTGCTAAATAAACTCCCCGGTACAATATAACCCAGTGTAGAAACGGTAATGACATATCATTATTTTTTGGACTACCAGTAATGTCATAAAATTACCTTCTGCAATATTTTAAAACATATAATAATGAGTTACTGATAATGACTTATTTTTATCATTATTTAAAATAGAAAATAATTTTCTAGATTTTTTTGAAAATTTTTTGAATACAAATACTACTTGATTTCAAAATACTACTTGATTATTTTCATTCAAATGAAAAATAGAAGATATCGCTTTAATATCTTCTTGGAAGATATCTTCCAAATGCTTGCAGGGAATGAGTTACGAAATCTCAAACAATCGATTCAAAGTTTTTTTTTTCAAATTTTCTTTAGACAAAATAATTTATTTTATCAGAGGATGTTAAAAATAAAATTAAGAATGGAAAGAAATTGTTAGAAAATTTATACAAACAGTTTAAAGCAACAGTAAAGGTTTTGTGCTTTCCTATAAAATGTCCTTTTGTCAAAATCCAAAAAAGTTTAATAGCTGACAAACTCTCATGTAATTATTTCTGTAAACATTTAGGATTTCAGTGAAATTTATAGTGCATAAACTGGATACAACAATATTTGATTTTCTATATGTTTGTACCATTTCAGCTATAATTTTATATCACTATATAAAGTCTGATCAAATTATATCGCGCCATTATTCGGATACATTTATATCTGATATTATCAAATTATAACTAAATTGATGCAAACTTATGAAATTATATGGGCGCATTTCTCGGATAAAATTGTATAAAGACACATGGTAAATTACATATGACTGTATAAAGCTCCATATCAATTTTTTTAATCGGGTTATTAATTATTTCATAAAATGGAAATAATTGGCCTGGAACAAGAATAAATAAAAAATGTTCATAAATAATAAATTAAAAATAAACGAAAATTTGCCAATTTATTATTTATTTAAAATAGTAGTCAATTTCTGACATTTTTCAGATGCCATTAAATTATAATAAATCCCAGCTGCAAAATGTGTCTTAAAGACAATGTCAGCAGCACCGTTTAAGTGACACGTCAGCAGGCGCACACATTTACCAAAGACATCTTAAAGACATGTCTGCACTTTTTTACTTTTTCGTAAGTGGCGCTGACAAACTGCATATTTTATTGTATACTCGCCTTTTTATTTGTATACTCGTTTTTTCCAATATGTTATTGCTGTTTTAATACAATCATCACTTCAAGCACTTTTGCACTTAAATTATGCCACTCCTTTGTGCTTCCTTTCCAAAATATTTATATTTGCAAATAAGTGCATACGTAAATGTTAATTGTGTGATGTTTGATAAACAATTTGGGTTTCGTTCTAATCACAGCTGTGTTACAGTTTTGATTGATTGAAAGCCAATTTCTTGGTGCTGATTGACCAATCTAAGGCCTTCGATATGAAGGGCCACTTTATGTACAAAAACAAAAAACTAAAAGTTAAAAAAAAAATCATTCTTAGTTCGGACTATAAAACTGGCCCTAACAGATCGTCTAAATCGTTGAAACTTACCATAGGATCGATTCTCCTCGTTTTAAGCTACATGTAATGATTTCTTTTATATTGTTAACTGAATGTAAATGCAGTATTTGTGTCAATTGAAGAGAATATTAGAAATATTAATTATGTTTTGAATAGAATAAATGGCCTTTGTCTAAATTCACAAAAAACCCAGTGTATGGTGATTCAAAGACAACGTAGTATGTCAGTTAGCAAGAATGACAGAATGGAAATCTTTGAAGCAGATAAAAACCTCAGAAAAATATTGAACAAAAATTTAACTTGGACAAACCATATAACCTCACTTGTTGGTCAAAGCTACGCTAAAATAAGGCCCTTTTAGTCAATAGAATTTTTACTCCTTTAAAAATTATAACAATAATTGCAAAGTCGCATCCAATTCTTGCCAAGGGGTTTTTGGCACTTATTGCTTATGTAAAATATAGAGTAAAGGTGATCCAAAGATGAGTTGGGGAGGAGTTTCGGGGCAACAAAAATCTAGTGGGCTATAAATCCCCCATATATCCCTTTTGAGTTCTCAAAGTTTGTCAAAAAGAATTTGTTTTGAATGTGCACATACAACTGTACTTTACAAGCAAAATGAAAGGCCATATAGGGGACTATGAAGCCAATTTTTTGCTGCATAACTTTCTTTCAATCGCAGATATTTGTTAAGGCCATAATTATTATTTTGTCGTTGATCGTAAAAACCGAAAGAAACCAAAATCGCTTCGAGTTAAAAAGGGTTAAAACATCCCAGTAAAAACCTAAAATCCAAAGAACTGGTTGCATAACAGCTTATACTGTATTAACATAACTTCTAATTTATGTCCCAGCGAAATTGTCGGATGCAAAGGACCGGTTGTAGAACAACTTGTACTTGCATGCAACCTGTTCTACTCTACGTTCTATCATCGGTGATTTTTGTTTGAGTTTGTCCCAGGTTGCTTAAGAACCGGTTCTACGACAGTGAAACGTTATATTTTGACTCCCAGGAATCAGTTTTAGAACCCGTTCCATAAAACCGGTGGTAAAAAGATCTGTTCTAGAACAGATTTAGAGGTAACCAGTTCAAAAAATTATTGCTGGAGTTATAAGGAGTTTGGACCAATTGATTATTTTCTTCCAAACTAGAACAAGTTGTTTTAAAACCGGTTTTAGAACTGGTTATAGAACTGGTTCTGTAACACCGAAACCTTACATTTTGACTTTTGGGAAACAGTTCTAGGACCGATTCTATGGAACCGGTGGTAAAAGCACTGGTTCTGAAAGATATTCTGAGGTAACCGGTTCTAAAAATTTCTGCTGATATTTAGGGGATCATAGAAATTTATTCCAAGTTTATATAGCCATCTAGTAGTACAAACAATCCTCTTTTGTGGTGGTATTTCCAGATATCAAATATATATTTAAGAAAGAAATTTTGTTTGTTGACAAATTTTTTTCCACTGCATAAAATCGTACATAAAAAATATATGCTAATAAAAAAAAAACTCCAAGAAGCACACTCACATGAAGACTTTGTATAGAAATAAATCAAGCGGCTTCTAACTCTTATCACGATCTCTTAAATTAAGTCGCCTGAAAAAAACGCTGCAGTGACGCTACAAATGCAACGAACGAACCCAAAACAAAGACTTCGTCAAAATCCTATAAAGAGAGCTCAACAGAAAAAAAAACTACAAAAATATACACACAAAAACTGATTGAGCTTGGCAAGTTAAGCCACATTATGGAAAATTTCACACACAGTTATAAATGTGGAAAAAATCAAAAAATTGCAAAGAAAAAACAAGTCAGAAAATTATAGTCGATCTAGAACGACTTCGAGATTACATACACCCTATTATTATTTGGACTTCAATTACAGAAATCGGATTAAAAGAAGTCCTGAATCTTATCATTAAGAAATAACGGTCGTAAAATAGGTTCATCAATGTTAGCGCTTGGGATTGTTACGCATAAGAAAGCAGGTTCGATCCCCAGCAACATCAACATTAATTTAGAAAAATAATACGAGTATGTATGAGTTTTTTATCCCTCATACATGTCGCAGCATCCGTCCTCCTTCGGTCTTTCCATGACCCCACCGAAGTAAAATAAAATCACAGGGCTATAAACTTTAACAAAGTTTGCCAATTCTACATCAAATGGTGCGCAAAAACTGTTCTAAGATTCAACACCTCGCGTAATTACAGTGTTACTATTTGTAAGAATTTTCGAAGAGTTGATTCTTCTTAAAAAAAAAACGTTTCATGAAGAATATTTTGACGTCTTATGAGAGAATTTCGATTAATTCTATTGACTTATACAGGAGTTCAATTCAAAATTATCCACACTCCAAAAAAGTTTTACGTTGGAATCTACTGAAAATGGCAGTTGAAACAAAGCTATATGCTTTGTTCTTAAACCACACACTGTGTGGTAAAGCGTATAATGACTTCGTGCTGATTTTTACTACTAAAAATATTTTACCCAGACCTACTTTTTATTACACATATTATATCCGGAATATGACCCAAATCGTATTGTGCACCCAGAAAACAGAGTATATGCTGACAGCCTGTAACCAATCGAATGGTTCACTTGTGGTAGCCGAGTTTTCAGTTGTGACAACAGAAAACAAAGTGAGGCAGAGGAAATTTGACTGTGACAATTTAATTTCAATTGTATGAAGAATAATTCGGTAGTCTCAAACGAAAAATTCCTTTGATGAAAATAAACTATTCGATTAGTAACATCTTATTATAGGTTTGACCTACTGACCATTTTTGAAAAAATTAATGGATTACATATAATGTAAATATCCCCTTTTTGATTCCGTAACCCATTTCTCGATATCTCGCATCATGTCTAAGATATCCAGTATCGACTTTAGTGTACTTGCCCATTTTACGTACAAAAATTTTAAAAATGTGAACCTTCTTTATCGTTTTTCTCCATAACGACTTTTTGACGTATGGGTCAAACCAATAATAAGCTGACGATATGTGATAATGTGAACAACTAAACAAAGCTATAGTTCGTAAAGTAAATTTCTTCTTAACTCAATAAACTAACGTGTATTTAATTCTCATATAGAGATCAACTACAACTTTTCATTCAAAGTTGTAAGATAAATAAGAGATATTTACAATTAACTCCATAATGTTGACGAAGGTCGTAGCTATCCAGAAAACGCATTCTATTCAGCTAGTGTCTTATGACTTTTTCTGTGTATTCTTCATTATTACAAATTAACCCCTTAATTCATAAATGCTTTGTAAAGTTATAGCAGGTTACCAAAACGTCATTTACATACAAAATTTGTTCAATAAAACTCCTATAATTTTACAAAGCGTTTATGAATTTAGGGGTAAAATTATAATTTTTCTGTTCATTTGGAAAATGTTTATAATCTTGAACAAGGTTGCCAACCCCTGAAATGAAAAAATTGCTAGATTGCGGAGAAAAAATAGCTAGAAATGGCTAAAATTGGAAAATTATGCTAAAACTCAAGAATTTTAGTGTAAATCAGTGAAAATAAAGAGTTTTGATATGAATTTCATTAAAGTGGCATGATTTCAAATCGAATGTAAAAATTACTTGTATATCTGCAAACCTAAATGAAATTTTTTTAACTAAATTTCTAAAATCACAAAAATTCAAGCGCTTTTGTATGAAATTAACTGCAAAATATTAAAAGAAAGAATTGGCTTAGAAAAAATAATATGGCTAAATCTTCCGGCTAGATACAATTAGCCTTAGATCTAGCCGGAAAATGGCTAAATTGGCAACCTTGATCTTGAACCAAATGAAGAAAATCTCACGTGTTAATTCTTTCGCTACAGATTTTATTTGGCTAAATAGCTTTTGACTAAACTTTGCGGAAATATAAACCTATGCCTAAGAAATGCTGCTCCCAAACGGGTTAAGAATTTTCCTAATTTTAAATTTTGTATTATTTCCTTAATAAATCTCTATACAAAATAAAAATCGTTTTTCGAAATATTTTAAACGCCAATTTTAGAAATTTCTCTAACAAATTTAAATTTTGAACCAATTTTTAAAATTGTTATATATATGGAAACCCTAGTGTAAATTTCCATCTACCGATCGGCCAAACGACTTTTGAATATTCTCATAAACTCTGAAGCTCTCCTAATAAAAATGGCTTAAGAAATTTAGCAAGCGGGAATTTCACATTTAAAAAACAAAAATTGAAAAAAAATTCAGTTTTTAACAAATTTTTAATAATCAATTTTATTTTGATTTTGCCCTGTTTTTGTAGCACAGATAATAAACTTAGATAACTAAATATATTTTACTTAAAATTTATTTATAAAATTTTTAAAAAATTATTTATCTTTTTTTATTTTTTTTTTTTTTTGCTTTAAAAAAATTTTATTCAGAGAAAATTTTTATGTTCAATTGTTGCTTTTAAAAGTGTTGATTTATGATGGAGTTTTACCAAAGCAGGCAGTTCATACATAAGTACATAATTCTCGTTCCGTTGATTTTATTATATAGCCAAGCGACATTTTCTTATTGCAGACAACTGATGAATGCAACAATCTTTTAAAGCAACAAATAAAATCTAATATGACAAGTTCATATTAGATTTTTTTAGACACTTGAGGTAGAACAATAGTCTAACTAAATATATGAAAAATATTTTTGTAATGAAAAATATAAAATTTTAAAAATTATAAACATACTGTTTAATAAAATTACTGTCTAAGGCTGCGTTCACACCTAATTCTTAAACACGTATTTTAGCTCTTTATTCTATTACAACAGTTGTTTATTCTTTTACACTCGTTTTATCTAAACACGTGTTTAAGATTTAGGTGTGAATGCCGTTTTATACATGGGAAACATTTGCTGTTCTTTTCTTGGCTCGATGGCAGGCTCTCGGTTATGTTAATTGTGCATATCCACTACTTTTTAGTGTCCTTCCTAACAGTAGGCCGTTGTAGCACAAGGTAATTCTGGATCCAATCTTTATGCAAATTATAAACATCAGCACAAACTCTTTGGATACCATAGAGTGATGTAGGGTATAAAGACGCATAGTTCGTTCTTTGTTTTAGGCCAAGTACGAGGAGTATGTACGACGACAACGACAAGTATTTTATAAAATTTTAAGTAAGCTATCATCATCTTTGAGAGCTAAGCTTGTGAGTGATGTCAGACGGTTGGAGCAGATGTCACGTGTGTCAAAACTGCTGCTGACAACGAGTCGACAAAATACAACCAGAATGAACAAAAAACAGAAAAGAACTCCTGGTGTAGATGGTAATGTCATACTCGTACAAGTTAATTTAAACCACATTAGTATTATGAGTATGAGGCATGACTCCACACACAGATACACACACATACGGCATAAAAGGAAGAGACTAGGCTAGTAAATGCAGGATTATGTTGCAACAATCATCTTGCGTTACAAATTAACATCACAGTGTTGCAAGCGTTACAGTCTACAAAAAGTTTGTATATTTCTGTAAGTGTGTGTGTGATGTATTGTGGTGTACACTGTACAGTGTGTAAACTTTAATGACATTTTTAAAACATTTCTAGGCATGAGGCGGCGGCAAATCTAGTCTTATTACGACGACATATTATTCGTCGTTGTCATCGTCGTCGTACCTAGAGCGTAGTTTATTTTGTAACCACACTTTTGTTAATGTTACGAGTTACGATGTCGGTTGGTCGGAATTGTTCACTGAGTTTAAGCAAATGCGATTAAAATGTCAAGACTTCGATCTGTGATCTGTGAACGAAGAAAAAAAAAACATTTTTAAAACAAAAAGTTAGCGTGTGAATATGTCGCCAAAGAGACTGGTGGTGGTAAAGGATTGAAATGTACAGATAATGTCTTTAGTTGGTAATGCCATGCATGCATATTCATGACATCTTCCACACACAGTGACACATTCATTCATACACGTATTCTACACTTGCATATTAAATGAAAAACCTATAAGGTGTGAAGAGTTTTTTTTTTAATAATTCACAATTCACTTTAAGTATTACTTAAGTAGTATTTTGATATAGTTTGTTGGCTGGCTGGCTAGTTGGTCGACTGTGTTTAGATTGTTCGTAGCAACAAATTTTCGAAATGCAAAAATTTCATTTGACATTGTCATAACAATTGTCAAAAAGGCCACCCATCTTAGGTGTATCCAATAACCATAATCTCTGATCTGCTACAAAAAATACACATTTCTACATTCACAATACGTACAGGCCATACAACTTAAATCTAGAGATACACTGATACTTTTCCATTTTTGAATTCCTTAACAATTCATATGTTAACAAAAATTATGAAATTAATAAAAAAACAAAAAAACTAAGGAGAACCAAAGATAAAGACAAAAAAACAAAACTCGGTGTTGTTGACAAGTTCTTTGTTGTATCATATCATCAGTTTATTAAGATTCAGTTATAGATATTCGCGTTTTTTTACACATATTTAGCAATTCAGTTTTAATTCTAAACGAAAACTCCAATGATCTTAAGGAATTTCTTGTCCGTTTTTTTGTATTATACATATTTCGGCTGATTACATATGGGGCGAGGTAGCACATACCAAAAATCAACGTGACTGATAAATTTTGACACACAAATAAAAAAAAATTTGTAAAAAAAACTTGGCGACATTTTATACGCAGATAATCACCCAGATTATGTCAACGTCTTCTACACTGATGCACAGTACTTCGTATTCAGTTTAAAAGGTCCACTAAACTTTTTAAGAAAGTTAAATGGGGCATATGCGTAATAAAATTTACTCGTAACATGTGCTCAGTGTATGAATAAACATTGCTAAATTTACTCAGAAAGTGATAATCAGTCGGTCGGTATACTATAAGTTACAAACATCAGCTTATTATGGCCTATTCCACAAAGTAAGGATGGCTATAACGACTTTTGACTTGGCCAAGGAACTTTGTTCAACTGTGGCCAAAGTTTTAGAAAAAAATTATTGTGATGTGGGTCCTTCTATTCGGAATTGAGTTTATTTTGACTCATAAATAGTAATAAAGTTTTATCCTTCTGAAAAAGTGAAACCTTTGGGTGCAATCTCCAAAATACTTTTTAAAAATTTTGCCATTTTTGGGCATACCTAGGAACGACTTATACTAGAGAGATAAAATACGATATCCGAGTATTAATCCATTTTTTACCAAGCATGGATTTCGTGGGAATTTTTTGACAAAACTTGGTATCCATCTATCACTGCCGATTTCGCAGTAAGCAATTTTTGTAATTTTTATGGCTAAGTCGCCCCCTCTAGTGGTGGTATGAGTAATTCAACTTGAAACTTTGACGCTCTATACGCACCTAAATGGTTAATATTTTATCAAAATTTTCATTTTTATATTTTGATAATACAAATTTCTTAAATTAGTTCTTTTGTAATATTTTTAAGAACTTTTTTAAAAAAAATGGTATTTTTAAACGTTTTTAAAAATTGTTATTTGACAACACTATTTGGATAGAAAGGGACCTAAGGTCAGGAGAGCATGGGATCGGTCTCATTCGATGATCAGATGTTGTCCACAAAAAAAAAAAAAAATTGATTTTTTACCCTTAGGTAAAAGCTGTCACATGTGGTAACACTGGAAGTAAATTTTTTGTAATTTTTTAAATACCGTTTATAGTCAAGGCCACAAAGTATCACATGCTTTCTACGTCAATGTAGTATCGCCTTCTTATCAATACCCTACGGGAAATTTTAACAAACTGTCACCGAACTGGCCCCTTTATATGAAATAGACTGGTCACTTTTACATTGCGTTGTCATAGGAGGGGGAAATTGACCCCTTGTGACATGTGACAAGACAAATCCCAGGACAGGTCCCTGAACTTTGTTTTTTATGAGAGTTCAGTAACCTGTCCTAGGATTTGTCAGTTTTTTATATAAAAAATTTTTCAAATTCAATTAATATGAACTTTTTGTGTTAAAATGTAAGCACAGGACGTGTGGTCATATTTACGATATAAATGCGATGTGCTAATCTTGATATTTAAACCACTACTTAGCGTTATATATAGGTTTTTATGGTTTTTTTGCTATTTCAGCGACTTTAGTCGCCGAATGTACAATCGACCTCAATAAATGCAATGCCTTAGTAAGGAAGCAATTAAAAGTAAAATATTTGAATAAAGAAAAATGTATTCATCTATAGCGGCCTAAACGTTGCGATTTTTCAAAAATTTTGTATGGCAGCATAGCTTTCCAAGATGTCTCCAAAGTCCAACTTTCAGTATAACGTGGGGTCACCTCTAAAAACTGTTGTTGCCAAATTTCAAGCAAAAGAGGTTCCATTTACAAAAGTTATCGCAATAAATACATTTTTTACTACGGTTAGTATCGTACTAAAGACACTTTAGTATCTTAAAATGTCTTTAGGTGTGATTATTTTTGCTATATATTAGTAATATAGGAACAGCAAAAATAAAACTGTTAAATAAAAGTGTAGAGTTTTTTTAAAGCAAAAACTCTGTGAAGTATTTGTCATGAGAGTATCCTGATGAAGAAAAATAGCAGTTTTTGGAAAAAAGTACTTATTTTGTTAATTCATAATAAGGAAACTGGCCTCGAACTAAGTTAATAAATTTCTAATTAATCAATTAAAAAGGTCGAAAAAAAATTTTATTTTTACAAATAAAAATTAAAAACCAACATTTTATACAAAATTTTAGTTATATTTGAGTTAAATTTTTGTTAATGGAAAAATCAGTAAAATGTTTTGCTAAATCATTAGTAGCCTAAAAAATCACAAAAAAAAGTAAAATTTTCGAAGTTTTGTTTCGAATTTTTTATTTAAATGCAAATAAAAATCAAGCCTTTTGAAAACAGCAGTTTACAAGTTTTTTAGTCTACAAATATTTAGCAAAATTTTCTGCAGATTTTACAGAACAATTTGTCATTTATAATTAACTGAAAATTAACTTAAATATAACTAAAATTCTGTAAATTTAACAGTTTTATTTTTGCTGTTCTTATTCTACTAGTATTTAGCAAAAAAATCTGCTAATTTCAAGGAGTTTTTTCTGCAACATTATTTTTAACCAATTTTTGGTTGCTTTTTCTGCTATTTTTACAGATTTATATCTATGAGTGTATCTATTGTCTCAAAATAATCTTATTGATTGAAAAGTTCTTGATATTTAAAATTTGTATCACTTTTTGTTCTCAACACCGAACACTGTTTAGAGTTGGTGGTTGCCCCCTTGAATGATTAAACATACTACATATGGTTTGGTTTGTTGGCCTCGCTGACGTGATATGCTGCTAAAGATCCCTGAAATTCACTGAAGTAGCATTTAATTACTTGTGACAGTCGATCAATTTTAGCGGCATATCAACACAACAACAAAGCATTTGTCAAGATTTAAGCTCCGAAAAACATACAGCTTTAAAATTAAATATGATAAAAATTTCATCCACCAACAACAAAAACCACTACGACAACAATAAACGTACTTAATTTATACAAGAGCGAAACAGAAATTAATTTTAAAAAAACACCGAATATTGTATTTTGCATAATAAAGTTATTAAGAGCAAAATTATGACTACCATAAAATTTCAAAATTTATTTAAGCATGTGTTCAAAAACATGCTATTAATTTCAATTGAACACTAAATATTCAATTTGGCCGGTGGTTTATTTAAAAATAAACCGAAAATAATAATAATAAACCTCGTAATTCTCAGCTCATAAATTTACATTTAATATTTCACTGGTATTTTTTTTTTTCTTCTCTTTATTTACAAAAAGTTCCAATTAAAAAAATAAATAAATGTTAAATATTTTTCATCTTTGTTAAATTCTCACAAAGAAAAACAAATAAAATTAATAACTCGTAGGCCTAATTTAACGGTTGATTTGTTATAATGAAGGGAGCGACTTTCATGCAAGTGCATGTTTGTTATCAGTAGCGCAAAAACGCATTTGTTTTGGCAACAAAATGGCCAAATCGATTTTTAGTTACATATTTTTATAAATATTTTATTATAAATGCTTATTTTTTATAAATACTTAAGGAGGGTATCGGCTATAGAAAATAATTTTTTTCGATATTTTTTTAAATTTTATTTGGATAGAGTTAAAAAATTTGTAAAATTAAGAAAAACAAATTTCTAAAAATTAACATGCAAATTAAGTTCAAATACGTATAAAATTCGTCAATCAAGTCGCAAGTGTTTATTATAAATCTTATTAGGAATTAAAAAAAAATCTCTGATTTTTAATTATATGGTAGCTAAACTAGATTCGTTACGTTTACTTTGTTACAAATTAAAAACAAACTTTGATATTGAATAAAACGAAAATAAAACTATTTTTTTTAACATAGCTTTAAAAGAATTAATTCAATTGCGGATAATTTTGCTTAAAAATTAATGTTGAACTATTGTTTCTAATCTATTCTAACAATTCTAACAACAAACACATCTATAAAAACAATAAAAAAAAATAAAACTTGTTGTAATTGGCAAATTTTGAGTAAAAAATTAGTAAACTACATTTAAAGTTAAAATTTGATGAAAAAAAAAAACATTTTAATACCTCGAAGCCTTCCCAGGACATTTTCCACATCAGTTTAGGGCGTGTATAACAACAGACACTAAGCAAACACTGTTCTTAGTTTTTAAGATATTTCATTTTATTTAGTCAATGGAACATAATAAATGCATAATAAAGACATAATAATATTTATTTTAAAATTATTGGTTTTGGCATAAATTTCAAAGGTCGAACAATTTACATTTGCAAGCCACAAGGGAAGCCTAAAAAGCTCATTATAAAATTCCGCAGATATTGAACCTTTTATAAAATGGGTGTGTCTGAATAGATGTTGTTGTTTTCTTTCTTTTAGGCTAAATTAAGGCAAGGATACTAGTTACAAATTTTGTATAGTAATACAAGCTAAGATACTAAGAATTATTTTATCAACACTGAATGGTATATCTCTGATGAGAACCTTCATCGCGATCTTAATGTTAAAACCGTAAAAAAAGCTATCCGAAATTCAAGCAAAAGGCTTAGCAATCGCCTCATACTACATTCAAATACTGAATTAAGAACTCTACCTGAAAAGCAGACTTTGGTGCCTAGAAGTCCTACAGGACTACCTGCTTGCTTCATTTGATGTAAAGAAAATTTTTGTTTCCTTTCTTCACTTAATTGAAATATAATAATATTGAACACAAGTATCTTAAGTATTGATTTAAGATAGTTTAACGCCCACTAACTGTAAGACTAATTACTTATTGTCAATTTTTTGACAGGTGTAATATAAATTAGGAAACTAAAAATTTCACCCATTTTTCTCTATTACATTCAAGAATCTGTCTTAGTGAGCATAACTTTTAAATGTGCATTTTATTTTTTGACCCTCTTATGGTCCAACGAATAATTTCAAGAATTAATTCTTTTTGATTCTTAAGCTTCGAACATCTACATCAAGTTAGACAATAAATTAATTTATAAACTACCCACTGTGCATTGAAGACACACCTTTAATTTCAAACATTTTTCATAGTCAACACAACATTTGTTTTGTTGTTATAATTTTATTCAATAATTCCCTCGGTTGGTGTGTTAATTTCAACATGAAATAAACGCGGTAGTTGAAAAACTATCATAAATATGTAGTTCACTGATGTTCATTTGACTGCTTATTATCCACAGAACCATCAATCGAAATTAGTAGTCATCTATAAAATTAATTTTTTCAATGTTCATGACACTGGGAGTTATTTAATAAAAATAATATTAACATAAATATAATGAAGTAGATAAAAATAGTATGAAATTCCTTTAATTAATTAAAATTTTAACTTTAAATAAAGTTGAATACATTGGTGGTCACTATATTTTATTTTCCACTTTATTTTATTTAGAATCAATCATCTGATTCATATTGTCGCATAAATAGGTTGCCAGGTAGAAAAATAAATACTAAGGGCACAGTGTTGGGACGGCGTTGGAGACGGTTGTAGTATATGAACTGGTAGTATGTCGGATTGCTAACTTTTACGTCAGCTATAATTATATTTCTAATAAACTGTCGTAAATTTGCAGAAAACTGTTCTAGGCAACCCACTTTTTGAGTGGTACTGACATAACGAAAAAAACAGTGTTCTCCCAGTACTATTCTTTTTATACCGATGGGAATTTCTACCCGGGTTTGCTTTAGAATCAAGTGTAAGGTTCCTATTACAGAATACACACTTTCGATCGGTTGATAAATTTAATCATTTCCTTAGGAACATTTAATTTCATCGTCCGAACATTCGATTAAAATAAAAAAGAAACAAATTAACTATTTCCCTGTTTATCATGTGACATTTTTCATGATTTTGTTTAAATTTGTTAATTTTTGAGGGTAAATTGCTATCTCTCTCTTCAAATATAAGCGTTTGCATTAAAATTTCGGTTCTTTTGATTCAACTTTTATTGTCATTTATTTGTTTACATTATTAAAGGTAAAAACAAATCTACTCTAATTACTTTATCGCAAGTCTTTACACATCTAAGTGTCGGCTCCTCCGTCAATTAAAAATTCCAGTGAATTCCTTAAATACCCATCATAAAATCATAATTGAAGTCATGTCGGATAAACTAAACACAAGATTTGTTGTGATAAAACAAATGACAAAATTATTTGTTATGTATGTATGTAATTTATGTGGTAAGATACGGTAAAATGGAAAACATTTAAATCTAACTCCAAAACAATACCTAGCAAATGTTTTTTTTCTCCAATTTGATAGAGTGCTTTGGAATCTTAAATTAACCCAAAACAGGCCAGAGTGATGTTTCAAATATTTACTAAATTAAAATAGTTTATCCCTTAGGCGGAACAACATAAAGTAACTATTTAAAAACTTGAATGAAAATATGGGTTTATTGACTTTTGTCGTAGCTTCAAAAATTTTTAGAAATTTCTTTCCATGGTTTTGTGTTACCATATGATAACTTAGCCGCATTTCGGAGTTATATAGTTCATTTGTCTTTGCATTTTTGGGTGTTTTGGAATTTCCAGCTTTGACTAATGATTCCCAAAAAAAAAATTTTTTAAATAAGTGCAAGTTAATCTGTTACGCAGTACAACACTAAAAATGCATTGAGCATGCGACACATCAACTTTCATAGATTTTAGGATGAATATAGTGAATGTGAACACCAAATCTAAAATTTAGCTCTACTTTTTAAAATATTCGCAAATTTAACTTTTTGCAAAAAAAAAACAGTTTTTTCTTAAAAATTTCTTATTTATTCATATGCCTTAATCTACGAGCATAGCATCTCAAGAGGATGCATGCGTCTCTTCCTCTGTTAAGGGGGGACATGACATTGGCCGTTTTTAGAAAGCGACTTTTTTCTTATAATTTTGTATTTTAGTAAATATTCTTAAGATTTTAAGAAAAAAAATTTCATGTAAAAATTCCTACGGGTTCAAAAGTTACAGCCGGATTAGTGAGAGCGCATTTTTAATTTTCGCGCTACCTACGCGGTATATACTTGTTTTACTTGCTACCTGCCTTTTGGTGGTTGTTATTTCGTACCTACTTGAAGGGTGAGTTTTTGAATTTCTTGAAAAAAAGGCATCTTTATTCCTCATATAGTGGAATTTTTATTTTATATGCTCAGTTATTTGGAAGGTAACCTTTTTTTTTTTTGTTCACAAACTTTGAACGCGTTTATCTCGAAACCATGTTTTTCGTACTGGTTGCGGCACTAGCGGGTTCATTTTTTGACGAATTTTTTTTTTGTATTTTTGTAAACTTGATTTGCTATCGTATGACACGAGCTTTTTTTAAATTTTTTTTCGATTTTTTATGAATTTTTAAAGTCAATATTTTTTTCGAAAAAACACTTTTTCAAATTTGGAACATCACTAAAAATTTAAAAAAAATTTAAAAAAAAGGCTCGTGTCATACGATAACCAATTTTGTTAAGATTTAAAAAAGTCCAGATCGGACAATTTTTGCGACTCCCAGCGCTGCAACCACGAGGCCCCGTTTTTTTCTCTGCCGCCAGTTTAGAGCTCTATAAAACCATGTTGGAGTGAAAAATATATTTTTTTTAATTTTTTTTTTTAGTAATTTGTTCAATTCTCTACAAAAATAAAAAATTTTTGAAAAATGTTTATTTTTGACTGAGTTATGAATTTTTAAAAAAAGGTATGTTTTCTCTGCCGCGAATGTAATGTCCCCCCTTAACTGGCTCTGGCCAACATTTCCAGAAATGTTATGAGAAGGTGATTGCTTAAGTTTTATACTTAAATTAATATTAAAAATTGTTTAAATAAATATGCATAATATGAAAAAAAATATAATAAAAAAACTAAGGCCGTTAACTGCAATTTAACTGCTACACTCAAAAAAAAAGTTAGTAAAGTCAGCGACAAATGTTGCTGTGTCAGCAAATTTTTAGTCAGGATTGTGCTTGCAAAAAAGTTGGTAATTTCAGCAAAAGCTGTTTTTTTACCAAAAAGTTAGTAATCTCAGCAAAAGTCTTGCTAACACTTAGCCGATTGCAAATGAAAAAAAATCCTTGCTGAAATCACTAAACTTTTTGCTGAATACTTGTAGACTGAAAAAAACTAAAAAAATTTGTAAAGAAATTTTACTTTAGTTAATTTATTTGCTGAAATTTTAAATATAGAAATTGTGTAGAGTTGTTTTTTTTTTTATTATCATTTCCGTTGTCTGTACTAATACATCCAGACAAGCTGCGACATCTACATCTTGTCTATCTGGTTGTCGTCCACGCTATAAATGCAGTCATCAGCACAATTTTTGTAGGAAAAAAATTTGTAAAACTTTTTAGTTCAAAATTAGTTTAGTGCTAAAAAAATATAACTAAAACTTTTGTTGATAGAGGAATTTCAAAACTAGTACAGTGCTGAAAACTAGTACACTTGATATACAAGACGTTTCACTACTATTTCTACTACACACAGAGAAAAAATATGCCATTTTCCAACTGAAATTCGGTTACATCTACTAAAACACGTTGGTACAACTGAATATTGGTTATCACAACAAAATTCAGTTTATACAACTGAATTTTAGTTGCAATACCCAAAATATTTAGGACTCACATTCAAATATGGTTTCACCAACCGAATTTATTGGTTATAGCAACCAAAATAGGATTAGCAATTCGGTTGGCAATTTTTTCACCAGTGTGTAACTTATTTTTTTTTTTTTTTAGTGTAGAAATCTCAGCTAGAGCCAGTGCGAGAGCGCGTAACAGTACGTGAGCGACTTGCATAGACCCTGCTTAAATAAATCACGGATAATTTTTAATAATGTTTTAAAGTATGACTTATGAGTATGGCAAAAGGAAATTACATTTTTGAACATTGATATTTTAAAATCGTTATTTTTAAGGACTTTGCACTTCAATTATTTAAAACTTTGTTCGTATTGATTACGAAATATGTGTTTTACATATTTGAATGGTTTCATCTGAGTTTTATAATATGAAATTTGCGACAGAGTCTTTAATTTTTGGTGTTAAAAAATCAATATTTTTCAGTTTTAGTCAATTTTTGCTTAAAATTAAAAATAAAATACTTTTTTTTTTTTTTGCTAAATTGAGTAACCTTTGATGTTTACTAAAGGTATTAGGGAAAATGTTGGATATTCCTTTGGTCTTAGATTATTTATTATTAACCATCATATTAAAATTATTCAAAAAAATAGAGTTCTTACTTTCAGTTTAGTATTTGTTTGCAAAAAGTTTACTACAAAAATTAATTTTCCTACAAAACTGTAAAATTCTTGGGCCATATTCGTGATCTGCGTCCCAAAAGCTATCAGAAATGATGTGTCGCACTCCCTGTGCATCAGAATTTTCTTATTATGTTGTATGTACTGTGTTATTTATACAAATTCCCTGTTTGGACCTTGTGACCATATAAAAGTCCAAAGAAATTTGGCTTGTTCGCAAGCTACTGGTCGCAAATACAAAGATATTTTAATCAAATTTGGTACATGCATTCATATGGGCCGATGGTTAATTCCTACTGATTTTACTTAGAATCGGCCAATATTTACAATAGCTCTAGTGCCTGCATAACGGTCCGCCAAAAATTGACATTCTCATACGCTACAATTCGCAAATATGAAGATATTTTAATGAAATTTTGTACGCTGACTCATATATGCCCAAAGACAAAGCCATAGAATCGGTCCATATTATCAATCAAACTTATCAACATTTTTTACCGTTTTTCGCTCTTTTGATTAAAAAAATCAAATTTAATAAAAATAAATGCAAATTTTCAAAAGCATTTTAATGTATTTTAAAAATTTTTCATTGTTTTAATGAATTATTTTTATAAAATCTATGAAAAGATTCATTAAAAATATGTACAAATCATTACACAAATAATAATTTAATGTCTTAATTAAATAATTTCATTAAGTCTATACTAAAATGAAAAACATTTATGAAAGTATTTCATAAAGTAATGAATTTATTTTGTTAAACACATGCAACTTGCATAATGTTTATCTTAAAATTAAGGAAAAAATTCATACATTCTATGAAATTTTAATTAGTTTAATAATTGATGCCTTTCATTAAAATTTATTTAATGAAACATGTTTCATTGATTCAATGAAACCGTTCTTTGCAGATTTTTCAATAAAAAATTTCATTGTATTGATGAGCAAATGCATTATTTCTATGCAGAAAATTTTATAAGATGTATAAAGTGGACTTTCTGTGTAATATTTTCAAATTTGTTTATAACGGCCAAGTTTTTTAATATGTACAAAAAAGCCGTAAGTTACAAAAAAATCAAGATCAACTTTTTGATTGATTATGATGCACCGTATCAAAATTATACACTCCTGCAAAATTTTACACTCCTACGACTAAAAACGACGATTTTATTAACAAAATTCTAAAAGCCCTAAGTGCAAGCGCAAAAAAAACTAATCCTCAAAGGCGGAAGTTTCAAAGCTCTGTATATAATACACAAATTCAATCATTGTAAATGTACCTTAATTTTTCAAATTTAGGAAGTTTATTGCTTCTGCTGTAAAATTTTTTAAATGTAACTTTAATGTAACTTTTTTGATTTCATATGACGAATATAAATACCGGTATCCTTAAAATACCTTTACTGAAATAAATGAAATACCGTTACCACTAAAATACCGTTACCATTATTTTTAATGTTCTGCTTTTGATAATTGCACGTGGTTATTGAGTATCGACCTCTAGAGTGCGCACAAGAATGCATGGACAGACAGACGGACATCTTTAAATCGTAATCAAAAATAATTCTGAGCCGATCGGTATACTATAAGGTGGGTCTATGTCCAATATTTTTGGGTGTTACAAATATCAGCACAAACTTATTATACCCTCTCCACGTAGTGGTGTAGGGTAAAAAAATAAATTATATGTTTAATTAATTAAGAATCGTAGATATAACCCTTCCAAAAGTCTTTCTATTTACGAGTAATCATACTCAGATATTTTTTGGCTGGGTTGATTTTAGTTTTTGGGTTCTCCAGGGTTGTAGTTGAGTAAAAATGCAATATTTTTAATAATACAGGGTCCGCCAAATAACTTTTTTTTTGAAAATGCTATAAAAAAACTACTGAATATTTTCTCAAATTTCTTTTTTTATTTGAAAGTACAATCCTTCCGGTTAATAATGGAAAATAATTTCATTCATATGGCTGCCTCGGCTGGCCATGCAGTAGCCTACACGATCGGCCCAATTTTTAAGCACATTATCGATTGTGTGCAGCTGTATTTCACCAATGGCTTCACGAATATTGTCCTTTAAAGCGTCAATTGTCTCTGGCTTGTCGGCGTAACACTTATCTTTGACGACACCCCACAAATAATAGTCCCACGGTGTCAAATCGCAGCTCCGAGGTGGCCAAACGACATCAGCTCTGCGGCTGATAATGCGATCTTCAAAAACAGGGCGCAAAACATCGAGTGTAGCTTCGGCTGTGTGGCACGTAGCGCCGTCCTGTTGAAACCAAATGTTGCCAATATCCTCCTCTTCAATTTTTGTGAACAAAAATTCGTTCAACATGGCCCGTACGCAATTTTCGCACACATTTTGCAACATTACCATGATTTTCAAAGTAATGTCGCAATATTTCCCAGCGTTGTTCAAGCGTATACACAACCATATTCGTTCAGCGGAAGGATAAAACTAATTATCTGTCAAATCAGACATGAGCTAAGTGTTACCATTCACGAAATAAGCACTAGTTAAAAAAAAAACGTTAGATGGCGGACCCTGTATTTTAATCTTTAAAATATAAAATTTGTAAAGAATTGGAAACATAAAAACAGAATTATTGTCATTAATTATTGTCCTAAAACCGGTATTTCGAATTTGCTAAAATGTCTCGAATTTCGAAAATTTCGGTATTATCGAAATAGGTACTAGAAAGCCTAATACAAACGAACACCGGCTTGTGTCCCTGTTAAGACAGATGTAAATTTTAAGTCCTGGTCCGAGAATTCATAACAAGAATTTTCAAATGACGTGTTTTAATTCAAACTTTTTTTTTAATTAACCAAAATTGTTTGTACTTATTTTCCCAAATTAACATCTGTCGCAGAAGGGCCGCAAATCGGGATTCAGCAGTAAAGATAAAGACAAGAAATTGGAAATTTCCCTGAAGGAACAATAACATACTTTCAGTTTGGAACTTTGTGTGTTGCTTATTCTTGAAAATTAAAATTTTGCTAAAAAAAAATCCGCAAGATGAATGCTTTTTTGAGTCAGTGAAAGACAATCAAAAGTTAGAATGTCAAAAAATATTTTATTTTAATATTTTTAGTTTTAACTTTTTGTAGTTTAAATTGTTAACAAAAAATTAATTCGATCTGTATTATTTAAATTTGATAAAAAATATTGTAGTACTTCTTAAGTGATATTCCTCTATTTTTTGTATACATAGAAAATGTCCTATGAATCGCGGGTTCGCCTATTCAGAACCTATATTTAACTTTAAATAAAACACCATACATTTCTTAGATTTTTTTTCTTCAGCTTTTTTGATACTTTTAATTTTTAATAAAAATAAAATTTTATCATTAAACATATTTTGTTATTATATTATTAAATAAGAATGTTTATGATATTCATAAGGAAACCATTTGTTATTGTATTTATTACAAAAAGTACAAACAACATAGAAATAACTTAAGAAAGGGTACAGCTCAATTTTTTTTTTATTTTTAAAATTTTGAAGTTAAAAAATAATTATAAATAAAAAAATTTACAAATTTAAAACTTATTGCAATTTTAAAAGAAAAACTACAATAAAAATTAAGATAACTATTGACACTTTTCATATTTAGAAATGTAAGGGAAATTTTAATATACTTTTTTTTAATTATGAAAGCAAGAATACACTTTCAATATTATACATAAATCTTTTTAAAATCAACCAATCAGAACAAAGTAGGTATTTAAAAAGAAAGTGTTCCGTATGTTTGATTTTTAAAGCTTATCAATAATATTTAACATGAGTTCTTGGCTTAAAGGCAGGAATACACGTTCAATAATATTGACCAAGTTTTCAAAAATTAACCAATCAGAACATTTTATTTGTATATACTTTGTTCTGATTGGCTGATTTGAAAAACATTGATCAATAATATTGAACGTCTATGGTTGCCTTAAAAAAATTAAAATTTTTTTTTGTTGTTTTTAAAAGCTTCACAGACGACCAATTTTATTGACAATATTTTAATCAATCAACTTTGAAATATTTGATATTAGTTGATTTGTTAGTGTTATAAGTAAAATTGATCATTTGTGAAACAGTAATAATTTTATAAATTTAATTAATTTTTTCAGGCGTCTTTTATGATCATTTTTAGTTTCGATTAAAATTAAAAGCTTAAATATTATAAAAAAATAATAATTAATTTTATAATTACTAGAAAAAAATAGAATAAAGGAAATGTTTTTTTTTTTTTTTGAAGTGACGGATGTGAGATTTGAGGAAATTTCAAAGTTAGGAAAAGTTATGTCGAAGAAGGGTATACGATATATAACAGTAATACTTTTTTGTTTTTTTAATTTGTTTTTGTTTTACAACTTCTTATGTATTTGTAAATTTTATTTAAATTAAGGCAAGAATATTAGCAGCTTTTTTTTTTGTTACTAAAACTTATTTCTATTCAGCAACAGATTTTCGAAGTTGCGAAAGTGTGTTGATTCCTTGTAGTTCAAGTTGTAAGGCAGCATTAGTTGTTTCTATGGATGTATGGTTCTGTAAAAATTATTTGAATGTTGAATTTTTGTAATGGATGGATTTTTTTTATGCGCCTGCGCATTTCTATTTGTTGTTTTTTATATAAGTTCTTGCTATAAGAATATTTATGTAAAATATTCAAAGAAGATGTCTTTTATTTTTTGTTTGGTTGTGTTGTATATTTGATATAATAACGGTTGTTGCTTGTAAATTTTTGTTGTATATTAATGCCAGCCGGTATATACATAATTTGTGTGTATGTGTTGAAACCAATTTTAAGCCATAAAACATCCATACAACATCCATAAATAAACGCCCTCTCTTAAGCCATTAATATTAACACTTTATGTCATCACAACTTGGCAGTGTTGCCAAATCAAACCATCACCTTTTTGACAGACAAAAATTAACCACAACAATACTTTCTCCAAAATGCCAGTATAGAATAACAACAATACTATCCACCCACTTTACTATGTCTTCTTTCTCCACTTTTCAATCATCATCATCTTCTTTGTCTTGTAATAGATTTTTGCGTGAAAAAGAAAAAAGTATCCAAGACACCAAAGTAGACAACGTAGAAGACGAAATTATTTCGTGCCATATGTGTGTTTTTCGTAGCCATTGTTGGATTGTTGTTGGATTAGTGTGAATAATTTTCTTTACAAAATGTGTGTTGTTAAATGAATGATAGTTTGTTTATTTTTGAATGTTTTTTTGTTTAAAAGTGCATAATCTTTGTAATATCGTGTGTTTTATTTCAATCTATACGTATTTCAAAAATTATGGTGCAATACATAAGAGTGTTTGTTGATTGTTGTTGTTATTTTTTGTGTATACATATGTAAAGTGCGTGGTAAATAAGTGGTGAAATTTAAAAAAAAATTTATATATATTTAGTGCATTGCGAAAAATCTATCGCCAGACACACTGACTACATCTAAAAATATACAATAAGAAGAAGAGAAAAAAGAATAAGATTTAGCATTTCAATAACCCACAATTTGAAGATACCAAATTTACAATATTTTGTATATCAAATAAACATTACCAAAACAAACAGAAACTCAACGAAAAAATTACAGTAGTTTAAAAATTCAAATTTACTGCGCATTAATGTGATTAATTGCACCCTACAACACTCTGTGCATATTGAGTTTGTGCTAATGTCTGGCCTTGTAATCAAACTGCATACATGTCGCAATATTGAAGATGATTAAATATATATATTGTCTCAAGGACGAAGCATACTAAAAATGGAAAAAATCTGTCCATATTTTAACCTCGTGTCCTTGGCATGATTATACCTAAGCTTAAATGTAGTGACCAAGCGATTTTAAGCGATTACTTGCACGATTATTTATGATTTAGATAGTGCTCACTCCAAGTAAAAAAAATCTGGGTCCAACTGTGGCTTAGTCCCTTCCGGTTTCTTTTTATAGCATTTTGTAGCGCGAAATTTTTATTGTTCTTTTGTATTTTCTTCATTTTTTTTTTTTTGTTTTAAATTGTTGTATGAATCGTTTAAATTCGGAAATTGGGACTAGAGGTCCGACTTTAATTTTTTATTTGTGTATTTTGACTAGCTGAACTCGAGAATATTATATTATGATTTTTAAAAAAGATTTGTTTTTTTGATTTTTGTCGGTTTTTTAGTTATTTTATTGTGTTGGATAGAATCGACTGCAAACGGATGTGCTCTACTGGATAAGCGAGTATTTCAAAGAAAAACTAGGGTTCTTATCATAAATTTACTTATTTCAGCAGAACACTTCCTAAGGTAATATCGATAGAAAAGTGTTACAGAACCCACATTCCGATGATGCTCAAATGAGTCAATAGAGCTGGATACCCTTCTGTCATTGATGAGTGTCGACAACATTCTTTGCACACGGTCCAGAAGCTTCAAAATAGACTTCGAAACTCCTGTCTACATATAAGAGTTGGATTGTATTGTAGTGAATAAATCGTGTGAAGTGAAGTATTTCTTGCGACACTTGAATGCGTTTTCGACACTTGAAAAAACCCAGTGTAGAAACGGATATATCATTATTTTTTGGAGTACCAGTAATGACACCCACTTACCTTCTGCATTATTTTAAAACATACAATAATGAGTTACTGATAATGACTTATTTTTATCATTATTTCAAATAGAAAATAAATTTTTAGATTTTTTTTTTAATTTTTTGAAATCTATTTTTAGACTCAATATTTTTTAAACACTGGTAAGGATATATGTAACCACATATTTTTTGATTTTTTGTATGTTGGCCAGTAAGCTTCCTTGTGTGCAGCAGGTCAATTATGTTTTATCTATTAAATATTACATGTCGATATAGCTCAGATGGTAGAGCTATTGACTGGCAATCTGTAGACCCAGGTTCGATTCCCGCACCAGCAAATTTTATTAAAAAAAAATACAATAAAAAATATTTTTTTTTATATAATTTATTTTTTTGAAAATCTATTTTTAGACTCATTATTTTTGTCAGTACTGGTAAGCACAGAGGTAACGATATATTTTTTGATTTTTCGTATGCTTGTGTGTAACGACAACTCATTATTTTTCGCGACATCGCCATATAAAGGTAATAAGAAATGTAATAACAAAAGTAACTAGTTACCATTACCAAGTATGTAGTTACATAACCACATATCTGGTAATGATTTTCTACACTGGGAATGTGCTTATTCCAGCATGATATCATACTGAATCGTAATGCCCAGAACATCAAGAGTATAGGAATGTGAATATCAATACCACCCAAATGAACAGATTTTATTGCTGAATCCACAGCCCTATGGGTCAACATAATACCATTAAAGTTTAACGTACATATTCGCATGATTATATCATTTATAATCTGCCTCCCACCTCCGAAAGGCTTGGAGGTGGAGGCATATAAATGGCAAATATTGCTGTCAGCTGCGAAAGGGTAGATAGGATTTATAGTTTGATCAAGAAGGTCATTAAGAAAGGTACACAGAGAAATCAGATTTGTGCTGCCAACCGAACTTTCAGCCAATCGAATTATTCGGTGGTCGTAATCGAATTTTTTCACTCTGACAACGGAAAACCAATTGAGACATTTTTTGTTTATTGATTTCACATTAATTTGATTATGACAATAGAATTTCGGCTGACCTATTAACAATGCCGTAGTCACAACCAAAAAATTCGGTTACTGTAACTGAACCATTCGATCATCTAATATGTTAGCTTTATCAACCGGTTCAGTCCATATTTGGCTACCTTTTATAAGAGTTGAGATAGCTAAACAAGCATTATTTACTCGCACATGCAACTCCGTTTAGCAGAAAGAACTTTAGTGTGAAGACTTTGTTGGTAAAGAAGCTTTTCACGACTAACAAGGAAGGTATCACAATCGGTTCTCTTGGAATTTTATAAAATTCGGATATGTTATAGAGGCGAAAAAATAAGAGACACATTCGTTTTCAGCGACCTAATGCCTCGTTTAAGGGTCAAAAAGTGGGATCAAAAATTTACCTATTTTTCTATGAAAACAGGTTTGAAATTTTGGAAATTTTAAATATCCTAATAATTTCGCAAAAAAATCAATAGTGAATGAAATCCGGTGTTTTTATAAAAAAATAATTCAATAATTTTTAGATTTGTAGTACGCTCATAAAAAAGAGACCGTACAAATAGGTCAAAATTGTGCTGGTGCAAATACATGTACATGTAATTTTGACCTATTTGTATGGGCTTTTGTAGAGAAAATAGCGGAAAAACTAGTACAATTTAATCAGTACGTGTTTAACAGACTTTTGTAGTAACTTTTTTTATGAGTGTACTGTAGAATGAATACTTTTGTATTTATTTTATCTAAATTTAATTACAAAAGACATATGATTTGTTTTCGCAATTTGACATATATACAAATTTTGGACTTTTTTCTTTCCAAATTGGCTTTGATATTTCAAATCAGACTTCGTTCTATATTTTTTTTTTCTAAAAAAAACTTTAAAAAATTTTGACTTTCAGCAACTATATTTAGAAAAGTTATTGAGATATTGATACACACTTAAGTTTGAAAAATAGGGCACGCACGGAGTTAGGCTTAAAGTGTGTAAAGAGTCTAAATTATAAATTTTTTGAACAATGGAAAAAAGTAAAATTGTCCAAAATTTAGAACCAATTTGAACAAACTGGTTGCATATTCGAAATCAGAACACCCCCCCCCCCCAAGTTATGCTAAATCCCCTGCAATATCATTCACCTTTTTTTGTAGAGCAGTGTAATCTGCCTTTTGCCCCAAGCTCCTCAACGCTTGGCCTATAATCGAAGGAAAATGAATGCTGTCGTCTGCGAAGTAGAGGGAGAGTAGATACACCCAGGAAAAAGATTGGTTGGCTTTCGATCAAAACCATTAAAATGAATTTGCCAGGACTTTATTTTATTTGGAATTACCTATATTTGAATACTACATCAAAAATATTTTACTAGGTATTAAAAATAGGGAAAATGAACTAAAAAACAATCCTTTTAACAAATTATTGGTATCTCCAATCAATTTTAAAATTAGTATCAGTTTAGTAATTCTATGCAGTAGAAGCAGCCATTTATTTAGTGAATGTACAAGAAAATTGGTGTTATCTATAACCTTTTTTAAAAAAAATTCAATATTCGAAAGTGGTAACTACAAATACGGGTATCCTAATCAAATATATCCTTAAATTCAAGTTTCTGTAGAACCAACCGAATTGTGGATTGTATTGATAACACACACAACTATTAATTGGTATTGATAAACGAATTTTATACTGTATTAATAAAACACATAAATTCAAAATTAGTCATTAAAATTATTAAGTGTTTGTGGTGTAGTGGGTGAGGAGTTGGCCTAGTACGCCGGATTTCCGGGTTCGAATCCCGGAAAAGACAAAAATTTAGATGTTTTTTATTTAATTAAAATAAAATATTCATATGTATAAACAGTAAATATGGCTAAGAAATTTAAAAGTAGTTGTGGTGCAGTGGGTAAAAGTGTGAACTATTAATCTGAAGGGCCGGGTTCAACACCAGAAAATTCAAAAAAAGTTTTTTAATTTCAATAAAATTTTGTAGAACATAATAATATTTATGTGGAACATAATATTGAATTAGACAACCGAATATTGGCTTTCACGACGAAAAGTATAATTTAATATAAAGATAGTGGTCGTAACCGCACGAATTCGATTGGCAACAAATTCGGTGGCCACAACTGAGACTGTTTTCTGTGTGTAGGCTTGAAAGTTTGACCAAGAAGATCATTGAGAAAGGTAGGAAATAGCGAAGGAGTTCAGCTGAAACTCTTCAGATGAGGCCCCATCTATAATAACACGAATATCGTATTTTGTTAATCATTTCACCATTCTGACTGGAATTCTTCAATGTTGTAACTACAGTTTTTAAAATTATATGTATGGTATTTTGCAACGTAAAAATTGTTATGTGCTTCGTAGAATATAACAAAGTGTTATAAAAATGCAAAAATAACATAAAAAAATTGTAGTAGCCTCCAGCGGGTTTCGAACCCCGGCTTGTAATGAAACAAATTTTTTACACAACAGCTACCTACTTAAATTTGTTGTTAAAATTCAAATTTGAAAAAAAAAATGTTTTTAGAACAATAAAAGCTTGAAAAACTTGATTTTTTATACAGTGCTGCTAGGGCCTTCCTAAAAATTGTTTTATATGACAACTTTAGATTTTTACAGAAGGATATCGCAGCTAATATGGCAATACGTAGAAGATATCATATCAGGTGATAACAATTGTGGTCATAACAATTTTCGTATTGCTAAAGTATCTTCCGTCGAAACAAAAGCAATACTTCTGTTAGACAAATCCGCAAAATTTTAGGACATTTATTACAATAATTTCTTTATCGATTTTTTTACGAAATGCATATACATCTGCGGAACTACTGATTTAATTTGCTCAATTTTAGACAATTGGGACTTCCAAATTTCAAAAATGGTATTTTCTGAATATTCTTTACTTTCCAAGTAATCACGAAATTAAAGTTCGTAGCTGAAAAATTTCGTTCACTTTAATTCATACTTATAAACTGTGAATATTATTTTCATAATCACTTGAAAAGAATAGAAAATTCAGAAATACCAGAGCTAAATTCATAGTCCCAAAATAGTGGTTTGTGATGAAACAATTTGGAAAACAGATTTGAAAACAGGATTCGGGACTCCAAAATTTTTTAAGTTTTAACTATTTTGATTCCAGGAAGAGAAACGTTTTGAATAACTATCTTTAGTTATACCGACACTATTTTTAATAACACTAAGCCTTCTCATATAAACTTGTATTCTACTTATAAACTGTGTAAACCTGGTATGTTTATAAGTTTAACGTCAAACTCCATACATAAAAATATGGCTTGTATTTATACAAAGTTTATAAGGAATTTGTGAGTTATAATGAGTATGCATATTAATTTTAAATAAAAATTTAAATGGCTTTCGTAGACTTTAAAAATTATCATAATGTTTTGTAATGGAAATAATGAAATATAACTTTTTTTTAACTTTTTTTAACCTATTATATTTATTGTAAATATCATTTAAAAGTATTTTTATAAACTTTGTGGAGATGGATTGCGTAGCTCCGAAGATTGAAATGCATTTCCGCAAAGGTTCGATAAGGCAATATTTTGCGGCACAAAGTTATTCACGCACTGAAAACTGTAGGCAGCATACGAGCACAGTGTGGCTTTTAAAGTTTGGCCCATAGAAAATTGTCGAAATTAGTTAAATGCTAATTTAATACTTAATATAGCGCGAACCGTCAATTCCATCCTTATATGCAAGCCTTACAAAAATTATTGATTTTTTTTTGGTTGAGTTTTTATTTGTTTGTCAATGTGCTTTATTAATAATACTTTATAGTTTAAATATTGTTATTGCGATTTTGTTTTTGTTCAACTCACCTATGTTGTCTTAGATTATCACGTTGTTTGAAATATTTACCGCAGACTTCACAGGAGTATGTGATTTCCGGTGATTTGTGGGTACGTTCATGTATCATTAGATTGTATGGTTTAGTAAAACGCCGCTGGCAATACTTGCAAATGAACTCACACTTCGGACGCATCTTGCGACGAAAGTCCGACCGGCAGTCATCATTGTCGATTCTCATTACAGCGAACATTGTGTAGTTTTTTTTTTTTTTTCGTATCACTAATACACACTATCGAATAAAAACACACACTGTAACGGTTAACAAACACTTAAACCGTTATTGGATAGTAGTAGTGGTAGTAGATTATTATAATGTTTGTTACTCTTTTCTATCCAGAGTAATTATTCTTTTTAATTTTTAATCAAATGTGATAAGAACTTTTTAAATCTGTTCTTTTCGAATATAAAAGTTTATGGCGTCGGTATTTTTACTTTTTTGATTGGTTGTGCGAGTTTATAGAATATTCTTGTTGTTGTTGATATTTTCTTCATACAGTACTCGTATATTTTCACTGATAATACAACCGTTATGTGCAGTGTTGCTGACAGACTGACGTGTTACTTCAAATGGTTGATTTAAACGCCTTTTTAGCACTTTTGCTGTTTATTTATTGTTTCTCTACTACTTAGTATGGCGTTGAAAATTTGAATTTAAATTGTTGTTGATATTAATGTTAATATGGTTGTTGTTGCTGTTGTTGTTAGCGATGGTGGTAGGTATAGTTGTGGGCGTTGATATATTGTTTTTTTATTATTTCAGCTTAGTAGTTTGATTGGCTGCTATTTTTATATGTCACTTAAAAGTTGACAAAAATCTGTAATAAAAAAATACAAAATTTATATGTGATTAATTAAACCCAACAGATTATTCGGAATTGCCGAATAAAAAACAAAAAAGAAAACAACAAGTCCCTTTAATTACAGAGTTAGAGGGTTAAAATGTTCCAAAAAATGTTCCGCGTAGAGTTTAACACAAGTTTGATGAACACATGCTACACTCATAAAAAAAGTTAGTACAAAAGTCTGTTAAACGCGTTCTGATTCTATTGAACTAATTTTCCTGTTATTTTGTCTTAAAATTTAGGATTGAACTAATATTTTTTGTAAATCTAATTTAGCATTAAAACTACTTTTAGCCGTATTTGAACTAACTTTGCATGCTAATTTTTAGTAATTTGTGTTTCTTAACTTTACAAATTTGTCAGCTAATTTAAACCACAATTATTTTCTAATTATTATATTTTTGTGTCTCTGCTATCAATATCACATAGAGATGGCGCTATATTTTATTTTTTTTATTATAAGACCGTAAAATAGTTTGTATCTCGGAAACTAAGCGAGATAGAGCAAAATGGACAAAACTTCGTCACTCTGTACCTATAAAGTAACCCTTATCAGACACATACATATACTCCCAATAATAAATATGGATCCGTCTAGGGTCAGATCCCGGAATTCGAAATTTTAAGCAACACTTTAACAGAAATTTGTAGTTGAATCAGGTAAAATTTCTGCTGAATTCAGCTCAAATTTCCTAGCTAATTTAACTAAAATTGTCCGTATATTTAGCAGTATGTAAAATTTAGCTTACCTAAATTTAGCAGACCATGATTTTTAACTTCATTGAAAATTCTGCTGGCGCAAATTCAGGTACTATTTCGTGTTATTTTAGCAGAATTTTGAACTATTTGTACGGGCTTTTTTTATGAGTGTATACCTAAAATGGAAGATTCACATAGTTTCCGATGCCGATTTACAATAAACATTTGCAAAAGGGGGAAACTTTAACCTCCAAAAAGGCATAGGGCCAGATTTAAATTTTAAAACGCCGATACACGTATATTATTACAAATCGTGGAAATTTATTTCCAAAATTCGCGCTCTGTTCGCCTAACTTATAGAGCACTTCGTCAAGTTTACGGTGCGCATAATCGTCCACCTGAGCAGGTAATACGCAATACTATGGATCGATTCATGCCCAGATTTTTATCGATCCGATGCCGTTTGTGATTTTTTTATTCATCATGTCATTGCAATTGAAGAAGAAATGGCTCCATTAAGACGGCGCAACATGCCATACAACTCGTGTTGAGCCAAACGTTTGGTAACCGAATTATCTCAAGAAAGGGACCTGTGAATTGGCCACCTCGTTCGTGTGATTTGACTCACAAATGCCATGAAATTTGTGAGCTAATAAAGCCAAAATTTTGGTCATTCCATTGAATTTGTTGTGTTTTATTTCTAAAAAAAAAACACCCTTTTTCCTCCAATAAATATTTGAAATTTTAGCATAAATAAAAAAAATTGTGTGTCTTGTCTCCTTTCTAATGAAATATTTGTTTCGTTTCTAATAAAGTTTAGGATTCTAAACATACAACTAGAAAGATTTTTTAAATCGCTCAAAGGATTTTCCAGATACCGTGGTTTTTTGTTAAATTATGCTAAGTTTAGGAAAATTCTCGATTTTTAGCATAATTTTCAAGATATCTTGTAGCGATTTGACAAATGTTTTTATATCCGTGTTTAGCATAATAAATCTTATTAGAAACAGTGTGTCACAAGACATAATTACCTGACTTTGCTCAATTCTTCACAATATTAGTTGTAGACCATGTGTAACAACATTCCGCCTGGGCTTTTAAGAAAATGCAAAGTTAAAATTTTAATGTCACTCATTAGATTTAATTTACCACATATACTAAATAAAATTATTGTCCGTGAACTGCCCTTGTAATCACATACTCAAACAGGTTTCAAATCGATTTGACTAATTTTTAACAATTTTTAAGTTGAAACACTGATTTTTACAAAGTTTTAGTTATCTTCATTTAACACAATACCAAAAATCCTCAGTACTTTAACCAAGGTTGGTTACCGAAACGAATAACGGTAACGGTATTGAATTTCGTTTGTTTCGGTAACGGTAAAGGTAACGCAAAATTGACGAAAATTTCAACTAACCATATAATACCCCACTTCATAAAATGGCCCATATCTCGAAAACTAAATGAGATAGAGCAAAATGGACGACATGTTTGCCCTTACATGCCGTTAGATGCTATGGACTAGCACCGGGGAGGGTTCCGAGTCCCTAAATTTTAACAAATTTTACGACTCAGTGTAATTACGAACAAAACTGTAGTTTTACTAATTTTTTGCTTAAATTTAGATTTGTTTGTTAAATTTAACAAAAAGTGTTTTAAAATATACAAATTTTATTTTAAGCCAAAAAACAGGAATAAATTTTGTTAAAGTAACAAATTTTTTAGTTCAGCCAGCAGACCTATTATTTTGAGTGCAGCTTCTCATGCATTGGTATAAATATGTTAAATGAGTCGTTCCGATACTGAAAGTAGAGTTCAAGACTTAATTCAAATCATAATGTTAAGTAGGTTATCGTACAGTCTGCATACCCGACTTTATTTTTTTACTTGCATTTTTTTTTTTTTTTTATAAACATTGTGCCACTGATGTTTGCATGAATATTTTCCATATGCTACTAATTACAATTAAACAACTGTTTAAACTCAAATTTAGTAGTTAATTATCTTAAACGCTAATAAAACTCCTCAATATTTCTCTTGCCGTTTAGTAATATATTAATATTCCAACGTTATCCAACTAATATACATCATTTAACAGTTTAATTTTAAGTTTTTAGATAATAAATATCATTTATAGTAACTCCCACAGAACTTCAATATTTTTTTAGTATCAAATTGTTGTTAATGTGTTTAAACAAAAGAATTTGAAATACCAAAAGGGCGCCAGTTCATCTACATTAAATGACATATGATTAACGGCGACAAAATGACCATGTGACGCCACTATTGTTGTAGTAGCATCCAAAAACTAAAACAACAACTAATGAATGGTAGTAACATTTTTAAAGTTGGTATCCCAAAATATGAATAAAAGGAAACAAAAAGTAAATAAAAATGAATATTTTACGGTGGTTTTTTATTTATTTTTTGGAAACATATTTTAGGGTTAGGATTTGTAAGCCCCATATATATTTTTGGAAACAATAGCTGACCATTGAGGCGTCTTTGGCGTCACCATTGTGATCATGATGATGGTTGGTGGTAGTGTTAGTTGTGACTATATATCCACTACTATTATTATTATTGTTATTATGAGCTCTTCTTCAAGTTTTTGCTTTTTTTTAGTTTTTATATTGTGGGAGCTTTTAATTTTGTTTTAAAAGGTTTTATTTCGTTTTCTGGTTTTTATTGTCAAATAAAACAAAAAGAACACTTCCCGCTGTGTGACCATAACAAAGTCACTTATTTTTTGTTTTTTTATTTTTTTCAGAAAATGTTCTCAATTTTTCGAGTTTTAGTTGTTTGAGACACCACAACTAAAACGTCCAGCTGTGCCAAGTTTAACAATATGTAAATGCGTCAAGTTCATCCAGCAAATCGTTGTTATAAATTCATTTATACAATTTTTAAATTTTTGTGTGAAGTATGGATTTTTATATTTCATCCAAAAAAACAAAAACAGAAGAAATAACAATGACAATCCTCTAAGTATCCAACCGTGAAAAGGCGCATAAAAAACAAAGGTTACCTACTTCCTCCTTAACATGTGATGGTTGACAGTCATATTTTGTTAAAAGTTATTTCTATATGGTGGAGAAGCTTGATTTTTATTTCATTTCTTTAGCAAGAAGTGGTGGTGGAGGCTTCTTCATTTTTTTATGGATTTGCTTAACAAGCTGTTATGAATGTCGTAAATTGTTATAAATTTCGAAAATTTATGTTAAATCTTTTTCCAAAGGCATTAATGTTTATTTACAAAAAGAATCGAAAAAATTCAAGCGCCAGCAGGACAAACATTTTTATTTCGCTGCCATTGTTAAGGTGGGGGGATTAAAATTGTCTGTCTGAAGCTGCTGGTATTTTTTGTCGCTTGTCACTGATACTTTCATTATACGACTAAGCTTATAATATTTTTTTGAGAGCTTCTGCAGTTGGCAATTTTTCAGTTTTTTTTTTAGGTCTCCCAAAAAAAGTATAATATCATGATGAAATCAAGCGATGATTAAGCCGCACAGCAAGAAATCATTTACAAAAAAAATGCAAAACTTTCAAGGCTCATATTCTCAGAAATTTCGTACATATACAGTGGCTGACAATATGAAAGAAAATCGCATCAAGATTAATAACAATTGATTAATGTTTATTATTTAATAAAATAAAATAATCTCTATACATATATTTAAAATTAAAAATAAACCTTTATATATTTGGTAACACATGAGAATGATCTTTATATTGAAAAATATTGAATTTATTTTTTAGACCACAATATCGTAACATAAAATTTAATCCGTAAAATGTGTTCCCTTGTATTCACAATGAAAAGATAGTAGCTCCTTATATATCGCACACAACCAGCTTTTAACTAGAATGTATTTTAGGCCTAGCAGATTGTTAGAATAGAGTTTATTCATAATGATCTCTTAGTACACCGATTACGAGTAACCCTGTGTTTGAACATCAAAGATCTTTTTATTTTTGTGAATTGATTTTTTTTTACGTTTAATGACAGCACTTTAGAAGGAATTTTACAACAATACTAGAATCAGCTTAATAACAGTATTATGAATAAAACTCATGTTAACGCTGTGCATCTTGACTGAGATTTTTGCATTTCTGTGGACCATGAAATGATTAAAATTGAAACCTTATGTTCTAAGCAAATTGATAAAGACCTTTGAAATTCCTTATATTTGCTTATGATAAGGACTGCGCCATTAAAAAGTGTAACACACATTATTCTTAATAACTTTTTCTTTAATTAAAATTATTTTTCTTGATCAGAATATCTTTGTGAAATATGTCAGATTAAAAAATTCATCAGTTTATTAAACTCTACTGTTTTATAAGTTCACAATGGAGAATCAGAGACAAGAGAGCAATAAAGTTATAAAAAATACTCAAAGTAATGTATATTGGATTTATAAAGAGTAGAAAAGAAGCACACGGGACCAGGCATTATTGTGTTTCTAGAGTAGTCAAAAAGTTCAACAAAGACCTAATGATTGAAAGAAAGCCTGGAACTGTTAAAGAAAAATGACCCATGAACCAACACAAAGCCAAAAATGTGGAGAAGCTTTTGAAAGCTCTTCCAATCATTTCTTGCAGCGCAGTGGCACATCAGAAACTTATGTGTGCCGAATTGAAACTAACATTGAGAGTTAAACACACATATAAAAATAATTTGTAAATTAAACTTTTAATTGAAATTGAGCCTTCAATTGATTTTGTAAACAAAAATAATATGCTTGTTACTTGATTGTAGAATTTATTTTAATTAAATAGCAAACAAATATATTTGTTGAAATTTAAAGCAAATTTTAGCAAACAATGTTGTTGACTTGATTGTTCTTCAACTAAATAGTTTGTTAAATCATCAAACGAGTTTGTTGAAATTCAAAGCAAAATTTAACAATCGAATTTTTTTATATTTATTTATTTTTTAATTCAAAAACACCTCTCAAATAAAAAATATTCAAAATTTTTTATTTTTTTAAATAATTTTTTTTTATAAGAAGTTATATTTGAACATAAACATACATAAAAAGTGTACGTCTATAAGCCAAGAACAATTCAAGAGCTAAAGGATGAGATAATATGGCAGATTAACGACATTGAACCTCAATTATGTCTCAGAGTCATTGAAAATATGGACCATCGGATAGAGGTATGCAACCGAAGCCGTGGCGAGCATTTGGCCGATATTTTATTTCACACATAATTGTCATAGATCCTTCTATCATAATAAAAAATATTAAGATAATTCTCTGAAAACTTTTGCTTTTATTTACAATTAACATCGTGCGTTTTGTTTGGACCACCCTTTATTTTGTCGTTGGCAATCCCTATTCGCTGTTGATCTCACTACCCCAGCAAAATCTTTCATTACCAAATAAGTGGTTATATAATAGAAATTCATAGCTCCGCACAACTTATTTTTTGGCGTCTAAACTCATTATTTTTGTTTGGCGTGGTCGTTTTTATAAGTAGTCACGCTTACCCGCTCGCTTACGAAAAAATGGGAAATAAGTAGTTATGAGATTTTGAATAATAAGTGGTTATACACATGCTTACAAAAAGTTTAATTATAAGTGGTTATCCGATTGCTTACTTGATTCTTAAAAATAAGGAGATAAGCAAATACTATTATCTTAAGGAAATACATGCAGAAAAATGTTTCTCTAGTGTGTAATTTTAGGACTCGTCAGAAAAATTTAAACATAAAATATATTTACATACTATAATAAATAAAAATGTATAAAATTTAACTGTGTAAAAAGTACTTATTTAAACTATTACGAGTAAGTCATTATTTTATATTTAGAAACAATGATTACAATAGGCCGTTATTAGGAAATCATTATTTTATATTATAAAATAATGCAAAAGGTAATGATATATCATTTTTGGTAATGCATATAGTAATGAGCTGTCATTACCAATATTTTGCTGGGACATTTAACTTAAATATTCCTTTGAGTGCAGAGCAGACCATTATAATCTTAAATTTAATTTTTAGACATATGCTTTAAACTCAATAGAAATCTAAAGAAAACCATCTTGTTTTTATGTGTGTATTCAAAATACGTATACTTAAATCCGATTATTATTGGAGTCCTGCCGTTAATGTTGCCACACAAAGTGCCAAAAAAAAAGAAAGAAAGAAAGAAAGAAACAAACACAAAAATCCTAAAGTACGTTACATTTAGGTTCTTGGTGTAAATTTGTTTGGGCTGGCAAGGCGAGGATTGCATCAATAATACCATCTTTAACACAATGTTAATCGCATTAATCTTATGCTAAAAATAATTAGTGTTGTGTACACATACGCTGGGCTCATTTTGCAACACAGTCAGAGCAACAAACAAATGTACAAGAAATGAAAAATAAATACGAAAAGAAGTGTCACTACACCACATGAGGCCTTTTTACCAACTGACGGAAGGACGGACAACTGAATGGACAGAGTTTACTTCTTAAACCAACACAAGATAAAAGGGAAAACCCTTTAAAATAATGTTTAGCTTCTTTTATGAATTTTTATATTTGTTTTCTCTCATTCAAAATAATATGCACATGTACAACGCGTCACACTTTACAGGATCAAATTTGTGGCCAAAATAAAAACAAAGAAATGCACAAAAAGATCAAGTTAAACCAAAGCAGACAGATTTATGAACATATACAAGTGTTAATACTGCGTGAAATTAGATTTACTTTTTGTTTTATTTCTCTGGAAAGTAAAAATCACCCAAGTTGAAAGTATTTAAAATCTGCTTTTCTGTTTAATGCGCAAAATGCGTTCAAATGCATTTCGAAGTTATTGTCTTACGACTTTATGTGGCCAACAACAAGTACACAAGTGCATTACAAATGACTTTTCCTTTTCTTGCTGTTGCTGTTACTGTCTAAAGCCTGTAAACTAAGAGAATTATTTTTTAAGATTAGGGCGTGAATAAAGCAATTGTTTTCCAAGAATATCACAAACAACAAGGAAAAAAAGTCACACTTTAACACCCTTTAAATAGTTAAAATACTCATGTAGAATGAATGTAAAATGAATTTGGTTAAGAATGACTGTTAAAACAATAAGATTTTTATATAAAAAAATAAAGAAAAACGTAAATGTTTTATGTGTTTCTTGTTTATCTTATTCATGTGTCATTGTTCACCAAAAGTAAGGGGTTTCCTTTAACATATCAAAAAAAAAAACAAAAAAGATCTTCCAACTTACATTGAAGGCGTTTATCTAAGGTGGCAAACGTCCATTAAAAGGAAATCAGTTTACGAAAAAAACTGATAAATAATGATTTTTTGTTTCAGTTATTTTCTATTAATGGTTTAAAATTCCAAGAAACTTGCCAGTTTTCATTACAAAACAATTAAAGAAAACAAAAAGCGAAATAATAAATTAAACCAAAACGAACATGAAAACGAGCATGTGGTCCTTATAATTTCACTAATAAACAATAAGAATTTTGTATTCGTGTTGCCTTTTTATTTTATTTGAAAAAGGATTCCGTTTGTTAAATAATTGTTAACCATTTAACAAAGGACTTTGTTTCTTTTTTTTTTTTTTTTTTGTTAAGGACAGTGGCTTTTTCACTTTGATCATATTGTTGATTTTGTATATGTTTTAGTTTGTTATTCAATTGTTAGCCATACGAATTTATAGTCTTATTGCATGATTTTTTCAAGTGCTTGTCCATTGTTTTTTTTTTTTTTTGAACAGAACAATAGTAATTTTTTTTTTGGTAGTTAAAAATGCGTGTGAAAATGTCATCAGGCCTGACACTTGTAAAAAAGATCATATACGGTTTTTTGTGGTAAAAATGATTTATGTGAGAATATTCTTGTCACAATGACCTTAATTTCCAGCTAAATATCCTTAAATTTCGGTGTAAAGGCCTAGAAACAACAGACTTTTTGACGTTTACATGTTAGAGTTGTAATACTACAGTTAAATCCATATACACAAAGGGCAATTCATCCTAACAATCGCCAAAATATTATTACAGACTTATTTTTGATAGTTTTTATACGACTGTAATAATTGAAATGTTCTGTTAAAATTAATTCTGTTGAAATTAACAATTCTCCAGTAAAATAGTACAAATATCTAAAAAAAATTTCAATAGAATCGCAAATAAATTTTTTTTTACAACAATTTTGTTTTATACATAGTTGGCAACGGAAACGAATTAGGGTCGATTTTATAGTTCATACTTAAACGCACTTAGCACTATCCTATTGAAATAGATGCAGCTTTGAATGGATGAATAGTATTTAAGTGCTGTATATTCTTATACTGCTCGAACTAGTGTTTATCAATAACCAAATAAATATTCGTAAATATGTAGGGTCTCTGTCAGTTAGAGAAGTTAGAGACTCTACAGAGAAGTTAGTGTTAACCAAAAAAATCGCCCCTTATTCCTTTCGGTTGCCAACCATGCTTTTACATAATATCCCAGGCAGCAATTTCGGAGCGCTCATAAATAATATTTTCAGTTGACTTATAAAAATGATTATTATTCAGTTTAGAATACTCTTTTTTTTTGGTAGATTACACAGCTCTACAAAAAAAAGGTGAATATTATTGCAGTGGTTTAAGTATAATGAGGGGGTGCTGATTTCGAATCTGCAACCAGTTTGTTCAAATTGGCTCTAGAATTCCCGCAATTCGCGATTTAAATTTTTTAAATTTTTCAATTTAGTAACTATAGATTCGGTAAGAAAACGCTTTACACAGTTTAATCTTAATTCCGTGGTCTATTTTTAAAACTTAAATGTGTATGAATATCTTAATAACTTTTCTAAATATAGTCGCTAAAAGTCAAAACTTCAAAATTTTTTAAGGTTTTTTTTTTTTTTTAATTTTATATATAAGACGAAGTCCGATTATAAATATCAAAGCCAATTTGGAGAGTACAAGTTCCAAAATTTATATATACACCCAGAAAACAGATTCGGTGCTGACAACCCGATTTGTTGCCAATCGAATGGTTCAGTTGCATCGAATGAATTTTTCGTTTACTTCTACCGAATTATTCTTCATACAACTGAAATTCCGTTGTCACAGTCAAATTAGTCTTGTCTCAATTAGTTTTCTGTTGCCACAATTGAAAAATTCGGCTACCACAACCGAACCATGCGATGGACTACAAATGGGGTCATCAGAACTGAATCTGTTTTCTGGGTGTATGTCATATTGCTTTAAAAAATTAAGTGCAGTTTTAGAGCCTTTTGTAATTAAAATTAGACTTACACCCTTATTCTAAACTTTATAACAATAACAAAATTGTGACAACACTGAGGTGAATGGTAATGCCCCCCCTCCTCTTGAAAATGAGCTTTTTCTTTAATTTTGGAAGTAATTTTAGAAGTCGTGGGAATATTTCATATCATTTAAGTACCATTTTGTCGTAAAACAAAATCTCATAATTTTGGTCTACCCTCTTAAGGGACTAAAATGGTTCTACTTAGGACTACGTTTTATGGATAAGAAAAAGAATAAGATTTTTGGAATCGTGAGACAATTTCCTTTAATTTGAGTACACACACTTACATGTTACTATGTCCCCCGTTTTTTGCCCCCACGGGCCTCCCGGGGCCGAGCCCCTCCCAAAATGAATTTCTTTTTTAATTCCAGAGGGGGTCATATTTTTTTTATTTTTGACGAAACCCCATAAACTGCACTTTAGCCTAAACATTTATCAAAAAAATTTCTAAGTTGTTTAAGATAAAACTTTATATAATCCAGATTCCAATTTTCTAAGTCATTTTATACACCCAGAAAACAGATTCGGTGCTGGCAACCCCATTTGCTGCCAATCAAATGGTTCAGTTGCAGGAAATGAATTTTTCGGTTGCGGCTACCGAATTATTCTTGATACAACTGAAATTCCGTTGCCACAGTCAAATTAGTCCTGTCTCAATTGGTTTTCTGTTGCCACAACTGGAAAATTCGGCTACTACAACCGAACCATGTGATTGGCTACAAATGCGGTTATCAGAACTGAATCTGTTTTCTGGGTGTATTTAAGTTTACATAAATCTTATTTTAAAATAATTTCTGAATCAATTTTTAATAAAAATTTCAGGGTTTGAAAGGAAAAATATTTTTATGTCAATTTTACAATTGAAATATATTTCAAGACCCAACATATTTTTTTTTTATTTATTTAAGTCTATGGCTAAAAATCCTTACAGACTATAATATTAAAAAAGAAAAACATGATTAACAAATACAAATTAAAATTATATTACGTTTAATGGAAAAAAATCTATCAATTCATTTATTTCGTTGTAGTGTTTACATATTCTTAATAACTTTTACCCCTAAATTCATAAACGCTTTCTAAAATTATAGGAGGTTTATTGAATAAATTTTGTATGAAAATGATGTTTTGTAAACCTGCTATAACTTAACAAAGCATTTATGAATTGATGTGTTAGAATATAGTTGAAAAATCCCTTGCTTGTTGTCTTAAGATTTGAACAAGATTAGTATATCACTCTGACTGTAGATTTTATTTGCTATGCACGCTTTGTGGCCACCACACCCGATGCCACCGCTATCACCCGCCCGAGACTTTCGTAACCATTTCGGCGTGCACCCCAACCATTTTGTTGCCGAAAATCTAAAAACAAAATGATTAGAACTCAGCTATTGAAATGATTATGAGAATTGTACACTTTCTGTGCAAATTTCAGCAACATTTGAAAAGCAGTAAACAAAAAATGAAGAGGATTATGATAAACATCCATTAAAAAATTATTATTTTTACAGCAAAAATCCAAAATGGATCACAAACAACTCATATATTAAAATAAAACGAGTAAAAATGTTAAAGTCGGGCATGCCGACTATGCAATACCCTACACCAGTCTGGTTAAAGCCAACTGATGTTTGGATCCCAAATTCGAATGGGTTAAAATGGGACTTGTGTCAAAATTTTATATAATGTGAGTGAGCGAACCAAATTTCATTAAAATATCTTAATATTTGCGACCTGCAGTTTGTAACCAAGCCAATTTTGGGGGGACCCTTATATGGGCACTAGGTCTAAACATGGACCAGTGTTAACCAAAATCAATAGGCTTCGTCCTTGTGCTGATATAAATCGGTGTACCAAATTTCATAAAAATATCTTAATATTTGCGACCTGCAGCATATAAACAATATAATTTTGGGGGGACCCTTATATGGGCACTAGGTCTAAACATGGACCGATGTTCACCAAAATCAATAGGCTTCGTCCTTGGGCCAACATAGGTCGGTGTACCAAATTTCATCAAAATATCTTAATATTTGCGACCTGCAGCGTATAAACAATATAATTTTGGGGGGACCCTTATATGGGTACTAGGTCTAAACATGGACCGGTGTTAACCCAAATCAATAGGCTTCGTCCTTGGGCTGATATAAATCGGTGTACCAAATTTCATCAAAATATCTTAATATTTGCGACCTGCAGCGTATAAACAATATAATTTTGGTAGGACCCTTATATGGGCACTAGGTCTAAACATGGACCGATTTTAACCAAAATCAATAGGCTTCGTCCTTGGACCGACATAAGTCGGTGTACCAAGTTTCATCAAATCATCTTAATATTTGCGAACTGTAGAGTGTGCACAAGAATGCATGGATGGACAGACAGACAGACAGACAGACGGGCGGACGGACATACGGACATCGTTAAATCGAAATAAAAAAAAATTCTAAGTCGATCGGTATACTATAAGGTGGGTCTGGGACCAATATTTTTTGGTGTTACAAACATCAGCACAAACTTATAATACCCTGACCACATAGTGGTGTAGGGTATAGGTTGTATCGTTGTATCGTCCTAACAAAAGACAGAGTTGTTAAAATTTTTATTTGACTTTAACAACGATTTTCTATTGGGTTTTCTATCTGTTAGCACGTTTAAACATAGGACACTAAACATCCATACGTAAAAATGTTGTATCGTGCTATTCTCAAATGTTGTATTTTTTCAATTAAAATTTTAACCAGGGTTGGCAGGCAATACCGCTAAAATACCTTTGTCGATTCAAACCCCTTTCAACTGACTACTGTTACCCCTAAAATACCGTTACTGAAATACCGTTATCCTTAAAATATCGTTACCGAAGTAACTGAAATACCGTTATCCTTAAAATAAAGATACCGAAATAAATGAAATATCGATACCCTTGTAATACCGTTACCGAAATAAATGAAATACTGTTATCCCTAAAATACCGATACCGTTAAAATTAATTATCTGCTTTTGTTAATTGCACGTGGTTATTGAGTATTTTTCGTACATTAAGATGGTAAACTGGTTCTGTTTTTAAACTCGTTTTTTTTTTGCAAAAAAGAAATTGCGGGATGCATCGAAATAACTGACTACCGTTATCCTTATAATACCGTTACCGAAATAACTGAAATACAGTTAACCTTAAAATACAATTACCGATATAATCAAAAGCCCGTTATTTTTAAAAAGCCGATACCGAAATAACTAAAAAACCGTTATCCTTCAAAAACCGATACCGAAATAAATAAAATAACGTTACCTTAAAATACCGTTACCGAAAGAATCTAAACTAGTGTTACCCTTACCAATAACCGCATCGTTTCGGTTACCATCCATGATTTTAACAACTCTGTTTTTTGTAAGGACGATACAACAAATAAAACAAACAACAAATTCATAATTTCAAGTTTATGAAAAATTCACAATTTAAAAAGTGGCCGTAAAAACGGGCATGGTTAACGAAAATAACAATATATCGCGACCTGGCCTAGGATAAAAGGATCATGTGTATCAAATTTGAGCAAAATCAGTTGGAAAATAAAAATTTCTGTAGCCAATATCCATTGTTATATATCAAATTCATAGTTTAAAAAAATGGGCTGAAAAATGGGCGTGGTTAATAAGAAGTATATCTCGACCTGGCCTGAAATATAAGGATCGCCAGGATTATGTGTTCCAAATTTCAGCACAATCCGTTGTAAAATTCAAATTTTCGTAGCAACATCTATTGTTACATAACAAATTCATAATTTTTTAAAAAGTAGGCGTAAAAGTGGCCGTGATCAATGAAGAGTACATCGTGACCTCGCCTCCAATATTGGGATCATGTGTACCAAATTTGAACAAAATCCGTTGGAAAATAAAAATTGCCATAGCGATCATCCATTGTTATATAACAAACACATGATTTAAAAAATGTGGGCGTAAAAGGGGGCGTAGCCAATGAGAATCACATGGTGACCCCGGCTAGACTATAAGAATCATATCTTCCAAATCTGACCGAAATCGGTTGGAAAATACAAAATTTCAGTGCGAAAATCCATATTTCTATTTTCAAAGAAAAAATGGGCGTAGTCATTACAAAATTTGCATGTATGTTGTTTTAATTGCATTCGTAGTTGTTTTTGCTACATTTGTCAGTTGATTTTTCACAGTTAAAAATAACTTCACATTGCAGTTGATTTAAATGCAAATGTAGTCTACACCTTTTTAACTGCAAATGCAGTTATTCTAACTGTCATTTGCAGTTAATTTTACCTACATAATTCCCTGAGTGTAGACACTATATGAGTAATATGTATTTTTAGGAGTCCATAAAAGCAGTGCAAAAACCAGTGTTGCCATTTCAGTGCTTTTTGGGTATTTTTTTGTGCTTTTTTCCTTCCCGTACCCGGTGATTTTTTTCAAATACCCGTTTATAAAAAGCGGGTATTTACAGTGCTTTTTTAGATTTTTGGCAGTGCTTTTAGTGCTTTTTGTACAGTTTATATTTTTGGTATTTGTTCTCCATTTTTCAATTTTTCTTGAATTTTCTGTCAAAGTTGAAAAAATAATACGAAATATACAAAAAATACATTATTTCACAATGTTTGTAGTACAATTTTAAATAGCAACATCGTTATATTTAAACTTCAAAATTTTTAAATATTAGTTTGGTGCTTTTTACCCCTTTTTTGGTTATTTTATTACACGATTTTACAAAGCTAAAATGTGTTTTTAAAATCTTGACTTAAATTTTCAAAAAATTATTATCGTGCTTTTTTACCCCATTTTTGGTAAATTTTTACCCTTTTTACCCGGTTTCACAATGCTTACGGTGCTTTCCTTCCTTCAAAAGTTGGCAACACTGGCAAAAACTATTTTCAATTTAAGACATACTCCCTTACAAATGTGTTAATTAAATATTAATTTGCTATTTAAACGAATCAGTTTTAACGAATTTGTTTTTGTACAATCTACTTCGAGAAAAATTTGCGATGAAAGGGAATTTGAAGTGAATATAAAATTACTCACCTCTCGGCGTCTGGCGAAAAATTTGACAAAATATTTCAGCCATCAGACACTTTTATGTAATTTATACTAAAATACACCCAAAGCTTTGAAGAATTGATTCCTTAAAAAGACCATATCGTCACCTAAAATGCAAAAGGGCGTAACAACACTTTTTATTTTTCTACACTAGAACCAAAAAAAAACGTTGTAGAATTAAAGATATTCTATATTTTCTTATCTTGTTTAAAACACGACTATAGACTTATTTCGGCATATAAGTTTAAAATTTTGTAGAGAAATGTAATTTAGTCTAGTGCATCATAATCAATCAGAAAATCGGCTTAAATTTTTTTGTTGTTACGCCCTTTTGCATTTTAGGTGACGATATATTGAATGGATGTCACTACATTGCCAGATCTGTCAAAACAACAGAGTTTTATATTGGAAGATGACAATGCAAATTGTGGTAAAAAATTTTTATTGTTGTTTTTGTTTTTTCTTTAATATTTTTAATGTTTACTAAATCTCCTAGACGAGAACAAGAAATTCTCATTGAGTTTGTAATTTAACTTATCAAATATTTCCAGAAACTCTAAAAACATCGTCCGTTGACGATTTCCTTACCTAGTGTCTTCAAATGCAATAAAATATGCCATAAAATTTGCGAATTACACACAAAGCAACAACAAAATTATTTTCGTTATTGTTGCTTTGTGTGTTATTTTCAAAAAAGGTTAGGCCAGAATGAAAGCCGGATAGGTACATGCCTTCAACAGATTATTTTTCACAATTTGTTAAATACGTTTGGGATTTTAGCATATTTAATTCCTTTAATGGAATTAATTCATATTTGATTTGATTGATACAGACAAAATAAGTCTGTAAAGTCAGCAAAAAATTTTGCTGACTCGGCAAAATTTTAGTCACAATTTTTTTTTATAAATAGTCGTAAAAGTTCTCTTCTACTGAACGGCGGAAAATTTTCTTTGAATTCAGTGAATGTTAATTTCTGTTTTTTAATTCAGTGGACATATTTTTTTCAACTCACTGAACGTAATTTTTTTTTTTTTTAGATTGAACGAATTTTGTCTGCCCGTTTTATAAAAACTAACCCGTTCACCAGTTAATTAATACATTAGATTTAAAAAAAAAAAACTTTTGCAATTGAATTAATGTCCATAATTTCAACCAAGTGCTCAGATAGCACCTACTGTTTTTTCTACGCTTACACGGTAGGTATCTAAGGACTGGTAAGTATCTATTGCTTGAAATTACGGGCATAACTCTTTGAATTTGGAAAAAATGCAATTGAAGACATCTGACAGACATTTTTAAGTTGAAGCGTCTGTAACCTTGTACACATACTTCGGATTTCGTTCTGAAATTTTAGTATGATGTTTTTGCTTAAAAGTACTATCGATTTATGAAAAAATATCGATTACGCTCTGCAGCAATTAGAGTCTTAACCAAACAAATTTAATGAAAAGTTCCAATGGACGAATTCCAGCAAAAATCCATTAAAGTAAACATGGCAATTCTTTTTTATTTAAATAACTTTAATATGGCAATGCCTTTAAAAGTAAAAACAAAACTGGGGCTTCCCCGTTGTTTTCATTGTGTGTTACTTTTGTACAGGTGTGATTTCAGTACTTGGTCAAAATAATAAATACATTGCTGAATTCTTTTATATTTTCGCAGTCTGCTCTAGTTTTTTGGAAAGGCTAGTTATTTTACTGTTGTTTATCTTTATTCATAACGAAATATATAGTAAAAAAATCAGCGATGGGTCGAAAAAGTCATTGTTTTCCGGAGGAGAGAAAATTTTTTTCAAGACTAAGAGAAAGTGGCGAAAGTCTTCGTTCTATAGCAGAAACTATTAATCGGTCGCTAGTTTTTGTACAAAATGATTTAAAGACTAAAAATCCCGTCGAAACTCGCGCAACACCCAAAAAAACTTCAAAAACAACAGATATCCGTATTGTAACTCTTGCGAAGAAAGACCCATTTGTGTCTTCAAGAGTGATTTCAGCAGATATTGGAAATGTAATTTCATCGCGAGCGGTTCGTCGTAGACTACAAGAAGCTCATTTACCAGGATGGATATGCAGAAGAGTCCCTTTGCTTAGACAAAACAATTTAAAGGCTAGGTTGGCGTTTGTAAGTAGTCATTCCAATTGGTCCGGAGCAGACGGTGAAAAAAATGGCAAAACATTTTGTGGAGCGATGAAACAAAAATTTATTTATTTGGACACGATTGTGCCCGGAATGTTCGACGCCTTAAGGGTAAGGAATTCCATGTTCGCGGTCAAGCACGGGGGCTGCAATATTATGATCTGGGGTTGTTTCTCGTGGTATGGTGTTGGTCCGATACATCGAATTACCGACACTATGACCAGATTCCATTACAAAGATATCTTGGAAAATACGATGTTGACCTATGCCGAGAAAAGTATGCCTCTTAGATGGACATTTCAGCAGGATAACGATCCAAAGCATACTTCTAAGTTGGTAAAAGATTGGTTCCAAGACAATCACGTGTCTTGTCCGGATATTTACTTGACTGGTCAAGTCAAAATCCGGACTTGAACCCCATCGAAAATCATTGGGGAGAGTTAAAACAAAGAATTGGAAAGGAGGTTTTTAAAAATAAGGATCAGTTATGGAATTTTGTTCAAAAAACTTGGTATGAAATACCAGTAGAGACCTGCAGGTAGCTTATTGCCAGCATGCCAAAAAGAGTCAACAAAATAATTCAAAATAATGGTGGATATACCGGCTTTTAACGAAACTCAGCTAAAGTCACTCAATTTAGCAGAAAAACTTGAATTTTTTACTGTTTTGCTTATTTTAACTAAATGTACTTATTATTTTGTCCAATGGTTTTTGATTAATTACATACTTTTTGAACAAGACTGAATTTAATTTTTGTATTTTGTTATTGTTTTAGTTTTTATTTTATTTCTAATGTTATAACAAAACAAATTAGTATTTGTTTTTTCTTTTAATTTAAATAAATTTTCGCCTACGAGCCTTTAAAAAAAATATTTCAGGCTGTAATTATGATTTTGACCATATGTGTACATTTTTTAAACATTCTGATTGATTAAAAACAAATTAACCAATCAGAATGCTTAAAAACACGGGTGATTTAAAATTTTTCTTTTGATGTAAAAATAATTGTAATTTCTTATTTCCATTTGGTTTGGTTCAGACTCTAAAATGTTTCTTACACTGTGTTATTTTAATGTCTTACTAAATTCAGACTGTCCTCTTAAGTACCGCTTTAAAAATCAAAATTTCCATCCCTGATATTATGTGCATTTAAAATACCAACTTTATGCTCAGTGTAAACCACTAAAGCTTTAATTTTGCGTTTGATGTATGTACATCAGTAGAGCCAATGGTAAAGCGTAATACTGGTAGCCATATCGTTCATCGTAGCAACAAAAAACATCTAAAACCATTTGTTGTTTTAAACCGAAAAAAGAAACATGACAACGGAAGAGAATAATGTTCATGTTACTGGCGCCTACTTGTACAAACTAAAATCAACCACCACTAAAACATGGCTACTGTGTAAGAAAGAGCATACACAGCGCTAACTACATCACACTACTACGTCTAACTGCATTCTTGTTATATAGGGGGAGGGGGAGAAAAAAAATAACAGTAGCAAAAAATAAAAAAAAAACTTCAAGAGCGAATGAGAAAGAAAATAGCAATAGTACGATTAATTTAAGTAAACAAATAATGTTTAAAACCACGAACTTACCAACAATTATTTAGATGGAAACTTTTTATATAAAAATACACTTTGAAAAAAGAAACGATAAGTTAAATTAAGATGTTACTTCAATGAGCACGTTTTTACAACTGACAATGATTATCACTTGACGGACGTGGTTTAGTGGTTAAAACACACTAAAAATATGTAGTATGAGATATGGAAAGCAAAGTATACGATGGTGGTTACTAGTGCAGTGTTTAATATATCCCATCATAATGGGGACCTCAGTGTACCTCTACTACACATATTGGGGAAATGAATACAGTAGGAGAAGTAATAATGTGGGAAATAACTAAAGACTACTACTACTTAAAACTCTTTGTAAGAGAGTTTATGATGACGGTTGATATGTGGACGACTGAAAGAAGGAGGTGCTTAACTCCAGTAGCCGAAGTTCAATAAAAAACGAATGAGGATTATATTTATACCAGTGTTGCCATTTCTTCTCATAAATAATGTTCTGGATACCTAAGATTTGAGTAATATAAAAATTAAAATTAGTTTCATTAAAATTAATGAGATTTTTGCAAGTATTATTGTCGAAATATTATTGTAATATTATTGATATATATTTTCGTTCATTTGACACTATCTTTCTCGACTTTGGGTTATTTTTCCTAAAAATGATGAAAGACCAATGAATATTATAGTTTTAAATAAAAAAAAAAGAAATTATTTCATAAGGTTCTTTTGTAGCCAACTATTATTAGGTTATAATTTAATAGGTCTCTAATACAGGCGTCCTGAAGCGTCGGTACGGTATTGTCCTTGATATTTTCTTATATGACTCTTCGTAGTTATCAGAATTACTTTCGCAACTTATGCTCTTTTCGAAAAATCAGAAAAACGGATTAACGATATGTTAATAAGCCCAACAAAAAAGAAAATTAACCAAACCATTCTTAAGTTTAATGTCAGAAATTTGCGCGTCGAGATTGAAGCGAAGACCTGCTTCGGATATTTTCGATATTTCTCTTAGTTCGGTTTTTAGCCGACTTTCCCTGAAGCACTATTTTCACATTTATTGCTAATCTTTCAAATGTTGGCATACCAATGGATATCCAAATGTTTCTTTCCTGAAGAACTTTAACTCTGTTTAGAAATACATATATTTGAATTTCGGAATTTCACACCTCTTCCTACAAAAACAAATCTACGTTTTTACGCCTCAGTCAAGATATTGGACCGCTAAAAAAATATGTGTTCATTAATTTGCCCTGTCATATTTTAATTGCTTTAAATAGCAAAGCTTAGAAAAAGATTTAAAAAGTAGTCCTTAGTTGGTTTCCCCACATTTTTGCGCTATAATCTCTGTGAAATATAAATGGATTGAGACCTTTTCAGTGGTATATATAAATACTTCAGAATTTGATGTGTTTGCAGTAGCTCTCTCAGAATATTAGGCTCAGTTTTATAGTCAGAACTAAGAGTAATTTTATCTTAAGTATTTCTTAAGTATGCAATTTTGTTTAGAAATTTCTTACTTAAAAAATATTAAGGAAAAAATCGAACTTAGTTCTGACTATAAAACTGGCCCTTAGTATTTTTAAATTATAAGATCTCTATATTTTTTAATAGGTTTTTGAACAAGAAAATTTTCTCTAAATTCTTGTTGCTGGAAAAAAAATTTTAGGTAATTTTGGTACAATTTTTAAGCGCCGGTTGTGTGCAATTACATTCAACTAGTGGCAACACTGGTTTAAATAAACTCTCATTAGTTACACTGAGAAAAACTATTTCGTAACTTGATGTACAATTGTAATAATAATTATGTGTAAATTTATGTAATTAACAACTTACCTTATTTAATAAGAATTAAATACGTTATAATGTTTATAACATTAATTGGCTGCTGAAATAGTAGTTCATTTGTTGTTTTTGTTTATTGTAATTTAACACTCGCGTTTTAATTTATTGCTTTTAATTAGTATTTTTATAAAATGCAAATTTGTTTTAAAGTCTATTCTTTTTCTTTAGTTTTTTTTTTAAATAGTGTATTTTTTTATCTTGAATTAATTTTGTAATAACTACGCGTGCTACTACTTGTTGGTGCGTGCTTGCTAACAAACTAAATAAGCCAAACTTCTTTTGGTAGTAAGCAAGTCAAGTAAGTTGATTAGTAAGTAATGCTGCCGATGGTTTTTCGATACGTTTTTGTTTTTGCTTTCTTGTGGTTTGGTTTCTTGGTTGGTTGTTTGGTGGAGACGTTAATATTATTAATAAAATATATTCCACTTCCGAACGCTTCCGTGCGCGACAGTCAACTGCAAAGTTACGATCAAAATTTCAGCTTAACAGCTGCCTGTGTTGAGCGCGCGAGTGGCTTCTGCTTCTACTGCTGCTATAGAGTGTTGTGTTTAGGCTCAGTTAAGTTCAGCGCTCGTACGAATTTCAATTCGTACTTCTAAAAATAACAACAACAACAACATCAGATCACTTTTGAAAAAACAAAAAAAAATACAAAAAGAAAACGGTCTTAGTCAACTTTTGGCCTGTTTATTGTTGGTTATTATATTATTTGTTAAATGTTTCTGTTTCGTCGTCGTACACGTTCATACAAAGACTTACTTGTGGCTTGTCTTTTTTGCCTGGATCACCGATCACTACTTCAACTTATTTTTTCTTTTTTGTTTTGTTTACTTCTTTTTCGTCTTCTTTTTCAGTGCCTTATTGCCTTTGGTAGTAGTGATGTTATTGAGTATTGTCTGTCTGGCCATTTGCTGTCTTCTGTACTGCTCTTTACTACTACTGCTCTAATCTTTGGCTCTGACTGTCTGGCTGTTGGTTGGCTGTTTAGGGCGCTATTCTTTGTTTTGAACTCGATGTTCGCTATTTGTTACTCAAAACAACAAAAAATTAAGACAAATTTTTCTACCATAATATTCTCCTCAGTGAGTACTCCTCACTGGTCTTTAACAACCAGGGATGGAAAACATGGTACAATTGTACTTTTGGTACCTTTTGACCTCCGTTGGTACCGTGGTACTACCGCGATCCATTTGGTACAATTTAAAAAATTGCCAAATTTAAAATTTTTGTATTAAATGAACTTGTTGTACTTTAAAGCTGTCAACAAATATTCGAATTGCAGACGTGGACTAAAAAAACTTGTAACTGACAACTTTTTAGCCCAATGTTGCAAAAAAATGTATTATTATTTTCCCGTAATCAGCTAATCAATACGACTCGATTGAGTGCTGCTACTACATAAAATTCGAGAATTTAACCCGCGTCTCTCGTATTTATTTTGAAAAAATAATATATTGTTTTCTTAGGACGGGTAACTTATCTAAAAAATAACCAGTACAAAACTTTAGCAACATATACATATGTATTTTCATATAAATTTGATATTCAGGTCTTTGTTGTTGTATAGAATAGTATTTCCTGCAAGTTTGACTTCGATCGCACATACTTTTTGTATCAAAAAACTGGTGAGGGCTGAAAAAATACAATTTTTGTAGAAGAATATTTTCTGCAAGTTTGACATTGTTCGGAAAAATTTTCTATATATGAAAAATTTTGGTACCGTGAGGGTCGAAAAAGTACAATTTCTTTATGTGCTTGGTACCAAATGTAAAAACTCATTTCCATCCCTGTTAACAACTCAACAATCATTCACCTTTTCTTAGTAAACAAAAACACAAAGGTAAACCCAAGAATTAAACATTTATAACAGTGGTATTTTTTATCTTTTTCTCTCCTGTTTGTGTGTTTCTGAAAAGAGCATACACTTTATAGAGAAACTATGTTATTCACCATTCTCCTGATAGCACTGTAGCCACAGTGCAAATATACTTGAAAAACGTCTAGTGTCGGTTGTAGGTCTGGTTGAGTGCCTTTCGGATATTTTTGGTACTTTTAAGCTCTCCGTACCTGTTCATTTTTTGCAAATAATCGTTGTGAAAAAACTTATATTTACAGTGATTTTTTCCCGATTTCTGCCAGTGCTTAAAGTGTGTTTTTCTTTTATTATATTTTTTCTAAAGACTGAATAAATTAAAAGAAATTTTCTGTCAAGCCTTAAAAAATAATGCGAACTAAATAAAAAGTACGCTTGTGTATATTAGAGTTGTCCAAAAAAACATGTGGCCCCTATTCCTTAATGAATCAGTAATCGAAATACGCAGATATTTCAATGAAATTTGGTACACAGACCTATGTCAGCCCAAGGACGAAGCCTATTGATTTTGGTTAAAATCGGTCCATGTTCAGACCTAGAGCCCATATAAGGGTCCCCCAAAATTGGCTTTTTTACACGCTACAGGTTGCATAACGAAGATAATTTAATGAAATTTGGTTCGCTGATTCTAGATAGAATCAAATATTTGGACCTATCGCCCATATGGGATATATTTTCTATTTTCTCTTCTTTTATAATTTTATAGAACATTTTGACAAAAGTCCATTGTAACCCATTCGAATTTCGGATCCAAACATTAGTTGGCTTTTAACCAGACTGGTGTAGGGTATTATATAGTCGGCATGCCCGACTTTAACTTTTTTACTCGTTTTAATTACATTTCCGTTATATTTAATACATAACATACAAATATAAGTTTGGTACCTTTTCACCCTTTCTGGTTCGTAACTGTTTTGCAATGCATTTTTAAATTATAAACCCAAAAAGTTATCAAAATATTTGCCATTTTTACCCGTTTTTACAAAATTCACAGTGTTTTTCTCTTTTCAGGAGCTGGCAACACTGTTAACAATCTTCAGCAATTTGAATGCCCCCTCAAAATCTGAGCACCCAGAAAAAAAGATTGGTTGGAATTCGATGAAAAGCATTAAAATTTATATGTTGGAGCGTTATTTAATTTGGGTTATTTATAATCAATAAGTAAATCAAAAATATTGGTTTGGGAATTAAAAAGAGCGACAATTGGTGGGAATTAAAAAGAGCGACAATTTTAAAAGTAATTGTCGATATTTGAAAGTAGTAACTACAAATAAGGCTACTGCACACAGAGAAAAAATATGCCATTTTCCAACTGAAATTCGGTTACATCTACTAAAACAGGTTGGTACAACTGAATATTGGTTATCACAACTAAATTCGGTTTATACAACTGAATTTTAGTTGCAATACCCAAAATATTTAGGAATCACATTCCAATATGGTTTACACCTGTCGAAAAATTAACAATTAAGTAATTAGTTTTACAGTTGATTGGGCATTAGAATATCTTCATTCACTACGTAAGATACTTATGTTTAATATTAGTATACTTTAATTAAAAAAAGAAAAAAAAGAAAAAAAATGTTTCATTTCAAATGAAGCGGGCAGGTACTCCTGTAGGAATATAACACTTAAGGTATTCGTATGTAGTGTAAGGCAATTGGTATGTCTTACACTGGAATTTCGGATAACCTCGTTTACGGTTTTAACGATTAGATCTCTGATGAAGGTCCTCATCAGAGATATACCATTTTGCGTTTACAATAGTCCTTAGTTTCTTAGATTGTATACGTTGTATAATTTTTATATTTGAATTACTTGCAGTTCCCCATTATACCGTACTTCCAAATGGGGGATATTATTGTGTTGTAGATAAGCAATTTGTTTTGAGTTGACATCTTGGATTCTCTCCCATAAATTCAATCACACTAATGTTTATACTTTTCTTCACACAAATATGACGAAAAGTATGCTGAAATTGTATAAAAGAAAATCTTTTCAGTGTTCATACTGTTATCGACGAACACTGACCCCAGTTCGTTGACAGTGTGTTAAAATTTCCCGTAGGGACACTTGTGTGAAATTGACCCCTTGTGACATGTCACAAGACAAATCCTAGGACAGGTTACTGAACTCTCATTAAAAAGCAAAGTTCAGGGACATGTCCTGGGATTTGTCTTGTGACATGTCACAAGGGGTCAATTTCCCCCTCCTATGACAACGCCATGTAAAAGTGAGCACTCTATTTCATATAAAGGGACCAGTTCGGTGACAGTTTGTTAAAATTTCCCGTAGGGACACTTGTGTCATAATATAAACGGGGCTTAACCAGTATACATAATTGCCTGAATTTGTTTTTTAGTTGATTCTTCTTTTGAACAGTATGATTTTTCCATAACAATTTGGAGTCGAGAACCATCCCCAGATATTCAGCTTTAGTATCTGGGGGAATTGGTGAGTTATTTATCATTATTGGTTGATGGTTTGTGATCTTCCTATTGGTATAAACTAGTTGGATTGTTTTATCACTGTTTAGCTGTATTCCCCAAGTTGGGAACCTGTTATTGTACTGTTTAATAATTGTGTGAAATGTGACATGATTTTATCAAATCAGACAGTTCATATACAGAAGTACAAAATTCTCGTCCCGTTAAATTTTTGTACATTATGTAGTATTTCGGTTTGTGTGTTCCAACCATCATTTTCTTTTAGCCGACAACTGATGATTGGAGTGAAACAATTGAGTGAGACAATTGTATTGTATATCATGAACATGGTCAACCTTTTTGAGGCAGCCTAGTACTCTGGAAAAGGCAAGAATTAATTTTTTTAATTAAAATATTCAAATAATGAAATAGCAAAAAATGCCAAAAAAAAAACATTAGCGGGGGGTTTCTACAAGACGTTCGTCATGAGATGAATGCGTGACATGTATTTTATTTTTACATTCCATGTGCATTGCTAGTGTATGTTATTTTCGTTAGTGACAGACAGCGTTGCCAAAAATGTTTGTGCTCATATCCCCATTTTAGAAGTTGAAATCCCCAAAATAAATTTATAAATCCTCAAATATTTCCCCAATATAGTTTTTTTAATACGAATTTGAAATAAAAATCCATGTTTAAGGAAAATTAAATTTTATTTGTTATTCTCATATTATATTGACAAGCTATCAACGTTGGATTAAGTCATTCCCATATAAATTTGACATTATCAATGTTGAAAGTTAACACTTAACGCTGGCTAATGTCAAATTTATATTTACATTATAAGTAATGATTTTCAATCCTTTAGAAAAACAAAACAAAAATATTACTAAATACATTTACTTGCACAAAAAATCAACAAAAATCATAAACAAGTATTAATGTATTCTTATAGTAATCTAAAAACATTAAAATTAACACATTCCAGATCAAGTGTAAATTATTTTAACTTCCCAGTGTAGAAACGGTAATGACATATCATTATTTTTTGGACTACCAGTAATGACACCCACTTACCTTCTGCATTATTTTAAAACATATAATAATGAATTACTGATAATGACTTACTTTTATCATTATTTCAAATAGAAAATAATTTTCTAGATTTTTTTGAAAATTTTTTGAAATCTATTTTTAGACTCAATATTTTTTAAACACTGGTAAGGATATATGTAACCACATATTTTTTGATTTTTTGTATGTTGGAGAGTAAGCTTACTTGTGTGCAGCATGTCAATTATGTTTTTATCTATTAAATATTACATGTCGATATAGCTCAGATGGTAGAGCTGTTGACTGGCAATCTGCAGACCCAGGTTCGATTCCCGCACCAGAAAATTTTATTTTAAAAAAAATACAATAAAAAATATTTTTTTTTATATAATTTATTTTTCTGAAAATCTATTTTTAGACTCGTTATTTTTGTCAATACTGGTAAGCACATAGGTAACGATATATTTTTGATTTTTCGTATGCTGGTGTGTAACGACAACTCATTATTTTTCGCGACATCGCCATATAAAGGTAATAAGAAATCTAATAACAAAAGTAACTAGGTACCATTACCAAGTATGTAGTTACATAACAACATATCTGGTAATGATTTTCTACACTGGGTTATTAAGAAAAAACTCGTCGAATTTATTTTTACTACGACAAAAAATATTTATCGCCCCTTCGACGATCGGTCAAAATCTGAACGTGGGATTTCTGATTTCAATCCTATTTTGCACCCTGGAACTCTATGTAACCACCTAAAGATTTTCATTTTCAAGAAATTCTTACAAATTCCCGATTTGATTCATGGGATCATTTAATTGCATAGGTAATTACTTCTACATTTTTTTAAAGTCAAAAAGAATGCATTTTTCTAAAATTTGGCCACTCTCGATTCCAAAAGATGGGATGTTTACTAAAAAGCAACACTAATTTTTTTGGTTACGGGGTTTAACTATTTACAAATTATGTAGGTTTTTTTCAAAAAATCAAAACACAAGGTCCTTCATTGAGAGTGTAGGCAAACTTTGCATGGTTTACACCAGTCATCATGAGTAGAGTGGTCTAAAACCATATTTTAGGTTATTTGACGTTTCCACGAGACATAAAATCAATCCTAAACCACGAATAATACATGCATAGATTTGTGCGAATAGAAAACAAAACATACAAAGACGACAAATTTTACTTGTTGCTATCGTTTTTGTATATGTTTTTTTTTCGCAGAGATTTAGTGAATTTGTAGGCATGTGTAGTTTAATAACCGATCAGTAATTTTAATAGGCCAGGTTATAATATGGTTGTCATTCCTTTTAAAATTCTTTTATAGCCAACTTTAAAAAGTAGTTTAACAAAATAAAGTACATTAGAAAATTATATATTTTAATTTAAGATAAAATACAAAGTATTCAAAATAGGCAGAAAACTGAATTCCCCAAAAATACTTAAGAACATGGGTAAAATCACCAAACTTTTGTGAAATCCCCAAATCCCTGCCCACGGAAATCTGTCGCCTAACGGAAGTTGAAATCCCCAATTTGGGACGAAATCCTCTTATCTGCCAACACTGGTGACAGACAAAAAGTTATTTGGAAACACCACCTTTTATTTTAAAAAAGTTGTGTAACAACGGGTTATACGCGCAAATGTTAATATTAATGTGCCTATGCATAATAATTTGAAAACCTGATAACACATCTATAAAATGAATTTTGTATGGAAATTTTGTTTTATAAGACACATAAATTTTAATAGAGATTATGCATATGACCCTAAATATTTTAAATTAAATAAAAAAGCTCTTTTTACTCAAAATTAAGGGTATGTATGTTTAATATTAATGAAAAGAAAAATTAAGCTTTGAAAAATACTATGCCAAAAAAGTTGTCAAAGGTAAAAATATAAAAAGAAAAATTAGAAGAGGTTAATTTTTCAAATATCTCCCCACAGTTTTGCTGACCATATTACAATGTATACATACTTGGGAACCTCACCTTCTTCCTTCCAAAACTTTCTAAAAATTAAATATCTAACAAAGAATAACTAACTAACAAAGTATCTCATTTGATACTCGTAGTCTCAACTCTTTACGAAATTCGGATGTGTAATAGAAAATTGAAAGATATATTTTATTATTTAAAAAAAAAAATCAACATGTCAGAAACTTTCTACAAGATTGGGAGTAATTAGTTTGTTTTTATAATGATCATTACATATTTTCATCACCATCACGTATACGTAATTGTAATGAAATATTTTTCCACTTCCATTACATTCAAGTAATTGTAATGAAATTAGTTTTAATTTTCATTACAAAATTAGATACAGATTTTCATTACCATTACTATTACACAAAGATAAATATTTGTCTGTTTTAGTGCCCTTTAATTTTAATTCATGGTATACCGATTCGTCGCTTAAAGCCCAAAAAAGCGAATAAGCTTAAATTTTGAGGTCTTAAGCTATAAAATGCCCCATAAGTGCTTCTCAACCACAATATTTTATATGAAAATTGATAACTTTGCCAATAAAGACCCGACTATAGAAAAAATCAAACATATTATATTAAACAGAGAAAGTGGTGATTTTTACCCCACTTCTAACCCCCGAAATCTCCGATATGGCCGATAATCTGACACCTAAAGTTTAGAATTGTTTTCCCTACAATATTTCCGAATTTCACATGAGGTACCTTTCTTGTAAGTTGATATATTTTTACTTTAGAAAAGTGGTATTTAACAATAACTTCAGATTTAGAGGATGTATTGAAATGTTTGAAAATTGTGATCTATTTAACCAGACCTAGAGAAGATTATTAAATTTGGTATATTTTGTAATACCGGATAATTAGCGAACTCACACAAACTCCCATGGAGGGAAAAATAACTAAGAAAACCTATCTATTTATAAAAATATCTACCAAATAAATAGAGCAAGGGTTGAGCGATACAGAGACGGATTGACGCCCACTAGTGTCTGTCTAAAAAGCCTTTAATGTGATCTTGAGTTTTGAGCTCAACCTTCGTTCATTAAAACACATGTGAGTTGTGAGCAAGAAAGAGTATATATAAAATTTCCATTTTCAACAAGAAGAGAGAGTGGCTTTGAATGGATGATGTGACTCATTTACTCAGTTTTGTTGTTTTTCACAAAGGGTTTCCCATTAACTAATAAATTTCACCTTGTGGCTATTGAGTTTTTAAAGCCTCTTTGTGTTCCCCTTAAATCAACAAAAGGGGTTCTTGTGTGTACATATTACCAAAAACCAAAAAGGGGGCGTCTACCTATGCCACATTTTTGCTCTGAGGAGTGTTGGTAATTATGTCCAAAGAAAAGGCTACTGGTGGTAGTAGTAGTAATCATAAATGTGTGTCTTACCCAACTCAACATGTACATATTAATTAGTCTCTTGGGTTATTTTGTTGTCTTCTGCTTCTCCATAGTAAAACGACGAAGGCTAAACAAGTAGCAACAATTTACTCCAACTTTAGTAAAAAAAAAAACAAAACTTCATTTTGTTTTGGCCCCAAAGTAACTAAAACAATACTTTACAAAAGAAAAGAAGTTGTCTACAACTTGTTTAAACAACTTTTGCCCTCTCTCTTTCCAGGCTACTGATTGTGATGAAGCTACTGTGTGCAGCAAAGGAAATTCCTACTACTGCTCCTTGGACTTTATATACATATTTCACATATAGAATTCATACTCATACCATTGTTGTGCTTATACTAACGTAAGAGGCGTTTCTTATGCCAATCAACCAATGATCGTTGAACAAACCTGTATTCTATAACAAAACATACAGATTTCACTAATTGACGGAACTCCAATTTTCTATAACAAAAAATATATTTTGTTTGTGCATTAAAGTAACAGTTAGAAGAGCTCAACAATAAGTTAAAAAAAGGTGTCTAGAAGCTTCTATTGCTACGCATCAATACTTGCTTCGAACTATTTTAATCTTATTTTGGGAACAACTTAAATATGATTGTGATTTTATTGTGAATGAATTTGTTTTTTCTTTTTATTTAAAACCTTTATAATTCATAAGATGCTGTGAATGATTTTCCCTTCATTCATAAAAAAATTATTATGTATGTTGTTTTTGCTATTTTAAATCTCAAGGATACAAAATTAAGTAAAAAATATTTGGTTGTTTTTTATTTCTTTTTTGCGAATTTCAAATTATATAAAATTGTGAGAAACACTTTGCAATCTACATTTTGCAAATTATAAATTATCATATAAACTCGTAGAAATAAATCTGTAAAAAATAGCAGAAAAAGCGACTAAATATTAAAAAATGATGTTGCACAAAAAACTGTAGACTAAAACGAGTAAAAAGGTTAAAGTCGGGCATGCCGGCTATAGAATACCCTACACCAGTCTGGTTAAAAGCCAACTAATGTTTGGATCCGAAATTCGAATGGGTTAAAATGAGGCTTGTGTCAAAATTTTCTATAATGTGAGTCAGCGCACCAAATTTCATTAAAATATCTTAATACATATTTGCGACCTGCAGTTTGTAACCAAGCCAATTTTGGTGGGACCCTTATATGGGCACTAGGTCTAAACATGGACCGATGTTCACCAAAATCAATAGGCTGCGTTATTGGGCTAACATAGGTCTGTGTACCAAATTTCGGCAAAATATCTTAATATTTACGACCTGCAGTGTATAAACAATATAATTTTGGTAGGACCCTTATATGGGCACTAGGTCTAAACATGGACCGATGTTCACCAAAATCAAACTTGTTCGTCCTTGGGCCAACATAGGTCTGTGTACCAAATTTCATCAAAATATCTTAATATTTGCGACCCGTAGAGTGCGCACAAGATTGCATGGACAGACAGACAGACGGACGGACAGACGGACGGACAGACGGACATCGTTAAATCGAAATAAAAAAAAATTCTGAGCCGATCGGTATACTATAAGTTGGGTCTACGACCAATATTTTTTGGTGTTACAAACATCAGCACAAACTTATAATACCCTGACCACATAGTGGTGTAGGGTATAAGTAGCAAAAACAAACTGTTAAACATATTTACAAAATTTTTGTTATTTTTTAGCTAAATTTAATTGAATGCAAATAGCAGTCGATCCTGTTAAAATCAGCAGAAATATTTGCTAAAAAATTGTAAACTGCTGCTTTCAATAGGTTCAATTTTTGTTTGCATTTAAAAAAAAAATGGAGGAGAAACTTCAAAAATTTTAAATTTTTTGTGATATTTTAGGCTACTAATTATCAGGGCAGCGACTTTCATGCACTAAAAAATTTAAAATATGCGCTTCAAATATGCATTAAAATATGTACTTAAATGGAAATATGCACACTCAAAAAAGTTTGACAATTACTACATGACAGTTGTTTGTTGTTTTTAACAGACATTACAGTTGTTTTTTTTATAGAAAAATGCAAAACAACTTTTATGACGGTTATTTAAGAAAACAACTAACGAAAAGTACTGTAATTTCGTAACAGTTGTTTAAAACAGTTATTTTTAATATCATAATAAACAACCACCAAAACAGTAATTTTACAGTAAACAATTATTTTTGGTAGTTATTTAAAAAATAAAAAATTTCGTTGATTTTTTTTTTTAATTTTAAAAATTCTTATTTAGTTTTTATTTGTTATTATTGATATGTTTCTAGCTTGCAAATTAAAATCAGAAACTTGTATGGTATCTCCAATGCATAAAAGCATTCGCATTTATACTTCGAATTTTAAATTACAAAAATATGTGTAATCGAAAGAAAAAAAATTATTTTTTTTCTTATTAAAATATACTTTTATAAACAAAATGAATTGACTGTTTTGAAATTTTTTAGTAAAAATTGATCAGTTAATTTTACGACATTGGTAGTTATTTTTAATGCATTTGTTAGTTATTTTTCAACAGTTAAATATAACAAAAGTTTTAGTTGTTTTAAAGGTAAATACCTTTGACGCTTTTTTAACTGCATATACCTTTGTTTTAACTGTCATTTTCAGTAGATTCTACCGACAAACATTTGTGAGTGCACTAAAAACCAAAAACTAAAGATTCAAAAATAAATGCTTAAAACCAAAAAATTAACTTTAAATTTATCGATTTTTAAAAATAATATTTATTACTCGAGAGCGTTTGGTTAAAAAATAAATCCAAAATAAATGTCTAAAGAAGATGACAACTTGATGTTTTCCTTCCTTAAGTACTGCATTTGCATTTGCAGGTTTGCAAAGTCTTCTTTTTCTTTATTTTTCATTAAATCTTAATTTTAGTTAAAAACGAGTAAAAAGGTTAAAGTCGGGCATGCCGACTATACAATACCCTACACCAGTCTGGTGTATTGTTTGGATCAGAAATTCGAATGGGTTAAAATGGGGCTTATGTCAAAATTTTCTATAATGTGAGTCAGCGCACCAAATTTCATTAAAATATCTTAATATTTGCGACCTGCAGTTTGTAACCAAGCCAATTTTGGGGGGACCCTTATATGGGCACTAGTTCTAAACATGGACCGATGTTCACCAAAATCAATAGGCTTCGTCCTTGGGCCAACATAGGTCTATGTACCAAATTTCATCAAAATATCTTAATATTTGCGACCTGCAGCGTATAAACAATATAATTTTGGGGGGACCCTTATATGGGCACTAGTTCTAAACATGGACCGATGTTCGCCAAAATCAATAGGCTTCGTCCTTGGGCCAACATAGGTCTATGCACCAAATTTCATCAAAATATCTTAATATTAATACCTGAAGCGTATAAACAGTATAATTTTGGTAGGACCCTTATATGGGCACTAGGTCTAAACATAGACCGATGTTCACCAAAATCAATAGGCTGCGTTACTGGGCCAATATAGGTCTGTGTACCAAATTTCATCAAAAGATCTTAATATTTACGACCTGCAGCGTATAAACAATATAATTTTGGTAGGACCCTTATATGGGCACTAGGTCTAAACATGGACCGATGTTCACCAAAATCAATAGGCTGCGTTATTGGGCCAATGTAGGGCTGTGTACCAAATTTCATCAAAATATCTTAATATTTACGACCTGCAGCGTATAAACAGTATAATTTTGGTAGGACCCTTATATGGGCACTAGGTCTAAACATGGACCGATGTTCACCAAAATCAATAGGCTGCGTTATTGGGCTAACATAGGTCTGTGTACCAAATTTCGTCAAATATCTTAATAGTTGCGACCTGTAGAGTGCGCACAAGATTGCATGGACAGACAGACAGACGGCCGAACGGACGGACAGACGGACATCGTTAAATCGAAATAAAAAAAATTCTGAACCGATCGGTATACTATAAGGTGGGTCTACGACCAATATTTTTTGGTGTTACAAACATCAGCACAAACTTATAATACCCTGACCACATAGTGGTGTAGGGTATAAATATGCAAATATATGCAATTTAATGAAAAATATGCAATAAAAATCATAAAATATGCAAAAAATCACGACTTCAACTCTGTAACGATTTTTCGCCATAATTTTTGTTAAAAATGCATACACCAGAATTTTGGAGTTATCTATTAAATATATTGCGAAAAGTATAATGTTATTTATACTCAAATGATCGTTGGACTGTAAATAATCATCTAGTATAACAGACTTGAAGTTTTTCTGCAGCATGTAACATTCTCGAGATGAAAAAGGATGTCTTTAATAAGATTTGAAAAAATGTTGTAAGCTCTGTTCCTTATTTTTACACCAAACTATTTAACGAATAAGAAAAACTGTCTTACACTCAGATAAGAAAGTTAGTAACAAAATTTGTAAACAGGTTCCAAAATATTGCTTCTCACAAATTTGGCCCAAAAGCTTATCACATTTTTTGATTTCACCCATATATGTTAATAATATTTTAAATATTACGAATTTTAATAAAAGAGTCATAACTTAATTTATATCCAATTAAAGTTGTAATTGATATAAAATCCATTAAAAGTTTAATTGTAGTTTCTAAAAGTTTAATTGTATTTACATTACACGCAGAAAAAAAACAGGTGGAACTTTTTCTAAGTTTTACAACTTTCTAGCAGAATATATTTAATTTTTACGATATTTTCCACTACACATGTAGAAAAAACTGCTAAAATTAGCAGATACTAGTAAAATGAGAACAGCAAAATTAAAACTGTTAAATTTACAGAATTTTAGTTATATTTAGGCTAACTTTTAATTAATTGAAAATAACAAATTGTACTGTACAATCTGCAGAAAATTTTGCTAAATATTTGTAGACTAAAAATAGCTAAAATAAACTGTTAAATCTACAAAATTTTTGCTATTTATACCCTACACCACTATGTGGTCAGGGTATTATAAGTTTGTGCTGATGTTTGTAACACCAAAAAATATTGGTCGTAGACCCACCTTATAGTATACCGATCGGTTCAGAATTTTTTTTATTTCGATTTAACGATGTCCGTCTGTCCGTCCGTCCGTCCGTCTGTCTGTCTGTCCATGCAATCTTGTGCGCACTCTACAGGTCGCAACTATTAAGATATTTTGATGAAATTTGGTACGCAGACCTATGTTGGCCCAAGGACGAACAAGTTTGATTTTTTTGAACATCGGTCCATGTTTAGACCTAGTGCCCATATAAGGGTCCTACCAAAATTATACTGTTTATACGCTGCAGGTCGTAAATATTAAGATATTTTGATGAAATTTGGTACACAGACCTATATTGGCCCAATAACGCAGCCTATTGATTTTGGTGAACATCGGGTCATGTTTAGACCTAGTGCCCATATAAGGGTCCTACCAAAATTATACTGTTTATACGCTGCAGGTCGTAAATATTAAGATATTTTGACGAAATTTGGTACACAGACCTATGTTAGCCCAATAACGCAGCCTATTGATTTTGGTGAACATCGGTCCATGTTTAGACCTAGTGCCCATATAAGGGTCCTACCAAAATTATACTGTTTATACGCTGCAGGTCGTAAATATTAAGATATTTTGATGAAATTTGGTACACAGACCTACATTGGCCCAATAACGCAGCCTATTGATTTTGGTGAACATCGGTCCATGTTTAGACCTAGTGCCCATATAAGGGTCCTACCAAAATTATACTGTTTGTACGCTGCAGGTCGTAAATATTAAGATATTTTGATGAAATTTGGTACACAGACCTATATTGGCCCTATAACGCAGCCTATTGATTTTGGTGAACATCGGTCCATGTTTAGACCTAATGCCCATATAAGGGTCCTACCAAAATTATAATGTTTATACGCTGCAGGTCGCAAATATTAAGATATTTTGATGAAATTTGGTACACAGACCTATATTGGCCCAATAACGCAGCCTATTGATTTTGGTGAACATCGGTCTATGTTTAGACCTAGTGCCCATATAAGGGTCCTACCAAAATTATACTGTTTATACGCTGCAGGTATTAATATTAAGATATTTTGATGAAATTTGGTGCATAGACCTATGTTGGCCCAAGGACGAAGCCTATTGATTTTGGCGAACATCGGTCCATGTTTAGAACTAGTGCCCATATAAGGGTCCCCCCAAAATTATATTGTTTATACGCTGCAGGTCGCAAATATTAAGATATTTTGATGAAATTTGGTACATAGACCTATGTTGGCCCAAGGACGAAGCCTATTGATTTTGGTGAACATCGGTCCATGTTTAGAACTAGTGCCCATATAAGGGTCCCCCCAAAATTGGCTTGGTTACAAACTGCAGGTCGCAAATATTAAGATATTTTAATGAAATTTGGTGCGCTGACTCACATTATAGAAAATTTTGACATAAGCCCCATTTTAACCCATTCGAATTTCTGATCCAAACAATACACCAGACTGGTGTAGGGTATTGTATAGTCGGCATGCCCGACTTTAACCTTTTTACTCGTTTTTTAATATAATTTTATATGCAAAAAATCACGTGAAAATTATTTAGCTGTGGAGAAATTAACTTTTAATTTATATTAATTTGTATGAGATCATATAGAAAGTTATATAAAATTACAAGAATATATTTTTAGTATGATGATATATACAGTGTTATATAACTTAGAATCGAACCATATATAATCATATCGGTCACTACATATATTTTGATTAGTTTTATATGGCTTATTTAGTTATGTATGGAGTCAGATGTGGGGATATGTAATAACATCAATTAACGTACAAAAAATTCATTGAAAAAATAATATCAGATGTAGTTGTATATAATGATATGTGTCTTAATGTGACTCCATTCACCGCCAGATATAACCCAATCACATTATATATAAAAATATATAAGTATTTTTACTCGGGTAGTACGAATTTCGAGTAAACGAACACACTGACAGTGTTATATAACTTAGTAACGAACCATATATAATCATATCGGTCATTACATATATTTTGATTAGTTTTATATGGCTTATGTAGTTATATATGGAGTCAGATTTGGGGATATGTAATAACATCAATTACCGTACAAAAAATTCATTGAAAAAATAATATCAGATGTAGTTGTATATAATGATATGTGTCTTAATGTGACTCCATTCACCGTCAGATATAACCCAATCACATTATATATAACAATATATAAGTATTTTTACTCGGGATATAAGGGTCCCCCCAAAATTGGCTTGGTTACAAACTGCAGGTCGGAAATATTTAGATATTTTAATGAAATTTGGTGCGCTGACTCACATTATAGAAAATTTTGACACAAGCCCCATTTTAACCCATTCGAATTTCGGATCCAAACATTAGTTGGCTTTTAACCAGACTGGTGTAGGGTATTGTATAGTCGGCATGCCCGACTTTAACCTTTTTACTCGTTTTAAGCTAAATTTAGTTGAATGCAAATATCAGTTTATTCTGCTAAAATCAGCAGAAATATTTGCTAAAAAATTGTAAACTGCTGTTTTCAAAAGGCTCGATTTTTATTTGCATTTAAAAAAAAATCGAAAAAAAACTGCAAAAATTTTAAATTTTTTGGTGAATTTTTAGGCTTCTAATTATTTAGCAATATTTTTTGCTGATTTTAGCATGTTAATTTGCTATTCTCCATTTACAAAAATTTTGCTCAAATATAACTTAAATTTTGTATATTTAAAAGTTTTATTTTTGCTGTTCCTATATTACTAATATATAGAAAAAATAATCTGTCAATTTAGCAGTTTTTTTCTGTAGCATAATTTTTAATAGTTTTAACTAAAGTTTTTGCGGACTTTTTTCTATTAGTGTATATATTTTGCAAGGATTGTACATATTTTACAAAAAAATGTGCATATTTTACTAGAACTTTGTAAAACTAACTCGAAAATTATGTAGCTCATAGCTCTTAGATAATATTCCCCCTGTTTTTTTCTGCGTGTATATTTGTGGCGAAAGTAATTGTCAGTGTCGACTGTTTCGTAAAGGAAGTAGAATTTATTTTGTAAAGAATTAAGGGCAAGTTTTATACAATACGAGTAGTCAGAACTAAGATCGATTTTTGTCTAAATACTTCTTAAGTTACATATTTCTACACTCAAAAAAAGTCAGTAAAGTCAGCAAAAAATAATGTTGTGTCAGCAAATTTTTAGTCAGGAGCGTGCTTGCAAAAAAGTTGGTAATTTCAGCAAAAGTGTTTACTGAAAATCAGCTAGCTGATTTTTACCACAAAAAATAGTAATCTCAGCAAAAGTTTTACTAACACTTAGTCGATTGTAAATGAAAAAAATCCTTGCTAAAATCACTCAACTTTTTGCTGAATATTAGTAGACTAAAAAAGACTCAAAAAATTTTCTAGAGAAATTTTACTTTAGTTAATTTATTTGGTAAAAATTTAAATATAGAAATTAGGCAGAGTTGTTTTTTTTTAATTATCATTTCCGTTGTCTGTACTACATCCAGACAAGCTGCGATATCTACATCTTGTTTATTTGGTTGTTGTCCACGCTATAATTGCGGTTATCAGCACAATTTTTGTATCAAAATATATTAGTAAAACATTAGTTCAAAATTAGTTTAGTGCTAAAAAAATATAACTTAAACTTTTGCTGTACACTGAATTTCAGCAAAAAAAATTGCTGAAAACTAGTAAACTTGATATACAAGACGTTTTACTAATTTTTCTACTAACTTATTTTTTTTTAGTGTAACTAAACTGGCACTAAGGGAAGATCGATTGTGCAAATCGATTTTAGTTCTGACTATAAAACTGGCCCTAATTTCTGGCCTAAAAATTTTCGAAATAAAAAACCTAAAAAAATGGCGAAATAAAATATTTTAGAAAAAAATATATTTTTAAATAAATCGAAATTTACATTTCAACAAGGGCCGCACAAAAATCAGCGAAGGATCGCATTTGCCCACCGTTGGCATATAGTGAGCTTAAGTGAATGAAGTTATGCACTGAATATATTAAAGTCGACTATGGCCATTAGACCGTACCTCAAAAAAAAGTTCATCGTACACCCTCCAATCTAAATTATTTTTGCAAGGAGGTTTCAAAAATTGTTTTTTTTTTTGCCGAACGTAGGGGTCGCCATTTTACATTTTTCTTTATATCTTTGGCATTTACAGTCAGATCTTAAAGTATGATACATCGATGTTTTTCTCTCGAAGGGGCCAAAGTTTTTCTCTAAGGGCAATTAACCTCAAGTATCCCGTTCTGGTATTTACCCACCAGATCTCTGTTGCTACCACCCTAATGTACTGCCCTAATGTCAGACAATTTAAGTTCGCAAAAAATCATTAAACTTTTGCTAAGGAAGTTTTTCAATAAACCCAGCAGAAAAAATTTTTTTTTTTGGAATTGCCTTGCAAAAATACTTTATATTTGAAGGTGTACCGCGCACTTTTTTTGCCTGTAAGGTGGTTCGGTCTAATGGCCATGTTTCGGTTGCTCTTGGTAATTGGTCTATAAACGATTCGTAGCAATTCGAAAGAAGAACTATTGATCGTGACGAAAATGGGTGCGTTCGGCAGATACAATTTAATAGTCAACAGTTCTACAAGAGTTGTACAACTATCTGCTGAACGACCTGATCACTAACCGCTCAGTCTGAGCGCTCAGGTAGCGCTGTCATATTTGGTAGCGTAAAAAATGTTTGTTACTTTTGATCAATAAGTGATACATTTGTTGTTGTTCATTTACAATAAAAATTGTTTTGTATGAATGACAAATAAAAACATACAAATATAATTCGAAAATAAAAATTTAAAAAAAATAAAAGCAAACTATAGAAAAAGTGTATTTAAGAACAAAACAAAGAAATCATCATTCAGCAGAGTAAGTAATCACAAAGCGCTACAAGTCACCGATATCAGTTTAGGTTTCTCTGCCGAATGCTACCAATGATAGACTAACTTTTGGGAGCCTGATCCGACTAGAAAGCCACACTTATTATTTTATACCTATTTCACTATATTTATTGCACCCTTTATCGAAATTTGCTTCCCGGAATTTGATGCAATACATAAATATTTGTATGTTCCCACAAAAAGCTAGAGATTTATAAAAAGAGTTCAATCGTCAAAACGACTACCATGTGTCGTGTCAAAATAACCTAATTAAGCCCATATTTTTTGAAACTCCATTTTTTCAGATTTGAAGTCAAAACATTCGCAAATTCAAAATATTAACCGCTAAAATGGCTACAGAATATTCTTAAAATATGCTCTGCTCTAAGAATTCACAATGGAGTTTTTCTCCAAAATCAATTGTTTGTTTATAAACATCTCTTGTATGTAAACAGTAGCCATGTTGTTGTAGTAGTGTGTAGTGAAAATAAGACGCAACATACAGTTTTAGTGCATTGTTCACAGACACTGTAAATGTGTGCTACCGGTTTTACGCGTTTTTATTGGTACACACACTCAATCACATTTACAAACACTTGTTTGATTATGCTCCCCTTTGAAGTAAGATTAATAAAAATGAAAGATGTCAATTTCCAAGTGTCTAAAATCACAATTTTAGACACAAAAAAATATATTTAAATTTTTTATACGTTTTATTTAAGTAATTTTATTCATTAATTAAAAACAATGAATTCATTCTTTATAGTTAAATTGAATTTTTATGAATCATTAAAGTAACGATTAAATTACTTCTTATTTAAAAACTATTGTGAACTAAAAGATAAAAACATAGAATAGTTATGTATAAAGTATTTAAATGAAACAAGAAGTTTCTTGCAAACCTTCAATTGCTAAAATTATCACTTGCATTTTAACAACCAAAGGGTGAGCACCAGAAAATTAATACCTCATTTTATTCCTACTCCAACTCTTTCTTATTTCTCTATTTTTATAAAACCAAATCCTTTTATAATTTCTCAACTGGGAGAAATTATAAAATTCGTTTTAAAAGCGCTTACAGAATCTACCACTCATTTACAGTCCACTCCTAATCGAAACGTAGAAGTTTTGCCCAATAACCCTAAAAGCCCTTTTAACACCAAGGTTACCAAGACTTGAACTGAAAAAATGGCTAGATTACGGAGAAAAAATGGCTAGAAATGGCTAAAATTGGAAATAATGCTAAAACTCAATAATTTTAATAAAATTCAGTGATAATAAAGAGTTCTAACACGAATTTCATGAAAGTGAAATTTTGATGTTTCCGAATTTCTAAAATATTTTCATTCCAATTTTACAAAAAAACATGATTTTAAATCGAATGTAAAAATTACATTACCCTAATAAAAGTTTCAAAAATTGAAAATTTTGTACTAAAATTTTGAAAATCGTAAAAATTCAAGCACTTTTGTATGAAATTAACTGTAAAACAATAAAAGAAAAAATGGCTATGGCAAAATCTTCCGGCTAGATCCAATCTAGCCATTTTTTTATGGCTAGATGAAATTAAAATGGCTAGAATTCTTTTATTTATGAATTTCCTTTAAACAACCACTATTTCTTTTAGAATATGTTCCCAATCCCATTTATTTCAGAACTTGTTTCACAAGAACCGATTCCATGGGACTAGTTTCGGAGATCGACTCTAAAAAACAAGGTAGGTATAACTGAGGACGAAGAACGCAAATTGCCCTTTTTTAAACTAAATTTTGTTCTTTTTTTTGCCAGTTTTACTAATATTTACGAATATTTCCTTACATTGGTTCTTTTTATATTCCATTTTCGAACTAAAAAATAACTTTTTAGAAAATTGTCGGGCTTTAGAATTGCTATTTTCAGATTTGCCTCTTCTGAAATGCTTTTCACTAGGGATGTGCGACTAATCGATTAATCAAACAGTATGATTAATCAGAACTTTGATTACTCAATTAAATGATTAATTGAAAATTTTAATAAGCAGAATTAAGATTAAACGATTAATTTGAATTTTGATTAATCAAAATTTGATTGGAAAAAGTTGAAAAGTTGTTATCAACAAAATATTTAATTGATTCAATTCAAAATGTTGTTGAAATGAAAACTGAATTTTAACCATTATTTTTGTCACATAAAATTTGGTGATATTTTTATCTACACTTAAAATAATACGTCAGTAGAAAAATCTTTCAAACGGGATTTAAATCGATTTGACTAATTTTTAACTAAATTTTAAGTTGAAACACCAATTTAAACAAAGATTTTAGTTATATTCACTAATTTTTAAGAACCTATTCGTTAAATTTTACAAAATTTGTTGTTAAAATATGATATTTTCATGTTACTGTTATTACCCGGTAGATGGCGCCACCAATGTATCCGAAGTTTTAAAGATGGCGCTATTTCTTTCCCTCCCTATTTTTTAAAATGGCCCATATCTGGAAAACTAAGAGAGATAGAGCAAAATTGATGAAAATTTCGACTACCCCTAACCATGTAATACCCCAGCGAAAGGGGTTATCTCTATGCACAAATGGACCATGGTGGGGCCTTGGATGGCCCATACCTCGAAAACTAAGCGAGATAGAGCAAAACGGTTGCTCCTTTGCATGTAAGCACTTACATGATATGCACTGGGTCCAGGGAAGGTCCGGAGGCCTTAAATTTGACTAAGTATAATTACAAATAAAATTGTAGTTTTAATAATTTCTTACTTATATTTAGATTTGTTAAATTTAACAAAAAAAAGTTTTAAAATAAACAAATTTTATCTAGAGCTAATTTATAGAAAGAAGAAGAAGAAAACATTTTTATTGAAAAATTTAACAGACACAAGGAAATCACCAGACTGCCGTAGTTTCGTCTCACCCAAAGACTCGTCAGTGGTTAGTTTATGTGTCAACTGATCAAAGTAATTTTTAATTGTTAATTTGTCTCTATATAAAAACCTTTTGTGTATTTCCCTGACCGGGGATTGAACCGGCAGCGCTCTGCACAGGCTATAACTCGTAGCATCGCCTCTTAACAAAATACACCACGGTCGGCATAGCGCTGAGTGTGGCTAGTGGAAGTTTTTTCAATCACAACCTACACAATGTATGTTTTGTAATAAAAAGAGCCAGAATTAACTAATTGTCCTAGCGTCGGTTACAAACACTTAACTAAAAATAAACAAATTTTTTTTAAAGTCAAAAACAGGAATAAATTTTGTTAACCCTTTGACACCGGAATTTTAATGGCTGGGAATTTTCCGACCAAACTTCGTGGAAATGTAGATCTATACTAAAGAAATATTGTTTATGAATTATATGGCTTTGCAGCACACCCTAGCGGAGATATTTGAAACTAAAGTTCAAAAATTAACATGCTGCCGACCTAGAGCGGGTTAAAATTTTTTTTAAAATTTTAATTTTATATTTTTTCTATTACTAATCTTGACTTAAAATCTTTTGAGTTTTATTCATCACACAATTTTTGAGACTAAATTTTAGTCTTTTTTTAATTTATAAATTTGAACACGATCTCAGCAGTGTTGATGATCACAAGACAAAACGCACTCTACTGATCTCATGTTTTTTTGCAATTTCGCTACCAGCATAAAATTTAAATAAGAACAAAATAATGAACCGATAACAGTAAATGAATGGCGCTTTGGTTAAAATTCAAATCAGTGACGAGTTGAGGAAGTCGACGTCCATTATAATGTACGCCACTCGCCAAAGGGTTAAAGTAACAAATTTTTCTGTTCAGCCAACAGACTTATTATTTTAAGTGTACTTTAAAATAGAAAATATGACAAATTTTTCAATTTGAATGCCGAATTTTTTGGAGGTATTTGAAACTGAAATACTGATGTTGAAATGTTGTATATATTGCTTCATTTGAATAAAGATGACCATTTAAAATAAAAAACTATTTTCCGAAATTTTTTTTTTGTAATCTTGGTAATGGCTGGTAAAATTTATGTTCAGTTTAACCTAACCAAGTTCATCTGACATCAAAAAAACTCGACCTAAATAATATTTTTGTGACTAATTCAGTTTATTAAAATTTAAATTGCATTTTTTAATTTTAAATATTTTTATACCCTACACCACTATGTGGTCAGGGTATTATTTTTATCTAAATTAGTTTCAAAAAGTTACTACCCCTCAATTCATAAATGCTTTGTAAGGTTATAGGAAGACTAAAAAACGAAATGTTCATACAAAATTTGTTCAATAAACCTCTATAATTTTACAAAGCGTTTATGAATTTAGGGGTTAATGTTTTAAATTTGGATAAAGCTTTTAAAATTGTTATATACAAGCTAAAAATTCGTTAAAAAAAATCCAGGGAAATCTCCCACAAAATTCCCGGGATTGCGGGATTGAAAAAAGGGCGAGATTCCCGGGAATCACGTCCCGGAAATTCCCAGGATATAAACCCTACACTTATAGAAATAAATCTGTAAAAATAGCTGAAAAAGTTACTAAAAATTTGTTAAAAATTATGCTGCAGAAAAAACTGCTAGAATTAACAGATTTTTTCTTAAATATTAGTAAGATAGGAACAGCAAAAATAAAACTGTTAAATATATAGTATTTTATTTATATTTGAGCTAAATTTTTGTTAATGGAAAATAGTAAATTACTGCTAAAATCATCAAAATATTTTGCTAAATAATTATTAGCCTAAAAAATCACTAAAAAATTTAAAATTTTCGAAGTTTTTTTTCGATTTTTTTAAATGCAAACAAAAATTGAGCCTTTTGGAAACAGCAGTTTACAATTTTTTAGCAATTATTTCTGGTGATTTTAACAGAATAGACTGCTATTTGCATTCAACTAAATTTAGCTTAAAAATAGCAAAAATTTTGTAGATATAACAGTTTATTTTTGCTATTTTTATTCTACTAATATTTAGCAAACTTTTCTGAAGATTTTACAGTATAATTTGTTATTTTCACTTAACTAAAAGTTACCTTAAATATTACTAAAATTCTGTAAATTTAACAGTTTTAAATTTGCTCTTCTTATTTTACTAGTATTTAGCAAAAAAAAATCTGCTAATTTTGCAGTGTTTTTTGCAGCATCATTTTTAACTCATTTTTAGTAACTTTTTGTGCTATTTTTACAGATTTATTTCTATGAGTGCAGCTATCCGTTATTAGAAAGTTTTACTGTAATTGATTAAAACATTTAATAACCTAGTATAGATTCCTAATAAAATGTTTGCCATTTTCCTACGCATTTTTGTGTTATTCCTTATCTCTTTTCTAAAACTTTGTATCTTCATGTTAACTAAATATCTTATTAAATCAATGATTTATATGAATGTATTTCAAAAATAAAAACCAATAAATATCAAACAAATCAATTTCACAGTTATAATCCCTCTACTTGTATCTACTACACACCGAAACTAACAATCAAACAACAACCACACATTATTTTTTGTCGATTTTTACGATATTTTAGATTTGAATATCCATTAAGACGCTAAATAACCAATAAATATTTCAAATTTAATGGCAAAACAAAAAAATTAATGCAAATCCCATTAAAAGTAGTCATAAAAACAAAACTTCCCAATTAGTCATTTCATTAAATATGCATTTGTTAAGAAAAAAAAAAAACACCAAAGTTAAACATGTTGAAAAAAGCTTTAGTAGACTAATCTCTTGAGGCCAGTTTTCCAGTATTGAATAAAATTTTAATTTAATTATAAATAAGTTAAACTTAATAAGCCAAAACTCGTTTTGAACGATTGAAATGTGTGAACAAGTTAAAAATTTAACGAATTCTAAAAATTGGATTAAAAATATTTATTAAATTGGTTTTATAATAACAGCCAGTTAAATTATGCTACTCGACAGGGCTTTTGTGCAGAGTTCTTTTAAAACTTTTTTAAAGTATTTTGGTATCCTTAACCCTAATCTAAAGCAAAAAAAAGAAATTCGTTCAAAACGACTTTCTGAGTTATGGACTTTTCGGTTTTTAACTTTTGACCTAGTGAAAAATAACTTCGGAAGATTAATTCGATACACAAGGATAAAATATGTTGGGATAAACTTTTTCGAAGAGCATCATATAATTTTAGGTTTATGATTGCAGGAATCATTGGTTGGAATTCGATCAAAACAATTAAAATGGATTTGAATACTAAACCAAAAATATTTTATTAGTTTTAAAAATAGGGAAAATGAATTAAAAGATTATCCTATCCACTTATTACTATCCAATTATTGGTATTTCCAACAAACTTTAAAATTAATTTAGTAGTTGTGTACAGTAGTACCATGTAATTAGTGGATATATGTACTATATCAACATTTTTTATCCGATTTTCATAAGTAATACCTTTATGGAAAGGTTGTAATGTTATATTGTTTACTATTTCATTAGTTGTTTCAAAAAAAGGCACTAGTCTAGCATTTATTAGAAAATTGTAAAAAATTGAAATTTGGACGCCTCGAAAATGATTTTTTTGATATGTCGTAGTGGAACTTTTTTTTCCTCATGCCAAAAGCTATCGAAAAATCGATTGCACAATATCGAATGCTAAATCGACCCACCCTAGTATGTATAGTTGATCTTTTATTTGGTAAATGAATGTTTTCAGTTCGATCGAAAGCCGAAAATATGTATTCTGTCTTGCTGGCCTTATCGAATTCTTTCAAATTTTTTTTATTCTTTGTAATTTATTTGTGAAAATTGTATCATCTTTCATTAATTAGAAAAATTATTTTTACTTAACGGGAATGTACTCTCAAAAATAAAAAGTTTGATGTCCATATTGTCTGTTTAGTAGTCAGAGGTTCCAAAAACTTTAAAAATATAGACCTTCGGGAAAATTCGCTTCAAACCCGAAGTTAGCCGAAAAGCGAAAAAAGCTGAAATACCCCGTCACTTAAATATTATAAGAATTAATACATGTGAATAAGACCCTTAACACTGTATAGGTCCCCATACAAAACCACTTAAATTTTTGATGTTTTGTGTCATGCCATAAACAAATAAGCATGCTTAAGCATGTTTGATACACCGGTAAATTTGGCCACTTAAATACCTTTAGTTAGACAGCAAATTTTTTCATAGTTACTTTGGCACAAATATGAAATAAATAGAAAAAACGAAAAATTGGGTAATTTTTTGCTTCACTTTTTAACACCTAAACCTAGGCGGTTGCAACCTGGTATCCAACTTTGCACCAGGATATTAAAAATAATAAAATCTTTGAGATCGAGCTAAACCTACTCAAATTACTGATGGAAGTTAGACCCCAAAAGGGTACCCATATCATTTAACCCTCTCATGCACCTATTTTAATGGCTAGGAATTTTCCGACCAAACTTCGTGAAAATGTAGATCTATGCCAAAGAAATATTTTTTATTACTTTTATGGCTTTGCAGCACCCCCTAGCGAGCGAGTTAAAAATTTTTTAGAATCTTAATTATACCCTACACCACTTTGTGGTCAGGGTATTATAAGTTTGTGTTGATGTTTGTAACACCAAAAAATATTGGTCGTAGACCCACCTTATAGTATACCGATCGGTTCAGAATTTATTTCGATTTAACGATGTCCGTCTGTCCGTCCGTCCGTCCGTCCGTCTGTCTGTCTGTCTGTCTGTCCATGCAATCTTGTGCGCACTCTACAGGTCGTAAATATTAAGATATTTTGACGAAATTTGGTACACAGACCTATGTTACCCCAATAACGCAGCCTATTGATTTTGGTGAACATCGGTCCATGTTTAGACCTAGTGCCCATATAAGGGTCCTACCAAAATTATACTGTTTATACGCTGCAGGTCGTAAATATTAAGATATTTTAATGAAATTTGGTACACAGACCTATATTGGCCCAATAATGCAGCCTATTGATTTTGGTGAACATCGGTCCTTGTTTAGACCTAGTGCCCATATAAGGGTCCTACCAAAATTATACTGTTTATACGCTGCAGGTCGTAAATATTAAGATATTTTGATGAAATTTGGTACACAGACCTACATTGGCCGAATAACGCAGCCTATTGATTTTGGTGAACATCGGTCCATGTTTAGACCTAGTGCCTATATAAGGGTCCTACCAAAATTATAATGTTTATACGCTGCAGGTCGCAAATATTAAGATATTTTGATGAAATTTGATACACAGACCTATAATGGCCCAATAACGCAGCCTACTGATTTTGGTGAACATCGGTCTATGTTTAGACCTAGTGCCCATATAAGGATCCTACCAAAATTATACTGTTTATACGCTGCAGGTCGCAAATATTAAGATATTTTGATGAAATTTAGTACATAGACCTAAGTTGGCCCAAGGACGAAGCCTATTGATTTTGGTGAACATCGGTCCATGTTTAGAACTAGTGCCCATATAAGGGTCCCCCGAAAATTGGCTTGGTTACAAACTGCAGGTCGCAAATATTAAGATAATTTAATGAAATTTGGTGCGCTGACTCACATTATAGAAAATTTTGACATAAGCCCCATTTTAACCCATTCGAATTTCGGATCCAAACAATACACCAGACTGGTGTAGGGTATTGTATAGTCGGCATGCCCGACTTTAACCTTTTTACTCGTTTTATATTGTTTTTATTACTACATAAAATCTTTAGAATTTTTGAATTTTATTCATCACATATTTTATGGTTTTACATTTTTTCTCACTTCCCCTCTTTGTTTATATTTGGTAAAATCCAAAATATTGTTGCGCCCATTGGAATTTCTTCCACTGTTGCTCTTCAGATTAAACAAAAAACTCAAACGAAATTTAATTTATGATTTAAATAAGACGTTTTTTTGTAATTTCCATAAACAAAAATGTATGAATACTGCTATTAAAATTAATTAAAAATATGTGGTTGATCACACATTGTATTTCTATGTTTTTTATTTTTTTTTTATTTTTTAATTATAAACAATGATTTAATTCCATCAATGATGATGTTGGTTGTTGATGGTAGTATTGGAGTGGTTGTTACTGTTGTTGGTGACCATATCTGTTTGAGCGTGTGTGCTATGAAATGCCTAAAGAACAAGTTTTTTTTTTGTTCAAAAATAAAAATTGGACCGTAAGTTATGGTTTTCTGAGTTGGGAACATAAATTATAACTATTTATGACTTCTGCTTTTAACATTTATTGTGTTAAAATTTAAATTTTGTTTAGATTAGCTGCTTCATTTATATTGGGGGAGGGTGGATGCGGGATAGGGGAGAGAAACGTTTTAAAATATATTCAATATAATGTTTCATATAAAACTCGCAAACTTACCAACTTTACGTATTATAGACGATATACGTGGCCTTATATGTATGTAATCCGTAATTGTTTTATTTGAAATCAAGATTTCAGAAATTGATGGTGAGAAATAAAAAATAAAGATACATATGTTATAAAACATCAAATAAATAAATGTGTTAAATGACAAAATCAAAAACTACCGAATATAAATTCAATATTTGTTACGATAGGTAATACCCATTAGGAAATCGGATACATTTTTTTTAAAAGTGCTATCATAATCATTGGATCTACGGACAAAATACCTGATTAAAAAAATTATTCAATGTAAATGTATTCGACCTTTTTTCTATAAAATTTTCTCTACGTTTTATTTAGATCTTCCTAAATACAGGCTTCCAAGGTCATTAAAATTGAAATTTAAATAAAAAGACTATTTTCATTTTTACTCCAATCCAATCCAAATTAACTATAAGCCAACATTAATCAGGATCAACAATATGGTCGTCATACAAAAAATTTCAGAATGATCGAAATCACAATAATTGTTTTTTTTAAATCTACTGAATATGCACATTAAAACAATTGAAAGTCAGTTAAAACGGGACAACTTTTTTTCATTTTGTGCATCAGGTGGGTTTTCTTATTAAAAAACTGGTATGTTGCCAAATGGCTACACCATGCATTTAAGGGTTAACTGACCCAGAAACCTAAAAGGGTTTCTTTTTTGAAGAAAACATTTTAAATGAAAATATTAACTGTAACAGAAAAGCCTTATTTATATGTAATTTATTTTATAAATAAACTATAAAAAAAGTTGTAAAATATATTTCTTTTCATTTTAACTGTATAATCATTTAAAAATAAATGTACGGATAACTTTTTAAACAAACTACTACTACAGTCAGTTACTGTAATAATATTTTCAGTGTATATATAATAAGAAAATAATTTTTGTTTAAATTTACAATTTACAATACATCATCTCCCTTTTTGTCATTATTTCTTTACCCAATAAAACTCAATTGTAAATAAAATTTTTTTAATTTAGTTAGAATATTTTTCAACCTCAAGTCCAAATTCTAATATGATATTGTCATATTAGACAATTGTTTCATAGGCATTACCCTGTCTGCAATAAGAAAATGATAGCGTTATTACACAAACCGAGACATTACGTAACGTACAAAAACTCAACGGGACGAGAATTTTGTACTTTCGTATATGAACTGTCTGATTTGGTAAAACCTGCTTTTTGAAAGCAACAATTTTTTTGTGCAAAATTTAAATAATTGTTGAAATTTTTTAAATTACAATTAGATTAATTTGTAACTGAATATTTTCGATTAATTACAATTATATGTAATTGTGTAATAGCACATGTAATGAGCAAATGGTCGAACTACACTCAGAAAAATTCTGCAGTTACTGCATGACAGTTAGTTGTGTAGTAATGCGGTTGTAGGTATTTTAACTGCAATTGCAATTGTTTTACCTTGGGAAGAAAATAGCAAATTTTTAAACAGTTATTTTCGTTACAGTTACTTTATGCAGTGGTTTTGGATTTTTTAACATAACCATTTACTTTTAAGACTGTGCGTGTTCGCCCCTCGTTCAAATATTCCACACATACAAAGTATGTAGCACACACACAAAAAATATGACGTTTAGAAATTTCTAGTTAAAGAGTATGAGAAGAATAATTTTTCTCTTCTGTCTTTAGTCAAAAAAAAGGACGCTAAAGAAAGCAGTAAGAAGTTTTATTAAACAAAGCTAATAATAAGGTGATTTTTGTAATAGAAAATTAAATTTACTTACATTAATATTATAAAATATTGTATTTCTTCTCTTTCAGCTGTTATATCCCAAATCTACCTACAGAAAAAAATGAAGCCAAACAAAAATTTTTCCCTCCAAGGCAGACACTTACAACAATGTTTTAATACATTGTTGTAGGTTGTAGGTGAGTAATAAAAGTGAAAATTGTGAAATTTATTTAAGTTTGTTTTTATTAAATTAGTAATTGGTGTTAGTAAATTTAACTAACAAAAACAGTAGTTTTTACAGTTTTACAATAATTTGTCTGTGGTTTTAACTACATTTGCAGTTGTTTGTACAGTTTTACATTAATTTCCATTACTGTTGTTTTAACTACATTTGTCGTTATTTTTATTACATTTGTCAGTTGATTTTTAACAGTTAAAAATAACTTCATAATGCAGTTGATTTAAATGCAAATGTAGTGCACACCTTTTTAACTGAAAATGCAGTTATTTTAATAATTCCCTGAGTGTAGTTCTAAAAAGTGATAGTTTTTGGACTAGTATTTCCAAAACTACTAAAATAATCATTTGAATCAGTTGTGTACTACACTAATAGAGAAAAGTTTCAAAAAAATTAGTTAAAAATGACCTTGCCGAAAGAACTGTTGAAGTAAACAGATTAGTTTTTTTTTCTAATTATTAGTAAGATTGGAATAGCAAAAATAAAATTGTGAAATATACAGAATTTTATTTCTTTCCAAATTGGCTTTGATATTTAAAATCGGACTTCGTCTTATATTTAAAATTTTTTTCTAAAAAAATTTAATAAAATTTTGAAACTTTGACTTTGAGCGACAATATTTACAAAACTTATTGATATATTGATACACACTTAAATTTGAAAAATAGGGTATGGAATTAAGCTTTAACAATGTAAAGGGTTTTCTTTCTGGAGCTATAGTTACTAAATTATAAATTTTTTTTGAAAATATCGGTTGAAAAATGCAAATTGTGCAACAACAACAACAGTGCTGTTACCCATTGTTAAAGTGCTACTATCAAAGAGTTTAGTAGATAAATAATATGCAATACTCTCAATTAGTGAGAAAAAATATAGCAAATGTGGCTGCAAATAAGAAATTTAAATTTGTTCGTACCTTTTCAATGATAAAATTATATATTTTTAATATTTCTATATTGTTAACAAGCTGTTAACATAGGGTGAGAGAATTACATAGCCATTGGTACTATTTATTTTTTTTTTTATCGGGACACTATTATATCGTATATGTACAACATATTTTCTCCACCAGTCTTTTGATAAACCCTCCTCTTCTCTTTGGTATTTTTGACTTTATTGCGGGGGTGTCTAAAATACTACTGTCACCTTCCCACCTTGTTTTTTTTACCCTCGCGAAGTAAAATTTGTAATAAATTTTCAATTTTGTAACTTACAATGGATTCCTGAATATATATTTTGTAGAATGACTGCTGCTGTATAAATTTGAATATTATCGTATACCAACCAACAAGTCTTTTTCAAAATTTATTATATTTTTTTGTTTTTGTAGATTTTTGTGTTTTATAGCAATTAATGAAATTTAATACTTTTATGCATAATATTCGTACAACATCCATTCAAAACAAGTTAAAACCAATGGATTTTTGTTAGCGCTTTTGTTGTGTGGTTTGATTTTTGGTGTGGTATATTTTCAAGATTGTGGTAAAATATTGTTGTTCGCTCATTCATTCATTGAATAAAAATGTTTATTACATTTATTTGCATTTAAATCGTTGAGTTCCGCACAATAGTAGGGGGTCTTAATGCCAAAGTGATGATGATCACGATGATCATCATCATGCTTCTGCTTCGGCTAATATAAAAAAGAAGAAGAAAAAACTATATTAAAAAGTTAAATTTACTGCTGTTGATGATGATGTGGCTGCTGTATCTCAGTATACCATACAACTCTGAATATCTTATGATTATTAGTATTGATATTGTGTTATATGATAACATATTATGAATAAAGACTGTTTGTGAGTTATTCCAAAAAAAAGAAGATTTCTTTGTGGTTTCAGACGTTTTTTTTTTGTTTTTTTTTTTTTTGTTTAATAAATTAAACCATAAATTATGCAAAAGCCATTATATTATTTTTTCGGTAGATTTTTTTTAAATGACAAAACATTGAAGTTAATCTCAAACAAATAAAAACACACACCGACTTAAAATATTCAAATGTGTTTGTATATTTTTTAGTTTTATTACAGATGATATTGAATTTTTAAAACAATACCAAATAACAACTTGAAAATTCCATGCAAGCATGGTTGGGACTAGATTAACCAACCAACCATCCTTCCATTCATTCATTCATTTAACTAGCCAAAGGGGCTTTTTAGAAAATCATCATCAAGCATTCTGTGGTCCATATAAAGAGTCACTCTGAACACCCGCTGTGCTCATGCGCGGGCTCTCTCTCATTTAATATATTTTTAAATAAATTTCCTTAAAATTTAAAGATCTAAATGTATGACTAGGGAGGATCGTTATTGTGTTTAATTACAAATTCGACAATGGGGGGTCTCAAAAGTTGTGAATAGATAGAAAGATATGTACATATATTCAGGTATATAAAAACACATGATAACCCCATCCAACCCTTCCAGCTGCTCTATTATTGGAAATCTAAATAACTTCCGAATTTGTTTTATTTTTTTAAATTATTGTTTAGTCCTGATAGATAGTCGAAGTATTATTTTTGTAAAATCCAATTCGATTTTTCTTTATTGATCTTAACGCACTGGTCAATTAAAATCCCAAATCAAAGCTTCTAAGAATTAATTCATTAATTTAGTTTAGAATTTAAAATTAAATAAATTATTTCACAAACAATATATTTATCATCGATGGTCCTAAGAAAACAGCTTTTTGTTTTCAAAAAATGTTTGTGGGATAACTACATAACGTCTTTATTTTGTATCTTGCCCATAATTTTTGGAATTGATTTTTTTATTACTGCAAACTTTGGAGTTTGTTTACATAAATGTAAAAAAATAATTTGTAAAAAGAGTCGCAAAAGGCTGAAATAAAGGTGTTTTGTAGGTCCGCTCACATTCAAATTCAAATTTGGCTCCATTTAATTTCCTTTTAAACAAAATAATTCTATTGTCATACACTCAAAATAGTTTGTAGTTTAAATTAACTGAAAATGAAATTTAAAATAAATGAAAAATCGCTTGAAAACCGGTCTACTAACTTTTCACTTAAATCAAAAGAACTTTTCATTTATTTTTAAATGTTAATAAATTAACTACAAATTCCTTAAATAAATAATGATTTTTTATTTATTTCGTTTTTTTTAACTACCCGACTAAAAAAGATGTTATATAATCATATATCACTATATATAAACCCATATATACGTCCATATCTAATTTGATCCGAATATTGGAATATATAATTATATCAAGCGAGATAAGCATGTTATCTCACCTGATACAATTTGATCCGAAAAATGGGTCTATCTAACTGCATCAAATTATATATAAATACATATAATTGGATGAAGATTTGCAAAGAAAATTTTGATAAATATTGTTGAGATCACTTATTTCATTCATATTCCCCCTGATTATGTAAGGCGTAGACGTTTTTAGGCGTTTTTTTACATAAAATATTATAAAATAAATATTTGTGCAATATTTAACAGTCAAGTAAGACTTATATTTTATCAAAATTGTATTAGATTCGACAGGAAAATTTCACTTTTTGTTAATTTCGATTTTGAAAAATTCAATTTGTATGGGGACGTTTTTACAAAATACGGCAACGACTTACATAATAAGGGGGATTAAATCTAATGCTTAATGTTTAGAAAAATTTTTGCTAATAAACTTGGAAATAGCTGATAAAATAAAACATTACAAATTAAAAATTTGTCGGAACTTTTTCTAGGTTAGAGTTTTGGTCTTTCTTACAAAATGTGTGTCTTTCTTATAAAATAAAAAATTAACTTTCACAATTAATTTTTTTTTTTGACGGAAAAATAAATGAACTTAAACCATATTATATTTGTTCCTTTTACTCCTGCAAGGAGTAAATATTAATTTCAACATATGTTCGTCTAATTTTTATTTTTAAATTTAAAGTATAAATATTTATTTCGGCCTTTAATTCCGCAATGAAAAAAAAAATGTTTCCCTTATTTATATTTTTAACCCCTAAATGCATGATCTCTTCGATTTTAACCATTTTTTTATATATGCTTTCTAAAGGTAAATTTCTATATATGAATGTACATTTCAAGAAAAATACCAAAAAAAAAATTATTTTTAAAAAAGGTGATTTTTATTGAAAAATATGTTTTTTTTGCCAAATAGCTAAATTGTGATTATTTTAACGTATATGAAAAAAAAAAACAAAAAAAAAATCAATAAACTATAATTTATACATTTATTGTCGCCAAAATTAATTTTATTGCGAGAATATCACTTTAAATATTACCCGACTAAAAAAGATGTTATATAATCATATATCACCATATATAAACCCATATATACGTCCATATCTAATTTGATCCGAATATTGGAATATATAATTATATCAAGCGAGATTAGCATGTTATCTCACCTGATACAATTTGATCCGAAAAATGGGTCTATCTAACTGCATCAAATTATATATAAATACATATAATTTGATGAAGATTTTCAAAGAAAATTTTAGTAAATATTATTGAGAACACTTATTTCATTCATATTAAATCTAATGCTTAATGTTTAGAACAATTTTTGCTAATAAACTTGGAAATAGGTGACAAAATAAAACATTACAAAAATTTGTCGGAACAACTTTTTCTAGCTTAGAGTTTTTATCTTTCTTATAAAATAACTGAATTAACTAATTAGAAATTTATTAATTCAGTTCGATGCCAATTTCCTTACTATGAATTAATATAATAAGTACTTTTTTTCAAAAACTGCTATTTTTCTTCATCAGGATACTCTCCTGACAAATACTTCACAGAGTTTTTGCTTTCAAAAAACCTCTACACTTTCAGGAATGAAAAGACGACCGTTTCGGAGATTACGCCACCACTTTCTAAAGAAAACTGATGAAGGGAACCTGGAAAATCCCCGAAACGATCCTCTTTTCATTCCTGAAAGTGTAGAGGTTTTTTGAAAGCAAAAACTCTGTGAAGTATTTGTCAGGAGAGTATCCTGATGAAGAGAAAAAAACAGTTTTTGAAAAAAGTACTTATTATGTTAATTCATAATAAGGAAATAGTCCTCGAACTGAATTAATAAATTTCTAATTAATGAATTAAAAAGGTCGAAAAAAACAAATTTTTATTTTTTAAAATAAAAATTAAAAACCAACATGATAAAAAATTAACTTTCACAAATAATTTTTTTTACGGAAAAATATATGAACTTAAACCATATTTATTTCAACATATGTTTGTGTAATTTTTAAATTTAAAAGTAAAAATAATTATTTCGACCTTTAATTCCACAATGAAAAAAAAAATTTCCTTTATTTATTTCTTTAAAATTATTTTGAGTTTAATAAAGAGTATTTCGCTAACTATTTGGAAAATATATGTTAAATTCAATTATAAACATTTATTTATATGTCAAAGTGCAAAATTCAAAACCAGATCCACAATTTCGGAGTTTTTTTTTTAATTTTTATAGTGCAATTAAACTTTATAAAATTTTGTATAATTAGATATCATGTCAGATAAATTTATACATAAAATTATTACAATTTTATATTAACTTTGTTATATATTTTGATATAAGATTGTTTAGAGAAGCTTATACGCCATTATATATAATTATGTATAAACTATATTTGCAGATCACTTAATATATGCCTGGAGACCAAATCGCATATGATCATATATAACGTCATATCAAACATATTTACAAAACCAAAGTGTTAATATAAATGTATATGGTCATATAAAGCCACACATATAAACATTTATAATTATATCAAATCATATAAGATTATATGAAAACTTTTTTAGTCGGGTATCAAAAAATTAACTACAAAATCCGTAAGAATAAATAATATTTGGTTTATTTCGTTTTTTAACTGACCTAGAAATCTAAAAGGGTTTGTTTTTTTTAACGAAAAATTTTAAATGAAAATATTAACTAAATGAATGTTATTCTAGTTTGACTCAAGATCATAAATTAATATCACTTTCTGTTTAAATTATTTTCAAATCAAAGAAAGATGATACAATTTTTACAAGTAAATTACAAAGAATAAAAATTATTGAAAAAATTCGATAAGACCAGCAAGGCAGAATGCGCATTTTCGGCTTTCGCTACAAAGCCATCATCAGTGCCTTTCGCCTTTGAGTGGGTTAATATTTTGATAATCGTCTACTTATGTGGATGTTGAAAGCAAATCGGGTTTGTTATCAACAACTCAACTTAGACTAACATCAACGACTAACTGTAACAGAAAATCCGTATTTACCTATATGTAATTTTTTTAAATTTTAAATAAAAGACAAAAACAGTTGAAAAATATATTTATTTTCATTTTAACTGTATATAATTTAAAAATAAATGTACGGATAACTTTTTAAGTAAACTACAGTCAGTTACTGAAATAATATTTTCAGTGTATGTACATTACACCGACTCACGAAAAAAGTAAAAAAGTGCCGCCCTCAAAATAAACCTTGGTTTGTTTTATGATTATTCCCAAAATATTTCGGGTCTAGTAATGAGATCTCACGAGCTGGACCATTTTTAAAAAAGGTCTTTTAGTTTTTGTAAGAAATTTGCATCTTAGCTGAAGACAACATACCCAGTATGGGTATCATATGAAAGGTTTTTTAGTGGCGCGTCCAGCGGTATACATAACATCCCAGCAAAGTCTTTCATTACCAAATAATTGTTTATATATTAGAAATTTATAACTCCGCACAACTTATTTCTTGGCGTCTAAACTCATTATTTTTGTTTGGCGTGGTCAATTTTATAAGTAGTCACGCTTACCCGCTCGCTTACGAAAAAATGGGAAATAAGTAGTTATGAGATTTTGAATAATAAGTGGTTACACAACTGCTTACAAAAAGTTGAATTATAAATAAAAATGTATAAAATTTAACTGTGTAAAAAGTACTTATTTAAACTATTACGAGTAAGTCATTATTTTATATTTAGGAACAATGAAAACAATAGCCCGTTATTAGGAAGTCATTATATTATATTATAAATAATGGTAATGCAGATAGTAATGAGGTGTCATTACCAATATTTTGCTGGGATGTTCAAGCATATCCTGACATGTCCCATTTTCAAGGATATTCTACAAAAAAAACAAATTTTTGACTCTTTTGTACGGAGATATGTGATTGAAATGTCAAACTTACAGTGGTGGAAAATTTAATAGGAACGATTCAAGTTTTTTCTAATTTTTTTTTTTCGTTGCCTTTATTTTTAAAAATCAAAATAGTGGCTAAATTCGCCCCGGGAGACAAATATGTGGTTTAGAATATTGTGCAGAATTTTAACATAATGTCTGTTTTTTTCATTTTGTCACTTCTTTTAAGTGGGCGTGGCTTTCAATGAAAAATTAGCGATATTTACCTGTTATCAAATTACAGAGTAAAATTTAGCGACTTCTGATCGGATCTTTACAAGCTGTATATTTTTGGAAATTTTGCAAAATTTCCTTAAGTCTTGCATTATTTTTATCCAGAAATGTTCACCAGACTTAAAATTACAGTGTCTTAAACATGAAAAAAAAAATTATTTGTTTTTAGCAATTTTAAAATAAAGTTAACAACACTGAAATTTTAAAGCGAATAGTTTTATGCTATACTTGCTACGATATAAGAAAAAAGTCAAGTTTTTTTCTATGTTAAGTATAAATCATTTCCTATTAAAATTTCAGTGTGGTTAACTTTATTATAAAATCGCTAAAAACAAATAAAAATTTTTTTATGTTTAAGGGAATTTCAAGCCTGGCGACTATTGCTAGATAAAAATAATGCAGTAGTTAGGGAAATTTTGTAGTATTTCCAAAAATAATTTTTCATTGAAGGCATGTATTAAAACCAGTGACAAAATAAAAAAACATACATTATGTTAAAATTCTGCATAATATTCTAAAACACATATTTACCTCCCTGGGCGAATTTAGCCACTATTTAGATTTTTAAAAATAAAGGCAACGAAAAAAAAAATTAGAAAAAACTTGACTCGTTCCTATTAAATTTGCCACCACTGTATACATAAAATTTTTTTGAAATTCGCGATTTTTCGCATTTTATCATAAATTCAATGTGGTGGAAACAATATGTTTTAAATAGGGCAATATGGATACCAAAACTTTTCTTTTGACAAGTAAATCATCGCTAATTGGATATAGTTTGAAATTTTGCAAATTTCGTACATTTTGCACGATGCTCTGGACCAAATTTTGTTAAAATTTTTTAGTTACTGCAATTTGCATTTGAATTCTGTATGTAGTTAATGTAAGATAAAAATGCAACTTAACAGAAAAAAATCCATCCACTTTTTTTCGCAAACAAAAAATTTATAAATTTTTAATAATAATTTAAATTCAGTTTCTAGTAGATGTAAGGATAAAATGCATGTTAACATAAGAAAACCCAACACGCCCTCTTTTTTTTCGCGAAAAAACGTATTAAAAAATTTTATTTAGGGTCAATCTATATGTAAACTTTTCTTAAAAAAATTACAGTGTCTGTATTTCGATAAAATATTTTAAATTTTTATCAAAATTTGGTCCAGAGCACCATGAAAAATGTATCAAATTTGCAAAATTCTAAACTATATGTTAATACGAACTCGCTTAATAAGCTTAACGATTTTTAAGCATTAAGCCTAAATGAAAACTGATGATTACAAACTTATTTAAACTAGTTAATTACTTGCATTTTAAATTAGAATATAATATGTAGAAAAAGAATTCATTAATGTCCATTTACAGGATATTCCTCCAAATCGCGACAATGGGTAAAATTGTTATGAAATTGTTCAAAACAAATTTTGTCAAGTCAATTTCAACCCATTTAAATTTCAAATCCAAACATTAGTTCGACCAGACTGGTGTAGCGTACAATAGCAGAAATATTGGCAAAATTTTTGATGTATTTTGGTTATATTTTTTGATGTTTTTAAGCCTCTTTAAACCATTTTAGAATTTTAAATTTTACATATATTGTAGTCTTAATAGAGGCTTATAGAATGATTTTTGTTTTTGTTTTTTATTTATACCCATTAGGGTGAGTCAAATTGCAAGATGTTCGAATTTTCCAGCTCCTCAATGCCCGATGTTACTACGTTTTAGAAGTAAACGCAATAAAAAAATGTTAAAAAAGTTTTCATCTTAAGGTCCCTAAATGGCGATAAAGTTATGGCTATACACTCTCAAAACAATTCCGTTTTTCTGACAGTGTAGGTGAACAAAAATTTTATATTTTCAAATACACTAAAAGATCTATAAGTGTCACCTACATGACTCTTATAGAATTTTCAGACAATTAAAGCATACTGGAAATCAATTGTTTTTTTATTTTTTTTTTAATTTTTACAAATCAAGGAATAAATATCAGAAAGCATGCAATTCATAAATTTAAGCATATGACATTGTAAATAAAGACCATAGAAAAAAAAAATGCATATCGATTGATTTAAGAAATTAAACCTGTTATAGGTATGAAGATTTTTGAATGGTGACTTTGTTAGAAAGTTTGGGCAGGACGCACAAATCTTGTAGGGACCCATTTGAATTAGATGCCCAATCAATAATGTCGTTAAACAATGAAATTATGTGATCAATTCGAACATTGGTTTGAGCATTTTATCCCTAAAAGTGTCCTTTTCTAAACATTATAGGATTTTGCAATATCTTTTATCTTTACTTTTTCATTTATTTGTTACAAAATGTTTAATTTATTCAAAATACTCAACTGGACCATTTTTAAAAATGTATTTTAGAATTGAAAAAAGATATTTTTCTTAAAAATAAATTATAAAATCATTTAATATATTTTTTAAAAGCATAGTGACAATTAAAGTACTACATGAATCAAATTTCCCCATATGATTTTGAAGCCACTAATAGCCATCTAAAAAAGATTAGACCTCTCCAGATCTGTTTATATCTAATAAGATATGATTGAATCTAATTAGATCTGTTGCTAGATCTGATACACTTCATGGCTAGATCAGAGATAGTGCCAGATATGTTCATATCTGATCTGGAAACCTGCGTAATTTGTATGGCCACATATAAGCAGTTCTGGCCAGATTTGATAAAAAAATTGTATAAAGAAATTTTGTTTAAAGTATTACCCGGTAATAAGATAAGTTCTTTTATCTTATAGTGTATTTAGACTGAGCAAAAGCTAGTTGTTTTTGGCCAGTCGAAAACTACAAAATTAATTTAGTTTTACCATACAATTTTCATACAAACTGAAAACCAGATTCTACCTGGTTTTTGCCTAAAAACCAAGTAAAAATATCTGAAATGTGCATTTTTTATACACCCGGTATCATTTATAATTAATTTTCGATACACCCTGTTACAAGGAATGTAGAGGTAAAGCAAGTGTCAAAAAAATATTTTTGAATTTTTTAAGAATATTTCTGGTTTAGTTTGAAATTGTGTGCTGTTATTCTTTTTTAAATGTATTAATAATTTTTTACATTAATTTAACAATAAAAAAAGAAAGAAAAGTGTGTAATAAAAAAGTGTTGTGACAAAGAAAAACTAAATAACCAGTGTAAATAATTTTGTACAAAAACCAGCTGGTTTTTGCTCAGTCTAATTCAGTAATAGTTTAAAGTTTTTGTTTTGTCGATAAGATATTATAGGTCCAGATAAAATTGAATCTGGTTACATATCAGATCTAATAATATTTCAAATTGTCCCCCAAATTTTGAGATCTAATTAAATTTGATCCAATTAAATCTAATGAGATCTGGCTAGATCTGATCTTTTTACACGGGTATTTCTTAAATAAAATTGTTACAAAATTTCAAAAGCCTTTTACACACAGAAATACATACAATTCAAAATTTAAGCGAAAACAACCTTAAAATAAACAGAAACAGCTTCCCAGTAAAATAGTCAGATCCAATTAACTGGTTGCACAACACCTCTACAGCATTAGCATAGGTTAAAATTTATGTTTTATAACCGATTCCTTTTGTATTGATTTGCAAGAGTATTGTACATTTTATTGTACGGTGTAGCGTAAAACGACTATAATATTGGCAATATTATTTGCAATGATATTGCGTAGTGTATGGCTACCTTTAAGGAGTCCTGTTTTAATTTTTTTTTTACATAAGCATTACATCTGCCCCTGGGTAAAAAAATATTTAAAAACGTTATATACATTCCTAGGACTAGTGATGTGAATTTCAATTAAAACTATTTGGAATTAATAGGTTTTAGGACGAGATTTTTAATAACATGAACATCAAAAGGATCCAAAAAAATACTATTCTGTCATACATACGATATAAAAGCAGAAGTGAGGACCTTTTCGAATTTCTTGAGAACACATCTTCTACTGTATCAAAAAGACCCAAGTGTAGATATTCTGCAAAAAGGAAGCAGCAATATTTGTGGGATTCCTAAATAACTATTCATCCAATCATATGTCTTGTCTACCCGATGACGATGACTGTAAAATAAAGCTAAACAATTTACATGTTAGTCGTGAACGAGACCGGAGGCTAAACTAAAAACAACAGCAAAAAACGCTCTTTCACTTGCCAGTAAATTCACCCAAAAACTACTCCCCAACAGGGTGTAGATGTATACAAAACAGATACAAAACCTACAAAAAAAAAAACTTTAGAAATGAACGAACGAACGAACGATCATTCTACAAATTAACCAACCAGCTACTACTGTACAATATTCTGAATGTTGATTAAGGTGACCACCTGAAATCGTTACAATGATTTCTATTGCAAATTTTACAAAAAATATATACAAAAACTTGTGAAAGTTTTAGAAGATTTGACATGTGGGATAAAAACTTAAAGAATTTATTTTACTTAAATATTTCATTATCTCAGAAAAATTATAACTTCACTGCCTGTTAACTTATCTCAAAATAATTAGATCGTGCTAGATATGTCCTCAATAGAAATGTCAAGTATTCGACCTATTTGAAAAACCGGTTTTCGAATATTTCTAAAAACCGCCTTTTTAGGAAACCGGTTTTCGGCTTTTTAATTTAAAAACCGGTTTGAATAACCGAGGTTTTTGTAAATAATCATTTTGAATTCCATAAAACTTACAAAAAACTGCTAAAAATCTTGATCTTGGTTATTTCTTGAAAGCAACCCGCGGCGTAAATTATTCCATTAGTGTGAATCCATCTTTAAAACTAAGGTGCTGTTTGTTTATTTTTGTTTCTTTTTTCAAATAAAAACAGTTTCGGGCAGATCTAAAAGCCCAGTATTTTGTTCGTAATTTTTGCGAAAAAAAAGCTATTAACCTCCATAGAAAATAAAAATGATTTTTAACTTGCTCTGGAATTGCAAAATTGCGGTGGAAGTTTTTTCGCATCAATTTAATAGACAGGACCACTACAAACTGTCACAAAAAAAACGTTGGCCTTATGAAGATTGTTACTTTCCAATGAATGTGAAAATTTTGCGAATTTTAAAATTGTTATTACAATTTTAGGATTCTAAATTGCGGAATATTTTATCACGGGGGGAGAAACGCTAAAGTAAAAAAAAACTCCTTTTATTTATTGAGAAAAATGGAGCTTATATGCATTTTAAGGCATCTCTTTTAGATCTTTCCTACTTAATTTATTGTCAAAAAATTAAGACTTTTTTAAGATACACTCAGAAAAGTTCTGCAGTTACTACATGCCAGTTATTTGTGTAGTAATGTGGTTGTAGTTATTTTAACTAAAATTGCTGTTAATTTACTTAGAGAAAAAATTTTAAATGTTTTTGACAGTTATTTAAAAAAAAAACTACAAAAACCACTACATTGTAGTAACATTTATTTTATGCAGTTGTTTTGAATTTTTTTACAAATACTTAAATTTTCAAGTATGTGTGTACGAAGCACACAAAAATAATATGGCGCTTGTTTAGAAATTTCTAGTAAAAGAATATGAGAAGAACATGTTTTCTCTTGTATCTTTAGTTATAAAACAACGCTAAAGAGTGAAGACGCGTAATAAGGAAATAGGTTATTTTATTAAATAATTAAAATAATAAGTTAAGTTTTATTATATATGTAGAATATATATTTATTTACGGGAATATTAAAAAAACATTGTATTTATTTTCTTTCAGCTCTTTAATATATTCATCACTTTCTACCTGGAGAAAAAAAGGAAGCCAAACAAACAATATTTCATCCCTCACAGACGGACATCTAGAACAATATCGTAATAGTGAACCATAAAAGTGATAAGTGTAAATTTTGTTTTCTCAATTTTAAATTTATTTGAGAATAAAATTAAGAGTATTTACATAAATTTGTTTTTATTAAATTAATAAATTTTACAATAATTTTTATTTATGTTACAATATTTTAACTACATTTGCAGTTGTTTATACAGTTTTACAATAATTTGCATGTATGTTGTTTTAATTGCATTTGTAGTTGTTTTTACTACATTTGTCAGTTGATTTTTAACAGTTAAAAATAACTTCATATTGCAGTTGATTTAAATGCAAATGTAGTCTACACCTTCTTAACTTCAAATGCAGTTATTATAACTGTCATTTGCAGTTGATTTTACCTACATAATTCCCTGAGTGTAGGGAGAAAATGTAGAATTCTGCAAAAAACAGTCTTTAGAAAGAACTTTAACATTTTTTTTCGAAAAAATTAATTATTTTGATAATAGTCCACTAATATGCGCCATATCAAGGACAAAGTGAATAAACCCTACTTAAAGGAGGGAACAACACTAAATATTTTGCATAATTATTGAACAAATGAAGAAAATTTATTAAAAATTTTCAGCTTATATATCACATATGTAGATGTTTCAGTGAAGATTCCTCGATACAGGTTAAAAAAATTCTTTGCTTGCTGAGTCTTTTATAATCTATTTTTAATCCTTCTGTGAATATTTAGCCTATTTTCAAAAGTCTTATTTATGTCTCCAACATATAAGCCCTCAGTAATTGTCATACTTCAGAATTTTTTAAGATTCATATCATATTTAATTCACTAAAAAAAAACTCTTTTATATACAAAGCTGCAAAATTTTTAGTGCCGATATTATAGTAAACACATTGGTTAAATCTAGAACTTAAGTGAAATGTTTAACAAAAGTTTTAGGTGTTTGGAGCATTACAAACGATTTCGATATAAATCGTTAGACTATGCATCTAAACAACTTGTTTAAATAGTTTAAATGGTTTAAAGCAACGGTTCCCAAATGGGGCTCCGCGGACCCCCAGGGGTCCGTAGCAGAATTCCAGGGGGTCCGCGAAGAGATCCGTTAAAAAACATAAAACAAGTTATTTAAAAAAAAAACAATTTTTTTTATAATTTTTAGATTATTTAACAAAATATTGAAATAAAGTACCTCTCGCTCAACACTGGTTTAGTAGAAATGTCTCAAGAGGTCCGTGAAGCAAAACTTAGTGGGAACCGCTGGTCTAAAGAGTACACTTTATTATTAAAAAAAACTTATGTGGTAACCTTAAAACTGGCTCTTACTAATTCAATATTTACGTTAAATTCTTGGGAATTCCCGGGAATGAACAATTTCTATTCGCGTTACTCGGATTAGAAAATCTCGGGAAACTATTAGACTCAAGAAGCTCAAGGAGGCTCGACAGTGTTCGATATAAAACTAAACTAACGATCGTGAATTTCTTGAATTTTTTGGCTTTTTGCAATAAAAACTTCGTAATTTTTTTAACTTTTCGTCCGTCAAAACGCTGCAAATAGGAACTAAGCCAAATTTGGATCCGGATTTTTTTGCCCACAATTAGCACAATCTAAATTTATGTCCAGTGCAAGAAATTGCTTAAAATCGCTTCGATTTGATAATAGTGTTTCTCGCTGGGGCACTACCCAGCAAAATTTGGGTAATGACACCTCATTACTATCTGCATTACCAAAAATGATATATCATTACCTTTTGCATTATTTTATAATATAAAATAATGAATTCCTAATAACGGCCTATTGTATTCATTGTTTCTAAATATAAAATAATGACTTACTTGTAATAGTTTAAATAAGTATTTTTTACACAGTTAAATTGTATACATTTTTATTTATTATATGTAAATATGTTTTATGTTTAAATTTTTATGACGAGTCCTAAAATTACACAAAAAACTTAAATTTTGCTGAATATATTTCCTTAAGCTAATAGGATTTGCTTAACTCCTTATTTTTAAGAATCAAGTAAGAAATCGGATAACCACTTATAATTCAACTTGTTGTAAGCATGTGTGTAACCACTTATTATTCAAAATTTCATAACTACTTATTTCTCATTTTTTCGTAAGCGAGCAAGTAAGCGTGACTACTTATAAAAACGACCACGAGTTTAGCCGCCAAAAAATAAGTTGTGCGGAGCTATGAATTTCTATTATATAACCACTTATTTGGTAATGAAAGATTTTGCTGGGTACGAACTTATGTACCAAATTTAGCCCAAATTTCTTCAGTAATGCGATCTCTAGTTTGATTACAAGGGTCAGCCATTGAAAGCAAGTAATTCTAATTCGAATGGTAAGGTGGGTCTACCCCCATTATTTTTTGTAGTTACAAACATCAGAAAAAACTCCTTACACCCTGTTCCAAGGAGTAGTGCATGGTATAAATTAGAGATGTGCACGTCACTCATGACGCACAGTCACTCATGACATATGTTTTTTCACTTAAACTAATGCATGAGTAAATTCCGATTTGACTCACAATCACGCGTGATTTATCTTTATCACGCAAATTCACGAAAAAAATTTTACAGAAAAAATAAAATGCAAAAATTAAGGTAAATTATGAATGTTAAACTAAAAATTGCAACAAATATGAATTTGAATTATTTTGCAAATTAAAAATCAAAAATATAAAATCGGTTAAAAAAATTAAGAGAAATATTTATTAAGGAACATCTACACGGGATAGAAAACTCGCGAGATTTTATGAAAATGCAGCTCTGTATAAGTCTACGAAATGTAATCTCTAAACTATTGACAATTGCTGTCATATACAATTTTTTTAATTAGTAACAATTTTGAAATTGTTTTGTAACATTATTGAACATTTCAGTTTATTAAATACACTTTTTGGTATTTGGAGAAAAAATTATTCTTTGAAATACAAAAATTTTAATAAAAACAAATTCTTGCCAACTAGAGATGGTACTTTTACGATAAAAATTAGTGCAAACAATATTAGAGATGACAAATTTAACGCAAACTCTACGAGATTTCTATCCCGTGTAGATGTGCCTTTAGCCCTTTGGCGAGTAGCGGACATAATAATGTATGTCGAATTCATCAACTCGTCACTGATTTGAATTTTAACCAAAGCGCTTTTCATTTAATGTTATCGGTTAGTTATTTTGTTCTTATTAAAATTGTATGCAGGCTGTGAAATTTCAAAACAACATGAGATCAGTACAGTGCGTTTTGTTTTGTGATCATCAACGATGCTGAAAATGTATTAAAAGTTAACATTTAAAAAAAGGCTGAAGTTTAGTCTCAAAAATTGTGTGATGAATAAAATTCAAAAACTCAAAAGGCACATCTACACGGGATAGAAATCTCGTAGAGTTTGCGTAAAATTTGTCATCTCTAAGATTGTTGGCACTAATATTTATCGTAAAAGTACCATCTCTAGTTGTCAAGAATTTGATTTTATTAAAATTTTTGTATTTCAAAGAATAATTTTTTCTCCAAATACCAAAAAGTGAATTAAATCAACTGAAATGTTCAATAATGTTACAAGAGTAAAAATTGTTACTAATTAAAAAACTGGTGTGTGACAGCAATTGTCAATGACCTAGAGATTACATTTCGTAGACTTGTACGGAGCTGCATTTTCAAAAAGTCTAGCGAGTTTTCTATCTCGTGTAGATGTGCCTTAAAGATTTTGTGTAGAGTTTAGTGATAGAAAAAATATAAAATTAAAATTAAAAACAAAATTTAACCCGCTCGGGATCGGCAGCATGTTAATATTTGAATTCTAATTCCAAATATCTTCGCTAGAGGGTGCTGCAAAGCCATAAAAGTAATAAACAATATTTCTTGGGTATAGATCTAAATTTCCACGAAGTTTGGTCGGAAAATTCCCAGCCTCTGAAATTCCCGCGTCAAAGGGTTAAAATACGCAAAACAAATTTTGTAAAATTTGACTCACGCAAATTCACTAAATTTTTGTACTTACGCTCACTCACGTTCATGTGAGTACATTAAGATTTCACTCACACTTGTGATTGTGGTGGGTTCACGTGCCAATCTCTAGTACAAATAAATATTTTGTATGGCCACCTTGAAAAAATCATAATAAAATGTAAAAATAAAAGTATTAACTCCACCACAGCTCCAAAAACAATAACAATAACCACACTCAATGAACCTAAATATGTATAAAAGCTCTTTTAAACACCGCCTACCCCACTTGCTTTGAACACTGAACGCAAACTACTTATACACAAGAAGAACTGTTAAACCTCTCTTTACGCGATATTTTCAATTTAGCCCCATTTTCACGATGTCCCGATAGCTACTAACTAGGACTTTTAAATTTTAACTGGACACTCAGTAATGGGCCTTAGAAATTTAATAGAATTTCCAGTTGCTATTGGTCGGATGGTATCCAACTTTGTATTTAAATTTCAATTATGTGCAAACATTAGTTTTTATATTATTTCCTCCCAATAGCGGACACCTTACTTTATCGGTCAAATTGTCTCCGATAAATTATTGTAAATTTTCACTATAATAAGACATGTTTACAAGCGAGTGAAAACTCGCGTGACTTTACGAAAATGCAGCTCTGTATAAGTCTGCGAATTTGAATTTTCACTCACAATTAGTAAAGGGAAGTAAATTAGAAAATAATTTTAATAATTTAAAAATTTTTATAAAGAAAATATCTTAAAGACCTTAAATTTTTAAGTTCGTGAAAAAGCTCAGGCCGTAAGTGGTTTTCTTGGAATTTTCGTAGTGGGAAAGAATTAATTTTATATTAGAAATTATATGTCTAATTATATATTAAAAAAAAATTAAATAAAAATAATTTTTAGACTAAAAAACTTGTCCGTCAAAAAAAAATTTTTAAATTCCTTTTAGTGCCTGTTTTAAAAGCCACTTAAAGGTACTTAAAATGTTCGAACAAGTACACAAATTAATCAGTGTGTTGTTTTATTCAAAAATCTTACTATATTCATAGAAATAAATCTGTAAAAATAGCAGAAGAAGTTATTAAAAATTAGTTAAAAATGATGCTGCAGAAGAAACTGCTAAAATTAGCAGATTTTTTTTTAAATACTAGTAAAATAAGAACAGCAAAATTAAAACGGTTAAATTTACAGTTATATATTAGTTAACTTTTAGTTAATTGAAAATAGCAAACTGTACTGTAAAATCTGCAGAACATTTTGCTAAATATTATTGTAGTAGACTAAAAATAACAAAAATAACTGTTATAAATTGTTGGTTTTTAATTTTTATTTAAAAAATAAGAATTGTTTTTCTCGATCTTTTTAATTAATAAATTTCTAATTAATAAACTGTTATATTTACAAAATTTTTGCTATTTTTAAGCTAAATTTAGTTGAATGCAAATCAGCAGAAATATTTGCTAAAAAATTGTAAACTGCTGTTTTTAAAGGGCTCGAATTTTATTTGCCTTAAAAAAAAAACGGAAATAAAAATTTTAAAGTTTTTGGTGATTTTTTAGGCTACTAATTTTTTAGCAAAATTTTTTTGCTGATTTTAGCAGGTTAATTTTCCATTTTCCATTAACAAAAATTTAGCTCAAATACAACTAAAATTCTGTATATTTAACAGTTTTATTTTTGCTGTTCCTATAGCAGTTTTTTTCTGCAGCATCATTTTTTTGAATTTTTCCAGTTGTGGTAAAAGTAGCAAATTTTGGTAAGTAAACAAAAAAGACTTGTGTAAAATTTTTACTATTTTCAAGAGGTAAAAAATTTTTCATATGAAAATTTGAGATAATTAACTTTACTGTTTTTTAAATAGCATTTTTTGAAATCCCGGGATTCCCGGTCCAAATTCCCGGGAATGCGGGAACTGAAAAATGCTTAATTTCCCGCGAATCCCGGGACGGGAAATCCCGGGATGCATTCCCTACTCACAATTGAATAATTACGCACACACAATTTTTTAAATTTGAATCACGCTCACGAAGTACTCACGCTCACGAAAAATACGAAATTTGTTTTTTTATCTTTATTACCCAGTGTAGCATGTTGTCGAGTAAGCTTACTTGTGTGCAGCAGGTCAATTATGTTTTTATCTCTTAAATATTACATGTCGATATAGCTCAGATGGTAGAGCTATTGACTGGCAGTCTGTAGACCCAGGTTCGATTCCCGCACCAGCAAATTTTATTTAAAAAAAAAATACAATAAAAAATATTTTTTTTTATATAATTTATTTTTTTGAAATCTGTTTTTAGACTCATTATTTTTGTCAGTACTGGTAAGCACATAGGTAACGATATATTTTTTGATTTTTCGTATGCTGCTGTGTAACCATAACTCCTTATTTTTCACGACATCGCCATATACATAAAGGTAATAAGAAATATAACAAAAGTAACTAGTTACCATTACCAAGTATGTAGTTACATAACCACATATCTAGTAATGATTTTCTACACTGGGTATTTAAGGAAACCTTTTTTATTTTTATTTATTAATTAATTAATTAATTAATTGTTATTTCCTGAAGATGCTACACATTGGAGTATCGAAAATAAAAAACTTTTTATAAATAAAAACCAAACCTTAAGCTCAAGAAAATAGTAGAGTTAAAAATTAAAAAAGAAGGTTAAATAAACGAAAAGAATTTATTTATTTCATTTATTTAAGCGCCAATTCTGAATAAGTACGGTATTAACCCTTAAACACTCCAGCAAAACCTTGGTAATCGGTTTGAACTTTTTCACGCATTGCCTGGCAATGGGTGCCCCTTTACGCTTGGTTTTACTTAGAAACCCTAAGTAATACGTTACTAATATTATGATACATCAATACTTATGTGGGAGGTATGAAATAATGAGTTACCAATATGGAGATATATCACTACTTATTTGGAGCCTTTAAAATAACATATTACCGATATTGTGTTTAATAATAACTTATTAATAAGGGTAAAAATAATAAGTTATTCGTATTGTATTAAAATTACTTATTATGCGAAAGTACGATTTAATAAAAATTTAGAATCTAATAACATTGCTCGGATCGGTGTACTTTTAAACAAAGTCATTACTGGTAACGTCTTATTTTATTTCCTATTTTTAACCAATGAAATTTGGACTAATGTGTAACGACTTATTTCACTCCATACAAGTATGTACTTATTTTAGCTAACTAGTGAATTTAATATTACAAGTAACAACTTATTTTAGTACGTCCTTCGTAATCACTTATTTTAGCCTATACCGGTACGATTTAGGCAACCATTTGCCCCCAATGACACCCCCATGTTAAAATAATGTGTTATGGGACCAAAGTGTAAGTATACTTAAAAATTGTAACTATAGTTACAATTTTTGGTTTCTTATTACATTGCCCTTTACCTGATAATAGAAAGTTTTGCTGGGCCATTTTAAGATTTCACTTATTTATGACATTGAAGTTAAATTTTCGACTTTGATGTCGTCAGAGACTTACAATAGAATTTCATGACAAATATTTTTGCGGAACATTCTAACCCTCTAAAGCCCAAATTAGTTTGGAAGTATCGTAAAAAAAGTAACGTATCATTCTCATAATTAATAAAAAGAGTATAAAAAATAAAAATGTTGTATTTTTTATCCTTTTCTTGTGCATAGAATTAAATGTCAAGTAATAAAATATAAAATTTCTATTTTCAACAGAACTTTTTTACGATTTTACTTGACAACAGTTTCAATGCATAGAAAAAAGATAAAAATATATTTCTATATAATTTTAACACATTGAATTGATTACAGATACGTTTTTTTACTTTACGATTAGACTAATGAAGCCTTAACTCTTCAACTTGTTTGTGCCTCTCTAAAAAGGGGCTAAAAAATCCATTTAATTGCAGAGTATGAGGGTTAAAATGTTCCGAACAATATTTGTCATGAAATATTACTAAATAAAAGTCTCTGAAGATATGAAAGTTGAAAATTTAACTTCAATGGCAGAAATAAGTCAAAAATGAAATTGTGTTTAAAGGTTAATCACGAATTTATTCAGAATTGGCGCTCAAATGTCTAAAAAACCTGGATTTTAGGGGAAAACCATGTGAATCTTCCATTTTAGATATAGGATGTGTTCAGTGAACTTATGTAGAACATATGAGGAATATTTTTGTGAAATATTTTAACCCTCTAATTCTACAACTTACGGGTCTTTTTTTCCCTATTTAAAAAAGGGGCCAAAAAAGTCCCTTTAATTGAAGAGTTAAGGTGCTTTCACAATGGTAGAGTAACTCTACTCTGCATCGCTACTTAAAATGTTAACTGTTCACAATGCAGATTAGAGTTACTTCAAAAAATATTTGACACTTAAATACTTACATTTTGTTTCGCGAATTTCTAGGCTTTATTTCCACTGCCTAAATTTTAAAATCATTTTTTATTTTATTATAAAATGGTTTTACGTTTTTTAATATTTTTTTTTTTATAATTTGTTGACAATTAGAGATCTGAGCAAATTAGTGATGTGTTTTTAAGGTACTTTTGTCATGTGAAATATTTTACAGATCAATGTTAACTCTAGAGTGCAACAAATCTGTAATCCAGAGTCAAACAACTTTGACCCTGGAGTGGAATGCAAAACGATGGCAAAATACAAAAATGTATAAGTAAGAAAAAGAAAAGAACTAAATTTGCTACAGATAGGAGTACTACATCATTGTAAACGCACTTTAAAGTGTTAAAATGTTCCACAAAAATGTTCCTCGTAGTGTTTTATATAAGTTCGCTAAACCCATCCGATACCCATAATGGAAGATTCACATGGTTTCCTATGCCGATTCACAATAAACATTTAAAAAAGGGGGGGAAATTTCAATCCCCCCCTAAAATTAAATTCCGATGTGATCTTTCAAGACGCCGGAACACGTATAATTTTTTTGTCTCCTCTACCAGAATCCATTGTCAGAAACCCGTAATTTTTTTCCTGTTGTACTGTGTAATTAAAGAGAATTAAAATTAGTTTAACTATAAAAAAATTTTGTTAAAAATTTAATTTTATAAAATTTTAAAATAATTAAAAAAAAATTTAGTGTAAACCTTAAATGTTATTACAAATTTTTGTGGAGGAACAAAATTTTTTCAACGTTTTGTCCAAGAAGTCGATTTCTTCTTTTCATAAGAATTCTAGCAGAAGTAGAAAACACCAGTTCGGTAGTAGCTGAACTGACTGGAATACAGATTATTTGTGTAGTCGGTTGTTGAAGGAGGGGAAGATCTCTTTTCCAAAATTGTAAAATATCGCAATCTGGCTTAATATAATCACACGCGTGAATCACGCGTAATTTACGTGAATTATTAAAATTTCGTGTCACGCGCCCATCTCTATTTACGAGTGCAATATGAGTTTATATAAAAACCCCTATTATTTTTCATAAAAAATAACTTCTGATTTTTTTTTTTTATTCTTTCTAGAAGCTCCATATTGCGATAAGAAATGTGTGTGTATTTTGTCATGGTATAACGCTCTCTATTGGGTAACTTAAGTATGAAATTAATGAAAATTAGAATTGTTAATTTAAAGTAAAATATAAAAACTTTTCATTATTTTATAGAAAATTGAACTTTTTAAAAAATTTCAATCAGTATCATGTACAACTTTACACGGCTTTAGGAATTACTACTGACTTCCATATTATTACTTCTTTACTTCAGCTACGCAAATATGTTATCCGGTTCGGCAACCTGTAGTTGAAAATTTGTGCCAAATCAAAAAATACATTCTGTAATAAAAAAAACCGGTTAACCGCGACAAAAATCCGGGTTTCGATTTACTCAAATTTAGATAAAAAACCGAAAATTGTCGATTTTTTTAAAATTAAAAAAAAAACGGTTAACCTGTTTTCGGTTTTGAATACTCTATTAATCTCTCATATTATTTAGTTTCCGCAAATAATTACAATTCATTATTTGATGTGTTTGTGTGACTCTCTATCAGTGTTATCAAGAACGATTTTAACCGGTTTTCAACGAATTCCGGCTTTCTACTGTCAAAATTTTTCGAGACATAATTGATAGGAATGCCGCACAAACGCAGCTATTTACTTTTTTCACAAGGGATGCCATATGTTGCCAATTTCCTGGAAAAAGGTATGTAGTGTTATCTCAATGTAACTGTATTTTAAATCTAGTCATGAAGTTGGATTTTTCAAAAATCTGGATTTGTTTGTATGGGTAGTATAATTTAAATCCAGTTATATTACTAAACTTGCACCACAATCAAGTTCAAACTAATTTTCGGGTATAATTGAAATGCTATATTTTTAACTCTTGGCCGATTCTAAATAGATTCTAACGTCGGTTGAGGGTATCCTGTAAATCTACAACAACAGCAGGCAACAGTATGCCAAAGTAAAAATCTTCTTGTCGTTTGTTTGGAACTTCTTATTGCTATGTTTTTCCTCCTCTTCCGTCTTCTTCTTCCTCTACCATAATAAAATCGTTAAGTCTTTCAAGCATACATACATACAGTACATACTAGTCTACTTTAACCTGACACACCGTGGGAAATGAACAGTAGTACTAAAGTGAATGAAGGAATGGAGCACAACACCACAGTTTAGTTTCTTTTTCTTTAGTATTTTTTTGTATGTGTGTGTTTTTTGAGAAAAGTGATGATGTAGTTTAGCATGGTTGCTACACATGGATGTATTTATGTACGTTAAGCGGTAATAGTATGGGTAAACATAGCCTGCAACTATATTCTCAGCGTTTGTAAGAATAACACACACAGGCGGCCTCAATGATTATTTTATTTAGTTTTAGGTCTTGACTGGTCTTCTGTCCGTTCAACTATTTGTAGGTGTATTCGTTTTTCTTTTGGGGATTTTCCTTCCTTGCACATAGTGTTGGACTATATTATCGTTTAGCGCAATGACTAAATGCTTTATTGAAAGTAGTTATGTTTACCAATCTACTAAAGGGTTGATGGGATTGTTGTTTTGAGTGCAAGCATTTGAAATTAGGCCAGTTGTCATAACTATCAAAGACAAACATTTGACTTGAATATTTTGATTTTAAGGAGTCTACTCGCTTTCGAAATTTGTGAAAAGAACAATTATACAAAATAAATACTCGCACATTTGTAAAAAAAAAAAATTGTAAAATAAAATTTCTTTATTAAAACTTTTTCTGAGTGTACTAAGGAAAAATTTTCAAGCGAATTTTGACTATATATTGTATATATATATTGTATATATTGTACTTATATGAGTATTTTCAATATATGTGACAGCGCATAGAGAAAGGGACCTAAGGGTAAAAAAATCAAAATTTTTTTTTTTTTTGATGTGGACAACATCTGAGCATCGAATGAGACCGATCCCATGCCCTCCTGAACAAAACCGGTTTTTACCCTTAGGTCCCTTTCTATTTTGCGCGTAACATATGTACATTGCAATAAAAGCTAATAAAATATAGCATTAGGAGTTTGTTTAACCCATTTCTTACCAATATGACTTTAAAGTCACATCTAGTTTTAAGAACCTATAACTTTTTTAAATTAAATGAAAATGTAATTGAAAATAAATGAAAAATAACTTGAAAACTGGTCTACTAACTTTTCATTTAAATCAAAAGAACTTTTCATTTATTTTTAAATGTTAATAAATAAACTACAAACTCTTAAAAAAAATAACGATTTTTCATTTATTTGTTTTTTTTTTATTTCAAAAAATGAACTATAAATAAATGATATTTAGTTTATTTCTTTTTTTTAACTGACCTAGAAATCGAAAAGGAATTATTTTTTTAACAAAACATTTTAAATGAAAATATTAACTGTAACAGAAAATTCGTATTTATATGTAATTTATTTTTTAAATAAACGACAAAAACAGTTAAAAAATATATTTCTTTGTATTTTAACTGTACACAGAGAGAATTTTGCTGGACGAATTTTAATGAAATTTTTCAATAAACTGATGAAGTTTTCTTCACATAACAAATGAAAAATTTCTTAAATTTGATGAAAAAGCTTCATATATTTTATGAATCTAGTTTTAATGAAACTTTTTCATTGAGAATATGAAACTTTTAATAAATAAAATGAAATTTTTCACAAAATTTTATGGAAAATTACATTAATTCAATGAAAAGTTTCAATGGACGAGTTCCAGTGCAACTTCATTGGTTTTATGCTAAAATTCATTAACAACATGCAGATAATTCTCTCAGTGTATAATCATTTAAAAATAAATGTTCGAATAACTTTTTAAATAGACTACAGTCAGTTACTGTAATAATATTTTCAGTGTAGGAAGGCGATATTAGAATGGCGTAGAAAGCACGTGATACTTTGAGGCCTTGGCTAAAAACGGTATTTAAAATATTACAAAATTTTACTTCCATGGTTGCCATATAATGATTTGAAAAAAACTATTTTTGACTTTTTTCAAAAAATATTTAAAATTATAAGAAAGAGCGGCGTAATAAAAGTGATATGTTGATTTCGATAAAGAAATGTAAAAAAATATTTAAGGAAAGAAAAATTCTGAGTTCAGTTCGCACTTTAAAAAATAAATTGACTGATTTTATCAAGGGTTATTCGTATTTGTAAAATTGTAAGTACATATGTACACTCACAAAATAAATGCAGTCACTTTTTGTTAGTTGTTTCTGAAGTTTTTCCGTTGAGTTGTTTTTAAAAATAATAACAGTTGTTCATAGAAGAAAAATAATTTTTAACTTTTTTCACAAGTTATTTAAAAATTTAACTAAATAAAAATACGGATGTTTTGTAACAGTCAAATTTTCTAGTCAATTTTTATTGTTTTAAAATACAACTAAAAAAATGAACCAAAAAAAAGTATTTTGTAGTAAAAGTTGTTTGAAATAAAAAAACAATAATACAGTTATTCAATTTGTTTTTGTTTTTTAATTTTTTAGTAAAATCAAATATAAATTTAGTTCTTCGCACCATTTTGCTTGTTATTTTTATATTAAAAATAAATTAACTTTAAGTTGATTTTACCGTCTCTGATAGTCAATTATTGATGGTCAAAAACAATTTAAAAAATTGTTAAATTAAATGAAAATGTGAGTAGACCGGTTTTTAACTGAATTTTATTTGTTTTAAAGGTGCTTTCACAATGATGGAGTGAATCTACTTTGCAGCACATATTGAAATGTTAATTGTTCAAAATGCAGAGTAGAGTTACTTCACAAAATATTTGACACTTCAATACTTACATTTCCTTTCCCGAATGTCTAGGCTTTGTATTCATTGCCTTCATTTTAAAATAAATTTTTATTTAAATTTAAAATTTCCAGCAGAATTATTTTGTGTTGCTTTTATGATTTTTAATATTTTTTTTTCTAATTTGTTGTTAATTAGAGATGTGAACAAATTAGTGATGTGTGTTTTAAGGTATATTTGTCATGTTAAATATTTAACAGATCAATGTTAACTCTAGAGTGGAACAAATCCGTACTCCAGAGTCAAACAACTTTGACTCTGGAGTGGAATAAAAAGAGATAGCAAATCATTACCAGATATGTGGTTACGTAACTACATAATTGGTAATGGTAACTAGTTACTTTTGTTATTACATTTCTTATTACCTTTATATGGCGATGTCGCGAAAAATAATGAGTTGTCGTTACACACCAGCATACGAAAAATCAAAGAATATATCGTTACCTATGTGCTTACCAGTACTGACAAAAATAATGAGTCTAAAAATAGATTTTCAGAAAAATAAATTATATAAAAAAAAATATTTTTTATTGTATTTTTTTTTTTAATAAAATTTGCTGGTTCGGGAATCGAACCTGGGTCTACAGATTGCCAGTCAACACCTCTACCATCTGAGCTATATCGACATGTAATATTTAATAGATAAAAACATAATTGACCTGCTGCACAAAAGGTAGGTTACTCGCCAACATACAAAAAATCAAAAAATATGTGGTTACATATATCCTTACCAGTGTTTAAAAAATATTGAGTCTAAAAATTGATTTCAAAAAATTTTCAAAAAAATCTAAAAATTTATTTTCTATTTGAAATAATGATAAAAATAAGTCATTATCAGTAACTCATTATTATATGTATTAAAATAATGCAGAAGGTAAGTGGGTGTCATTACTGGTACTCCAAAAAATAATGATATGTCATTACCGTTTCTACACTGGGTAAGAAAGAGAAAAGAACTAAATTTGCTACAGATTGGAGTACTCCAGCATTGTAAACGCACCTTAAATTGTATTTTTAGTTAATTTTACCTTCAAAATAATTTGTGTGTAGAAATTTTATCCGTTTTTATTTGTTATATTAAAAATGCGCTATTTTCTCCCAACTTTCAAATAAGCATACAAATCTTAGCAATTAGTGCTGCGAAATAATAATTTTTCAAAAACCTCTAAAAATACCATTTTTTTAAAAAAGTTCTTAAAAATATTGCAAAATAAATAATTTAAATTTCTTGCAATTTTTATAAAGAATATCAAAATTCATAAAAAAATTTAATTTTTGCAAAAATATCAACCATTTAAGTGCGTATAGAGCGTCAAAGTTTCAATTTGAATTACATATAACACCACTAGAGGTCGCGATTTAGCCATAAAAATTACAAAAAATGCTTACTATAAAACTGACTTATCCTCCTACCAAGCTTTGTCCAAAAATTCCCACGGAAATCATGCTTGGTATGAAATGGGCTAACATTATGTAACTTTTTTTTTTATTTCAGCGAACTTTTAATCAAAATTTTGAAATCATGCGGGCATTTTATTTGAAAATTTTTGACTTAAGTAAAATTTTAGAAAAAAAAAAAATCTTTCTTAGTTCTTACAATAACACTGGCCCTAAATCTTGGTTTAATAGGACTTGATGAAACGCAGTCAGATTCTGATAGGAAGTATTCTGTAATTGACGTGTTAACAAAAACTGAACTTCATACTCGAGATTACTTTGATGTGAAACGTTTTTTTACGAATAGTGTCTTCGTGCAAAAGTTCTTTCTACCCTTTGGGGCAGTAACAACTTCCGGACATTTGTTAATCTTATAAAGGGTGACCACTAGGGTTTGGGGTTCGGGAATTCCCGGGATATCCCGGGAAAAGTTTGCCGGGAATTCCCGGGAAAACGGGATATTTTAAAAATATTAAATTGTTTAAATTGTTTTTTTAGAATAGCATTTTTTAATTTTAGTCATAAAAAACATTTTAAATACCAAAACAAAAATGTTATTGTTAAAATCTTTTAAAAGGGAATCAATTTCTTTCACACACAAAAAAAATCGTTGCCAAGTAATTAGAAGCATTTCAACTAATACAGATTTTTCACATAACTTATTCAAAATTTAAGTAGTAAAACCTAAAAACTTGGAAAACAGGTCGACTAACATTTCATTAAATTCAATTTTTATCTGAATTTATTTTTGACGTTTAATAAATTAAACTACAAAATAGACAAGACAAATGTTTATTTATTTGTTTTTGCTTACAAGAATAACTTTCAAGATAATAAAACTGACTGTAATTGCACTTGTTTTTACAATGTGAATAGTAAAAAATTAAAACTTGAGTTGTCGGGTTTTTATTTTTATTAATTAAATGATCAAATACTTTTGATCAAACGATCAGGCAATTAATTATTTGTAATTATTTGATTAATCAAACGAATAACGAATAAAAATAATTTTTGAAAATACATAAATAATTTAACCCCTAAATTCATAAACGCTTTGTAAAATTATAGGAGGTTTATTGAACAAATTTTATATGAAAACGAGTAAAAAGGTTAAAGTCGGGCATGCCGACTATACAATACCCTACACCAGTCTGGTGTATTGTTTGGATCCGAAATTCGAATGGGTTAAAATGGAGCTTGTGTCAAAATTTTCTATAATGTGAGTCAGCGCACCAAATTTCATTAAAATATCTTAATATTTGCAACCTGCAGTTTGTAACCAATCCAATTTTGGGGGGACCCTTATATGGGCACTAGTTCTAAACATGGACCGATGTTCACCGAAATCAATAGGCTTCGTCCTTGGGCCAACATAGGTCTATGTACCAAATTTCATCAAAATATCTTAATATTTGCGACCTGCAGCGTATAAACAATATAATTTTGGTGGGACCCTTATATGGGCACTAGGTCTAAACATGGACCGATGTTCACCAAAATCAATAGGCTGCGTTACTGGGCCAATATAAGTCTGTGCACCAAATTTCATCAAAATATCTTAATATTTGCGACCTGCAGCGTATAAACAGTATAATTTTGGTAGGACCTTATATGGGCACTAGGTCTAAACATGGACCGATGTTCACCAAAATAAATAGGCTGCGTTATTGGGCCAATATAGGTCTGTGTACCAAATTTTATCAAAATATCTCAAAATATCTTAATATTTACGACCTGCAGCGTATAAACAGTATAATTTTGGTAGGACCCTTATATGGGCACTAGGTCTAAACATGGACCGATATTCACCAAAATCAATAGGCTACGTTATTGGGCTAACATAGGTCTGTGTACCAAATTTCGTCAAAATATCTTAATATTTACGACCTGCAGCGTATAAACAATATAATTTTGGTAGGACCCTTATATGGGCACTAGGTCTAAACATGGACCGATGTTCACCAAAATCAAACTTGTTCGTCCTTGGGCCAACATAGGTCTGCGAACCAAATTTCATCAAAATATCTTAATATTTGCGACCTGTAGAGTGCGAACAAGATTGCATGGACAGACAGACGGCCGGACGGACGGACAGACGGACATCGTTAAATCGAAATAAAAAAAAAATTCTGAACCGATCGGTATACTATAAGGTGGGTCTACGACCAATATTTTTTGGTGTTACAAACATCAGCACAAACTTATAATACCCTGACCACATAGTGGTGTAGGGTATAATGACCACATAGTGGTGTAGGGTATAATGACGTTTTGTAAACCTGTTATAACTTTACAAAGCATTTATGAATGGAGGGGTTAGTTTTTATAATGGATGTGAGATTAATCGATTAATTGAGCAACCTGATTAATAAAAGACCTGATTAGTCAAACAATCGATTAATCGAAAGGTTTGATTAATCAAAATCATATTTGATTATTATTGATTATTAATTAAAATTCATGATTAATTGATTAATCAAAAATCTGAATAATCGAAAATTTGAATAACTAAATCAATAATTTTTATTGTTTGTTTTCTTTTCATATTTTTCACATAATACTAATTTTTCACTTTATACAGCCAGTCCTTTTGTCTAATGATGTTTTCATTTTTGAAACTTGGCACTTTTTCCTAGTACTTGTACCACCTGTTAAAGTGCCTTGCCATCACTTTCCCGTTTGTATTTTTCTGACGTATAATTTAAAATATTTCTAAAAATATTTATAACAATATTCAATTTGGTGATTTTAGTATTATTGTATGAAAAATCACACGCAAATATTAAAAAGCAGCATCCAAATAAATTAAAGGATAAGAAAATTGATTAGTCGAGGTGATAGAGGGAAAAAGGATACTTAAGCAAAACCTTAAGCAAACATCATGCTTGTAATGTATTTTCCCAAAAACAAAATTAACCACATAGCATCCACATAGTACCTGTTACCGCACATTGCGCTATTAACCCTCTTATGCTCTCAAAGCCGCCAAACAGGTCTTTAGTAAATGACTAGTTTTTTCATAAATAAAAAGCAACTATATTATTTAAAGCAGCCGTATTACATCGATAAAAAAAACATAATTAGCAAATGGGAAATATTTTTTTTTCACATCAAACTCATTCAAATAAAGTGGCCTTTAATGAAACTCATCAATATATGTGACCTTCTTCGAGAAAAGGGACCTAGTGTGTCAAAAAACGGGTTTGGACTTAAGAGTGGATTTTGGTATCTAAAAGGGTGTAGAATAAGATGAAATGAGTTAGATTTCTGATAAAAATTTATTTACCCCATAAAACTAACTGAAGGTGTGTTCAAAGTGATAGCGTTATGAAACTTTAAATGCGTTCTTCTCAAAACTTCATTTTCACACACTAGGTCCCTTTCCTCGGAGAAGGTGACATATTTGAAAACACGCTATTAAATTTAATATTTCGGAGTATGTTACAATTACATGCGTCACGTTTAAAAAAAATTGATATTGATTTAGCTTCGTCATTGGCAATGAAATTTTTCATAACTTTTCTTTCATAAAATTTCATAATTTCATTGAATTTCATAAATTATATCTCCATAAATTTAATGAAAATATTCTTTATATATACACTGATAGAATTTTCGTTCATACTATTAATGAATCGATTTCATTAATCTGAATTCACTGATTTAATGAAAAATTTCATTGAGTGAATGAAAAATGCATTAATTTAATGAATTTTTTCATTATATATTTTCAACTAACCCGTAAGATATGCTATAATTTTTATAAGGGTTTTGAATTTGCTAATTACTAAAATAGATATATGTTCCAGTAATGAACGCTAGAGTTGCAAACTGGAATTATTTAAATATAAAAGTCCAAATAATTACATCATTTTATTTTGGCTATTTAGATGAATCGGTAACGCGGTAATGTTTATATTCTGGTGATTGCGGGTTCAAGTCGACTTCAGGGAGATGTCAAAAACGTTATAAAAACGAAAAAGAAATATATGTATGTACAAATAAAAATTAATAAAATAAAAATAAATAAAAAAAGTAACGCAAAAAAAATATATTTTTTTCAATTAGTTTTCATTTAATGAATACGTTTCATTGATCTAATGAACGCGTTCTTTGGGGAATTTTCAATGAAAAAAATCATTGGATTAATGAACAAATTCATTAATACTTTGCACAAAATTCTATCAGTGTATGAAGTTGTTCAGTAGTATTTCTTTTTTTAATTTTTCCATAAAATGTCGTCATTTCATTAATTTTTAAACATTTTCATACAATTAGAATTTTATATTAAACATTTAATTCTAAAATACAGTAGGTAGTTTTATGTAACCATAAGGCCGGGTTTTAGTGATGCTGAGAGAATTATCTTTTATAATTTTTATTTCTTTAGTTTATTTAATTAATTAAATTAATTAATTTTTTATTATTAATTTTGGACTATGGAATTTTTTTATAAATCATATTAATTATTAATTAATTAATTAATATTTAATTAATTATTATTAATTAGTATTAATTTTTTGAAACATCCCAGTGTAGAAAATCATTACCAGATATGTTGTTATGTAACTACATACTTGGTAATGGTAACTAGTTACTTTTGTTATTACATTTCTTATTACCTTTATATGGCGTTGTCGCGAAAAATAATGAGTTGTCGTTACACAACAGCATACGAAAAATCAAAAAATATATCGTTACCTATTTGCTTACCAGTATTGACAAAAATAATGAGTCTAAAAATAGATTTTCAAAAAAATAAATTATATAAAAAAAAATATTTTTTATTGTATTTTTTTTTTAAATAAAATTTTCTGGTGCGGGAATCGAACCTGGGTCTACAGATTGCCAGTCAACAGCTCTACCATCTGAGCTATATCGACATGTAATATTTAATAGATAAAAATATAATTGACCTGCTGCACACAAGTAAGCTTACTCTCCAACATACAAAAAATCAAAAAATATGTGGTTACATATATCCTTACCAGTGTTTAAAAAATATTGAGTCTAAAAATAGATTTCAAAAAATTTTCAAAAAAATCTAGAAAATTATTTTCTATTTGAAATAATGATAAAAGTAAGTCATTATCAGTAATTCATTATTATATGTTTTGCTACAACTTTATTACGCTTTTTGCTTTTGCTAAATACTTTTTATTTATCCACTCCAGCTTAGCAACGACAACAACCAACTATAATAAATAATAATAAATGAAATTGCTTCATAGATTTTATGAAGCTCTTCATAGATTTTATGAAGCTCTTCATTGGCTGAATTATTTATTCATAGAAGGAGTGCTATATTAATTTTATGAAGAATTTCCTTAATTGTATGAACTTTTCATTAACGTTGACTTTAATGAAACCTGTTTCATTCTATGAAAAGTTTCAATGGACGAGTTCCAGTGACAATTTTCATTGAAACTGTGAATAAATTCATTACTGAAGTGATGATAATTTTCTCTTGTGGTTCGTGGAGTCCATGATAAAACCTTAAGCTTGAAATTACTTTGGATGTGGGTGTGGCAATCTGACCAGCCAGTAAAATGTGAATATTTTTTTTTTTCTTTTTTAGGATTTCCAATAAATTCTAATTTTTAATTTGGAAAGTATATTTATAAATTCTACTTTCGAATATTATACATGCGAAGGTATTAAAGCCAGCTCTAAATTCGATATAGGGACAGTATTTTTAGTCAGCACTTAGTGAAATTTTGACTCCAAATTTACTTAAGTAAGAGATTTTCAAACAATATCAGCTATTTAGTAAAATATTAGTAAAAAATCCTACTACTATTCCTAATACAGGCTCACAGTCAAACCGTAGAACGATTTTTTCCTTACTTAAATATTACAGACTGAAGTAAAACTTTGGAACAAATTCGTTCTTTGTTCTGAGTACACTCAGAAAAGAAGTTTCCAAAAAAATTTGTAAACAGTCTTCAATTGCACTTTTTTATTTTTCTACTGATTTTTAGTACAATTTTATTTCAGTAATAATTTTCGCTCTTTTCTTATTGCAGATTATTGATTTTTTTTTTTACTAATTTTCGTTGCTGATTTCAGAAAAACATATTATTAATTTTTCTAAATCGAGTGCTAAATTAGGCAAAAAAATATACTAACTAAACAAAAAGTGGAAATTTTATTTACAAGAATTAAAACTTAAACTTAGAAAATTAAATTTCATTAATATACAAGTAGATTATATTTGCGTTGAAAGAAATGCTATCTACTAGAATAAAACAAAATATTAATAGAATTTTGTAGATTTTCATTATTTTTTTTAGAAAATCGTGACATAAAATTTCTTATTTTTAATTCGCGAAATACTTGAAAGTGAAATTGAATGCGCGAATTGCTTCTCCAGAAGTAAATGGTATTTTTGCATATTTAGACCAAAAATCATAGATAAACATAATTAAATATAAGTCAAGAATGCTGTTTTTAGTAATTTCACTCCAAAAAAATTTAGTTAGTGAGCATATTTAAAGTTTTAACCATGGATGGTAACTGAAACGATGTGGTTATCGGTAAGGGTAACGCTATTTTAGATTATTTCGGTACCGGTATTTTAAGGATAACGGTTTTTTAGTTATTTCGGTAACGATATTTTAAGGATAACGGTTTTTGATTATTTCGGTAACGGTATTTTAAGGTTAGCGGTATTTCGGTTATTTCGATAACGGTATTTTAAGGATAACGGTAGTCAGTTTTTTCAATGCATCCCTCAATTTTTTTTACGAAAAACAAATGAGATTAAAAACAGAACCAATTTACCAACTTAATGTACGAAAAATACTGAATTATCCAGTGCAATTACCAAAAACAGAAAACACATATTTCGTATGAAATTAATATGATTTCGAAGTACAATTTCGTAACGTTTTATTTTCGGTTCTTCAGCTTTTTTGCGTTTCCGAAAATTCTAAAATGTATAAAAAATCTTTTTTGTGGTAATTTTGTGTTCCAACTGCTAAATTTTGATATTTATAGTTAAAAAAAAGAAGATCGCGGATCAGAATTTAAGATTTTAATTTTTCAGAAAAATATACGTTTTGGTAATCAATCAGAAAATTATTGAATTTACAAACAAAAGCGTTATAATGTAAATTTTTTTAAGTGAAATAGTTAAAGACACTTTAGGGAATACATACGAAGCACTATTGAAAAGCTTTTATGAGTTTAAGCTGCTCTAAATATCAATTCCACTTCAAAAGTGGAATGAAAACGATTTTTTCCCCTTTTTCGTTTTCTGGAGAAGCTTTTAACGTAACGGTACCACTATAAAGCCTGTAGCATATTCGATATTTAACCAAAAGGTTTTATTTTTAATACAAAATTATCCGTAGCAAGTAGGGTTTTTCTTTTTCTGGGCTTTTTCATTTCCCGGGACAACTAGATTTTTGTAGAATATCCCGTGATCCCGAGAATTCCCGCTCGTTAGAAAGTGATTAAAATTAAATAAATATTTTGTGCTTGAAAAACTCGGTTTCTATCAAAATTCGTCAGATAAAGTTCACCTTTTGGTTGCATCCATTAGTAAATCTACTTAATTTATTCTAAAAGAAGAACTAAATAGATACAAAATATCTATGTCTTCCACTTTTTTTTAGATAATTCAAGTCACGAATTAATATTTAGGGAATATATTTGTATGAAAGGCCGTCTTACATGGGTATTTTATTTTCAGCCCTTATTTCAGGATATATTGGAGTTGCAAATGGGTGAAAACTTTTGTCGAACGGCGAAATAACAAGTTTATTAAAATTAAGTTTTAGAGATATTTAAAAAAATATGTTTAGAAGCTTCTTAGATGAAATTGTATTCTTTATTTTTTCGTTTTGCATCTTAAATATAAAAATATAAAATTTGAGCACTGATTTATATAATACTATATAAAACGAAACTTAGGGCCAGTTTTACAATCAGAACTAAGATCGATTTTTTGCTTAAATATTTCTTAAATATGGAATTAAAAAATTTATATTTCTAGATATTTTGATTCTGTGCAGATGTTCAGAAGAATTCGTCTAGAATTATTTTTATAAAAAAGTATAAAAGTAAGTGTTATTATTATTAAATATTTTTTTTTAATTTTAATTGGTATTTTTGAATAGAAATTTTTTATGCCACACCGACTTAAAATTTAATTTTTAAATTTTAATTTAGCATATAAAAAAATCTAAAATAATTTGAAAAAGCATCTAATATATTATTTTCAAAATAAATAAAATTTAAAAAACACAATTGAAATAAAAGAATAGCAATTGAAATTTAAATGAAATTATTTGAAGTAAAAAAACTCAAAATACTTATATCAATTGAAAATATGACTAATTTTTTAATTTTATTGCCGAGTTCTTCGCAGGTATTTGAAACTGAATACTGATGTTAAAATGTGGAATATATTGCTTTATTTGAACAAATAACATCATTTTAAATAAAAAAAAATTTTCCGAGGAATTTTCGTTGGTATACTTGGTAACGGCTGATTAAATTTGTTTTCAGTTTAAATAAACTAAGTTGATCAAGACATCCAATTATTAAATTTTAAATCGCATTTTTTAATAAAAAAAATTTTTTTTTTATTTAAATTAATTTTGAAATGTTTTCAATTTAAATAAAGCTTTCAATTTAAATACTAGCTTAAAATTCTATAAAAAATAAAAAAAATCCAGGGAAATCTCGCACAAAATTCCCGGGATTGCGGGAGCAATCTAAACTGCAAATTCCGAAGGAAAAAAATTATTTTGGATCATTTGCGAAAGTAAAATTTCTAAATCAAATCAACTCCGGAAAAAAACTATGACAATAAATTGATATAAGCTGTGTTTTCGACTTAACTATATCTTTTAACTCATAAAAAACACAAAGTGCATTAAAACGCGTTTAAGACGAAAACTAACATATTACTTTTCGTATGCACGTTAACTTTCAACGCAGATAATTATCAATGTTGAAAACTCAACGTTTATACATTTTGACATCTAGCGTAACTTATTCGCGTTACTTCCTAAAAACTTTTACTGACGTACGTTCGATTGTACGAGAATGGAAAAATCATAAACATAACCTGTTTAAAATTTTTTTGTACTACAATCGGTTTGACGTAGATTTGCTTTAAACACCTAACGTTGATAGGCATGAGACAAAATACAGCCATAATTAGACTTTGAACAAAAATTTTCCGAATCTAACTGAATAATAAAATTTTCACGAGGACTAGGTACACTTAAAAATATTTGAAAGTTACTATGTAGTAATCAGTCATTATTGTCTTTAAAATACAAAACAACTATTATGACAACTAAAGAAAAGTACTGTAATTTCGTAACAGTTGCTTAAAGCAGTTATTTTTAATATAATAAACTAGTTACTACCAAAACAGTATTTTTACAGTAAACAGTTATTTTTGTTACCAGAACTACTGATATTTAGTAAGTTTTGTTACTAATTTTAACAAATCGATTTTCAATTGCAGTTTACAATAATTTTGGAAAATTTAGTAGCGGCTTTTAATTTTTTCTAATTTTATTGTACTAGATATGTGCTGCTAAAATAACGCAAGACTCAAACTAGTTAAATTTCCCGTAATAACAGCAAAACTTTCAGCTGCATTGCAGACTTTACTGGTTGAGTATATAAAACTGGCCCATAATGCTTAAATTTTACTTACGTAAGACATTTTCAAACAAAATTTCTTACTTAAGTAAAATTTAAGCATCATGTAAAGTGTTAGTGAAAAATCTACCAAGTGCTGACTATAAAACTGGCCCTAAGTTTTTGAAATTGTACATACCAATACTTAAAAAGAAATTAACAAAAAAAGAAGATAAATGATATTTCATGAAAAATGGCAAGGACAGCTTTATTCTCGCTGTAACTAGGCCATGATTAATTTCTATCTCTATTAAATAATTGTTATGCACATTATAAGGGTGATACTATTTTAAATTATTTCGGTAACAGTATTTAAAGGGTAACGCTATTTCGTTTATTTGGGTACCGTTATTTTTAGGATAATCGATTTCAGTTATTTCCGTAACGGTATTTTAATAGAACAGTATAACGATAGTCAGTTAAACGTTAGTCAGTTAAAGCTTACCGGTATTGACAAAAATTATGAGTTTAAAAATAGATTTTCAAAAAAATAAGTTTTATAAAAAAAAAACATTTTTTTTATTATAAAATTTTTTTTAATAAAATTTGCTGGTGCGGAAATTGAACCTGGGACTCCAGATTGCCTGTCAATGGCTCTACTACTCTACTGAGCTATCTCGATATAATATTTGATAGATAAAAACACAATTGACCTGCTTTTCATGTCAAACGTATTTAAAGGAAAATTTTTCAAAATATTGATAACAAAAACTTTGAAAAATTTTTGGATTTGGGTTTGGCCGGATAAACGCTTTCGGACCGAATATTCGGACTCTAATATTTTTTCCAAAATCATAAAAATGCGAAAACATGTTTTTGTCACTTGAACAATATAGTGTTAATATGATCTTTTGAAAAATTCACATGATTTTCGAAGAAAAACCATTATCACCGCAACAAAATAAACAAATAAATGCGCGGTGATGATTTTTATATTACAATAGCCACACTCTATAAAGTGCATTTGCGCACTTGGTAAATATTCATATATACTAAAAGGAAGAAGATCCACAGGGCATGTGTACAAAATCTAAAATACCCAAACACACAAGTGCTATTGGTGGTATGTAAATAATCTTCAGTGTCTGTCCGTCCGTCTGTATGTCTATTAGGGTAGCAATGAAAATTCAACTTTGAATTTACGCTGAGACCCCGGCTGTTTTGTGACACATTGCTTCTAAAGAAATTTAGTATGCTGATTATAAATGTGAAAATATTTTTTAATCGGTCAAAAAATTTCGAGATAACGTAATTTTTTTAAATTTGGTAAATTTAGGAAAAGTCCCGATTTTTAAAGAAATTTCCACGCTATCTTGAAAATTGTTTGAGCAGTTTTAACAATGTTTTTATATTCGCCAATGGTACACTCTAATTAAATTCTGTTGAAATTTAGCCAACTTATAGTAGGAATCTGCACTCCTACTATAAATTGGGTAAATTTACTCTGTGTGTAATTGAAAAAAGTTGGTGCACAAATAATGTGTAATTTTACATTGAAAGTGCGTAAAACAGCATGTACACATAAAATGTGTAAAAATCCACACAAAAAAATGAGAAGAAATTCACAGAAAGTGCGTAAAAATCCCCTCAAAATGCGTATATTTACCACAGCTGTGCTTTAATCCTTAAATGCATGGTGTAGCCATATGGCAACATACCGGTTTTTTAATTAAAAAAAACCCCACTTGATGCACAAAACTGCATTCTGTATATAGTATTCCTATAGTTTAGCACATAATTTTTAAACCGAGTAAAAATCTTGGTTTTGCTCTGTATATTTGTTGAAAATCTAAAACACACGTTGCAAAAAAGTGTAATATTCGAAAATATTTGTTTAAATATTTAAAATAGTTATAGAATTTTTTTGTTGTTTTTTGCTATTTGGCAAAAAAACCATATTTTTCAATAAAAATCTCCTTTTTTTAAAATAAATTTTTTTTTTTGTATTTTTCTTGAAATGTACACGCCTTTAGAAAGCATATACAAAAAAATGGTTAAAATCGAATAGATCATGCATTTAAGGGTTAAGTTAAACCACCCAAATTTTAATTTTAAGTACGTATTTTATTAATAATAATATATTTTCGTGTATGTCTTAAAAATGCGGGATTTTTTGCAAATTTTGGACGTTTATTGTGAGACATTGGTGCAATATAAATTTATTGAAAGTATTGGCCATCATTAGCTATGACCTTTTCCCATCTTTTTGTGAACATTCTGGATTCCGCGCCAAAAGAACCGCTGCTCATTTTGTGAGGCCAAGAACGAATCAAGCCAATTTCGAATAACCTGTTCTGAAGTGAAGCGTATTCCAATGAGAGCGTTCTGCATCGATCGAAACAAATGGTAGTGGGACAGGGCAAGGTTAGACTAGAAGGCGGGTGAGGCAAAACTTCTCAATCACTACTTTCTAAATAGTTTTTAATTCTTGTAACTGGTGGCCAAGCGTTGTTATGATGGAATATATGGCTGGCGTTTTTGGCCAATGCTCGCTTCACACGCATCAACTGTGTTCGATACAGGTCTCCTGTGATCGTTTTGTCCGATTTCAGCAGCTCGTAGTGGAACGATTTCGTTGTGGAACTTTTTTTCCGCATGCCAAAAGCTATCGAAAAATCGATGGGCACATTATCGATTGCTAAATCGACCTACCCTAATATACAATATAATTGTCTGTAAACATATTAAAAAATTTATTTTTTTCTGCGTGTATATCTTTCGAAACAACAGAGTAATATTTTGAAAATTCGTTATTGTTGTTTTTGTTTTTTCTTTCATATTTTAAATGTTGAATAACACTTCTAGACGAGAACAAGAAATTCTAATTGAGTTTAACCTAACAAATATTTCTGAAAATTCTGTTAGGGATCTGCCTTCCATAGATTATTTTTCACAATTTGTTTGGAATTTTACCATATTTAATTGCTTTAAGAAAACCATTTTTTAGTTAGTAACAAGAATGCTTGGACGTGTTTTAAATACTAGTAAATGCGTTTTCCAAAATCTTTCATTTGCTACACTCTAAAAAATGTTTGTAAATTTACTACTATGAAATGGGTCAAGTTTTGTTTAATTTTACGAAAATTTGGTAAATATAAATAAAAAGCGCGTAAAACTTTTTTGTACACACTTCCATATGCAATAATACACACACAAAGCATTTTTAGACATTATCTGTTTACAAATAAACACATTATGCCTAAAATTACTATTCTTTTGTTAAACAATATTTTTACGCACAGAGTTGGTAAATATACTAACTTATAATAGTAATAAATATTCTGACATTTCTAAATTAGAAAATAATTAAAAAAATTTTTTAAATTAAATAAAAAGCTAAATATTTTCATCTGGAAATATCAGTATAATCCAGCAAGAATGGCAATACGAAGAAGATTTCCCGATCATATCGTCTGGAAGAAAACATTTATATATATATATTTGTTCCTTTTACTCCTGCAAGGAGCATAGGGCCGCGAAAACATTTAGTCGGGAAAAACTGTTACCGGAAAGCGACACTTTCAGGCAATACAAAAGCAGTTTGTCTGAAAGATAATTCCATGACATTTGTTATCTCCATAGTTTCGCCGGGAAGATAAATCCCCGACATTTATTATCGCCAAACTATCGCCGAGAATGTAATTCCGAGACAATTTTATGTCATTTATTGCCGTCAAAATACCATTTGGAAGAAATAAAGAATACATTGCCTAAATAATGTATTCGCCCTACCATCACTAAAGAGAAATATCTTCCAGGTGATAAAATAAAAGATGTATTGTATATTTTTATATATATCTTGAAAATATTGTACATTTTTATATGTTTCTTGTACATAACTAATTATACGTATAAATAAAATACATACTAAAAATTAATTTATTGTTTTATGTAAAAGAAAAATACTTTTGGTGGTTAACTTTAAGCACAGCTGTGATAAATAGACGCATTTTTGGAGGATTTTTACGCACTTTCTGTGGATTTTTGCGCATTTTTTGTTGATTTTTACGCATTTTATTCGTACTTTTACACGTAAAACATGATTTTTTACGCACAAGTTTAGTAAATAAATTTCTTAATTTCATTTAATTTTACGCACATTCAATGTAAAATTACGTTATTTGTGCACAAACTTAAACAAAATGTGCGTACTTTTTTTCAATTACACACAGAGTAACTTTACCAAATTTATAGTAGGAATACAGTTTGCTACTATAAGTTGGGGAAATTTCAACAGCATTTAATTAGAGTTTACCCAATTTGTCTATATGTGACAGCGCATAGAGAAAGGGACCTAAGGGTAAAAAAATCAATTTTTTTTTTGTGGACAAAATCTGAGCATCGATTGAGACCGATCCCATGCTCTCCTGACCTTAAGTCCCTTTCTATCCTTAGGTCCCTTTCTATTTTGCGCGTCACATATATGTATGTATATTTTTTTTATTTATGAGAAATAAAAAAAAAACGAAGAATTGGCCAATTTTTCACCGCATTCTTTAGCATCTCTTTAACTTTTTTGATCTCTGCAACGCAACTGGAAACTGGAAAAGCAAACTCCTCGTATGTGGAACAATAATCCATTTGGGTTACGTTAAAATTTTGAAGAAAATATTTCCCCATCTATTTCGTTGCGACCCTAATGTTTATCTTTTGGCTGTATATGCAAACCGTACGTGATGCGTAGGACGAATATGATTTTGATTACATTTTGGTGGTATTTGTTGGTATGTATATTGATCGATAAGGATTTCACATCATCATCAACAACATTGTGTTGATCCTTGTTCTTTAATGTTTACATTTTGTGCTTGGTTTTTATCTATATGATTTCTATTTGTTGAAAGTCCGCTATTGTTTTCCTCATGTTGTTTAGATTTAATAAGCAGATACGCGTGTGCATTAGGCTGGATCGCGGAAAGCGTATTTTTTAATTTATATAGTATGCCGTTCGACTCAGAATCACGTTTTAATTCAATTTAACGATGTCCATCTGTCCGTCCATGCATTCTTGTGCGCACTCTAAAGTTCGCAAATATTAAGATATTTTAATGAAATTTGGTACACCGACCTATGTCGGCCCAAGGACGAAGCCTATTGATTTTGGTTAAAATCGGTCCATGTTTAGATCTAGTGCCCACATTAAGGCCCCCCAAATTGGCTTGGTGACACGCTGCAGGTCGCAAATATTAAGATATTTTGATGAAATTTGGTACACCGACCTATGTCGGCCCAAGGACGAGGCCTATTGATTTGATTGATTCTCTTCTTTTATCATTTGATAGAAAATTTTGAAACAAGTCCCATTTTAACCCACTCGAATTTTGGATCCAAACATTAGTTGGCTTTTAACCAGACTGGTGTAGGGTATTGTATCGTCGGCATGCCCGACTTTAACTTTTATACTCGTATTTTCTAAGGTTGTGTTTACACTTGCATATTCACCACTCCAAAAAAACAATGAAGAAAAGAGGATAGATGTTTAATTTCTTTAAAATTTAACATCTATTTATTAGAACTAAATATGTGTCTTTTATTCAAAATTGAGTGTATGTATGACTTCATTGTTTTCACAGTGGTGAATATCGAAATCTCGAAATTTCAAGGCAGATGTAAATGCAACTTAAGATACATATGTACATATTTTAAAATGGGCAAATCTTATGGAAAAATAAAAAATCTGATCATTTTTGCGTAAAACATCTGTCCTAAAACTGTAACGAATCTCAATTTTTTTATAAAGGCACATTTACACGCGAGAGAGAACTGATCAAGATAGAGCAAAAATACTGCTAAATGTCTCTATTGTGAATGATTTAAGCTATTTAGGGTTGCTTTTTACTCTATCTCTAGCAGTTTTCTCTCGTGTGTACATGTGTCTTAAGAAAGAATACTTGTGAAATACTGTATATCTCTATTAAATATCTTAAATCTTCGTTTACATTTGCACCCAAACTCAGAAATTTTGATATTCACCATTCTGAAAAAAAAAGAGTGAAGATAAGCTTAGAAATGTTAAATTTATAGAGAATGTATTTATTGGAGTTAACTATGTGTGCTATACTCGTATAAGATTTTCTTCATTTTTTTTTAGAGTGGTGAACATCGAAATCTCTGAAATTAGTTGGTATTTCTTTTTTAGAGCAACTAGTTTCAGGATATGGCAAATTCGATGATGTTTCTAAACGTTTTTTTTAAATATGTTTAATCGAACAAACACGTAATGATTAAAAAAGGATAATTTTTACATTACTTATTAAGTTTTCAGGGTTCTTATAACGCAAACAGATTTTATTTTGAAGATTTTAAACAATTTTTTTTAATTTTCTAAAAGGCTATGACGATTTGAAAATACTTTCCAAAAATTTTGACGATTTTATGCCCAATAAACCTAGCAACACTGGGCATAACCACAAACACCGCCAGCCAGCCAAAAACATTTTAATTTATATTCCCTTAATTTGTTTGCAGTGCGCTTAAGTTAGTTGTGTACGTACGAATTTCACCGTGTAAACAATAAATGAATGAATGCACTTTTTAATTTTTTCCGCTTTAGTAAGGGTGCACCATATTTCGATCATGAATGTTTAGTGATCGATCGAAATGTTTTAAAATTTGTTTATTTTTGTTTATGTACACTGTGGCGCAGATAACAAAGAGGTGCTAATTACCTCTTGCCTAAATAAGTAAAGCTGCGTTTACATTTGCAACGATATTTACTACTCTAAAAAAACTGAGAAATGCTTATAGATGTTCAATTTTGAATAAGGTTGCATTTGCACTTGCATCAAAATCTCGAGATTTCGATATTTACCAGTCTGAAAAGACAAGGAGGGAAAAGCTACCTAGATGTTTAGTTTTGAATATAGGCCACAAATTTAGTTCTAATAACTACATACATATGTAAATTAGTAAGTGCTTCATAAAGATATAGGAGGCTTATGCAACAAATTTTGTATGAAAAATTTGTTTTGTAAGCCTCCTATAACTTTATAAAGCATTTATGAATTTAAACAACATTCTCTAAAAACTTAATGTTTATTAGCTTATCTTCACTGAGCAGTAATTAGAAAATGAGAATAGCAAAATGTTTACTAAAGTATACATTTTTACTAACAGTGGTAGATTTTTCTTCGAGTGATAGTTACGTTTAGAAAAAGTTACAGTTTACAAAAATTTTACTAAAATTTAGTAGGGGTTATTTATTAATTTTTTCTACTAATTTCATTGTATTACAAATCAGTAGACATCGTACCTAAAATCTAAAAAACATGGGTTGCCATTTCCATTTTGAGAAAAAGGTGACGTCAACCTCAAAAAAGAAGGACATTTGTTTTCAAAAAGAGGACAATTTCTTTTAATAAATTAACTTTAAAAAAAATCAACAACGCGATAAAATATACAAAAAAAAATTTATTTTATAAAAACAAAAAAAAGATCATGTGAGTCAACGAACCAAATTTCATTGCAATATCTTCGTATTTGCGGCACGCAGCGTGTAACCAAGCCAATTTTGGGGGGAGCCTTATATGGGCACTAGGTATAAACATGGACCGATTTTAACCAAAAGCAATAGGCTTCGTCCTTGGGCCAACATAGGTCTGTGTACCAAATTTCTTTGCGACCTGCAGCGTGTAAAAAAGAAAATTTTGTGAGGTACCCTTATATGGGCACTAGGTCTAAACATGGACCGATTTCAGACTTTGGGCCGACATAAGTCGGTGTACCAAGTTTCATCAAAATATCTTAATATTAGCTCTATTGTGAATGATTTAAGCTATTTAGAGGTGTTTTTGCTCTATGTCTAGAAGTTTTTCCTCTGGTGTAGATGTGCCTTTATAATCATTGGGTGCGTTCGGCAGATACAATTTGACAGTCAACAGTTCTACAACAGTTGTGCAACTATCTGCTGAACGACCTGATCACTAACCGCTCAGTCTGAGCGCTGTCATATTTTAGTAGCGTAAAAAATGTTTGCTACTTTTGATCAAATAGTGATACATTTGTTGTTGTTGAGTTTACTATTAAGGCACATCTACACGAGAGGAAAAACTTCTAGAGATAGAGCAAAAAACACCTCTAATTAGATTTATTGTGAATGATTTAAGCTATTTAGAGGTGATTTTTGCTCTATCTCTAGAAATTTTCTCTCTCGTGTAGATGTGCCTTAATAGTTGCTTCAAATTTATTTCAAATCAACTACTGATTTTGTTAACCCTTTCGACCCCAAAGTTACCTACAAGCAACTTCGTTGTTATGTGCCTATAACTCCCGTTATATTTCTTTTTTTTGCAACAAATTTTTTCACTCAGTAGCATTGAAGTTCTTCAATACCTGTGTATAATTTCATATAGCAGTCTTTGATAGTGTTCATTTGCGATTTTTCATAGTGTCAACAGACATTTTTTCTCACAGCAAAATTTAAGGCAAAATAAAATTTTTGTTTAAATTAGTCTCAAAAATTGTGTGATGTAGAAAATTTAAAAAATCAAAAAATTTTATGTTGAGTTTACTAATAATAAAAAATATAAAATTAAAATTTTTAAAAAATCTTAGCCCATTCGGGACCAGCAGCATATTAATTTTTGAACTTTAATTCCAAATATCTCCGCTAGGGGGTGCGGCTAAGCCATAAAAGTAATAAAAAATATTTCTTTGGCATAGATCTACATTTACAAGAAGTTTGGTCGCAAAATTCCCAGCCATTTAAAGTTGGGGTCGAAAGGGTTTACTAAGCAACTATGGAATTTTATCGGTGTAGGAAAATCTCAGGGATATGAAAGAATCAAATTTTCAAAGGACTTTATTTTCAAATTTTCGTCATAAAAATCAAAAAAAAAATTGTTTCACTTTCAAAGATTATCGCCATATTGACATAAAGTGACGGTTATAAATATTTAAATTAGTTTTTACATCTATAAAATTTTCAAGTCTTTTAAAAAGAAGGAAAGATCAGAAAATGGAAAAGTGAGTACACAGTTTTTCTATATACTATCTCCAGTTTCACGTGTACACTAGGGAGGGTCAATTTCTGGGACAAGGGGGGAAATGATTCTACGAAGAATTCTAAGCAACTTTGCCCTAGAATGGATTTCGAGCTTGCGGAAATTCCAAAATATGTTGTAAGTGATGCTTTATGAGTTTGAATAATGAGTTTTATTAATTATACCCTACACCAGTACTTGGACAGGGTATAATAAGTTTGTGCTGATGTTTATAATTCCGAAAAAATATTGAAACTAACCACCTTTAAGTATACCGATTGACCCAGAATAACATTTTGATTCGATATAACGATATCCGTCTGTCCGTCCGTCTTTCTGTATATCCACATATTTTTGTGCGCATGGTAGAGTTCGCAAATATTAAGATATTTCTACAAAATTTGGTATACCGACTAATTTCGGCGCAAGAACAAAGCCTATTAATTTTGGTTCAAATCGGTCCATGGTTAGACCTAGTGCCTATATAAAGGTTCCCCCAAAATTATATTGTTTGTACACTACAGGTCGCAAGTACGAAGATATTTTAATTAAATTTTATACACGGATTCAAATGGGCTCATGAATAAAAGCTATTGATTTTATATGGAATCGCTCCATGTTTAGACCTAGTGCCCGTAAAAAGATCCCCCAAAATGGGCATAATATTAAGATACTTTGATAAAATTTGGTACACAGACTTATATCGGCCCAAGGACGAAGCTTTTTGGCTCTCAACCAGCCTAAAATTTTACCAATTGTAAAAAAATCAATAGGCTTTGTCCGTATGCCCATGTGAATTAGCGTATCTAATTTCATTAAAATATATTCGTATTTGAAATTTGTAGTATGCAAAAAACAATTTTGGGAGGAACCTTTTTATGGGCACTAGGTCTAAACAGGGACCGATATTAACCATAATCAACAGATTTCGACCTTGGGCAGATATAAGCCGATGAACCAAATTTCATTAACTTCGTATTTGTAACCTGTAGCGTGCGAAAAACTAATTTTGGGGGTACTTTATATGGGCACTAAGTCCAAACGTGGACCGATTTCAACCAAAATTAATATGCTTCGTTCCTGGGATGATATAAGTCGGTATACCGAATTTTATTAAAATACCTTAACATTTCCAACCTGTAGCGTGCGCTCATTTTTAGGCTGATTTATGTCATCAGCTTAGCAGTTTAGTCAAAAATAAAAAAATTTTGAGATTTTTTTCTTATAATAAGGAAAGCCGATGAAGACTCCTATCTAAAAAGTTCAGAACTATTATCCTGGTTAACAATACTTACATGTTAACGCAAATTTTACACAAACATTGCAGTGAAGCACTACTCACAACATATTTTTGAATTTCCGCAAGCTCGAAATCCATTTTAGACCTATGGTTTCTAGGGCAAAGTTGCTTGGAATTCTTCGTAGAATCATTTCCCCCCCTATGATTTTTAATTTTTTTTGCCTCCATACAGATTGACCCGACCTAGTGTACACTCTCAGAACAATTCCGTTGTGGCAACAGAATTTTTTGCCAACCGAATTCAGTTGTGGCAACCTAATTCGATTTCAGTTCGGTTGCGACAACCGAATTATCGGTTGCCACAACTGAATTCCGTTGCTTGGGTTGGAAAAAATTCAGTTGTCACAACGGAATTGTTTTTTGGTTCAAGTCCAAAAAGTACTGTCCAGTATTTTTCTAACCTTGATTACTGTGTCGTTCAACAATTGTTTTTTTTAATATTTGTTAAGGCTTAATTAATAAAGCTATAGGAACAAAATTGAAGTATGTGGTAAAGTATACATAAGGTTTCAACATATATCTTTTTGAGAAAAATATAAGAAAAATATATTGGAAGCTCTCAAGGATATTAAAGGATAAAGTTTTCGAAGGACATTATTTACAATTTTTCGTCCTAAAAATGAAAAGAAGTCATTTTTTCTGTTAAGTGCTTGTAGCCGTCGTATAGGACAATCGTAATTAATATTAGAATTAATTACTAAAGATTTTTTTTCTGAACCTGATTTATAGGAAGAAGAAGAAAACATCTTCATTGAAAAAATTAACAGACACAAGATTACCCAGACTGCCGCAGTTTCGTATCACCCAAAGACTCGTCAGTGGTTAGTTTATGTGTCAATTGATCAAAGTAATTTTAATTGTTAATTTGTCTCTACATGAATTGTATTCATTTCTAGATGTTGTGCTCTTTCATTTGACACCCATATTCACATAAACTTATGGTAGAAATATTTAAATATATAAATCTATAAACTATGAATTATACATTTATTGTCGTAAAAATGAATTTTATTTCGAGAATACCACCTTAAATATTTAAACAAGCATTTTTGAATAGTTATTACACTTTTTGTAAAAAAAAAAAACTGTGTTTTAGATTTTTCACAAACATACGAAGCAAAACCAAGATTTTTCCTATAACTGTTTAAAAAATCTGAGCTAAACTACAAGAACACTTTGTACAGAAGGGGCCCAGTGCCTAAAACTGCAGTTTTATGCATCAAGTGGGTTTTTTTATTAAAAAAATGGTATGTTGCCAAATGGCTACACCATGCATTTAAGGATTAAATAAATTTTTGTTCAATTGATATTTTCTGAATAATATTTGACGATTTCTGAATTTTAATTGATATTTGCCGAATAGCAATTGCATAAGGTGTATTATAAGTGGCGCCGAATTATAAGTGGCAAAACAACTTTTGTCTTATTAATAACCACTTACATATTTGGTAATGCAAGTTTTGCTGGGTAGATGGGCATCAGCATACATCACACATCTGTGTGTGTGAATTAGTGCTGGTAAATTCGGTTACTTTTCAATACTCGATACTACTCGATATTTTTGATTTGGATACTCGATACTACTAGATACTTTTAACGGTTTTTAAATTTGAAATTGTTTAAAATTTTTTAGTAAAATTCTTTGAAAATGGTTACGTTAATTCAATATTTAAATTTATAAACATATTTTTTAACTTTTTCACCAACTATTCATTACGATTTTCATAGTTTTTTAACATATGTATACTTTTAAATATTTTACTACTGATTTTTTCTTTTAGCAGATTTGTAGTTTTGTGGTAAATAAATAGCGCAGTCACATTTTTATATATTTTGTCTGTCCAAAAATGCAACTCTGAAAATATCGAGTAGTAGTTTTGAGTATCGAGTACCCAAAAAAAAGACAAATACTCGATACCCACTACTCATATTTTTACCAGCACTAGTGTGAATGTGATGTGTGAGTCCTCTACTTTATCTATTTATGGTTTCCCTTTTTTAATGGTACAATATTGTCGTCATTTTTGTCTTTATTAAATGGCAGACAAATAAAATAATAAGTTTGTTTACATTTTTTTTTTATTTAATAACAACTCCATTAGTAAATGATTGTGCCGACAACACATTTGGTAAATTTTTCTTATACTGTCTGCCCATAATTGGATGGCTGCTATGTATGTATATTTGGTCAATTTTTCTCATATTATTGCTGATAATGTAAAATCATCATCGTGTTGTGTGGCTTTTTTATTGGATGACATTTTTCAAGATCAACATAGAAAAAATTGTTGTGTGGTATTTGAGAAGATGGTTTTTAAAATGAAACATAAACACCAGAGATATGATAATTAATATGATTTGTTCGGTGTGGGAAAATGAGAATAAAGTGATAAGGATTACACAAAAAGAAATTTGTTAATACCTAATACAAACTTTTTGAGTTCGTTTTTTTAATAATCTTTGGAATAATCTTCCACTAAGTCAACAAGTAAATAGCAATGCTAATAGCAGGGGTATGGCATCATCAAAAAAATAAGTTATAAAAATATTTTTATCACTAGATGGCACCAAAGGTTTAAAAGGCTTAATTCTTTCATTCACTTTTTAAAAATTAATGAAATTTGGGTTAAATTTCATTCCCTAATAGCATTCTTATGGAATTAATTCGATAGCTTAATGTCCTATAGCTTTAAATTATATGAATTCATTCTATTTTGATTGAATTCTTACTGAATGAACCCCAATTTACTTGAATTCATTTAATAAAAAGGTGAATGAAAAATGATTTGTTTTCATTCACTTAATCAAATGAAAATTTTTAATTTGCATGTAATTGCTGAAATATTAGCATAATACAATGAAAAACGTTTAAAATTCATCTAACAGAAATAAATAGTATCGTATGCTTTGTTACAGCTTGAATGCTTTGGTTTTGATTATATGTTAGTTTCAAACTACACTGCACTAAGTGAATGGTAATAAAATTTCTTCATTCAATTAGTAAAATGGTGAATGAACATGCGATTTGAATGATTCAAGTTAGGAATTCATTCGATTCATATTAAAGTTTTGTGAATGAAGCTTATGAATGAATTCTTTACGAATGGTTTAAGGGAATGGTACATGAGTATTTTTAAAATCTGAATTTAATTTTTCGTGAATTAAGCTTAAATTGAATTAAGTTTTTCGAAGCTCTGGATGGCACTTTGTTAAAAAAATTGACAATTTTCTTTTTTTATTTAAATTTAAATAATAACAAACAACAAAGCAAAAAAAAAACAAACGAATATCTCAAATTTTGTTATTTGAATATATTCCCCGTTGTTTTTTCCTTATTTTCATCAGTTTTCAGCAGTTTTTAGGTTTTGAGATATAGGCTCAGCTGATACTAAATGGATACTAAATAGTTGCTCAGGTAATACTAAATTTCAGCGCCCTCTATCGGTGAGTAGTGTAAGTTTTGATTTCCTATCTCTATAATTAATAGTCTCTGGCTAATAGTTTCAAAACATTTTTATTTAATTTTTTCAAATAATTTTTCTTTTTTTCTTTTTTTGATTATCAATATTGTTATATTTGTAATAAGTTTGTTATGTTAATAAATTGTAATTAATTAATAATATGAAAATAGTTTTTTGTAACGCAATACGCTCCTGTACTATAATTATAAGACTCAGTCTTGTTGTACAGGAAATGGAATCAATTAAATAAATAAATAAAATAAATAAAACGGTTTCCGTAAAATTTCACTTGCATTAAATTGTATTTTTGTTATCGATGTTGCGAACAAAAAAAACAATGAACTTAATTTTAAAAAAAATATGAAGTCACAGGGGGAGCAACATCCAAAGCTGCAATAAATATATCGTCGTTGCGCCTAAGGAAACAGCTATTTTTGTGAGGAGACCTACAAACCAGCTTTTTTGCAGCCTTTTGCGAAATTTTTTAGAAATTATTTTTTCACTCAAATATAAACAAAATTCCAAAATTACATTTATAAAGAATTACATGCAAAAAACCTAGCCGAGACATAAAATAAAGACCTAATTTAGGCGCCCCATAAATAATTTTTGAAAACAAATAGCTAATTTCTGAGGGGCAGCGACAATTTGCTAGTCAGAAGTTCTTTTTCATGGGTGATAAGAAGTTAATATTTTCTATGGGGATTACATGGGAACGCTAGCACAGCAATAAGGTGGTAGCGGGTACAAGTCCTGGCACGGGCTAAAACAAATTTTTGCCATTTTTTTATGCAATTGTTTACTTTTTGTTGTTTTAATGTAAATTTTTTTTTTAATTTTGTCTATTCACACAATAAACCATAAAACGATACAGTATCGTTAACGATATCATATTACGTATCATATTTGCTATCGTTTATGATACAAAAAATATGAACTCGTAATGGTATCATAATTTTTCAAAATAACGATTAAGTTTCTAAAAAATCATATTTGTTTCTTCAAATTTAATCGTTAAAGATATCATATATAATTGTTTATTTCGAAATCGTTAATGATATCATATTTTCATGGAATAGTGACAAAATAACTATTATTATATTATTAATATTATCGCTCTTCTTCATGAAAAAACGATATCATTAACTTAATTTTCTTCACAGTACCTATTACTTATGAATCGTTCTCGGACAAACTTATCATCGAAATGATATCGTTACGAATTCGATATCGTTTAGTTTGTTGGGCAGTTAATTTTGGAAACTTTACACAGTTTACGGGTAGAATACGAGTTTATATGAGAAGGCTTAATATTTCATAAAAAACATCTTGATATATTTTTCCAGTATGTTGTATATTTTTGTTTTTTTTTTTTTTTTTTTTTTAATTTTTATATATAGAAGTTTTATTTTGTGTATTTCTTTGCTTAATTTTTTTTTTATTATTTATTACAACTAGTTAGCTATAACTAACAAGCAATTTTTTTACAATAGATTACTATTAAACAATTTGCAAGAAACAATATCTTAATATTTTTATGTTAAAATGTTGGCGAAAGTCTAACCAAGTCAGCTGGTATTCTACGTCTAAGTCTTCGGGATTGGCCATTTATATGGGTTAGGGTTAAAGCTTCAGGGTTCTCGTATTGTCTGAGCCTGGTATAATGTTTTCCAGCGAATTTGCGAATCACATCCCGTACATGTTCTATGCCCAGATCACGATGGATATCAGCATTACGAACATACCAAGGTGCATTAACTATACTTTTAAGGACTTTATTTTGAAAGCGTTGAATAAGTTGAATATTAGTGTTACTTGTACAACCCCAGAGTTGTATTCCGTTCCATTTAAGATTTAGTTCAGTAACTTTCTTTTTTACGTGTTCATTCCAAAAAAGCTTACAATCTAGAGTAATTCCTAAGTACTTTGCTGTATTGGCATAAGGAACCTCTAAGTTGTCAATATAAATAGGTAAACGTTGTATAGTTTTGTTAGTAAAAATGACGTGAACTGATTTTTAATTGTTAAGTTTAACTCTCCATGTTTTTGTCCAAGTTATGATGGAATTTATTGCAGTTTGTAGTTTGTTTTTTGCCAATTCTTCTGTATCAGAAACGGATAGAATAGCAGTATCATCTGCAAAAGTTGCTATTGTAGAATGTTGTGGTTGAGGAACATCAGATGTGTATAATAAATACAAGGTTGGACCTAGGATGCTTCCTTGAGGAACGCCAGTTTTTATTTGTTTCAAGTTAGAGTATGAGTGCTCTTGCTTCACACGAAAATAACGGTCTTCTAAATATGATTTAATTAAATTAGAATATTTGATAGGTATCATTTGCCGTAGTTTAAATATGAGACCAGTATGCCAGACTTTGTCAAATGCCTGTGAAACATCTAGGAATACTGCAGAGCATACTTTTTTTTCCTCCAGTGCTCTTTCAATAACGTTGGAGATACGATGAACTTGATCGATAGTGGAATGGGCTGTACGGACACCAAATTGATGTTTTGGAATAAGGTTTTGTCGGGCAATTAATGGTTTCAAGCGTTTCAGAAGTAATTTTTCAAATAGTTTTGATAAAACGGGTAGGAGAGAGATAGGTCTGTAAGAAGATATTTCTGTTGGAGACTTTCCTGGTTTTGAGATGAGTATTACTTCAGCCACTTTCCAAAAAGTTGGTACATACTGAAGTTGAAATGCGGCGTTAAATAATTGTGTCAATTTCAGTATACAATTTAAAGGTAGTACTTCAGCGGTTATAAGATCAAATCCTGGACATTTTTTATTTTTCATATTTGTTCTAATTTCATCAATTAATTCATCAGGGGTGACTTCTGGAATAGATTCATTTGAATTATTAAGCACGGAATCATCGATTTCTGGTAATTCACAGTTTTCGTTGTCATTAAAAATTTCTGACAGATAGTCTGAGAACAGATTTGCCTTTTCAAAGTTTGATTTTGCCCATTGGCCATTATCCATTTTTAATGGCGGTACATGTTTTATTGGTCTAGTGAACTGTTTTGCAGACTTCCAAAGAGAGTAGTCTGAATTTTTGTCGTTTGAAAGTTCTGACAAATATCTGTTTGTAGAAGAGTTTTTAAAATCTTGTATTTTTTCACTAAGTTCGGTAGTCATTCTGTTTAAGAGAGTTTTGTCATTTGGGCACCGAGTTTGCTGCCATTTTTTCCGTAATCGACGTTTCTGTAAAATCATTTCTCTTATATGTGTAGGATACACTTTATCTTTTGTTATTTTTGTTAGAGCAGGTGTACTTTTCCAAGCTGCCGATTGTATTAATGTGGTGAACATTTGTATTTTATCTTCTAATTCATCAGTTGTTGTTGGCTGGTGAATAGATAAGTTTTCATTTTCAAGCAAATGTGTAAAATATTGCCAATCAGTATATTTGTTTGCCAGATATGCTGGGTGTTCTTTTGCGACAATGCTCTCATGAAGGTAAAGTAATATCGGCGAATGATCTGAGTTAAGATCAAACATGTTCTCAAGTTTTATAAATGAGGTTGGAATTTTCCGAATTATAAAAAAATCTATCAGGTCTGGTATTTTATTACGATCAGCAGAAATTGCTTCACAACCAGATTCAGTTATCGCCTTGTAAAGTTGTCGGCCTTTAGAGTTTATTAGACGTGATCCCCATTGGGTTAAAATCTCCACCCATAATGAATTTAGCATTATGACGATCTATAAGATTCTTATATTGATATGCTTTGATTTTTTCTTGTGGTGGGCTATATACCGATGTTATCAAGAGACATTGGGAGTTTGTGAATAGTCTTATTGTTGTGGATTGAAATTCTTCCGTGCTTAACTTATCTTCTTTGTGAAGAAGCAATTTTTAGGGTGAATGGTGTGGTAAATTTCATAGTTTTTAAATTTTATGTAGGACTCTTTTGTGAGGTGTGTTTCAGATATCAAACACACGTCAATTTGTTCTTCGTTCAGAACTAGTTCCAATTCCCTTTGATGTTTTTTTAAGCCATTAGCATTCCATAACATAATTTTTTGTAAAATTAGCCATATTTGTTTATTTATGTATATTTAGTTGATTTTTCTAATTTAACAAGACGTTGGTCTATACTTTTGAAAAACGATTCTTGCTCTTGAAGTCTATGTAGGATTTGTGAAAGCACATCTTGATTTTTTGAAATGTTGTTGGGTTTTTTAATATTTTTGTTAATAAAAATAAAAGAAATAAAAATAACACTTTACTGAACAAGACTAATGGGAGAACGTCCGCTTGAAATGTTAACAAGTGTGAGTTTAAGCTCCTCACGCGGCATGGTGATTTTTTTTTTTAATTAAATTAAAATAAAAAGAAGTGAAAAAGAACTTTCTTATCATTAGTTCAAATATACGTCATTTGTTTTTAAAAGAACAACTTCTTTCTATGACAAGCCAATGTTAAATTCATCGATGAAAAACCTAAATTAGAACAACTTCCTATTCCATAGTTGCTGTTTTTTAATTAATTATTTTTTTGCTGGGAATGAGATCCATAACCAATTTAAATTAACTTGAGAATATTAACAATTAAGCTTGCTTCACAATGGTGGAGTAATTCAAGAACAAAAAAAGATAGAGTTATACAAAAAATATTTTAAGGAGAAATGAACTAAATTCACTCTCCACAGGTGACTCTGGGGTGCCTCGGTTTGCCACTTTTCATTGAACTGATAATTGTCATTAAATTGTATCTTATATATTTGAATTACAGTGGCCAAATAAAACCATATCCGATATGACCAAAAGTGACAAAAACGATATTTCTCAAAAGTCGCTAAAATTAAATCGCTGCACACTTAGACCTGCCGAGGGTATATATGATTTTTTTAATTTTTTCTCTAAGGTGTATTTAAAAAATCAAGGTGAGATATTAACAATTTTTTGTTTTAGGTAAATGAATGTTCTTTTTAGTTTGACTCTAGATCATAAATTAATATCACTTTCTGTTTAAATTATTTTCAAATCATCTTTCTTTGATTTGAAAATAATTTAAACAGAAAGTGATATTAATTTATGATCTAGAGTCAAACTAAAAAGAACATTCATTTACTTAAAAATAAGAGATCAACTAAATATTCCCCCATTCATTTTTTGTTTTGTTTGGTCAAATTTTAAAAAAGCTGAAAATAGAGTTCTGAGATTTGTTTTTTTTTTGCCTCGGATTAAAAAGGGTTTGTCGTTATCCCAGAAAGTTAATATTTTTATATAAGCGGTTATGAATGAATGAACCCCTACACAAAAAATATTTTATCAGTAATTAATTTCATATGCATTATTTTTCTTTTTTTTTTTGTAATACTTACCATTTTTCAGGAAAGTTCGAAGCTTTGATGTAAAAATTCTAACAGAAGATCTCAACCGTCGCTCCGAAAGAAAAGTGGCAAACGAGACACCCTAGTGGAGTACTCCAGCATTGTGAATCGGCCTTTGAAAATAAATATTTTATAAATATGTATGTTAATTAATTTTAATTATTAGGTTTGTTTTTTCGAATTTTATATCTATATCTATAACTACTTGTAAAAAAACGACTATCCGTAGTTACGAGAATTGTTTTTATTTTTTGTAAACAAATAAAATTTAAACACGTATATGGGCTTACCCGGAACGCGAAATAGAGCAATTACCTTGAGTGGCATGATCTCCCTTTACTAACAACCACATAATTCATTTCTTAGCATTTGTTGTTTTTAATATTTTATCAATTTTAAAATACTAAAATTTCAAAAAATTCTGTGACAAATATTTTTGTTTACATTTAAAAGAGAAAAACCAAGAATTTTCAAGACTTAGCAGCATTTTTATAACTACTTAATTTTTAAGAAGCTAAATTTATACCTACTTAAAATTTTTATAAATGTTTAAATTTGTATGGAATATTTATACAAAATACGAAAAAAACAAACCTATTATATAAATTTATCCATATCGATTAAAGATCCTGTTCTTTTTAAAATATCACGATCTATGCCATTTATTAACAATGCCACCTCTAAATTTAAATTGGCCACATCATCTTTCATTTTGGTTACCGCCTTTTTAATGTGCAACACAAAACCTTAAAAAAGTGTAAACAGAGTTTGAGATTTATTAGTTCGAATATTATTTGAAATCGTCTTACTACTATCAGACATCATTTGTCCTCTCCGTTCCATTTCGCTTTTCTTGTCATCATTCTCTGAAATTACCGCTTTTAATTGATCCATAGAACGTTCGGTTTCCTCAAACACTTGCGTATGGGCATATTGAATATTTGATAATTCAATTGAGACATCTTTATATTGCATAATTAGATTATGTAATTCATTATTTAGATGTTTTTCGCGACTTTCAATTTTTTCCAAAGTAAACGTAAATTCATTGTGTAACTTTTTAAGTTCCGACTGTGTACCTTCTGTAGACTGTTCAATGCAAAACAAAATTATTTATATTTGATCAAATTTAGCGTTTAACTTTTCACTTAGGTACTAACCTCTGTAATATTATTTTTCAGCATTTCCATTTGATTCATATGGGCCCGCCAATCCCGCACATCACTTTTCACATAAACCTTTAGCTGCGGCATTACTTGCTCAAACTCCAAACGCCAAGTTTGTTGATCGGTTAGTTTATCAGTTACGTGTAAACTATTACTAACATCACCACTTCTATTTTCATTCTCAGCTAAATTCTGATTATGTTTTTTACGTCCCCATTGCCTAAGAGAATTTTGATTTAAATCCAATTCACTACTGTCATCACTTAAAACTTCATTTTGTTCATCTTCTATTTTCTCGAGAATAATTTCAGCATTATCTTCCAAATAATCATTTGCTATTTCATCTTCTTGTGCTATGTGCAATCTCTGACACGATAGTTTTATAATTTTAAGTGCTTGTGTTGTCAATGTATCCAATACAAATATACAGTTTGGACCAGCGCCACGTATAAGTTTGTTTGGAGTAAAATCTACACTAACGTCCTGTAAAATTTAAAAGAAAATTCATGTATCGTTTCTTTTTAAGTGCCGAGAAATGAAAAACTACATTAAACCTGTAATTCAATACACTATGTAATTAATGAGCCCCATATCTGGTATTAAAAATACCAGACACAACCAGAAATTTTCTGGAGATACATTGAATGGCATATTTACATTATGATAGAAATTGAATTAAAAGTAGATTTCGACGGAAATCCAATAAAAATTTGGGATTTCAAACATACCCAACAAACCAAACGATATCGTTTCGAATTCGTAACGATATCATTTCGATGATAAGTTTACCCGAGAATGATATCATTAACGATTCATAATAGGTAATGTGAAGAAAATTACACATTCGTTAATGATATCGTTTTTCATGAAATAACGATATCGTTATGATACCAAAAATATCAAGCAGCGCGATAATATTTTCGCCATATTCCAAAAATTTTGTCGTTATTTTGTCACTATTCCATGAAAATATGATATCATTTACGATATCGAAATAAACAATTATATATGATATCTTTAACGATTAAATTAGACGAAAGAAATATGTGTTCATATTTTTGCATCATAAACGATAGCAAATATGATACTTAATATGATATCGTTAACGATACTGTATCGTTTATTGGTTTATTGGGAAACAGTATCGTTAGTGATATCATCTATACTAATATAATAAAGAGGTAATGTGTGTATATTTGTTTGTTTGTTTGTAGGAGGTAATCTCGTGTAACTACTCATTTGATTTCAAAAATATTTGCTCCACTATTTAGAATGGTCCTTAAGGATGGACATAGGCTTTATATCATTCCACTAAAATAATTAATAAAAAAGTTATGAGCAATAACGTAATCTTATATTGCATAAAAGAATAATGTGAGATACTGACCAGAGAAACAAGCCGACCAAAATAATCGGCGGCGGCGGCGCAAGCAAAAAATCGGCGGCGGCGGCGGCGATTGAGGTTGAGCCGGATAAAAATCGGCGGCGGCGGCGCAACCAAATAATCGGCGGCGGCGGCGGCTTGATCGGCTGAAAACAACATTTTTAATGTGATTTGAAAACGTTTAAGTTTTTTTACGAAAGATAGATATTTTACTATCACTCTATATGCCTTTACGTTTTTTGCCATTACTCTTACCTGACCACCACTCAAGGATTTGTACGAATAATCTTCAAGGTTTACTATTTTTGAAAAGTTATTCATCATCGCTCTTATATCTGAAACATTTGGAATAATTATTGGAGGCGGTTTTTCTTCACACAGCTCTTTGTTAGCATTATGATTAATATAATTAACATCATCATTATTGTCTACATCAAGTGCAGCAAACATGTTGTTGCTAGTAGGTACTTGGTATATCATCATTAGGGCAAGGAATTTCATGCACTTAAAAATTAAAAATATGCGCCTAAAATATGCGGTTAAAAAAGAAAAATATGCCCTAACAATATAAAAAATATGCACTAAAAACTATAATTTTTGCAAAAATAATGCACTTTAAAACTTAAAAATATATTTAAGTTAGTTATTTTGCAAACAGACACAGAACTCGAAGATTTCCCATAGGTCAATGAAAACCATCATAGGTTGATGATTCGGATAAATGTTTAGTCTATATTAGTTTTGGACTATCGAGAAATAACATACATTTGCATGGAATTCCTTGCCCTAATCATCATTGTTGGTAGTTTTTTTTATTTTGATTGCATGCTTAACTAATCCTGGTGATCGATTTTGTCGTCGTTTCGTTGTTTTGTTTTCAGCGACTGTCTACCAGACAATATCGCTTTCTTCAGTAGACTCGCTGCTACTATTCATTCTGCTGTAACAGCAGAGGATTAGTATAGCAGAATATTATTATTATATTAATCCCTTTGTAATAATTTGTTGTTGATTTCAATATACAATGCAGTGTTGCCAACAAATTTTCAAAATAAATGGCTAGATCAGACCCAAAAATCGCTAGAAAATCTCTAGATTATAAACAGTGTAAATATTTAGCGATTTTATCGCTAGATTGTTGAAAAATGGTACTTAAAGCAGTTTTTACTCAAAAATTTCAAATAATGAGTCCTGTAGAGGGCGTTCTACGATGAAAAAGTGCATACCCATATTTTATCGAAATGTGTATTTTTAGAGTTTTTTTTACTAAAATCGTTTAAGATGTTGTGTTTTATAATAAAGGAATATCAATGTGCGAGTTTTATAATATTTTTCAACATAAAACCGAGTTTTAAAAATTATATTACGGCTGATAAAAAAAAATCGCTAGATTTTTGGCTAATAGCTACAGGACAATTTTTCCCGCTAGGGGCGAAATAAAATCGCTAGATCTGACGACAAAATCGCCGTTATGGCAACACTGATACAATGTAAAAAAAAGTTTTTTCTTAAAACAATAACAAATGTTATTGCTTTTAATTTTAAATAGAATTATAAAAAAGAGATCACAATTAACGTCTGCACTTTATCACGGTCAGAAAATCACTCGCAAAAAAATATATATAAAATCAATTTATATAAGATTTGTTGTTGGTTCACGTGTGATTTGTTTCATGTTCGCACAGATCCATGGCTAGTCAAGACTATATCTAACAAATGGTCCTAAATATTTAATATAACATACAAGTTTTTTATTTATTATATTTAGAAGCTTTTAACTTTTTTCTTTTCATATAAAAAAATTGTTTTTAGCTCTGGTTGTTCAAGTTTAATGAATTAGTAAATTCTTTTAAAAAAATATATTTATTTTTAAATTTTTTATATTTGAAAATTGATACTTCCAGCCGAAATGAGCCGAAAAAAATCGGCGGCGGCGGCTGAAGCAAAAATGACCGGCGGCGGCGGCTTAAACGGCTCACGGCGGCTGGCTTGTTTCTCTGATACTGACTGACTGACTCAACATCGCCCATCCCAAACCGCTGAAGCTAGGAAGTTGAAATTTGGTACGTAGGTTCGTCCCACGGCGTTAACGTCCAGTAAGAGGGAATTTTTGGTAATTCCTACCGGAACGGGCAAAAAGGGAAAAAATCCCCCTTTTGACCGCCTGTCAAAACCCCTTTGCCAAGAAAGCTGAAATTTAAAATATGTATTCCTTGGAGTATGGGCGAACTTATGTGAAAAGTACCTTTTCGAATTTTGGAGAGGGACATTGTAAAACTGGGGGATCAAAAGGGAAAAAGTGTAACTCTTAATGGCCTGCCCAAACCGCTGGAGCTACGAAGTTGAAATTTGGTATGAAGGTTCTTCCTCTGATGTAGACATCCACTAAGAAGGGAAATTCCTTCAGGGAGGGGCAAAAAGAAGACAAGAAAAAATACCTTTTTCCAAAAAAAGTACCTTTCTCCAAAAAAAAGTACCATTTACAAAAAAAAAGTACCTTCTACTAAAAAAAGTACTTTGTCCACAAAAAAATACCTTTTTCCAAAAAACTACCATTTAAAAAAATAGATACCTCCACTAAGACAAAATTTCTGGATCTTTGGCGTAGGCGTCCGCTAAGATGAAACTTTGGAAATTCCTACTGGAACGGGCAAAAAGAGGAAAAATATCCCCCTAGACGTCCTGACAAAACCCCTTTGGCGGGAAACCGGAAAATTAAAATATTTCTTCCCTGGAGTATGGGCTAACTTATCTGGAAGTAATTTTTGAAATTTTCGGCAGGGACGTTGTAAAAATGGGGGTTCAAAATTGGAAAATGACCCCCTTAACGGCCTGCCCAAACCGTTGGAGATAGGAAGTTGAAATTTGGTGTAAAAGTTCCTCCTCTGTCGTGGACATTCACTAAGACTGGATTTTTGGTAATCCCTACAGGTAGGACCAAAAGGCGAATTTCTCGCCCAAACTGCTGGAACTAGGTAGCTGAACTTATCTACAAAGTATGTTTTTGGGACTTTGGATAGGAGCGTGGTAAAAATGGGGGTTCAAAATGGGAAAATTGACCCCCTTAACGCCTGCCTCTTTGGCTAGAAACCTAAAATCTAAAGAACGCGTGTATTTGAAACACTAAAATTAAGAAACGAAATGGGAAACGAGTGGAACTGAAACACTACATAAGAGGAACGGAATGGAAATGAACGGAGACCGGGTGGAAGTGAAATAATAGACAATGGATTCGGGAACGAAATGGAATGGAATATGTAACAAAATGGAATGTAGAGCCAGATGGCATGGAATGGGGTAGCGTGCCTTAAAGTTGCTTTAGTTCCAGTTTATGTAAAATTACACCGGATAATTCAAGTAAATTTACAAATTCAGCTGGAAAATTTACTATGTCGGTTTCCTGCACCGATGCTTCGTTACCTGCAGTTTAAATATATAAAGTGTATTCTTTTTCTAAGGTTTTTTCTCTTTTAATAAATTTGTTTAGCATTTTTGGTAAAGTATGATTCAATGCAGAGTTTCGTATTTGAACAGGTAATTAAAGAAGTTCTTCACCCCTTTTTGTTCTTCCCAGTAAAAATACCCAAATGTATATAATCCTGTCTCAATCACATGCGAAATTTAAAGTACCAGAAGTTTGAGTCATTCCAATTTCATTCAATCTTCCTCCAGTTATCTGATGTTTCAATTTCACTCGTTCCCCGTTCCATTCCATTCCGTTTAATAATTTTAGTTTCCAGTGCAACTCGTACCCAGATTCTATTTCGTTCACCATTCCATTGCATTTCGTTCCCAATATTTATTGTTCCAATTTCACTTGTTCCCAGTTACATTCCATTTCGTTCCCACTGTCTTGTGTATCAATACTGATATCAGTCGTTCCTCTTTCCATTTTATTTCTTTTCACTTGCTCCGTTCCATTCCTTTTTTAACTGTAGTGTTTTAATTGAACTACGACAAAATTCGTTTTCGGTTTAACTGACATCCCAAAACCTAGGCCTAAGGCACGCCGCTAAATCTAGCGGGCTTGCCCGCTAGTATTTAATAAAATTTATGATATCATTTATGAAAATGAGAAACGATATAAAAATTATTTTAGATTTTTAACAAACTTCAAAAAGTTTTCAAATAAAATTAAGTATTGGAAATAACAAAACTTTTTTCTGCGAATTTATAAAATTGGTACAACAAAAATGTTCTGAATGGTAAGTGTTAAAGAAGTTTGTAAAATGCAATTAAAAATTTCAAAATATATGTGATCTACTTTTTCGTTTTTTTCAGGACAATTGCACATTTCATTCTCAAGAAATCGGTTAACAAGAGAACTAGTGATTGCGATTATAAGGAATAGATGTTGAGCTTCAATTGGATAGTCATGTCTGCTGCATTGTTATAATTTTTTATATTCGCCAAAATTGCATTTAAATACAGTTAAATAAACAAAAATGTTATGATCAGAATGCAAAAATATATTTTTCTATTAAATAGGTTATCATAAATATCAAAATTTCAGATATGGTAACGATATAGGCTTTGGGGTTAGGGAATTCCTGGGCGGGAATTCCCGGGATATCCCGGGAAAAGTTTGCCGGGAATTCCCGGGAAAACGGGAAATTTTAAAAGTATTAAATTGTTTTTGTTTAGAATAGGATTTTTTAATTTTAGTCATAAAAGACACCAAATAATAAAAAATACCAAAACAAAAATGTTATTGTTAAAATCTTTTAAAAGGGAATCAATTTCTTTGACACACAAAAAAAATATCCAAATATTCCAAGTAATTAGGAGCATTCCAACTAATAAAGATTTTTCCCCTAACTTATTCAAAATTTAAGTAGTAAAATCTAAAAACTTGGTAAAATGTTTAAAAGAAATATGAACAAAAAGTTTTGTTTCTTACAAATAATCGCCCTTACTATCTAAATTTTTCAAATGTATATTTTAGTTAAATTCGACTTTGTTAAAATATTGGGTGGCAGTATACCTTAACTTGGTTTATATTTGGGACATTCTGATTGGTTAATTTATTTTCAACCAATCAAAATGTTTGAAAATATAAATATTTTTGTAGGGTTTTCATACACAAAATGAACAAAACCGTATGATTAAAAATAAAGTCGACTTTAAATTTAAAGTAATCCTTTATATTAAGGGACAATAATTTTATAAGTTACGTTTTCATTAATAATTGTGATATTTTAAAGTAAGTTTACTAATATATTATTTTATATTAAGGAATAAAATGTCAGGAGTATGGAAATACTTTACAAAAAAGGACAATACAGCGCAGTGAAATGTTTGCCTACCTTATCGGACATATAAATTTGGTTCACAAAAAAAAATTGATAGTCATGCAACTTTTCTTGAAGAAAATAACAACAAGAATAACGTTCCAGCTAACATTAGCAAAGTACCCGAAGAAAATAGTGTAAGCTGTATAGGCATTGAATGTTTTATGGTAGTGCAAACATTTCCTGAAATGGTATCCAAATTAGCCGCTGTCGGCGGAATGCCAATCCGCACCATAACTAGATTTTCGTTATTCGAGAAAGTTTTTATAATAAAAACATTGCTTTGCCTAAAAATGAAACCGATGTAAAGAATATTATATTAAATCATGTAAAAGATATCATGATAAAAGAAATATCGAGCCATATTTCTAACAATAGGAGATTTGCCGAGTAAAAAAGAGTATATATAACATATATTTTTTAATATTAAAATATATGATAATATAAAATATTGTATGCAACTTTATATGTTTTTATATGATGATATATTAGAAAAACTTTTAGAAATTTTCTCATATGTAATCATATTAAATCATATATCAGTATTTGGTTTATTGCAAATTTTTTATATAAGAATTAGGGTTTGGGATTTCCCGGACTTTTTTATTTCCCGGGAAACGGGAATGAAAAAATTTGATTCCCGGGAATCCCGGGAAATATTTTTGAACAAAATTGTTAATGAAAACCACCTATATAAGTAATTTTTGTTAAAAACGAGTAAAAAGGTTAAAGTCGGGCATGCCGACTATACAATACCCTACACCAGTCTGGTGTATTGTTTGGATCCGAAATTCGAATGGGTTAAAATGGGGCTTGTTTCAAAATTTTCTATAATGTGAGTCAGCGCACCAAATTTCATTAAAATATCTTAATATTTGCGACCTGCAGTTTGTAACCAAGCCAATTTTGGGGGGACCCTTATATGGGCACTAGTTCTAAACATGGACCGATGTTCACCAAAATCAATAGACTTCGTCCTTGGGCCAACATAGGTCTATGTACCAAATTTCATCAAAATATCTTAATATTTGCTACCTGCAGCGTATAAACAATATAATTTTGATGGGACCCTTATATGGGCACTAGGTCTAAACATGGACCGATGTTCAATAAAATCAATAGGCTGCGTTATTGGGCCAACATAGGTCTGTGTACCAAATTTCATCAAAATATCTTAATATTTGCGACCTGCAGCGTATAAACAGTATAATTTTGGTAGGACCCTTATATGGGCACTAGGTCTAAACATGGACCGATGTCCACCAAAATCAATAGGCTGCGTTATTGGGCCAATATAGTTCTGTGTACCAAATTTCATTAAAATATCTTAATAATATAATATTGTAACCAAGCCAATTTTGGGGGGACCCTTATATGGGCACTAGGTCTAAACAAGGACCGATGTTCACCAAAAGCAATAGGCTGCGTTACTGGGCTAATATATGTCTATGTACCAAATTTCATCAAAATATCTTAATATTTACGACCTGCAGCGAATAAAGAGTATAATTTTGGTAGGACCCTTATATGGGCACTAGGTCTAAACATGAACCGATATTCACCAAAATCAATAGGCTACGTTATTGGGCTAACATAGGTCAGTGTACCAAATTTCGTCAAAATATCTTAATATTTACGACCTACAGCGTATAAACAATATAATTTTGGTAGGACCCTTATATGGGCACTAGGTCTAAACATGGACCGATGTTCACCAAAATCAAACTTGTTCGTCCTTGGGCCAACATAGGTCTGCGTACCAAATTTCATCAAAATATCTTAATATTTGCGACCTGTAGAGTGCGCACAAGATTGCATGGACAGACAGACAGACGGACGGACGGACGGACAGACGGACAGACGGACATCGTTAAATCGAAATAAAAACCAGTCTGGTGTATTGTTTGGATCCGAAATTCGAATGGGTTAAAATGGGGCTTATGTCAAAATTTTCTATAATGTGAGTCAGCGCACCAAATTTCATTAAAATATCTTAATATTTGCGACCTGCAGTTTGTAACCAAGCCAATTTTGGGGGGACCCTTATATGGGCACTAGTTCTAAACATGGACCGATGTTCACCAAAATCAATAGGCTTCGTCCTTGGGCCAACATAGGTCTATGTACCAAATTTCATCAAAATATCTTAATATTTGCGACCTGCAGCGTATAAACAACATAATTTTGGGGGGACCCTTATATGGGCACTAGTTCTAAACATGGACCGATGTTCGCCAAAATCAATAGGCTTTGTCCTTGGGCCAACATAGGTCTATGCACCAAATTTCATCAAAATATCTTAATATTAATACCTGCAGCGTATAAACAGTATAATTTTGGTAGGACCCTTATATGGGCACTAGGTCTAAACATAGACCGATGTTCACCAAAATCAATAGGCTGCGTTATTGGGCCAATGTAGGTCTGTGTACCAAATTTCGTCAAAATATCTTAATATTTACGACCTGCAGCGTATAAACAGTATAATTTTGGTAGGACCCTTATATGGGCACTAGGTCTAAACATGGACCGATGTTCACCAAAATCAATAGGCTGCGTTATTGGGCCAATATAGGTTTGTGTACCAAATTTCATCAAAATATCTTAATATTTACCACCTGCAGCGTATAAACAGTATAATTTTGGTAGGACCCTTATATGGGCACTAGTTCTAAACATGGACCGATGTTCACCAAAATCAATAGGCTGCGTTATTGGGCCAATATAGGTCTGTGTACCAAATTTCATCAAAATATCTTAATATTTGCGACCTGCAGCGTATAAACAGTATAATTTTGGTAGGACCCTTATATGGGCACTAGGTCTAAACATGGACCGATGTCCACCAAAATCAATAGGCTGCGTTATTGGGCCAATATAGTTCTGTGTACCAAATTTCATTAAAATATCTTAATATTTGCGACCTGCAGTTTGTAACCAAGCCAATTTCGGGGGGACCCTTATATGGGCACTAGGTCTAAACAAGGACCGATGTTCACCAAAATCAATAGGCTGCGTTATTGGGCTAATATATGTCTATGTACCAAATTTCATCAAAATATCTTAATATTTACGACCTGCAGCGAATAAAGAGTATAATTTTGGTAGGACCCTTATATGGGCACTAGGTCTAAACATGGACCGATATTCACCAAAATCAATAGGCTACGTTATTGGGCTAACATAGGTCAGTGTACCAAATTTCGTCAAAATATCTTAATATTTACGACCTACAGCGTATAAACAATATAATTTTGGTAGGACCCTTATATGGGCACTAGGTCTAAACATGGACCGATGTTCACCAAAATCAAACTTGTTCGTCCTTGGGCCAACATAGGTCTGCGTACCAAATTTCATCAAAATATCTTAATATTTGCGACCTGTAGAGTGCGCACAAGATTGCATGGACAGACAGACAGACAGACGGACGGACGGACGGACAGACGGACATCGTTAAATCGAAATAAAAACCAGTCTGGTGTATTGTTTGGATCCGAAATTCGAATGGGTTAAAATGGGGCTTATGTCAAAATTTTCTATAATGTGAGTCAGCGCACCAAATTTCATTAAAATATCTTAATATTTGCGACCTGCAGTTTGTAACCAAGCCAATTTTGGGGGGACCCTTATATGGGCACTAGTTCTAAACATGGACCGATGTTCACCAAAATCAATAGGCTTCGTCCTTGGGCCAACATATGTCTATGTACCAAATTTCATCAAAATATCTTAATATTTGCGACCTGCAGCGTATAAACAACATAATTTTGGGGGGACCCTTATATGGGCACTAGTTCTAAACATGGACCGATGTTCGCCAAAATCAATAGGCTTTGTCCTTGGGCCAACATAGGTCTATGCACCAAATTTCATCAAAATATCTTAATATTAATACCTGCAGCGTATAAACAGTATAATTTTGGTAGGACCCTTATATGGGCACTAGGTCTAAACATAGACCGATGTTCACCAAAATCAATAGGCTGCGTTATTGGGCCAATGTAGGTCTGTGTACCAAATTTCGTCAAAATATCTTAATATTTACGACCTGCAGCGTATAAACAGTATAATTTTGGTAGGACCCTTATATGGGCACTAGGTCTAAACATGGACCGATGTTCACCAAAATCAATAGGCTGCGTTATTGGGCCAATATAGGTTTGTGTACCAAATTTCATCAAAATATCTTAATATTTACCACCTGCAGCGTATAAACAGTATAATTTTGGTAGGACCCTTATATGGGCACTAGTTCTAAACATGGACCGATGTTCACCAAAATCAATAGGCTGCGTTATTGGGCCAATATAGGTCTGTGTACCAAATTTCATCAAAATATCTTAATATTTGCGACCTGCAGCGTATAAACATTATAATTTTGGTAGGACCCTTATATGGGCACTAGGTCTAAACATGGACCGATGTTCACCAAAATCAATAGGCTGCGTTATTGGGCCAATGTAGGTCTGTGTACCAAATTTCGTCAAAATATCTTAATATTTACGACCTGCAGCGTATAAACAGTATAATTTTGGTAGGACCCTTATATGGGCACTAGGTCTAAACATGGACCGATGTTCACCAAAATCAACAGGCTGCGTTATTGGGCCAATATAGGTCTGTGTACCAAATTTCATCAAAATATCTTAATATTTACGACCTGCAGCGTATAAACAGTATAATTTTGGTAGGACCCTTATATGGGCACTAGGTCTAAACATGGACCGATGTTCACCAAAATCAACAGGCTGCGTTATTGGGCCAATGTAGGGCTGTGTACCAAATTTCATCAAAATATCTTAATATTTACGACCTGCAGCGTATAAACAGTATAATTTTGGTAGGACCCTTATATGGGCACTAGGTCTAAACATGGACCGATATTCACCAAAATCAATAGGCTGCGTTATTGGGCTAACATAGGTCTGTGTACCAAATTTCGTCAAAATATCTTAATATTTACGACCTGCAGCGTATAAACAATATAATTTTGGTAGGACCCTTATATGGGCACTAGGTCTAAACATGGACCGATGTTCAAAAAAATCAAACTTGTTCGTCCTTGGGCCAACATAGGTCTGCGTACGAAATTTCATCAAAATATCTTAATAGTTGCGACCTGTAGAGTGCGCACAAGATTGCATGGACAGACAGACAGACGGACGGACAGACGGACATCGTTAAATCGAAATAAAAAAAAATTCTGAACCGATCGGTATACTATAAGGTGGGTCTACGACCAATATTTTGTGGTGTTACAAACATCAGCACAAACTTATAATACCCTGACCACATAGTGGTGTAGGGTATAAAAACATCAGCACAAACTTATAATACCCTGACCACATAGTGGTGTAGGGTATAAAAAACACTATTTCAGTACAAATGCAGTCTATGTAGTGAGAATTCAAAGTAAAAAATATCAGAATGTTGAACATTTTATTTCACATAAATTACTCGCAGCACTGCCAAATGAATTGCATGATTCCAGCAGAAAGCACCTACTACTGGACTGTCGGAAACAAACCGTTTCATCGCACTTGGCCCATTAGATATGGTGGCCACAATGTTATTTTCCAAAGACAAATAAAACTCTTCTAGTCTTACATCTACAATTCTTCTTATTTCATCAGCATTACATTTTCCTGATATACATATAAACCAACCCCAGGTTATAAAATGAATTATTTCCGTTTATACATATGTTCAAATATCTCTTTTGTGATATTCTTGTCCATTCATCTAAGATTATAGTAAATCTCCTATTGTTACAAATATTGCTCGATATTTCTTTTATCATAATATCTTTTACATGATTGTAGTAATTTAATATAATGTTCTTTACATCGGTTTCATTTTTTTGCAATGCCAGGTTTTTATTATAAAAACTTTCTCGAATAAACGAAGATCTAGTTATGGTGCGGATTGACTGCGGCTAATTTGGATACCATTTCAGGAAATGTTTGCCCTCTACCATAAAACCTTTAATGCCTATTCAGTTTACACTTTTTTCCTCGGATACTTTGCTAATTTTAGCTGAAACGTTATTATTGTTGTTGTTTTCTTCAAGAGAAGTTGCATGACCATCAATTTTTTTTTTTTTTGTGAACCAAATTTAGATGTCGGATAACCAAATTTAGAAACCACCGTTAACCATTAGTCTTTTCTAAAAATGTTGGGTTTTAATTTTTATTCAAAAAAAATAAAAATAGTTTTTTCGACCTTTTTATTAATTAATTAGAAATTTATTAATTCAGTTCGAGGCCAGTTTCCTTATTATGAATTAACATAATAAGTACTTTTTTCAAAAACTGCTATTTTTCTTCATCAGGATATTCTCCAAACAAATACTTCACAGACTTTTTGCTTTCAAAAACCTCTAACACTTTCAGGAATGAAAAGACGATCGTTTCGGGGATTTTCCAAGTCCCCTTCTTCAGTTTTCTTTAAAAAGTGGTGGCAATAGTGCAATGCAAATTGAAACATCAAAATTTCATATTAAACGTAGTCTACTACATCAACGAAATGAGAATGGAGTAAACAATAAAATATGTTTTCGAAGTCTCTTAACATAATAAGTACTTTGAAAAAAGTACTTATTATGTTAATTCATAATAAGGAAATTGGCCTCGAACTGAATTAATAAATTTCTAATTAATTAGTCTTTTCTTTTCACATTTATTAATGAAAGCGTTACTTATAAAATTATTGACCCTTAATATAAAGAAGTATTTTAAATTTAAAGTCGACTTTATTTTTAATCAAACGGTTTTGTTCATTTTGTGTATGAAAACCTTACAAAAATATTTATATTTTCAAATATTTTGATTGGTTGATAATAAATTAACCAATCAGAATGCTCCAAAAATAATCTAAGTCAAGGTATAATGCCACCCAATATTTTAACTAAAGTCGACTTTACCTAAATTATACATTTGAAAAATTTAGATAGTAAGGGCGATTATTTGTAAGAAACAAAGCTTTTTTCATATTTCTTTTAAACATTTTACCAAGTTTTTAGGTTTTACTACTTAAATTTTGAATAAGTTATGCGAAAAATCTTTATTAGTTTAAATGCTCCTAATTACTTGGCAAAGATTTTATTTGTGTGTCAAATAAATGTATTCCCTTTTAAAAGATTTTAACAATGACATTTTTGTTTTGGTATTTAAAATGTTTTTTATGGCTAAAATTAAAAAATCCTATTCGAAACAAAAACAATTTAAAAAAATTTAATATTTTTAAAATTTCCCGTTTTCCCGGGAAAAATATATTATTTTCCCGGGAATTCCCGCCAAACTTTTCCCGGGATTTCCCGAGAATTCCCGCCCGGGAATTCCCGAACCCCAAACCCTAATAAGAATATATAATTGATAAAACCGTTAAAAATTTTATATATAAATAGATACGAAAAATATTTTTAATTTTATTTTATATATTACAATATATTAGTTAATCTCAGACACAAGTTCGAAACTCATTTCATCAAAAACAATTTTTTTTATATGTTTTACTAAATTTTTTCATTAAATTAATATTTTCTGAGCTGTTTTTGTTTTTAAGTTTTTTTTTTAATTTTAAAACTCCAATTTAAAAAAATTAACATTTAAAATCATGACCCGGCTGGTAATGGGTTAATAAGTCTAGGCATGTTGCATACCATTGGTAAGATATTTCAAGTACCTTTCCAACGACATATATATTTTGTTCTGGTCCGATAAGTTTTGAGTGTAGAAATAAGACATTGAATATTGTTATAGATCATTTTCCGTATTCAAAATGACAAAGTGTATTGTAGCTAACTTGCTGTTACATATCTTTTTTACACACAAATTCCCATAATGGAAAGCTGGCAGCTAGTTAGTTAGCATATGCTTTTTCGTTTTGAATACGTTGGCTAATCTTTAAAGAATTCAACAGTATCGGATTTATACAATAACGTCTTTAATAGTTACTTATTATCAACAGTAACCTCCCAGCAAAATATTGGTAATGACAGCTCATTGCTGTCTGCATTACCAATAATGATATATCATTACCTTTTGCATTGTTTTGTAATATAAAATAATGACTATTGTAGTCATTGCTTTTAAATATAAAATAATGACTTACTCGCAATAGTTTAAATAAGTACTTTTTACAAAGTTAAATTGTATACATTTATATTATTACATGTAAATATTTTTTGTGTTAAAATTTTTATAACGAGTTCTAAAATTACACTAGCAAAAACTTTAATTTCTCTGAATGTATTTCCTGAAGCTAATAGTATTTGTGTAACTCCATATTTTTAAGAATCAAGTAAGCAATCGGATAACCACTTATAATTCAACTTTTTGTAAGCATGCGTGTAACCACTTATTATTCAAAATCTCATAAATACTTATTTCTCATTTTTTCGTAAGCGAGCGGGTAAGCGTGCCTACTTATAAAAACGACCAGGCCAAACAAAAATAATGAGTTTAGACGCCAAAAAATAAGTTGTGCGGAGCTATGAATTTCTATTATATAACCACTTATTTTGGTCGGTGTACCAAGTTTCAACAAAATATGTTAATATTTGCGACCTGTAGAGTGCGCACAAGAATGCATGGACAGACGGAGGGACGGACGGACATCGTTAAATCGAAATAAAAAAAATCTGAGCCGAACGGTATACTATAAGGTGGGTCTACGACCATTATTTTTTTGGTGTTACAAACAACAGCACAAACTTATAATACCCTCTCCACTTAGTGGTGTAGGGTATAAAAAACATCGAACTGCAGGCTAAAAAACTGCTCTCACTTTTAAAAATTAGTTTTATTTTTTAAAAGAATTAATACAGAAATCAGAAATGTTCTATTATATTTCCTAAAGCCTGCTCCAGCCAGAAACGTATTGTGTTTTGAGAAGTTTAAAAACACCATTATTTTGGCCTTTCTTTTTTACAAACAGAAACTTCGATATTTTGTTAAAAAATTTCCAAAAAATTTTATTAAAAATTATTTCGATAATGTAAAAACCATTTTTAGAAATCTCTGAAAACTCGCCGTGTCTCGCTGGGGCAATGTCGACTTGTGTGGAGCAGAGCTTTGAAGACTTAATTCCTTAATTCAATTTTTCAATTCTGAATTAAAAATTCGATGAATTAATTCACAAAGCACCATATATTGAATGGAATTAATTCATATTTGTTTTCGTTCGATTTATTTTGTTACGAATTAATTCAATTGCTATAGTTCTTTTTATTAAATCAAATGAATTAATTATTGGTGAACGCGTTCAATTTTATAAATCAAACGGAAAAAAGTGAATTAATTCCTTACTGAATTAATTCACCACTGAATTCGTTCAATTTCATTTTCGTTCAGTGAATTAAAAAAAAAAATAAAATTACGTTCAGTGTATTAAAAAAAAAATAAAATTACGTTCAGTGAATTGAAAAAAAAAAATACGTTCACGCGCAGAAAAAAACGGGGAATATTACCTAAGAGCTATGTAATTATACAACTACATAACTTTCAAGTTAATTTTACAAAGTTCTAGTAAAATATCCACATTTTTTTGTAAAATATATACAATCCCTGCATAATATATACATTTGTAGTGGAAAATATCCGAAAAATTACATATATTTTGCTAGAAATTTGTAAAACTTACTTCGAACTTATGTAGTTGTGTAATTACATAGCACTTAGATAAAGTTCCACCTATTTTTTTCTGCGTGCACTGAATTAAAAAAAATTATGTTCACTGAATTGAAAAAACAAAAAATACGTTCACTGAACTCAAAGCCTGTTTTCTGCCGTTCAGTAGAAGAAAACATTTATTTACAAATAAAATTTGCAACTTAGCAATTTTACAGCGTTTGCTAGTAAAAATAAACAAAATACATATACATATATTAAGTGTTAGAGAAACCCGATGCACTTTATCAACCTACATGATTAAAAAATAAAGCCTTTTACTATTAAAAATAAAAACTTTACAGATATACTTAGATGAATTTGGAAAAAATATAACTATTAATTTTTCAAACTTATGCTTCCCCGTAAAATGAAGATGCTTGACTATGACGTATTTAATTTATACGTTTTTATAATACTAAGAACTCTACAAGCTATTAAAATATGTTGTTGCTTCTTATTTAAGAACAGTGAACGTAATTTTTAATTTTTTCAATTCAGTGAACGTATTTTTATTTTTTTTAATTCAGTGAACGTATTTTTTTTTAATTCACTGAACATAATTTAATTTTTTTTAATTCACTGAACGTAATTTTATTTTTTTTAACTCACTGAACATAATTTTTTTTTTTTTTTATTCACTGAATGAAATTGAAATTGAACGAATTCTGTGGTGAATTAATTCAGTAAGGAATTAATTCACTTTTTTCCGTTCGATTTATAAAATTGAACGCATTCACCAGTAAATTAATACATTTGATTTAATAAAAAGAACTATTGCAATGGAATTAATTCTTTGAATTTATTGTTTGATGAACGCGTTCAGTTGAACGAATTCAGTAAATTACTTAAGAAAAGGAATTCATTCAATTCTAAAGAAAATTGAACTCGATTGGTAGTGAATTCATTCAAAAAAGCATAGGCGTACCTAGACCATTTTTCTGGGGTGGGCAAGGACCCCATTTATGTTTGGCTGTTTATTTGCCCATTCTCAGACCCTTGATCTTAGAAAAACACTTTCGACATTATGCTTGCGATTTTTTCATACAAAAAAAGACTTTTACAAATAACTCCCTCCCTTTTGATAAAATGTTCAAATGTTTTTTATAGAAAACTCTGAAAAATGCATCCTTTTTTCTGAAGAAAACTCAGAAAGGCATAAAATTTTGATATTTGATGGAGAAAAGAAATCTAAGATAAACCAGTCTCATATTTTCTTTCACCTCTGACGAACCCATTCTTACCCCATATTTAGACCACTTAAATTACCGAGGTGATCAAAAACTAACCTTTTCATCGTAGAACTTTTGCTTCTATTTCCTAAAAATAGTACACTCATAGAAATAAATCTGTAAAAATAGGAGAAAAAGTAACTAAAAATTAGTTAAAAATGATGCTTCAGAAGAAATTGTTAAATTAGCAGATTTTTTTGCTAAATACAAAGAAAATAAGAACAGCAAAAATAAACCTGTTAAATTTAGAGTTTTACAATTGTTTTAGTAAATATTTCTGCAAAGATAACATTATAGACTGCTATTTGCAATCAACTAAATTTAGCTTAAAAATAACAAAAAATTATAGATATAACAGTTTGTTTTTGCTATTTTTAGTCTTCTAATATTTAGAAAATTTTCTGTAGATTTTACAATACAATTTGTTATTTTCAATTAACTAAAAGTTAACTTAAATATAACTAACATTCTGCAAATTTAACAGCTTTATTTTTGCTGTTCTTATTTTACTAGTATTTAGCAAAAAAAAACAGTTCTTTCTGGAGCATCATTTTTAAATATTTTTTAGTTGCTTTTTCTGCTATTTTTATAGATTTATTTCTATGAGTGTAATATTAACTAAGGGTGTGTGCGAACTGGCTAAATATAATCTAAACTAAATTCAGGTTTCCAAATTTGTATGAAATTTGAAAAAGTTGTCAAAATATTTTCAAAGAAATTTTAAACCCTTTTATCAATTTGTGTTCACCCGTGTAAAAAAGTTTAGATCTGATCAGATCTTTTTGGGTCTAAATAGATATGATTGAATCTAATTAGATCCTGTACCAGATCTCATCAAATATGATCAGATATGGCATATGTGATAATACCTTATGGCAAAATCTGGTCAGATCTAGTGCCAAATCTGTGCAAATCTAAAGTGATCTGGACTATTACGCCAGATATACCTAGATCTGATCAGATCTAATTAGATCTTAAATTTGTTCCCAATTTTGAGTTTTAATTAGATCTGGTAAGATCTGGCCAGATATGCCTAGATCTGATCAGATCTAATTAGATCTCAAATTTGTCCCCAATTTTAAGATCTAATTAGATCTGGTAAGATCTACTGAGATCTGGCCAGATCTGATATTTTTACATGGGCAGTTTAGAATTTATTTAGCCACCTCGCACAGGGCCTAAGTATTCCTTTAAAAAACTATTAAATCCAAGAAATTTTTCTTTTATAGCCACAACCAAGATCAATTCGTTTCTTAAATATTTCTTAAGTAAGAATTTTTAAACAACATTTCTTATTTAAGAAATATTCAAGACAAAAATCGATATTAGTTCTGGTTGTAAAACTGACCCTTAGATTCCAACAAATTATCTTCCTTTGAAACTAGAAGACATTTTTCCAATCAAAAACACGGGATTAACTGATATTTAAAAAAATATAATCATAGAACAAGAATTATAGACAGATTTTTTTTTAATTCTGGGGTGGACAAAAAGCAGTCAAGGGTGGGCTTTGCGCACCCCAGACCGGCCTAAGTCCGCCAATGGAATTGATTCTTCAAAGCTCTGGTGTGGAATTGCTCAAAAAATGGTATTCAGGTCGAATAATTATTTGAGTTTAAATTATTTGTTTCGACATTAACCGAATTGCAATTAAAATTATTTCAACTACACTCAAAAAAATAAGTTAGTAAAAAAATTAGTAAAACGTCTTGTATATCAAGTGTACTAGTTTTCAGCAATTTTTTTTGCTGAAATTCCGTTTTCATCAAAAATGTTAGCTATATATTTTTAGCAATAAACTAATTTTGAACTAATGTTTTACTAATTTACTAATTTGCTACAAAAATTGGCTGATAATGTATTCATAGCGTGGACGACAACCAGATATACAGGTGTAGATGTCGCAGCTTGTCTGGATGAAGTACTTACAATGGAAATGATAAAAAAGGAAAATAACTCTACACATATTCTATATTTAAATCAGCAAATAGATTAACTATTTTTTTGGTAAAAATCAGCTTGCTGATTTTCAGCAAACGTTTTGCTGAAATTACCAACTTTTTTGCAAGCACGCTCCTGACTAAAAATTTGCTGACACAGCAACATTTTTTTTCTGACTTTACTGACTTTTTTTTTAAGTGTACAACTGCAATTAAAAATTACTGCAATTGTAGTTAATTCAAATTCAATTTCGGCTTTCTACTGTCAAAATTGTTCGAGATATCATTGATAGGAATGCCGCACAAACACAGCTAATATTAAAGTAGTTTACGTAAACTGAAGATATATGTATTATAAAAAAATATTAAAACAAAATTCTTGCCATTTCCTCGAGTATAACAACAATTCTGGAAATCACATCATTGGGGTCATCATATTCTTGTGGCCGTTCCATATTTTTCCCCAACTTTTGACACAACCACCAACAAATTAATGTGAACATATAAAATTGTTCACCAGGATTTACAGATTTTACAAAATAAAAACGAGACAGTGGTTTCATTTTTAAATCACTCAATAAATTCTTTTCATAGTTCAATAACTTTAACTTCTCCAACAAATCATCCGATTGGAAATTTATAACTGACAAAAGAGTTTGATCTGGTGTTTGTCGAAATTCCTCCATTATTACTATTGAATTTATTATAAAAATGAATTAAAACACATATTCTAGTTTATCGATTTGTTTTAGTTGTTTTCAGTTTTTATGTGTTGCTATGGCAATGTCAACTCACAGTTTTAACGGTCATACACCAAATTAACGATTTGGCTACACTAGCAATTGCCAAAGATGTTCTTACAAAAAAATTTGACAATTACTATATGACTTTTGTTTGTATAGTAATCAGTAGTTGTTGTTTTTAACACTAATTCAGTCGTTTTTCTATGGAAAAATGCAAAACAACTGTTATAACGGTTGTTTAAGAAAACATCTAACGAAAATTACTGTAATTTCGTAACAGTTGTTTAAATTAGTTATTTTTAATATTTACAGTAAACAGTTGTTTTTGTTAGTTATTTAAAAAATAAAAAGTCACCCTGAATTTCTTTGAATTTTAAAAATTCTTGTTTATTTCATATTTGTTATTATTGATATATTCCTACACCCAAAATATTCCATAGTAGGATAGTTAACAAAATCCATAGTTGAAACCAAATAAATGTAAAGTAACTTTTTGTGATTATAAACAACTATGATTTGAATAATATTAACAATGTTATAATTACCCTGTAAATAACAATTTAAAATAAAAGTGACAAGTGAAAAAAAAAACAAAATTTTATTAAAAAATTAACCTCAAATCGAAATCTTTAGCACACGAAAATTTTCTGATGAAGAAACAAAAATAATTTCCTGCAATTTTCAGACCGGTAAATCGAATTAAGCAGGTAATCGTGTATTGTGTAATATTATATTCATTTTCAATTAACATTTGTCTCATAGAAGATGTTTAAAATTCAGGTGAATAGGGTTCCGAAAAGATATTAGCAGAGCACAGTAAATGAAATACCACCACTACCGTTACATTAAATTGACCTCTTTTTATCGTCATTTTGACGATTTTTGCTATCAAAAATAGCCAAATGACGATTTGACGATTTTCTTCTTCAAAATGACGATTTTTTTCAGTGGGAAATATAGCAACAATTATTCAAAAATACGTTATTTTTCCATTATCTAAATCGATAAATCTGGAAATTTATTCAAGTACCTCATAAACATTTATTTATAAATTTTTATTTAAGGTACCCAAGTAAAAAAGTTTTGATATAGTCATATATTATCATATAAAATATTTATAATTATATATTGGGAATATATACCAAGATATAATTATATAAAATTTTACGAAATTATATCCTAAATATATAACTATATCTTGTTATATATTGCACAATATATAGTGCAATATATTACAATATCCAATTATATATAGACCGATATATAGTTACATATGCCTCTTATAATTATGTATAATTGTATCATATTATATACCATTATATCCAGTTGGATATGATTATATTATATTTGATACATTGGGATGAGGACAAAATCAAACCATATCTTATTCCATCAAATTAATTCTAATTGTGTCAAATTAGATCTAATATGATCATAATACAATCTAATTTGATAAAATTATATGTACTCATTTTTCGGATATTATTATATATAATATCAAAAGACATATAATTATTTTTAGTAGGGTGATCATTTTAGAATCTGAAAGTTTTTAGTAGGAAAACTAACAAAGAATCTGTTAATTATTTTTATTTAAAAGGGTTTTTCCTAAATCTCTAATTAATATAACGTGTTTTTCGAAAGGATGTATATCTCATATCGGACTCTTTTTTTCATGTAAATTCTTTAGTAGGTACCCGTGAAATATCTCTATAATAAGTACTTTAAAATCTAAAATTTTTTCGATACGAAAAATTTTTTTAAAAGTGAACTTCTTCTTTCGGACAATTAATTTCAGTATATGTAATCTTCTCTGAGAAAAGGGACCTAGTGTGGCAAAAAACGCAAACTTAGGAAAATCGATAAAAATGAGAAAAACATTTGGTAAATTTTCAATACATACATACAATTGTTTGAAATTTGGAGATACGAGTATTAGAGGATTATTTTCTAAAACACTTCGGTGAAGTGTTGCGTTATTTCTACACTGAACCAAAAACAGCTGTGAAATCAACTAAAATCCATATTAAATTGATGAATTGGTGATCACTATACAACTAACAAAACCTGTCCATCAATTTAACGCATTGTTTAGTAGATTTATATTTTGACGTTTAACTATTTTATGTGGTATTATTTTGACAAAATATCGTCAAATGTATTAACAAAAATTAGTTGTCTTAACAATTATATTTAATGAAATTGCATAATGATTTTGTTGTTTTACCAATGCATTTTATTAAATTCAACAATGCATTTTATTTAATTAATTAATTTTTTTATCGATTTATTATTAATTTTTAGACTTATATTTCATTATTTTTTATATTTCACCAATTTAAAATTTTTTTAAGCAATATACATACTATGTCTTTTTTATAATGAATTTGATAAAATATAAAAAATAATGAAATATAAAATTGAAATTATAATTATAATATAGCACATACTAAAAACTCTTTATTTAAAACACATGTACCATTTTATATACAAAAACATATAACTTTATTTAAATTAATAATTCAAATACATTATATAACTTTCATTAATAGTTTGCCTTAAACAAAATAACAAAAAGATAGATAATATCAATATTAATGACAGAAATTTTAATGTACGATATAATTGAGAACGTTCAAAATTATATAAATTTATTTAAATTAAAATTAATAAATCTTCAATTAGCAATTCACTTTAAGTCACTGAATTTGTTAATTATCTATACTTTGAAAAACAAAAACACTTACTAGCACGAGTAATGACGCGACAAAACTAACCTCACTAAACTTTTTTCCACAGATTTAATACTCTTTTTTTCAAATTGAAGAAAATTTATATCAAATTTACGTTGCAGCGTTTTTACAAAATTTTTTAGATTTAACAAATTAAATTTCGTTTAAAAAAAAAAAGTAGTTGATTTAAAAAAAAACACACATTAATTTGAATAAAAAATATATTGTTTTAACAATTCGTTTCATCAAAAAGTAACAAAATTTTTATATTGATTTCACTTACGACTTTTGGTTCAGTGTATAGAAATGGTTTTTGTTAAAAAATCAATTTATATTGAAAGTTTCCTTCACTTCAACCAATGAAATAAAAAACTAACCCCTAAATTCATAAACGCTTTGTAAAATTATATTCAACAAATTTTTTATGAAAATTTCATTTTGTAAACCTCCAATAACTTTACAAAGCGTTTACGAATTGAGGGGTAAAGTTTTACAATTTTTCTTAAATTACAGCTGATTCCGAAAACAGGATGATTTTTAAATTTTCTATTATAATTTTAGGATTATGATAAAAATATGTGATTATTAAAGTTCTGACGATTTTTAACAATATTTTGACGATATTTCAAAACGCAATGGCGATTTTGACGATTTTTTCAAAAATATTTGACGATTTTGTGCCCAATTAGCCTGGCAACTCTGTGTGCATTGTGGTATTTTAAATGGAATTATTGTTTTTATTTATGTGACTTTCTTTTCTCTCTAATGTGTTAAAAAATAAATAAGAAATGATACAAATATTGCATATTGTTTAATGGAAAATAGAGTTCGAAATGCAACATCAGTGGTTTATAGTAACCATTTTCAAATATAATAGAGTTGAGATCTATTACGTTTAGTTTTTATTGAATTTTCACTAGCAAATCGTAACCAAAAACTACCTCCGTAGTTGATTTGCAGATTTCGAATAGACATAGTCATCTTCCACTACTTCATGTTAAGTATGTCATAGTGAGGATTATTTCACCTATGACATAGTTGCAAAACTAGTGTTCATCAACTACGTATATTTTAGGGTGTAGATTGTTAATAAAAATCGGAAACTTGTATTATATCTCGAATGGATAAAAGCTTAATAACTGGAGAACGGTTTGGAATTTTTATTTCAAATCTTAAATAGGCTGAAATAATTACACATATTATTGTAATCGAAAGAAAAAAAATAATTTTTTTTATTAAAATACACCTTATAATATTAAAAGAAATAACTGTAAAAACAGTAGTTTCTACCGATTTTGTTAGTAGTTTAAAATTTTTATAGTAAACATTTTTCAGTTAATTTTACGACATTGTTAGTTATTTTTAATGCATTTGTTAGTTATTTTTCAACAGTTAAAAATAACACTTATGTAGTTATTTTATCGGTAAATACCTTTGTCGCCTTTTTAACAGCATATACCTTTGTTTAAACTGTCATTTTCACTAGATTCTGCCGACATTCTTTTTTGAGTACAACTTAACTTTAATAAATTATTGCTAACAATTCCAAAAACGGAGTAAGAAATATTTACCAAGTTTTTTTTTTTTGTATAGTTATTGTTAGGTTTTGTTTCCTTATTGTTTAACAAGCATATTATATAAGTTATACCAACAACTTGGGTAGAGCTATAATACACACACTCAAAAAAGTTTGACAGTTACTACATGACAGTTGTTTGTGTAGTAATCAGTAGTTGTTGTTTTTAAAAGTAATTACAGTTGTTTTTCTATACAAAAATGCAAAACAACTTTTATGACGATTATTTAAGAAAACAACTAACGAAAAGTACGTA